>BSBN01000178.1:9347500-10796483 GCA_027924645.1 Cunninghamia lanceolata | reverse complement strand
ATTTAGAATTGCCAAAACAGGTTGCTCTGTGACTTTCTGTTTCAATGTATCAAAACTCTTATTTTCTCCTGTAGTTGATCTTCCCTTTTCTATCCACTCTCATTATCTTTTTTAGGGTGCACAAATGCTACTAAAAGTCTTGATAAACCTTCTGTAAAAACTTGCCAAACCATGAAAAGATCGTACATCTATAGCACTCCTTGGCATAGGCCATTCAATGATAGCTGATACTTTTTCTGGGTCCATCTTAAGGCCTTCCTCTGAGACAACAAATCCTAGGTATACCAACTCCTTTGCAAAACTACATTTCTTCATATTAATCAACAACTTCTCCTCCCTTAGCTTCTCTAAAACACTATGCATCATATGCTCATACCAAGTCTTACTGAAAATAAAAATGTCATCTAAATAAACAATAACAATACTTCCCAAAAATTCTTTCAATACTTCATTCATGAGCCGCATGAATGTGCTCAGTGCATTGGTTAGTTCAAATGGCATGACTAACTGTTGTGTAGTTACACAACACGCCCCATTTTGACTTGACAAAACAGGGACCCAACTTTTTGTTTGGCTTGGCTTGTGTTTTCTAGTTTGCTAGCAGTCTGGTAAAAGAAAGTAAGGCATATGATCCTGCATAAGGGGCCAGGGTAAGTCATCATGATGAGGTAAGTTTTTTAAAGTTAATATTTCATGACAATAACCTCATGATTGGATAGATTACAAAATTTCATGCAAGGTTTGCTTTTTGGATCACCTTGATATTCCTTAAGGTGTGAAAGTTATGAATGGTCAAAGTCCTAGTCAAATCTGATATTCTGAGGGGAGGATCATATTTCTTAACAACAGTCATATTATAAAAGATCACCCTGATCCAATTTTATCACCCGATAGATCATGCAGTTCGCGACATGCGGATGTCAATTTTAATTGATAGTGATACTTACCCATCGAACAACATCATATATTTTGTGGTGGTCATATTTTGAATATCACCTGATATTCAGAATATCACCCTACCTTCCGAATATCACCCCATCTAACAAACATGACAATGACGTCATGGTGCTATAACGATAAATCAAGTCATTATCAGGATGACATCATCCTGATATTCTGAGAAGAGGGTCACTTTAGTTCGGGGGGGTCATCATAATCGAAGCATCTCTCGACATTTCTAAACATCACCTAACATTTAGAACATACCTTGATCTTAAAACATAGCTGGATATTCTCAATATCACCTAATATTTCGAAAGATCATCCTCCTCTTCTTATCGCGCAACAATTAATGCCATTAATGTAGTAGGTGGTTCCCGCCGATTGCTAGTGCGATGATAACACCTAGCAACATCTAGAGTTTTCCGTGTAGTAAATAAATGATTAAGATCAATTCAGTCAGATTTTGCCCTAAGTGACCAGATGAATGGATTTAAAATGAATTTACAATATCATTATACTCTTACCTTGTGAAGAAACAATAAGTTGCAGAGCCAAGTTCTCAAACCCTCATAAGAGCTACCTGTTGAAGCATACAACTTGCTGGGAACAAGACGCGGGATTAACAATGGTATTTAAATTCATTTCGTAATCATCAGCATAATTTAGGAGGATAAACATATCAGGTAAGTAATTTGAAACCTTCCTCCTATCGTTCTTTGCATATCCAAGTAGTATAATGTCACTGATTTGAGGTTGTATGTTCTGTTTAATGAATATATATGCATAATTCTATAAAGGTATAATGTATGTGCATGCATGATGAGATATCAAATTGTAAGACAAGTTCCTATTCATTACAGGAAATCATGGAGGACAAGAGGTTATTTAAGTCCTAGGATGAATTTGTTAAACCGATGGTTGCTCAGCTTGAAGGTGTGCAATTTAAATATGGAGTTATAGGAGATACATATCAAGGAAGTACAGATTTGGTGGCATGGTCAGCTAAAATGAGTGATGAAAAGAATAACAGTACCTTGCTGAACACCGTGTTTGTATCTAGAATGTGGAATGCAGCTGGTTTCCCATATTCCATGGAGGCTCCTGAGTTAATTATTGAATGTGCTAGAAATTATAATCCACACACAAGGAAGGTGGAGAAGCATGGCAGAGTATATACAGATCTGTCTATCAAGGGCCTTGCCACTACCTTCAATCTGCCACTGGGAAAGAAGGTTGTTAGCATGGATTTTAAGAAACTGGAAGTAGAATATGAGAATAACAAGAAGACTGCCAGGAAGAGAATGTACTAATGGAGGGTGAGAAATAGTCCTTATCCTACAGCTGCCAAATTGTTGGTACATCTGTATAAGTTTGATTTCAATGAGGAATACCAATATATGATCGCCCTACTCAGTCGAGTAACGGGCCAACCAAACGCTGGAAGCTTTAAAGACTAGATGTATGGCGTCATCTTGATGTCCCTCTACATAGAGAACATGCCATTGTGGGTCAAGATGATAAGCGATGCCCTACATGATCAACTTATGAACCTGGGAGGTTCAGAATGTTCTTTTTATATGACCTCCTACATAGTTTATTCGTGTGCCTACAAGGCTACATTTGATGCATTGACAACAGAAGGAAAGATTGGTGGCAGCACCAATGATGCTCACATCTGGGATCATTATCCCCAGCTGCAAAGGCAGAATTGCCTCCAGGACTACAAATTAGTAAATGTTGCATTCTCAATGCATCTAGTCAGAATAATGGAGGAGGACAGAACCAAAAGATTGAGCATGGAAGCTCAAGAGGTCATATACAGGTGTGGAGACTGGTTTATTCAGTATGCAACATTCTCTTATATAAGAATTGAGGGTTTTGAAGGTCAAACCCTCATGCTCCCAAGATACCCCACTGATGCAATAGTTTTGATGGAGTTCATGAGGCAAGTGGCTACAATATTGAATGCTTACAAAGCAAGTAACAAGCTTGCACCAGTATTGTTTCCAGTTACAATGGGCTGGTATATGTGCCCATATTCTGATAACATTAATAAGGCTATAGCTGGCTTGACAATGATGTAATTATAGCCTTTCCCTTTGGCTAGGTCCTATGATCCACATGGGAGGATGCAGAAGATTACGGGGAAGCCCATCCATTAGAGAAATCTTCAAGATTTATGGGCAGATTGTGAAGATGAAGCTGAAGCTAGAAGAAGAAGATATCAAAGGCTAACCCTTAACCAGATAAGGACTTTTCACTGCATCTCAATACCTACCCAATTGAAGAAGGATAATGGTAAAATAATGGCAGATGAATATGAGGAAAAGAAGATATACAATGATACAATATCAGCATTGGATCTTACCATGCCGGAGGACATTTCCTTAGATCCATTCATAGGCAGAATATTGCAGCTGACCCAAGCATGGGTCGATGAATAAATAAACACACTGAAGAAGATGGGTGTAGCCCTTATAGTGGATAATAAGAAGAAAAGGAAGGAAATTCCTGATGATGAGTATGATGATTTCCTGATTGAGAAGAGAAAATCTAAAGGATAGAGAGTACTGACTCTTGATAAAAGCAAGAGACCTCCAAGAAGTAAGAAGATTTATACTGAATCCAAAGGGGTCATAATTGAAAGAATAGAAGTGCCAGCTGAAGGTGCATTAGGATCGGGACAGGCATTAGCATCATCCACACCGCCTCCCTTGGATAAACAAAAGGATAAAAGGATCCAGAGGCTAGCTGCACAACTTACGATACATATGAGGAGGGTCAGACATCACAGAAGAATATAGAGGAGGATATCCCTCTAGATGAAGAGCCTGAAGAAGAAGAAGACCCTACACCCCTTACCAGAAAGAGAAAAGCACCTCAGGTGATTATATCCACACCTCAGAAATAGAGAACTTCAATGAGAGGTGAAGTAAAACAAGACCCCATATGCTAAGAGGGGTAGGTAGTGAAGTGTTCAGAAAAGAGCTGCAGCATAATATGCCCCTTCCTACCATAGTGAAGTTCAAGACTGAGAAGGATGAGGAACAAAAGAAAGAAACCTCAAGAGCAGTACAAAGTGGTCTTGTCTCACTGGAGGAGATTGTGGACCTATTTGATGATGAGGTAGTAAAAGATGTTGCCTCTCAGAAAATGGAGACTCTCGTTGCTAACACCCGCATAACACCACAAGGAACCCCATCAGTCCAGGCAGCAGTGTTAGAAGAGTTAAAGCAATTGGAAGAAGAAAAAGAAAAGAGCCCAGAAAAGATTGCACAACAAATAGGGCTAGATGCATTAGTTGATCATGTGACAAGTCCTGTAACAATAGACTTGACGTATATATAGGATGTAAATCCTAAAGATATAGCAGGTACATCTGATAGAAAAGAAAATGTTGAAGAAGTTATACAGATAGAAGTCGAGGATAAAGCTCTAGATATGGGTCAGCAACAACAATAAATATCAATTGAAGCCAAAATAGTTGAAGTCTAGCCAAAGGATAGGGAAACCTTAGGAGAAAGAGAAACATCAGGTCATGATGACCTAAAGGCTCAAGAGGTAGATACATTAGGTGCAGAGCAAGATGCAATGCAAGATCAAGTGGAGGCACCTAAGCCAGATAAAATAATATCCATGGATACCAATGTACCTCAAGATGAGGAAAATACTAAAGTAGATGAGATACCCCTGGAGGAAGTAAAAGATCAGGATCATGATAAACATGCAGATGATCAGCAAGATCACCCTCCAAAAGAAGAGATTCCTCAACAAGAGGAAGCATCACAAGATCACTCTCATGAAGAACATCATGAGGAGGAAATAAGAAAGTCACCTTCACCACAAAGGATGATAACAGATACTGGAGATAAAGGTGTACATGATGATGATGGTGGACATCCAGGATCTAGTGACCAAGTTCCTCCCTGGCTGGAAAACGAGATAAGTATAGAACCCGATTTTGAAATTCAAGAATTTGATATATCTACATTGTTTTCAGAAACTCTAATAAAGCCTAAGAGGAAGGCAAGATTAACTTCTACTATTAGAAGAGATCCTGATACAGGTAGGAGGACTTCCCAAATAGCACTTCCCACAGTCGAGAAAGAAAGAGGCAACAACACTCTGGAAGAATTCCAAATTACCACAGTAGATCTATTATTTGCTAATGAAGACAAAGAAGGTCAAGAGGGGAAAGACATTATTGATTCTTTGACCCAGAAGATAGAGAGAGAGAAGGAGAAAAATAAGCAGTATAAAGAGCATATTGCTCAGCTGCATGCCTATATAAAGGGGTTAATTAACCTTGATGATACATCAAGTGATCGAGTAGTCCCATTGACTGTAATTTCTCAAGAGGAGGTCAACAAGTTGAACCTTATGAGACATGAATTAGTAATAATGTTAAAATGGATGACATCTGCGCTCGATGGAGCAGAGGAAGTGGTAAAAGCCTCTTTGAAGAGGTGGAATTCTTTAGGTACCTCCAGGAAAAGGGTGGATAAGCTACAGATGGAGACCAAGAAGAGGTCATTTCAAATGGAGAAAGCCTTGAGCGCTTTAGGTGAAATAAAGAGGATTGATTCTCTGGTTCTTATAAATAATCAAGTACTAAATAATAACATAGCCATATTGATTGATATCTGGAATAAAGACATCAGGTTTGAATGTGATGTGCTAAAGAGATGCAACAGTAAACTAAGAAACATCAGTATGAAGCTACATGATATGATGTCTTATGAAGTAGAGGTCCTGGAGACCTTAGAAGGGAAAGTAGAGGGGAAGTTTGAAAATCAAGATGAAGAGTTTGCAATTAAAGCTCTACATAATAATTTCCAGCTGGTAGCTAATGACCCTTTGAACCACTTGACAGAAGAAGTAATGGATAAAGTAATGAGAATAAAGGTCAGAGTGGAAAGTTATAATGAAACACTGAGTAGCAAGAGGAATAAATTAGAGTCCCTCTGGAGCAAATATCAAATGCAT
The DNA here is from genome assembly GCA_027924645.1 of Cunninghamia lanceolata. NCBI lineage: Eukaryota > Viridiplantae > Streptophyta > Pinopsida > Cupressales > Cupressaceae > Cunninghamia > Cunninghamia lanceolata. Next base: position 10,790,555 of record BSBN01000178.1, on the reverse strand, counting down.
AAACATGCCATCGCTAAAGCAAGAACTCAAGATGGCGGCGAAGTAGAAAAAATTGTGCAAGCATATGAAAATATTAGGATATCCATGCAGATCCATATACAAAGAGATAGTCATCAGGAGGATATTTAAACTAATGAAAGTGATGATCATGACAATGGAGAGGATGATAAAGAACCTAATGAAGATGCACCATAAAAGGAATACATGCATCAGGTACTTAGGAAAATATGAGTTGCCTAGATGGTTGCCAGTTGGCAACATGTGCCACGTTGAAGGAGTTGACTTGGTCAATGAAGTATGAACCATAGATCTTAATAGATAAATCCTGATCATAGATCAATTGTAACCGCTCCCTCACCTTGTTCTATAAAAGGTGCAGGGATGCCATTTTTGAATCATTCGAAACTTAATTGGAATCTGTTTGCTGAAATATTCAGGGCTTATTTCAACGTTGCTGTATACATATATGTTCTTGCATACTTAATGAATGAGAAGACTATTTTGATTACAATACATCATAAATATTGAGTAATTAGTGTATGAATTCTTGATACATGTTGTGATTTGCTGCGTCCCTTGGAGTGCATATCAGTTTACATGTGTTGCTTTCATACCTTTTCCTTTGAAGTTAGCATCGACTGTATCTAGCTGTGGAATGTCCTGGTGAACATATGGTTTGATTTCTTCTCTTCATGACTATATCTGATATATATGTGGCTCAATAACTAAAGGTTCAACATTAGTTTGAAGTATGCTTTTCAATTTATTTCAATTTCAGAGCATTTCATCATCATAATTGCAAATAATTGACAATCTTAAGCAGATAATAGAAATATGTAGACATCCCATAGATAACTAAACATATTTATCATATTTGAGGTTAAAGCATGTCAAAATTGATAGATATCATGCAAAGATTTAAAGGTAGACACACTATTTGAAGCATATCTTGTGTAGAATAACTATCTGTGCAGCATCATTACAGGAAACACTATCTTACAGATGAGATTCACGTAAGGCTCGAAAATGGAAATAGCAACACACATCAACCTCTGATTAACATTAGAAGATTAAGACCTAATCACTGGAGACTTGGGATCATGAATTCTCTGAATTCATCGTATCTTTCAAGATGAATAAAGGTTAATGTGTACTTTTATTCTATGTTTGTTTATGACTAACATCATCATCAACATAAATTGGCGCTAGAAGGAGGGCCTCCAATCAGAGATCAGAAACTCATAATTAGTAAGTTTATTCAAATTGATGATGCAGACAAGGAGGTAATACTGAGAAACCTTTGAATTTCCAATCAGTAAGTGAAGATATACAGTTTTAGACTTGTACATGCTAATCCTTTGCAAAGTTTTCATAATTGATCGAAAATATTGCAATCTTTACAGTAGATCATCATGTATTTGCAGAGATCAGTCTTATTTCTGGTGAATTTGTCCAAGCTTTGAGGTATCATGCCTTAGAAACCTGATATCAACCTGCAAGTGTTACCAAACCTAAAAATCACCTCATATTTGCAGTATAGCTACAAATATTCTAGAAATACTTCGTTAATTTCCAGTCTTGACCATAAATACAGCCTTTGCTAGTGAATTCCAACCAATCTTTACAATAATCCAGCCAATTTTCTTCAAAATCAAGAAACCCTGGCTCACAGGATAAATACCAGGTCTAGATCTAGTGGAATCTTTGACGAATTACCTGTTAGAGGACTCAGACCTAGGACTGTAGACATCCATCACACTCCAGGGTCTAGTGCATCAAGAGCTTCACTTGAACATCTTCCTGTAACACCTATTGGTTTGCAAATACCTACAGGATCACCTGTTCAACCTCAACCTGTTCAACCTCAAGTTCAACCTCCTCCGGTTGCAATGTCATTCTTTGCAGTAGAGTCACCGTTGACCTTTACCGCATATCACGCTTTGCCAAAGAATCCTGACAAAATTTGTCCAAAATATCATCCATATCAGGATGCTGATGATCATATCAGAACTTTCAAAGAAGCATGTTGTAGAGCCAGAATAGAGCATCAGGACGTTGTATGTAGATTATTTCCTTTTTCTTTAGGGGAAGAAGCTTATAATTGGTATATTAGTCTCAGTCGAGGTTCTATCAGATCATGGGATGTTCTTGAAAAGGCTTTCACTGATAGGTTCAAGGTACCAATAGATCATTCAATGAATTATCACCTATTCGCCACAATCAAAAGATTTGAGTGTGAACCTATTGCCAACTTCAACGCTAGGTTCCAGAAAATGCTATCCAAGTTAGTTACCCCATATGTTGTAGCAGATGCTACTGCCAGGAGTATCTATTATTCAGATTTAGATCCATTGACTTCCATGTTCATTAGGAGAGCACACTCTAAAATCACAACTTTGACAGGAGCTTTTCAAGAAGCCATCAAAGTTAATTAGCAGCTGGTACCTGCTCCAACACCAAACATAGCTTTTCCTACACTGCCTGGATATCCTACATATCCTTCACAATATCCTAATGGAGCTATGGTACCTCCGGTAGTCATGCCAACACCATTACAAATATCTCCACTAAGTATCATGCCACCTCCTAATAGGAATGGCCAGATGCCATAGTATCTTGCACAAGCACCGACACCTCAGGGTGTAGATCATAACAATAACACTGGATCCTCTTTCTTCAAGCCTCAAATTAAAAATGTAGTGGCTAAAGCTCAGGAGGAGAAAGAAGAAATCAAAGAAATCTCTGCTCAGCTAAGAAAACTAACTACAGAGGTCACTCATCTGAGAAATCAAAACTTCTATTCTCAATCTAATCAGAATAGAGGTTACACCAATGACAAACCTAGTTATCATGATAGGGGGTACAACAACAATAATTTCAACAATAATGGTGGAAATAATAATAATCTGCAAAGACAGCCTAGAGTATGGAACTCTAGACCAAATAATGGCTCATTACCATCACCTTTAGATAATCAGCCACCTACTGAAGTCAAACAGACTACTAGAGTCAATCTTGCTGAAGCAGCCCTCACCAATTGGTGTAGAATACACAATACAAATGCTCATGCAGAATTGGACTGTCCACAGTTTAGAATTGCTACTAGCATTTTCCAGACAGAAGTGTCTAATACTTCTGGAAATCCACCTCAGGTGGAGGGAAATGAAATTGTCCCTTGTGGATATGACTCAACATTTGTATTAGAAAGTTATACTAATCAACTTCATCAGTAGACTGTGTCATCTCACCACAATTACAACCTGGCATGTGAAGAATCTGCCATGGCTTTTGAGTCAAATTATGTTTTCCCCTTTGAAGATGAGAACGAGCCATCCAATGAGCCTAAAGAGGTGCATGCTTACCAGCAGCAGTATCAGGGTAAGCACAATTATAATCTGAGAAGTAAATCGAATAGACCTACTGGTCCATTAACCAGTTCCTTGCCCCCAAATAATTTTAACACACCTCTTGATCCCAAGGCAAGTAACAATCTGGGATTTCCAAAGGTAAATGTACAGTATCTGTCACCACAGACCACAGCATCAAAAGCTGTTGGCCTACCTCATGAATCTGACAAACTAGTCACATATCTAGTGGATGAGATGTAGAAAGTAAAGATCAGCCTGTCTCTATCAGAGTTGTTGAAAACTCCTAGAATTAAGAAGGCATTCATGAAATCACTAGATGATCCTGCTCCTAGAGAGGATAGTCATCCCCAAAGTCAACCTAGCAATAGAGATCATGCTGTTAAAGATAACACTGTCAAACATAAAGTGCCAGCTACTGTCCAAGCTGCAGAAACCTCCCACATGACCTTGTACAGGGACAAAAGTGAGTCACCACCTTTCCTCCTTACCATAAGGATGTTTAGTAAGAATTTACACAACTATTTGGTGGATTTAGGTGCATCTACAAATGTCATGCCCCTGTCTATATGCAATGCTTTAGGACTGCATCCTGCTAAATCCCTAAAGAAGGTGACACAGCTAGATAAAACAAAAGTAAGTGTAGTAGAAGAGTTAACTCATATTCACATGCAACTAGCATCTGATCCCAGGATCCAATATTACATCGATATCCAGGTAGTAGATATACCTGATACATAGGGGATGTTGCTCTGCAGAGACTGGTCTAAAACTCTCAATGGATATATGTCTACTGACTTCAGTCATATGTGGCTACCTTGGAAGGGGATACCAAACCAGATAAGGGTAGATGCTAAACCAAGAATGAAACACATGATCACTGAATACAACAAAACAAATGAGATCATGTACATGAATGTTGAACCTAGAGTTTATGCCATTAGACCGCAGACTGTCAGGATAGAGGAGGTCCTGATGTATGATTTTCATGATGATCATGATCCTGATGATCATCTTCATGACAATGATGCTGTAGTTTTAGGATTTGATCATGATCATGGAAACAAAATAAAAGTAGATCATTTCAAGAGCTTTGAAATATACTTGTCCAAGTAGGTAAAACACTGTCAATTATTGGATATACCTGTTCATGATATTTTGATTGATGGTTGGTGCAGATTACACGATGAAGCACATTCTGAGAAAACTTGTGAAGCCTGCATTGACATGATGGAGCTTGAGAAAACATGTGGAGAGGTGACATCATCATCAGAGGTAAGTTCCACATATAGTGATGATGATCATACTGATTCTTATTCGTCTACTGCAGGAACAGGAGAAAATATGAGTCAGGAGAAGGATTTTATCTAGAAAATAGAAGTCCTGGTATGCAATGAAGATAATGGTAAAAGAAATAAGAGGATCACCCTAGGGAGTGATTGTTTGGTGGAGTTAGATTATGAGTTGTCTGATGAAGATAGAGGTAGTAACTTGACCAGATTTGAGGAGTTTTTATTAGAAGAAATTAAAAAGATGATAGAACAAGGGAGACCTCCACAAGATGCACTGACTGAAGGATGGTGTAGGTTGCATGAAGCACCTCACTCAGAGATTGCTTGTTCATTGTGCTTACATATTTTAAAAAAAATACTTTGCCTAGTCTAAAAGATCATCCTCCTGATGATGAAAAGAAAGAAGAAACCTTAGCTTCACAGAAGAAAAGAAAGATGAAATCTGAGAAAGCTGAAATTCCTAGGTTAAAATGGATATCAGGTGGAGTAGCTGCTAGAGCTGCAAAGAAGAAAGAAGGCTCAAGTAAACCTCCTGCTGAAGATAAATCGTGGATCCTTAGATTTGATGGATCCAAGTCAAAACAAGGTGCTGGAGTAGGGATTGATCTCATTGATCCATCAGGAAAGTCCCACCTAGCAGCCTACAGACTGCAATTTCCCTATACTAAGAATGTGACAGAGTATGAAGCTCTGATTCATGGGATACTGTTTGCTCTCAAGAAGAAGGTAAAAATTTTGCATGTCTTTGGAGACTCAGAATTGGTTGTCAGACAGGTGAGAGGAATTTACTCTTGCAACTATAAGAAATTATCAAATTATAGACACAGAGTGTGGGATTTGATTGAAGACTTTGATGCATTTAATATCACCCACGTATCTAGAGAATAGAACCATAGGGCAGATGCCTTAGCACAGGCCACCAGTACCTTAGAGCCCTTGTCCATATCAGGCCTAAAGAGATTTTTAGTAGAGCTGGTATCAGTGCCATCAGTACCTGATAATGTTACTAATCTCCAAGTTTTTGATGATGATCAACACATCCTGGATTTCATCTCCAACAGAGATATATTTGATGCTCAGATTATAGATGAAAACAATATGGAAGATCATGTTTGGGAAGAAGAAGAAATATTAGAGTTGCCTAGCAACAAGATTCCCAAAGGAATGATTGAGTTAGAAAGAGCATTTGACCTAGATAACATGCTAAAATAGAAGGATCTTCCAAAAGCTGATGGAGGACAATATTCACAAGTGAATATTGGACAAAATGATGACAAGAGAAATGTCTTGATTGGTAAGGTTTGCACACCAGAAGAGTTAGAAGGAATAACTCAGGCCCTTAAAGATTACATACATGTTATTGCATGGACTTATGATGAGTTGAAGACATATGACACATCAGTCATAACTCACACTATACCTCTCAAGCCAGATGCTAAACCTTTCAGGCAGAAGCAAAGGCCTATCAATGCTTTGCTTGAACCAATAATTTTTGAAGAAGTCAAGAAACTGCTGAATGCCAGGATCATATTTCTTGTGAGGCACTCCACTTGGGTAGCTAATCTAGTGCCAGTAAGAAAAAAGAATGGAGACATCAGGCTATGTGTAGACTTCAGGAACTTGAACAGAGCATCAGAGAAAGACAATTATCCTTTGCATTCCTTAGATGAAGTCTTGCAGATTGTTAATGGTGCCAAAATGATGTCCTTTCTAGATGGTTTCTTAGGCTACAATCAGGTCATGGTTGACAAGATTGATAGACCAAAAACTACCTTCACCACAAAGTGGGGGATATTTGCTTATAGACGTATGCCATTTGGGCTGATAAATGCTGGAGCAACATTCCAATGAGCAATGGACATAGCCTTCAGAGGCTTAATAGGAAAATGTATAGTCATATACATGGATGACTTAATAGTGTTCTCTAAGGATAGAGGAAACCATGTAGCAGATCTTAGAAATGTGCTGAAAAAAAGTGAACAGTATGGAATATCACTGAACCCTAAGAAATGCATATTTGGGGTAACAACAGGAAAGTTGCTAGGCCACCTGATAACTAAAAATGGGATTATCATTGATCCTGACAGGGTGGAGTCCATTATGAAAATACAGCTTCCTGGAAGCAAGAAAGAACTCAAATCTTACTTTGGTAAGATAAATTTTGTCAGAAAGTTCATCACTGGCTTTGCTGAAATAGTTAGACCTTTAAATGCTATGCTGAAAAAGGATGCCAAGATTGAGTGGACATCAGAAGCTAGAGCATCCTTTGAAGACATAAAGAAAGCTATATCTAAGGCTCCAGTGTTGATTAGTCTAGACTACACCAAGGAATTCTATATTTATTCATTTGTTTCAGAGCATACCTCTGCAGCAGTGCTAACTCAGAGAAATGAAGAAAAAGAAGAAAAACCAATCACTTTCATGAGCTATCCTTTTAAAGATGCTGAATTGAGATATGTAGATGTTGAAAGGCAAGCACTTTCTTTGGTCAGAGCAGTAAAGAAATTCAGGCATTATATCTTAAGAAGCAAGGTGACTACTGTGGTACTTGATGTAGCAGTGAAGATGCTGTTAATGCAAAGTGAGCCTGGTGAACAAAGAGCTAAGTGGATCACAGTCTTACAAGAATATGACATGGAAATTACACCCATGAAACTGGTAAGAGGACAAGCTCTAATCCAAATGATATCAGAAATTGATCCAAACATAGTGAGTCAGCAGTATGTTATTAATGAGGACAGTGGAGAATGGTATTCAAACATCAGGCATATCCTGATTACTGGAAGATGTCCTCCAAGACTGCAGGCTTCACAAAGAAGAGCCCTGAAAATAAAGTCCCAGAAGTACATGATGAAAGCAGGGGTACTTTTCAAGAAAAATTATGAAGGAATATACCTAAGATGCCTAGAAAGGCCAGAAGTAGACAAAGTATTATCAAAGTTACATGACAAGTTTGGAACAACACATGGATCATCCTTAGCCACAACACATGCTATCCTCATAGCAGGCTATTATTGGCCTATAATTTTCAAGGATACTGCTGAACACATTAAATGCTATCATGTATGTCAGGTTGCTGCCAATAGAGAGAGATATGCTTCTCAACCTCTACATCTAGTGATGGAAGCGCACCCATTTGCACAATGGGGCATGGATTTCATAGGACCTATTAATCCCCCATCATCTTTAGGCCATAGGTATGTTTTAACAATTACTGATTATTGTACCAGGTGGACTGAAGCTGTCAGCAGCAAGACCTATAGTGCAAAGGATGTCATCAGATTTCTAGAAAGTAACATAGTCACCAAGTATGGGGTTCCTTATGCTCTGGTAAGTGATAATGGCTTTGCTTTTGCTTCAACCAAATTGTCAAGTTGGGCCTTTGATTATGGGATCATACTGAAGTTCTAATCCAATTATTATCCCCAAGGGAATGGATTGGCAGAATCCACTAATAAAAATTTGTTGAATATCATAAAGAAGTTAGTAGACAAGAACCCTAGGGAGTGGAACACACTTCTAAAATATGCCTTATGGGTAGATAGAACTAGAAACAAGGCTGCATTAGGAAACTCACCTTATCATTTAGTGTATGGGGTGGATCCCATCCTCCCTGTTAACCTGAAGATTCCTACCCTGCAGTTTGCCCAAGAATACCTAGGCATAAACAATAACCAAGAAGTCAGGTTGCTTCAGTTGATGCACCTGGAAGAGAAAAGAAATCAGGCAATTGATCAATTTGCCAAACATTAGGCTATTATCAAACGCTGGTTTGACAAAAGAGCCAAAGTTAAAGCCTTCAGGATATCTAATTTAGTCCTGATGTGGGATAAAGCCCATGAGAGGAAAGGAGACCATGGTAAGTTTGATAAATTATGGATAGGTCCCTTCCAAATTTTTGAGATATTAGGAGACAACACTTTCAGGCTTAAGAACTTGACAGGTGAGGATGTTCCATTACCAATTAATGGACAGTTCCTCAAACATTATTTTCAAGCCCGAGTCAGCTTCATGACAGTCATGTGTATCATAGTGTACAGTTGTATAGTTGTTTGTACAGTGTTTCTTTGTTGTTTTTGCTTTGTTTGCTTGTTGAGTTTTGTTTTGGTTAGTCAAGATAATGCAGCTTATCACCCCAGAAAATAACAAATTGTTAGGATTCAAGTGATGAGGACACATTTATATATAGGTTATGACTCACTTTGAGAAAGAACTCATGATCAGGTCTGTGATATCTTTTCATCAGGGTGCCTTTTTAACCAAAGTGATTTCTTTACAATGACTCACCTAACAACCTTGGGTTTGTTGAACACACAAGCATAGGTGTTAAGTGAAAAATCTAAAGGGACTCCCTTGCTACCAATGCAATCTCCAACCTAAAACAACAAGTGACCATACCTTGCATGTTGAGCTTACATGATGACATCAGATATATAAAGTAAAATGTAAATATTGAAAAATCCAAAAATATAATAAAATTAGGCCATCTAAGTACCTCTACCCGGGCTATAGACGCCTGCTGGCAGTGGGGCTCTACTTAGGGAGATTGTATAGATAACCTTGCTAGGGCTATGGACACCTACTGACAGCAAGGCTCTATCCTATTTGGCTATGAGGGATGATCTCCGACTATGTAGCTTAACATCAGTTACTCATGTTTTCAACTTGCTTTCAAGATGAGGATAATTAATCATTTGCACACTACTGATCCTTAGTTAGCATTGTTACCATGAGGACATTTTGTCATTCAGAAAGATTATGATACTTATGCTTGAAGAGAGTTAGAATACTATTTATGAATGTGATCACATCACTTGAATCATTGGAATTTGTTGGTTTTATTTGGTGGCAAGTTGTTGTGTAGTTACACAACATGCCCCATTTTGACTTGACAAAATAGGGACCCAACTTTTTGTTTGGCTTGGCTTGTGTTTTCTGCTTGCTGGCGGTCTGGTAAAAGAAAGTAAGGCATATGATCCTGCATAAGGGGGCTAGGTAAGTCATCATGATGAGGTAAGTTTTTTAAAGTTAATATTTCATGACAATAGCCTCATGATTGGATAGATTACAAAATTTCATGCAGGTTTGCTTTTTGGATCACTCTGATATTCCTTAGGGTGTGAAAGTTATGAACGGTCAAAGTCCTGGTCAAACCTGATATTCCAAGGGGAGGATCATATTTCTTAACAACAGTCATATTATAAAAGATACCCTGATCCAATTTTATCACTCGATAGATCATGTAGTTCGCGACATGCGAATGTCAATTTTAAGTGGTAGTGATACTTACCCATCGAACAACGTCATATATTTTACGGGGGTCATATTTTGAATATCACCCTACCTTCTGAATATCACCCCATCTAACAAACATGATGATGACATCATGGTACTATAATGATAAATCAAGTCATTATCACGATAACGTCATCCTGATATTCCGAGAAGAGGGTCACTTTAGTTTGGGGGGTCATCATAATCGAAGCATCTATTGACATTTCCAAACATCACCCAACATTTAGAACATACCTTGATCTTAAAACATAGCCAGATATTCTCAATATCACCTGATATTTCGAAAGATCATCCTCCTCTTCTTACCGTGCAACAATTAATGCCATTAATGTAGTAGGTGGTTTCCACCGATTGCTAGTGCGATGATAACACCTGGCAACATCCAGAGATTTCTGTGTAGTAAATCAATGATTAAGATCAATTCAGTCAGATTTTGCCCTAAGTGACCAGATGAATGGATTTAAAATGAATTTACAACGTCATTATACTCTTACCTTGCGAAGAAATGATAAGTTGCAGAGCCAAGTTCTCAAACCCTCATAAGAGCTACCCGTTGAAGCATACAGCTTGCTGGGAACAAGATGCGGGATCAACAACGGTATTTAAATTCATTTCGTAATCATCAGCATAATTCAGGAGGATAAACGTATCAGGTAAGTAATTTGAAACCTTCCTCCTATCATTCTCTGCATATCCAGGTAGTATAATGTCAATGATTTGAGGTTGTATGTTCTGTTTAATGAATATATATGCATAATGCTATAAAGGTATAATGTATGTGCATGCATGATGAGATATCGAATTGTAAGACAAGTTCCTGTTCATTACAAGAAATCATGGCAGACAAGAGGTTTTTTAAGTCCGAGGTTGAATTTGTTAAACTGATGTTTGCTCAGCCTAATGGTGTGCAATTTAAATATGGAGTTATAGGAGATACACATCAAGGAAGTATAGATTTGGTGGCATGGTAGGATAAAATGAGTGATGAAAAGAATAACAGTACCTTGCTGGACACCGTGTTTGTATCTGGAATGTGGAATACAGCTGGTTTCCCATATTCCATGGAGGCTCCTAAGTTAATTATTGAATGTGCTAGAAATTATAATCCACACACAAGGAAGGTGGAGAAGCATGGTAGAGTATATGCAGATCTGTTTATCAAGGGCCTTGCTGCTACCTTCAATCTGCCACTGGGAAAGAAGGTTGTTAGCATGGATTTTAAGAAACTGGAAGTAGAATATGAGAATAACAAGAAGACTGCCAAGAAGAGAATGTACCAATGGAGGGCAAGAAATAGTCCTTATCCTGCAGCTGCCAAATTGCTAGTACATCTGTATAAGTTTAATTTCGATGAGGAATACCAATATATGATCGTCCTACTTAGTTGAGTAACGGGCCAACCAAACACTGGAAGCTTCAAAGACTAGGTGTATGGCATCATCTTGATGTTCCTCTACACAGAGAACATGCCATTGTGGGCCAAGATGATAAGCGATGCTCTACATGATCAACTTATGAACCTGGGAGGTTCAAAATGTTCATTTTATATGACCTCCTACATAGTTTATTCGTGTACCTACAAGGCTACATTTGATGCATTGACAACAGAAGGAAAGATTGGTGGCAGCACCAATGATGCTCACATCTGGAATCATTATCCCCAGCTGCAAAGGTAGAATTACCTCCAGGACTACAAATTAGTAAATGATGCATTCTCAATGCATCTAGTCAAAACAATGGAGGAGGACTGAACCAAAAGATTGAGCATGGAAGCTCAAGAGGTCATAAATAGGCATGGAGCCTGGTTTATTCAGTATGCAACATTCTCTTATATAAGAATTGAGGGTTATGAAGGTCAACCCCTCATGCTCCAAAGATACCCCACTGATGCAGTAGTTTTGATGGAGTTCATGAGGCAAGTGGCTACAATACTGAATGCTTACAAAGCAAGTAACAAGCTTCCACTAGTATTGTTTCTAGTTACAATGGGCTGGTATATGTGCCCAGATTCTGATAACATTAATAAGGCTATAGCTGGCTTGACAATGATGTAATTATAGCCTTTCCCTTTGGCTAGGTCCTATGATCCATATGGGAGGATGCAGAAGATTACGGGGAAGCCCATCCATTAGAGAAATCTTGAAGATTTCTGGGCAGATTGTGAAGATGAAGCCGAAGCTAGAAGAATAAGATATCAAAGGCTAACCCTTAACCAGATAAGGACTTTTCACTGCATCTCAATACCTGCCCAATTGAAGAAGGATGATGGTAAAATAATGGCAGATGAGTATGAGGAAAAGAAGATATACAATGATACAATATTAGCAACAGATCTTACCATGCCAGAGGACATTTCCTTAGATCCATTCACAGGCAGAATATTGCAGTTGACTCAAGCATGGGTCAATGAACAAATAAACACACTGAAGAAGATGGGTGTAGCCCTTACAGTGATTAATAAGAAGAAAAGGTAGGAAATTCCTGATGATGAGTATGACGATTTCCTGATTGAGAAGAGAAAATCTAAAGGAGAGAGAGTACCACCTCCTGATAAAAGCAAGAGACCTCCAAGAAGTAAGAAGATTGATACTGAACCCAAAGGGGTCATAATTGAAAGAATAGAAGTGATAGCTGAAGGTGCATCAGGATCGGGACAGGCATCAGCATCATCCACACCGCCTCCCTTGGATAAACAAAAGGCTAAAAGGATCCAGAGGCTAGCTGCACAACTTACTGATACATATGAGGAGGGTCAGACATCATAGAATAATATAGAGGGGGATATCCCTCTAGATGAGGACCCTGAAGAAGAAGAAGACCCTACACCCCTCACCAGAAAGAGAAAGGTGATGGTATCCACACCTAAGAAATAGAAAACTTCTATGAGAGGTGAAGTAAAACAAGACCCCATAATGCTAAGAGGGGCAGGTAGTGAAGTGTTCAGAAAAGAGCTGCAACATAATATGCCCCTTCCTACCATAGTGAAGTTCAAGACTGAGAAGGCTGAGGAACAAAAGAAAGAAACCTCAAGAGTAGTACAAAGCGGTCTTGTCTCACTAGAGGAGACTATGGACCTATTTGATGATGAGGTAGTAAAAGATGTTGCCTCTCAGAAAATAGAGACTCTCGTTGCTAACACCCGCATAACACCACAAGGAACCCCATCAGTCCAGGCAACAATGTTAGAAGAGTTAAAGCAATTGGAAGAAGAAAAAGAAAAGAGCCCAGAAAAGATTGCACAACAAATAGGGCTAGATGCATTAGTTGATCAGGTGACAAGTCTTGTAACAATAGACTTGATGTATATAGAGGATGTAAATCCTAAAGATATAGCAGTACATCTGATAGAACAGAAAATGTTGAAGAAGTTATACAGATAGAAGTGGAGGATAAAGCTCCAGATATGGGTCAGCAACAGCATGAAATATCAATTGAACCCAAAATAGTTGAAGTCCGGCCAAAGGATAGGGAAACCTCAGGAGAAAGAGAGACATCAGGTCATGATGACCCAAAGGCTCTAGAGGTAGATACATCAGGTGCAGAGCAAGATGCGATGCAAGATCAAGTGGAGGCACCTAAGCCAGATAAAATAATATCCACATATACCAATGTACCTCAAGATGAGGAAAATACTAAAGTGGATGAGATACCCATGGAGGAAGTAAAAGATCAGGATCATGATAAACATGCAGATGATCAGCAGGATCACCCTCCGAAAGAAGAGATTCCTCAACAGGAGGAAGCATCACAAGATCACCCTCATGAAGAACATCATGAGGAGGAAATAAGAAAGTCACCTTCACCACAAAGGATGATAACAGATACTGGAGACAAAGGTGTACATGATGATGATGGTGGACATCTAAGATCCAGTGACCAAGTTCCTCCCTGGCTGGAAAAGGAGATAAGTACAGAACCCAATTTTAAAATTCAAGAATTTGATATATCTACATTGTTTTCAGAAACTCTAATAAAGCCTAAGAGGAAGGCAAGATTAACTTCTGCCATTAGAAGAGATCCTGATACAGGCAGGAGGACTGCCCAAATAGTACTCCCCACAGTCGAGAAAGAAAGAGGCATGATCACTCTGGAAGAATTCTAGATTACCACAGTAGATCTAGGATTTGCTAATGAAGACCAAGAAGGTCAAGAGGGGAAAGACATTATTGATTCTTTGACCCAGAAGATAAAGAGAGAGAAGGAGAAAAATAAGTAGCATAAAGAGCATATTGCTCAGCTGCATGCCTATATAAAGGGGTTAATTAACCCTGATGATACATCAAGTGATCGAGCAATCCCATTGACTGTAATTTCTGAAGAGGAGGTCAACAAGTTGAACATTATGAGACATGAATTAGTAATAATGTTAAAATGGATGACATCTGCGCTCAATGGAGTTGAGGAAGTGGTAAAAGCCTCTTTAAAGAGGTGGAATTCTTTAGGTACCTCCAGGAAAAGGGTGGATAAGCTATAGATGGAGACCGGGAAGAGGTCATTTCAAATGGAGAAAGCCTTGAGCGCTTTAGATAAAATAAAGAGGATTGATCCTCTAGTTCTTATAAATAATCAAGTACTAAATAATAACATAACCATATTGATTGATATCTAGAATAAAGACATCAGGTTTGAATGTGATGTGCTAAAGAGATGCAACAGTAAACTGAGAAACATCAGTATGAAGCTACATGATATGATGTCTTATGAAGCAAAGGTCCTAGAGACCTTAGAAGGGAAAGTAGAGGGGAAGATTGAAAATCAGGATGAAGAGTTTGCAATTAAAGCTCTACATAGTAATTTCCAGCTGGTAGCTGATGACCCTTTGAACCACTTGATAAAAGAAGTAATGGATAAAGTAATGAGAATAAAGGTCAGAGTGGAAAGTTATAATGAAACACTGAGCAACAAGAGGAATAAATTAGAGTCCCTCCAGAGTAAATATCAAATGCATAAACATGCCATCACTAAAACAAGAACTCAAGATGGCAGCAAAGTAGAAAAGATTGTGCAAGCATATGAAAATATTAGGATATCCGTGCAGATCCATATACAAAGAGATAGTCATCAGGAGGATATTGAAACCGATGAAAGTGATGATCATGACAATGGAGAGGATGATAAAGAACCTAATGAAGATGCACCATAAAAGGAATACATGCATTAGGTACTTTGGAAAATATGAGTTGCCTAGATGGTTGCCAGCTGGCAACTTGTGCCACGTTGAAGGAGTTGACTTGGTCAATGAAGTATGAACCGTAGATCTTAATAGATAAATCCTGATCATAGATCAATTGTAACCACTCCCTCACCTTGTTCTATAAAAGGTGCAGGGATGTCATTTTTGAATCATTCAAAACTTAATTGGAATCTATTTGCTGAAATATTCAGGGCTTATTTCAAAGTTGTTGTATACATATATGTTCTTGCATAGTTAATGAATGAGAAGATTGTTTTGATTACAATACATCATAAATCTTGAGTAAACAGTGTATGAATTCTTGATACATGCTATGATTTGCTGTGTCCCTTGGAGTGCATATCAGTTTACATGTGTTGCTTTCATACCTTTTCCTTTGAAGTGAGCATCGATTGTATCTAGCTGTGGAATGTCTTGGTGAACATATGGTTTGATTTCTTCTCTTCATGACTGTATTTGATGTATATGTGGCTCAATAACTGAAGGTTCAACATTAGTTTGAAGTATTCTTTTCAATTTCTTTCAATTTCAGAGCATTTCATCATCATAATTGCAAATAATTGACAATCTTAAGCAAATAATACAAATATGCAGACATCCCGTAGATAACTGAACATATTTAGCATATTTGAGGTTAAAGCATGTCAAAAATGATAGATATCATGCAAAGATATAAAGATAGACACACTATTTGAAGCATATCTTGTGTAGAATAACTATCTATGCAGCATCATTACAGGAAACACTATCTTACAGATGAGATTCACATAAGGCCCCAAAATGGAAACAACAACACACATCAACCTCTGAGTAACGTCAGAAGATTAAGACCTAATCACCGGAGACTTGGGATCATGAATTCTCTAAATTCATCGTATCTTTCAAGATGAATAAAGGTTAATGTGTACTTTTATTCTATGTTTGTTTATGACTAACGTCATCATCAACACTAACCACTCATTAAAAACCTTCCTTTGTCTTGAAGGCTGTCTTCCATTCATCTCCTTCTTTGTTTCAAATTTGGTGATACCCACTCTTCTGGTCAATTTTTGTGAAGTACTTGGCTCCACTCAAATAATCCATGATGTCATCCATTCTAGGCAATAGAAATCTATAATTGATTGTGATCTTATTGATGGCTCAGGAATCTGTACACATTCTCCACTCTCCATATTTCTTTGGTGCTAGTATTGTGGGTACCACACATGGACTTAGGCTCTCCATTATCAGTCCCTTCCTTAACAACTCGTGAACTTGTCTATTCAACTCTTCATTCTCTGCTAGAGTCATTCTATGGGCTGCCTTATTTGGCAAACTGGCTCTTGATATCAAATCCATTTGATGACTTATCTTCGTCACTGGTGGTAAACTTTTTGGTACATTATTAGAGACAATATCCTAAAATTCTTCCAATAGATCTGAGACTTCTGCTGGTGCATCTTCACATTTCTCTTGATTGATCTTAGGAATCAGTACAAAGCAATGATGCTCATGCTTCATACCCTCCAAAAATTTCCTACCATCTACCAAGAAAATTATGGCAATACTATATACCTTTTCTTCCACCTCCTTCAAGGGCTTCAACTTATGATGAACTCCATCCTTTGTTAGGGAATATGTGTTTGCATGGCCATCATGGACAATGCACCTATCATACTACCACAACCATCCCAATAACATATGACATGCATCCATTGGTATGATGTCACACAACACCTCATCATGGTAGTCCCCAATCTTGAACTTGACTAAACACTATTCATTGACCAAGTTCTATGGTCCTTCTACAACCATGCAATTCGATATGGATGTGGATGCTTTCTTCTTGTCAACTTCAACTTTTTAACCATCTCCTCTAAAAAAAAAATTGTTAGTGCTTCCACTATTAATAATAATATCACAACACTTACCTTCACATTTGCACCTGGTGAGGAAGAAGATCTTCCTCTGATTTGATTCTTTCTCCTCATTCAACAAGGTTCTTCTGACAACTAGGGTTTCTCCCCTTTCAACAACTTCAGAATGCTTAGATTGCGTATCTTCATCTACATGTGCAACTCGTGCATTACCTTCAGGTCTTCTATTTGTCCTTCCTTGATGTTGCAAAAACTCATATGCTCGATGACCTTCTTCTCCACATTGGAAACAAGTTCCTTTGAAACCTCCTCTTCTAGGTCCTTGCCTAGGTCGGCCTCTTCCTCTTCCTCTTTGGTCACCATTGTTTTGATCACAAGGGCGGTAGGAATTATCTCCTCTCTGATTTTGACTGGTGCCAACTTCTTCACTCTTCTTTGGATCTTCATTTTGGCCTCCATAGGACCTTCCACCAGTCCTTCCACCTTGACTCCTTCCTCTTTGCTTGCTTTTGAATCTTTTATTTAGCTTCTCTTCCACCTTTAGGGAAAACTGGTACACATCTTCTATGGTGGTCATTCTGACTAGGCTCAACTCCTCTTGAATACTTAGCCTCAACCCATTAATGTAACATTCTACCTTCTCCTTGGTGGCCTTTGCATGGCCTATCCCGATAGTAATCTTATAAAACTCTTCTCTATACTCCTTGACAGACTTGTTACCTTGCTTCAATCCTTGTAGCTTCTTCAGCAACTCCATCTCATAGTCCACAGGAATGAACTGCTTCTTTAGTTTCTCCACCATCCAATCCCATCTGGTAATCTTTCCTTTTCCTCTCCTATTTCTCTCCAACTAGACCTCCTTCCACCAAATACTAGCATGGCCCTTCAATTTTGTTTTTGCAAACTTGACCCGATATGGGTCCTCCACATCTTCATACTCAATATATTCCTCCATGTCATTGATCCAATCAATAAGTTGTTCTGGATTCAAATCTCTAAAATAGGTAGAAACTTCAATCTTGGGTCTCTTTCCAATCTTCAAAATGCCCCTCAACAACCTAACTTCTAAAGGATCTCCTACAACTTCTTGTTCTTCCTCAAATATCTCTTCTTTAGCTTCATCCTCACTTTCTTCTCTTGTTCTTGGCTCAAACCCTCTTTGCAGCTCCTCTTGCAATGCATCGATTTGCCTTTGTAGGGCCCTAAAACCCTCTTCCTTCAAAGAATTTCTCCCAACATAGTTTCCTTGTGGAGGCATCTTGATTTCCACAGCAAACCCACAACCTCAGGTCCTAGTACAAATTGCCTCATGGTTGGCGATCTGTCTACACACTCAAGAACCCTTGCTCTAATACCACTTGATGAAAGTGGTAAATCATAAAACACATAACACAAATTGTACAGAGAAAATAGAATGTTATTTTATTGATTTGGACAACTCAGTACATTACAGAAGCTCAAATACAATCAGAGGATGAATCCTCCTCAGGCTACAACACATTATAGCTTCCTATCACCAGACTTTGGAACCTTCTACCTTATGTAACCCTAAATCAGCTAGGATTTTTATTTTCCCACCTTTTCTTGACTCTACACTTTCCCCCTTATCTCCACTACTGCTAAGGTTCCCAAAAATAGTCATAAATAGCCATTTTGGTAGCCTCTAGCCAAAATTTTGAAACTTGCAACTCCCTCCAAAAATAGGTCAACTTCCAGGAAGCATAGCTTTTTATCTAGGTGTCTGATTGATGAACCGTTTGAAGCATCGAAAAGCTCGTGAAGTGAACTATCACACTGGAAATCTATAAACTAATTTTTGTAAACTTTTTAGGGTATTATAGGATGTTTTAGTGCCTCATATCTGCTTTTGAAACTTTTCAGGGAACCTCATGAAATTGAAACTTTAATATCTTGAAATCCAGACATGATCTTGAGCTAAAATTTACCAAGAATGATTATTTGATTATTCTGAAGCTTTGGGGAAAATTTTGGGCTCAACCACTTCTCTGATATGGACTTACTAAAAATAGTAAATTCTACTATTCTTAGCCCTGTTGGAAACTTTGAAGGTTGGGAATCATTATTCAAACAAATGGGTATCCAAAAACACAAATTTTGGAAAGAAATGAAAACAAAGTCATCAATTTTAAATCAAAATTATTTTTGGGTGATGCAAGATTGCCCTTACACCTCTGGATGCTCCTGCATTAGGAGCATAGAAGGGTGAATCCACCACAAGTATGACATTCTGTATAACTCTAACTAGGGTCTAGGGCACCCAAGCGCCCCTATCCTTTAGGCTCTTAGATCTAGATACAAGTTCTTCTTGATCCCCTAATCTCTGCTATCTATTTAGTTTCTAGGTTTCTTCTTCTAACAGTCCATTATGCTTTGATCTTTCTTAACTAGGGTTTGATGCCTTGCCCTAGTTTTCTTGGTTAGATTTGGTTGGATTTTGTTGACACTCCTCTGTACAACAAAGGGACAAAACCACTGTAGTTTGGATCTCCTTCTTGGGTAGAAGCCAAGCTCGGTTTGTGTCTCAATGTTTGTAGAAGAGGGTTTGACCTAGTTTAACCTTTTAGGCCAAGTCACTCTTTTCTATTTAAATAGATACTTGCTTATGGTATGGATATGTTTATGCAATGGATAGATTATGATGTGGATTTGGTGATATAGATGGTTATGCAAGTGATCATGAGTATGGTGTGGTACTAACATGTTGATGCAGGTGTATGCAACAGATGATGGCAATGATGATGTAGTGATTTGTAGGTCATGATACAAATCATATTATGAGGATGGATAGTTAGATGAATGGAAGATGGAGAAAGTTATTTATGTGGGGGGATGAAGTTAGAAAGATACCCTAGGGTACAAGGCAAATGATATGTGGGAGAGATGATAAGGGGGGTGTGGTTATGCTAGTATGTTTAGAGCAATCCAAAGTTTTAATGTAGCAAAGGATCGTATGCACCTAGGTATAAGAAACTAGGGTGACCATGTATTTGTTTGCATGGACTTGACACTTCAAACAAAAAGGTCATCCATAGACATGTTATATGTAATATAACCTTAGAGGATCATGTGAGGGTAGATACATATAGGATGAGAATGCCCTTAGACAACTAAGGGATTGTCCTTAGTGTAAGGAATCAGCCTTCATACCTACAACCTTGACAACACACCTAAGATTAATATTAGCCTAAATGCAACAATCACAACATATAACAAGTGACTTTGCCCCAATCTAATATTATCCAATAACACAACAAGATATAGAAGATCTAGGTCCAACCTTGAGATAGTGTAGAAGGGGTATGAAAAGATAAATCAAAACAAAAGATCAACTAAAGGATTGACCAAACAAACATTACATCTCTCACCAAGATGCTAGGTAGATGAGGTAAGATAGGATTGTTGGAATACTTCAGATCACTGAGAGGGGGGGTGAATTAGTGGTCAACAAAACAAATCTTTTAACAAATAGATTCTTCACAAAAAACTCAAAATAATTGCATCAAGTCATATATCCAGTAACAATACACAAGAGACATATATGTATATCACATAACACAAGTGTTTGAGTGGAAAACCCTAGAAAGGTAAAAAACCACTATGAAAAATTAACTCCATTAAGCCTCACTGGCCTTAAACCTCATTGATTATAATCTATCTTACAGGCAATATCTCATTGATAACATAGTATATGCCTCACTGGCAATAGGAGCACTACTCCATTTACAACAGTCTAAGAAGAAAATAAAAAATATTACAAAGGGTTACTTTGTTTCACTACAAAACACTGATCAACAAATCTTTCTCTATATATTATTTTCAAACAAAATATCTCCTCTATACAGAGCACTCACTGCATCACACACCCTTCTTTTCTAAATAAAGAAAAATTTGCATATCCTTTTTTACAACAATATGAATCTTCATCACATAATTCAAAGAGGTATCCCCCATAAGAAAAAATACACACAATCATCCACATTAAAATGTCTTCCATATTTTTTTTTTAAACTCCAATCCATGATGTTAGTTTTGGTTATTGAAGTGCATTTATATTTGGAGGAAGTGGATGTTGCATGCATTACGCATGTCGGGCATTCAAATTTATTTTTACTTTTGTTATTTTTAGCTTTTGAAAAAGTTCTACACTGCTGCAAGATAAAGAGACGATCATATGCCCATCAAAGGTTTGTCACTAGGAATACTCATTAGGGTTTGAAAGTAAATTGAATGTGAACCTTTGATTTCATCTTTTGTGCCTTCCAAGTTTTTAATGATCACCATCGATCTTACATTTGTCACCTAAGAAAATAGACTTTATCAAAAGAGACCGGTTGCCCTAGGTAAGGGGGGAAGTCATCTAATGGAGATGATACACTTAAGTTGTAACTTATGTGGATACTTACCCACTATAAGGAATCAACTTCAAAACATAAGTAAAGTGCATGACGTGCACTTAAGTCTTTAGAAATGCATAGTTCTAGGGTTATTTAGACTTAGGGTTTTTAGATAGGTCTTTGACAAAATTGATGAACCCTAGAAATTTGGATTGCAAGATCTAACCTTAATAAATGACACTGCCACATCACTATTGTAGAGTGATGACAAAAAGGTAAAGACATTTTCTCAGACCCTAAGACTTCCTATTGCTCACTATCATGAAGAACTATTTATTCTCTGCCACCTCTCTCATATCCTTGATTCATCTTAAATACTTTATCATGTTGACACAAAGCAACTAAGTCATTATTTTGTATCGACTAATAATGTGAAACAATTATCACTTAACCATCAACCTTTGCATCAAAACACTCAACTTTGCTTTAAGAAAGAGAAGAGGACATCTTGAGATCATTGCAAAGGAGGTTTGTACAATTGCATCATTACTCCTTGACAAGAGCAACACCAAAGAACAATCAATCAACAATCAGTAATGACAAACCAATAAAGTCAATTCTTGAAGCATGAACCTCCTTAGGCATGAACACCATGGATGATCAACATATCATGAATAACCAATCAATGAAGTATTTTTCCTTTTCATCATGAAACCCTTTACATATAAGTTCATGGTCCTCCTTTGTCATCTTTGGCATCTTCACTGCAAGTACCAAACATCATTATCATTGTAACCACCTTTGACATGAATTGACATAAATGACAAATCAAACCAACAAACTCTCCCTTTTTCATTTATGGCAATTCAATATGCTAGCAAATCTATCACCCCCTTTGACATCAAATGACAAAGGACAACTTACCCCCCTTGCAAAATAGGTAGATTTCTATTGGAGCCTTATTAGATTTTTCACAGGTTCTAATGTTTTTTCCTCAAGCTTATGTTATTAGGTTGATATATTTCCAGGTTTAGGGTTCTTTGCAAATTCTAGGAAACACTAAAACCCTAAACCCCCGTGCCAAAGTGAAGCGTGAAGGTCAAAATTGTTATATTTCAACCTTTGCATCAAAACATTCAACTTTGCTTTAAGAAAGAGAAGAGGACATCATGAGATCATTGTAAAGGAGGTTTGTACAATTGCATCATTACTCCTTGACAAGAGCAACACCAAAGAACAACCAATCAACAATTAGTAATGACAAACCAATCAAGTCAATTCTTGAAGCATGAACCTCCTTAGGCATGAGCACCATGGATGATCAACATATCATGAATAACCAATCAATGAAGTATTTTTCCTTTTCATCATGAAACCCTTTACATATAAGTTCATGGTCCTCCTCTGTCATTTTTGGCATCTTCACTGCAAGTACCAAACATCATTATCATTGTAACCACCTTTGACATGAATTGACATAAATGACAAATCAAACCAACAAACTCTCCCTTTGTCATTTATGGCAATTCAACATGCTAGCAAATCTATCACCCCCTTTGACATCAAATGACAAAGGACAACTTACCTCCCCTGCAAAATAGGTAGATTTCTATTGGAGCCATATTAGATTTTTCATAGGTTCTAATGTTTTTTCCTCAAGATTATGTTATTAGGTTGATATATTTCTAGGTTTAGGGTTCTTTGCAAATTCTAGGAAACACTAAAACCCTAAACCCCCGTGCCAAAGTGAAGCGTGAAGGTCAAAATTGTTATATTTCTTTAGTGATCACCTGTCCCCGTTACCTATGGTTTAAGTTGCCATTTTATGTCCCCCTTGATACATTGTCTGACCAACCCCTCACCAAGTATTTACCGTTTCCAGCCTGCGCCTTGAAAATCTTTATTTTAGTCGCCTAGGTCACATCCTTCTAACTCTTTGTTGACAGGTGGCGATGGATGGTCTCATTTATGCCTTTTTGCTAGTAGTAAAGTATTGATAGACTTGGTGACTTTGGAATTACGGAAGGAATGACAACTGGTTGATGACTCTCAAGAACGACATGCATTGGGCCCACAACCAATGCTAGGGATTTTCTTTACATTTCTTTCGTTCCACCATGCTTAACCAAGAGGACCTTTTGGGCGATTACAAAATTGTGGAATAAGGTGCCAACTCATAAAAACCATTTCTAGTTTCCACGAAAGAAATAGTGGTGGGCCTTCTCTAGAGTGGGAGCAATCTTAATTATTTTTGCCATTCCGTCAAACTTTACTCCATAGTCCCAGCTAATATTTGTGGAATGGTAGAAATCTTGACATATACCATTCTAAAGGGTTGGGACTGGTGCATTAAGTAGTAAGGATATGACGTGTCATCATCTTATGGGCATGGCCACCTATTGGAGAGTTGTCCTAAATTTCGTCCAGTTGATCCGATGGTTGTCTACCATTCTGCCACAATCATATCTATGGCCGTACCTCTTGCCTGTGGAACTATGGAATATGGTCTTAAATACATGTAAGGGGAGATATTTTCTCAAGATCGTGGTTAGTAGAACTACCCAGGTGGCAAGTCTTCATTGGGAAAGAAGAGCATATTTCTCTTACCTCATCGAAGACCAAATCAACACCGTTCAAATCAAGCCAACTAAGATCAGGATCAATGGCCAGAATTTAAAAGTGTCTCAGGGAGATATGTTGGTGTTGATCTGATAGCATTTTATTACAAGCATTAACCACTCAGGCATGTACTGAGTCGCCATTGCAGCCACCATACAGGAATTTATTAACATAATGATTTGTCTTATGCAGGCTCAACCTTTAGAAATCCGCGCTTCTACCCGGATTGATATTTCATCTGCTGTGTGATGAAATTTGACATAATGACAATGCTGAAATGAGGAAAACAAGACAACTGACCTAGCATGATTTAGTGCAAGAAGTGACATTCCCAGTTATGTAGAATTATGAAATCCAATCTTTTAATTCATTTGTGGTAATCTCTACAGGATTTCCATTTATGACTAAAATGCCTTGAAGTGACTGGAAATTAATTGGACCAAAGATGTGTGGATGTATGCTGCATCCTAAAATTTCTATAAATAGACAAGTGCTGATGTTACCCTGTATACTATTTGAAAAGTGTTTTGATAGTATGGCTTTCCCTTGTTCCTATGTGATCTGTGTGCTCCCCTATTCTATTAGGTTATATTCCTTGTTATCATGGCTATCAATCTATCCATACATGATTAGAAAGACCTAGAATTATCTCCTCTGGAATAGGTGGTGCAAGGAAAATTTGGGAGCAATGATAACATTCTGCATGCCTTTATGAGCATTTCTTCTTCCTATTATTTCATTCAGATTGTGACTTTTGATTCTGATCTCCTGATTCCAGTCATTCCCTATGTCTATGATTAGGCAGATTAGTATCAATTGCAGAGAGAAATCATTTCTCTCTTTACCCTCATCCCTCCTCTACTTTTCCTAACAATGCATCATCTCTAGTTGTAGGGATGTTTCCTCTCCAAATGTAGCATATGAAGACAGGGTGCTCCCATTTTGTTGTTGTTGCTGCCCCCTTGGCTAGATGAATGGCGCTGCCATATATAGACTGATGTGATTTCATTTGGTTTCTGTTTGGTTGAGTTGGTTGGTGACCACTCAATTTTGAAAGAGGAAGCACATCCTTGCAAATGACAATAGGCATAGGGTGAAGAACTCCAGTTAATGGGGTTTTCTTCTGATATTGTCACTTGCAGTCATTCCGAATGGAGGTGGGTAATCTGGGCGGTGAATGCTCTTATCAAACTAGTAAGTAGCATATGATGGGTATGTGAGCTCTAACTGCATATATCAAACGGTCCCCCATCAACATCACTACTTATTTTCCCTGCCAAAATTAAGAGAACACACAATTCACGAGTACTTTAGCATATACAAAGGAAGCTAAACATACAGTTGTGACATGGTTACACCAGCCTCTTCTTGCAACTACATCTTTTGGTTACTGAGAAGTTGTAACTTCTTTTAACTTAAGCCTGAAGCTTGTCTGCTCTCTTATCTTTATAAAAGGGAATTCAGGGCTTGTGAAAAAACATTGGTTTGAGGTCATATTTCTAGACTTAGTCTGAAAATGTGGGATCAATCTAATTAGGGAGGAATTGTAAATAGTTTGTTTTTTGCAATAAATCAGTCATATATTTCTAAGTTTCATTCTAAGTTTTAATATGTCTTTATAGATCTGCAAAGACTATGTTATAATTTGCTGAATGGTTTACTTTACAGTTTCTATTGAGTCTTAAGAGTATACTATCTCCTACTTCATGTATACAGTTTTGCATTTATGAATATATTTGATTGAGGATCAAACTTATTCATCACCACAGTTTTTCCTGTGTTGTATATTTTTCTTACAACATTCACTCAAGTAGTAAAAGAATTGGCTGTCTGAGGATATAGAATTTATTTCGAGTTTATAGGGATAACTAAGTATGGTAGATTCCAAGACTAGTAGAGTGTTTTAATGTAAGGCATTACTACATCTTTACAATAGACTAAGTTTTATTATATCATAGTCCTTTGGATGTTTCTGTAAGTTTCTTGACTCTATGGCCCTTGGATTGACACTGTTCTGTTCTAGATTATCATAATGAACTTGCATCCTTTGAATCACCCTCATCATTATTGCAAAGAAATCAACGCATTTTCCCTTTCAGCAATGGGTTTTAGAAGTTAATGTTATTTCACATGTTCCTCTGCAAAGAAACAAAATAAATGCTTAATAAACTAGCCCATCTTTTCACTTTATCAGACATTCTTTAAGCAGTCTTATAGGAACATATCTGTCATTAGAACAATGTTGTTAATTAAACATTTCATAAGCCCTACCCATTTGAGTAGAACACTGTTATCGAAAAGAAATAGGAACACCCTCCTTGGTCTCACAGAGCCTTAAGTGCAGAGGAGAGAGGGATTGAACTTCCTATTCGTTGGCCAATCCCTCAAGGTAGGTCAGTTATTAGAGAATGGCTATCCTATAGATATGTGTGTTTTTCTCCTTGAGATGTGGTTGGGATTTTAAAACAACCAACAATTTCCATGGAAAGCGACACCACTATCACAAGAAAAGTATGGATACCACTATCACAAACCATTTGCAAACCAATAAGAGAATGAATACCCTATTTCAATAAAAGCATAGATAGAAGATAAGGTTGCAAAAGTAGTGTGAAAT
This sequence comes from Cunninghamia lanceolata, assembly GCA_027924645.1. NCBI lineage: Eukaryota > Viridiplantae > Streptophyta > Pinopsida > Cupressales > Cupressaceae > Cunninghamia > Cunninghamia lanceolata. The sequence continues at coordinate 10,763,962 of BSBN01000178.1, read as the reverse complement.
CTACAAATCTCTATCCACTGGAAAATAATAAAGAAGAAGAAAGAATATCACTGCATCATGCACACTGTCATAGAATATTGACATACATACACTATTTGTTTCACTGGTAGTAAGACATTGTGGTTACTGTACTATACCAAATCACTACAACTGGTTTACTTGCATATCATTCAACATACTAAGATTCAAGGGCTCCAAGAGCTTACATCATCATACCTTGATGTTCACATAGTCATTGTTAAGCATTGTCTGGTAATTTACTAAACATATGTCAAAAACACTATCCAATCTATCCAACGCTGTCAAGGGTTGTCAATCATTGTTACTTTCATTCATACCTTCAACACTGCATTCAACAACTCCTTATCTGTCAGAGATGAAGAAAAAAACATTGTACTCAACATTAGAAACTATATGATGCAAAAAGGCTTGTGACAGAGAATAGAAGAGAAATAGAAACCACTGGCACAAAACATTGTAACAAAGGATGTAATTATAGTATTGTCAAGTCACATACTACCATGGGTTACATACTACCATGGGTTGAAATGTCAAGTCAAGATAGGTATACTACTGTACATCACTGTCACATTACTATTAGGAACTTCACTGTCATATCCATACAGTGAACATAACACCACTGTCACCAACACCTTGAACTTATATCTAAGATCAAGCAACTGATCACTACTTTCAAAACAACAAAGTCTGATCATACAGTTAGTGGTATAGTTTTAGAGTTACGAAAGAAGAGACATGAACCCCCCCTAAAAGCATACTAGGACCTTGATTTATTGAAGAGAGGATAGGGACAACACTCCTAACCTCTGTCTGAGACATTCAAATACCTCCTTAGCAAATGGTTTAGTGAAGATATCTGCTACTTGATATGAAGTAGAAACATATTCCAAAACAACTTCATTTGCAAGGACTTTTTCTCTCAAGAAATGATACTTTATAGAAAAATACTTGGTCCTCGAGTGCATGAATAGATTTTTGGAGATGTTTATGGCACTAGTATTTTCACACAAGATAGAAACAGGTTGAGAGACTTCTACCTTGATGTTCTTAAGAATTTGAACTATCTACAAGACCTGAGAACAACATGAGGTAGAAATAATATACTCTACCTCTGCAATTGACAAGGACACTGATTCTTGTTTCTTGCTATGCCAAGACACTAACCTTCCACCCAAGAAGAAGGCTCCACCAATAGTACTCTTCCTGTCATCAATACACCCTACCCAATCAATATTAGTATAGGAAAGTAAAGTGAAATCATCATGTCTAGGATACCATAAACCATAATCAATTGTGCCATTAAGATATCTAAAGATCCTCTTGACAACATTTAGATGAGATTGTTTGGGGGAGGACTAAAATTTTACCACTAGACATACAACTTGCATGATATTAGGCCTAGAGGCCATCAAATACAAAAGACTACCTATCATAGATCTGAATAGGGTCTGATCTACATTAGGTGAGTCATCAATCTTACTCAATTTGCAACCTGTTAGCATGGGAGTACCAACTAGTCTTCTTTCATCCATTTGAAACCTTTTAAGCATCTCCTTTGTATACTTTCTTTGAGAGATGAAAATCCCTTTCTCAAGTTGTGAAACCTACAACCCAAGAAAGAAGGACAACTCTCCAAGCATAGAAATCTCAAATTTAGATTTCATGATGTTAGGAAAAACATGACACATACCATCATCATTGCTACCAAATATGACATCATCTAGATAGACAACAACAATAAGAATATCCTCACCTTTTGCCATGAAATATAAATTGTTGTCCACTCCACCTTTTGTAAACCCCTGTCCTTACAAGTACTTATCCAACCTAGAGTACCATGCTCTAGGTGCTTGTTTCAAACCATACAATGCCTTCTTCAATCTATAGATATAATCTTGTTTTCCTTCACATTCAAAGGCTTCAGGCTGCTCCATATAGACCTCTTCCTCAAGGTCCCCATTGAGAAAAGATGATTTCACATCCATTTGAAACACCTTGAAGTTTTTGTAAATAGAGAATGCTAAGAACATACTTATGGCTTTAAGCCTAGCCACAAGTGCATATGTCTCATCAAAATCAATACCCTCAACTTGAGAGTACCCCTTGCAAACAAGCCTTGCCTTGTTCCTAACAACATTGCCTTTGTCATCAAGTTTCTTTCTAAAGACCCATTTTGCCACAATGACATTCTTGTCTTTAGGTCTAGGAACAAGTTCCCATGTCTTGTTCTTTTCAATCTTGCCTAACTCTTCCTCCATGGCTTTGATCCAACACTCATCTTTTCTGGCCTCTATGTAAGTTTTTGGTTCTATTTCAGATATCAAGCATACATGTGCTTGATCACTTGTGTTGGCAAGTTTTCTCCTTGTTTGCACATGACCTACATTTTTGTCCCCAATGATCAGCTCTTGAGGGTGGTTTCTTTGTAGAGTTTTTGAAGGGGTTTTTGCTATTGACTCCATAGGTTGTTCAAGAGCACCTCCTTCCTTTGGAACTTCCACCTCTTCTTCTGATTCATGATCTTCTTCCACATCTTCTTCTTACTGGTTGATATCCTACAATTATTCTGTTGGTATTGGTCTAGACAACTAAGAGGGGGGGTGAATCAGTTGTCACACAAATTAAACTTTTCTGCCTTCAATCCTCTTTTAAAAAATTTAATCAAATTAATGATATGAACATCAAATCATGAATCAATAACATATGAGTAGAAACATAAGTAACACAATTGACACCAAGATTATTGACATGGAAACCCGGTTAAGGGAAAAACCACAGTGGGGATTAACCCGCAAGGATTATACTCTATTAAAAGTATTACAAAGTGGAATGCACATGCATTTGGGCTCACTGCCCAGAGCTCACTGCTCAAAGAAGGCTTGCTACTTATAGAAAGAAGATTACAATGAAATTGAACTAATAATTAGCATCTATCAATGCAAGGATTCAGTTCCGGTTAAGCACAAAATACAGACTTGATACACTTCATCTTCACTTTGCCCCTTTTACTATTCTGCTAACATTTGAATCTTAGATCTCTACTTTTTTCACACTTATTCCATAATCACAACACACACACACACCTTAATCATTCAAATCCATTGGCTATATATATCCGCATCCAGATCTTTAACCACTTTTCAATCAGCTTCAAGAACACTTAGAATTTTCTCGAAAATTTTGCTCTGTCAGATAAATCCATGTACACTTGTAATGCGGACCAAAACATGCACTCACAAATCATCAATCAGGTCGGCTACTATCACTGATCATCACAACTTGTCCAACCAACAACTTCCATAGATCCGGAACCAAGATCAATTACAAGGTCAGCTTGTTCTTCTTCTGCCTGCTCTGTCAAACTGTTAACCTGATACTCAGATGTTAATAACTATTGAATCCTTCATCAACAGAGGCCAAAACTCTAGATTTAGATTATCCTAACAATTCTTATGACTCCCTCAAATCTACAACAAACTCTGATCTACTCTCAGAGAGATCTGGACCAAGATACTGGACCCTGTCACACACTCTCTAATCTTGACTTCCTAGACTTAGACAAATCTTCAATCTAATATCCGGTATGGGCAAATTATAAAATGCAGATGTGTAGTAGAGACTTAGTTGCCATCAATGACAATACTTATCATGCCTAGTAGTGTCTCTTTCCAACAATCTCCCCCTTTGGCATTGATGGCAACACTTAGTGAAAAATGACTAAGTGTTGGAATAACTCTCCCTTTGCTTGTACTCCATACTATTGTTCACACTACTTTCTAGTGTTCCCCCTTTGTTGGATTCTTTATTTTTCATTTCTCTTCACTCCCCCTTTGACATCAATGGCAAAGAGTGGGATCCACAATCATTATTCATGCAAAAATTCTATATATAAGGCCGCATATGTACAAATAGTCCATATGTTATATTTACATATATTTAAGGATATCTACAAAAGTACTCTTTAACTATACAAATTTGGTGGCCCAACTTCTCTTCATACCATCCAAAATTGAAAGGTATCCACTTAGCAGAAATGCATATGCTTCTACTTTCCTTAGATCTGAGGGATTGCTTGCCTGGGTAGTACTTTGGGCCTCTGACAAAGAATTAAACATTGTTTCCAACTTAGGGGTAATCAGTCCTCGGAACTCACCCATTCTTTCCATAATGCTCTTCTTTTCTTTGACAAGCTTCTTTATTTCAGTTGTCAAGCTAATTTCTTGACATTCTTGGCTCACCGAAGATACTATTAAAGGATCAAAACTTTGGGATAGGTCTAGCAGCTTTTTCTCTTGCTCCTTTATCTTTTTCTCAATATCCTCTACTATTTTGGGGCATGATAAACAAAACTTATATACATCACCACCATCCTTAATAGAATTTTCAATACTCTTTATACCAATATCGAGTGTTCTTCTATCATTATCTATAAGGCCTTTTAGTTCACTAAACCTCTTATCCAAAAATTCTTTCTGGACCTTTACTTCAGCTAACTTCTCAAAAGACTCAAAATTTGTATTTACAGATTGCACAAGATTTTTCAAATTACTGGAAGGAGAATCAAATGTATTTTTCTGATATGTGGGTATGATCTTCTCCAGTATTCTGAATGCTAGGCCTATCAAATCACTATTTTCAATGTGAGACTTCAGCATTTTCTCCCTTGCCTTGGCCTGTGTAAATGATGATATCTTCAGTATTTGGTCCAGAGAGAGAGTGTCCAAATTGATTGGTCCTCGTATCAATTCTAGCTCATCTAACTCTAGCATCTCCTTGCTGAGAGAACTCTGCACTGCATCCGCAGTGTCTCTTGCCACACTTGCTATTTTAGTTTCCTTCCATTGTGCTTTGTCCTCTTCCTTCTATTTCTCTTTTTCTTCTTCTTTTTCTTGGTCCTTTCTGGAGTCATCAGTAGCAGGAGGATCCGGAGGATCATGGCCAACATTTGCTTCTTCTAACAATACTTCCTCTTTCGGAACAAAGGGGTCATCAACTTTAGTTTGTTGTTCACTGATGTTTGCTATTTCAACATCTGGAATTGATGAATCAATCCCATCATCTATCTCCTCATAGGTTTGCTTCTGAGGATCTAGAGTATCACCTTGGTTATCATTTGCCTTTTCAATCTCTTCTTCTAGAGCTTCTTGTTCTAGAGCAGAAAGATTGTCTTCCTCAACTTGTTCCTCTGAAACAATATAGTATTTATTTTTATCTAGGGCCTTCCTCAAAATTTCCTCTGTTTCCTTTACAACTTCCTCAGTTTCACCAAGCATTAGTTTGTTCATCCAGACCTTGCTTTTGAATTTCTCCTTAACTTCGTTGAGGATTTTATCTGCTTCCCTTTTGGTCATTACTGGACATAGAGTGGAGCGGATATATTCTTTGAGTTCTAGATCTTTAGCCTTGGCTATTTCCTTCTTCATCTCTAGAGTTTTCCTTAAACTTTTAGGAAGTTATTGTAAAATTTCTAGTAGAGCTCTATTGAATTTATTCAAGTATATAATGGTGGCATCTTCCAAAATTTTCTTATTTGCTTGATCAAAATTATCATAATAAGCTTTGATAGGCCTTAGATTTCCATGAATGGAATTGTTTTTACAATTTCATCAACTTTCATAGCAACCTTACCAGTTTCTTTTTTTTACTCACATTTTTGCTTCTAGAAGGCTAATTCTTAAAAGCCTTTGAAGTCTTGGCTTTCTTGGATCTTATCTCTCTAACTTCTTCATCTGTCTCTATTTCTTCATCATCTTTTGTGCTGACATATGTTCTTGCAGCTTTTGTTTTCTTTCTCTTACTTTCTTCACCGGATGATCTGTCTTCTAGTTTTTTGGGTTTAGGGCGAACAGAAGCAGCAACAAAGCTTTTGGTAGTCCTTGAAGTGGAGGATGGTTCCACTGGAGCATCTTCTTGTTTCTTGTCTTGCCTTTCTTTTTCAGCCTTTTCAATTCTCTCTTTGTTTTGCTTCACTACTTCCTTGGTCAATCCAATGCTCTCAGCATACTTTTCAACTTGCCTCTACACTTTCCTTTTGGTTTCTAGTTTTTTGAGCTCCACATGCAATTTTAGACTTAGCTCTTTATGTGTTCCAAACCTTTCCACAGATGTGTCTTTTGATTTGCTTAGGAGATGTTGAGCGTACATTTCCAAAACTTTCTCATCAACCTCATAGCCCATTGGCATAATCCATATGGTTCTGGGTTCCACAGCCTCCATTAGACACTAATAAGTGTCAACTATAAAATAAATTTCATTCTCATATTTCTCCACAACTGATTTGGGGATTCTCTCTCTTGCATGCATCATACTCTGAAAGTTTTTGAAGTAACCCCAAATGGCTGTCTTCTAAGCTTGGGAATCACCAAGGCTGAGTAGATGATCTCTTATTTGCCATGTAACTAGCCTATCATTTGTCCAGTGCACACCTTGAATTCAAAGTACTTCATTCATAAAATAGAAGAACAAATATATAATCAAGGAGCCATACTTGAAGGGATTTTTCTTATCTTTCTTTATTTTTCTTAGATTTTCAATCAATTGATTTTGTAGCAGCTCACATAGGTTATAATCAGCATTCTCCTTTAACATTTGATAGGCTACATAAATTGCAGTTCCAGAGATAGAATTTTCCCTGCTGGAGTGGTAAATCTTGTACCTAATCACCATGGAGGCAAATTTAACATCCGGTTCTATAATATCATTGATGGTCATTGCCCTTTTGTCAAACTTGGCACTGGTAGCATCAGTCACTGTCTAGTTTTTCACAACTTTCAGCATGGGTAATCCACCAGTTAAATTTAGCTCAGTTACTATCTTGATAACATCCTTTGTAATCTGAATGGTTTCAAAAGCCATATGAACTCATCATGTATTCAGCTCAAGATATATCAAACCCATTCAGTTTCATCAAATGTCAAAAAGTTAATGACTTGCAGAAAGTGTTTTCTTTCTAGGGCTTTGTATTCTAGTTTCAATTTATAGTTATCACCTCTTAGGTAGTTGTTAAACAAATCTAAGAGTTTCATATTTCCAAATTTATCAATGCTATAGTGGATGTATGCCCTAATATCCTTAACATGTAGTACGCCATATGGAACTCCAAAAAATGCACCTAACGGTTCAACTTCAACTGACTTGTATGGATGCTTCTTAAATATTGGTTGGGGCCTTTTAGTTACATCAACAACTAGAGGTGTAGCCATTTCAACAGATTCAGATTTAAATCTTTATAGAGAAGTACCTTTCTCTCTTGAGGGGTTAGGGTTGATCAATTTCTGGTTGAATTCGCACTTTGTTCTTCAATCTCTGGATTTGCAGCTTAGATGCTCTTTTACTTATTTCCTTCAAATGCAAAGTGGTTCAAATGCACGATCAAATGACCTTTTATTCTTTACAAAACCTAATTTGGCATTGTAATAAATGTGTTGCCCTAACTTCATCTGGTCACTCTATTTCTTGAACAGTTCTTCATGAATTACTCCACAAATTTCCATATCAACATTTTTCCTTCTAGAAATCCTTCCAAAAGTTCTGAAACACTTCAAAATATCTTCTCTCATTATGTCATATCCTGGCACCCACTTACTGACTGGGGGAATTTGATGTTCAATGCAGTTCCCCTTGAGCTAGATCTCGTAATTTAATTCCCAAAGGAATTGTCGACACCATATTCCAGTGCAGACCCATCACCATTTTTCATTATATCTTTCTTCACCCAAGTCTTGTTCATTTCGCTCTGTATCTCATTCACATCAATTTTTATTTTTCCTTTGTCTTGTCTCTGTTCATCTAGTTTTCTGTTTACTAGACCTCTTCTTCCATTATTTATGCTTTTGTAGAATCTTGCAATATGACCAGATTTATTGCAATTAAAGCACACAACATTTCCTTGCTTATATACTTGATTTCCTCTTGATCTGCACTGATTAGCCATGTGTCCAAATCCATTGCAAGAAAAATAGTAGCCATTGAAAGAATTGATATTAGAGTTATTCATTATCATACTTCTACATTCATTGGATCTATGACCATACCTCTTGCACTTGAAGCATTGATCGGAGAAGGATGGATCATTTTGATTTACTCTACTTCTGTACTGAGTAGCTTTATGGCCAAATTTATTACAGTTAAAACAATTTCCATTGAAGGATGGATATCTTTGAGAATTTGGCTGTCTTACCAGAGGTCTTCTAGGTCTATTTTTCCCATTCCTTGGTTGAAAATTTCTTTGTCCAGATCTGGAACTTTCACCTTTCTCATATCGAAGACCATGCTTGTCATCAACCTTTTTCTATCCTTCAAGCAGTGCTTGAAGTTTAGCTAAGCTTATCTTTAACTTCTTATATTCATTTGTAACTTCTAGGTCATGTTTGAGAATGGCAATTTGTCTTTCAAGTTATCTCTCATTGTCTCTACTTTCTTGTAGATCAGACTTTAGATGGCCAGCTATATTGTCCAATCTATAGCATTCATCAGTTCTTTCTTTTAGGGTTTGATTCAAGTCTTCTTTAGTCTTTTTCCTTTGCTCAATTTCTTTAGTTAGCCTCATTGCCCCAGATTCCATCTCAATTTTTAGAATAGCAACTTCTTTTGATAGCTTCTCACACTCCTTTATCTTTTCTTCCAAGGCTTCATTCATGCCATTATCTTCAGTTAAACTAGATAACTGTAGAAGTAGCTTCTTTCTCTTTGCCATAGATTTATTTAATTTATCTTTTAACATTTCAATCGTATCATCAGCATCTTTAAGCTCATCTTTCAGATTAGATACTTCTACTTTAGACTAACCAAGATCTTCTAGGACCAACCAAACTTGATCTTTGAGTGAACCCATTGAAACTCTTTCCAAGATCTTTCCTTAAGCTGTTAGACTTCTTTCAAGGAACCTTGCTCTGATACCAATTGTTGGAATTGGTTCAGACAACTGAGAGGGGGGGTGAATCAGTTGTCACACAAATTAAATTTTTCTACCTTTAATCCTCTTTTAAAACTTTTAATCAAATTAATGATATGAACATCAAAGCATGAATCAACAACATATGAGTAGAAACATAAGTAACACACTTGACACCAAGATTTTTGACGTGGAAACTCGGTTAAGGGAAAAACCATGGTGGGGGTTAACCCACAAGGATTATACTCTATTAAAAGTATTACAAAGTGGAATGCACATGCATTCGGGCGCACTACCTAGAGCTCACTACTCAAAGAAGGCTTACTACGTACAAAAAGAAGGTTACAATGAAATTGAACTTGTATATGCCTAAAAATGACACAATTCATCCTAAATAAATATTCTAAATATTTATTCCATTCTTCTATCAATTAAATAAATATTCTAAATTTATTTAATCGATTCACTACTCCATAATTAAATAAAATCTATTTATTTAATTAAAACTCTTCTAAATGTCCTACACAATTAAATAATCATAAATTATTTAATTAATCCAAATTCCTCTATCCTAAGTTCTAATTTCAAAAATCCACCTCACACTTACACCTCACTTTTCCACCTCACCTTGTCCACCTCATCGGGTTGCACATGTAATTAAATATATTAAATATTTAATTACCTTATTTTCCCTCACACACATGTCCTATTTCTTCTCAAATCAAAAGTTAGTTAACTAATCAATCAAAAGTGTTAACTAACCAGTCAATTGAGTTAATCCCTCAATCAATTCAATCAATTCTATAATTCATTCTTCCAACTGACTAATTAAGTTTGTTAACTGATCAGTTAAAAGAGTTAACTCTTGAATCAATGTTGTCAAATCCCCTCTTTCATGATGGAGATGAGACACTTGTCATATTTCTACTGGTTGCACATTGCTCAACCATCCTCAGCCATTGATCATCACACTTCTTCTCAACCATTGATCCTCATTCTTCTGAGTCTTTAAAAGAAGCTTCATCCTCCCATTCTATTCATCCAGGTTATTTGTATTGTTACTCTGTAGAATTCTACCCGCGCACCTTTGGCACCCCCAATACAATCTACTTGAGATCACCATTTTCTTTGAAGCTCTACTTCACAACATTATCTATCAACATAGCCATTTACTACCAACATCCTACAACACAGCTAAAAGAGTGCACTCACTAAGGGCCTACTTCATCAGCAAAGGATGGTTGTAATAGGCAAACAATAGAAGCTTTGAAATAGGGAAGGTTTGCATTGTGTTATTCATTTCTCTTTTCATTCAATCTTTCTTGTTTTCATTATTCTATTGATGTTTGGGTTTGATATTGTTCAATGGATTAAACCGCATTTTACCCTAACAGAACTGATAATTAGCATCTATCAATGCAAGGATTCAGTTCCAGTTAAGCACAAAATACTGACTTGATACACTTCATCTTCACTTTGCCCCTTTTACTATTCTGCTAACATTTGAATCTTAGATCTTTGCTTTTCTCGCACTTATTCCATAATCACAACACACACACACCTCAATCATTCAAATCCATCAGCTATATATATCTGCATCTAGATCTTCAACCACTTTTCAGTCAGCTTTAAGAACACTTAGAATTTTATTGAAAATTCTGCTCTATGAGCTAAATCCATGTACACTTGTAACGCGGACCAAAAATTTCACTCATAAATCATCAATCAGGTCAACTACTATCATTGATCATCACAACTTGTACAACCAACAACTTCCATACATCCAGAACCAAGATCAATTACAAGGTCAACTTTTTCTTCTTCTGCCTGCTCTATCAAACTGTTAACCCAATACTCAGATGTTAATAACTATTGAATCCTTCATCACCAGAGGCCAAAACTAGGGATTTAGATTATTCTGACAATGCTTGTGACTCCCTCAGATCCGTAGGAAACTTTGATCTACTCCCAAAGAGATCTGGACCAAGATACCTGACCCTATCACAGACTCTATTCTTGACTTCCCGGACTTAGACAAATCTTCAATCTAATTTCCAGTATGGGCAAATTATGAAATGTAGATGTGTAGTAGAGACTTAGTTGCCATCAATGACAACACTTATCATGCTTATCAGTGTCTCTTGCCAACATGTTCAACTACTTTAACATTGGTGCTTTCAACAACTCTTTCAAACCTTTTATTATAACACTTATATGCTTTTCTATGTGTGGAATATCCAAGAAATATCCCCTCATCATATCTAGATTCAAAACTACCCAAACCATCTTCATCCTTTTAGATGAAACATTTACTACTAAAGATTTTAATGTACCTGACAGTGGCTGGTTGACCATACCATAGTTCATACGGTGTCTTCTTGGAATGAACTCTCAACTGAACCCTGTTTAATGTGTATATGGCTGTATGAACAGCCTCTTCCAATAAACATCAAGTAAATTTGCTTGGTTGAACATAGTTCTTTCCATCTCTTTGATTGTCCTATTCTTTCTTTTAGCCATACCATTTTGTTGTGGTATCCTAGAGGTTGAATATTGTCTTTTAATGCCATGGTTTTCACAGTAGTCTTCAAACTCTCTTGAAGTGTACTCTCCACCTTTATCTGACCTCAAACATTTAATATTCAAATTTGATTCTCTTTCAACCATCTTTCCAAAGATCTTGAACCTATCAAATGCTTCTGATTTATGCTTCAAAAAAGTTACCCAAGTCATCCTAGAATAACCATCAATGAAGAGCATGATGTATCTTTCACCATTTAATGACTTTGTCCTTGTAGGACCACATAAATCAATATGAAAAAGTTGTAAAGGTCTAGTAGAAGAGTACTCTTTTTACTTAAAACTAATTTTTTTTTTCTTACCTACTTGGCATTTCTTGTAGGTGCTGCTGATTGGCTTAGAGTTGGGTAGCATACCTCTCACATTTTGATTTTTGTTGACCTTGACAAGAGTGTCAAAGTTTAGGTGACCAAGCCTCCTATGCCATAGCCAACTTTCTTCCACTTGTCCCATAAAGCAAGATTGTCCACTTTTATCTTTGTTTTAAATCCCTTAAAGATTGTAAATATTTCCTTTTGTTCTGAACCCTGCTACAATTGTTTTTCTTGATTTTCTTCTTATTTCACAACCTTGAGCATCAAATACAACATTAAATCCATTATCACAAATCTTACTTACACTCAAGAGGTTATGTTTTAGGCCTTCTACATAGTACACATCATGCAATGGTGTATTATCATCCAAGGATACAGTACCTTTCCCTTTTATTTGAACATAAAAATCATTCCCAATTTTGACTTATCCACCTGAATAATCTTTTAGTTTGATGAATTTTCTCTTATCACTAGTCATGTGATTAGAGCACCCACTATCTATGACCCATAGTTATTTCTTCTTGACATGTAGGATAGTTTGAATAGCTTCAACTTTCTTGTCAACTATGTTTGGTTTCCAAACTGATTTTGTCTTATCCTTATTCTTATCAGCACTAGGAGATGTCACTTTGGAGTGAACACTAATTTTCTTTTGTTTCATTTCTAAGCTAGGTCTACAAAACTTAGCTATATGTCAAAAATTGTCACAATTAAAGCATCTCAACATACTCAAGATCTCAAAAGGATGTCTACTTACAAGGCTTGATCTCCTTCTAGATACAACTCTACATTCATTAGCCTTATGCCCATATTGGTTACAATAAAAGCAATAACCATAGAAATATAGCTTATACTTAAATGTAAATTTCCTTTCAATGTACATGATGATTGCATGAGCCTTTTGTTTGTGACATTGATAAACCCACCAACATCAGCATGTTGACTTAGATTAGTGTGATCATATTTTGGTGATTTTTTATGTCTTCCTTCAACTCCTTTCTCTTGAAGATCATTGGAATATGAACATTGGCCTTCTACAAACCCTAAACTAGTCTTATCTTTGTGGCCTTTTTGTTTGCCCAAGAGCTCTACTAACTTACCACTACTACCACACATATCAAGTCTCTTCCTCAAGGCTACAACTTCTACCTCTAAACTATCACACTCCTTTTTCTTGGTGTCTAACTCCATTTTGGTGACTTCTACAATCTTTTCGCTCTCTTCAAGTTGAAGTTTTAGGTTTACAACCATTTTTTTAGACTCATTAGCCTTGCTAATCAGATTTTTAGTGTCTTTTAGGATCTTATTTCTTTGCATAACTACCTCCTTTTTAAGTCTTTTTATCTCACCAAGTGCACACATTAATTCTCCTTCAAGATCAACCTCTTCTTCATCATTACCAGATTGATCTTCATCCTTTTCTTTATGATTTTCACTTAGACTAAAAACAGTCGTAAACAAAGTTTCCTCTCCTTCTTCAAGAGAATCTTTAGAACTACTATTAGTTACATCAGCATCCTTAATGAATAAACTTTTCTTCTTTTTGAAAAAGTTTTTCTTTTTGGGATTATATTGCTTTTTCTTTCCTTGTCTCCTACTGTCCTCTTCATCACTTTCAAGATCTTTATAGGGACACTGAGCAACATAATGTCCTATCTTACCACAACTAAAGCACTTGAATGGAAGCTTCCTTTGTATTTACCTGATCCTTTCTTCAATCTCCTGACAAAGTTGGACTCTTGAACATCCAAATCCTCTAAATTTGAATCTGCCTCTTTATTTCCTTTTTCAGTCTTAAAGGTTGCCTCTTTTCTTGTTGATTCATCATGAAAAATTTTCATTTCATAAGCAGTGAATGTGCCATATAATTCATCCAAGGTAAGTTTTCTCATATCTCTTTCTTCAATAGCAGATACCTTAGAATCATAGTTGGATGTTAAAGACCTTAACACCTTCTTGACCACCACTATTTCATCTAGGGTTTCACCAAGACCACGAATTGCATTTACTATTTCATGTACCCTAAGAAGGTAATCAACAATTTTATCTTCTTCATTCATTTTTAACCCTTCAATTTTTTCTCTAAAGGCTTGTAATTTTTCTTCTTTAATCTTTTTATCACCTTTATAGATGCTTTACAACTTGTCCCAGACTTCCTTTGTAGTTTTGTAATGCATATAATCTTAACAGGGATCTCATTTGTCAACCCACAACAAACGACATTCTTAACCTTGGCATTACACTCATAGGCTTTCTTTTCATCAGCAGTGGATGGTGCCTGAGAGGGCACAACATACCCATTTTCTATTGCTGCCCAAACATCATAACCTAGAGAGGATAAATAGGACTCCATTCTAAAACTCCAAAAGGAATAACTTGACCCATCAAAAAGAGGTGCTTTAGAAGTAGAATGACCCTCTTGATTAGCCATAATGTGTATTCCACTACCAGAATCACCTAAGTTGGTTAAAGTTATTTCAAGGAACCTGACTCTGATACCAATTATTGGAATACTTCAGACCATTGAGATGAGGGAAAAAATAAATCTTTTAACAAATAGATTCTTCACAAAAACTCAAAACAATTGCATCAAGTCATATATCCACTAACAAAACACAAGAGACATATATGTATATCACATAACATAAGTGTTTGCGTGGAAAACTCTAGAAAGGTATTATGAAAAATGAACTCCATTAAGCCTCACTAGCCTTAAACCTCATTGATTACAATCTCTGTCTTATAGGCAATATCTCGCTGATAACATAGTATATGCCTCATAGGCAATAGGAGCACTTACTCCATTTACAACAGTCTGAGAAGAAAATCAAAAAGATTATAGAGGGTTACTCTATTTCACTACAAAACACTGATCAACATATATTTCTCTGTACATTCTTTTCAAACAAAATATCTCCTCTATATAGAGCACTCACTGCATCACACACCCTTCTTTGCTAAATAAAGACAAATCTGCATATCCCTTTTTTACAACATATTACTCTTCATCACATAATTTAAAGATGTATCCCCCATAAGAAAAAATACACACTCATCCACATTAAATTGTCTTCCATATTTATTTATTTTCAAAAACTCCAATCCATGTTGTCTGGCTTCGGTTACTGAAGTTCATTTATATTTGGAGGAAGTGGATGCTGCATGCATTATGCATGTTGAGTGTTCAAATCTATTTTTGCTTTTGTTATTTTTATCTTTTGAAAAATCTCTGCACCGCTGTAAGATGAAGAGACGATCATATGCCCATCAAAAGTTTGTCACTAGGAATAGTCATTAGGGTTTGAAAGTAAATTGAATGTGGACCTTCGATTTCATCTTTTGCGCCTTCCAAGTTTTTAATGATCACCATCGATCTTACATTTGTCAGCCAAAAAAATAGACTTTACCAGAAGAGATCGGTTGTCCTAGGTAAGGGGGTGGTCATCTAATGGAGATGATACACTTAAGTTTTAACTTAAGTGGATACTTACCTGCTATAAGGAGTCAACTTCAAAACATAAGTAAAGTGCATGACAGGCACTTAAGTATTTAGAAACTCATAGTTCTAGGGTTATTTAGACTTAGGGTTTTTAGATAGGTCTTCAACAAAATTGATGAACCCTAGAAATTTGGACTGCAGGATCTAACCTTAATAAATGATACTGCCACATCACTGTTGCAGAGTGATGACAAAAAGTTAAGGAGATTTTCTCAAAACCTAAAACTTCCAATTGCTCACTATCATTAAGAACTATTTATTCTATGCCACCTCTTTCATATCCCTGTTTCATCTTAAATACTTTATCATATTGACACAAAGCAACTAAGTCATTCTTTTGCATCAACTAACAATGTGAAACCATTATCACTTAACCATCAACCTTTGCATCAAAACATTCAAAATTTCCATAAAAAAGAGAAGATGATATCATGAGATCACTGTAAAGGAGGTTTACAACATTACATCAACAATCCTTAACAAGAGCAGCACCAAAGAGCAACCAATCAATAATTAGTAATGACAAACTAATGAAGTCAATTCTTGAAGCATGAACACCATGGATGATCAACATATCATGAACAACCCATCAATGAAGTATATTTCCTTTTCATCATGAAACCTTTTGCACATAAGTTCAAGTTCCTCCTTTGTCAACTTTAGCATCTTCACTGCAAGTACCAACATCATTATCATTGTAACCACCTTTGACATCAATTGGCATCAATGACAAATCAAACCAACAAGGATTATGCCTATTATGGGAAGGATGAATCCTTAAGACATAGTTGTGAGGATGAGTGATTGGTTGATAGGCATAAGATAGGACAACTGTGTGGTGATTGGAATAGCTAGTCATATGTGCAATTTGTGTTAGGGTCTATTGGTGTTCCATGTCAGTTTGCTTAGATTGTCTAAAGGTCATGTCATTTTAGGAAATGGGATGGTAGTGGGTGAAAGTGGTAAAGTGAATTTATTATGTTCAAAGGATGGAAATTTATTATGGGATGGTCAGTGAGATGGAAAAGTGTGTTATGTCTTTATTATGGGAATGCATGAAACAAAATCGTGTAAGAACTAGTGGTGTGCATATAAAGATCTAGTCCTTTTAGGGTTTGGGAGGTGACCCTAGTATGGAGTGATGGGAATGGATGGATGTGGGATGTAAGGGAAAGACCTTAACATATACAAGATCAAGCCATGGTAGAATAGGGAATGGATGGGTGGAACATGGAACATGAAATGGACAAGAACCTAGAGGATGGTGGATATGGCCACGACAAATGGCACCTGCAACCAAGTTGTCACCAATGTCCCTATCCAAGGCACCACTAAAGTGGTTTTTACCACAAGATGGTTTTATTGCACTCAGTTGTTTTTGGAAAATTTCAATTTTTTAGTTTTTTGATTTTTTTATTTATTTTTGAACATTTTGGGGATACCTGATGCTAGGCATAGAATTTCTTTAGATGTATGATGTTGATTGACTCTTCTAGAGGCTGGCCCTCTAGTATGGAAAGTTGATATGCTCCTGATCCATAACTAGTAGTGATGATGAATGGACCCAACCAATTAGGCTTGAACTTACCAATTTTCCCTTGGTCTTGTTGATTCTTCTGATTCTCTTTGAGGACAAGGTCACCTACTTCAAACTTTCTAGTGCTGATCTTTTTGTTATAGCTATGAGAGAGATAGTTATGATAGACTTACAAGTGGTTTAAGACATTGAGATACCTTTCATCCAATAGATCTAAATCATGTAGCTGGGAAACTTGATATTCCTCCTCATTAATAAGATTATGCAAGGATAAGAGTAGTGAGGGGAGCTGGACCTCGATTGCTAAAATGACTTTGCAACCGAAGACAAGGGAGTATGACATGGCTTGAATAGGTGTTTTGATGCTTGTACGGTAAGCCCAAAGGGTAGGATTAAGCTATAGATTCTAGTCATGACCAACTTCATTGATTGTTTTCTTGAGTATCTTAAGGATGGTCTTGTTTGAAGCATCAGATTGGTTGTTACTTTGTGGGTAATATGGTGTGGAAAAATGATGATGAATATTGAATTACTAGAAAAGGGCTCATACCTCTTGGTTCTTGAAGGGTCTACCATTATCTGTGACAATGGAAAGAGGTATCCCATAGAGACATATGATATAGTGCAAGATGAATTTATCTATTTGTTTCGTAGTGATGTAAGTGAGTGGAATGGCTTCAACCTACTTTGTAAAATATTCAGTAGCAGTTATGATAAATTTGTGATTGTTGGATGATGGAGCGGTGATTTTTCCAACGAGGTCAAGTCCCCACTACAAAAAGGGCCGAGTGGTGATTGGTTGTAACTCTTGAGATGATGCATGAATTAAATCACCATGTTGTTAGCACTACAGACATTTCTTGACAAACTGTTAGGTGTCCTATTCCATGGTTGGATAGTAATAACCTATTATCAACAACTTCTTAGCTAGGGTAGGACCACTAGAGTGTGACCCATAGATACCTTTATGTACCTCTTGTAATGTGGTTGGGGCTTCTCTTGAGTTAAGACACCTAAGAAGGGTTCCATCTAGACTCCTTCGATATAGGGTATCACCGAGGATTGTGAAAAGGGATGAGTGGCGAATGAATGTTTTGCATTGGGCATTGGTTAGGTTGGGTGGAAAAATGTCATCATGGAGGTAAAAATAGATGTATTAGTACCAAGGGGATAATGGACCAACAAGTTCACAAATGAGCTCTAAATTTGGGACATCATAAGCAAGAATTGATAGTTATTCGATAAGGAACTCACACTTGTGGCTATTATTTGGCATGTCTAGGATAGATATTATAGTAGGCATGGCATCAAAAGATTTATTATTGGCCATGGGAACTTGTTCAAATTAGATTTCATGAAAATATTATTTGAGATCATCTACCATTCTTTTATATAGAATCAACTTGTCACCCTTTGTTTGGTATTCATCATTAACCTGCTTGATCACTAGTTGGGAATCTCCATAGACATTCAACATATCAATCCTACACTTGATGGCCATTCTTAGTCCTATGATAAGAGACTCATACTCATCTATGTTGTTTGTGCATGAAAAAACTATCCTGTAAGCTTAGGGGATGCAGTCACCTTGTAGCGTGATAAAGGAAATCCCAGCTCCTAAACCATGATAAGTGTATGATCCATCAAAATTTAGCTTCCATGGGGTGATTGGAGTTATTATGGATACAAGTTCATTAGGGAATTCTATGATAAGTGGATGGTCTACTTGAATAGGTGCATCAGCTAATTGATCCACTATGGCCTTGCAGTTAATAGCTACTAGAACAATATTGGACACCCATTCGGGATAATCAATGGGCCAGATAAGGTTATCTTGTAGTAACTTTTGTAGTTCAACCTTCACCAAGAGTGCAATCTATGGATGTATCTTTCTAAGTTTTTGTTTGACAAGATTAGTCTCTGGGTAGACTACAAGATGGTGCATGACAAGTGTGGGATCTAATCTTGGCATGTCTGCGTATGTCCATGTAAAGTTATGAGGTCTTTCTTTAAAGAATGTAGAAGGCTTTGATTGCTCCAATGGGGTTAATGATGCAGCTCTAAAAGTGATCTTTGGTGTACTTGTGGTCCTCAGATTCATTTCTTCTTCCTCTTCCACCAAGATTGCAGAATTCTCTCAATAGAACCTAGGTACTTCAGGGAGATTGAGTTCCTTAGCCTCTAGTGCCTCAGGGAGGTTTTCATTGGAGGATACATCATTTATTTTTACCTTTTTATCATTCAAAACTGCCACAGTATGGTTTTCACTGGGGGATGCTATTTTTATATTTTTACTTTTGTGACTAAGGAAATTTATGGTCTCCCCAAAGTATGCATGTATGTTGAGTTTAATGGCATATCCTACTTTGTGATCCCCCAAGGGAAGATGTTCTATGACTCCCATAAGTTTTTCTATGGCCTTGTCATTCTAGAAAGTTTTGAGGACAGGAGGCCCTTGTTGGCCCTAGTCTATCAGCTGAGGATAGATGAGGGGACTATCATTGGATGAGGATGATATGGATGAAAGGGTATATATGGTGCAAATGGATATGTCTTAGAAGAGATCAATGATATGTTCAAATTAATTACCATAGAAACCCTCGTTGGTGCTCTCAATGTTGGGAAAGGCCTTAGCTACCTCACTAAGTATACATTCAAGTTTTGAGGGTTGAGGATCAGATGTCCCATACCCTAGGCTTTGATAGAGATAACCTAACATAGGGTTGAAGGTCTCAATGGTACCTTGTTCATCCAAGCCTATACTTATGTGTCCTTTCTAGCCCATGTTTTGAATGATACGAAGACCTTTTCCATATTTTTCTAGAGGTAGAGAGATGGACTTGTCCTCATCATATTTGTAAAGCCACTTTGATATGTCTTTAAGGTCATCTTTGGTGCAGGAGCACCAAGTTTGAATTTTGCAAATAGGTCATAGGTTAAGTGTTTTTTAATGTTTTGGGTCATTTTGATGTAATAAGGCCATGATAAGGCCATTCTTAATGTTTTTGAGGTCATTTGAGTCATTTTGAGAAAAAATGTAAAAGGTTGCAAAAAAATTGACAAAAGTTGTCAAAGCAAAAAAATGCAAATTGCAAGGTTAAGGAATGCCAATGGTCATTTGGCATTCAAAAGATGGTTGAGTCAGTTTTGGTCATTGTGGGAAGTGGAAAAGGCTTTATAAGGCATGTATAATCATTTGTAAGGGTGGTTGAAGGCATTTAATGAATAAACAATAAACAAAGCTCCATTTTCTCTGCATTCCTCAACGTTTTACACTATTTTCTTCCACTGTACGGTTCCGTACAGTTAGATATTGCTGGGACAGTCATTGGAATTGGTGCTCATATGAGTCCTTGTCAGTTTGCAATTGATTTGGTTGAATTTCATTAAGTCTTAAGGATTTTATCAAGCTTTTTCTAAAGCTGCCTGTGTGACCCTCAAAACAAGGGTTTGAGCATGTAAAATGATGTTTTAGTCCATTCCACCTACTATATTATTCTGTAACTTGATGAAATGGCTTATTTGGGTGTGTTTTAGGTGCCCATGAAGTTAGGGAGGTAGGAGATGTATTTTGACCAAATTGTGGTGATGTCCTAGGCAAGTTTTGCCTTGTTTCCAAGCAAGAAAGGATGGTTCCAGGCTAGGGTTTGTTAAAAGAATGTTGGCAAGGATTGGGAGATGGTTCCTAAAGCATATGTAGGCCATTTTTGAAGTGTTCCAAGTGTTGGCAGAGTTTGGGAGTGTGTGGAAGGTGTAGTTTCAATAAACCCTCCTTGGTTGCAAGCCATTTTTGACACAAAAAAACTGAGTTTTGGTCTTTTGGTGAGTCAAAACCTAAGATCCTTGCATGAAATTGGGGATTTGGTCTATTGGCAACCTAAAAAAAGTGTTGGGGTAGGTATTGGATATTGGTCAAGTCTTCTTGAGGGGGGTTCCTTTGTAAAATAGGCCTAATTTGCCATATTGCTCAACCGGGACAGTCGATTTATGGAGGATTTGATCCTAAACAAACCACATTGAATTCTTGATATGTTTTAAAAAATAAAAAAGGGTATCTGGAAGTGTCATTATTTCTAGGTTACAGTGCCTAGGCTAGAAGAAAAAGAATAATAGACCTATTGGGAGACCTACTAGGTTTGGGTGCTTGAATGAAGGAAGTTACCCTTAGACATTATTGCAAGTTTCTTGATTGATCAAATCTTGACTACATAATCATCTTAATATTGTTAGATGCCTAAAATAGTTCATGTGAGGGACTGGAGTCCTTGTTGTGAGTTGGAATCTTTGGAACTTCGTTTCATTGAAGAGACCTTGGGAGTGTTTTGGGGTAACCAATCAAGACCCAATCTATAAATCTCTGTATAGACCTATTGTGTGGCCACCTAGCTCTGCATCAATTGGTATCAGAGCTAGGTGGCCACACAATAGGTCTATACAGAGATTTATAGATTGGGTCTTGATTGGTTACCCAAAAACACTCCCAAGGTCTCTTCAATGAAACAAAATCCCAAAGATTCCAACTCACACCAAGGACTGCAGACCCTCACATGAACTATTTTAGGCATCTAACAAGATTAAGATGATTATGTAGTTAAGATTTGATTAATCAAGAAACTTGCACTAATGTCTAAGGGTAACTTCCTTCATTCAAGCATCCAAACCCAGTAGGTCTCCCAATAGGTCTGTTATTCTTTTTCTTCCAGCCTAGGCACTGTAACCCAGAAACAATGACACTTCTAGATACCCTTTTTATGTTTTAAAACATATCAAGAATTCAATGTGGTTTGTTTTGGATCAAATCCTCCAAAAATTGACTGTCTTGGTTGAGCAATATGGTTAATTAGGCCTATTTTACAAAGGAACCCCCCTCAAGAAGACCTGACCAATATCCAATACCTACTCCAACACTTTTGTTAGGTTGCCAATAGACCAAATCCCCAATTTCATGCAAGGATCTTAGGTTTTGACTCACCAAAAGACCAAAACTTAGTTTTTTTTTGGTGCCAAAAATGGCTTGCAACAAAGGAGGGTTTATTGAAACTACACCTTCCACACACTCCCAAACTCTACAAAAACTTGGAACACTTCAAAAATGGCTTGTATATGCTTTAAGAACCATCTCCCAATCCTTGCCAACAATGTTTTAACAAACCCTAGTTTTTAACCATCCTTTCTTGCTTGGAAACAAGGCAAAACTTGCCTATGACATCACCACAATTTGGTCAAACTACATCTCTTGCTTCCCTAAATTCATGGGCACCTAAAACAAACCCAAACAAGCCATTCCATTGAGTTACAAAATAATACAGTAGGTGGAATGGACTAAAACATCATTTTACACGCTCAAACCCTTGTTTTGAGGTTCACACAGGCAGTTTTAGAAAAAGCTTGATAAAATCCATAAGACTTAATGAAATTCAACCAAATCAATTTCAAAATGACAAGGACTCATAGGAACACCAATTCCAATGACTTCCCTGGCAATATTTAACTATACGGAACCGTACAGTGGCAGAAAATAGTGTAAAACATTAAGGAATGCAGAGAAAATGGAGCTTTGTTTATTGTTTATTCATTAAATGCCTTCAACCACCCTTACAAATGTTTATACATGCCTTATAAAGCCTTTTCCACTTCCCACAATGACCAAAACTGACTCAACCATCTTTTGAATTCCAAATGATTGTTGGCATTCCTTAACCTTGCAATTTTGCATTTTTTTTCTTTGACAACTTTTCTCAATTTTTTGCAACCTTTTACATTTTTTCTCAAAATGACTCAAATGACCTCAAAAATATGAAGAATGGCCTTATCATGGCCTTATTACATCAAAATGACACAAAACATTCAAAAACACTTAACCTATGACCTATTTACAAAATTCAAACTTGGTGCTCCTACACCAATCTTGGTCCATGAGGTGCTTGCATTCAAACTTGCCCTTTATGATTACTATCGATATCGAGTTGGAAGGTTTTGGCATCCCATATGATTTTGGAGAGGGTGAGATCTTCCTATATAGAAGGATCCATGCATGTTATATTATCCATACCTTTGGTTAGTTATCTTGACCTTGACCTCAGGAATGGTTAGTTGTGATTGGAAGATGAGGTGAGATTGGATGGATCAACATAATATGTGGATGATTTGGTGGCATCATTAATGGGACATTGATTAAAGTTATTATACCTTCTTTCCAACATTTTACAATATTGGAAAGGATGAGGATCAATGTAGATAGTTACTTCAGTCCCATTGTGGGGGAATTTGAGGCATTGGTGAAAGGTGCATGGAATAGCTTGCATGGCATGAATCCATGGGCAGCCGAGGAGAATGTTGTATGGGAGGTCAAGGTCAAGGACTTGACATGTGGTGTCCAAGATCATAGGTACCATTTGAATTGGTAGCTTCAGTGTTCCTCCTGATTGATGCCCATTGTCATCATATCCCTTTATGGTGATGCTTCTACCAAAGTCTACAACCTCATCAAAATATCCCAAATGTTTTATTAGTTTAAGAGTGCAAAGGTTTATGGCACATCCACCATCTACAAGGACTAGTTTGATGATGTGCTTATGGATGCAGACTTCAATATGTAATGCGCCATTATGGGATGGATATGATGTCAGGAGGTATTTCTCAGTGAATGTGATATTATGTCAGGATGAGAGATGTCCAACCATGTTTGGAATTGGTCTATCTTAAGGTTTTTATGGATGCAAGTTTCTTGTAAGGTCTTGCCAAGTATTTCTTTGTGGACATGTGATGTACAGAGTAACTTTAGGATGGATATCTAAGCTGGAGTTCTATTGAGGTGGTCAAGGATACTATACTTGCTAGAGAATGTGGATGCAAATGTGGTGTTGGTAATAATTTATGTTAAGGTTTCAGGATGTGCACCTCCCTAAAATCTAGAAAATTTCTTAAGTATTGGACCCTCTCTGTGTTTCCAGCATCATCATGATATAATGAAGGAGAGGGTCATCGTCATCATCATCATGTTCCCGGACATTCCTCGACGTTTCTTGCACGGATCATTTCTTGTCATGACCGGATATCCTGTGGGGGCTTCATGTTTTTGCCAGCCTGACATCCTGCGGAAGGTGATATTTTAACATCGGGTGATCTTAGTTCAAGATCATCCTGATGTTGGTGTTGATAATTTGCTAAGTATGACCCGATGTCCCAAGGTCATTATATTTGAACATCAGGTGATCTTCATTAAGATCACCCCGATGTTAGTTTATCACCTTATGTTTTAACTTCCACGATGTTGCTGACGTCATCAGGATTTTTAGTTGTCAGGGCGATATGTTTTTCAACTTCATCATTTTTTAAGGACGGGGTGATATTTCCAAATATCAGGTATGTTTTAACATCACCCCGATGTTTCATGGAGCTACAGTGCTACCCGATATTCTTGCGGGGGGGTGATATTTCATGACATCCAGTGATCTTCCAAATATCACCCTACCCCAATATGATGATGATGTCACCCCGATCTTTTGAGGGGGTCATTTTCTAAGTTGTTCAATCTGACCTGATATTTCTTGAATTGAAGAGGTCATCATCATCATCCAGTCTACAGTGCACCCTCATATTTCTGTGTTGGGGTGATTTTCTGAATATCGGGTCATCTTCCAGATATCACCCTTGTTCTAAACATGATGATGATGTCATCAGGACGTTCATATATTAGGGTGATATCTTTTATTTGGGTGACGTCAGCAGGATTTTTGAGCATCCAAAAGGTGCATGCAGTAGAAGACATCAGCCAAGCATTTGGTTTTGGCAAGGTAGGAGGATCTTCCTCCAATGCATCAGGTTGTGCCGACGAAGGCGATTATCATGCAAGGTGATGTGATGTCAGGGTGATATTTTGTGCATCCAGATATCATGCTGCTGGAGGATGATGAGGATTATGCTGGTGCCGTTGGGAGAAAAAACACTGACATCATATGTGATCACGGCCATGCTTATAAAGTGCTAAAGAGACCTTCGCAGGGTGCATGTGGGATAAATGGTTCCCGCATTTTTTGAAATATCAGGATGAGGCATTTTGGCAGGAAAAAGTTTGCAATGCATAGTTAACTATTTTTCCCAAGGCCGCAGGTAGATGGACATTAATGGTAGTTGTTGCAGAGGTTTGGGCGATGGCGTGGATGAAGTAAGTACCTGATTGAAGTTGTACATCCATGGGTGGTGGCACAAGGCTTGAGGTCTCTCCCTGTCTCCTCTCCCACTTGCTGCATTGAATGTTTGAGTGCCAATCTGAAGATGAACTGTTTCTAGCAGTCTTTTGACTTTTGCCATGTAATTAATGCTGAGGACCTTCTTGCTATATGTAGCAAGTTGTGTTGCTCATTTGAGGTTGTTGAAAGTTGGACATTTTTGGCTCTGTAATATAATACGACTGGTTTTGGTTTGCTCTGTGCAGGAAGCCTTGTGAGTTTATGTATCTCCTGTTGTATGTTTCTTGCATGAATCTATTGATTTCATGATTAATCTTATATGAGTAATGCTGTTTTGCATGTGTTTTGTTAATTCTGTCTCTAGTGTTGCATGTGTCCTTCTTCTGAGTCTAGATATCTAAGGGGTGTTTGGTGTTCTAGAATACAGAATTCCTATATTGAATGTTTGATCTTTTAACTTCTGCTCAAGGGGTAGATTAAATTGTTTTCAGATTGAATATTGGGAAGGGTATACTGCAATAGGGATGCCATAAGTATAGATAGCTTAAGACTCTGTATTGGGAGATATTTGTAAGGCAGATATCACATAAATCCCCTTGAAATCTAGTTTTAGTTGTTCATGCTGACCATTCACAGGTGTATGGCTACTGACTCCAAGCCCTGGATAGGCACCAATCTAGCTCTGTGTTGAGGTTATACAGCAGGTCTAGCTTTGCATCCAAACACAACATCAAAATCAAACTCCAAAACAACACTTAGGATAGTAGAATTAGTTTTAGGATCCCAAGTCCTCTGTCTACAACTAAAAATAGGCCCAAAGCTAGCCCCTTTGCTCTTATCTTATAGTTTTGGTCTACTTACAGGAGGACTTATTTGCTTCATGTCAGCATCCCAGCCTTTGTATGCATATTCTCATGGATGTTGAGTAGGGAATACCCCCTAGGTTTTGCAGAGCCTGAAGAAGAAGAGGAGATAAAAATAGAGTCTATCTCTTATACTGTTGGCCCCTAGCCCAGAGACCCTGTTGATCATTAATGGCTACCTTATAGGGAAATCTGGGAGTAAGCATCTAGTATGGGAAAATAACCAACATAAATTGGTGACTCCGCTGGGGATGTTGAGTTAATGAAAAAAGAATGTATTTGTGAAGCATCCAAGTCACCAATAGAAATTGGTGACTCTACTGGGGATGTTGAGTTAATGAAAAAAGAATGTATTTGTGGCCCATCCGAGTCACCAACAGAAATTGGTGACTCTACTGGGGATAAACTTTGAGAAAGAACCCTGATTTTTAAAAGAAAACAATTCCTAGTAATAGGTGGCGACTCCGAACAATCTCCCAACCGGTAAAGTAAAAAATTGTATGCAAGGGAGAAGATCCCAGCGTAATACTCTATTTGAAGAGTTACCCATAAAAATGATGTATAGAAAAAAGGGGACTGTTCGAGCCAGTCAAGATGGTTCTCCTAGCCCCAAGAAAAATGATTTTATTCAGGATAATCCAGGATCCTCAGAGAAGACAGTACCTTATTTTTCAAACACTGAGGCTGAAATCCAGAGTGTGTATGAAAGACAACAAGGTAATGGTTTGAGAGTAAGGTCAGAGGTGTTTCAAGAACATCCTTTTCATCATTCTCTTGACAGGTTTGAAGAGGATGAATCCCTAAGGGATGATGATAATGATGATCAGAATACGATAAAACCATCCTCTTCTATGCCTAGAGAGGAAGAACTAGCTGATGAAATTAAGAGCTTAAGGGCTGAGTTAGAATATCTGCAAGTAGTAAAAATTAGAGATGATATGAGACAAAAAGTGCAAGCTTTAAGGATTGCTGAAAGTGATTCAGTCCCTACCCTTGAAAATGCAATTATGCAAAGAAACCAGTGCATAAATGAGGTACAACATCATCAAAATGATCAAAGACAAAATGTAAACAATGCTAGAGTACCATTAAATAATGTGAGAAATCCAAATGCTAATAGAAATGTTAATGCTAATCAATTTGATAGACAACCCATGCAATTGGATAGATTTAGGCAGTTGGTTTTTGATGGTATTCCTGGTTATCCTAACCCCATTGACAAGCATGTAAGGCTTCAATTGCCAAAGTATTCAGGAAATAATACTGTGTCAGGGGAGGATCATTTAAAGGCTTTTCAAAATGTCATGGATAACTTTGAGGTTGAGCATGAGAATGTTTTTATGAAGTCATTCATGCAATCCCTTGTTGATGAAGCTCGAGAATGGTATAGGAATCTACCTGATAGAAGCATTTCATCATGGGATGATTTTAAAAGGATGTTTAAGGAGCAATATGGTGACAAAACTGACCCTAGCTTTTTTGTAAATGAGTTCACTAGTATCACTAAGGGGTCAAATGAGCAGGTTGCTGATTTCAATGCTAGATTCATGAAGGTATTGAACAAATTGCCATAGGACTTGAGGCCTAATGAACCTATGTGCATAGTGTTGTACATAAATTCTTTTGATGCCAAGACAGCTTATGGATTAAGAGACAAGGGTCCTCACAGCCTCAGAGATGCCTTCAAAGTTGCAACAAATATTGAAAATAACAGAAAGGCATCTGGTAAAACAAACAGAAGGGATGATGTGAAAATCCTGCAAAATCCAAATATTAAGTCTCAAACTGTTCAAGGTAGTACATCTACCCCTGAAGATAAAATAGATAAATTGGCAAATGTTGTTAAGGACCTAAGCTATAGATTGGCTAGAAGTGAAAAAGGGATAGGTCCTGATAGGCATGCTTACCAAAGACAGGAAAAGAGATCATCATTACATGATATGCCATATAATACCAATTGGCATAATGGTAAGCCTATCCTTCCACATAGCAATACAAATCAAAGAGCTCAGAATCCAAAGGAAACACCTGATCCTTTAAAGAAGGCTATTAATATTGTTAATGACACCCCTTGGTGTATAATATGCCAGATGCCTCATTCACAGTCACAATGTATGACTGCTCAGTCTCTATATAACAATGCCATGGCCTGTGATGAGTGCAATGAGCCTCATTGCATGGAAGATGATAATGTCAACATGTTGTCTACAAGTAGAGAATACTCTTTTCATGATGCTGATGCAAATGCAAATGATGAAACTCAGGGCTACCAATAGTTCCCATATGATGAAGATGATGAAGACAACTATGCCTATGCTCAGGATTCACACAGTTTTCTGAATAACTTGAGGAGGCCTTCTAATGAAGAAATTAGGGCCTTCACAGCTGTAGTAGTTGCTCAAGTCAAAAGCAACTACAACCTAAGAGGTAAAGCTCAGATAAGCAGCCCACATCAGCTAGAAGGCATTTCTGCAAATCAGCCAGTACATAGTCATAAATGAACTGAGACACAAAAGAAGCAATGGAACAATAATAGGCAAAATTTTAAGCAAAAAACAGGTTATGATCCCCAAGGACCAGAAAATAGAGTTCCCCAGGTTGAGGATCAAAGTAAGAATTTTCAAAACAAGGATGACAGTCAGAGAGCCATAAAAACTAAAGCTGGATCATCTCAGGATAGAGGTAAAACTGTGGATCAGGCTACAGCTGTTATTCAAAATTATGCTCCATTTGACATCACTCAGGTCTTGTCTCAAATAAAAGTCTCTATTCCACTAATGGAGCTGATGAAAGTTGAAGAATTCAGAAATAAGACTGTATCCTTGATCTCAAGAGTACCATGTCAAGCCAAGTAGAATATTGAGACTCAGGATAAGAAACAAGCTATGTGCATTGAAGAGGATGAAATTCCTGAGGTATATCTAGGGATGACCATGACAAAATGCCCTTCACAAGTGGAGCCATTTTATGTATCCTTGGTTATAAATGGAAAAGTAATTAGAAATTGTATGCTTGATTCTGGAGCATCTACAAATATCATGCCTTTAGCCATTATGTAGCAAGCTGGATTAAAAATAGACAAGGCATGTGGGAAATGCTATGCCATGGATGCTAGAGAGGTACCAGTCATTGGTATCATAAAGGATGTGGATTTCAGACTGGCAACATATCCTGAAAAGACCTATAAAATGAACATAACAGTGGTTGATATCAAGCCACAATATGGCATGTTGCTGTCAAGAAGATGGGCAACACTGATTGGTGGAAGTATGCAACTGGATCTGTCATATGCCATGATCCCAATGAGTGGCAAGGATGTCAAACTGATCACAGAAGAAAGATCATCAGAGACAGTGGAGGATCAAGAATCAGAGGAGCATATATGTTTTGTAGACACTGACTGTGAAAATTTCAAAGTTGTCTCAGATGATAAGGAAGATAAAAGAGAAAAAAATTGCATTCAAGAATTAGATCAACAAGGTCTTTGGACCATGTATTTTGATGGAGCTTGTTCAAAAGAAGGCTCTGGTACTGGAATTGTTTTTCTGTCTCCAACTGGTAAGCTTCTCCAATTTTCTTTCTTATTGAGGTTTTCCTATACAAATAATATTGCAGAGTATGAGGCTCTGTTATTAGGGTTAAATGTTGCTTTGAAGCATGGAATTAAGATGCTCAAAGTGTTTGGTGATTTAGAGCTTATTGTGTCCCAAATTAGAGATAAGTATGCATCAAAAAATAAAAGGTTGAAACAATACAAGCATGCTGTTTGAGATACAATTGAATTGTTTGATGCTTTTTCAATAAATTGGATAGAAAGCTTAAAAAATGTCAGAGCAGATTTTCTAGCCAATGTAGCCATAAGGCCAGATGATATAACTTTGTTAGATGTTACAAATGTTGAAGTCAAGCTTAGGCCTGCAGTGCCAGATAATGTATGCAACTGGCAAGTGTTTGATGATGATAAGGATTTACTGAGATTTCTACATTGTATTGATGAATATGAGAACCAAGAAATGGATTTTCAGAACTTTGTGGAAGTTGTAGATGGAAAAGAAACCCTTTTAGGGAAGGAACTAATTCAACTCAAGACAAACAAAATCCCTAGAGGGCTGGTAGCTTTAGAGAGAGCTTTTGACAATAGGGACCAATTTGTTACAAAAGCATCTCCAACAAACAAGAATGATCTGGAGGAGATAAACTTGGGAACATCTCATGCTCCCAAAAAGGTATACATTGGCAAACGGCTCAAACCACACATCAGGAGCATGCTGATTGCATTGCTGAAAAGGTATAAGCATGTTTTTGCTTGGTCATATGAGGACTTGAAAGCCTACATAGAAGACCTATTCCAGCATGAGATCCCATTGAAGCCTGGAGCTAAGCCATTTAGACAAAAGCAAAGGCCTATTAATCCTACCTTAGCTCCAAAAATGCAAGAAGAACTCAAGAAGCTCAGGGAGGCTGGAATAATTGTGCCAATTAGACATTCAACTTGGGTGTCTAACCTTGTCCCAATCAGAAAAAAGAATGGTGATATTAGGCTTTGTGTTGACTTTAGAAATTTGAATATATCCTCCTTAAAGGATAACTATCCATTGCCAAATATGGACACCATGTTGCAGAAGGTGACTGACTGTGAATTCCTATCCATGATGGATGGATTCTCAGGTTACAATTAGGTGAAGGTAAAGGAATCAGAACAATTTAAGACTGCCTTCACCACTCCGTGGGGAACTTATGTATATGTGAGGATGCCATTTGGACTAACAAATGCAGGTGCTACTTTCCAAAGAGCTATGGATGTTGCTTTTGCAGGGTTGATTGACTCAATCCTAGCTGTATATTAGGATGATCTGAATGCCTATTCAAAGAAGGAAGAGCAGCATTGTATGCATCTAGAACAGATTTTCATTAGAGCACTAGAGTATGGCATTTCTCTAAATCCAAAGAAGTGTGCTTTTGGGGTAGTAGAAGGAAAGCTCCTAGGGCACATTGTTTCCAAAGATGGAGTTAGGATTGATCCTGAAAGAGTAGCTGCAATTGATAGGATTTAGATGCCAAAAATAGTAAAAGGAGTTCAGTCCTTCTTTGGACAGATCAACTTTGTTAGAAGATTTGTTCCTAACTTTGCAGAAACCACAAGGAACATTTCTAAAATATGAAGAAGGATGCAACTGTCAGTTGGGAAAGTGAAGCAATTGAATCATTTCAGAGCATCAAAGAAGCAATTAAGATGGCTCCTGTGCTAAAGTCTCCTAATTTTTCCAAGCCATTTCAGTTATTTTCATTTGCTTCTTTTCATATTGTTGCTGCATGTTTACTACAGAAAAATGAAGATGGTTTTGAACAGCCCATTGCTTTTTTTAGTATGTCCTTGCAGGCTTTTGAATTAAAGTATGACATCATGGAGAAACAAGCCTATGCACTGGTCAGAGCAGTCAAAAGTTTCAGGCCATATTTGGTAGGCTCACGAATAGTTGCATATGTGCCTCATGCTGCAGTCAAAGATATCTTCACTCAGCAAGAGGTAACTGGAAGGAGATGCAGATGGATAAACAAACTGCAGGAGTTCAATATAGAGATACAAATTACCAAGTTGGTAAGGGGACAAGGGTTGGCAAAGCTAATGACACAGTCAAATCTAGAGGCATGCCAAGTCAATGCAGTCCAGAATGAGAATGTCAATGTATCAAAATCTGAATGGTACAAGGACTAGTATATTATTTGCAAAACTTAAACTGTCCTTCCTACCTCAGTGATATTCAGAAGAGAACTTTGAAGCTGCAAGCTATTAAATACATCATTGTTCAAGGAGAACTGTATTGGAGAAATCATGATGGTATATTACTCAAATGTGTGGATGAAAACCAGGCCAAGGACATTCTAAATGATATACACCATGGGGTATGTGGTGGACATTATCCTGCTTATACAACATCCCACAAAATCCTTAGGGCAGGATATTGGTGGCCTACTCTTTTCTCAGATGCACATAGAATGATAAGAAAGTGTGACCCTTGCCAAAGGTTCTCAGGAAAGCTAAAATATGATGGTGCATTGCCCCTTAGGACTATAACCGTGGAAGCTCCATTTCAGCAATGGGGAATTGACTTCATAGGGGAAATTTCAGAGAAATCTAGTGGAGGAAATAGTTGGATTCTGGTTGCCACTAACTACTTCACTAAATGGATTGAGGCTATTCCAACTAAAAGGGCTACAAGTAAGGTGGTGATGGATTTTATCCTGGAGAATATTATTATCAGGTTTGGGGTACCAGTCAAGTTAATCACAGATAATGCCATGTGCTTTAGATCAGGTGAATTTGTTGATTTCTGCAATAAATATGGAATTGACTTGTCTCACACATCACCATACCACCCACAAGGAAATGGTCAAGTAGAGTCAAGCAACAAAAGCCTAATGAAAATCATCAAGAGGATAATGGATAAAAATAAGAAATCCTGGGATTCAAAACTGAAGTTGGCATTATGGGCTGATAGGGTGATGTGAAAAGAGCCACTGGAAGGTCACCTTATGATTTAGTGTATGGTACAACAACTAGATTGCCTGTGAATAACCTCCTGCCAGTTTACAAGTTCATACAAGAGAATGATGGGGAGGTTAATGATTCAATGACTGAAAGGATTAATCAACTAGTTGAACTAGATGAAATCAGGGCAGAGGCACAAAAAATAAACATCAAGAAATAGCAAAAGGTGAAGTACTTGTTTGATAAAAGGGTTACAGAGAGATGTTTTCAAATAGGTGATATGGTCCTTATGTGGAATGCAAGGAACCAGGATAAGGGTAAACATGGCAAATTTGAACCCTTGTGGACAGGCCCATATCAAATTAGAAATATCTATGGAGGAGACTCCTACTTTCTCCAAGCCCTAGATGGTGAATTAATGGAATTGCCGGTGCACAGTAAATTCCTTAAAACCTTTTTCACATAAATGAGTTACCTATGTGCACAATGTAAAATAATTGTAAATATTTTGTACATACCTTGTGTGGTTGGTCCTGTTTTGAATTTTGGGTTTTGTCTGGTCTGCCCCGGAGAAGTCTGGTTCTCGCTGTAGTCTTACACCTGCACGTCCCCAATCGGAGCCTATGTTGGTAATAATTTATGTTAAGGTTTCAGGATATGCACCTCCCTAAAATCCAAAAAATTTCTTAAGTATTGGACCCTCTCTATGTTTCCAGCATCATCATGATATAATGAAGGAGAGGGTCATCGTCATCATCATCATGTTCCCGGACATCCCTCGATGTTTCTTGCATGGATCATTTCTTGTCATGACCGGATATCCTGTGGGGGCTTCATGTTTTTGCCAGCCTGACATCCTGTGAAAGGTGATATTTTAACATTGGGTGATCTTAGTTCAAGATCATCCTAATGTTGGTGTTGAGAATTTGCTAAGTATGACCTGATGTCCCAAGGTCATCATATTTGAACATCGGGTGATCTTCGTTAAGATCACCCTGATGTTAGTTTATCACCTTATGTTTTAACTTCCCCGATGTTGCTGACATCATCAGGATTTTTAGTTGTCAGGGCGATATGTTTTTCAGCTTCATCATTTTCTAAGGACGGGGTGATATTTCCAAATACCAGGTATGTTCTAACATCACCCTGATGTTTCATGGAGCTACAGTGCTACCTGATATTCTTGTGGGAGGTGATATTTCATGACATTCAGTGATCTTCCAAATATCACCCTGCCCCAATATGATGATGATGTCACCCTGATCTTTCAAGGGGATCATTTTCTAAGTTGTTCAATCTGACCTGATATTTCTTGAATTGAAGAGGTCATCATCATCATCCAGTCTATAGTGCACCCTCATATTTCTGCGTCGGGGTGATTTTCTGAATATCGGGTCATCTTCCAGATATCACCCTTGTTCTAAACATGACAATGATGTCATTAGGACATTCATATATCAGGGTGATATCTTTTATCTGGGTGACGTCAGCAGGATTTTTGAGCATCCGAAAGGTGCATGCAGTAGAAGACATCAGCCAAGCATTTGGTTTCGGCAAGGCAAGAGGATCTGCCTCTGATGCATCAGGTTGTGCCGACGAAGGCGATTATCATGCAGGGTGATGTGATGTTAGGGTGATATTTTGTGCATCCGGATATCATGCTGTTGGAGGATGATGAGGATTATGCTAGTGCCATCGAGAGCAAAAGCACCGACATCATATGTGATCACGGCCATGCTTATAAAGTGCTAAAGAGACCTCCACGGGGTGCATGTGGGATAAATGGTTCCTGCATTTTTTGAAATATCAGGATGAGGCATTTTGGCGGGAAAAAGTTTGCGATGCACAGTTAACTATTTTTCCCAAGGCCGCGGGTAGATGGACATTAATGGCGGTTGTTGCAGAGGTTTGGGCGATGGCGTGGACAAAGTAAGCACCCGATTGAAGTTGTACATCCATGGGCGGCGGCGCAAGGCTCGAGATCTCTCCCTGTCTCCTCTCCCACCTGCTGCATTGAATGTTTGAGCGCCAATCTGAAGATGAACTGTTTCTGGCGGTCTTTTGACTTTTGTCATGTAATTAATGCTGAGGACCTTCTTGCTATATTTAGCAGGTTGTGTTTCTCATTTGAGGTTGTTGAAAGTTGGACATTTTTGGCTATGTAATACAATATGACTGGTTTTGGTTTGCTCTGTGCAGGAAGCCTTGTGAGTTTATGTATCTCCTGTTGTATGTTTCTTGCATGAATCTACTGATTTCATGATTAATCTTATATGAGTAATGTTGTTTTGCATGTGTTTTGTTAATTCTATCTCTAGTGTTGCATGTGTCCTTCTTCTGAGTCTAGATATCTAAGGGGTGTCTAGTTTTCTAGAATACAGAATTCCTATATTGAATGTTTGATCTTTTAACTTCTGCTCAAGGGGTAGATTAAATTGTTTTCAGATTGAATATTGGGAAGGGTATACTGCAATAGGGATGCCATAAGTATAGATAGCTTAAGACTCTGTATTAGGAGATATTTGTAAGGCAGATATCACATAAATCCCCTTGAAATCTAGTTTTAGTTGTTCATGCTGACCGTTCATAGGTGTATGGCTACTGACTCCAAGCCCTGGATAGGCACCAATCTAGCTCTATGTTGAGGTTATACACCAGGTCCAGCTCTGCATCCAAACACAACATCAAAATCAAACTCCAAAACAACCATTAGGATAGTAGAATTAGTTTTAGGATCCCAAGTCCTCTGTCTACAACTGAAAATAGGTCCAAAGCTAGCCCCTTTGCTCTTATCTTACAGTTTTGGTCTACTTACAGGAGGACTTATCTGCTTCATGTCAGCATCCCAGCCTTTGTATGCATATTCTCATGGATGTTGAGTAGGGAATACCCCCTAGGTTTTGCAGAGCCTGAAGAAGAAGAGGAGATAAAAATAGAGTCTGTCTCTCCTATACTGTTGGCCCTTGGCCCAGAGATCCTGTTGATCATTGATGGCTACCTTGTAGGGAAATCTGGGAGTAAGCATCCAGTCTGGGAAAATAACCAACATGTGGCTTAGGATGTACATGTAGACGAGGCTCCATGGATGGTTACATGTCCATGGCAGGTGGTAATAACACAATTACGAGTCTTGGGCTTGATAGTTATGGTGGCTATTCGAGGGGTGCATTCTTCTATATGACCCACATTGGAGTTGTAAGAAGAAGAGGAAGCATTAAGGTTATTAGATGGATTAGAGGATTTCCCCTTACCATGTTTAGGAAGGGGATCTTTGTATGCACTAATATTTTCATTAGGTGATTGATTTGGGGGGTCATTAACTAAAATTTCATCCCTATCAATTAGGTCTTGTATACAGTTCTTTAATCTCATGCAATCAAGTGTCTTATGGCCTTTGACCCTATGGTATTCACAATAGGCATTCTCATTAAACCATGAGGGATTGATTTGGTTGTCATCATAGCTCCTAACAGTGGGGAGTGTTATTAAATTGGCTTGAACCAACTTGTGCAAAATGGATTCGATAGGCTCCCCTAATGGGGTGAATTTTCATTTAGGCACCTTGTTTTGTTTAGGTTGGCCCATAGGCATGTTAATGTTGTTGTTGGATGTTTGAGGATTGGATGGTGAGGGTTCTTGTATATTTTGGATGTTTCTAATGTCTGTCACACCATCATTAATAACATTCTTGTTTTTAGCCCAAATTCATGGTTTGTCTTGTGATTGGGGGTTGTTGTTGTTATTGTTATTTTCTTTGTCCTTATAAATTTTGACAACCCATTTGGCGATGAAGGATTTTTCAATAGTAGTTCCTTTATCTATGATTTCTTCAAAGGTTGAGGCACATTGTATTTGTAAATGAAAACCTATCTCCTAGTAGAAATAGGTGAAAGTTGAAAGTTGTGTCACACTTTTATAAAAGAAACCATCAACACTGATCTAACTTTTTAACTTGAATCACTACAAAGTGACATATATATTTTAAATTTTAAAATAATGTAAACTAATAAAATGTAAATTTTTTAGTGGATTTTATGTTTGTATTTTTAAAAAAAAATTAAAAAATTATTTAAATGTAGTAATTTATAAAATTGACACTACAATTTAGTTGCTAATAAAATGCTGAAAAATAAGGTTGAATGGGACGTCACACTTTATATAGTAAATTCCATTTATTTTCCTTCTATATTTTTTTGTGTATTCATAACTCAAAATTTTAGTGAATGGATTAATTTTTTCCCTAATTTGATAAATATATATTTTTAAATAAATCTTGGAAGTAGTGTGTAATTAAAACAAAACTATTTCGATGGGACGTCAACTTTTATCTTGATTATTTATCCAAAATAGGAAAAAATTATATCATCTTGACAAGGAATCTCTCCTCTGGTGCATCATATTTTTTTCAAATTTTTTTGATACACTTTAGTATTTTTTCTTGAGAGGACAATTAACATCATATTTTGGTGCTGATAACCTACTTTTAGTAGAAATAAAAAATTAAACATAAACACTAATTGAAATGTTTTAAAAAATATATTTTTACAAAGTAGACTTATAGATCTACAATAGGGTATATTTAGATTCTTTTAAAATGATTATTTGCATGTGTAGTATTTTTTAGAGCATCAAGTTTTTCAAATAATTTCATTTTTTTGGTAAATGAGCCTCAAAGTGATGCTACATATGTTTTTAGTGTATTGGTCCAATTGGAAAAGATGTGGCCTAGATGTAATCTAGCTAGAATGAATCCAAATAGAACAGAAGTTTCACCAAAATTGACTTTTAGTTGAAAATACTTAAATTTGTTTATATTGATAAGTTGGCCCAAAGTGTGACACAACATTGAACAAATATGTTGCCAACCAACTATTTTTTAGGGATAGACCATGGGAGCTTTCTTGCCAAGATTCTCCATCTTTGTAAGAAAGACACAAAGGCTTCCCCATTCCTTTGTCTAGTATTACAAAGGTTTGTCATAGACACCTCATGTTCTATGTTATAAGAGAAATGATTAAAAAATTTCTCTTGTGAGTTCTACAAATGTTTTGATACCATGAGGTAGATGGGAAAACCATTCTACAAATTGTCCTCCTAAGCTTCTGGGAAATAGTAGCATAATATAGGTATCATCATGAGCAAATTCTAGGAAAATGATGTAAAACTCTTGGAGGTGCTCCCTAGGATCACCCTTCCCTTTGTATTTGTTAAATTTGGATGTTTCAAAATTATGAGGGAAGGGGGTCATGACACGGAGTGGTCAAATGGATATGGGCATGTTGAACACCCAAAGTACTGAGAGGGGGGTGAATCGGTACTTTATTAAACTTCTTAGTTATTGAACTAATAATCCATTTACTGCATGTAATAACAAATCTGATTAAACATAGAACAAACAACCAAAATCCATCACACATGAACATCAAGATTTTTACATGGAAAACCCAAAACTGGGAAAAACCACGGTGAGTGTTAGCTCACAATATATTATGTAGGATCAATACCAAATTACAATAAAGGCTCACTTCCCAGGGCTCACTGCCCAAAAGAAGTGCTCACTACCTAGAGAAAGAAAGAAGGAAGAAGATGACTCACTACCAAAATGAACTACTTAGATTGCATCTACACATGCATGAATGCAACTTCAATATATGCTCAAAATACTGTCTCAAAAATTTTCATCTTGACTACTCTATTTCACTGCTCTGTCTTTACATTAGACAAGATCTCTCTTCTACTTTTTGTCACCTACTCTACTGTTCAAATTCTACACATATTCACTTTCACACACCTCTAATCATACATCTAATTCAATCCCATATATATATCCACAACAAACAAAATCTTCATATTAGGTCAGCCTAATAAAGTGTACTGTGTAGTGATGCATTATGTGCTCTGTCGGCCAAATTCATTCTCCAAAATCTATGGTGGACTCAAACAATATTTGAAACACCTTCATACATGTTGGATTTCACCACTTAGGATTAAGTTCCAAACACCAAAACGTACCACACACACATCATACTATTATGTCAGCTAATACCATAGGTTTACTTCCTCTGTCAGACATCAACTTTTACTGTGGAACACAAGATGCTTCTAAAATCATATCAAACACTCTTTACACACCACATATCATACCTTTAGAACTACAAGATGATATATTCTTATGCGGCAAAATGTGGACCACTAAAACACATGCCCTATCATAGTCAGACTGCAGCATACCAAGTAGCGATACTTAGGCATTCATAATTGACTCCCCGGTGGAACTTAGAACTTGTAACTCTAGATTTGGATACTTCAAATATGTGTTTACAACACATCAAAACCACATAACAATATATGTAATAGCAGAGGAATGTGGATAAATTCAGTTAAGTGCTCTGTTATAATTTCCTTTGTTCACTGCACTGCCAGACTTAGACTTCTTGAAGATGAACTTCTGGTACTCATCAAAGACTGAAATCTTTGACAATTGATCATTTGAGGACTATGAACAACATACCTAATCCACATGATATGATCTTCTACTATGGACCAATGTCATCCATTATACTGCTTCTCTATCGCTATCTCCTGTATACTGCTAACACTTAGCCAAAATAGCTAAGTCTTCTTCTTCGGACCAAACCACTATTCCAATCTTGTTTCTTTGCTTGTTTCCATCAATGACAACATCTCTAGACATCATACACATGTTGCCAACAATCTTCCCCTTTGGCATTTATGGCAACACTTGATGTGAAAAACTTGTTACAACTCCCCCTATCTCTTTATACACTGCTCCTCTGTCTTCATGCTTCTTTTATTGTTTTTCAAAATTATTTTTCACACGCTTCATTTCTTCTCCCCCTTTGACATCAATGGAAAAGGTGTATGATACAAGGATATGTACAAGTTGCCAAAAACTATTTTTCTACTCTGTTGCATATATACAAGTGATGTCAAAAATGCTTATTGTTGTTGTTTTGCACTATAAGAAATCCTTGTGATTAGCTCCCTTTTTTGCTTCGTTTTTTGCTTCCACCCACTGTTTTAATGTATTTTTCTCCAATTTTTTGAAAAAGTTAGTGCTATTTATTAGGATGACACTATTTTTGGCATTTTTTGTGCTGATCAAAATAAGTAGGAGCTAAATTAGGCGCAATTTAGTGCTGAATTTAGTGCCAAATTTAGTGCTGAATTTAGTGCTGAATTTAGTGCTGAATTTAGCACCAAATTTAGCACCTAATTTAGTGCCTATTTTAACACCTAATCAATGTTCAAATGTTTGAAGGTCTTATAAAGTGAATATTACACCATCACAAAGCATATCAGATGATGCCAGCACCTAACCACAACGATGCGATAGGCTGCCACCTATCCAATCTACTTACAAGGTGTTTACTTCAAAATCTTACCTTAGCCAACTGTCCACCACCACATGTCCACAGAGTAAGCCTAAGATCCAATGGCTGTGCTCCAGCATAAGGGAATCTTTCTAGGAGGAATATTCGCTATGAGGTAGTGAGATAATGACACGTGGCATGCACCAATTGAAAAGCAAGTATAATAAAGGTGCATGGATGCTATATCACACCATCATGTGGTAGATATATGGTGGGCCCTCCCTAATTGTGACACCGTAAAAAGGTGACATGCATCCAGTTTGGGCTAAGGATGACATAAAGTGTAGGGAAGGTACTAATGATTTGGCTCATTTTCATTGGGCAATGACTTGTCAACAAAGATGACTAAGATTGTCAAATCTAGTCAATGAATCGAAGCTGTGGATTCCAGAAAAGCATGAAGCGATCAACGGTCCAAATTCAAACTTGCAAACAAAGGAGATTTTTGAATGACCATGGCACGAGCAGAGTTATGGTTACAGTGACCTCCATTAATACAGATAGTGATACAAGAATTCGATGTTATAACAACATAATTCTAAGTATTTCCTGTCATTTTTCAAGGAGCAATCGCATTCAGAGCTAGAGAATCATCAAAACAAGCAAGGAGAAGCAATTCTGAGCCTCTACGACATAAAAAAACTAGTAAGTTATTGTCTCTCCCCTGCACTTAGTCTTTCTATCTGTAAGTACTTTTTGAAGCATTTAGAGAAGCTATTGATTGTATAAACCCTAGGTTGCTTGTACAAATACAAAATGAGTCAGTCAGGTCAAGCTTTGACCTCAAAATGTAGCCTAGATGAGGATATCATGATTTAATGTCTTGGATCATCTAAGAAGCCTTTGATAAAATTAGGAGAGGTTGGCAAAAATGACAAAATATATGACCTCTGTGTAGATTGTCGAGATGCTAGGATCCTTGTGTCTGCTTGGAGTCTATTTGAGCATTGGCACAAGCAAATTGATTACAAAGCCCTAATCTACCATGCCTGGACCCTTGACTTAGCCAAATTAATATGCCCTGATGTCTTCGTAAACACAGACTTAATGAGAGCTGTAGTAACTAGGTATGACCCTAGGACCATGTCTGTCTTGTTTGGAAATGGCAATGTTATCATTAGGTTCACAAAGGCCTATATTGCTATTAGGACTGAAAAAATCTCACAATTTTCTTAGTCCCCATCTGCTTATTCTTGATATATACCATGTTGGAGCTAAACAATTTTCCCATTTTTCATCAACCATCACTCACTTGTCATCCAAATATCATAAAAATTTGTCATAGATTGATCTTGTGATTAAAATAGGTTGTTCAAATTTGTGTGACAAGATCCATATTGTAGCCCATGACAATTTCATAAAATATGACCTTTGAAATAAGCATTTCCTTGACTATAGTTGTGCAAATAGAAGTAATTAACCCCTATCGGCAAGCTCACATATATGTCTTTCCAACCAAATAAGACATAATCCCCTAACTAATATTTTCATATATATCGGGAAGACCTAAATGAAGTTACATCGATCAAAAAACCCATAGACAATGATTGTGCAAAACAATCGGGAAGATAATATAATGTATTGCTGATAAAAAGTTGTATCAGCAAGAGATATAAAATTGGAATGAAATTTTTAAACTATGTCGATCTTAGAGGTCATACCAATAGATATAAGATTGGCAAAAGATATATGTTCTTTCTTCGATAAATTGATACACTAGTTGTATTGACATGACATATAGCATTGAGATAAACTTTTTATATCTTCCCAACTTTATAAGTCACTCCGATAGGAAGAAACTAAAGGAACTTGGCAAGAGTCTCACCGATGTTCCCCATGAACAAAAGACATAAGAAAACATTATCGACAAAACTTGATATATTGAAGGGACATTCTATTCTCTCAACAATGATGATTGTCAACCCGATGACTATAAGATAACCACTGCTCATTGGGAAAACACTCGCCAATGTCCAAAAGCAACTTTGACAGTCAGAACCACCTTGATATCGGGGTGAAATTAATAAAGTCTTCCCGAAATGTTAAAAACAGAAAAAGGCAAGTAATGTGGACCTAAGCAAGATCGATGAGTCTCTCTGATAAAGATCAAAGAACTAAAGGAACACCTCCCATCAAAGAGACATAAAGCTAGTCCTGTCGATCGACCGAAAACATATACACAAAAGATGGTGCCAAAACAAACATACAAATCAGAATGAAATTAAAATAGTCTTCCCGATGTAATTCATTAATCGATTTGACACTTTCAGAGCCCAAGAAGTCTACTACATTCAATTCCAATGGCCAACATTAATAGCCGCCTAAGCATAATCTCATACAAATTTCTCTGGTTCATAATGAATTGAAAATCAAAATAAATTTCTAAGGGTTATAGTGGAAGAGTGGGGGATTTGCTGAGAGACTGAGAAATTCACAACGGCAAGCACATACAAGTAAGCATTGCAAACCTTACTATTGCTAATTGATTATAAGGTTAAATCTAGTATTCAACATAGAGCTAGAATGGAGGGTCCTTCCAAAACAAAAAGAAAGCAACAGACTGAAACTAGCCAAACCAAGGGCAAAAAGTAGAAGGTTGAGATAGGGATAGGGGAAAAAACACAGGAAAGAAAACTTAATCAAGACCTTATAGACCAATTACCTAGTTCAGGCCTTAAGGCTAGAAGAACTACATAATTTAGGGCAGACATGGAAAAATTAGAAGATAAATATAAACATGTAGGGAACATATGGACCCCTATCAGGGGATATGAGTTGTTTATGTTTCACTACTGCAGAAGGAATAGATTGGAACCTGTTTGTAACCCATGGAATTTCAACCTAGGCAAGCTAGTTGTCACAGATGTTTTTGTGAACATAAATCTTGTAAAACTCCTGGCTTATCATTACAACCCTGACCTAAAAGCCATCTGCAACCTGTAAGGGGAGCCATTTATTCATGTATCCAAGAATGCAGTATGTGAAGTTTTTGCCCTTGATGACACCTGCAATACTTCTATAATATATGAAGATTTAGAAAAAGAGTACTTGAGAATGGATACCACTTACAAGGGTTGGAGATTGCCATTGCATAGACCCAGAGAAGAAGGGAATTTGGTGCCACTCGAGGAAGGTGATGGACCTCCTTTTCATGTAGAGCTGTTTAAACCTTATATGAAATACACATATTATTCAGTGGGACAAGTACTAGGAACAAAGGTCCTTGAATTCATGTCCATAGCACCCATGGTCATCTTTGCAGATATCCAGTGCCACCATGCCAAAGCTTTTGATTATGCCTCCCACCTCTCTAAGGGGATTGATTCAAGACTTATGGCCATTAAAAATGGTGCTCCAACAATAAGTTTTAAGCATTACTCTACTCTTATGTATATGGTTTTATACTATGGAC
Organism: Cunninghamia lanceolata; assembly: GCA_027924645.1. Classification (NCBI taxonomy): domain Eukaryota; kingdom Viridiplantae; phylum Streptophyta; class Pinopsida; order Cupressales; family Cupressaceae; genus Cunninghamia; species Cunninghamia lanceolata. The sequence continues at coordinate 10,720,767 of BSBN01000178.1, read as the reverse complement.
AAGAATTAACAATGTGTCCACAACAACTGAAAATTGCACAATTTGATAAGAATGGTCAGCTGTTACCCATACAGTTATGGACTTCCATATGGGATAGTAGGTTTGTGAATTCTAGTTATGCACATTTTGAAGAATTCTTTGTTAAAACTGTATAGATGCTATGGTTATCTATGTACTATTCTTTGTCAGATGAGCTTCAAAAGGTTTTTAAGGCCTAAGGATTTTGGTGGACCACCAACTGTCAATCACAACTGGGGTGATTGGTATTTTTTTCTAGATTCCACAATGATCAGGATATATGGGTTTGAAGATACGCCATTCTTATTGCCTAAAACAGTACCAGACAGAATCGCATACTTAGAAATCGTCAGGCAATTGGATTACTCAAATGTTATGAACTTAAGTGCCTATGATAAACAATCTTTTATGCCAAGTATATTATGTTTTGGGGACTTTACTTTGTTGTTCAGGGAAGGATGTAACCTCATTAATGACAAACTATTGCACTTTAATTTAAGAAAGGCAATGTCAAGAAAAGGGTTTGACCCTGAAGGGTTTCCTGATTCTGCAAGAAGAAAACAAAATCTGTGTGGATATACTCATATTCCATTCCCACATGATGATGTTATCAGGAATTTGGAAGATGCAGAGGTTGAATTTGCCATTGATGAGTATAATTAAGAAGTGGAAAGGAGGAGAGAGGCACAAGAGGTAGAGGTGTTATCCTCTGACAGTGAAGGATCTCATGATGAAAGACCCCAAGCCCACTCCAATATAATTCCTAAAGTCAAAATTAAAGAATATGAGCTTTCAAATAGAGAATTGGAAATTGAAGAAACACCTTATATAGATGCCAGGTAGCTGGCTTACAATTCTTTTGTTTCAGATGATCAGTTTATTCAATCCCCAGAATTTAAATCTTTCTCGTATAGACATAAAGGCAAAGCAGTCAGAGAATCTTTTTCAAATATCACACTAGCTAATGAAAAACAATTATTGAATACTCTAAGAATAGATGTTGAAAATGAAATAAAAAATATGACTCTGGAGAAAGGGAGGAAACTCTTAGAAGAAGCTAGTGTGATGTTTTTTCTTGGCTTGGATTTTAAGTCTTCTTTGGTTTTTGATAGTTTTTTGCACAATAATGATGCCAAACATAAACTCAGCTTAAAAGGTGTGATAGAAGTGTACACTAGATTGCGATATCATCCTGATGAAGAATCACTTATGATATGGGCCATGTACCCTCCACACCAAAAGATTGCTATTATTGACATAGAGAAGGCATTCAGCCATGTGATGACACTGAAAGTAGGAGAAATAGATCATGTGGTCACTGTGGATATTGGTATTAATGTTGCTAAGTTAAATAAGCACATAAATGCTGATTCAAGAAAGGGATATGTACAAACTGCACTGTGAAAGAATGTGCAAAGAAAATGATTTCCTAAAAGATTCTGTCCCAACTAGGATGCTAACCCAAGGGGAGAGTTCCCAAGCAAAAGACAAAGATGAAATTAAAATAGCTCAGGCCAAATTCAATGCACTTTCCACCATATTCAAGAGGAGACATGCTAACATGATGGTATGGATGGATAAGTTTTGGGTGACATATTCTAAGAATCAAAATGCTCTCCAAGAACACAAGAGGTTGGCTGATAGACTCCAGGAAAAATTCCAAGAAATCTTTGATAGAGGCACTCCTGATGATGAAGCCATTACCAATGCAAAAGAATTAATTAGGGCACATACAGTTTTCATGAGGAATTTCAAGAAGAAGCTAATGAATTTATTAATATCTCTCAAAGAGGTGTACCTACATTGGTTAATGATGGCAAAAATCTGAGAAGTCAACAAGACTGGATAAAGGAATGCCAAATGATCCTACACAAAGCATGGGAAGCAGTGAAAGATGAAGATCCAACATTGGAAGGGGCCTGCGCCTATATGGAGAAAATGGTTGCCATGGAATTTGTTACAAAGACCACTGTGGAATGTGCAGATACTCACCTAAGCCAAAAATACTTATGATGCAGAGGCATCCACACTATAACCTTCACATATAGCATGAATGTCTGCAGCCCAACCTCATCATCATCATCTTCGCCATCATCATCATATTCCACTTTACACTGTCCGCATCATCATCATGTTTCCTAAAACCACCAACAGCATCATCATATTTTGGATGATCACACTTATCCTCCTGCCGACTACTGTTCACCTCCTCCGCCTGTCGCCTATCATCATCATGATATTCAGCGGGCGCAAACATCCTCCGGTTGCACTGTTCATCGGGCGCCGAACTCCATCGGCATCATGATATGCAACACTCCCTTCGTCAGCAGGATAACCGATATCCGGTTGCTCCAAAGATCCTGATGACGACCACTTCAGCACCTTTCCTTTGATGCTCCGCTAGCCGATGACACAAGCAACAGCATCATGATATAATTTATCCGGTTCTCTCTAAACCTCCTGATGATGCTCATACAACCTTCTGCCGATACCAAAGCACTCAACGACGACAGGATAAACTCGCGTAGAGGGATATCTCAATATCCTGATGACGATGACGTCATATCCTGATGACGATGATGTCACCCAATATCCTGATGACCTCTTCAACACTTAGTCAAAAAAACAGACTTTCACTCTCGCATCTACTCGCGATACGCGGATGTTTGGCACTCCCGATAGATGATCCTGATGCCGATACGCTCCACCTCGGCTCTCCTGATGATGATCACCCCGACGCACTTGCACTTCATGCACTCGAAAACATCATGCTCATCTCCTCTTATCCGGATGACGATGCCTAACCCGACTGCAGGATGTTTGCAGAAATATCCTGATGATGCCGTCTTGTCGAACTTCTTCACTTAGCGAAATTTCACTTCGCCGATCCTCCAGGGATGACCCGATCCAGTCTTAGGGTGATCTCCCACACTCTAACTTATCAACTCGACCTAGCACATACCCATGCTAGGGTCTTCAACATCTTTCAGTCGCGATCCTGCACACCTGCATGCGAACAGAAAACAAACTACAACCTAACCTACTGTACATTACCATTCCACTGATCAGATGAGTCAACCGGTGGAATGGATCAGTATATCCATGAAAACCTCTCAAACCAGCAAATCGATTACACAAAGGAATCCAACCAGAGCAAGAACACGAACAGGATCTCTTATTTGATTTCACAAGATGCAGTTACAATGATCAATCTCTCTCTCTCTCTCTGTCTCTCTCACGCAAAGTCTGATCGATGATATCTGTCTGTATATGCAATATCAAACGATCTCATGCTTAAATAGATTATCCTACGAGTACTACTGACCCGACTCCAAGCGGCTGGGAACTCTCCAGGCGGCTGGGAGATCCAACCGATCATACATCATGACAGCTGTTATAACCAACTAACTAAAAATAGCAAAAGCCTGGTCAGCATGATCTTATCATGATCAGCATGACCTTATTACATGCATTTGGTCTTAACAGACCTTCTTGGAAACATAAACAAGACCTAAAACTACTAACTACCTCATGAAGGCCAGCTGTCAGGTAGGTGCTCCTGCACCATACTCCCCAAAAGAAAAGAACTCATGTCCCATGAGTTTAGTATGTGGAAATCCTCCACCTCTATACTTTGCCTGTGCAATGTTCTGCCCTGTTCCAGCTTTGTCTGCTGCTGTCTCTTGGCTGCTCCAAGACTTCTGAACTGTAACTTGCTTTCTGGCAAGTAACTCCTCATGCCTGTTGATGTAGGCCTTTTTCTCACATACCCTGTGTTTGTCAGGTTGCCTGATCAGAACCTCTGTCTGAACTGCCTCTTGAACTGCTGAAATGTTCAACTCTATCTTCCTGTCAATCTTTATAGGACAAGCAATAGTCCCAACTATGACAACATCCTTGTCATTCCTTTCAACTGGTTGCTGTTTACAATCCTGTGTCTGAACCTGCTGCTGACCTCTGTCAGTCACAACTGAAACATTCTTCAGCTTGTTGTCTGTAACAACTCCTTTCCCTGCAGTGTCCTGAACTGCCTTTATGCCTGCTCCTCTAGGCATCTGCACAAATTCCTTCTTTCCCATTAAAATGATTTGAGCTGCCTTCTGTACTGCAGCTTTTGCCTGCAATGGCATCAACTTAATAATCTTCCCATCCTTCTTGATGGTGTAGGTATTAGCATACCCATCATACAGTACCCTTCTGTCAAATTGCCATGGTCTACCCAACAGTAGGTGACAACATTCCATAGGCAAAATATCACACAAAATTCTATCACGATATGCTCCAATCTGGAAATCCACATATGCCTGTTCAGAGACAAAAAGTGATTGACTATCACTCACCCAAGATGCCTTGTAAGGGTGTGGATGTGGAATCCTTTCCAAATGCAGTTTATCCACCATTTCCTGAGATACCATGTTGTCTGTTGAACCAGTATCAATGACAACCTTACATACTTTACCTTTACTCTTGCATGTGGTCTTGAAAAGAGCTCTTCTTTGCATCATATCCTTTGATGCCTGCAAACTAATTCTCCTTAACATCAATGATTCTCCACTCTCTGGATATCCATAATTCTCAGGACCTCTGTTTGAACTCTGTGCACTTTCTTCTACTTTCTCTTCTTGTACCAGTTGTACTCTCTTGTCACTAGTTCTATCATTTCTGGATGATGAACCTTTATTTTCTGGACATTTGAAAGATGGATGACCAAACTCACCACAGGTGTAACATTTTCCTGAAAATGTAGTAGAACCTCTACCACCTCCAAATCTTCCTCTATTACCTTTCCATCCACCTCTGAAATCAGACTGTCCCTGTCCTTTACCAGTGTCTTCTTGACCCTCATTGGTTTGCTTTTGTGTAGGGGCTGTTCCTCTTCCCCTATTGTTTCCTCTTCCTCTCATGGACTTATCATGTCCTCTATTCATCTTTTCTTCAATCCTGATTGCCATTTGATAACAATCCTCCACATTCTTAGGGTTAGCTAAAACTAACTCATCCTGTATGTTAAACCTCAAACCAGCCAAGTACCTAGCCACCTTTTCTACCTCATTCTCATGATGACCAGAACTCATACTCAATAGATAAAATTCCTCAGTATATGCTTTCACATCCCTGTCTTTCTGCTTTAAAAATTGCAGCTTCTTAAACATCTGGATTTCATAATCCCTTGGCAAGAATTTACCTTTGATCCTTGCTACCATCTTATCCCATGAAGTGATCTTTGACTTCCCTTGTTTCCTTCTCTCGGATTGTACATAATCCCACCATACCAAAGCATGACCTCCTAACTTGGTCTTTGCAATCTTTACTTTCTGATCTTCAGCAACATCTTCACATTCAAAGTGATTATCAAGTGCAGCAATCCAATCTAACAACTCATCTTCATTCAAGCTTCCAGTATACTTGGAAACATCAACCTTTACCTTAGGTTTTTCACTCTGCACTGCCTTTAACAGTTTTGCCAATCTCTGGTCTTCAGCATCCAGATCTTCAGCTACCTCTTCATACTCTTCAACAGTATCTTCATCTTCTTCAGACTCACTGTCTTCCACTTCCCTCTTTTTGTTCTTTTCCAGGGCTGTCAGCCTGGCTTGAAGTGCTTCAGCAAGCTCCTTCATCTTCCTCATCTCTCTAGCATGTTTCTCCTTCATTTCCTGCAATTCCCTTCCAGTACCACTACCTTTAGGAGGCATTTTGTCAACCTCTCAATCAACACACAACACAATCAACTCTATCTCTACCTCTGCCCTTTCGGTGACAGAATCAACACACAACAGCCCAGATGTTTTGCTGAGCTCTGATACCACTATGATGCAGAGGCATCCACACTATAACCTTCGCATATAGCATGAATGTCTGCAGCCCAACCTCATCATCATCATCTTCGCCATCATCATCATATTCCGCTTTACACTGTCCGCATCATCATCATGTTTCCTAAAACCACCAACAGCATCATCATATTTCGGATGATCACACTTATCCTCCTGCCGACTACTGTTCACCTCCTCCGCCTGTCGCCTATCATCATCATGATATTCAGCGGGCGCAAACATCCTCCGGTTGCACTGTTCATCGGGCGCCGAACTCCATCGGCATCATGATATGCAACACTCCCTTCGTCAGCAGGATAACCGATATCCGGTTGCTCCAAAGATCCTGATGACGACCACTTCAGCACCTTTCCTTCGATGCTCCGCTAGCCGACGACACAAGCAACAACATCATGATATAATTTATCCGGTTCTCTCTAAACCTCCTGATGATGCTCATACAACCTTCTGCCGATACCAAAGCACTCAACGACGACAGGATAAACTCGCGTAGAGGGATATCTCAATATCCTGATGACGATGACGTCATATCCTGATGACGATGACGTCACCCAATATCCTGATGACCTCTTCAACACTTAGTCAAAAAAACAGACTTTCACTCTCGCATCTACTCGCGATACGCGGATGTTTGGCACTCCCAATAGATGATCCTGATGCCGATACGCTCCACCTCGGCTCTCCTGATGATGATCACCCCGACGCACTTGCACTTCATGCACTCGAAAACATCATGCTCATCTCCTCTTATCCGGATGACGATGCCTAACCCGACTGCAGGATGTTTGCAGAAATATCCTGATGATGCCGTCTTGTCGAACTTCTTCACTTAGCGAAATTTCACTTCGCCGATCCTCTAGGGATGACCCGATCCAGTCTTAGGGTGATCTCCCACACTCTAACTTATCAACTCGACCTAGCACATACCCATGCTAGGGTCTTCAACATCTTTCAGTCGCGATCCTGCACACCTGCATGCGAACAGAAAACAAACTACAACCTAACCTACTGTACATTACCATTCCACCGATTAGATGAGTCAACCGGTGGAATGGATCAGTATATCCATGAAAACCTCTCAAACCAGCAAATCGATTACACAAAGGAATCCAACCAGAGCAAGAACACGAACAGGATCTCTTATTTGATTTCACAAGATGCAGTTACAATGATCAATCTCTCTCTCTCTCTGTCTCTCTCACGCAAAGTCTGATCGATGATATCTGTCTGTATATGCAATATCAAATGATCTCATGCTTAAATAGATTATCCTACGAGTACTACTGACCCGACTCCAAGCGGCTGGGAACTCTCCAGGCGGCTGGGAGATCCAACCGATCATACATCATGACAGCTGTTATAACCAACTAACTAAAAATAGCAAAAGCCTGGTCAGCATGATCTTATCATGATCAGCATGACCTTATTACATGCATTTGGTCTTAACAGACCTTCTTGGAAACATAAACAAGACCTAAAACTACTAACTGCCTCATGAAGGCCAGCTGTCAGGTAGGTGCTCCTGCACCAACTTAGATCATATTACCAAAATCCATTTATGGCTTATTAAATCCTAATGAAAATTTGTAATTATTAGTCAATAGTTTCAAAAGACACTTATGAAGAGGCATGCCTCTTCTGAATATGGTTATATAAACATATAGTGGTAGGAGGTTAGAGGATCATCAACAATTAGGAGAAGAATAGAAGTCTTTATTAGCTTTTCATTAGTTCATTTGTTATCAAATTTTAGACTTATGCAAGTAATATCCATATTTTCAAGATAAATATAAATGGAGAAGGTGTTTGGATAAATATTGGTTTACTTTCAAGTGTTCAACAATTGTGTGGATATATTATACTTATATGTTATCTGATTGTCTCCAAAGTGGCTACTTATGTTATTCAATTTGAGTGTGAAAATACATTTGATTTGTCAATACACATTTGCTATACTTGTGTGGTGCTGTTGATTGGTTTCTGTGTGTAGTAGGATTAAAATTACCTTTTGAGCAATCTACTTTGATTGGTTCCTAACTAGATTAAAATCCTTTCAAATAAATTGTCTTAATTGGTTTCTCCTTACATATGAATTAAAAATCCTTTCACAACTTCACAGTAACATAAGAGGATATCACTGGGATCATTAATAAGAGTCTAGGTAATTCATATACTTGCACGTCTGCATAAGGTGCAGACATATAAAAGTGCTCAACTGTTAGAGTTAAGCTATGAAGTGAATCTACACATCTTATAAAACCCTATCTCTAGTATCATAATCCACTCATCAACTCTATTTACCCAATAAATTAGGCACTGGTCAATCTTAGTTCATTTCATACAAGTATAACTCACATTCTTTATATTTCAAGCATTCTTGTTAGAAAGTAGTTAACAAACCCTGCAAATATCTCATGTTTGTATGCCATTAGTGAGTAAAATTGCCCAACCAGAATCCATCCATATTTCCAAATCTGCCTTATTGATTAGGTACACCCACCTAGGCCTGACAGTGTCAAAATAGTAGGGGGATTTGTTGTATAAACCTTGTCTTGTTGACCAAAAATGTATCAAGGGATTGGCACCCTCTTGTGGTGTAAAAACTTGCGTTTTTGAGAACCAACATACCACACATAAATTGGCCACTCTGTAATTTTATGATCATTGCAAATTGCAAAAATTTATGTGACAAGATCCATTTTAGCCTAAAATTTGTGTGACAAGATCCATATTATAACCTCTGTTAAATCCCATCAATCTGACCTTGATAAACATTTCCATGATCATAGTCAAGAAAACCTTAATTTCATCCTCATCGGCAAGACCTTGGGCATATCTTTCAAGATCCTAAAGCCATAATCTTATACAAAGTATTTTATCCGTGGTCAAGGAGAGACAAGTAAACTCTCAGCGATAAGAGGTCCATAGATAGCAAGAATAAATGATCGGCAAGATGTCACTTAACATTTCACCAATGAATATTCATCGAAAAAAACAAGATAGTCAGAACAAGATATCCAAGTTATACCAATCTTGTGCCTCATATCGATGGATGTGTATTAGGGAGAGATGTGCACACTCACATCGACAAAGCAAAATAGTCTAACAATTGTGTTAGGGAAACATATATAATTAGAGCAAGCTCCCTAGGTCTCTTCAACTGCATGGGTCACTCCGATGATAAAGACCACAAAGTATTGATAAGAGTCTTGCCAACTTGTCCCATTACATTTAATAACAAAGGATTCACATCAGAGGGACATATACAATTGGAGTGAATTCATTTGATCTCACCGACTATGTGGTTTATGCTGATAGTGAAAACTGCAAGGATATTTCAGGAAGAGTCCTACCGATGAATAAAGTAATGGAGAAACATGTCGGGAAGACCCAAAGCATCAAAATGGCATGTGAATCTCATAGTGATGGTTTAAGTTACACCGATGACTATATGAATCATTCCTCGAACTAGTACATCGGGTAAGCCTTACAATGTCTCCCAAAAAAGGTAAGAATTAAGGGTAAAAGACAAGCACATGGACTAGAAAACTAAGAAGTCCTGACAGAATAAAATTGCCAAACGATACATCTTATCGAAGAGATATTCTGTTGGTCTTGGCGATCATATTGAATACACATAAATAATGATAACAGGGTAAATGACACAAGAAAGCAAGAAGTAGAGGTGATATCCTCTAACAGTGAAGGGTCTTCTGAAGAAAGCAGACCTCAAAGCCCATCAGATAAAATTTCCAAATTGAGAGTTGAAGAATATCAGGCTCAACTCAGAGAGCAAGAGGTTAGGGAACCATTTGTTACAGATGCCAGGCAATTAGCCTATACATCTTTTATTTCTGATGATCAATTTATTCATTCTCCTGAGTTCAAGTCTTTTTTGTACAAGCACAAGGGAAAAGAAATAAGAGAATCTATTGAAGACATCACACTAAATAATGAAAAACAATTGTTAGATGCATTGAAAACAAAGGTGGAAAATGAGATGAGAGAGATGACTCCCGATAAGGGAAGACAATTATTAGTGGAGTCTGGTGTGATGATCTTTCTAAGTTTAGACATGAATTCTTCTTTAATCTTTGATAGTTTTTTACATAGTGATAATGACAAATACAAAATCAGTCTCGGAGTGACAAAAGTTTATACTAGGACAAAATACAATGCTGATGAAAATTCTCTTATGATTTGGGATTTGTACCCTCCACACAGGAAGCTTGCAATCATCGATACAGAAAAGGCATTTGGACATGTCATGACATTGAAAGCAGGTGAGATTGATCCTATAGTCACAGCTGATATTGGCATAAATATTGCCAAATTAAGCAAAGCTCAAATTCAAATGTTGATCAAGGAAAGAGATATGTACAAGATGAGCTATGAGAAAATGACTAAGGAAAATGATTTTCTAAAGGATGTATTTGGAGGATCTACTAGAAGATTGACTCAGGGAGAGGGTTCACAAGAAAAAAAACAAAGGCAAAGAATTACAGTTGGATGATGAGGTATCTCAAGTCAGGATTGATACACTTTCTGTGGTACTTCAAAAGAGGTATACAAACATGATGGTTTGGATGAAAAGGTTTTGGGATACACATGCCAAAAATCACAATATCATTCAAGAGCATAACAGGGTAAATGACAGGCTCCATGAGAAACTTTGTGAAATATAGAACAGAGAAGCTCCTAATATTGAAGCAATCACCACTGCTGAAGACATAATTAAGAAACATAAAAGGTATCATGAAAAACTTCAAGTAGAGGGTGAAGAATTTATAGAGGCTTCAAAAGAAGGCATTCCTTCATTGTTCAATGATAAGAAAGATTTGAAAAATTAGGAAGAGTGGACAAAGGAATGCCAATTGATATTACAGGGAGCTTTGGAGGCAGCCAAAGACAAGGATCCGGCATTAGGAGAAGCCTGCCGACATCTGGAAAAGATGATATCAATGGAGATAGCAGCAAGGAATGTTGTGGAGTATGTTGATACACACCTGAGCCAAAAGTATTTAGATCATATGTCCCAAATCCATTTGTGGCTAACTAGATCTTAAAGTGTTGTTTATTATTGTTAAGTTGTTATTAAGTTCCAACAGACACTTATGAAGAGGCACATCCTCTTCAAAATATTGTTAAATAAGTTAGTTATTTTATGATAGAGAAAGGAGGCAATAGTAGGAAGTAGAAGCATATTTAGTAAATATTTTCATCCATCATCTCTCATACTTTCAGAAGACTTATACAAATTGATATATATATACTTTGAAGAAAATATAATGGAGAAAAATATTCTCAGATGGTGATCTATTTCAGTGTTCAATTGTTCTGTTAATTTTCATGCTTATATGTTGATGTGTTGTCTCCAGAGTGGTTCTTTTAAATTATTCAAATTCATATAATTTGTTAGGACACATTTGTTGTTCATGTGTGGTTATCTGATTAGTTTCTGGTTGAAGTTGATTTAAGTCCATCTGAATGATTTATATCTATTGGTCTCTACCCTAAGTTAATATCCTTTAAATTAGATCATTTTATTGGTTTCCTTCAAAATAGAATTAAAAATCCTTTCATGAAATCACAGTAATGTCAGACACCCCTGCTCCTCAGGTAGCCAGCCTGAATGTAAAAACAACACATTTTGCAGAAGCAACAACACTCAAACTGCAGAAAGAGTATAATGAATTATTGGAGAAATACACAGAAGCAATGGCTAGGATTAATACTTATGAGAGTCAACCTCAGTTAGAAGCTGGTCCATCTCAAACCCCTCCAATTATATAGACTGCAGAGTCATTACCAGTGGACACACAACCTCTGCTTCAAGAAATAAAGGAACTGAAAGAGGAAAATAAGGAGTTGAAGAAAGAAATAGAAAGTAAAGTGGAGGATGTAGCCACAAATTTGATCAAGTATAGGATCAACATGATATTGGCCAGGTTGGAGACCCATATGTCCTACTCCCAATTAAGGATAGCACTTGAGAAACATGAATCAGATAAACAAAGGCTGTCAACAAGGAAGACTAGGTGGCTACCAAGAACTGGAAAAATTAGATATTTCCTCAGGTGCTCTAAATATGATCTAAATGCCCCTCCTAAGATGGAGTTAGTAGCAGGTATGCTAGGGAATTTTGAGGATGTGGCTACTCGTCAAATTAAATTGGATACAATATTGAAGGATAAAATGCAAGCAATTGAAAAGTAGGACACAAAGTGGTTACCCCACATTCTATAAGCTAATGGGACAATAAAAGATATGAACAAGTGGAAGTAGGAAATCATTGATAATGGAAATTAGTTAATTCTAGCTTGTTGTGATAAGGGAGACCTAGCTTTTCATGTGTTAAGTTGGATGCTTGATAGGTTGCATGTTGTGGACATTACATTTGAATTATTTAATATAAATGCCAAAAGTATCCTAGATGCAAAATATGTTAGCCACAATGGTAAGATAGCAGAAATCATTTCATTCCCTTGGCTGACTGAAAGTACATTCTGTGAGTGGCAGGACAAGTATGGATCTCCTGGATGACAACTGAACCACTATCTCCCAACCACAACAATGTAGATCCCCAGGCAGCTTCATGTGCTTCTCAAGGCCAACCACATCTTCTTCTCTTTTCCTTCAGTGCAATTAATGTTTCTTCAATGCCATTTGGCACCTATCTATATCGATTGTATTTGAAAGACAATGTATTAAATACTAAGGGTACACATTCCTATTATATAATGGAACTGTATTACTCATTTTATGGTTGTTGAAGACTTGGAAATTTTGGAGAAGTAATGAAAATACAGAGCTTTCTGGGCTGTTCTATCTCTTGTGTGTAAGTTTATGAGTTATATGTCGAATGTATGTTTGCATATATGTTTTCAGTTTCATGTTGATGTTATATGAGTAATGCTTCATTGCATGTATTCATCTATCTGTCTCCATGTTGTGTGTGTTTTTCTTTTGAATCTGAATAGCTAAGGGTTATTTGAGGTTATGGGATATGGGTTTTTCTGTATTAAATGTTTAATCTTTTACTTCTGCTCAAGGAGTAGATTAAATGTTTTAGGTTAAATATTGGGAAGAACATATTTCAATAAGGATATTCATAACTACAGATAACTGAGTACTAAATCTTGGGTGCTGTTTGTAAGGCAAATGCCAATTTATCCCCATGAAACTTGAATGTTAGCTAAGCTTATGCAAATCATTCACATATATACATCAATCAGATTTGAATAATTAACATTATTTCTTAAATTTGTAAAGGTCTGATATAAGTATTTGTGTAGTAAGATTCATGTCTTGCCTATCCATATGTGCAACATGTGCATCATGATGAAAAACATCTTGCCCATTAAAATATGTTGTAGTCATCAAATCCTCAATCATAACTTCCTCACAATGGATTGAGGCCATTGTAGAGTTAAGCCTAAGGTTTCTTCTTAGTGCAAAATGAGGATTAGGTTGAGACCTTGACATTAAAGAAAAATATAAAGCAATGAAAAAGAAATTGCATCCAAGTAATCCTAATTTTTTCTGCCAACAATTCATACCAAAGATTGAACAATTTAAGGATATTGCAATAGGTAATTTGTATCGACACAAATAATATTACTGAAGCATTACAAATTTTAGGCCATAAGAATCATCCTTTTTTAAACATGGATTGCAAATAATTGTAAAAATTTAATAATTCTAAAAATTTAGAAGTCTTGGTCATTAACATTATTGTCTGCTACAATGTCATCAAGTGTATCATTGTCAATGTTCATATGTTCTTTCAAGTATTTAATATTATCATCATCCTCATCTTGACTTACATCATCTTCATCATCATTTAAATTTGACTGTAGACCATCTATATTGTTACCAAATATATTTGGATCATCATTTTCTATACCATCCATATTGTTGTCTTCCATAACATTTCTAGATCCCTTAGGGATGGTGGAATGAGTGGAAGCTTTAAGTTTAGCTTTAAGATTAGGGTTGAGGGTTGAGGGTTGAGGGTTAAGGGATTAGGGTTTAAGGTATAGTGTTGAGGGTTGAGGGTTTAGGGTTGAGGGTTTAGGGTTTAGGGATTAGGGTTTAAGGCATAGTGTTTAGGGTTGAGGATTTAGGGATAGGGTTTAGGAATTAAGGTTCAAGTGTTGAGGGTTGAGGCTTTAGGGATAGGGTCTAAGGTTTAGCGATAAAGGATTAGGGTTTAGGGTTGAGGGATTAGGGTTTAGGGTTGAGGGATTAGAGTTTAGGGATCTTTAGTCCTGAATCTTTACTCTTGTTCTTTGCATGCCAGTCCATGAATTGTGCAAGTGACTTGAAACGAAACATTCATTGAAGTCTAGGTATAATTGGCATGTTGGCATGAGGAACATTTTGGTTTGGCACAGCTAGGTGCTAAATTAGGTGCACTTTGCGCCAGTTTTGGCAATCCAAAGAGATTAGATTTAGGGCTAAAAGTTGGTACTAAAGTCAGTGTTAGAGAAGCTGACTTTAGTGCCGACTAATGAATCCAAAAAAAAAAAAATTCTTGCCTACATTAAAACATACCACATAGAAAAAACACAAATTCAAGGTAATACATTTAAGCCCACAACACAGTGTACTCTGCCTCTATTTTAGGTTTCCTGCTAAGAATTGTAGGCTGCGAAGTGACGACTTTGTTATGTCGAAAACGGAAATTACTGAAAAGTTTCTACAACGGATCTGTGAATTTGTATTTTATTTATTTATGGTTCTAGACATCAAGAAGATAAAAAATTGCTTTAGCTAGCTACTAAATTTGGGGTTTTTGATGCTAAATTTAGGGTTTCTGATGCTAAATTTGGGGTTTCTAGCTACCTCAGCCATTCAATCAAGCTTGTTTGTTTACCTTTTAGTAAGTTCCAATTGCAGAGCAATTTACTCTTGACCTAGGTTTTTATCAATTTTGATATAATTTTGAGCTCAAAGAAAGTTTTTCTAAGATGTTGTACTCATGCTTTAGGGTAAATTTGAGTAGTAATGTTGTTAATTATCCTTTCTTGCTGTATAACTTGCATTTACCATTTTTGGAAGGCCTGTCGAATAAGGTCTCTTTGTACATCATACCCAAAATACGAGCTGTTAGGATTTGTTTTGGGCTACATATTTGTTTTTGGATACGATTGGTCAAGCACGCTATTAATTCATACCTAGCTATGATTGCCTCCATAGACTGGACGAAAATAATTTGCCCTAGGTCACTGTAGAGTATAAAACTCTACATTTTGTTTTCAGCAACACGCCGGCCCGCGAGTTTCAGTTTCTGTGTCTATAAATGTTTCTGAAAATGGCTGCGAGGGTTTACAAGGTTTTCATTTTACTGTTGCTGTGGGTTTCTTTTGCTAGTGCCCGGAGTCTGACAAGTGTTGAGCTATGGTTTAAGCCGCTTTTGTTTCTAAGTTACAACTTTTACAGCGGATCATGCCACGTGTATTAAATGTCTCTAATATATTCTAAGTTGTGACCCTGCGGAAGACACCATGTGTTGCCTGCGGAGACACAGTTATAAAGTTTTAGTGTGCCTGTGGAAGAAGCCATGTGTATT
Organism: Cunninghamia lanceolata; assembly: GCA_027924645.1. Classification (NCBI taxonomy): domain Eukaryota; kingdom Viridiplantae; phylum Streptophyta; class Pinopsida; order Cupressales; family Cupressaceae; genus Cunninghamia; species Cunninghamia lanceolata. The sequence continues at coordinate 10,705,338 of BSBN01000178.1, read as the reverse complement.
TTGTGATAGCCGTGGAGCTTGCCAAGTGTCAGCCTCCACGTATCTATTTATATATCCTTTGATGCAAAGTAATAAATGGAGGTAGGCCCCAGTGTAAAGGTTCAGTGATGCAGAATGTGCCACGTGGTGGATGCGGCGCCCAAGTAAAAGATTTTTGCCCTTTCTTCCAACGGTAATAAATGTTTCTTCAGTTTCATGGAGCTTGACATGTGTTAACCTCCGCGTGAGTCTCAAAAAGGTTCTAATGTTTCAAGGAGACTGCGGAAGCTACCACATACCAGATAGTTGATACTGCGGAAGCTGCCACCTATCCCTGTTTGAAAGCTACCAAGCGAAGAGTTGTGGACCCCATTTCTAATATGTCTTTAAGCTTCAGAGTAGTGGATCACGATAGTTGTCACAAGAAGGGGCCACCCGAATATAAAGACACAGTTTAGTGAGAAGGTGCGGATAAAGACACGTATCTATTTCTAGTTGCTGCAGATGCCGCCATGTGTCAGTTTCCTATTTCTCCTGAGAGATGAAGAATTTTTAAGTTATTTGTACGTGAATGCTGCCATGTGTCTCAGAGTTCATTGCTTAAAGAGTGTGGAAGCCGCCAAGTGTCTTTTCCCTATAGAAGGGATGTGCCACACATATTTTTGTCACAGCTGATGGACTTGCAGTTATTGTAACTGTTTGCGGATCCAAAAGATTTTAAGTGTCAGGGACTTCCAATTATCTCTAGTTCGGTTAGGCCGTTGGGATTCAATTGTGCAGACAATCTAGAGTTGATCCTGTGCTATAAATATGTAACATTGGTAATAGATCGAGAGGGAGATTCATTTATAGATAGTTTTGCTAGAGATATTTTCTATTAGAGATTTAAGAGAGAAGTTTGAGACTTTTTGCTGTGACCAGTGAATATCATTTTACCTTTATTTTTGTTATTCTTGATTCAAAAAGTAAATGTAACTGTGCATGTATCTGTGCCTCTTATGTTGCTGGAAAATTAATGAGCAAGATAGAGTTCTGTGCCTCGGTTGATATTTTCTATGTCATTGTAAATTGTCTTTCTATGAGCCTTTGAGTTTATTCATTATATCTGTTTATGTAAATCATGCAACATTTGCTCTTTAACATAATTGAATCTTGAGAATAGCTTCACTGTGTTTAAGTTGAGAGAGATACTTATTATTCAGGTGCATCGCCATAGACAGATTTGCTTTAACTGTATCTTTAATTCTGTTAATTTCTACCCTTTTTCCCAAAACCCATACAAGATAGAGAAGAGCTAGCTTCTTTAAACTCTGGAGGTTGTTTCAGGTAGCAAGTCCCACATTCCTGAAACTTCCCATGTTGGTGTTGGAACCTGCGTAATTTTACACATCAACAGTTTTTGGCATGCCCAGTGGGTCAATTTCTTGAAGTTTTTGTCAAGATTGTATGAGCCAAGAAGCTACAGGGAGTTAGAGCTATAGACCTATAACAAGAGCTCAATCTGCTGCTAGACCAGGTATTCTTTTGCAACCGCTGGTAGCTAATCCAAGGAGAAGAGTGAATCAGTTTGCAACAGCACCAAGAGTAAATATGGGAGCACCTGTAGCCCCAAGGAATTATGCAAATTGGAACACTAGCAGTCCTTTGATTCTCCTAATACCACCAGCCACATGGGATGCTATCCCAACCAATGCTCTGAAGGCTCTGCCTAAGTTTAGTGGGGAAGATTTCAAGACACCTGAGGAACATCTGCAAGATGTATCTGATGTCTATGCAGTGCATGTGATCACTCAATAGAATGTGGCTATAAGACTGTTGGCAACTTCCTTTAAAGGGAAGGCTCTGGACTGGTATAGATCTTTAACCCCAAATACAATATCCACATGGGATCAACTTGGTGATGCTTTCTTTGAAAGATTTAAAGAAAAGGGTGATAAATCTTCTTTGCTGCAACAATTGATCACCATCAAAAGGGCACCACAAGAAGCTATGACTGATTTCAATTCAAGATTTCAAAAGACTTGGGAGAGGATCCCTGCCATAGCAAGACCATTACCAGGTATGGCTATTGTGTTTTACCTTAAGGCTTTGAATTCATATATATCAGTGATGATCTAGTCCCTTAGAGGTTAGACACTACCAGAAGCTTATGAGTTTGCAGTTAAGGTAGAAAATAACTTCATAGATGCTGGAAAGTTACCCCCAAGGCCTCCTATGCCCATGTTTCCAGAAATTACCTTACCTCTGCCTCAAGAAGTCCCTAATCCTACAACCCCACCTATTTCTATGTATTCATTTCCTCAGCAACCTGCTAAAGTAACTGCCCTTGTTCAATCATCTAAAATGGATGATGTCAAGAACATTTTAAGAACCTTTTCAAATGAGATAATCAATCTGAAGAGACAACAGAATCCTTATCCAAAACCCCAATATCAAGGATACCAAGGAAATAGACCTCCCTTTCAGCCAAATCAGTATCAAGGCCCTCAAAGGCAAGCTAACCCTCAGCCATCAAACCAGTTAGTCACAGTCCCTACACCCTTATAGGCTGTTCCTCCTAATCCCAACAGGGAAATTGTTCTAGGGCAAAATAATTTTGTAGATGGCACAAATGCTTGGTGTTTCCCTTGCAATAATGCCCATATGCCCAGAGATTGCCCTAGAGGAAATTTATAGCAAAAGATAGCAGAACAAAGAGGATTAGAAGGACAATTTGTAACTTCTAACACTTCACAATATTAGTCTCCGAGTGTACAAAATGTAGTCCTGGTTGCCCAGATGCAAGGAATGTCCTTACAACAGGAGGAGGAAATAGCCCCTGAGCATGCTTTATTTTCATGGATTGAAGATGAAGAGTCAATGTTCTTGAATGAAGCATCTACTTCCAAGAAGCCTTTAGTGCAATCAGATTACTATACTAGAGCAAAGAAGAGAATGATGGAACAACCTGAAGTCACTAATAATGAGATCATGGGAGCTCCCCGTTTTCAAGGTCATCATAACACAACTGCTAGACAAGAAATGCCCCAGCCTGTGCAGAATCAAGTAGCCTTAGGTCAAGTTCAAGAAAAGGCAAGGTACCCTTATTACTCAAAGGCCCAAGCATTAGGACCTATCAATATAGTAGATCAGCTAAAAAGGATGCCAGTGCATGTATCAATCTGGGACATGCTAGCTATTCCTGAGCAGAAGACACTATTGCAAGAAGCTCTGTAGGGCTAAGAAGTGCCTAAACATACTGGTGCCAAAGGAGGACCTGCTGATAAAGAAAAGTTGCAGCTCAAAGATATTGTACCTCTGTAGACAACAACCCTTTTGAACAATGCACCTGAGGTAGGTAAATCCAAACCAGAACCCTTTTATTTGACTTTGATAGTTGGGAAGAAACTGTTGCATAATGCAATGATAGACTTTGGGGCTAGTACTACAGTAATGCCAAAACAAATAGCAGATGCTTTGAAGATAAAGTATGAGCCACTTACTAGAGGAGTTATGCAGTTGGATGGGAAATCAGTGCAAACAATAGGGAAAATTAAACAACTCCCATTGCAATTGTACACTTGCCCTAATTTAATGGTGAATCAAGATGTGGTAGTCATAGATATTCCTCCTGTATTTGGTCTATGTCTATCTAGAGATTTTACAGCCAAGATAGGAGGTTGCATGTCATTAGATTGGTCACACCTCATTCTGAGAACCAAATATGGGACAAAGATGAAGATACTGTCTGAGCCATTATCAAAAGACCATATCACAAATGAACCAACCCCAAAATTAGAGGTAGCCCATGCTATGCTGAATAAAGATGAAAGAATCTTTGTTGAAGAGATAGGTGATTGGACTAAACATGACCAACAAGAGGAAGAGAATAATCATTTGTTGACTATGATGCAAAGTGACCCCTATGGAAATTATGACTCTACTGGTTTAGGCACTTATGTCATATTTGAAGAAGACCAAGAGATCCCAAATGTTTTAAGGGGAGAAACACCACAGACTCAAGAATCTAAAAAGGACTCAGAAATTTGGACTCTAAATTTTGATGGGGCTAGAAGTAAAAATGGTGCTGGTGTAGGGATTTGCCTTACCGCCTCAAATGGTGAGAAAATTTTAAGAGCCATCCGTTTTTAGTTTGCCTATACCAATAATGATGCTGAGTATGAATCCTTGGTGCATGGACTCATGTTAGCCAAGAAAAAAGGAGTAAAGAATCTGATAGTAAGAGGAGATTCAGAACTAGTGGTGAAACAAATCAGAGAAAAGGCAGTAGCCAAAAATGTAAGGATGAGATCTTATAGGCACAGGATTTGGGACCTAGTAGATGATTTTGAAGCTTTCAACATTGAAGTAGTTCCTAGAGCCTAGAATTTTGAGGCAGATAGAATGACTCAGATTGGTTCCCAGTTTGATCCAGCAACCAATCTACTAGTTAACAATGAGTCAGTCAGAGTTATAGTGAGGCCAACTATCCCAGACAATGACCAAAATTGGCAAGTTTTTGAAAATGATTTCCAAGTCCTCTCATTTTTGTAACAATCAAGAGAATTTGCTAATCAGTTACACCCTAAGATTGAAGAAGCATATGGCAACCAAATTATTCAATTAAAGTCCAATAAGCTTCCTAAAGGACTAATTACCTTAGAAAACTTATTTGACCCAGAAGATGTAAGACTAAAGAAAAAGTGGTTTCAAGCAGATAAAGCAGACTACTCTGAAATTCAAGTTAGTGAAGGGAGAAAATTGAAAATTGGAAATTCCACAACCCCAGAAGAAAAAGAAATACTAATTGATCTGTGTGAAAGATATGACAGAGTGATTGCCTGGACCTATGAAGATCTCTATGGCTATGATAGAGATATCATTCAGCACACTATAGAGCTGACTGAAGGATCTAAACCAGTCAGATAGAAGCAAAGGCTAGGGAATCCAAGGATAGAACCACTAATGGTGGATGAGTTGCAGAAGCTTTTAGAGTAAAAAAATATTTTTCCAATCAAGCACTCAACCTGGGTATCCAACCTAATGCCAGTCAGGCAAAAGAATAATGACATAAGGCTCTGTGTGGATTTCAGGGATCTGAACAGAGCATTGAAAGATCATTATCCCCTACCCTCTATGGAACAAATTTTATAGATTGTGGCTGGATCAGAGAGATTTTCCTTGTTGTATGGCTTCTCTGGATATAATCAGATTTAGTTGGCTGATGAAGACCAACATAAGATTGCATTCACTACCAAATGGGGAACATTTGCATATGCTAAGATGCCATTTGGCCTTTCAAATACTGGAGCCACTTTTCAAAGAGCAATGGATGTAGCATTTGGAGAGCTCATAAACAAAATCATTCTGATTTATCTAGATGATCTCACTATTTGCTCTAAAAATGCTATAGATCATTTTGATCATTTAGAAGCTATTTTTAAGAAGTGCCAAGAGTTTAGAATATCCTTGAATCCCAAGAAGTGTATCTTTGCAGTACCTCAGGGTAAACTATTAGGGCATATAGTGTCAAAAGAAGGAGTCTCTACTAATCCTGAGAGAGTCACTGCTATTATGAATTTATCTCGGCCAGTCAATAAGAAAGCAATTCAATCCTTTCTGGGGAAGATCAATTTTGTCAGCCAGTTCATATCTGACTTTGCAGGTCTAATTAGACCAATGACACTATTGCTAAAGAAAGACCTAGTTTTCAAATGGACTGCAGAAGGGAGACAGGCTTTTGAGGAGATCAAGAAAGCCATTTCAACAGCCCCAGTACTTAGAAACCCAGACTTTTCTAAGTCTTTTATAATGTATATGTATGGAGGTGAGTTCAGTGTCGCTGTTGTTTTGACTCAAATTGATGACCAACAAGAAGGAGAGCACCCAATAGCCTTTTTCTCTAGGACACTTAGGGAATATGAGGCCAAATACAATTTTGTAGAGAAACAGGCATATGCCATGGTCAAAGCCCTTAAGGAATTCAGACACATGGTAACGAGAAATAAAATTCTGATATTAGTGGCTCATCCTAGTGTAAGAGAATACATTATGGAGGGTGAGATCACTGAGAAAAGAGAAAACTGGATAACAAAGATCCTTGAATATGATGTGGAGGTTAGACCCACTAAGCTAGTCAGAGGCAAAGGTTTGTGCCAATATATGGCCCAAGACATGGAGAAAATGATAACACAAGAGTCAGAAAGTGAAAATGTGTTGAGAATCCAAGAGATTGATCAGAATTCCTGGTTCACAAATAGGATTCAATTTATGAAACATGGGATTTTCCCAAATGAGCTCTCCCATGATAAGAGAAGGTATTATAGACAGCAAGGGTCCTACTTTGTACTAATTGACCAGATCCTATTTAGGAGAAATGTTGATGGCATACTTCTGAGATGTATAGAAAAGGATGAGGCTCAAAGAATATTACATGAGTTGCACCATGGAACCTCAGGTGGACACTTTTCAGCAAAGACCATAGCAATAAAGGTGACTCAAGCATATACTTCTGGCCAACTCTATTTACAGACTCTTATTAGTTGGTCAAAGAGTGCCAAGCTTGTTAGTTTTATACAGGAAAAAGAAGAAATACAATAATGCCCCTAAGCCCCATAATTATAGATGAGCCCTTTGCCCAATGGGGTCTTGATTTCATTGGTATGATCAATCCAGTGTCAAGTATGGGACACAAATGGATCCTTACAACCATGGATTATTTTACCAGATGGAGTGAAGCAGTACCACTCAAGGAAGCAATAGAGAAAGTAATACTGGACTTTCTGGAAAGCATTACTGCTCGTTTTGGCCCTCCTTGTACCATCATATCAGATAATGCTAAGGCATTTTTGGGAACAAAAATATCTGAGTTTGCATTAAGGTATGGAATTAATTTGAAAACTTCTTCAAATTATTACCCTCAGGGTAATGGTCTGGCAGAGTCTACTAACAAGAACCTAATTAGACTCATTAAGAGGATAGGGACCAACTATCATAGAGAGTGGCATAAGCTGCTAAATACAACACTGTGGGCTGATAAAATTACACCTAAGTAAGTGACAAAGATGTCTCCATATGAATTGGTCTATGGTAAGCCAGTCGTAATGCCACTAAGTTTAGAGATTCATGCTCTACAATTATTGAAACAAATTGAGATTGAGGAAAATGGCCCAATGCAAGTTAGACTTGCTGAACTATTGGAAGTACAAGAGAAAAGAGAGAAAGCACATGAGTCACTAATGAGACACTAGAAAATAATCAAGGATTGTTTTGACAAGAAAACTTCAAATCCCCATTTTGAAGTGGGCTCAGTGGTTTTGAAGTGGGATGAAAGAGCTGCCAAGCCAGGCCAACACAACAAGTTTGAGTCACTGTGGACCGGCCCTCACAAGATTCGTTCTTGTAAGCAGCAAAATTGTTTTGAGCTTGAGACCATGGACGGTGAACCTGAAGAGATTCCTGTAAATGGGACCTATTTGAAACACTTTAACTAAGCAGGGGCTCTTATGTACCATAGTTAGTTAGTTTCCCTTTTTGTAGCTTTCCTATTTTCCCACCCTCTCTTTCTCGCTTTCCTTTTCAATAAGTGCTCTTGGAACACATGTCATCAGCGCAAGCCCCTTTCTCTTTTTGAAAGCTTGCATTCATTAAGGTTGTCTCCAATCCTTGAAAGTACACTTTCGTAGCCACTCTCATAATTTTTCTAACACTCCTTTTCATGGAGATTTCAAAAGATACACTAACGGTTTTCTCAGCGTAAATGCCATTTATGAGACTCAATGTGTCATTAAAAGCCTCATTAAATTAGCAAAAATCCTAACTGTGGCTTTCATTTGTTTCTATCTCTTTGCTACGAATTACTATTGCCTCTAATTCCTAGCAAATGCTTCATAGCTGAGTGTCATTTCTATTTCGTAGTTTCTATTTGTATCAAAGCTTCTCACATTCTCCCTGTAGAATACAGTCATGGCCGAAGCACAGTCCTCTCAAGAGAGACTCGAAATATATGATGCAATTGACAGGCTTTTGAAAAGCAAATCTTACACCTCAGCTCCTGCGCAACCTAAGAGACCTTACCCTAGAACGAGAGTCCCTGAAGTAGGTTACTCCATTGACCCAGCGAAAGTAAAGGATTTCACAAATGGTATCTTCGACCCAGCCCTTCAAAAATCTACCAAGGCTCTCCACGAAGGAGCACACCAGAGATGCATTCAAAAATTGAAGAGTGGGCAGTCTGAGACCTTTGGAATGAGGATTTGGACCTCGCAGTTGGCACAGTTCCTGGTCCCTAATGTGCACCTCTGCCCTGACCTAATTGATATATGCGTAGATCTGTTCCATACGCCATCAAGCACCATTCAACAGGGACCCATTATGGTGTAGATTACACCCAAAGCTATAAGAGACATGTTGGCCCTGTATCATGATCAAACGGACACATTCCCCACTATTGCTAAAATGCAAAAGACATGGTCAAATGTCAACAACCAGCTTAGGTTCCTTAAATTAGAATTGCAATTAGAAGAGGAGAACACACAGATGCCCATGCTACCTACTGGAAGGGTGCAATTTAGCCAGGCTAGTCAAGAGGCACTATCCATGATGTCTTTCATTTTCGGGATGAAGGAAGATAACACCGTCTATGATTGGAAAATTGTAATCATTTTTAGGTTGAAGACTGTGGATAGGTCACAGGAATACCAATTGGATTTTTCAGAACAAATTGCTTATTCCATGGTTGATCAACTCATCAATTTCAAAGCCATGGGAGTATTCAGGTATTATGCTTATCTGTTTCATTTGATGTTATATCAGAACCACAATATATTTGCACCGAATGTGCAATTGAACATGTATGACCCAAATTTTAGGCAAAATAGAACTATTCCTATGTCTGCATGGACACATGTTCTATCTAAGGCGTCAGACCCTTATGAGTTCTGGGAACTCTTTATTGCCCCTACATTTTGCCATTTGAGCCCTGAACCTGTAGAACATAGGTTGACATAGAGCATTAGGGGTTTCATGACCAATTGCCCAATCCCATGTGATTATTCTTTGGGGCCCAAAATACTATCATTAGGGTCCATGGCTTCAATGAGGAACCTATGCTGCTCCCTAAAATTTTGACCCTTAGGGTAGCATTTCTAGAAGTAACCCGGCAAGTGTCCGTGGTTGATAATGAGTATGGTACCAAGAGGAAGAAGAAGAAAATATATGATATCCCATGGATCAGAAAGAACATGGCCCTAGAAGTCAGAGATGCTGAACATCTGTTGCTACGAAAGTTAGTTGTCTTGGGATTCTTCATCATTGAAGACAAGTGGAGGTATGACCCAAGCAATTTTATAGCCTCCTAGGTTAGAAGCAACAAGGTTGGGGCTAAAATAGCACATGAGGGTCACCCCTTTTGGGAAGACAGGAGAAACCCTAAAGAAGATACCTCATACCTGTATGTGGAACTGACAGATTTGCCTTATGAGGGGCCCAGGCCATGGGAGACCTTTTATGTTAAAAAAAAGGCCTTTGACCCTAAGATCAGAATGGGTACTGGTTTAAAGAAAATTTTGAAGGGCCAGGAATGGAAGCCAGAGAAAATTGAGGCCTATTGGAAATATAGGCAGGAAATTTCTGAGTTGACACACTCTTTTGGGAAGGTTGACATAGATGAGAAATGGGAGTCGATCTGGGATGAGTGGCATCCATCTCCAGTTTCTAGCCCTGATACAAGCAGAATCCACAAGAAGGGTGAGGAGTCTAAAGAGGAGGCTGAGTCAATTCATACAATGCAAGCAACAAGACAAGCCTCATCTACAGCCCCTGTATCAACATGGACCAAATCTCCTAGTACTCGAGAGAAACAAAAGGGTGTCATGTCATCACCACCTAGAGGGACTCCATCAATTTCGGCTACTGGGGCTTCTAGTTTTGTACCCTTACCACCTTCAGTAGTGGTAAATGTAGAGGAAAAGGAATCAGAAGGAGAGATAGGAGAAAGGTCGAGGAAGCATAGAAAACTAAACCTGCCACTAGAGTCAGATGAAGAAGCAGAACCTTTGCTATAGCAACTATCAGCCACATCTGCTGCTCCTTAGGTAAGTGTTTCTTCTCCTTTTTCCTCTCAGTCTCTTTCTTCTACCATAGGGGTGGCAATCCCAGCTAGCCAAACATTAGTATCCCCTACCACCTTTGCTGTGCCTATATCTACACTTGCCCCAATTGCTAATCCTCAGGCCATGTCTTCACAGGCCACCTCACTGCCATTCTTTTCCCCCTCTTTTCCAAGAAGAGCACCTCCCCAAATCTCCCCTAGCCAGCATCTGGCTATTCCTTATGGTTTACCTCAGGGTCATCCCTTTGCCGGGGGGTACATTGCTTCTCCTCCCACTTTCCAAGCTCAGGTAGATACAATAAAGAAGGCTAGAGAAGCCAAGCTAGATAAGAAAAGAAAGAAAGAAAATAAGATCCTGGCTATGCTACATATGAGGTCTCTCTTTGACCCTATTCAACAATAGTTGACTGTCACACATTTGTCCCCAAATGTGGTGAAGCCAAATGAGAAGATGCAGCCTCAGGACTTTGCAATGAATGTAGTAGCCATGGACATGTCACTTTTCAGACCACAGGATAGGGTTGAGCTACTAAATGAAACCACTTCTGCTGTTGCAACTGACTACTTGAAAATCTCTAGGAAGTTACAGAAAGTTGAAAATGACTTAGCTCAAGAGAGGATTAATAGTGGCAACCTTGCTGGAGAGTTGCAGACTAAGAAGGAAGAATTAGAGAATCTAAATAAGTAGTTGCAAAATACTGTTTCCTGTCAAATCCATCAAGTGATAGTGGCACAAAATGTTTCTCTAAAGGTAGAGCTTGCTCAGGAAAAAGTTGCAGTAAATGTTTTGAGGCAGGAAAAGGCCACATTAGAAAAGAAATATCAGGAAAAGTTGCAACAAGCTACACAGTTTCAGCAAAAGCTACTGAGTGAACAGAATGCTGCTGCTGCAATATAGGCGCAACTCCTAGTAGAGCAACAAATGACCAAACAGCTAACACTTGAGTTAGCTAATAGGCCTCAGAATGCTGGAGTTCTGAATCTAGTCAAGGATCTATATGTTTCAGTGTGGAACAGGATCTCTTATGAGATTGTCCAACTAAAGCCCTCCTTAACATTCCTATTAAATGTAGAGCTGTTATGTGAGAAAGTGGAAACTTCGGTTCGAGCCACTCTGTCTACTATCTCTTTGAGAGTTTTTGACTCTCAACTGTTGCTGAAGAAACTATATGACACAACTAATGAAATTCTATCAGCAGCAGGGATCAGTGATAGGATGGTAGCTACAAAGAGAGTGAATGAAGTTCTAAGTTGCAATTCAGTTACTACAAACTGCCAGGAGCTCCTGGATATTGTCAAAGAAGGAGTAAAGGACATGAAGAGACACATAGAGGATTTGGTGTAGCTGGGTCTTCCCTCACCATTTCCAGATGATAGAACTATATTGATAATTGATGAGATTAAGACCCTGCTTTTAATAAAACAAAATGATCAATATGTTTTTCAAGGTTTAAGTGATTCCTCATCAGTACAGAAGGTGGAAGCTATTTTGATCCTGATGGCCCAATTAGAGTTTCAACTAAAGACCACGGTTCAGATTCTGCAGAAGTTTTCTCACAAGGACATAATAAATCTTGATTTTGCATTCCACGATTTACAGAGCAAGTAGGGACTCTCAGATTCAGAATGGTCTATCTATCAAATAGCTTTGCAGAATTTGTGACCCTATCTTGTATTTTACATACATATATCTTGCCAAGTTTTGCGTTCTTTTTTAGTAGGCTCAAAATCCCTACTAGTCACCAAGAACTGTACAGTATAAAACTCTACATTTTGTTTTTAGCAGCGTGCCCGTGAGTTTCAGTTTCTGTGTCTATAAATGTTTCTGAAAATGGCCACGAGGGTTTACAAGGTTTTCATTTTACTGTTGCTGCGGGTTTCTTTTGCCAGTGCCGCGGAGTCTGACAAGTGTCGAGCTATGGTTTAAGCTGCTTTTGTTTCTAAGTTACAACTTTTGCAGCAGATCGTGCCACATGGATTAAATATCTTTAATACATTCTAAGTTTTGACCCTGTGGAAGATGCCACGTGTCTCCTGCAGAGACACAGTTATAAAGTTTTAGTGTGCCTGTGGAAGAAGCCATGTGTATTTTGTGATAGCCGCGGAGCTTGCCAAGTGTCAGCCTCCGCGTATCTATTTATATATCCTTCGATGCAAAGTAATAAATGGAGGTAGGCCCCAGTGTAAAGGTTCAGTGATGTAGAATGTGCCACCCAAGCAAAAGCTTTTGCCCCTTTCTTCCAATGGTAATAAATGTTTCTTCAGTTTCGCAAAGCCCGACATGTGTGAACCTCCGCATGAGTCTCAAAAAGGTTCTAATGTTTCAAGGAGACTGTGAAAGCTGCCACTTGTCCCTATTTGAAAGCTAGCAAGTGAAGAGTTGTGGACCCCATTTCTAATATGTCTTTAAGATTCAGAGCAGTGGATCGCGATAGTTGTCACAAGTAGGGGCCACTCGAATATAAAGACATAGTTTAGCGAGAAGGTGCGGATAAAGACACGTATCTATTTCTAGTTGCTGCGGATGCCGCCATGTGTCAGTTTCCTATTTCTCCTGAGAGATGAAGTTTTAAGTTATATGTGCACGGATGCTACCATGTGTCTTAGAGTTCATTTCTTAAAGAGTGCGGAAGCCGCCAAGTGTCTTTTCCCTATAGAAGGGATGTGCCACACATATTTTTGTCATAGTTGATGGACTTGCAGTTATTGTAACTGTTTACGGATCCAAAAGATTTTAAGTGTCAGGGACTTCCAGTTAGCTCCAGTTCGGTTAGGCCATTGGGATTCGATTATGCAAACAATCTAGAGTCGATCCTGTACTATAAATATGTAACATTGGTAATAGATTGAGAGGGAGATTCATTCATAGATAGTTTTTCTAGAGATATTTTCTATCAGAGATTTAAGAGAGAAGTTTGAGACTTTTTTCTGTGACCAGTGAATATCATTTTGCCTTTATTTTTGTTATTCTTGATTTAGAAAGTAAATGTAACTGTGCATGTATCTGTGCCTCTTATGTTGCTGGAAAATTAATGGAAAGATAGAGTTCTGTGCCTTGGTTGATATTTTCTGTCATTGTAAATTGTCTTTTTGTGAGCCTTTGAGTTTATTCATTATATTTGTTTATGTTAATCATGCAACATTTGCTCTTTAACGTAACTGAATCTTGAGAATAGCTTCACTGTGCTTAAGTTGAGAGAGATACGTATTATTCAGGCGCATCGCCATAGATAGATTTGCTTTAACTGTATCTTTAATTCTGTTAATTTCTACCCTTTTTCCCAAAACCCATACGAGATAGAGAAGAGCCAGCTTCTTTAAACTCTGGAGGTTATTTTAGGTAGCAAGTCCCACATTCCTGAAACTTCCCATGTTAGTGTTGGAACCTGCGCAATTTTACACATCAACAGTCACCTCAAAATGTCAAGCAATAGAGGGAAGGGAGCAAACTCTGGCCACAATGAGGTAATTCACTGTCAATTTATAGATTTGTAAATGTTTCCATTGTTTCTTTTATTTTTAGTATTTAGTTTTCTATTTCTAAATTTAAAAGAAGAAATATATATGTATGTATATATATGTCTGTATATATGTATATATATATATGTATATATGTATATATGTATATATATATACATATATATATATATAGATATATATTTCTTCTTTTAAATATAGGGACATGAGACTGACAAAGATAAAGAGGCATTGGCTTCCATATTGGGGGTAGAGGCAGTGAACAAATTGGATGGTATGGACTTGACAATGCTTGCCAGATACATAGAAAAATGATCTAGCAAAACCCCTAAAACATTGCAACCAAATCAACAATGTCAAAGGGAATCAATTGATTCCCCAACCAGTCTTGGATTGAGTAAAAGATCCAAGAGGAAATCAATATCAATAACCTCTCAGAATGTCAAACAGGGAGTAGAGGCTTCTACTATCCTAGCCACTCTTGGGACACAGACTTCTTTGACCAGTAACCCATGTTTTGCATCTTGCATTGGTAGCTACGATACCAAGATAGAATATGATGTGGTTTTAGGGGAAGTCCAAATGATAGATGCTCGAAAAATGTTTGTGAATAGGTTGAAGGAATCATGCCTTCAACAATTCAAAGACCATCTACATTTGCCATTCTCAAAGATACCCATGCACCTACAAAAAGTAGTTATCCATGACATGGAGACTGAATTTGGCATAGGTTGGTCTGTAAAGAAAATAAAGCTACGAATGTCTCAAAACTGCAAGAGATTTCGGTGCAACCAAACAAAGAAGATAAAAAAATCCCTCCTGAGCTAAAGCTCAAAAAAAGGCCAATTGATGTAAGTCTGAAAGTATGGAAAGAGCTTGTAAAAGAAAATGAGAAGTCTGATGCAAAGAGGAAGTCCAGTGAGGAGAGTATGCAGGTGTTTGAATTTGCTCATAAGATTATATCAAATTTATTAAACAAATTTTAAATTTTATTTGTGTATAGTTAAATTGAATTAGTATATGTTTCAGGACAAGGCCTCCAAGGCTAGGCTTGACAAACTTCGTGCCACTCATGACAGTGGCAAGAAAGGTTTACAGGGCTTGATTTGTACATTTGTAAGTATATTTAATATGTTAAATGATATATTTTCTAATTTCCTAGGAAAAATTAAATGATTGCATATTAATTAGTTTAACTAGTCCATGTGCCATGTTTTGACAGGAGGAGAAATATGGCCGGCAACCAACACAATTTGAAAAGGAAATGTTACAAAGCAAAAAGTGGACTGATTTTGTAATCTGGATGGAGAATGAGGTATCAATAGTTGACTTTCAATAACTTAGTTGGCTATTGTTGTGTTAATATGTCAATTTACATTTCTTGTGTTGAGTTTCAATAATATTTGAAGAGGTTATAGAGTGATACTTGAGACAAACCGTTACAGTTGTACTTTATTTGTTGTGTTTGGTTTCTATTGGTCTTCTTGTCATTTTTACTCAAGTGGATTGTTATTCATAGGTCACTTGTCATTCTTTTTGATCATGTGGATGTAGTTATCATTGAGTTTTCAGGTGGTCTCCTAAGTGAACAGACCAAAGGGTTTATCTCAAGTCTTTGTTTCCTAACCTTTTATTATAAGACTTAAAGGGGGGCATGCATTATAGTTATGTTGTTGGTTATATTTCAAACCTTTGAAATATAATAGTGGACATTTAAATTTTAATATGCACATTTTTTTTTGTTGAGAAGGAACCATCATTGGCAGTAGGCATTAACTCTCCTCTACAATAACAGCTTTAGGAAGTACTAGTCTTTAATGTACTTGGTTTTGGGGTTTGTGAGGGAGAAAATGAAGGAGTGGGGAACCATTTTGGGGGGAATTCTTCTTTTTTCCTTAGGGTCAAGGAAGGAAGGTTGATGGTTGGACTATAAGTGATTTAGAGGAAGGGAGACTTTGGGTGTGCTCATCATGTTGGCTGAGTGTCTTGCTATTTGGGTTGGAGACTAAGAATCAAATCACCAACTGGTCTTTTTCAACTAGGCTAACCTTTCTTTGAAGTAAAGCTCCTTGTCATCCATTCTTGTAAAATTACACTGACCATTTTGGTGAAACATTTCCTTTAACTTGTGTAATTGTATGTGGTCTTGTGAAAGCCTATGCTAAAGGGTTTGGATGAGGAAAATATTGTTAACTGTGAGAGTTCAGAATTAAGATCATGGTACTTACGAACTGTGGCAAACTATTGGTTATTGTGTTTTGGATTTCTATCATGAAGGAAGCTACATTAATTTGGTCACAGTTTGATGTGGAGTTTCAAACCCTGGCTAGAATTGCTAGAATGCTATCATTGCAACATACCATGAGTCTTGAGGAAACCTGGCCTGGTTCATGGTTATCTTTTTTGACATGGTTGTAAACCCTAATGGTGTTGGTATTTCACCTATAAATGTCCACTCTCTCAATTGTGGATGCAAGGTCTTCTTGGGATTAATAATGCCACTCCTAGGTGGGGTTTTGGGATGGTTTTAGATCCTTGGTTCGGGTCAACTTGCCCCCCAACACTCCCTCCAAGGTTATGAGGTTTGCATTACTAAAGACACAATGGAATACAATGTTAACACAACACTACATGATTGCATTTGATTACCAGTACTCTTGAAAAGAATGGGTTTTGTCAATTGCATACAATTGTGTAACATTGCAATAGTTGTATTGTACTTGTAACTAGAACAATCTATTGTGAAGGCATTCATTTGATGAGAATGACCTTTGAGTTCATTGTAATGACTTGCACTAACTTAGAAATGTGATTTCAAACTAGTATTAATTAAATTGGAGATTGTTTGTGAACAAATTTATCTTAGTGTGGACTTCCCTATGTTTGAATGATTGAGCACTACCCACAGAATAGTAGATATTATGTACTTGTGATCACTGTGTCATTTGGATAGAGGACTCATAAATGGAATATAGGACCTTCTGTTTCATTGTCCGTAAAATCCTAAGGGTTGATTAAGTTATTGTGCATGGATGTAAATGGAAACTTTAAGCTCTCTGAAGGCTTGCTTATTGTTTGCAAAGTAGCATTAATTTCTTATTTTAACTATGGAAACATTTTGTGGACACTAGTATGGTGTTGACTAAGGAATTATCTTTTAAACACTAGAAAGGTCTATGCATGTTAATCATAGACTGTAACCCTACATTTGGAAGGAAATTGTTATTGTAGATGTGATATATATTGTACAATGGTATCTGGTCTATGGCATGACATCTTTAGTCGGAGGTACCTTCAGATTTCTGTAGCATCATGTCTGGGCTAAGGTACTATAAAGTTAAGTGTGCATTGTATGGTATTATTGTATTAGAGGTTGTTGTATGCAAATCTACAGTGATATAAGGAGACTCGACTCTCGTCATTTCATTGCACAAAGTGAGTGACAAAATAACTACCTAGTTTAAAATTGGTTCTTCTTTAAGCAACATATGTAGCAATGAGACTTAAGATTCTTGAAAATGAGAAGCATCCTTCTCCCCATACAACCTGCTAACTAGGGCCACTATGTTTTTTACTGAATCCTTGAGGCTGATGGAAGGGTACCATTTAGTGTTCCTAGAAGTTAATTGTCTAACTCCTCCTCTTGAGCCAATTTCCCTGTATGATGAACTAGATGATTGGGATGACCATCTTGAAGATGTAATTGAAGACTTTTGTGCTTGTGTAGTGTTGTAAATGTACACTCCATGGGGACAAAACTTGTAGATCTTAGTGTTAATCATGATATAGGCACAATTTTTTTAATTGTTGGTCATGTAAATGTGAGTTTTTAGCTACCACAAGTGTACTCTTAAGGATAGTCTCGCTAAGGAAAGCATGGATGTAAGAGTCAAACTTGAGATACATGATCTTGACTTTCTTCTTGGTATACCCAAAGTTTCTAATCTCTTGTTAATGAGCTAGATGTCAATTTGAACCAAGGATGTGTTTCCAACATTTGTGATGATGTTTGCATTCATGAGGATGATAAGTTATATCAAAATATCAAAAGTTACATAGCATTTGAGATGGAGTGTATCCCATCCGTGAGGGAGTTAATTCATTCCAGTTGTTCTGCTAAGAACAGATCACCATATAGGCTTACAAAGTTTGCAAAAGTAGTCATGTCACAGTTTTCTAGTCCCTCTTTGAAGATCTTGAGGGCTTCTTCAGTTTTCTTCTTTTTCTTGATTACCTCCACATTGAAGACTCCACAGATGAAACCTTTTTTTAGATTTGGGTTAGTGTGCTGGCCTGCAATAATAACATCATCCCTAATCCCCTCATTGACCAGAAAACCTATAAATCTTGACACCCTGGCAAGAGACCCTGTGGCTTGGACGACAGTCACGTAGAAATGCTCTAAAAGGACACCGTCATGGATATGGTTACCCTGCGCTCCCCTTATCCCTGCAATCTCTTTGATGGCATTGCGTAGCCCCTCCTCCTCTATACTGAATAAGCGACAGACTTATTGGTCCATTAACTCCTCCAAGCAATCGCAGTGGACTCCGAAGTGTTTTTTGCCTGCCATTGTTATGGGAGACTTCAAGCTATCCTCCTAAAATAGGAAGTTTCTCTCGATTACCTTCCTCATGACTTACATTGTCTGAAAGTTGCAGGTTTTACAATTCTTTTTGCCTATCCGAACCGTCTTCACTTCTAGAAAAGGAACGCTTGATTGACTCTCCCCTAATCAAACTAGACTTGGGACAATCATTCCTATCTCCTTCAAGATTTCCTATCTTGGACAAAGCCATGCTCACCATTGACTCTTCTAAGATCTCCTGCCTTGAGCTGTACCTATGAAATTCCTAAATCCCCATCATCCTTGATTAGCATCTTTCTTAGATCCTCAAAACACTGCCCTTCGAAAAAGCATTCCTCTCCCGTTTCTTGCACAACCCCTTGATTCGCTAGGAGATCGGCCACCCCGTTGGCCTCTCTGTATATGTGCATGACTGACCTCCTTGCCCGTGCTAGCTATCTTGAAGACACCCTAAACTTTATCATTGAGATACCTATTAAATCTATGCTGGTTTATGCATGTGTTTTCTTGGTGCTTGTAGATTGATGAATGCCAAGTTGTACTCATGAAATACATCTTTTTGCCTCTCTTTTTCTCCTTCTTGGGTCCATCTTTCCTAATGTCTGCACCCAAATAAGCTAGAAAGATCGTTCTATTTAATGATTAATTGAGATAGATTACTTAAGATTATAATTTCTGATTGAGTGACTAATGTGCATGGAATTGATGGAAAAATGTAGAAACTTCTCTCTTTTTGAATCAATAGGTGTAGATGCCAGGAACAACAATTTTGTGCATCTTCGGAGCTAGTCTTCAATGATCTCTGGAGACAATACCAAGTACCATGACACCTAAGTTTTGAAGAAATAAGGAAAGCCTCTCTAAAGCTCTGTGGGAGTCTGGAGTATCTCCGGAGCTGAACAAAGAAGCTACAGATAATCTCTGGAGCTACAAACATATCTCTGGAGCTATAGACATATCTCTGAAGCTGCAGATAGGGTCAGATATCTCTGGTACCACCTGAGAGCAAGGCATATTTCTAGCATAAGATGCCGACCAGGCACTCTTAGCAGTGATCATAATACCCCTCATTTCACTCAAATCATCACCTGAGAGGTTAAGGGTCATCTTTAGTTAAACTATTGGAGTTTTATCTTTTCAAAGTTTTTGCATGAGTTACAATGGAACTGATTCAAAATCCTTATTTTTAGGGCCTCGATGCCCAAATGTATTAAGACTCAAACTTAGACTTCTGAGTTGACTTCTGTTCCACTCAAGTCTACTTTTATTGCATGATTATTTTCTATAGTTAGACAGCTAGTGTAATAAAGAGATGGATGTCATCTCATAGAAGAACTGGTAGATAAGATCAGTGATAAGTCATCACTCACTTTCATATATACTTATAGAAACAACAGAGAGAAATATACAATGATTGAATTATTATGATTCTTGGTAATCTCAGTTTTGTAATAGCAGTATTTTTCATGAATGCAAAGCATATGGAATTGGTTTGAATTTAGTTGTGATCTTCTTTTGTGTTGATTTCCTACTATAGCCTTCATCCCCGAGGGTGTGGAGCAAGGGCCCACTCTCACCACCAAGGCAGGAGGCTAGTACTACTATTTTATTACTTTAGATTTTTGTTGTGAAAAGTATTTATTGATTTTAATAGATAGATGCATGTTACTATTTTTAAGATTGCTTTGAGTAAATTTCTTGTTTAATTCTATCTTCAGCATTCATTCAATTCATTTAACAAGTAGATAGATTAATCTCTTCAAATTTGTAGAAGCTGTTAAGATTAGCTAGAAACTGGTAACTGTAGAATCCCTAGTTGTAGATAGCCAAGGACACAGCCCTTGGATTTTTGACATCTGGAAATAGATTAAATGATAAGGTACAATGACACCTTGTCATTTTTGGCACCGTTGCCAGGGATATCTTGTGTTAATTAGGGAAACTGAGTTAAAATAGTTTTAAGGATAGATCTGTATGGTTAGAGCTAGAGATTTCAAAGGAAGATATATCAAGCAGACACCCCAACATCAAGCCATAGGGGAAAGTAGTGGGGTGGCACAAGATCTTGTTGAGGAGAGAAACCTAGAACCTACTTTGGAACCTGCACCTGAAAACAACAATCCCTTAGATCCTCCAAATATTCCACTTGCCAATTATATCTAGGAATTACAACAGAAGTTTCAGGCAGATCCTTTGATAGAACCTAATTTCCTAGAACCTCAGGGAGAAGAACCAGTGTTAAACATGGATAATTAAAATCATGAAGAAGAGGAAAATCAAGCTCCAAGAACCTTCTCATATCCTATTGTTTTGGTTGCTGTGGACAATGCTCCTATGAAGAATATCTCACCAGCACACTTGCCAAATTTTAGAGGACTTTCTTCTGAGGATCCAGATCAGTTTTTGTTTGAATTCAAAGTAGTCTGCCAGACTTACGATTATGGATCAGATAACCAAAAACTCAAACAGTTCCCTTCAACTCTGAAAGATTCAGTGATGAGATGGTTTATGGGTTTACCCTAGAATTCTATCTGTTCTTGGGATTTGATGGAAACAGAGTTTTTGGAAAAATACCAGGATTACTACAGATCCAGTAATAAAAATGAAGAATTGTTTAAAATTAGGCAGGGGAGGAAGAGACCTTAGAGGACTATGTGGATAGGTTTAATTTTGTCTTGAGAAGGTATGGCAACCCAGTAGATCACTCCTTGGCCAGAACCCTGTTTGTAAAAGGATTGGATAAAGAATCAAAACAGGCACTAGATCTAATGGGAAAAGGGAACATCAACAAAATGGAAATACCTGATATAGAAGAAATCTGCAGGAACTATTCCAAAACCCAAAATGGAGTGAGTTCATCCAAAACTTTTAAAGGGAAGAATGAAATAGGACAGTTGATGGAGGAGATTGCAAACCTAAAAATAGACATTTTGATCCAATTAAATACCACATTGGATGGGATTCAAGAAAAAACTAGAACAACTAATCAAAATAGAGCAACTGAACCACTCTCCATCTATTGTCCTAGGTGTAGAAACAAACATCTGTTAAGAGAATGCCCTTTGGACAAATTAGAGATTTGTCAGATCTGTGATAGGGAACATCCTACCAGTCAATGTAGTCAACTTCTAGCCTTGAAAAGATTAAGAAAAAGGAATGTTGTAATAGAAGACGAGTTGAACTATGTGGGACAAAAACAAACTGGGAATTTTACTTATAATCAGTATCCAAACCAGCCTTCTTACAGGGGTCCTTCTAATTGGGGAAATAATCAATGAAATCCAACTTGGCATGGGCCTCAAAATAATCCTCCTTGGGGACAGCAGGATTGGCTAAACCAATATTGGCAAAACCAAAATTGGGAAAATTAGCCTTGGGGAAATCAACAGTGGCCACCATAGTTTGGATCACAAAACATGCAACATCAATGGGGTTCTCAACAGGGATATAATCAACAATGCCAGGGACAACCTAGATGTTTCCAACCTCAACAACAAGCTTTACTAACTAGACCCTCCAACACACAAGGTCAATCACAAAATGAACTAGTTAGCCAACCACCTTTATAAGCTTAGCCTATACCAAACCCATGGAATAAACAGGGAGCAGCTGTTTACATGACAGAGCAAGAAAATTTGGTTGGAATTAATGCTATATATTCAAATAATCTCCAGCTACGTTCTGGGAAAGCATTCCCAAGACCATCTCCTCCAACTATAGTTGAAGTAACCAATGATGAGGAACCTAAAAATCCATCCACTCAACCCCCAGAGGAGATTACTAACAAAAAAGTGCTAAAAGAATCATCCTTGGACAACTCTGGAGTTTCTCCTAAAAGACCGACTCTGGAGAACATTCCTAAACACAATTCTGACAAGAGCTCCAGAGATACTCCGAAGATGGAAAACATACCACCATACCCAAAACGGCTTAAACAGAATATTCCCCAAAAAAGATCTTACAAAAACAAGTCCAAACCAACCTTGAATCTGAACTTTTACAAGAAATCAAGCAACTAAACATTGAAATTCCTCTTCTCTAGGAAATCAAAGATGTACTAGAACTAAATTAGTTCATTAAACAATATGTATCAAAATGCAGGGCAGGAAGAAAAACTTTCCCTCCACAATACAGGTGGAAGGAAAAGTAGTGCATCTATTGATGGGAAAAATTCTCCTCCCAAAATATGGAGACCCTGGAAATCCTGTCATAACTGTTTTCATCTCAGGGGTAGAAATTTCAAATGTTCTGGTTGATCTGGGAGCAACAATTAATGTGATGATAGTTCATACAATGAACAAATTAGCTCTATTAGGTATCCAATCCACAACTACAATTCTTCAACTTGTTGACCAGTCAGTAGCTATTCCAAAAGGAGTAATCACTGATGTACCAGTTGTGATAGATTCATGAGAATTTTCAGTGGACTTCCTAATACTAGAACCTAGAAACCAAAGAAATGCTTATCCACTAATTTTAGGCAGACCATGGCTGGCTACAATAGTAACATCTATTGATTGTCGAATTGGAGATATGGTCATTTCTAATGGAATAGATTTGAAGAAAATATCTCTGTATCCTCTAGCTAAACCATCAATGCATTATACAGGAAGAGTATGGGTGGATGAGCCAGAGAACAATGACAACAGTGCCTCATTAGCTATGGTAACCATCAAGGAACATCTGGGAGAATTAGAAGAAGTATACTATGATACAATAGAAGACTTCACTCACATCCTAATCAATAAGGATGTGATGGAACTCGCCCAAGATTCTAGGAGAGAACTTCTTACTTCTTCTCATTGTACTCCCGACAACATCATTCCTTGTGGGGAAACCTTTTATAGAGACTTAGCCACTTTCCACATGTTGCTTCCATATTCTTGTCCTCTCAATACCATGACTCCAATGTATGGATTAATTACATCTATGGATCAAATCACAAAACATGTCATGATTTTACCGGGGAAAACACTTAATATGAATACTCAGTTAACAGCAAATCAGGAAGAAAAACTTATCCAACTTCTGATTTCCCATTCAACATCTTTTGCTTGGGAATACCAAGATATGAAAGGCATACCTCCTAAGATCTATACCCATCATATATACACTGAGGATATTAAACTTGTCAAACAGCCCCAGAGAAGATTGAATCCTACTTTAAAGGACATTGTCAAAACTGAAATAGAGAAATTAATTCAAGCAGGGTTTATATATCCAATCTCAGACAGTCAATGGGTCTCACCCCTTGTCATAGTGCCTTAAAAGAATGGGAAATAGTGGGTGTGTATTGATTATAGAGAACTAAACAAGGCCACAAAAAAGGACTACTTTCCCTTACCATTCATTGACCAAGTTCTGGACAACCTTGCTGGGAGAAAGTATTTTTCTTTTCTAGATGGATTCAGTGGGTATAATCAAATTCATGTAGCACTTGAAGACCAGGACAAAACCACCTTCACATGCTCTTGGGGAATCTTTGCTTACAAAGTTCTTCCCTTTGGGCTATGCAATGCCCCAGCTACATTTCAGAGACTTGTTTTAGCTATTTTTGCTGAACTAGCTAATGAATGCATGGAGGTCTATATGGATGACTTTATAGTGTATGGGGATAATTTTGAAGAAGCTCTCACAAACCTTGAGAAAGTACTGAAATGTTGTGAAAAAAATCAATTATCCCTTAGCCATGAAAAGTGCTTCATGATGGTGGAGGAAGGAATTGTTTTGGGACACCACATTTTAGAGAAAGGGATCAAAGTGGATCAAAACAAGATAGAAGTGATCACATAGTTGCTTTCACCCAAAAGTCAGACAGATGTTAAAAGTTTTCTGGGACATGCAGGCTACTATAGTGGGTTCATAGAAAATTTCAGCAGAATAGTTGCCCCCTGTTTACCTTGCTTAACAAAGACACAGAATTTCTATGGACAGAAGAATGTCAATCAGCATTTGAAACCTTAAAGGAGAAGCTTATAGTCACACCAATTTTAAGAGGACCTAATTGGACTTTACCATTTCACATACAGACTAATGCTTCAAATGAGTCCATTGGGGAAGTTTTAGGACAAAAGGAGGAAGGAGAAAGTATGCATGTCATTTATTACATCAGCAAAAACCTTACCTCTGCAGAAAGAAACTACACAACAACTGAAAAAGAATTATTGGCAGTCATCTATGCTATAAACAAATTTAGGCATCAAGTACTTAATGAATAAACCAGTAGTGGGTGCAAGGATCATTAGGTGGTTATTGCTGTTGCAGGAATTTGATATTACCATAGTTGATAATCCAGGAAAGTTTAATTTGGTTGCTGATTTTTTGTCAAGATTGCATACATGAGGAGAAAACCAACCAGTGGAGGACAAGTTCCTAGATGAACATCTTTTTGCTATATCCTCTACTACACCTTGGTTTGCTGACATAGCTAATCTTTTAGCTACAGGCTTGTATCCATCCCATTTTACTTCAAAACAAAGAAAACATTTAGTTAAAAAAAATTTATCTTACAAATGGTTGAATGGTTTACTATTTAAATGTGGTCCTAATTTCATTCTATGTAGGTGTGTAAAGGCTGATGAGATTTTTGATTTGTTGAGAGCATGTCATGATGAACCATCTGGTGGCCATTACTCTTTCCACTGGACAGTTCACAAGATCCTTGGAGCTAGTTACTACTGGCCCTCTCTTCATAAAGATACAAAGAAGTATGTGCAACACTGTGACTAGTGCCAAAGGATGGGACATCCAACCTTTACCCAAGAGATGTTACTGCATCCTCAAGTCATGATGGAACTGTTTGAGCAATGGCGTCTAGACTTTGTGGGACCAATTTCACCACCATCATCAGGCAAGGAGTACATTCTAGTATGCACAGACTATGTTACTAAATGGGCTGAGGTTCAAGCATTACAATTTGCAAGAGAAGAAAAAGTTGTTGATTTCCTTTACAATAAGATTTTCTTAAGATTTAGAGTCCCGAGATCAATAGTTTCAGACAGAGGACCTTAGTTTACTTCACAGGTAATCAAAGCATTCACAGATTTATATCAATTCAAGCACAGAAAATCTTCACCTTACCATCCTCAAGCAAATGGATAGGTAGAAGTAACTAATAGGGAGCTTGAAAATATTCTGACAAGGATAGTAGCAATGAACAAAAAAGATTAGGCTAGCAGATTACCTGAAGTAGTTTGGGCCTACAATACCACTTGGAATTCCACAACAAAGTTCTCACCATATGAATTGGTTTATGGGAAAAACCCTATATTGTCTATAGAATTTGAACTCCAGACACTTAAAACTGTATTAGATGTTGGTCTACCATTGTCTATAACTCAACAAAACAAAATTCTTTAGCTCAATGAGTTGGATGAAATTTGGATAGAGGCCATTCAACAAACAGAACTGGTTCAGTACCAGAGGAAGCAATGGCATGACCAACACATCAAGAGGAGGACATTTCAACAAGGTGATTGGGTTCTTCTTTATGATTCTAAATTCAAAGAGTTCAAGGGGAAATTGCAAACTCACTGGATGGGTCCTTATCAAATAAAGGAAGTGTTTGAAAATGGAACTGTATTATTGGAACCTATTGATGGAAGCACAGACACATTCTTAGTAAATGGTCACTGAATCAGACTCTATAAAAGGCCATCTACTAAAGAGGAGTTTCTTCATGATTTGTGTTTTGATACAGGGGATACCTCCTCTATCACAGTGTTGGATTGAATTTTAAAAAAAAAAGGAAGGTTGAAAACTAGCTAATGGCTGCCTTCTAAATAAAAAAAGAGAAAAAAAGGGGAAGGTTGAAAACCAGCAAATGGTGACCTAAAAAAAAAGAGAAAAAAAAAGAAAAAAAAAAAAGAGAAAGATGGAAAACTAGCAAATGGCTATCTTTCTCGACCAAGGGAGTTGAAAACCAGTAAATGGCAGTTCCCTTCTTCAGGATAGTTGAAACAATTAAGCTCCGAAGATGATCAGGTGCCGGGAGTTAGTCAAATGCATCTTCGGCGCTTCCCAAACTAGGAGCACCTTTGGCGCTCTCCAACTAGGAGCACCTCCAGTGCTTTCCAATTAGGAGCACCTTCGGTGCTCTGTCAATAAAGAAGTCAGTCTCAATAATAAGGGAGGGGACCCACCTCTCCATGCGGTAAAGTAGACACATCACATGATGAGGTCATCATGACTCATCCTCTACTTTATCACAAAAATAAATTCAAGTAGCATGCATATCAATTGCAGGTGTATTCACAAAGATGGCACTGACATCACCCAAGGAATGTGCTGACATCACCCGAGGAACGTGGATTCTTGAACCACTCCGCGAAATGATTGCAGGTCGCGTACCAACAGAGTAGCGGACGTCATCTCCAGCCACCAAAAGTTGTTCATGTGCCATGATGCGTGCAGTCTCCAACAATGACGCAACATCTCTGCCGTGTACGTCGCCCTCATCATTAAAATTGATCCAGGTAATTCTATCTTT
Organism: Cunninghamia lanceolata; assembly: GCA_027924645.1. Taxonomy (NCBI): domain Eukaryota; kingdom Viridiplantae; phylum Streptophyta; class Pinopsida; order Cupressales; family Cupressaceae; genus Cunninghamia; species Cunninghamia lanceolata. The sequence goes on along the minus strand of BSBN01000178.1, from coordinate 10,678,716 downwards.
AATTAATCATTATTAGCAATTGTCTTTTCTTTCTATTTTTGGGTGCCACCACTATGCCACGTCCTACCATCATCTTCTTTCCTAAATTCACACATGCCGCCATCTGTGTTGTACTGCCACCTTGCCTCCGGAGTGTCCTATCATTCTGTCGCATTTATGATTGCCTTGGTACTCTAACTAATCTGCATAAGCCTAAGTTGAAAAACAAAACATTCCTCATTTGAACCTCTGAAGTACCTTGAAGAATAGAGCAACTTGACCAGTCCTCCGGAGCCTACAGAGCAAATTGACCAATCCTCCAGAGCCTATAGAGCAATTTGAATAGTCCTCCAGAGCCTACTGAGATAAGAGGAAAGGATAGACTATAGATTGAGGAGGTGAGGAATAAGCATAGAAGGTGGAATCAATTCAGCAATGGGTATCAAGAAGAAGTTTGAGCCAGAAAGTGTTGCAGGTCTTTTGCACGAAGCAACTGCAGCAAACATTCTAAGAGCTGCAGGATGGTCAGACTTTCTAGAAAATTTTGAAGGGTTTTAGGAAGATGTTGTGGATGAATTCCTTAGAAATTTAAGGGACAACTAGATAGCTGTCAGAGGAGTCCAAATCAATTTTTCCTCAGCCACTATCAGCCACATTTATGGACTTCTTGAACAAGGTGAGAGGTTTTATCACTTGAAAACCTTATACACTGACTTAATTAAGAATTTCTCTGTTCGTGGTGAACCTGCTATTCAATTACATTCAAATAAAAATGAAGTCAAAGGAATTCTTAGGTCTACCCTTCCAGACCCTTGGCAGTCTGTTGCCACCTGGCTGATGAAATATTTTACTTGTGATGGTCAATTCTCTCTAGTTTTAGGACCAATCATGAAAATGCTAATTTATCTAAGACATGGGAATGCACACCCTGAGTTTAGCATAAACATTCCTAATTTCCTATATTCTGCCATCAGGGCAATTGCAGATAGATACCAACAAAATAAGGGTCCCATGAAACATCATGGCCTAATATTTCTGGTAGTCAAACACCACTTCCTATCTCAAGCCAATGGGGAAGAATTATGGCAAAACTTTCTTGAGCAGAGTCCCCAGGTCAGAGAACTAGAGATGGCACAGCTAGGAGGTGAGAGTTCTCCTACTCACCAAGATGAGGAAACTGAGCCTTCAGCCTCCTCCATAGCTATTCACAGAGGAAAGTTGCCCTCACAGGAGGCAACTTCATCTGCAGCCCTTGTTCCTGACAAAAACAAGAAAGGCAAAGAAATTGCAGAACCTGCTCCTAAACAAACCCTATATATGACTCGATCAGTCAGGAGAAAGATGACTCTAACTAAGGAATCTTTCCCTAAGGAATTAATAGAGGGAAGGTCAGGACAGAGAATAGAGGGAACCTGGTGGGCTAAAGAACCATCTCATGATTCAGATGAGATCCCTCTGGTTAGGAAGATGAAACAAAGAGAAATTTCCCCAGCACCATCTGTTCATTTGGAGTCAAGCCCAATTTTAGAACCATCATGTGCTCTAGAGACAAAAAACATACAGACTCTTACTATTTCCTCAGATTCTGGGGATGAGAGACCTGGTTTGGAGGCACCTGCCCCACCCTTGCTCCAGAGAAGCAAAAGGAAGAGACAACTCTCACAAGCTGAAAACGATATTGCCCTGCTTGCTGAGGTACTCCTAGGTTTTAGAACATGTGAGGATAAGGCTGGGCCTTCATCGGTGCCAATAGAAGCAGAGGAACCCCAAGAGGACCCTCAAGACAGGAAGTCTGAAGAAGAAGAAGAAACAGGGCAAACAGATACAGTTGGCAGAACAGGGCAAATGGCCATGGAAAACCTTGATGATCAACAAATAGCAATAGAGGCAGAAGAAGAAACCTTCTCTCATCCCTCTGATCAAGAGGATGTGGAAATTTCAAAAGAACAACAATTGATGGAAGAAATTGAAAATTTAAAGAGATTACTCTGGGGAAAGAATCTGATTATTACTGACCTCAAGAAGGTTAGAGTAGAGGTGGAAATGGAGTAAAAACAAATCATTGCAAATCTACAAACAGAACTCCAAAGCAAAGACAAGATCATCCAGGAGAAAGAGGTAGAATTAGAAGCCCAGAGAATTGAGAAAGAGACAGAGTTAGAGGCACATAAAATTGAGGCAGACAAACTGGTGGAAGAAAAAGAGAAAGAAGCAACACAGAGTGTTTCTAAGCTCACCATGGCTAGAGACAATAGCCTCACAATAATGGCAGCATTGATTGAGAAAGGACATAGCCAGGATAGATAGTTAACTTGGGCCAACAACAAACTCGATGACCAAGAGGAATATATTCAAGAGTTGGCTGGACCAAGGGTAACCAATGAACAGGAAATCCAAATAGATGCATATGTGGGTCCAATCCCCATTGACATTCCCAAAGCCCTGTTTCATTGGGAGAAGAAGTGTAGGGAATATGAGGCTTCCAAGCCTATGTTGCAGCTACAAAGGGCAGTCACTGCCAAAACAAAGAGAATAGCAACTCTGGAAGGCAAAGTCATTAAAATAGCCTCCCTTTCTTTAGAAATTCTATCCTGTAGGCCTCCAAGTGCTAGCTATTTGATGTTCTTACAAGAAAGAGTCTTGCAGAGGAAATTCTCTTTAGCCCTGTCTGATCTGGTTGAGGATACTAAGATAGCAGAAGGATTCATGATAGCTTATACAAGAAGTAATGATGAGGACAAGAACTTCCTATGTGAATTATACTTGCATGGGTTCTGTGTTAATGATATAACCTTCATTCTTAATCATTTTGTGGGGGAATGCCAGCTTAAGGCATTTATGTCTCTAATGAGGAATCACCAGATCTGGAATGAAAGGATGGAAGATCATCTTCATAAAGATTTAAAAACATATCTCTTCATCAGGAAGGAATGTCCCAATCCTAATGATTTCAAGATTCAATTCAGGTCCCTTATCTATCATCCTGATAATAAGAACAAAATTTTACCATTATACCTGAAAAGTTTGTAGGAATGCTCCATTGATTTTGGCCTCTTTATGATCAATTCAGCAAATCTAGTACTTGTTGTAGCAAAGAAGAGATGGAATATTTTGACCCTGGAGCAGAAACTAAGAGAGGTGGTCACCCTTGAAAACTTAAGATTATTCATGAGAAAGGCAAAGTTGATATCCAAACTGATGGATAACCATAAGCAGGAATGGATAGGTGGATGGTTCAGACCCCCTCTAATAATTGAACCACTCCCTGTCTGGGCTGAACAAATAGAAGATGAGAAGTTGCAGGACTGGATGAAGCAGGTTGATGAATACAGAGGCAATGGTAATATCAACTGCACAACCTAGACCACCTATGCACAGGATTATAGCTTGACTGACAAGGTGCTTCACCAGAATAAATCTAGAATGTGAGAAGCAGGAGGACCTGCCAAACCTTAGGTATGGGGGGATGATGAGTTCCAAGTTGTACTCATGAAATACATCTTTTTGCCTCTCTTTTTCTCTTTCCTGGGTCCATATTTCCTAATGTCTGCACCCAAATAAGCTAGCAAGATCGTTCTATTTAATGATTAATTGAGATAGATTACTTAAGATTATAATTTCTGATTGAGTGACTAATATGCATGGAGTTAATGGAAAAATGTAGAAACTTCTCTCTTTTTGAATCAACAGGTGTAGATGCCAGGAATAGCAATTTTGTACATCTCCGGAGATAGTCTTCAATGATCTCTAGAGACAATACCAAGTACCATGACACCTAAGTTTTGAAGAAATAAGGAAAGCCTCTCTGGAGCTCTGCGGGAGTCTGGAGTATCTCCGAAGCTGAACAAAGAAGCTACAGATAATCTCCGGAGCTACAAACATATCTTCGGAGCTACTGACATATCTCTGGAGCTGCAGACAGGGTCAGATATCTCCGGTGCCTCCTGAGAGTAGGGCATATTTCCAGCATAAGCTACCGACCAGGTAATCTCAGTAGTGATCATAATACCCCTCATTTCACTCAAATCATCACTTGAGTGGTGAAGGGTCATCTTTAGTTAAACTGCTGGAGTTTTATCTTTTCAAATTTTTTGCATGAGTTACAATGGAACTGATTCAATATCCTTATTTTCAGGGCCGCGATGCCCAAATGTATTAAGATTCAAACTTAGACTTCTGAGTGGACTTCTGTTCCACTCAAGTCTACTTTTATTGCATGATTATTTTCTATAGTTAGACAGCTAGTGTAATAAAGAGATGAATGTCATCTCATAAAAGAACTGGTAGATAAGATTAGTGATAAGTCATCACTCACTTTCATATATACTTATAGAAATAGCAGAAAGAAATATACAATGATTGAATTATTCTGATTCTCAGTAATCTCAGTTCTATAATAGCAATATTTTTCATGAATGCAAAGAGTATGGAATTGGTTTGAATTTAGTTGTGATCTTCTTTTGTGCTGATTTCCTACTGTAGCCTTCAGCCCCAAGGGTGTGGAGCAAGGGCCCACTCTCACCACCAAGGTAGGACGTTAGTACCACTATTTTATTACTTTATATTTTTGTTGTGAAAAGTATTTATTGATTTTAATAGATAGATGCATGTTACTATTTTTAAGATTGCTTTGAGTAAATTTCCTGTTTAATTCTATCTTCATCATTCATTCAATTCATTCAGTAAGTAGATAGATTAATCTCTTCAAATTTGTAGAAGCTGTTAAGATTAGCTAGAAACTGGTAACTGTAGAATCCCTAGTTGTAGACAGCTAAGGACACAGCCCCTAGATTTTTGACATCTAAAAATAGATTAAATGATGAGGTACAATGACACCTTGTCATAGATCACATATGAATATAGGCTTAGGAGTATTTATAGCAACACTGCTTTTTGATTTGGATCCTAAACATGTTGCACAACTTATGTTCTTCTCTCAAACATCTATCCACAAGTGGGCAGGTGTGTGAGGTAAGGAGATTGTTGAAAGAAGAATTAAAAAAATGCCCAGATGTAGTTGGATTGAAGGGCATAAAATGGTACATGCTTTTTTGTGTAGGAGACAGATCACATCCATAGACAAAGGAGACCTATGCAAAGTTAGAGAAATTGGCTTGGAAGATGAAGGCGACAAGGTATTTTCTAGATTCAAGAATTTACTTAATGCTGTGGAAGGATGGGAAAAAAGAATTATTTCTCTACCACCATGGTGAAAAGTTGGAAATTGCATTTGGTTTGTTAAAAATGCCCCATGGAACAACTATTAGACCTTTATCTTAAGGTTACTCATGACCCTTAAGATAAATAATTATTGAAAAAAAACTGTGCATTCATTAATGACATGTAAGAGAATTTAATCAATTGCTACTTAAAAACTCTTTAATGTTTCTGTCTAATGCAGGTTATTAGATTAGTAGTGAAAAAGAACATACATTGACCATGCAATTTGTGGCACTTAAGGTTATGTAATAGAATTTACAGTTGATAGTTAAATTGTATAACAAATTTTTTTATGATCTTTAGTAACGTTTATTAGAATTATTGCATGTTTTACATCATAGGAATGACATATTAGCTATAACTTTTTTGAAATTTTATTATGGTATATGCACTTTGATATGATCTAATATGATTATGGTTTCGTTTCATATGTTGGAATATTAGATATATAACAGAAAAATAAATTATTACATGAAATAAATAATAACTTTTCATTTTAAATGTATTTTTTTGTAGAACACGGGTCATCTAGAAGATGAAGATGATCCTGATGATATAGATCTAGATTATATTGGTTCTAGTATAGATCACATGGCAGAGGATGATGATGATGCAGATACAGAAGACAATGAGGCTAATGATGATGATGCTGACGACAATGATGATCACGATGATGATGATCATGATTGTGATGATGATGACGAGGCAGTTGCTGGTAGTAGCTAGTGACATTCATGATCATATAGACTGCATCATGGATCATTGCTGATATATCGTTATGATGCCTCTTTTCATGGTTACTATCATATGTATCATTTTCATGGCCTGCAGTACCATATTATTGAGTTGTATCATTCTCACATGTATCAATTTGACTTATATCATTTGGACATGTATCATCTTGACTTGTATCATTTTGAGTTACATAATTTATCATTTTTACTTATATCATTTGTACATGTATCATTTTGACTTATGTCGACTGTTAGACATGTATCATTTTGACATGTTATTGAACTATTGGCATATTTGACTTTCACTTGTTTTAGTTATATATGATGATGATCTTATCAGTATTGACTTTTCAATTTATATATATTGAAAGTGGTCGATGATTTTTGGATGGATATTTATTATGTATGATAATTTTAATTTACTGCTCAGGATGGATGTTGTAAAATTCAATTAAATTATAGATATTTGACTCACTTGTTTTAATTATAGATGATGATCATGTAATAATAATTATCTTGTTATTTTATAATAATTATCTTATTTTTTTATATAATTATCTTGTTAAATTGGAAGCAAAACCCAAAGCAACAAAGGAGGTCATAATGGAAGCAAAACTTGGCGTCAATTAGGAAGCCAGAAAATAAGCTATTTCCATGCCATGCAACAAGCAAAATACAAAGCACGGCTGAGAGAAAAACTAGAAGCAAAAATGGGAGCAGACATGGAAGAAAAATTAGAAGCTAAATTGGGTGCCAAATCCGGCACTAAATTGGAAGCAAAATTGGAAGCAAACCTAGAAGTAAAAATGGAAGCAAATCTGGAAGCAAAACCTGAAGCAAACCTGGAAGCAAAATCAGAAGCAAAACTGAAAGCAAACCTGGAAGCAAAACTAGAAGCAAAACTGGAAGAAAACCTAGAAGAAACAAAAGAAGCCAAACCAGAAGCAAAATCAGAAGCCAAACTAGAAGCCAAATCTGGCACTAAATTGGAAGCAAATTTGGAAGCAAAATTGGAAGCAAAATGGGAAGCAAAACTGGAAGCAAAAATTGAAGCAATACCAGAAGCAAAACTAGAAGCAAACTTGGAAGCAACACAAGAAGCAAAACCAGAAGCAAAATCAGAAGCCAAACTAGAAGCCAAATTGGGTGCCAAATCTGACGCTAAATTGGAAGCAAAATCAGAAGCAAAATGGGAAGCAAAATTGGAAGCAAAAATTGAAGCAAAACCAGAAGCAAACCTAGAAGCAAAACCAGAAGAAAAACTGGAAGCAAACCAGGAAGCAACACAAGAAGCAAAATCAGAAGCAAAATTGGAAGTAAAATTGGAAGCCAAATTGGGTGCCAAATCTGGCGCTAAATTGGAAGGAAATCTAGAAGCAAAATCAGAAGCAACACTAGAAGCAAAAATGGAAGCAAAACAAGAAGCAAACCTGGAAGCAAAACCATAAGAAAAATTGGAAGCCAAATTGGGTGTCAAATTAAGTGCCAAATCTAGCTATTACTTTTCGACGCTAAATTCGGCACTAAAGTTGGCACTAAATCCGACGCAGAAGTAAGCATGCAAACTTGTGCCGATTTTTGTGACGAAAAAAGTGTCCAATTCCTGAGCTCAATTGCACTAAATTCTGGCGCTATTCGAGGCACTAATTACCTATTCTGTTGTAGTTCAGGAGAATATCTTTATAGATTGTCTTTAGTTGCACCATCTCTTCATCCCAACTGGTCTTAGCATCACTCAAATTTAGTATGTGTTCATTAATCTAGGACACCAAATCTTCTGCTTTCTTTACTGTGTCAGGAGCTTAAAAAATTTGCCTTGTCTTGACCGTTGTTGTTATTATTTTGATTAGAGAAGCAATTTTGAAACTTGCTATGGTGCAGGAGCACCTACCTGACAGCTGGCCTCCATGAGGCAGTTAGTTTGTTTTGAGTCTTGTTAATGTTTCCAAGAAGGTCTGATAAGACCAATGCATGTAATAAGGTCATGTTGACCATACTTTACTATTTTTAGATAGTTTGTTAAGACAGCTGTTATGCTGTAGGTCCGGTTGGATCTCCCAGCCGCCTGGAGAGATTTCCCAGCCGCTTGGAGTCGGGTCGGTAGTACTCGCAGGAGATCCTATTTATGCATGAGGATCGGTTGGTCTTAGGACAGATTGAGATATAGATGTTGAGAAGCTAGGTTGGAGAGAGTGAGACAGAGTACTGTATTGCATCTTTTGAAATCAATAAAGATCCTGTTTGTGTTCATTTTCTATTTGATCTCCATTGTGAAATCGATTTGCTATTTTGGTGGTTTCATGGATTTGCTGATCCATTCCACCGGTTGATTCGTCGAATCGGTGGAATGGCTATGTACAGTAGTTTAGGATTTAGTTTGCATTTTGTGTTTGTTCATGTGCATGTTTGCAGGATCGTCGTCGAAAGGTGTTGAGAACCCTAGCATGGGTATGTGCTAGGTCGTGTTGGTTGTTAGAGTCTGGAAAGTTGTCCAGGAAGCGGATCGGGTCACCTCAGGAGGTTCGGCGGATCGAAATTCGCTAAGGTTGGAAATTCATCACAACGGCATTATCAGGATATTTCTGTGTATATCCTGCAGTTACTTCGGGCGTCATCCGAGTAGATGGAGATGAGCATGATGCAATCATTTGCATAAGGTGAATGTGTTTTGGGGTGATCATCATCAGGTGTTGCCGAGGAGGAGCGTATCGGCACAAGGTAGAAGATCGGGTTGATAAAACCATCGCGGGCCGATAATGTTAAGTTTGGCCGACAGCAGGATATTGAAGGAACTGCATGTGACGTCATCGTCATCAGGATATCGGGGCAGCAGGATATTGAAGGAGCTGCATGTGACGTCATTGTCATCAGGATAATCGTCATCAGGATATCGGGGTGACGTAAGCATCGAAGGAAAGGTGCATGAGGTTGTCGTCATCAGGATATATGGAAGGAACCGGATGTTCTATATCCTGCTGATGAACATGATGTTGAACATCATGATGCTGAAGAAAGAGGTTGGCAGTAAGATGAACAGTGAACATCAGGAGGATGTTTGCGCTTGCCGAATATGATGATGTTTGCGCTTGCCGGATATGATGATGCTGCTGACAGGCAAAAGGTCGAAGGTTTGTCTGCAAGAGGATATCGGTCGGCAGAGAAAATATGATGATGCTGACAGTGTAAAGGGAAATATGATGATGATGATGAAGGGTTGCGGACATAGATGCTGTATGTTAAGGTTATAGTGTGGATGCCTCTGCATCATAGTGGTATCAGAGCTCAGCAAAAGGTTTGGGCTGTTGTGTGTTGATTCTGTCACCGAAAGGGCAGAGGTAGAGTTGATTCTGTCACTGAAAGGACAGAGGTAGAGAAGTGAGAGGTTGACAAAATGCCTTCGAAAGGTAGTGGTACTGCAAGGGAATTGCAGGAGATGAGGGAAAAACATGCCAGAGAGATGAGGAAGATGAAGGAGCTTGCTGAAGCACTTCAAGCCAGGCTTGTAGCCCTGGAAAAGAACAAAAAGAGGGAAGTGGAAGACAATGAGTTTGAAGAAGATGAAGATACTGTTGAAGAGTATGAAGAGGTAGCTGAAGATCTGGATGCTGAAGACCAGAGATTTGCAAAACTGTTAAAGGCAGTGCAGAATGATAAACCTAAGGTAAAGGTTGATGTTTCCAAGTATAATGGAAGTTTGAATGAAGATGAGTTGCTGGATTGGATTGCTGCACTTGATAATCACTTTGAATGTGAAGATGTTGCTGAGGATCAGAAGGTAAAGATTGCAAAGACCAAGTTAGGAGGTCATGCTTTGGTATGGTGGGATTATGTACAATCCGAGAGAAGGAAACAAGGGAAGTCAAAGATCACTTCATGGGATAAAATGGTAGCAAGGATAAAAGGTAAATTCTTGCCTAGGGATTATGAAATTCAGATGTTTAAGAAGCTGCAATTTTTAAGGCAGAAGGAAATGGATGTGAAGGCATATACTGAGGAGTTTTATAAGTTGAGTATGAGATCTGGTCATCATGAGAATGAGGTAGAAAAGGTGGCTAGGTACTTGGCTGGTTTGAGATTGAACATATAGGATGAGTTAGTTTTAGCTAACCCTAAGAGTGTGGAGGATTGTTACCAAATGGCAATCAGGATTGAAGAAAAGATGAATAGGGGACAAGATAAGTCCATGAGGGGACGAGGCAGCAATATGAGGGGAAGAGGAGCAGCCCCTACAACAAGGCAAACCAATGAGGGTCAAGAAGACACTAGTAAAGGATAGGGACAGTCTAATTTCAGAGGTGGATGGAAAGGCAATAGAGGTAGATTTGGAAGTGGTAGAGGTTCTACTACATTTTCAGGAAAGTGTTACACCTATGGTGAGTTTGGTCATCCATTTTTCAAATGTCCAGAAAGCAAAGGTTCATCATCCAGAAATGATAGAACGAATGACAAGAGAGTACAACTTGTGCAAGAAGAGAAAGTAGAGCAAAGTGTGCAAAGTTCACACACTTATCAAGGAGACAGAGTTCCTGACGGTTATGGATATCCTGAGGAGGGAGAAGCATTGATGCTAAGGAAAACTAGTTTGCAGGCATCAAAGGATATGATGCAAAGAAGAGCTCTTTTCAAGACCACATGCAAGAGCAAAGGTAAAGTATGTAAGGTTGTCATTGATACTGGTTCAACAGATAACATGGTATCTCAGGAAATGGTGGATAAACTGAATTTGGAAAGGATTCCACACCATCACCCTTACAAGGCATCTTGGGTGAGTGATAGTCAATCACTTTTTGTCTATGAACAGGCATATGTGGATTTTCAGATTGGAGCATATCATGATAGAGTTTTGTGTGACATTTTGCCCATGGAATGTTGTCACCTACTATTGGGTAGACCATGGCAATTTGATAGGAGGGTACTGTATGATGGGTATGCTAATACCTACACCATCAAGAAAGATGGGAAAACTATTATGTTGATGCCATTGCAGGCAAATGCTGCAGCACAGGGGGCAGCCCAAATCATTTTAGTGGGAAAGAAGGAGTTTGTGCAGATGCCTATAGGAGCAGGCATAAAGGCAGTTGAGGACACTGCAGGGAAAGGAGTTGTTAAGGACAACAGGTTGAAGAAAGCTTCAGTTTTGACTGACAGAGGTCAGTAGCAGGTTCAGAAATAGGTTTGCAAACAGCAACCAGTTGAGAGGAATGACAAGGATGTTGTCATAGTTGGGACTATTATTTGTCCTATAAAGGTTGAAAGAAAGACAGAGTTGAACATTGCAGAAGTTCAAGAGGCAGTTCAGACAGAGGTTCTGGTCAGACAACCTGACAAACACAAGGTATGTGAGAGAAGGGCCTACATTGAAAGGCATGAGGATTTACTTGCAAGAAAGCAAGTTACAGTTCAGAAGTCTTGGAGCAGCCAAGAGCCAGCAGAGGACAAAGCTGGAACAGGTCAAAACACTGACATGACAAAGTGTAACGGTGGAGGACTTCCACAACCAAACTCATGGGACATGAGTTCTTTTCTGTTGGGGAGTATGGTGCAGGAGCACCTACCTGACAGCTGGCCTCCATGAGGCAGTTAGTTTGTTTTGAGTCTTGTTAATGTTTCCAAGAAGGTCTAATAAGACCAATGCATGTAATAAGGTCATGTTGACCATACTTTACTATTTTTAGATAGTTTGTTAAGACAACTGTTATGCTATAGGTCCGGTTGGATCTCCCAGCCACCTGGAGAGATTTCCCAGCCACTTGGAGTCGGGTCAGTAGTACTCGCAAGAGATCCTATTTATGCATGAGGATCGGTTGGTCTTAGGACAGATTGAGATATAGATGTTGAGAAGCTAGGTTGGAGAGAGTGAGACAGAGTACTGTATTGCATCTTTTGAAATCAATAAAGATCCTGTTTGTGTTCATTTTCTGTTTGATCTCCATTGTGAAATCGATTTGCTATTTTGGTGGTTTCATGGATTCGCTGATCCATTCCACCGGTTGATTCGTCGAATCGGTGGAATGGCTATGTACAGTAGTTTAGGATTTAGTTTGCATTTTGTGTTTGTTCATGTGCATGTTTGCAGGATCGTCGTCGAAAGGTGTTGAGAACCCTAGCATGGGTATGTGCTAGGTTGTGTTGGTTGTTAGAGTCTGGAAAGTTGTCCAGGAAGCGGATCGGGTCACCTCAAGAGGTTCGGCGGATCGAAATTCGTTAAGGTTGGAAATTCGTCACAACGGCATCATCAGGATATTTCTGTGTATATCCTGCAGTTACTTCGGGCGTCATCTGAGTAGATGGAGATGAGCATGATGCAATCATTTGCATAAGGTGAATGTGTTTTGGGGTGATCATCATCAGGTGTTGCCGAGGAGGAGCGTATCGGCATAAGGTAGAAGATCGGGTTGATAAAACCATCGCGGGCCGATAATGTTAAGTTTGGCCGACAGCAGGATATTGAAGGAACTGCATGTGACGTCATCGTCATCAGGATATCGGGGCAGCAGGATATTGAAGGAGCTGAATGTGACGTCATCGTCATCAGGATAATCGTCATCAGGATATCGGGGTGACGTAAGCATCGAAGGAAAGGTGCATAAGGTTGTCATCATCAGGATATATGGAAGGAACCGGATGTTCTATATCCTGCTGATGAACATGATGTTGAACATCATGATGCTGAAGAAAGAGGTTGGCAGTAAGATGAATAGTGAACATCAGGAGGATGTCTGCGCTTGCCGAATATGATGATGTTTGCGCTTGCCAGATATGATGATGCTGCTGACAGGCGAAAGGTCGAAGGTTTGTCTGCAGGAGGATATCGGTCGGCAGAGAAAATATGATGATGCTGACAGTGTAAAGGGAAATATGATGATGATGATGAAGGGTTGCGGACATACATGCTGTATGTCAAGGTTTTAGTGTGGATGCCTCTGCATCATGCTACCTCCCTAAGCTGACTCATTCTATGCTTTATGATTTCCCTCTATGTCTGTAGCTTATGTATATTAGAATGAATGGTTTCAAATTGATCCCTTTGATTACCAATAGTATCTTTTGTTGGATCATAAGATCTAGATATCTTCATTATCTGAGCTTCCCATTTATCTATTTTATCTTTTATATCCTTAGTCTTAACCAGCCATGTGAGACAAAATTGATGCAATTCACTGGCTTCTTTGAGGGCTAACTATGCATATTCTATATTTTTATCTAAAACCATTTTGTCTTGAGAAGCCTCATCTTTTAGCTCCACTAATCTCTTGCTGTCTATTTCAACTCTTACCCTTTTATCAACAGCTTTCTCAAATGATTCAAAATGGAAATTCGTAGACTCTATAAGCTTTTCTATTTGCTATGTGGGAGAGAGTGTTCTATCTCTCTAAACTCTGGGCATAATCTTTTCAAGGATGTTTATCGCTTCACCAAGTAGCTCACTATCTTTCATGTGAGATTTTATTATTTCTTCCTGAGCAGTTGCTTGGAACATTGTGCCCAATTTCAATTCTATAAGGGAGACATAGTGGTCAAGTCTATTTATCCTTGCAGTAAATCTAACGTGTCTGCACTTTGAGCTTCTTTTTGCTTCAATAGAAATTCCCTTAACGAATCAACAGTCTTTCTTTTTATCTCTTCACCATGAGACACAACATCTTCTTATGTTTCTGGAGGGAAATCTTGAATGTTTTCTTGTTCATTTACTTCATGATCTGGAGCAGGAATGTCCATCATTTGTTCATTTTCCTCTTTTCTCTTCTCTTCTCGATCCTCAGAGGTATCTTGTTCAGGGACTGTCCTTGCTTCTTTAAACCTCTTCTCTTTTTCAAACTCTTTCATTTGTTTATCCAGAGGAACTATTTCACTTTGTTCTATATTCACCTCCTCTTCACTCCTTGTGCTCACTAGATGATTAATTGTACTTTGCTCCAAGTTCTATAACACATCTATCTCTGGAATTGTATTTTTACCACCAGCATTCTATTCCCTTCATCAGTATCAACAATGGTTGAAATTTGTAGCTCATGTAGCACTCTTAGTGTTATCTCCTTTGTCTCCTTGACCACTTTCTCAATTTCACCAGACATTAGGGCATTAACTCTTTTCATGGTTCTAAATTTTTCACTTAGCCATTTGGTAACCTTGGCCTTTTCTTCTTTTGTGATGTCCAGACACAGTTTTATCAAGACACATTCCTTTATTTCAGCATCTTTAGCCATGAGCCCTTATGTTCTTGCTGACATTATGCTACCCAAACTATCAAATAATTCATCTATAACTTCAATCAATGTTTTGCAGAACATGTCTAAGTATCTTACAATTGCTATTTCAATGGTTTTCTTGTCAGTATCAGTTCTTTCATTATACATGTCAACCATAGGTTTTAGGGTACCATGTTGAGCAAATGCGTTGACCATTGCTTCCAAGGATAGCATTTCTTCACTTTTAGTCTTTTCATCTTCCTTCTTCTTTCTAGACTTTTCTGAGGGCTTCTTCTTCTTACCAGAGGAGGTTTCCTCTATTCTTGTTGTTGGTGTGAACACATAATTCACACATGTTAAGTTGACTTAGTGAGTCTTCTAGGTGTTTCTAGTTAAGTCTAGTTGTGTGTTGAGTTGTTGATAGCTGGAGTGAGTTGTCTTATCCTCCACATGTGCAATTAGTTATCAGCCTCTAATTGACACATGTTGTAGGAATATCTCCACTTTCCACTCCACCTTCCACTCCACCATTCTAGCTCTCACCTTGCCTTTATAAGAAAGGCTCACTCATTGTATTTCATACAGCTTCATATGATCTTTGTATAGAATCTTGCTCCATTGTTTTAGCATCTTCTCTTGTCATCTTTGTGTGGAAGGTTGTCTTGATTGCAGGTGATCCTGGCTTGTTGAGTCACATTGACTCTTACATGGTATCAGAGCTTAATCTACAATTTCCTTCCCTCATTGGAGAAGTTTTGCTGGGAGCTTGTTGTTAGGAGCATCATGGAGCGAAATAGACATCACTGTTGCAATCAGGAGGCCCAAATCTGTATAGATCGGTTGTTCATTCATTGAATTTCGTCATCAAAAAATTTGGCAAAAAAAATATTTTTGGCCCTATTTGTAGCTCATAGAAAATCTGTACGAGTGTACGGATCCGTACAGTCATCTGGCCTGTGTCAGCATACCTACATCAGATTTATTGGCATCATTGATAGAATCAAGAAAATCCACCGAGTAATTATTTTGTTCATTGTTTAATGTCTCTTTCTGCGGGTTTTTTTGTTTTAAAGCCTATTGTACCCCATACCCATGTGGTACGCTGCATACATTGCAGTCAAATAAGTTTCAGCAGGGTTTATTTCCCATTAGCCTTTGTGCATCCTTCGGAGGCTTTGATCCTTCTAGGGGTTTCAATGGATCTCTCTGGTAGTTGCTTCATTGATAGTTGGCTTTCTTGCCTTTGCGGGCAGCAGATCTTCTCTGCCAGAAATTAAAATTTCATCCATAGTCTTCACAATTCTCGGTAGCATTGATTTGTATTCAGTGTTTACACCATTCTTTAGCGATCGAGATCCTAGCTATATGGTTATCTTTGGCATTTTTTTTAATCATCAGTGGCATTCATAAATCTCCACGTCAACGGTCTCCATACAAAGCTTTGGCAGTCTGCACGTTTCATATATATCCTCCAACA
Organism: Cunninghamia lanceolata; assembly: GCA_027924645.1. NCBI lineage: Eukaryota > Viridiplantae > Streptophyta > Pinopsida > Cupressales > Cupressaceae > Cunninghamia > Cunninghamia lanceolata. Next base: position 10,663,117 of record BSBN01000178.1, on the reverse strand, counting down.
TTTTTCCATCAGCGGTTAATACAATAACTGGTGGTCTAAAATGGGTGGTCTTTACACCTATTGGTCAGCAGTTTATAGGCAATTTGTTGACCAATATCCTTTTGAAACAGCGACATCTGTTGTTATCTCCCAGTGATTTTACTAGTAGTCGGTGTCACCGGTTATCACAAACAAAAGTCTATAGCAGTCTTCAATTATTAACCACATTGGTGAATGGTTTTCTAGTCAAAGATAGTTTATGCATATTTCTAGTGGTTTTATATAAACTGTGAGCAGTTTCAAATACTTTGTCAAGTAGATTTAGCAATTGCAGTGGAGGTCAGCATCTAACAGTCGTCGGCAGCATAAATCTCAATCTACTGATCAATCCATAACCCCTGTGGTTTTCAAAACATTGACTAGGTGGTTTAGATCTTACAATCGACATTTTGTCTCTTGCTGGAAAAATTTCTGAGCTTGTCGGTGGTTTACCATTTTGGCAGTGATCTCAATTTCTCCCAGATGATGATGGTTTACAACTTTGTGAATAGTTATTTTCCAATCGATAGTTAAGAACAAAGCCATGATTAATAGGTGGTTTCAACAACAGTTCAATATAGAGCAGTGGGGAGCCTTTAGGCTTGGACCCCTATGGTCATACAATCTGCAGGGTGGTCAAACACCCATTTGACCTGACGGTTTAACCTGCTTCACCAGCCGACAAGTACACAGGTGGTTTCTGTGAAGTAAGGAAGTTTTTAGCCCAAATTGGAGATTTTTTTTCTTCCAACAATAGTTTTCTGGTGACAGGAGAATATTCTAGCCTAGACAGAGAATATTCCGTCAAAAGGGCATGTTTTGCCCTCAAAGTCCTAAAGTAGGGCTTTTTTTCTTTTCTACATAACTTTTGCCCATGGTGTCAAAATTGGGCAAATTATATATCAACAGAAAGCTGACAAAGAGCACTTCGTAGTACTATCAGCCATTTTCAAAAAAATTTATGTTTGCAAGCATTTATTGTAGGTTGAAGGTAGATCTTCTTTTTTGGCTCCCGAGCTCATAACTTTTTGCCATGATCTCCAATTTTTATGATTCAAGTGGCATTGGAAAGGTATTGACGAGCTCTACAAAGCCATTAATGTACTTTTCTCAAATTTTGTTCCAGGTGTATTTTATTTCATTTGTTGGGTTTTTGGCATTTGAGTGATAACTTGGACATTTTGATACTTGAGAGGGTGAAGTTTGTTTTGAGAGGATTTGTTTGCTATAATACATCCTTGTGAGTGATCGAAATCTCACTCAAATCTCTTTTTTAAGAGATTTTGTTGATTTCCCAATCTTGGTTCTTTGAGGACAATTGTAAATCGCACTAAGTATAAAGTGCCACAACAAATTGGGGGGCTATCTTACATAGTAAAGGGGTGTTGGTGTGAACACATAATTCACACATGTTAAGTTGACTTAGTGAGTCTTCTAGATGTCTAGTTGAGTCTAGTTGTGTGTTGAGTTGTTGATAGTTGGAGTGAGTTGTCTTATCCTCCACATGTGCAATTAGTTATCATCCTCTAATTGACACATGTTGTAGTAATATCTCTACTTTCCACTCCCCTTCCACTCCACCTTTCTAGCTCTCACCTTGCCTTTATAAGCAAGGCTCACTCATTGTATTTCATATAGCTTCATATGATCTTTGTATAGATTATTGCTCCATTGTTTTAGCATATTCTCTTGTCATCTTTGTGTGGAAGGTTGTCTTGATTGCAGGTGATCTTGGCTTGCTGAGTCACATTGACTCTTACTTGTTGTGTTGTTATCTTTCTTTTTCATCATGGATGTTCCTCAATTTCCACTTTTAACTCCATATAATTATATTGAATGGAAGAAAAACATGGAGTTTGTGTTGTATAAACAAAAGTTACATAGAATAACTTTAGGCACAGATCCAGAACCCACAGGTGCTACTAAGAGAAGAAAATGGTTAGATAGAAGAGATGAGGCTTATAGCACACTTTGTCTTGTTATTTCTCTAGATATGAGATTTCATGTTGAGTCTTGTACAACACCAAATGAGATATGGAAAACATTAGACAATATATTTGGTAAGCAAGATAAAATAAGAAGGTTCAGATTGGAGAATGAGCTAATTGCACTTAATCCTCAAGAATTTGATCAAATCGAAGAGTTCTTCACCAAGTTTAAGTCTCTCAGGTTGCAACTCAAACAAAGTGGTCTTGAGAAATAAGATGAACAATTGATTCTATCTATTCTTGCAAAATTGGGTCCTGCATATTTAGTTTTTGTTTCTACCTTTTATGCTACAATGAATGCTTTTGGTAGTAAGTTTACTATGCCTTCACTTAAGGAGTTTGTTGCACAATGCACAAGAGAACAAGCTAAGCTACTACACATGGGCACATTGAAGTCATCTAGAAAACAGGCTCTAGTTGCAACCCAAAGCACAAAAGATCCCAAGGCTTCACATAATAAGGGAAAGAAACACAAGGATTCAAGGTCTAATGCACAAGAGAGAATCAAAGAAAACCCCCAACTCTTCTTCCAACGAAGAGTCTAATAAGAAGAAGAAGCCAAAGTGTTCTTATTGTAAGAAATTGGGTCATGATTGTTGCAAGTATGAGGTTAACCAGTGTTGTCATTGATGTTAACGTACTCATATTGCATTGGTAAGAAGGATTGGATGAGCTGTGTGCTGAGGATATTGAGAAAATTAGTCTCAATCAGGAACAGTGAAGAACAACGATGAGAAGAAGGCAAAAGTACTCAATAGGTTGAGGATCAGATGATGCAGATTAAAGGGTTTGTAGATATGAGTCTTGAGATGATCCAATTAAGATTTCAGAGGTCCACATGAAGATATGAAGAAGTTGTGATCGGTCAAATAGAACCGGTTCTGGGAGATGCTCCGGAGTGACAGAGTATTACAAAAAGGTCCGGTGAGATCTAGAGGTGCATTATCAGACTCTGTGGATTGGAAGGAGTGTTTGGGATGTCCTTGTGATGTGTCATCTCAATTTGTATATAGTTTGGAGGTCTGAAAGAACTTGTTTCAGTTTGACAGTCGCGACAGACTGTGTTCTTGAAGTTTCAGATGAAGAGGAGAAGAGATTCCAGTAAGAAGAGGAAGTGCGGATGTACTTGGTCATTCAGACAAGCTTGTGAAGATTATTGGATTGTGTTGAGGTTGTTTTGTAGTGTTAGAGCCTGAAATTGAAGATATTCTTCCAGATGAAGATGTTCTTGTTCAGACTGGCCGACTGGATGAGTTATTCATCTTGCAAATGTTCTTGTGGATGATTGCCAACTTAGATGATTGTTCCTAAGTCGATGCCTTGTATAAATAAAGGTTTGTGAGCTCATTTCAAAGTGTGTCATGGAGTGGATGAATGTGGTATAGCGAAAGAGTGAAAGGCAGAGCAGAAGTATCTTGGGCTTAAATGGAACTGATCCAGGCATGGTAAAGATGTCAATCTCCAGTTCAAGTTTGTGATTCTTATCACTTTGTAGACAGTGTGTCTCTTGTAGGTAGTGTGCCTCCTTGTGAGCAGTGTGCTTGGGCAGTGAGCCCTAATTGGCATGTGCCATCCATTTTTTCTCGTTCTTCTAACAGAGAATAATCCTTGGGTTAATCACCCCATGGTTTTTCCCTTAACCGGGTTTTCCACGTTAAAATCTTGGTGTTCAATGTGTTGATGTTTATCTGCTCCTGTGTTCATGCTTTATGCTTTCATGAATGGTTAATTGATATGCTATTAAATAACAAGGAAGAATTAAGTATTTGAAGTAGAAGCAAGTTTTGTACAACTGATTCACCCCCCCCCTCTTAGTTGTGTACCCTAGATCTAACAATGATGAGATTAAATGTTATGAGAAAAAGTTTGAAGAGATGTCACAACTTCTTCAAAAGCATAACATTGAGTATTCTCCATCAACAACAGTTATACCCAAGTCTTCTTCTCCACCACCATCATCATCTACACCTACAGGACTAACAAGATTTGCTTATGGGACAGACAAAGTAAAAGGATAGGCACTCTTTGCATCAACAAATCTACAGTCAGAGAGATGGCTTCTTGATTCTAGAGCTTCTCATCATATGGCATCTTTATGTTGATAACTGAGAGGGGGGTGAATCAGTTATCTTAATTATTTCATCTTTCTGAACTTTCTTAATAATTAATGCAGCATCAATTCAAATAAGCAAACATAACCATGAAATGGAAATACACATGACACAATATTTTTGACGTGGAAACCCTGTTAAGGGAGAAAACCATAGGGTGATTAACCCAAAATTATATTCTCTGTTAGAAGAATAGAAATACAAAATGGCACTTGCCAATTAGGGCTCATTGCCCAAGCACACTGCTCATAAGAGACTCACTGTCTGCAAGTTGTAACAATAATAATAAGATACTTGAACTGATGTGAAGCATCCACACATGCTAGAGTTTAGTTTTGGTTAGGCTCAGTATACTGATCTGCTACACTTCATCCTTCCTCTTCCTTTGTTCTACTGTCTTTTCACATACCAGACCTTCCTTACTACTTTCCCTCTACACTTCTACTTTTCTTCGCACTTATAGCAATACACCACACATCTTCTCATCAAAATCCATCATGTATATATATCCGCATAAGGGATTTCATACTCTTTCTAGTCGGCATCTGGAAAGGTCAATATTTCCTAAACTTTAGTCTGTCAGCTAAATGCTTGCTTACCAAGTGATGCGGATCAAAAAGGAACTTATACAAGTCATATAACAAGTTGTCCAAACAAGATTGATACCTTAAGAATCTTTATTACCATCAGCATCTCATCCGGAATAATGTCTGATGCTTTGCCGGTCAGTTCTTCCTCTGTCTGTTCTGCCAAACAGGACCCTAATACTTGAATGCTCATATCTCTTTATTCCTTGATCACCGGAGGCTCAATTCCTGGATTCTATCAGTCAAGGTACTCCTCTTGACTTCCCCAAGTCCGTACTTTCCAGAGATACTTCCTTTGACAGATCCGGACCTAACTGTCAGACCTTCTGCATGCTCTATTCTTGCTTACCAGACCACAACACTCTTCAATCTGACTTCCGGTATAAGCACGTCATGTCCTGTGGATGTGTGGGATGAACTTTGTTGCCATCAATGACAACAATCATGAAGCTCCAATGTGTCTCTTGCCAACAATCTCCCCCTTTGGCATTGATGGCAACACTTAGTAAAAAATGACTAAGTGTATACTATACTCCCCCTTGGCTGATGCTCTCTTCTACTGTACATTTTACTGGAGCCCCCCCTTAGCTGGATTCCACATTTTTCACTGTTTCTCACTCCTCCTTTGACATCAATGGCAAAGGGTAGGGTCCGCACACCAAAATTGCCCAAAAACAAATCAACTATACTTAGCCGCATAAGTATATAAACCGGTTGTATTCACATATATTGTAGTATGTCTACAAAAGTTGTCTTTAACTGCACAACTTGTGTCACCGAACTCTATTTCAGCCTGTCCAAAATTGAGATGTGACCACTCAACAGGAATGCAAAAGCTTCTGCCCTTTTAAGATCTGTTGGATCATTGGTTCGGGCAGTAGTCTGAGCATTAGTTAGAGCCTCATGCATGGATTCTAACTTAGGGATAATGATCCCTCTAAGTTCACCCATCCTGCTTATTATGTTCTTCCTCTCCTTTTCAAGTTTCTTAATTTCATTCATAACTACAATGGTTTGACATTCTTGGTTTACTATGGATACAGTGAGAGGATAAAAAATCTAAGAGAGGCTTGACAGTTTACCCTCTTGTTCCTTTACTTTCTTCTCAATACAATTGGTCACTTTAGGCCAGGATAAACAAAATTTATAGATATCTTTGCCATCTTTAAGAGCATTTTCTAGGCTCTTTATTCCAATATCCATATTTCTCCTGTCATTACTTATAAGACCTTGTAACTCAGAAAATCTTTTATCCAAAAATTCTTTCTGGACCTTTTCCTTAGCTGATTTCTCTAAGGACTCAAAATGAGTGCTGACTGAACTAACAAGAGACTTAAGATTACCTGATGAGGAAGCTGATGAATCCTTCAGAAAAGATGGCATGATCTTTTCAAGCACACTAGATGTAGCTTCTATTAGCTCACAGTCTTCCATGTGAGACTTCAGGAGTTTTTCTTTTGCCTTAGCATTAGCAAATGAAGCTATCTTCATTGTTTGTATCGGGGAAAGAGAATCAAAATCAAATGGTCCTAGTAGAAGTTCTGGTTCATCAATTTCCATTGTCTCTTTGTTTAAGAATTCTTTGACAATTTCTACAGTGTCTCTTGCCGTAGACAGAGTTTTCTTTTCTTCTATAGTTTTAGAGCTGTCATCTTCTTTTCCCTTCACTTCTTTTTCTTTATCCTTTATCCTTTCTTCTCCTTTGGATCTAGAGTCAGCAGGAGAAACCGGAGGAGTGATGTTTGTTTGTTCATGGTCCACCTCTTTCGGAGCAGAGGAATCTAAGTTCTTACCTTTTTCTTCACCTGTCTCCTTAACCTCTTCTACTACCGTCTCAGTGGTTTCTTCCTTGTCGCCCATAGCAAAGGGCTTATCACTTATGTCCTCTACAGTTGGAATGTTGAATTTTTTGTATGCATTCCAGAGGATCTCTTCTATCTCTTTGGCTATTTTGTTAGTTTCACCGAGCATAAGTTGATTCATTCTAGCTTTGCTCTGGAACTCATCCTTGCAATATTTGAAGATCATATTCATTTGCTTCGAAGTGATTGAAGGAAAGAGCTGAATGGCTATCTGTTCCCAGATCTCAAGATCCTTTGCCCTAGCATTGTTCTTTCTTATCTCTAATTCCTTCTCTAGGATTTTGGGAATGAGAGATATGATTTCAATAAAAGCTTTATTATATACATTCAAATACTTAACTGTGGCTTCCTCCAGGATCTTTTTATCTGCTTCATTGTATGCATCATAGAATTCTGTGATTGGTTGCAGGTTCCCATACATAGTGACTGCTTTAACTACATCATCTAAGGATAGAGTGGGCCTTTCAACAAATTCTTCTACTAGCTCTTCCTTGTCTTCACCGATAGAGGGTTCATCAGAAGATTTCTTCTTCTTCTTCAGTTTCTTTACCTCCTCATCTAATTCAGTTTCTTCATCATCCTTCTGGCTAACATAGGACCTTGTTGCCTTTTTCTTTGTTCTCTTTTCTTCTTTTCTGGATGTCTAGACTTCCGGTAATGATGCCTTTGAGCTTTTATCAGAGGTAGGTGCAGCCCTTTTAGAGGATCTGGACCGGGAGGGAGCTTTTACTGGATCACTTTCCTTTTCTGCTTCTTGCTTCTCTTTTTCTGCCCATTCCATCTTTTCTCTATGTGCATCAAGTGCTTCTTTTGAGATTCCATGCCTGTTTGCAAAATCTTCTACCTCTTTTCTCACTTTTCTCTTTATCTCCGGTTGTCTGAGTTCCACATGGATTTTTATACTTAATTCTTCAAAGGTTCCAAACCTTTCTGCTTTAAGATCCTTTGGTTGACTCAACATGTGCTGAACATGCAGCTCTATGATTTTCTCATCCACCTCATACCCCATTGGCATGATCCACACTGTTCTTGGTTCCACTGCCTCCATTAGGCACTAATCAGTTTCTACCATAAAGCATACTATGTCTTTGTATTTCTCAACTAGAGATTGGGGAATTCTCTCTCTAGCTTGCATCATGTTTTGGAAGTTTTTGAAATATCCCCAGAGAGTTGTATTTTGTGCCTTGGCATCACCAAGCCCATGTATATAATCTCTGATATGAATGGCTACTGGTCTATCATTCTGCCATACCCAGCTACTGGATTCGGGAAGCTCATTCATGTAATAAAAGAAAAGATAGAGGATCAAACCACCGTATTTGAAGGAGTTCTTCTTATCCTTCTTTATCTTCTGTAGATTCTCCAAGAGTTGGTTCAGAAGGAGCTCACACAGATCATAGTCTACATTCTTCCTCAACATTTCATAAGTAGTATATATAGCAGTTCTAGAAATTGAATTCTCCCTGCTAGAGTGTTATATCTTATATCCAATTATCATTGATGCAAACTTGATATCCGGATCTATGATATCCTCTATGGTCATTACTCTTTTATCAAACTTTGATCTGGTAGCCTCACTTACAATTTGGTTTTTGACAAATTTGAGAATGGGCATCTCACCGGTTGAGTGTAATCCAGTTACAGCCTTAATGGCATCCTTAGTGATTTTAAATGGCTTGTTTAACCACATGAAGTTGTCATGCATTCAGCTCAGAATATATCGGACCCATTCATCTTTTGAAAAATAGGGGAAATGAATGCACTGTGCAAAATGTTTGTCCCGGATAGCTTTATACTGGGTTTTGAGTTCGAATGAGTCATCTATCAATTGCTTGTGATAGATATTGACCAACTTAGATTCCCCAAATTCTTCAATATTCACATGAATATATGCCCTAACATCTTCTACATGCAAAACCCCATGCGGAATGCTTGACAAGGCGCCCAGGGGATCAACTTCTAAGAATTTATATGGATGCTTCTTAAATTTAGGGCGAGGCCTATCAGAAATCTTCACTACATTTGGAGTAGCCATCTTTCAAAGATTTGTAGAGAGATATTAAGAATGGAAAATACCTTTTACGCTTCTAGGTTACACGAGGTGAGTCGGATCAATTGCTGGATGAATCAGATTCTGTAGATGATCTTTGATGGGCTTGAGGAATTTCTGTTGCAGAGCTTCTTTTTGTTTCTTCTTGAATGCAGAATGAACAAATGCTTAATGAGAAAACCCTTATATTGCTCCGCAAACCCTAATATCAAGTTTCAATAAATACTTGACCTAAGTCATTCCGGTTTGCCTTATTCAGATGATTTGAAGAACGGGATCAATCTTGATCTAAACATCTTGCGGATCTTCCAAATCTTAACCATAGTTTGTTTAGATGTTTCTCTTATGAACCCTTTAATCCGCAACTCTCCTTGTGCCAGTTCCGACACCAATAGACTGGCTAAGAGAAAATGGTTTTCTTTGTGTCTCCCCCTGAGCTAGAGCTCACTTTTTAATTTCGGGAAGGAATATCAACACCAGAGTCTGGTGAGGATCCATCCCCTACATTTTTTGTACTTTTCTTCACCCAAATCTTGTTCATCTCACTTTGAACTTCATCCTCATTCACTTTTTGTTTTCCCTTATCTTGATTCTAATTATGATGTACCGGACCTCTTTTGTCCTAATTCTTGTTTCTACAGAATTTTGCAATATGGCCGGATCTATTGCAAATTTGGCAAACAACATTTCTTTGCATATTTGATTGATATCCTCTTGATCTGCATTGATTAGCCATATGACCCATTCTATTGCATGCAAAGCATCTACCATTGAATGAATTGTTCATTTTCATATTTCTGCATTCATGAGATTTGTGACCATACCTTTTGCATTTGAAACATGTCCAGAAAAGGATGTATTAGTCTGATTCATTCTCTTTCTGTACTGATTAGCTCTATGACCAAAGTTGTTGCAGTTGTGGTAGTATCCATTGAAGGATGGAGATCTTTGAGCATTACGCTATCTTACCGAAGGTCTTCTAGGCCTATTCCTTGGATTTTCTGATCCAATATTCTTTTGACCAGATCCGGAGCTTTCACCTTTCTCATATCCCAAACCACACTTGTCATCTACCCTCTTTTGACTTTCAAGAAGAACTTCAAGTTGAGCAGAACTTATCTTGAATTTCTCTTTATATTCATTTGCTATTTGAAGACCCTTTTTAAGAGAGACAATTTGATCCTCAAGTTTTTCTTCATTATCTTTAGCATCTTCAAGATCAGGTTCAAGATGTCTGATGATTCTATCCTTCTTGTGGCAATCTTCTGATTTTTCCTTGAGAGAATGTCTTAGATCATCTTCAGTTTTTCTTTTCTCTTCAATCTCTTGGGTAAACTTCATAGCTCCTAATTCCATTTCATGTCTTACCATAATGATTTCTTTTGATAACTTTTCACATAACTTGGTTTTCTCCTTCAGATCTCCATTTGTATCATTGGCTTCACTTTGTCTTGCCAGTTGCTAAAGTAGCTCCTTTCTTTTTTTCATAGAGAGACTTAGTTTCTCTTTTAATTCATTTATGAAATCATCATCCTATTTGAGTCTTTCCTTCAATTCATTGATTTCAGAATTTGACTGCTCAAGATCATCTAAGGCAGACTTAAGTTGCTCCTTCATACCATATGCATCCATTTGTATTCCCAGGTCTTCCTCAAGCTATTAAGCTCTATTGAGAGGAACTGGCTCTGATACCAATTGCTGATAACTGAGAGGGGGGGGTGAATCAGTTATCTTAATTATTTCAGCTTTCTGAACTTTCTTAATAATTAATGCAGCATCAATTCAAATAAGCAAACATAACCATGAAATGGAAATAAACATGACACAATATTTTTGACGTGGAAACCCTGTTAAGGGAGAAAACCACGGGGTGATTAACCCAAGATTGTATTCTTTGTTAGAAGAATAGAAATACAAAATGGCACTTGCCAATTAGGGCTCACTGCCCGAGCACACTACTCACAAGAGACTCACTATCTACAAGTTGTAACAAGAATAATAAGATACTTGAACTGATGTGAAGCATCCACACATGCTGGAGTTTAGTTTTGGTTAGGCTCAGTATATTGATCTGCTACACTTCATCCTTCCTCTTCCTTTGTTCTGCTGTCTTTTCACATACCGGACCTTCCTTACTACTTTCCCTCTACACTTCTTCTTTTCTTTGTACTTATAGAAATACACCACACACCTTCTCATTGAAATCCATCATGTATATATATCCACATAAGGGATTTCATACTCTTTCTAGTCGGCATCCGGAAAGGTCAATATTTCCTAAACTTTAGTCTGTCGGCTGAATCCTTGCTTACCAAGTGATGCGGATCAAAAAGGAACTTATGCAAGTCATATAACAAGTCATCCAAACAAGATTGATACCTTAAGAATCTTTATTACCATCAGCATCTCATCTGGAATAATGTCTGATGCTCTGTCGGTTAGTTCTTCCTTTGTCTGTTCTGCCAAACAGGACCCTGATACTTGAATTCTCATATCTCTTTATTCCTTGATCACCGGATGCTCAATTCCTGGATTCTATCAGTCAAGGTACTCCTCTTGACTTCCCCAAGTCTTCACTTTCCAGAGATACTTCCTTTAATAGATCTGGACCTGACTGTCGGACCTTCTGCATGCTCTGTTCTTGCTTACCAAACCACAACACTCTCCAATCTGACTTTTGGTATAAGCACATCATGTCCTGTGGATGTGTGGGATGAACTTTGTTGCCATCAATGACAACAATCATGAAGCTCCAATGTGTCTCTTGCCAACACTTTATAGGGGATGTTCTCTTCATTTCAGTCATGTACTTTGCCACCTATTTTGATGGGTAACAATACATACATGCATGTAACTGGAAGAGGAAATATTGATGTTGGTCAGAATACATTCAACAATGTGTTGTGTGTACCTTCCTTGACAACCAATCTCCTTTCCATCTACCAGATTACTCATTGTGGTGCAGGGAAGATAGTTGAGTTCACTCCTGATTCTGTGATTATACAGGACTTGGAGAGTAGAGATATCATTGTTGTTGGGATGGCTGATCATGCATCTTGCTTGTATTCTTTCTCCCATTTTGTTTTTGATGATGATGTAGATCCATTTATTGATATTCACACTCATGCATCAAGTGTGAATCATGTTTATAAGGAGAAGTTTGGTCACTTGAACCTTGGTGTTTTTGCATCTATTTCAGTTCCTGAGACTAGTTTTGAGCTTCCTCCTCCTGCTTCTTCAGAGATTGGCATCAGATAGCTTCATCCACTTTAGTTGAGCGGGTTATTGTTTGTCTTCTAGATATAGGTTTGTGGGATGAGTACTTGACAGGTATTTCAGACTTGTTTCGTGAGTCCTATCTTGATGACTTGGAGGACATATTTGATGACATTCATCTCCTCTTTGAAGGAGTTGATTCTACTACTTCGCATGAGCAAGCACTTTCTTCTCCTCTTCACTTGTCACAGTTTGGCATTGAGTTGGATTATCTTGAGCATCATTCAGAGGATTCTTCGTCTTTGGAGATTGATGTTCTTGAGTTTTCATCTTGTCTTGGATTGTCACCTAATCATGTGACATCTTTTGGTTGTGACATGTGGATACTTGAGCAGTTTTCAGAGACATCATACATCATGAAGCTTTTTCCCTCATACCTTGAGATGGAGTTTCTTCGACATCAACCTTTGGACCTGTTTCTTCCCAAGGGAAAGAATGTTATTTGCAGGCTTCAGCATTCTTCTTCAGGCATTTGTCATCGGCATAGGAGCTACTTCATTGTGGGAGGGACCTATAGTCTCACACTTGCTCTCTTATGGGGGGTACTTGATTGTTTATATGTGTTGGATGTAGTCCTTGGGGGGTCTTGAGTCCTCCTTCCATCACATATTTCATTTGTTTTCTGCATTCTCACTTTTGGAGAGGAGTTTTGTCCCATGAGGTTTTCTCCTTTTCTCCACTTGAGCTTTGTTGTACATGGGTACCTAACATGGCCTAGTAGCTAGGACCCATCCATCATTGCATCTTTGTTTTAGTCAACTGCTCCCTAAGTTGCACTTAAGAGGGGGTGTTAGTGTGAACACATAATTCACACATGTTAAGTTGACTTAGTGAGTCTTCTAGGTGTTTCTAGTTAAGTCTAGTTGTGTGTTGGGTTGTTGATAGTTGGAGTGAGTTGTCTTATCCTCCACATGTACAATTAGTTATCATCCTCTAATTAACACATGTTGTAGGAATATCTCCACTTTCCACTCCACTTTCCACTCCACCTTTCTAGCTCTCACCTTGCCTTTATAAGAAAGGCTCACTCATTGTATTTCATACAGCTTCATATGATCTTTGTATAGAATCTTGCTCCATTGTTTTAGCATCTTCTCTTGTCATCTTTGTGTGGAAGGTTATCTTGATTGCAGGTGATCCTAGATTGTTGAGTCATAATGACTCTTACACTTGCCTGTTTTACTTCAGTCTCCTTGTCTATCCCTACTTTTTCTCCTTCCTCATTTTCACCTAGGATTACATATACTCTTTTTGTAGCCTTTGTTTTCTTTCTTTTCTTCTTCTCAGGTATCTCCTTTTCAACACTTGCAGCCTTTGTTTCTCTAGTAGAGGGTTTGAAACTCTTTGAAGCAGTTGTAGAGGTGGATGCTCTTGTTCTTCTTGTAGGGCCAAATACAGGCTTCTCTTTTTTAGTTTTCTCTTCTTCCTTCTTCTCCAAGGATTTTTATGTTTGCCCTTCTAGAGTACTTGTAGCTCTTAAAGCCACCACCTTTGCTCTAGTTTTGCTTATTTCTTCATCTATAAATCCATGGCTCTTGACAAATTCCTCTACCATTTTCTTTGCATTATTCTTTATTTCATGTTGTTTGTGCTCCATGTGCACTTTGAGAGATAGTTCCTCATAAGTCCCAAACCTCTCTCCCTTGGGATCCCTAGGTTTGCTTAACATTAGATCTGCCAAACCAATCAGGACTTCTTCTGTCACCTCATAACCCATAGGTGGTACCCAAACTATTCTGGGTTCAATAGCATCCATGAGGCATTTGTCCTTATCTACCATGAACACTATTTCCTTCTCATACTTCTTTACAACATTTTCATTGATTCAGGCCCTATTCTACATTTTCTTTTGAAAATTCTTGAAATATCCCCATAAGACTGCATTCTATTTGTCTGCATTTCCCAAACTACTTAGGTGATTTCTGATTTGTGTAGCTATAGGTGCATGATCAAGCCAACCAATGTTCCCCATGCCAGGTAGCTCTCTTAGAAAGAAGAAGAATATACAAGTGATCAAAGTTCCATATTTGAAAGGATATTTTGTTTCTTTTGTTCTTTTCAAATTCTCCATTAGTTCACCCTGGAGCAATTCACATAGGTCATAGTTTGTGTTCTTTTTAACCATGTCATATGTTGTGTATATAGTAGTTGTAGAAACAGAATTCTCCCTGTTGGAGAAGTATACTTTGTATCCAATGACCATTGATGCAAACCTGACTGTTGGATCCTCAATGTCATTTATGGTGAGAGCTCTCTTATCAAATTTAGCTCCTGTTACCTACATTGCCACATTGTTCTTCATTCTGTTCAAAGCCAAAACCTTTCCGGTGGAGCACATACCAGTTACAACCTTGATGGCTTCTTTTTTTATCATGTATGGCTCATCAAGCCACATAAACTCATCATGAACCCTGCTCAAGATGTACCTAACCTAGGCATCATCTAGGATCATAGGAAAATCCAACTAGGTATCTAATTTCTTCTCATTCAGAACTTTGTATTCTTCTTTCAATACAACATTAACAGTAGTCAGTTCATCTAAGTACAATTTTCCTAGTTTCATGTGATCATATTCCTCTAGGTTAGCATGAATGTATGCCCTAACATCTTCCATATGCATAACACCATACGACACTTCCAAAAATGCACCATCAGGGTCAACTTTCATTGATTTAAATTAATGTTTCTTAAATTTTGGATGGGGCCTTTCTGTGATCTCTATTACTTGTGGGACTGACATTTTTTTCGCAATAATTCAAACAATTTCATAGAGTTTCAACTGTAAATACCTCTTTTCGGTTCTTCAGTTTGAATCACTCGAAATCACCGAAATTGCTTAGGGTTTCACTTCAGATCTTCTTGAATACTTGAAAACTTGAATGCAAAGTGATTATTCCTTTGAATGTGAGGCTTTTATCCTTTATTCACCAAAACTTAATTGCAATAAATGCAACTTCCAAAAAGTTGTCAAATACTTCATTGTCAAGCACAATTGATCTAGATTGCTCCATAATGCAATGCATTAGATCTTTTTATGTCGGTAACTTCTTCAAAAGATTCATCAAATTGCTCTTTAACTCATCCTTGTGTTAGATCTCAGCACCAACTATCTGGCTAGGGGATCAATATTTTTCATTAAAGCTCCCCCTAAGCCAGAGCTCCCAATTTACTTCCTGGAGGAAGTGTCTACACCAGTGACTGGTACAGATCCATCCTTGACCTCATGTACCTCCTTCTCAACCCATATTTGATTCATCTCTTTCTTGATCTTTGCTAGATCTACCTTTTGTACCAATTTCTTTATTTCACCCTGATTATCCTTCTTCACCTTCCTGCTTCTGCATAATCTTGCAAAGTGTCCAGGCCTGTTGCAATTGAAACATACAATATTTCTCTATCCATTGTTCCTTTCATTCATCCTTGATCTGTATTGGTTAGCCTTGTGACCATATCTATTGCATGTGAAACAATTCCCACTGAAAGATTGAACATTCCTTCCATTGTTATAATTGTTCCTAATCTGACTTCTGCATTCAATAGCTCTATGACCGAACCTCTTACATATAAAGTAGTTACCTTTGAAGGTCTGAGCATTCCTTCTATTGTTATAACCATTCCTTATCTAACTTCTACAATCATTAGCTTTGTGACCTACTTTGTTGCAAGTAAAACACTGATCGAAGAATGATGGAACATTTTGATTTACTCTACTCCTACGTCGAGTAGCCTTATGACCAAATTTATTGCATGTATTACAATAACCATTGAAAGAAGGACACCTTTGAGCATTTGGTTGCTTGACTAGTGGTCTTCTAGGTCTGTTCCTTTGATTTTGAATCTGTTTGCCTTTGTTTCTTTTGATCCCAACATTCTTTTCTTGACCGGTTTGGAGCTTTCACCTTTGTCAAATCTCAAACCTTATTTGTCATCAAGACTCTTCTGGCTCACAATAATCTCATCAAGTTTTGCAGAGCTTATCTTAAAATTTTCTTCATAAATTTTTTCTTTTTCCAAATCAGACTTTAGGTTCCCAACTCCCTTTTCAAGCTTTGTGCAGTCTTCAGTTTTTCTTTTCACCAACTGATTTAGATCTTCATCTTCATCTTCTTCTTCTTCTTCTACTTTTGCTCTTTTTACAACTTCCACTTTCAGATTACTCAAGTTGTCTTCTGTAGATATCAATTATTCACTAACCTCCTATTTTTCTTTGAATCTCTTGACTTGCTCCCTCAATTTCTTGATACACTGCTTCCTTGACATTATCTTTCAGATCCCTGTTTTCCAATTCAACCTTTTCAATGTCTTCAAGGGAAACCCTTAATTCATTTTCATTAACAAGAAATCATTCTTCCTTCCATGTGTTCACTTTCCAAGATCTTTCTAAAGTTGTTAGACTTCTTCCAAGGAACTAGGCTTTGATACCAATTATTGAACACCCAAAGTACTAAGAGGGGGGGTGAATCAGTACTTTATCAATCTTCTTACTTATTGAACTAATAATCCATTTACCACATGCAATAACAAAGCTAATTAAACATAGAACAAACAACTAAAATCCATCACACATGAACACCAAGATTTTTACGTGGAAAACCCAAAATTGGGAAAAACGACGAGTGTTAGCTCAAAATATATTATGTAGGATCAATACTGAATTACAATAAAGGCTCACTGCCCAAAAGAAAGCAGAATTGTATTATATCTTTCAAATGATGGAATTTTTAGTACAATAACAAACGTAATAACTTATATGGATTATTATAGATCTCACTACACAATTTTTGATTGTTCAGATCGCAATCACGTGTAGAACAAGAGCATACTCTTGTGGTCTCTAAGACTCTTCTAGGACTCTAGACAAGCTCCTGAATTCTCTTCTGAATGCCTATAATAAGGCTCAAAGCCCTTATTTATAGGAACTGGTGGACTTAAAAAATATAGATTAACCTAGAAATCTGACCATACACTCATGACACAAAGCATCCACTGTAAGAGAGGATAGCTATTAAGTAGTCTCATCTGTAAATGCTAACAATAGTAGAAAGGACATAAAATATTCGCAATAGACACACCGCATGCAAGGACGACTTGCTTTACACCCAAAAGCAGATATGAGGATTTTGCTTTTTAGTACAGGGTTGCATCCTGCTATCAGAATCTTAACGTGGCCGACATCACGGCACTCATAAGCCCAAGTGCTAGCTAAACTCTGTTGGAGGCAATAGGGTCTTTGGTAGAGGTCTGAAAATAATCTCTAAATCATCAAATCTTTGGTGAAAAGTATAAATAACCTTTTCAATTTCTTCAGGAAAAGCTAGATCCATTTCCATTCTTGCAGCAACAATTGCAGGATCAAGTGAGGGTTCCATATGCTCGATGACTGCCTTGGCAAACCATTTATGTGTCAGGGGATAATATTCCACTCTAGGAATACAGTAATAATTTGGACTCACAAGATATCCTGATGGACCAATCATACCTTCTTCAATTGCCCAGGCAAAATTTCCTTGGATATAATTAAAAAATTCCTTCATGTCAGGTTGCAATATTTTATCATTATATCCCAAGAAAATATCTGCATAGTCTTCAAATTCATTCTGGAGAATTGTTATGCTATTAATGAAACCAAACTTAGCAGCCTTCAATAGATTCTTCTTATTTCTTACTATCCAATTCATGGGCAACATAGAAGTGATGCAGACATCCATAGTAATGCCATTTCTGAGAGCAAAGGCAATACTTGCTTCTTTGAGACCAAATGTCTGGAGGAATTCAAATTGTTCTTCACGATTGAGAATTCCTTTATCAAAATTTTCTGTGATCGTGTTCCTCAAATATTGCAACCATTTATTTAAAAAATGGACATGAAGTATAGGAGTGATTATTTCTGGTGGCAACTAAGGAACCCAAATTATCTGTCCATCCTCATCTGTACTTTCAAAAACTTCTACACCATCTTTCCTTCAAAGAGTTTCTCCTTGTTCTATCAGCATGCAAACAAGTTCTGCTAATTTTGACATTTCCCTGGTAAGACTGTCTGCCAGAGGATTGTTGTCACCTTGGATCCATTTGATGTCAAAATCATAATTGATGAAGTCAAGATACCATCTAGCAATTCTTCCATGTGCAATATCCTTATCAAGTTTCTTTTTGAGTAGGGATCTCATAGGCTGGCTATCTATCCTTACTATGAAGTGAGTAGGTTTCAGGAAGATATTGAATTTCTGAATGCCTTTTTTGACTGCAAGAATTTCTTTTTCGTAGATAGTATATCTACACTCAGTATCAGTGAAAGTGCCAGATCTGTAGCCACATATTTGGATCCCTTTCTTAGGAACTTCCTGCAAAAGAACAGCACCCTAAACATCATCAGAAGCATCAGTATAAAGAACCAAAGGAAAGTCTCCTTTTGGTAAATGAAGAGTTGGGAGATATTGGCATTTTTGCTTGATTCTTTGTACAATCTCTGTTAATTCTTCAGTCCATGGACTTGCACCTTCTTTCAGCTAATTCTGTACTTTTTCCTGTCCTTGGCAAGCCCATTGTAAAATGGAGAAACATAATTCAAACAACCTAAGACCCTTTGAATTTGCTTAACTCCTATCAAAACATCAGGGAATTCATTAATATGTTTCAAAATGTGAGGCTGCAGTTTGATTTTCCCCTGAGAAAGAATTAAACCACAAAAATCAATTTCCTCTTGTCTAATAACCATCTTTTTGGCTGCCAATGATGGCATGGTTCGGTGGCTAAGTCGCTCGGTTGTAGTGGCAGCCACCAGAGTTCAAACCCCTGCTGGGCCAACGAGCTCGCAAGGCTTTATGCCTTCGCTGGGCCAATGAGCTCGTGGGTTTGAAGTGTTCTTCCTAGGGGATGAGGTCCCCCAGTTGTGGCCTCACCGGTTCATTGCTCCGAGCAAAAGCATTTGCGTGGAGCCGGAGGGCATGTTGCACTAGCGTTGCCGGTCACGTTAAAAAGTCTACCAGGCACATTTAAAAAAAAAAAAAAAACCCATCTTTTTGGCTGAGAGACAAATTCCATGACTCTTGATAGTGTTATACAATATTTCTAGGTGCTTCACATGCTGAGAATCATCATCAGAGAAGATAATTATATCATCAATATATACAACACAAAAATCTTTCAAGCTTCCCAAAGCTTTATCCATTCTTCTTTGAAAATAAGTAGGAGCAATCTTTAACCCAAAAGGCATAACATTCCATTCATAAAGTCCTTGTGGGACTGAAAAAGCAGTTTTATACATGTCTTCTTCTTTTACCTTAATTTGCCAAAATCCTTATTTGCAGTCAAATTTGGAATAGATCTTTTTTGAAGCAGCTCGCATAATTAAATCAATGCTGAAAGGGATAGGATAATTTAATGGAAGTATAATATCATTAAGGGGCTTGTAATTTATACAAAACCTTTTTTTACCTCTTTCTTTTTCTGCTCGCTTATTTACCAAAAAGGCAGGACAACTAAAAGGACTTTTGCTATCTCTGATGAAATTTCCTGTAAGCAATTCATTCAAATGTTCATCCATTTCTTTAACTTCACCTGGACTCATCAAATAAGTTGGTTCAAATGGGATGACGGGCTGACATTCTGGCTTTATCTTAATTTCACATTCCTCGTGTTCTTTTGACCAAAACTGTAGTGGATTTAGGCTACAACAATATTGTTCAAATTTTACTTTTACAGGTTCTAATAATAATGACAGCTTCTGAGCTTGTAGATTTGCATTTTCCTTCCTGCTTATCTTGATACTTTTCTTAGTGAACTTGTGATTTTCTATTTTTAATGCAGGAATCTTAATGTGACCATCTTCATGGCGAAGTGATATCTCATGGATTTGTAAAACAAAAGGCTGATACTTTGTTAGAAATGTGAATCCCAATAAGACATCACCTCTTAGACCATCTAATTCAATAAAGTCTGTAACAAATTTTTTCCCTTGAATTTCTATAGTCACATCTTGAGCATACCTACCCATTTTTACTTCTTGGCCATTTATAGCACATCCTAAAGGTAAATCTGATCTTTCTTTCCAGAACTCATGAGGAATGACATCAATCTTAGCAAAACTTCTGGAAGAACCAGAATCTACAAATGCATCCATAGGAATTGGCCTATATCCTGGGAAACAAAAACTCATTCTGATATATGTACAATTTTCGGCTAGGTATAAGGCATTAGTAGGCTCAGACTTGTGATGGCTAGATGATTCATTACCTGAACTATCTAAATTATCAACTTTATACAAAATTTCTTAGATTTCCCCCACTGACAAGTGAGAATAGTGAGTTCTTCATGATAGCGATCAGTTCATCTAAGTACAATTTTCCTAGTTTCATGTGATCATATTCCTCTAGGTTAGCATGAATGTATGCCCTAACATCTTCCATATGCATAACACCAACAACACTTCCAAAAATGCACCATCAGGGTCAACTTCCATTGATTTGAATGGATGTTTCTTAAATTTTGGATGGGGCCTTTCTATGATCTCTATTACTTGTGGGACTGACATTTTTTTAGAATAATTCAAACAATTTCACAGAGTTTCAACTATAAATACCTCTTTTCAGTTCTTCAGTTTGAATCACTCGAAATCACTGAAATTGCTTAGGGTTTCACTTCAGATCTTCTTGAATACTTGAAAACTTGAATGCAAAGTGATTATTCCTTTGAATGTGAGGCTTTTATCCTTTATTCACCAAAACTTAATCGCAATAAATGTAACTTCCAAAAAGTTGTCAGACACTTCATTGTCAAGCACAATTGATCTAGATTGCTCCACAATGCAACGCATTAGATCTTTTTATATCAGTAACTTCTTCAAAATATTCATCAAATTGCTAACTCATATCCTTGTGTTAGATCTTAGCACCAACTATTTGGCTAGGGCATCAATATTTTTCATTAAAAGTCCCCCTAAGCCAGAGCTCCCAATTTACTTCCTGGAGGAAGTGTCTACACCAGTGACTAGTGCAAATCCATCCTTGACCTCATGTACCTCCTTCTCAACCCATATTTGATTCATCTCTTTCTTGATCTCTGCTAGATCTACCTTTTGTACCAGTTTCTTTATTTCACCCTAATTATCCTTCTTCACCTTCCTACTTCTGCATAATCTTGCAAAGTGTCCAGGCCTATTGCAATTGAAACATACAATATTTCTCTATCCATTGTTCCTTTCATTCATCCTTGATCTGCATTGGTTAGCCTTGTGACCATATCTATTGCATGTGAAACAATTCCCACTGAAAGATTGAACATTCCTTCCATTGTTATAATTGTTCCTAATCTGACTTCTGCATTCAATAGCTCTATGACCGAACCTCTTACATATAAAGTAGTTACCTTTGAAGGTCTGAGCATTCCTTCTATTGTTATAACCATTCCTTATCTAACTTCTACAATCATTAGCTTTGTGACCTACTTTGTTGCAAGTAAAACACTGACCGAAGAATGATGGAACATTTTGATTTACTCTGCTCCTATGCCGAGTAGCCTTATGACCAAATTTATTGCATGTATTACAATAACCATTGAAAGAAGGGTACCTTTGAGAATTTGGTTGCTTGACCAGTGGTCTTCTGGGTCTGTTCCTTTGATTTTGAATCTGTTTGCCTTTGTTTCTTTTGATCCCAGCATTCTTTTCTTGACCGGTTTGGAGCTTTCACCTTTGTCAAATCTCAAACCTTATTTGTCATCAAAACTCTTCTGGCTCGCAATAATCTCATCAAGTTTTGCATAGCTTATTTTAAAATTTTCTTCATAACTTTTTTCTTTTTCCAAATCAGACTTTAGGTTCCCAACTCCTTTTTCAAGCTTTGTGTAGTCTTCAGTTTTTCTTTTCACCAACTGATTTAGATCTTCATCATCATCATCATCTTCTTCTTCTTCTGCTTTTGCTCTTTTTACAACTTCCACTTTCAGATTACTCAAGTTGTCTTCTGCAGATATCAATTGTTCACTAACCTCCTATTTTTCTTTGAATCTCTTGACTTGCTCCCTCAATTTCTTGATAAACTGCTTCCTTGACATTATCTTTCAGATCCCTATTTTCCAATTCAACCTTTTCAATGTCTTCAAGGGAAACCCTTAATTCATTTTAATTAACAAGAAAGCAGTCTTCCTTCCATGTGTTCATTTTCCAAGATCTTTCTGAAGTTGTTAGACTTCTTCCAAGGAACTAGGCTTTGATACCAATTGTTGAACACCCAAAGTACTGAGAGGGGGGGTGAATCAGTACTTTATTAAACTTCTTACTTATTGAACTAATAATACATTTACCACATGCAATAACAAAGATGATTAAACATAGAACAAACAACCAAAATCCATCACACATGAACACCAAGATTTTTACGTGGAAAACCCAAAATTGGGAAAAACGGTGAGTGTTAGCTCAAAATATATTATGTAGGATCAATACTGAATTACAATAAAGGCTCACTGCCCAAAAGAAGTACTCACTACAAGAAGGATCACTGCTTAGAGAAAGAAAGAAAGAAGGAGATGGCTCACTGCCAAAATGAACTGCTTAGATTGCATCTACACATGCATGAATGCACCTTCAATGGCTCAAAATCTTGTCTCAAATCTTTTCATCTTGATTGCTCTGTTTCACTGCTCTGTCTTTACATTAGACAAGATCTCCCTTCTTCTACTTTTTTTCACCTACTTTGCTATTCACATTCTACACATATTCACTTTCTTACACCTCTACTCAAACACAAAATTCAATGCCATATATATATATATATATATATATATATATATATATATATATATATATATATATATATATATATATATATATATATATATATATATATATATATATATATATCCGCAACAAACAAAATCTTCATATTAGGTTAGCTTAATAACGTGTACCGTGTAGTCATGCATTATATGCTCTATTGGTCAAATTCATTCTCCAAAATCTATGGCAGACCCAAACAATATTTGAAACACCTTCACACATGTCGGCCTTAACTATTTCATCACTTAGGATTAAGTTCCAAATACCAAAACTTACAACACACACATCATACTGTTATGTCGGCTAATACCACTGGTTTACTTCCTTTGTCAGTCAACTTTTACTGCAGACCACAAGATGCTTCCAAAATCATATCAAACACTCTTTACACACCACAGATCATACCTTTAGAACCACAAGATGAAATATTCTTATGTGGAAAAATGTGGACCACTGAAACACATGCCCTGTCACAGTCACACTGCACCATACCAAGTAGCGATCCTTAGGCATTCATAATTGACTCTCTGGTGGAACTTAGAACTTGTAACTCTGGATTTGGATACTTCAAACACATGTTTACAACACCTCAAAACTAAATAACAATATATATAATAGCAGAGAACAATTGATCATCTAAGGACTATGAACAACATACATGATCCACATGATATGACCTTCTACTGTGGACCAATGTCATCCATTATATTGCTGCTCTGTCGCTATCTCATGTATACTGCTAACACTTAGCCAAAATAGCTACGTCTTCTTCTCTGGACCAAACCACTATTCCAATCTTGTTTCTTTGCTTGTTTCCATCAATGAAAACATCTTCAGACATCATACACAAGTTGGCAATAGGGAAAACATCCTTTAAAGAGTATTTCTTTTTGTTGATCCCTATTGCATATTGTCTAATCTTTTGGTTAACTCTTGGAGGGTTTCTTTTATATCAAATGTAGGTGGTTGTGGTTGAGGTGTATTGGTATGACATTGTGCCAAGATTTGTTGGAGTTGTGATATGTTCACAGGATTTGTTGGGATGTGTAGTGGGTGTTTTGGTTTAGAAGTTTTTGGAGGGATGATTATTGTTGTTGTTGTTGTGTGTTGATGGGGTTTTGTTGGGTGTTTTGATTTAAGAGTTGTTGGAGGAAAAATATCATTTGTGTGTATGAGTTGTTGTGAGAGTTGAGGGGTGGGGTGAAAGATGTTTGGGTGTTATTAAGGGGGATGGATGTGTGAATATTGTTAAAGGGGATGGATGTGTGAGTGTTGTTTAGGGGTATGGAAGTTAGTGTGTTGTTTAGAGGGATGGTGGTTTGGGTGGATGAGGCTAAGGGTTGGGAGATGACTTGGGTTAAGAATGCTATAGTATTAGGGTCAAATTGTGGCATGGTTGTGATGGTGCTAGATTGATTAGGGTTGACGGGGATATTTATGTGAAGGGATGAATTTGGGTTGGAAAAGGGTTGGGAGGTTAATTATATATTTTGGGTGTTTGGGCCTGATGGCATGCCAATGGTGTGAGAAGTTGATAGAATGTTTGATCCCCCTATAATGTTACTTATGTCAAAGGTTGTGGTAGGGTTTTGTTGTGAGGTGTTTTTGGGGTTTATGTTTTAAGTGGATGGGTTTTGTTGTGGGGTGTTTGCATTGCTAGGAAAGATGGAACCATGTTCAAGTAAGACTGCAAGATAGTGATTTGAGTTGGATTTTAGGACCTTGTCTAGCATGTCCATGCATTGCAAGTTTTTTGTAAACTCTAGCATTTCTTGGTCTTGATTTTGCCCTTGTGGTATTTGGGGAAGAGAGGAAAATGCTCCCTCTCCTTGGTCATTTGTGTTCCAAAGTTCATTTTGTTGATGGGATGCCATTTTCTTTGCTTGTGCTCTTGTGATAATAGGCATACAAAAGAAAATGACCAAGGTTATGGATATGAAATGTGGATTTTGGCTATGTGTTTGAAGATTTTTGAGATTTTGGGATAAGGTTTAATTTTTCTCAA
Organism: Cunninghamia lanceolata; assembly: GCA_027924645.1. NCBI lineage: Eukaryota > Viridiplantae > Streptophyta > Pinopsida > Cupressales > Cupressaceae > Cunninghamia > Cunninghamia lanceolata. The sequence continues at coordinate 10,638,446 of BSBN01000178.1, read as the reverse complement.
GATTTTTGGACCAAATGGATGAGGATGATAGGATTATGATTTCGGATGATGATTTAGGAAAGTTTTTGATATTTTGGATGAAAACCAAAAGAGTTTAAGGTAAATCTAGATCTTTTTGTGGATTCAAGGGTTTTACCCTTTCGCTACTTAGGATAGACAAGAGCCTAAGAAAAGAAGAGGATAGGGGATAATTTTACTTGGGGTAGAGACAAGATGTTGGTGTTTTTAATTCCCAACCTGATCTCACAAATAACCTATGATTTAGCCATTTTCAATAATTACTTATTTTGAGGGGTTGGCCAACGAATAGGTGAAAGTTAAACTAATTTTCCCTCTACACTTCAGGCTTTGTAAAACCTGGGAGGGTGATCCCTAACAGTATTCATTAATATCATATGCCAATTATTACAAATACTATAAATAGAAGATATGTTCTATGCAGATTTGCTTGAGGATTATGAAAATGAGAAGATCTGGCTTAAATCAATCAAGCTTTTTACATTCCCAAGAACATAGAACAAAATAAAACCTCAACTCAACAAACATTTACAACTAAATTTAAAGATTAAAAGTATTTTAGTGTGTTTGATCCTGGAGTTGAAGACTAGACATAGAGGTAAAAGATCAGTGCCTTAACCTAGGGCAATGGAGTCAACCCAAATGCAATTGGAATTCAATAAAAACATTTCATCTAAGCATCCAAGAACTCTATAACCACTACCTTACAATATTATACTCAAGTTTCCTAACCAGTCATACTTACCAAATCCTCGTATTCATTCACACAAACCTAAATTTCCATTAAAGTGTTTAACCTATTCTTTGAATAAGATCCTTAATCAGAAAAATACATCCATAAGAAACTTCATTTCTTTGGAAATTTGGCTTCTCATTTGCCAAACCCTTTTCCTATTGAGACATCTTATAGTTTAAATCCTTCAATGCATTCATCGCCTTTTCCATCTTATCCTCTTGTGTTGTCACCTTTTCATGACCTCTAGGGTTTTTCAGAAGTTTTACATCTTCCCTTTTCCCTACTTTCCCTAAGGCTCTTCTATTACTTTCAATGTGCAAAGTAGTCTTAAAGGCCTCTCTCAAACTTTGAGGGTCTTTGTCTCTTAAACAATAGCTTAATTTTGAATCAAATTCATTGCAATATAAGACAAGACAAACTTATTCACTCAGTCTCAAACCAACAGGAAGCCTGAACGTTGCCTTTTGGAACCTTGTGTTGAAATTAGAAACCATTTCATCATGTCCTTTAGAAATGTTATTAAACTCATTCAATATAAACTGGGGGTCTATTTTATCACCATATTGTTCTCTAAATACCCTTTTGAACTCCTCCCAAGATACAATACTAGCCTCAGGTAGACCTCTATACCAATCTCTAGCATCCTTGACCAATGATTGTATAAACAATTTCATAACAACATCTTCATTCTCAACCTCATAATCATCCAACAAGTTTAGAAAGGCCCTTAGGTGATCTTTGCCAGACAATGCATTATTTCCAGTAAACTTAGCTAACACATATCTGACATCATCAGTAATAGGGTTAGGATAACCAGATATCCCATCAAAAGACAATTGTCGATAGCTCTCCATATGCAAGGGTCTCCTATGAAACTAATCTTTTTGATTGTTATGCTGCCTATTGGCACCACTTCCTCTTACATCTAGATTTTCTTGTTGTCTCATATTATTGCCTCCATACTGAGTAGGTATATGAGAACTTGGGATGGACTGAATCGCATGGGATGCAACATTTATGTCAACTATTGGTATTGATTGGGGTGAAGAAGGTAATGGGTTGTGAGAACTAGAAGCTGCAGGATTCCCAACAGAAGATTTCAAAAATTCAATCTTCCTTTGCATTTTAGCATTTGTAGCTAATATCTTTATTCTTTTCAACTCCTTTTGTAATTGTTCATTTTTCTTCTTCAACCTAAGATCTAATGAGTCAGATCCCTCAGATGTAGGAATTTTTTGAGGTGATTCACCTTCATTTATATTTATTCCTTTTAAAGGTTTCTTTCCTTTGTCACCAGGCTAAGCAAAGGAATTAGAGATAGAAGTGGCTGCAATAGTGGTACTAATAGAAGAACTAGTCCAAGTATTGGTATGGGTAGTGTTCAGTGGGACATTTATGGTATTTCAGCCAAGTATTTGGAAAACTACTAGGCCAGTGGGTGTGACAGACACAAGTTTAGGTTCTTCTTGACTCAACAACTTCATTCGTTCTAGCCTTCTCTTCAACATATCCCTCTCATCCATTGCATTCCTAATCTTCTCCTCTCTTTCCTTAGCCCTTTTCATGTTCAACTCCTTAACTCTTTGAGTTTCTCTTTACAATTCATTAATTTCATTCATTAACTCTTCTTCATTAGGCAATCTACTGTCTGAATGAGAAGTTTTTAGGGCACTATCCAAATGATTTGAAACATTCACATGGAAAGTAGAAGTGGGTTATCTACTAACAGGATTACCAAGAAAATCATATTCTGAGGGACTAAATGTGTTTGTTTCTCTAGGATTCAATCTCCTAGATTTTTCTTTATGCAACTGCTTACTAGCCAAGAGATTTGAACAGGCTTGCTCTCCTTCAACAAGCTCTCTCAAGATGAAATTATCCTCATTTGTAGTAGGCATACCCAACTCATATGGTTCTTGCAAATTATCATTACTACTAGCAAGAGAATGTCTAGATCCTAATGGAGGAGGACTAATAGCAAACTTATCAGTGTTTGTAGTCTTCTTCTTCTAATATTGCCAAGTGTTTTGTGGCAATTCAACTTCCATCTTCTATTCAGGATGATTCTTCATATGTCCTCTGGTGCTTCTCATCTTTCTATAGTTATCCACCTCTTTTTTCTCTTATTTCTTTGAAATGATCCTTGCACTGGCATAGGAGACTCAGAGTCACCACCCCAATAATGGGAATATGAAAATATGTGGAAATATTAATCAATCCTTTGAGAAATTGCAGATGTAGAGAAATTCAACAAGACTTATGACAAATTGAAGGGCAATTTATACAAATTTGAACATAGGATCTAAAACCTAAACCATAGACATTGAAAGTAACAAATGACAAGATTTGACTAAACATAAGAATTTGACACTTCTCAACTCTAACTACAACTAATCCTGAACTAGGATAAGATAGTTCTACTTAAAATTCCCCAGCAGAGTTGCCAATCTATTGGTGTTTTTTTAATTCCCAACCTAATCTCATAAATAACCTATGATTTAGCCATTTTCAATAATTAGTTATTTTGAGGGTTTGGCCAATGAACAGGTGGAAGTTAAACTAATTTTCCGTCTACACTTCAAGCTCTACAAAACCTGGGAGGGTGATTCCTGATAGTATTCATTAATATCATGTGCCAATTATTACAAATAATGTGAATAGAAAACATGTTCTATGTAGATTTGCTTGAGGATTATGAAAATGAGAAGATCTGGCTTAAATCAATCAATCTTTTTACATTCCCAAGACCATAGAACAAAATAAAACCTCAATTCAACAAAAAATTACAATTGAATTTAAAGATTGAAAGTATTTTAGTGTGTTTGATCCTGGAGTTGAAGACTAGACACAAAGGCAAAAGATCGGTGCCTTAACCTAAGGCAATGGAGTCAAACCAAATGCAATTGGAATTCAATAACAACATTTCATCTAAGCATCCAAGAGCTCTATAATACTTCCTTACAATATTATAATCAAGTTTCCTAACCAATCATACTTACCAAATCCTCGTATTCATTCACACAAACATAAATTCCCATTAAAGTGTTTAACCTATTCTTTGAATAAGAGCCTTAATCAGAAAAATACATCCATAAGAAACTTCATGGAGACAAATTTAATAGTCCTTGACTTATTCATTCATAATTTGTGCAAACCATACATCAGGAGACAATTGGCTTCAGAATTTTTCCATTGTATTCGATCAAATGCTAGTATTGCTATACAAGTTCACAAAACAGATGGTTCATACTCAGTGTCCTAGGAAAGACTTGATTTCTATTATCTGTGTTTCATTACAAAATTCTCCAAGAGATCAACCTTTGTAAATGGCTGTGAAATCCATTTTATAACCCAAGGGAGCAACAAGCTTCAGGCCATTTACACATGTTACCATTTCATTTGATATTACAATGCAATTACAAAGGATAGGACCATAACAACTCGTGAGGTGAATATTCCACAAAAGACAAAAGCTGTTATCATTTGTTGGAGAAGATATCTCACCTTCCAAAAGGCACATTGTCGAAGAAGATGGTTGTATAATGAATCAAATATTCCCTTTGCCACATCTTCATTATCCTTTAACAACTTTGGGACCCAATGCATAGAACCTAAAAAGACAAAAAATACTTCCACCTTAGAAAATGACATGGACAATTCTCAAACCCAGAGGAGACAACTTTAAACAATGTTATATCAAAGGCTTAATCTGTTAACTTTTCAAGCCATGTGTTTTACTCCTCCTTAGATGGCCATTGGACTTCAAATAATTTCTGCACCTTTGAATTGTGCACGTTATATCTGGCATCCATTATGGCCCTGGCTTCTTTCACAAATACATCCAAATTTATTTCCATTTTAAATAAATCATCCAAAGAATTGTTCAATTGAGTCAATTCTAGCTTTCCATCCTTAAAAATAAAAGCAGAAAAAGATGGGACAATGCTCCCAAATTCATTTTTCCAATTATTGAAATCTTTGAGCTCCTTTGCCTCATTGAGTATTTGAGGCATCCCATTTTGCTCCATGTCCCTGAACATCTTTATTTTGCTTTTAAACTTCAAATCTAATTTACTTTGGAATACAGAAATCTCATTAAATAATCCAATAGACTTTATCATTTGAGGCAGATTATTAGGTGCCTCAGGATCACCTTCCATATTTTTCATTATTTCCTTAAGAGCATCAGCCCTTATGCTCCACTTGTTCCATACATTCTGAAAGCTTTCCTAAATTTCAAAATGTTTCTTATAAGCTTCATGAATGTTTTTGTATACATTCCATACATTGTCAAGCTTTTGGAGTATGTAATCAATCCTATGGCCCAAGATGTCATCAATAATATTTGTCACCACCTTTTTTGTTTCATCCTTGGCCATTTGCTAATTTTCCCTCACCATCTCTAACTCTTCTTTTAATCTCTTGATTCTGAGAGAGAATGTCTCTCTATCTTGTGCAGAGAATTCTTGTGTGGAGGTACCGGGTGGAAGGGATTTTACCATAGGTACTAGAAGTCTCTCATGAGGAGCACTGACTTTTATCTTATTGTATTCTTCCTGTAGCCTATTAAATTTATCCAGAAGTTGATTATACTTCTCCTTCATTATCTCTATAGTATCTGCACTAAGCATTGCAACATGCATTGTTAACTTGGCTTCTTGTGTATGGGTGATCTCAGATGCTCTCTTCAGCATAACTTCACTAGTTATTTCACCGATTGATTTGATCACTCTAGGTTTCCTTCTATTTGGTCCCATGGACCAAATTGCCATCATGTGTTATCTTGGGATGAAAGCAGTGCCAAAGACCCTATTGTCATATTGCTCTTCTAAAATGAACGCATCATCATCCCTCCTTATTGTGTCTAGAGCAATTGTAGAAGTTAAGTCCTAGCTAGGCAACAATAGAACACCACTTTTCTTTACCATTAACCCGCGTTCAGTAGGGGAGATCCCTGAAATTTCCTTTTGAATTTTCTCTTCTTCTTGTCTCATTGCTTCTTCATGTAATGAAGGATCAACTCCTTCCTTTGCTTTCTCAATCCTTTCCTTGAATTCATTGCATCTTATTTGAATCACAAATTCTTTAGATTACTTTATTTGGACAAAGGATTCATCATCCAAGAATTCCTTATAGGCCTGTAGACTGATATCCTCATCAATATCATTATCTTCATCCAAAAATATGGTGACAATCCTATTAGTAGGAAGAAAAGAATCCATGGCATCATTCACCTAAGGGGAGGGGAATCTCTAGTGTAAATCCTATTCTTTTGGGACATATTTAGTTGATTATTCCTCCATGGCACCCTCTCCCTTAGTTTCTACTGAATAGTCCACAAGAGGTTTGGCAATTTGCATCCCCTCTATTTCCATTGGTTGGATAGAAGGACCATGTGTAGATGATTGAGCATGCTTGCTTCAAATTTTGGCCATATGCTCCTCTTTCTTTATTTTTTCTACTTCCTCTACTTGCTTTTATTGAATCCATGAATGTGCCTTGCCTATAATCTTCTAGCATCTTCATAGCCCTCTAGAAAGGATCCAAAATTTGTACATAAAGGCTCGCATACAATGGATTATTTTTAATTATTTTATCCCCAACATCACTCATATGCATCCATGCCTATTTTCTCTTATTAACCTCTGCATCTGATGCTAAATTTCTAATCACATCTTTTGTAAATAGAAATTGGTGGTGGAAGCCTGACCTACCCCTGATCTTCCTTTCCCTATTAATAAATCCCTCAGGGTCACAATTCCTTACCTTCTCCACCTTCATCCTGTAGAACTTCAACATCTTAACAAAATTATCCAGGCCTTCCTTTGATGTGACTCTGAAATGAGAGAAAGCAAACTGCCTAGGGAGAAATGATCCCTTTTTGGCACTCCTAAAGTACTCTTTATCCATTGAGTCTATCTGCCACATGATCTCCATGAAAGCAAGTCTATCAAAAACATAAATGAGCAGCCAATGAGGTTGCACCAAAGCACCATATACTCTGAAAATTGTACATGAATTATGGAGATACCAATCTCCCCAATTATGATCTACTTTGGTGTTGGCCTTGAATTCCAAAGGCCTTATGATTTCCATGACACTCCTTGAAATCCTGTTCAATGGCTTCACTCCCAAATTATCTAAGATGCAAAAAATTAGTCTATTGCAGAAAGTAACATAATTGGAATCAGAGCAATGTTGATCCCAAATATGTGTCCATTGTTGTACAGATTGTGATAGGTAAAAAATTAGGTTAATAAGATCAAGCATAGCCATGAAAACCTAACCCTACCATTATCAAAGAATCTAATCCAAATGAAATCAAAAGCATGCAATTCAAGAACAATATCACCTAGATTGTATGATTCCTTGTTTATGATGTGGATTGCTTCTTCAACAATGACAATTATGAAGATAAAAGCTACCATGATGGATGGATGATAAAGCTAATATGCTAGATGGATGCTAATGTACTCAATATGCTCAGGATGATAATGTAGACGTTATATGAATGCTGGATCCCTATAGTATGGAATGAGAGGGTGTTTATATAGAACTCAACCAGAATCAATCAACAGTGGAAATTCAGTGGCTATGTGAATCGCTAAGATTAAATGATAGACAGAGGTGAATGTGAAGATGACAAGTACATAGAAGATAAGGCTTATGTGTGACCGTGTACATAAAAAGTACTACATGTGAAAGATATTAAATAAAAGATGTAGTACCATTTATCTTTTTTAAATGAAAGAGGCACAGATGTCAGCTCATGAGATAAATGATAAGAGAAATTAATTAATTAAATAAAATTTATTTAATTAATTAGGAAGTGGGTTTGTGAAGGAATTTTAATTAAATAAATAAAATTTATTTAATTAAAATAGAAGAATAAAGATAATTAAATAATTAAAGATTGTTTAATTATAGCTTAGAGGAAATAGAAGAAATAGCTAATGCATTAATTAAATAACTGTAAATTTATTTAATTAATAGAAGAAATAGATGTGTTAGGGATATTGTTCAAGTGTGTTAGACAAATGCAGATGATGGATGATGCAATATTTGAATGCTAATGATAATGAGTCAATTTTGGGTGTCTACATTTTGCCTCTCTTTGATACAATGTTCATTAGAGTGTTGTGTCAAAGAAGATACGATGATTCACTTGAGAAACAAAGTTATGCCCCAGTGCAACTAGTGGAGGATGCCCCCTCGAGAGGTAAGCTAGGCTAACTAGGAAGGGTTGGGTTGGCTTGCGAAAAAAGGAAAAGCTAAGAAACAAGGTTGACACGAAGAAAATGGGGGATGGGTGAGAGAAAAATGGGATGATGCAGAAGAAAATAGGCTTTGGCATAGAATAATTAGGGTTTGGATAGGGACTATAAGTAGGTCCTTCAAGGGAAAATAGGCTCATTTATGCTAAGTTGAGTTCAGAAAGCTATAGAGATCCAGAGCTCCTTAGAGTTGTTGTGCGATGAGAGTTGGAGAGCTATCAGGATGGTGATTCCACACAGAGATCATTGTGCCAAGCAAGTTAGGACACATGGATGACTAGAAGGAGTAGGCATACCGGTATGTATCAAAACTTTTGCTAAAAGCATGATTTTGATAGGCTTAAAGCATCATAAATGCACACGCGTCACCATAAGCGACTAGGTTTTAGGAAAGATAGTTCAGGTCACTTAGGAAGAAAAACAAGTTGCTTAAGGTAGTTGAGGTTACTTATAGGCGCGGCTTGGTCACATATGGGATAATAGGTCGCTTCTAGTCAGTGTAGGCAAATATAGGCAAAATGCGCATATAGATAAAATCAAGTCACTTATGGACTAAAAGTAGGCGCAGATAATGATTTAGCTCGCTTGTAAAGAAAATATACTCACTTATAGGATAGAGATCGCTTAGAGGCAAAAGGTATACATATATAGAAATATAGCTCATACCTTGTCAATAAGCAGTCACATAGGAAAATTAGGTCACATACAGGTGAGAAATAAGCGCATGTAGGAAAATAGGTCGCATGCGATCAGCAGATAAGTGCATATAGAAAAATGAGTCGGTTACAGTAGATATAAGTAGGTATAATAGGAAATGGTCCAGTTTTGTAGTAGTTGCATGTAGTGCAAGGGACTGACATGATGAGTGAAATGATGTAGGAGATACTACCACCTTTGTTATCACGAGAGCCACATCCTAGGGATTTGCAGTTGGTGAGATTGCTGGATGCAGAGGAGTGGCTAGTGTTAGAGATCCTCGGATTAGAACATGTGTCTAGATTGGAGCTGGTGTAGGCACATCAAGGATTGATGACGGCGATGGTGGAGCAATGGATGAGTGAGCATAGTTCTTTCTTGTTGCTAACAGGAGAGGCCATGATCACACTAGAGGATGTGTTCCAGATTCTGCGTATTCCTATTGATGGGGACCGAGTAGATTATGATCCTGATATGGGTCCAGCTGCATTCAGGAGATTATTCGAGACACTAGACATTAGAGTAGAGGGCTCAGAGATTCCTATGGCAAGGATGGAGGAGTTATGTGACAAACTGCAGTGAGTGGTAGTAGTGATTATGAGATGGCTAGTTGGAGACAGACAAGCAAGAGGGTTTCCAATAGGATGAGGGATACTAATGGAGGGGATGTTCTCCTATGGGATGAGATATGCATGGACAGAGTGTGTGCTTGGATAGCTCTATCATTTCCTACATGATTGCACATATATGTTCGGGGCTAGTATGTCTGCAGGAGTTACAGTTTTGCATGTGTGGGCATATGAGCATATTCCAGTGATGAGACCAGAGGGATGGGCGATTAGAGCAGTAGGAGAGCCTTATGCTAGGATGTATAGAGGAGATTTGACATACCGACAGCACAGAGGACTAGTGTACTGGTGGAGGATGTTGGATGAGGTAGATAGATTTATATTGAGGCCATGGCTGGGATGTGAGAGATGGGATGAGGAGGATACGGAGTTTGTCTATGCTAGGCAGGCAAGATATGTTTTTGGACATGGGATACACATTATAGAGCACTATTTGCCTGAGAGGGTTTTGAGATAGTTTAGGTTACCACAGGGTGATGCCATTTTTGGGAGGACTCAATAGGAGGTGTTTGATTGGGGGCTAGAGGTAGTGGTTGACATAGTTTTGGTGGAGAGAGAGGGGCTATAGCCAGTTGTATGGAAGTGGGGACAGGGTCCTACAGATCGAGGCACGCTATCGGATTATGATGCATACTGGGTGATAGCAAGACCGATGCAGCTAACGCAGGTTAGAGAGATAGGAGAGATAGGGATGGAAAGACCAGTTAGGAGGAGGCAACGAGGAGCTCCACCAATGCAGGCTATTGTACTGGTAGCGCCAAGGATACAGATATAGGGAAAGGTGCAGGGAAAGCCTCAGATACTTGCATAGCCTTAGGGATAGATATTAGGAGGTGACGATGTGGGGATTCAGTAGCTATAGAGGAGGATTAGAGAGGAGAGGAGATGGAGGAAGCAGGCTCAGATGAGGTTGAGGAGAGTGGAGTTGGATAGACACCAAGCAATGATTGGCTTACAACATGCTAGGGCTCGAGCTTAGACATACCAGGCTCAGTTACAGGTTAGAGTGTAGGCTGGGGATGAGTAGGATGACAGTGCACTTGCTAGGGTGACAGGAGAGTGAGATGTAGCTAGGTAGAGTGAGCAGAAGATGAGATTTAAGCGAGATATGGCTATACAGTAGATGCAGGTGATGAGGGCTGAGATAGATGCAGGTGATGAGGGCTGAGAGAGATGGTTTACGGATAGAGAGGGATACAGCTATGTAGCAGCTACAGGGGATGACTAGCGAATGGGATACAGCAGTGGTTGCATTAGGTACAAATGGGGCTACGATGTATTTGGCCACACAGTTGACATAGGTACAGGCAGAGCTGCGGAGAGTATAGGGTGAGGTGGAGTATTATAGGGGGTTATACTATGGGGTTGTACTAGCAGAGCAGAGGCAGCCTAGCTTCAGGCGCAGATCAGGAGCTTCAGGTTCATGAAGGATAGGTGGATCTCGATCTGTAGCATCAGTAATGGAGCTACAGAGAGATATGGGAATAGCTATAGGACCCAGTGGTGGTGGTCAGGGTGAGGGCACTGCCAGTAGTCATTAGGGCTACCTTGTTCATGTATATTATGTTGTATCAAGATGAGGCCTAGAGACAATTGTATATACATTCTTTATGGCTCAGCTTGTATATGTAGACACTTGTATATTGACACATGTATGTATGTATATATATGATGGCATGTTGGTTATCTACATGATATTGTAATGGATGTACTATTGGTATTATGATGGTTATGCATGTTGTATTTTGTATTTTTCATGGATTATGTATGGAAGTTTATGCAAATGATATGAATGGAAATATATGATAATGCAAATATGTAAATGGTAATGATATGATATGTGATGGACCTCTATATGCCTAACACACTTGTTTTGCAGGATAAGAGATGTGGAAGAAGGATGATGGAAATGATTGATCTTGGTTGAGGACTATATGGATGAATAATGGGATGAATAGATGGTACAATGGGCAGCTTTAAAAGTAATTGCTCAAAGATGAAAAGAAATGCAATCCTTATGTTTGATATAGCAAGTGGATGTTATGCACTAGCGTATAAAAGACCAAGGTGTCAAGATATCCAATACAAAACTAGCATGCTACAATCTTGTCTGAATGCATGATGTCAAGATGTTGAGCCAACATGCACAAGATATGAATAGCAGCTAGTGTTTTGAAAGGGAATTTGACACTACAAGCAATGGTTTGAGCTTATCTCCACTACACATAGTGACACCTTGCTAGTTATATGTATGGAGCTAGTCTTGACATAGAATAGTCTTAAGTTCATAAAAGACTATTTAGCTTCTCAGATGCTAGAGATATTGATATGTAAGATGCTAATCCCAACATGTACAAGATACCAATACGCTTAGGAAGAGAATAAGATCATCTCACAAACACAGCATACGAAAGTAATATGACAATGCCCCATTCCTTACTTCATCACAACATACCAAGATATAGATAGATCAAGGTAGTCTTGATTAGGCATAGAAAAGGGACAAAAGATAAATCAAAAGATAAAACAAAAGATATTGTCATCATGTTCTCTTGTCAAATTTAGCTGCTCTTAGATGGATTTAAGCTGGGGCCTTGTTAAGAGGAAAGCTATATCCTGTTGAAGGCTGAAAGATGTTGATAGAATGATATAGCAATCGTTGGCTTAAGGCATGTGGACAAATAGCTTCTAGCTTATTCTTTATTGGTTAAAGTGCTTGAGCTTTCAGTATACACATAGTTTGCTTTCTGCTTGAGCTAATCAAAGAGAAGAAGATGGAAGATGAGAGAAGATGAAGAAGATGGGGTGGATTGTCTGTGCTTGAGTACTAGAAACTTCCTTTATATTCTAGACTACCTACATAGCCTATATCCACGGGATCAAATCACATTTACGATGATGATGAGACATGATGAATATGTAGTTTTGGGTTTATTGATGATGTGTGTGATGAAAAATAGAAGAATGTGAGATGAAAGATTAGAGGATGATTAGAAGAAAGATGGAAGATGGATGACGAAAAGAGAGGCTATCATCTTTGCTTGAATCAAAGTGCTTCCTTTGCATCTCAGATTGCCTACATACCTTGTATCCATAGGATCAAGGATTTAACGATAGAGCTGGGATGTAGTTCTTGCTTATTACGCTGGTGAGTGATGTTGAAAGGATCAACTTATTGCTTGGATGTTTGCATTGGTGATGTTTTTGATGTTTTTAGATGTTGGTTGAACATGAATTGATTGCAAAGATACGAATCCTAGTTGCAAATGTTTGCCATGTTTGATGTTGGATGAATTCTATGGTTGAAGTTGAAAGTTTGCTGTGTTGTGAGCTAAGGCGTTCAGTGTGTTATTCGCTAGAGCTGGTAGTATCCACTCCAAATAAGGCTCAACAAATGCCCCTGGTACAGGATGAGGTTTATTATGGAGAAGCAACAATGGATAGCATGTGCGAACAAGATGCTAAGGTGCCAAAAAGATATAGTTATCGCATCAATGTCCCAAGTATGATAGCTAGCATTGACAGAGGTGAAGATGGAAAAAATGTTTAGTACGATGAAATGTGGATTATGATATGGATTATGTATGATAAGATGGTGAAGTATGCTAGGAAGAGTGGTGATCAAACAAACTAAGCAGATAATGGAGACTGGTCACCACACATAGCACCTATTTGCCAGGTTTTCACTATGGTACTTATCCAAGGTGCCTATTTACAAGGTTTTCACCAGAGGATGGATTATTTATCTTATACTATTATTTTTTTATTATCCAAAGTGCCATAAAGTGGTTTTCACTATTGGATGGATTTTTTTTTTAGGATAGCTAATTACGCATGGCGCCTGTTTACTAGGTTTTCACCATGGCAATGAATAGGAGGGACTCAAGCATCTAGTTCGATGAATGTTAGTTGTCCCATTAGAGATGGATGTCATCGCATGGACTGTGTCATATGCTCATAGATGTTGGCAAAGGGATGTTTGTGAGGGAGATGGATTAGGTGGATAGTGGATTATGAGGTGAATTATGGTAGGACTTAGGATGAAAGGCTTATGCAAAAGCATGGACCATAGGAAGGTGATAGGGGAGATGTGTAGGATAATGGATGAAGGATGGAGATATGGAGGTATTTGGGGTGTAATTAGAATGAAGGAAATCATGCCCCACGGTTGCACACACCACTGAACATTAAAGTTTAAGATGGAAAGGTCAGTGTAGGAAGTGAAAGAGATGCTTGCTTAGGGGATGGGTGATGGAATGATTTAGGAACCCACATATAGTCAGTATTTTTATAATTTTTTATTTTCTTGTGGGATTGTTAAACGGAATGAGATGGAAAGGGAAGAAAATGGTTGGGATTCTTGAAAGATGGATAAGGATGCCTCAATCAGCTTGCTTGCTTGTTTGCTTAGGGACCCAAACCATTTTGGGTGTCGACTCTTCTTGTGGAGTTATAGGCTCAGTTAGCTTTTTAGATGCACTGGGCTATGATTCTTTGCTTTGATGCCCTAAGGCATGAGAATATTTAGGATTCTTAGTAGGATTTTTAGCTATAGAGGTAGAGGTATCCAAATTTTTATTTTTGAATCCCATGGATTTGATGGAAGCGAGGTTGGCGGAATGAGTGGAAGCTTTATGCTTAGAGGATATGTACATTTGTTGGTCATGATTAGGAATGTAATGGTGCTGATGGATAAAGGGATAATTAGGTGTTGGTAACAATGGCATCAAGGAAAATGGAGGGATATTAGGAGTTGGAAGGAGTGGGGGTAAATTGGATGGTGGAAGGTGGACGGTCACATGCTTTTGCAAGTTATAGGATGTGGGAAGTGGAGGATATGGAAGTAAAGTTGATGGCGAGAGTTTAGGAGTTGGAAGAAGCAGTGGTAAATTGGATGGCGGAAGATATATGGTCACATGCTTGTGGGGTTTAGGATGGGGTTTTTGACGGGAAATGGTGGGCTTAGGATGGATGGAGGAATTACCAACATCTTTAGCTTGGGGAGGCCGGTGTTTGACACTAGTACTAGGAGTGCTTGGAGAACTAGACTTTAGTTCCTCATTAGATGGAGATGAAGGGGTTACAGGAAGCATGAAGATGGAGGATCCTTGAAAAAGGTTGGTGAGATGAAAGGAGGAGTCATTGATGGTATCAGAGTTAGAAGTCTCTCTTACCAAAGAAGATCCAGCTTCTGTATCAGAAATGGATGTGGATGAAGATTGTTGCAATGTGTACTCACCTGGACCATTTTCAGTGTACTTGATATGGAGATTGGAAGCGGCTTTGCTAGATAATGGCTTGATTAGGTCAGATGGATCTACATATGATGAAGATGGATATGCCTCAGTGTTGATAGGAATGTAGTTTGGACTTTGGTATTTAGCTTGAAAGTCACGACAAAATTCAAATGGATTGGGATCAACATGGATAGTAATCTCAACACCGTTATGTGGAAATTTAAGACATTGATGGTATGTAGAAGGAACTACCTTGAGGACATGTATCCATGGACGACCAAGGATGATGTTATAAGGAAGCTCAACATCAAGAACTTGACAACGGGTGTCAGTAGTGATTGGCCCAACTTGGATAGGCAAGTAAATAATCCCTTCAGTATCTCTCTCGGCATCATCATATGCTCTGATAGTAATGACCTTGGAGGTGTCAACATCTTTCTTAGAATATCCCAATTGTTTTATTAATTTCAAGGAACATATATTAAGACCAGCTCCACCATCCACCAAGATTCGTTTGATACGGCGGTGTTTGACAAACACTTCAATGTGAAGGGCTTCGTTGTGTGAAGGATGAACGGAAGGTTGAAGATCTTTGTCAGAAAAGGTTAAATGAAAAGGGACTGCAATGCTAGCAACCATAGATTGGAATTGTGTGATATCAATATTGTTAGGCACCGAAGAGTCTTGTAAGGCTTTGTCAAGGATAGCTTTGTGAGCAGGGGATATGCAAAGCAACTCAAGAATGGAAATATGCGCAGGTGTTTTTCCAAGGTGATCAAGGATATTATAGTTAGAGGATGGTCGAGGAGGATGGACATGTGCTCCTTGAATGGTAATGTGACCTCTTGGAGTAGTTACAACATAGTCAGGCACTTTACCTTGGATAGTAATGGTAGAAATGTGACCATGGTCAATGCGGCCAATAGTAGATGATTCATAGTTGTACTGAATGGCATTCCCAACATGAGGGTTACTTGATTTGTCATGAGATGGAAGTGGATTCTTGAAAGCATCTAGATCATAGTTTGATGTTGGTTGCTGTGAAGGTTGAGTTATTGAAGGTGTAATTTTGATTAAACCTTGATCGATGCAATCTTGGATAACATGATTTAAGCGCATGCAACCATTTGTTTTGTGTCCTTTAACTCTATGGTAATCACA
This sequence comes from Cunninghamia lanceolata, assembly GCA_027924645.1. Taxonomy (NCBI): domain Eukaryota; kingdom Viridiplantae; phylum Streptophyta; class Pinopsida; order Cupressales; family Cupressaceae; genus Cunninghamia; species Cunninghamia lanceolata. Next base: position 10,622,695 of record BSBN01000178.1, on the reverse strand, counting down.
ATACTCATTTTCTTTATACCAAGAACCTTTGAAGAGTGGTTCACCATTGGGTGATGCATTTGATAACATAATATCACCCGCTTGGAGAAGTTTGTCATTGTTGAGTTCGTTGAAAAGGTTGCGTTGTTGTAGAAGCAGCTTGAATGTTAATGGGAGCTTTCATAGTTTGTATATTCTTTGTGTGAATGGGAAAATGAGATAAATCAATTAAGATGAATTAACCCAATCAACAATGAAATATGCAAGCAAAGGAGATATAAAGAACTAACAAGTGATACCTACAACCTTTACCTGTCGGCTTCCATTGGTCGCCTATTCTCTCTTGATCTTGAATGATGAAGATGGGCCCTCAGGGAGCTTGTTTCCTTGCTTCGATTCCTCAAAATGACAAGGGGGAAATGGCTATGTGATATGATTCCTGCATTATGATGGTATGAAGAAGAAGATCCTAGAGAAAATTGGGTATAGATTCGATGCCAGAAGAAGTCTCTCTAATTGGCTTAGAAGGGTGTTCTATTTATAGATTTTCTGAAAATAGAACAGAGGGTCAGGATCAACTGATGAGATCAATGGCTCTCATTAATTGTGAATCTTTAATTCATAATGGATGAATTAAAAATTTAGAGTGGAGGATAGTGAGTTATGACAATTGAATTAAGAATTCATGGTGGAGGATAATGGGGAACAATTGAATTGAGAATTCAATTGGTGGAAGCTAGTGGGGAACATTGAATTAATTGGATTTTGGAGGATATTAGCTAATTAAATATTAAGAATATTTAATTATATGTGCAACATGGTGAGGTGGAAGGGGTGAGGTGGAAAGATGAGGTGGATTGATGAGGTGGATTTTGTGAGGTGGATTTAGGATTTGAGACATTAGAAGAATTCAGGGATTTTAATTAAATGAACCAATCAAATAAACTTTGAATATTTATTTGATTGATAGAGGGAAATAAGAATTAAGATAAATATCAGAATATTTACTTAATTCGACTTGTGCTAATTTTAGGCTATTACATTTTGCCCCTCTTTGAAGCAATGTGTTTTATCACGTTGTTTCAAAGAATAAATAGTCTGATAATGATGCATGCCCCAGTTTGGCCCTGGCACAGGTTGTGATAATAGGATGCCCCCTCGGGAGATTAGCTGGGGAGAAGGTGGCAGGCGTGAGATGGACAATCTCATGATAAGATAGATTGACAGGAGATGAAATGGTTGGATGCAGAAGGGGATGAATGATATGGAATGCAAGATAAAAAGATGACACACAAGCAAGTAAGCAAGTATGCACAAATGACACAAGTACAAGCAAGGTATTGCCCCTGTCGAGCGGTAAACCAAGGATATGGATCGATGTTGTCTGGTTTCAGGAATGAAATATGTCATATAAGACTCTGGGTCTGGTTTTGACAATATAACATCCTGTCTACGACATTTGATACGATAGTGTTGTCATGGCGGGGAATGATATATCCCTAGACCAACACGAAGGATAGTGTCTGGTTTCAGGAAATGAAGCATGTCATGTAAGACTTCGAGTCTAATTTCGACAATGCAACATCCTGTATAAGACCATTGATTGATTAACTGATCGAGTTGGTTTACGACCGGACAAGGATCAAGACCACTGATTGTGATTGGATCATCTGACAAGATTGACTTGACTTGATTGACATGGATTAAGGATAGTCTTGCAATTGGATACGGTATGGATATGGATATGAATATAGATATGGGACGCAATTTGATATGGTATGGATATGAGATGTGATTGGATATGGATATGGATATTTGTCATCTTGAGATAGCAAGTATTTTGAAGCGCTTTCATCATTGGGCTTTATTATGTTGTAAGAAAATACAAGCATCTAGGTATAATTGAACCGAGATGACCTGAGTATTACTTACATGGATTTTTGATTTAGCAAGTTAATACAAGCATCTAGCCAAAATTGAATCTAGATGACCTGAGTACTTCTTGCATTTTTCAATAGACAAGGATTGCCCCTTTTCATGTTTAGACCTCGAAGTCCTCGATGATCTTTTGCCGATCATGTCATTAGACAAAAGTCATCACATTACTAAAGTTTAATCCACAAGCAATAGACAAAGAAAATAATCATGCCCCCATCATAGCATCTCTAGCTTTTGGCATCCTCGAGTAGCATAGAAAGGCATGATAGCATAAATCAAGACTCTTAATCTAACCAACACAAAACATTCTGGCATTAGATGTGTTTGTTTCTTGCCATAATTGATATGAGATTTAGCTTGAGTGTTTTAGTATGGTGCTCTGTTTTGCCTTGGACAGGTTAATGTTTTTTGTCAAGATTTTTGTTTGATATAATTCTGAAGCAAATGATATTTATGGAAGCTGCAAGGGAGTGCCAATAATAGAGGAGGACTTAAATGTTGATGATCAGGAGTGTAAGATGAGTAAAATCCATACTCTAAGAACACAACCAGAGATCTGTAAAGAGTGCATAGAGGACAGAGAAAGCTGTGAATTTATGCATAAATTGGAATATAGAAATGAGGAGATTTGTATGCATCTTTTCGAGGTAAAGAACCTCCTAGGTCCATTTTAGCTTCCTCTGGGTCTTTATCTGATGTTGAATGGTGCACATCAAAGAGGTCTCGGAAGACATCGACAAATGGTAGCTCAATTAACTTGAGAGTTTCTGGATGCACAACTGTGTATCAATTGAAGATGATGAGGAATTTTTGTTTGGAAGCAGACTTTGTTGCTCTTGTTTGTCTAGCAGAAGGTATCACAATCCTTATTGGTGGGACGGACGACAAGACATGGATGGACTAGAAGAAAGACAACAAGAAATGGGATGGATGGGGAAGTGGAGCGGACTCAGATAGATAGAAGACTAGACATGGGACGAATAGGGAAAGTGGAGCCTCGGGGGCGCATTGATAATGGCCTTGCCTACGTGACAACACAGAGGCAGTGTAGTTCGGGGACGTGGACCATGGATGTAATAGAGGATAGATGACAAGATATGAGATTGCCAGGGAAGTGGAGCCTCGGGGGCACATTGATAATGGCCTTGCCTACGTGATAATGCAGAGGCAGCGTAGTTCAGGGAGAACCCTAATGGACCTAAGTTGTGGGTTGGATGAGATGCGATATGGAACTTATATGGATAGGTAGGACTAATGACAAGGAACCACCATGGATAGGTAGATGTATGGGTGAATGGAACAGGTAAGTAAAAGGAACCAAGGATGTGATCTCCAAGGACTATGTCACATAAGAATAACATGCCCCATTGTAGGTAGAGTACGTAGGATTGTTCATGGCAGTGTTTATGACTATAGGAGGATGAGAGGATAATGAAGGATTTGCATGGTATGGAGGGATAAGGTATGTCAAGAGACATCTAGAACATTTGTCAACATTGTGCCCCCAATCTTTATCAAGACCAAAGAAATAGAGGAAAGGAAGATTTAGATGGATGGACGAGACATGATAGGCATGCAACGGATAGAGGATAGGATAGGAAATGGTATGAAAGGAAACTGGTAGGAGAAAAGTGAAATGCTGATGAGACAAGGTGCCCCCAAGTGTAGGTGACATAGAAGATCAACTTTACACATGACGCCTGTTTGCTAGGTTTTCATCACGGTACTTATCCAAGGCGCCTGTTTGCCAAGTTTTCACCATTGGATGAAGAGATTTTTCTTTACTTTTTTCTCTTTTTTTTGTTTTTTTTGAATATTTAGATAGGAGAAGGTGGATATGGAAAGACTCAAGTATAGAGTCCTTGAAAGGTGATAGTCCTTCTAGATAGATACTATCGAATGGACCATGTTCAGTGTTCTCACAGATGTTGGTAGGGGATTGCATGAAAGTGAGATGGTGTAGGTAGATAGTGGATTATGGAAGGTGCGATAGTGGATTATGATGCAGAATATGGATTGCAATAGCATGGACCATAGGCATAGGATGAGGAAGATGTGTAGGATAATAGTGGAAGGAAGTAAATCATGACCAACGGTTGCACATACCATAGTAAACATTGAAGATGGTGATGGGAAAGTAGTGTAGGAAGCAACAAAGACTTTTGCTTGTGGATGCATGACGTAGGCATGTAGGGATCCACATAGACGGAGTAGTGTCCTGATTTTTGTTCATCATGTGAGATGGAAGAATTTGAGACTCTTGGATGGAATGGGAGAAAGTAGGTGGTTGGAATTCTTGAGAGGTGGATGCCTCATGCAACTTTAGGGCTTTTTGCTTGGGTACCCAAACTAGTTTGTTTTTAGGTAGTACCTGTGAAGGTATGGGTTTGGGTGTATGCAGCTTTTGTGCAGCTTTTGGAGTAATCATTTGTTGCTTGGGGACCCACACCTTTTTCAATTTGGCATTGAGGTGTATGGGTGTATGTAGTTTTTGACATGGATAATGCTTGGATTCTTGGCTGTTATGTCCTAGGTCATGAAGACTCTTAGGATTTTTTACTTTATAGGTAGAGGCATCCACATATTTGTCATTGAATCCCCGTGGGATGGTAGAAGTGAGGTTGGTGAAAGCTCCTTGTTTAGACCATATGTGTGTTTGTCGGCCATGATTGGGGTATTTAGAGGATTTATAGATTGATGGATAAGGTGTTGGAAGCAGTGGTGGTAAATGGCATGGGGGGATATTAGGAGTTGGAAGTAGCGGAGGTAGATTGGATGGTGGGATATTAGGAGTTGGAAGTAGCGGAGGGAGTTTGGATGGTGGGGTATTAGGAGTTGGAAGTAGCGGAGGGAGTTTGGATGGTGCAAGGTGTATGGTCACATGCTTTTGACAATTGTAGGATGATGGAGGTGGAATGGCGACATATGTTTTGGGGATATGGTAGTGTTTATGATGGAAAGTGGTAGACTTAGGAGGAGTGGAGGAAACATCTTGAGTTTGTGCAACTTGGGGTATGTATCCAAGGCCGTATGAAGGTGGAGGAACATTGACATGGATAAGCTCCAAAATACCTTGTTCATGAAGGCCTAAGCCTTTACCTTGATAGTTCATATTCTGGAGTATACAGTGGATAGCAGGATTATGTGTAGGTGGAACACTAGACACAAGTTCTTTATTGGATGGAGAAGGCGAGATAGTGGATAATGGTTGTTGGTGTTCTAAGGAAGAACATTCATCTCTGAAGGTAGTAAGACCAAGGATATATGGTGGAGGATTTGTAGCTTGGTCAATAACAGATGGCAGAGGAGTATTACTGGTTTGATCTTCTATGCTTGCTTGGCAGGAAAGTGTCTCATCGAAGGAAGTGGAAGTTGTTGGATCTTGGCTAGAGGAAGAGATATCTTTGCTTTGAAGGAAGGCCATGAAATAGGGTGAATGGTGAAGTAGGTCAACAAGACTTTCATTGGATAAAGCATGTAGGGCTTGGGTGTTTTGTTCATGAATAGTTGTAGGGGTATGAATAGGATCAAGTGTCTCATGGAGAGGTTCAATATTATGGATCTCATCTTGATCATAGAAAAGGCACATATTATGGATAGGTTGCATGAAAAGGATTTGAGCTTGACTTAGACTAGGGGTGGATGTTTCCACATGCTTTAAGGTGTGCTCTTGACATATCTCTTGGTCTTCTTGAATGGAAGTGGAAGGCTCTTGGGTGGGCTCGTGGTCAACAACATGAGGGTGTGACAGACCTTGACTCTGGTGCATGGTAGAATGCTCGTTGAGAAGCTCAAGGGGTTGTGTATGACATGAAGGTGTTGTAGGCTTTGATGAGACATTGGAAGAATCTTTGGCAAGGTCAAGGACCAGAGTTTGGGGACATGGTTGACTCTTTGCTAGTATCCCTTGGATCACATCCTGCATAGGTGTATGGGTAGATGGATGAATGGTTGGATGAGTGGATTTGGCTTTCTCCCTAGCTTTGCTTTGGTTGTATAAATTTGGAAAACATTTTTCCCACCACTCATCTGACTCTTTTTTGGTGTGCCATTTAAAATTTGAGGAACTAGACGGTGGTGTTGGTGTAGAACCGATATGCTTTGAGACAGGTGTCTTAGAATATGGCGAAGGAGGACTAGGAGCCAAAGTGGGATATGATTTCCCTCTTGAGGTGGCGGTTGCCTTGTCATGAATATGGGAAAAAGACATAGGAGTTTGTGGCAAGGCATAGCTAGTGCTGGCACGTTCAGCTTGCAAGCTTGTCAATTCTTGTCCTAAGATGTCAATTTGTTGAAGAATTGCTATACAATCTTGGGGCAAGGGACATAAGTTTAATTTCCTTATCAGAGATTGAAGTTTTTGTTCAAGATATTCTAATTTGTTTGCCATTGACACAAAGCTAGAAAAGCTTACTAGTTTGGATTTGCAAAAACAAATGCGTCAGACCAGAGTGCAAATGTGTCACAAGTCAAGACAAGTGTGCTTGGAAGAATGAGTTGAATGACCTGTCTTATGTGTTTGATGTTGTAGTTTGATTTTGGCAATATTTAGCAAATGATCAGATGTATAAACAAGAAGCACTCACACAAGACACAAGCAACTTTGAATTGTGAATTGGAAGAATATGATAAGGATTAAACAAGCACACTTGCAAAGCAAATCAACATGCCCTAATGCCTAGTTTGATGTAAGGTATGGCCAGTTAGGTTTGGTCAATGTTTAGACAAGGTTTACTAGGAATTTGAAAACAAAATCTTGCCACACAGCCAGGAGAAGGGGGTAACCCACCCTTCACCTTCACTTCCCAAAGGTAGAAAGTTCTTTGGGACTTAGCCAAGAGTGACAGGATTCTGATTTCAAAGAGGGTCTCTTTCAATTCAACCTCGAATGAGGTCATCCCTAGGGGTGATGAAATCCCCTAGCAGGCCTCCTAGGATAGGGTAAACAAAAGCGAATCAAGTGAGGTGTTTTTGATCTCCAAGATCACCTTGCGGTGCGAAGAGAGAGCATACACACACCCACTTGATTCACACTCATAGTTGATTAATTATCCCTTAAGAAAATGAAATGTGAGGAAAAACACATCAAACAATGGTTCTTTTTAGCCCCGATTTCAAGGTGTGATTGAAGACAATAGTTGATTTTAAGCCTGATTTCAATGTGTGATTGAAGACAATGTTCGTTGTATGCCCCAAATTGAAATGTGTGATGAAAACAAGATTATGAGATAAAGGATGAAACAAAGGCACCTGATAAAATTCGTTGTCCAAGTTGATGTGTCTGCTACCCCTACTGTTGCTCTAGTTCCGTATGATCTCCTGCAAGTCAAAAAAATGAAAACGAAGCAAGTAGACTAGCCAAACAGGTTGTGATGCAAAAATTGAGAATCTGACAAAATTTGATGAAATATGAACTGTTATGAGAAAACTAAGTGCATGAATAGATTCTACACGAGGTTCTATGCAAATTTGAAAAAAAAATTTGTGAAAATTTGATCAAAAATGCAAAAGATATGATGATTTGAAGTTTAAATGCAATTTGGACTTTGACTGAGAAAAATAGTAGGAAAAAGGTACATTCACCTAATAAAAACCTTACAACTACAAAGTTTGCCTCATCAGCTTTCCAACGAGTCCAAGTTTGTGAAAATCTGCCTCCGTATGGCCAAGTTATGATGAAAAGAAAAAAATAGCCCTCCTAGGGCATATGGAGGACAAGGGAGACAGTCTGGACTATAACACTAACCACTAGTAGTTAGAGACAGGTTGATCACATGTGAAGTTAGACTGGCAGTTTATATTGGGTGGTCAAATTTTAGAGTAGCCCCTGGTCGCTGATATGACCAGGGGTTGGGAAGTTTGAAAAAAATAAACCAAAAGGAAAGAACCCTAACTTGAAATTTAAAGTTTAAAACCTAAAATTGTAAGTGACAACCTAAAGTTGAAAACCTAAAGTGTAAACCCTAAAGTTTGTTTGGGGGGTGGAGCTGGTGTGGTCATGTGCAGGGGGTGTTGCTGTGGCCGAGGGCGGCAGGGACAGAGGGTGGTCAGGAAGCAGAGGGGAGAGGGAGGTCCGCAGGGTTGGTGGGGTTTGGGCGGGCGATGAGTGGAGCAGGTGGGGGAGGATAGATGGTGGTGAGTAGTGGCGAGGGTTGTTTAGTAGGGGCAGCGAGTGGGAAATGGTGGTCGGCCGGTGGTTGTGTTAGGTATCTCAAGCGGTGGCGACACGGTAGGAACAGAGGTCGGGCGGTGGTCGACGGGTACTGGGTCGGGGGCGACGGGTGTGTGCCAGCAGCGGTGGGAGGATGGTGGTTTAGGCAGTGGGAGATATGGTGGTTTGAAGCGGTGGGAGAGTTTCAAAACCTACACATAAAATGCATTAAACCTACACATAAAATGCATTAAACCTACAACAGCAATTTGAAACCGGCGAACAACGAAAAAAAAAATCCTCCAACACAGCGAATGAGTGATTAGTGCAGCAAGGGCCGCGGGATCCGTACGGTACAACCTAAGGCCCCTAAAAAATTTTCAAAAAATATATTGAAGTTTATAGTCAAAATTTGTGGAATCGACATCCTGAGTGCGAAAATGAGGTCAGTTTTCACCCTGGATGCAACTTGCAATAGCTTATCACCAAAACTTGCAAAACCTGTTAGAAAAATAAGATTTTGACAACAAAACCTTCTCAAATTGACGATTGGATTCGAGAACAGTACGGTGGGCGCCAAAATGTGAATGGGAAAATGAGATAAATCAATTAAGATGAATTAACCCAATCAACAATGAAATATGCAAGCAAAGGAGATATAAAGAACTAACAAGTGATACTTGCAACCTTTACCTGTCGGCTTCCATTGGTCACCTATTCTCTCTCGATCTTGAATGATGAAGATGGGCCCTCAGGGAGCTTTCTTCCTTGCTTCAATTCCTCAAGATGACAAGGGGGAAATGGCTATGTGATATGATTCCTGCATTACGATGGTATGAAGAAGAAGATCCTAGAGAAAATTGGGTATAGATTCGATGCCAGAAGAAGTCTCTCTAATTGGCTTAGAAGGGGGTTTATTTATAGATTTTCTGAAAATAGAACAGAGGGTCAGGATCAACTGATGAGATCAATGGCTCTCATTAATTGTGAATCTTTAAATCATAATGGATGAATTAAAAATTTAGAGTGGAGGATAGTGAGTTATGACAATTGAATTAAGAATTCATGGTGTAGGATAATGGGGAACAATTGAATTGAGAATTCAATTGGTGGAGGCTAGTGGGGAACATTGAATTAAATATTCAAGTTTGGATTTTGGAGGATATTAGCTAATTAAATATTAAGAATATTTAATTATATGTGCAACATGGTGAGGTGGAAGGGGTGAGGTGGAAAGATGAGGTGGATTGATGAGGTGGATTTTGTGAGGTGGATTTAGGATTTGAGACATTAGAAGAATTTAGGGATTTTAATTAAATGAACCAATCAAATAAACTTTGAATATTTATTTGATTGACAGAGGAAAATAAGAATTAAGATAAATATCAAAATATTTACTTGATTCAACCTGTGCTAATTTTAGGCTATTACACTTTGCATCCACAACACCATCATTGACAACATTCTTGTTTTTGTTCTAGAAGCGAGACTTATCATTGGAATATTGAGGATAGTCTTTGTTATCGAGAAAAATCTTGATAGTGCCTTTAGTAATTAAAGCTTGTTCAATGATGGTTCCTTTGGAAACAAGTTCATCAAAGGTGCTAGCACTTTGAATTGTAGTTGGAATGAAGATATCAAGTTGTTGCTTCTCAGGTATTTCCCATGATAGTTTGCTAGCCATATTACACCATCATTGAGTAAATGAAGAAAAGGCTTCACCATTGTGTTGTTTATTGTTGACAAGGTCATTCATGTTTACCTCATGTTCAATGTTAAAAGCAAAGTGTGATCGAAACTTATTTGCTAACTCTGTAAAAGACTTAATTCCCGGAGGTAAATGAGAGAACCATTCAAGAGCTTGTCCTTCTAAGATTTGAGGGAATAGTCTCAAAAGATATGTATCATCATGAGCAACATCGAGACATGCCACAAAGAATGCTCTACGATGGTCTTCTGAATTTCCTTTTCCTTTGTACTTGTCAAATTGCAAAATTTTAAAGTGTGGCGGAAAAGGTGTCATATGAAGTGACTTGTCAAATGGATAAGTGCATATGTTTTCTAAGGAAAATGTCTTCTTGCTTTGTCCTACCGCTTGGTTAATCATTTGTTGAACATCCGTTGGAGATAATTGCTATTGTTGCAAAGGGGGTGAAACATGGTATGATGCATATTGAGGTTGCTATTGTGGGATATATGAAGCCATGACCATTTGTTGAGGTTGCATACTCACAATGTATGTCAAAGGATTGGTATGCGACCCATATGTGGTTGAAGATTGCTATCTTTGAGACACAAGCGGTGGTTGGGTATATTGTGACGAATTAGCACCAAGATTTTGCATCACATGAGAAGTGGAAGATTGATTGGAATTAATTAATGGTTGTGAATTTGGAGTTGGATTTGTGACATGGTAATTGGATGGAAGGATTGATGGATGCGAAAGAAGGATGGACACTTGGGTTTGTATTTTGGACAACATGAGGATTGGTATATGTCATGTGTTGAGTGACAATAGGCAAACCTTGGGTAGTATAAGATGGATTGATGGTTTGTGAAGGATTGTAAGAAGATGATGGAACGGATGTAAGTTGCTCAACATAAGTGACTATAGTGCTAGAATTAGCTTGAGAAACAATAGGCAGGTCACTCATGTCAATAAGACTAACATTGGGATTGTATGATGTATTAGATGGATTAGTGGAGATAGTGGTGATCATATTAGCAGTGGTAGGAGTATGAGATGTGGTGTCCACATGTGATGTAGCAGATTGCAATGGTTGTGAAGCTTGGACTATTGGTGTTGTTTGGATAGCTTGGGAAGCTTGCAGAATATGGGATATGGGGATAGCTTGTGATGTTTGGGGAGTTTGCACTTGGGCCACATGGACAACTTGTGTTACTTGTAGCATGGAAATGGTCATGGTAGGAGAAGGAGTATATTGGGGAACATGGAAAGGTGGAATGTTCAGATTTTGCAAAATGAAAGGGAGTACATTGGTTGGAGTTATCAAAGGTTCTAGAGTGTACTCTGAGCGTGGTGGATCAAATGAAGTAATAATGGGAAGTGAAAAAGATGTGTTGGAAGATGGAGTTTGTAATATGGTATGGGATGGTGTGACTATAGTGGATGGTCCCTTTGCAACAACAGCGGGAGTGTTTGGATCATGCTCTCTAATAGCGGATATGTCAAAATCTCTTGGTAATTTAGCTCCCATGCGGGCAAGTTGCAAGAAGTAGCAATTAGGATTGAATAAAACAAGTCTCAAATTGATCCCATACATGTGTATCTCAAAATTCTAATAAGTCTTCTTGGGATTGTTCCTTGTAAGTCTCCAAAAATGTTTGAGGTTACAATTGTTGTGAAGATAACTCTCCAATGGTGTACCCATGGGGCACAAACATATGAGGAGGCACACCGATTGTAAATTGAGTTTTGTCTCTAAAAGGTGTTGATCTAGATTGTGGTATCTTATCTTCCATCTCAACTTGCAATTTGGCTTCCATTTCAGCTCTATATTGACTCCTAGTTTGAGGCATGATGAATGATGTTGAAAATTGAACTTTAGCTCGTCAAAGTTTTGAGACCCAAAAAGATGATGGTTTGCTGATTGTTTGGTTGCTAGTTGTTGGTTGTTGGTTTGCTATTTTCTTTGTTGTTGGGTTGCTTGGTTGCTTTGTTGTTGGTTGGACTTCCTTAGAGAATAGCTCACACACTCAAGGGAAAAGTTGTTTGCTAAGGTAGCTATTTTGTTGATGTTACTAAAGCTAAAGACAAAAGATGATGTTTTGCTAATTGATCGGGTTGATTGATTTGATGTTTGGTTTGCTGGTTTGGGATCTCAAAAAGATGAAAAACTCGCAAAGTTCAATTGGTTGATAAAATCAAAGTAGGAGATAAAGTCCAGGTATCTGCTAATGATCAGAGATAGGTCTGAAAGCTAATGCTAAGGCTAAACAAGCTAGAAGTGTAGATGATTCGGCTAAGTCACTAAGATTTGCTAGTAATTGACCACAGGCGATAGGTAATAGCTCATATGCAAATCAAAAAAGGCCAAAAGTGACTGGTAATAGCTTAAATGTGATCTAGTTTTGGTTCAGATAATAGGCTACAGTGTTAACCAGAGGCGAGCCAATTTTCTATAGGTGACCAGTATGGACTCAAAAGTGATTTACTGTTGATCAAAGGTGACGCAGTTTAGACCAGAGGCGACTGACTATTGTTTAAAAGTGATCTAGTTTAGGCAAAAAGTGACTAACTGTTGTTTAAAAGTGATCCAGTTTAGGCAAGAGGCAACTGACTATTGTTTAAAAGTGATCCAGTTTAGGCAAGAGGCGACTGGCTATTGTTTAAAAGCAATCCAGTTGTCTGTATGTGAGTAGTTTAAGCTCAAAAGTGACTGTGTCTGTCAGGAAATATGTCTGATTTTTGTTTTTGTTTGACAAGAAAATAGTAATTGCAGTCACTCACACTCACAACAATCACAAACTTTTACAACCTAGGCTAGGAAAGGACTGTATTTGTTGAGTCCCCTAGCCGTGCTTATTCAAAGTAGATAGCTTCAGGATCTTGGTAGCACCGGCTCCTCTCCACGGCACACACTTCTCATGCATACCAAGATCTAAGTTTCCCAAGGCTTGTCCCCCCACCAAACCTTAGGATTGTCCCTGCTATTTCTTCTAAGAACCACATGAATTGGGGCGGGTTCAAAGGTCCCACCTTTTGCGTCAACAAATAGAAGGTTTTTGGCTACTACACAAATTTGCTAATAAGGGCATTCATTTGGATGGCTATATGTGCGGCAGTGCTACTCTCCATTATGGAGTCTCCCAGCCTTCAAGGGTTACGCGTTGGAGAGTTTTGGGGGAGGTTGGCTATCGGTATAACACAACAACACCCATTGTTTGTGTCTTTCGACACAAACACTTTTCTTATATAGTGGTTTGGAAGGACTTGGCTTTAGCCCGTTACTGCTTGGGATGTATCCCTTCTCACACTGGGAAGGCAGGCCCTCTAAAGATAATAACAAGTTCTCATACACCCAAGATCCATTTGATAGGCAAGGGGAGAGGATACTTTTGCTATTAAATTTGGGTTACAATCAAGCACATGCAAGCAATCAAGAAAGATAAATCAAGCACAGAGTAAGCAATGATTCTTTTTAAGCACCAAGCCCAAATGTTCCTGTATACACCTAAAATTGGCATGACACTACTTAAAATAAATATTTCAAATATTTATTTCATCGGTCACATTCTTCTATCAATAAATAAATAAATTTATTTATTTATCTAATTTATCTCCTCTCATTTAATTAAATAAATTACATTTATTTAATTAATTAAAATCACTTAGACCAACTTCATTCTTCTTAAATAATTAAATAATTTTAAATTATTTAATTAAGATGTCTTATTCTTCCAAATTTAAATAAAATGCAAATTTTATTTAAATAAAATCTAAAATCCTCACAAAATAAAATATATTTCTATATTTTATTTATTCTTCTCAAATATCCACAAAAATAATTAAATAAATCTTTTATTTAATTATGCTTTCTTATCTCTTCGAAAAATCATTCTTATCTTCCAAAAATAACTTTCCTCTTGTCACACAAAAGCAAAACTCTGAGTTACAAAAGCAAAATCACTTTTAAAGCATCTTCTAAAGCAAATCTTCTCTTAAATTAGAAAAATAAATTCTAATTTAAGAAAATCAAATCTTATCCTCATCAAGAGAGGAGTTAACTCAACTAAACTACTTTTGGAATGACATGTGTCCTTCTTCTATTGGATGCACGTTCCTCAACAAGCCTCCTCCGTTGATTCCTTCTTTTCTTCTCAACCATTGATCTTCCCTCACTCTCTTCTATAAATACAACATTCTTCTCTTCATTTCAGATCTAGATTTTGTGTAAACTTATGCTGCAGAGATATCGACGTGCCTTTGGCACCCCTACTCCCATTTGAGCATCCCCATTCACAATCCATTTCTGTATTTGAAGCTCATCTTCAAATACACAAGTATCCAAGCAATTCTTCATTTGTCATCTTTAACAAGCAAGCAAGCAAACAGCTTTTGAGGGCTTCAGAATCAAGATCAAACGAAGATAGGCAAACTACAGAAGGTGAAAGGTAAAAGGTGAAGGTACGATTTCTATTTATTTTTATATCTTTTATCTTCATATTTTGTAGATGTTTTGGTTTCATATTTCATTGATTTGAATAACCTATTTTACCCCTCACATTTTGGCACCCACCGTGGGGCCCTTGCCCCTCTACTAATAAAAAAATCTAAGTTTTCTTGAAGACAGGTCCATACAGGTGACACACAGGTCTCTGGCAGAGTTTTTGTGCATTCGGCTTCTAAAACAATGCATTTGCCTTCCAAAATGACACATCTGATGAAATGGCACATTTGACCTCCTGATTTATGCATTCACCTTTTGCTTTTGCGCATCTGACCAAGTGACGCATTCGACCCTCACAGTTGTGCATCTGATCTCTGAAGTTGCGCATACAACTCAACGGCGGCACCTGAGTTCCAATTTGCGCATACAATCTACCATATTGTGCTTCTACTGAACTTGCGCATACACTCTGCCGACTTGCGCATATACTCTTTCAGATTGTGCTTCTGTTAAAATTGTGCATTTACCCTGCCTTTTTGTGTATTCACCTCGTCATTTTGTGCATCTGCTATTTTTGCACTTGTGCCTCATCTTTTTGTGCATTTGATCTCTGTATTTACGCATCTATTCAAAAAGCTACACACTCCCTATTTCTGCTCATTCAAGCTGCAGTGTTGCGCATCTGTCTTCTAATTTCTATTTTAGGTTTTCTAATTTTTGCATGCTGGAACTAACATCTGTTTTGTAGGAGTAGTGACTAGATTAGGTCATCTAGATGATTGGACTAGTTCACTTAGACTAACTAGGGGTGAAAGTAACAAATGCATTTCATGACAAAACTACACATAGTCCCTAACTAGGAAGGAAGTAATTGGACCAAATTGCTATCTTGCATTGTGGATTTATTTTCTAGTTTAATCACTGCTATCTTCTACAAATGGGAAATGAACAATGCTATGATTAATCACTTTTCAAGTTAACAATCGTGTGAGTGTACAAGTAGATTAACTCATTTAGTTTTTTTATTTTTTTAACTAGGTTGGATAAACAAGTGTTCTCTGTGCTTGCGAATGACAATAGGCTTATGCTCTCCCCTTAACTGGGTGATCAAAGTGCCAGACTTGTCATTCTTTTTGTCAAACCTTTAGGGGGGCCTGCCCTTGGATGCATGCTTGTCTAAGTGGGAATGACCCTGAGTGGTAATAGGCTAAAGCCAAGCCCTACCAAGCCACTTAAAATAAATTGTGTTTAGGGTGAAAACCTCAAGCAACGAGTGTTGCTGTGTTACACCGATGGCCAACCTCCCCCAAAACCCTCATAGGCATAACCCTTTGAGGCTGGGAGACTCCATAACGGAGAGTAGCGGTGCCGCACATGTAACCACTCGAATGGTTGCCCTAACTAAGAACCAATTGTGTAGTAAGCCAAAAACCCCTATTCGTTGATGCAAAGGGCAGAGCTCTTGAAGCGGCCTCGATTCAAGTGACTCTTAGTAGAGGTAGCAGGGACAATCCTAAGGTTCGGTGTGGGGATGAGCCTAAGGAAACTTGAATTTGGTATGCATGAGAAGTGAGTGCTGTGGAGGGGAGCTGATGCTACCAGATTCTGGAGCTACACGCTTTGAGTGGCACAACTAGAGGATTCAACAAATATTGTCACATCCAACCTAGGTTGTACTTGTTTTGAGTCATCATAGTCCAAAACACAAAAAAATATAAAAAGATAAAAATCATAGAAAACTTCTATGTGTTTGCTATGCTTTTGCCATAATTGAACATCAACATCACTAGAAACACCAAGTTTTTCAAACCAAAAACACTAAAAAATCTTGAAAACGATCCAAAATTTTCTGAAATTTAGAGAAAACAAGCAAAAAAGCCAGAAATGCGCATTTGCCTCGACTTATTGCACATTTCATTCGGCAGCACATTTAAACAAATGTAGAATTGTGCATTCACTCTGACTTCTTATGCATTTGACTCCTGTTGTTGCACATTCAAACTATTGCGCATTTGAACTAGAGAACAAAATTCAGTACCTTCCAAAAGCAAACTGTCAAAAACTTTTCAAAAACCATCTTCAAAACCTGTTTAGTTTTTCAAAATTTGATTGAGACCTTGCAAATCAACCATTTCTCCTTCTTTTCCACACCATAGCTATTTGCTGATCCAAAATCTCACCAAAATCTTCTTCCAAATTTCCAACAAGGGTATAGCCAAATTATTCTTGATCAAAATCAAATCTCAAGCAAAAACCTAGTGAGGCTCCCATATCAAGGGTTACTTATCCTTTCGGAACTCCACTAGGGGGTTGTGCAAACACTATTCAACATCAAGTAACAGATTCCTAACATCCTAGCTTTTAACTATCACTTTTGTATATCCCACTTTGTTTGACACCACCTAGATCTAAGAAGAACCTTGCTAAAACCTTGTTTCATTCTAGCACCTTGCTCAAATCTTCCAATCTCACCTCATCCCATCTCTTTACTACCTTGCATGGTCTTGACAAGATTACAAAAACAAAAGCAATTAGAAATGGTAGAGAAAAATATTTTTGATGGTCACGAAAGCAATGAAGAACCCTCCATGGAAGAGATCCTTAAAATGCAACATGACCCAAAATTTCAACACCTATTAGATGGAGTACTTGCACAAGACCCTACAAAATTCTTCTTACACCTAGCAAACCTAGGAGTAAAACTTCCTAAAGGTTATGATGTAGAGGCTCTAAGAGAAACTGAAGAAGAGAGAAACCCAAAAGGAAGTAGACAAGGTGAAATACCCATGGATAAGAGCAAAACAACAATTGACTCCTTGGATGCCCTAAGCCTAGTGAACCAAAAAGTCGAAGCTCTCCAACAACAATTTTCAGACATGAAAATGGGAACATCGACTAAAAACTACACCCTAGAGGATATTTCACCATATCCTTTTGATAGGTCCTTAATCATGATTCCCTTCCCCTCGAGATTCGAGGTGCCTAAATTTGATAAGTATCGAGGGAAGGGTGATCCAAGAGATCATATTAGAGAGTTCAATGCTGCTTGTCTAGAGGTCGCACATAACGACACTTACCTTATGCGACTATTTCCACAGAGCTTGGGAGGACAAGCCATGGATTGGTTCTCTAGACTGCCACCTAGTATTAAAACATTCAATGAACTTGTCAACCAATTTGTCACCCACTTCTCATACAATATTAAGCACATCTCAATATTGGATCTCTGTAACACCAAACAGAAAGGAGGAGAATCTTTCACTACCTTCTTACAGAGATTGAGACAACTGGCAAGCAAGTGCCCACACCAAATACCAGAGACACAGATGCTAGAAATGTTTGTCCACAATCTGCAAATGGACCTAAGTTACCAAATCCAAATCTAATGTCCTACATCTTTTATCAAGGTCATTGAGATGGGCCTCATCATAGAAAAAGCCCTAATCACAAAAGGTCAAATCAAGCTCTATAAAGACTCTCCCAATACCAACACCAACAATGACAAACCTAGATTCTGGATGAAAAACAAGAATGTTGTGAACGACGGGGTGGTGGATGCCAAAAATACGGCACCTAAGCAACCAATTTTCAACCTATCAACACCTCAAAATAACCCCCCGCAAAACAAACCAATAAATACCGAATCTAGGTTTACCAACTTTCGACCTAGGAGAATGTTCACACCTTTGGATGAGTCACTAGAAACTACCCTATGGAAGCTAATCGCCGACAATCTCATAACGCTTCCCTCAGCATGAGAGTACGAACCAAAGGTCAAACCCCGTTGGTGGAACGACAATGATTTTTGCAAATACCACCGAAACAGGGGGCACAAGACAAATGATTGTATTGCGCTCAAGCATATAATCCAAGACTTAATAGAGCAAAACAAAATATTCATCAACGGACAATCTCACGGACATACCTCCAACAACGATCATCAGGCATTTAATGATCCTCTTCCTAACTACGAGCAGGGAGAACCTTCCAACAGAAATAACAGTGGCTCTAACAACGCAAACTACACAAATGTTAGCTTCGACTATGTTGTTAACCATATCTTAGAAGGTGACTCACACATCAATGTGATCACTATCAACAAGGATCCAGATTGCAACATTACTACCCGTAGTAACAAGGTCACCCTTAGAGGAGCTTCTGCTCCTCCGTCTAGTCAATACAGTATAGTGGATCACCTCCACAAAACACCTACACACATCTCCATGTTGGAACGTCTACGTATGTCTCCTTCTCATAGGTCTATACTTGACAAAGCCTTAGCAGAAGCCTCCATTCCCACAAATCTAGCTGAAGAGCAATTCCAAACTATGGTCGGTCACATCACCTCACCACACTCCCTATCATTCACTGAGAAGGATGATATGTTTATCACTCAACCCCATAATGCCTCCCTTCACATTGAAGCTTTCATACACAAGCACAAGATCAAAAGAGTCCTAATAGATGGAGGGGCTGGTTTGAATATCTACACATTAAAGCTAATCCTTACATTGGGGTTTTTAGAGAAGGCTATAGATCCAAAAAGAAAAATCACCATCAAAGCCTATGATGAGGAAGAAAGAACGTCTAAAGGAATTGTTACCCTACCAATCAGGGTGGGCCCCATAGTGAAATATGTAGCTTGTCAAGTCCTTGACATGGAGCTAGCATACAACATTCTTCTTGGGTGACCATGGATCCACGCTTTGAAAGTAGTACCTTCTACATACCATCAATGTATCAAGTTCCCATATGAAGGACAAGAGATCACCATCCAAGGTGATCCTAACTCCTATCAATACTGCAACTCCATTAAGCCCAAACCAGAAGTTGTGATCCCCAATAACCGTGCCTCTGCTTCTTCCTCCTCTCATGTTGACCTAGCTACACTTGCCTCTTCTTCAGGGGAATCTCAACCTAAACTCTAACTCAAAGATAAAGGCTTGGGTGAATACATGGTATCTCAGTCCCTCTGCTTGGCGCAACTGCCTCTATCTCCTTGATCCTATGGGAGACCTATCTTAAAAACACCAATAGCAGAGAAGCCAACCAAAGGACCATTTGTGAAATGGGGAAGCCTAGAAGATGAAAGTGATGAAAAAGACATCCTACAGTGGCTATACAAGGATGAAGCTAGCTCCTCAACACAACATGACCTTCCCATTATACAAACGACACAATATGGTCAAGGCTTTCAAATACTACAGAGAATGGGGTATGAAGGACATTGTTCACTTGGTTCAAGAATGGATGGCATCACTGAACCCATCCAACCTCATACCTTAACAGCTTGAGACACTACAGGGATAGGCTACATTGGAGCACCAAGAAACAACAGAACCAACAAGAACAAAGGCAAACAACCAGAAACCTCTACTAGTAATCTAGTTGAACAAATTCAGTGAATGCAACTGGGGAGCGAAACTGATTCTAACGAGTATGAATGGGATAGCCTCTTTGAGATGTCTTGTGATGAAAATGATATTGACGTTGTTCATGAGTATGACCCAACCCATGCCAATGAGGGACAAGGTCCAAGGGCTAGGCCATTAGAGTCTGATCCGCATAACAACAATAGTGAAAATCGTGAGGACGGAATGTTTCCCCCCTTGACAGACCCACTAATAGAGACTACCATCATAGACTTTGTCCGCTCCTTCAATAACTCTGTCCTAACCATCAACGCCATTGAACTAGACCAACCTAATGATCCCTTGCCTCTGGTACACCCTGAACTTATCGACTGGGACCTAGAAGGTACCACCCCTGAACTAGACACCTTCAAAAATGATGATGTGCAATCATCGATTACCTTGAGCTTAGAGATCACATACCTGCAGGTGACCACAGAGCTGGCTATGCTATTGAACTCAATGAGAAGGCCTATTTTGGAGAGAGCGCCAAGCCTTTCAATCATAAAAACATCAAAATAAAAGAATGATCTAACGGTGAAAACTGCTTTGCGGCAGTGTTAGATCATCAAAATAATAAAAATAAAGACATATCCAAGGGTGAAAACCTCTCTGAGGCACCAAAGGATGGAAGGCTTGACCCTCTCCCCAATCTTACACATCAGGAGAGATTGTTGATCTTAATCGAACTAGCAGAAGCAATCAATGTCAACACAGGTGATAATCCGAGAATGGTCCACATGGCCAAGGCTCTAACAAAACATGAAAAACCAACATTTACAGATTTCTTCAAAAGAAAATAGATGAACTTTGCATGGACATACACCGACATGCCAGGGCTAGATCCAAATCTTATCATGCATCATTTATCTCTAGCTCCGGGAGCTAAACCAGTCAAACAAAAACTCAGAAAGATGCATCCGCAGGTGGCCCTCATGGTGAAAGAAGAACTAAAGAAGCTGTTAGACGTTAGATTTATCAGGCCTATAGACTATCCTGAATGGGTTTTGAATATAGTACCGGTGGCCAAACCAGATAGCAGGGTCAGAATATGCAATGATTTTAGAGACTTGAACAAGGCTTGTCCCAAAGATGACTTCCCCTTGCCCAACATAGACATGATTGTCGATCTTACGACAGGACACACTATGCTGTCACTCATGGACTGTTTCTCAGGATATAACCAAATAAAGATAGCACCTGAGGACCAACACAAAACTACCTTCACATGTCCTTGGGGCACTTACTGCTGGTGTGTTATGCTGTTTGGTCTAAAAAATGTTGGGGCAACATATCAGAGAGCCATGACAATGATCTTCCACGATATGATGCATACTATAATGGAAGACTACGTCGATGACATTCTAGCAAAGTCTCTCACAAGAGAAGGGCATCTAGCAATACTAGACAAGATCTTTAACAGGTTGGAACAGTTCAATGTGTGACTTAATCCAAAAAAATATGTGTTTGGGGTTACAACATGAAAACTATTGGGCTACATAGTGTCTGCAAATGGTATTGAAGTTGATCCCGCTAAGGTGAAGGCCATAATGGAGATGCCACCTAAAAATTTGACTCAATTGAGATCCCTACAGGGCAAACTATAGTCTATTAGACAATTCATTTCCCAACTGGCAGACAAGTGCCACCCATTCTCTCATCTGCTACACAAAAATGTCCCCTTCAAATGGAATGAGTCATGCAAACAGGCATTTCAACAGCTAAAGGAATACCTAATGAAGCCAGCAGTATTAATGCTACCAATTCAGGGCAAGCCTCTATTACTGTATATCTTAGCTACACCTATGGCTCTGGGAGTGCTCCTTGCTCAACAGAACTATGATGGAAAAGAACAGGCTATCTACTACATTAGTCGAACACTCGTCGGATACGAATTGCAATACACACCAATAGAAAGAGCATGTCTAGCTGTTGTATTTGCCTCACAAAAATGGAGACATTACATGCTGTCACACTCTATTAAACTGGTGGTAAAGATTGATCCACTGAAATACTTACTCAACAAGGCTGCCTTAATAGGTAGACTATCAAAATGGGTCATGCTTCTTAGTGAGTTTGAGATTGAATATGTGGATAGAAAAGCGATAAAAGGACAAGTGCTTGCATATCAACTAGCAGAGGCACCTTTAACAGATGACAACCCCCTGAGCTTTGAATTTCTAGATGAGTCTATCTTCCACATCAACACAGGAAAATGGAAAATGTACTTTGATGGCTCCTACACTCAACATGGATCGGGGGCAGGTATCTTATTAATCACACCTAATGGTGACACTATTCCAAAGTCATATAGATTAATGTTCCCTTGCACTAACAATGTAGCAGAATATGAGGCTCTGGTCATTGGTATCAAGTTAGCAGTTGAGTGGAACATCAAGGAACTTCAAGTCTATGGTGACTCACAACTGGTCATCAACCAAGTAAATGACGACTACCAAACAAAGGATGAGAAACTGATTCCTTACAAACGAATGGTAGATGACTTCAAGGAATATTTCATCAAGATATCATTTGACTAGATACCAAGGATCAAGAATAAAGCTACAGACGCGATGGCTACAATCACATCCCTCCTTGACATTCTAGGCAATCAAACACGATATGACTTCTTAGTAGATCCAGTCTCCTGTCCTGCTTATGACACTCCAGATTCCCATATCATATGCCACATCATAGGAACCGATTCCTCTCTCTATGGTAAAATATTTGCCTATCTAAAAGAGACTACCCTCCCACCCAACCTCTCCCATAACCAGAAAAGAACCTTCATCTGATAGGCATCCTGGTATGCCATTGTCGCTAACACCCTGTATCACTGAGGTCTAGATGGTACTCTCCTTAGATGTCTAGATAGAGAGGAATATCAAATTGCTCTAAGCAAAATACACGATGGGATATGCGGGGCTCACTCTAGTGGCCCACCCTAGCCAAGAAACTCATACGCATGGGATACTACTGGCCCACAATGGAACAAGACTCCTATCAGTTTGTAAAGAAATGCAAAAAGTACCAAATCCATGGGAACTTGATACATGCGCCAGTGCAAGAGCTACAGCTGTTGACGACTCCTTTGCCTTTTTGTCAGTGGGGACTCAACTTAGTGGGCAAGATCCACCCTCCTTCCTCAAGCGGCCATAAATTCATTATCACTACCATACAGTACTTCATGAAGTGGATTGAAGCCATGCCTCTAGCCAACATCATAGGCAAATAGATTGCCTCATTTATCCTGAACTATATTAGTTGTCGTTATGGTGTCCCTTCGTCCATTATCACAGATAATGGACGACCCTTCAAAAACCAAGATATTAGGGAACTATGCAACAAATTCCATATCCAGCACCGCTTCTCAACTCCTTATTACCCACAAGGTAATGGCCAAGCTGAGGCATCAGATAAAAGCATTCTGAAAATCCTCAAAAAGACTGTCATTGATGCTAGCCGTGATTGGCATGTCCAACTAAATCCCGCACTGTAGGCCTACCACACAAGCATCCACACACCCACAGGTGCAACACCATACTCCCTAGTCTATGGATTTGAAGCTATCTTGCCCATTGAAGTTGATATCCCATCCTTGCAAGTCTCATTAAAAGGCCTCATATCAGATGAAGAGTACAGAGTAACCAGACTCCAAGAATTAGAGCTGCTCGAAGAGCGAAGGCAACAGGTCTTTAACCACTTGAAAGCATATCAACAATGCATGTCAAGAAGCTACAATCACAAAGTAAAGCCCCGGATATTCCAAGTCGGTGACCTAGTCTTACGAGAAAATCCCAGAAATCAACAAGATAGAGAAAAGAAAGGAAAGCTTGAACCTAACTGGCTGGGTCCCTATGTTGTCATCACAGCTTATGGATCGGGGGCATATCAATTGGCTACATCCGAAGGTGAACTATTTGATGATCCTATCAATAGCATGCACCTTCGCAAGTTCTATACCTAAAAAGCCCAATGTAAGGGAGTCCTGAAAAAATCCAAAAAAATCAAAAAAGTGATCAAAAAATAGAACAAAAAATCAATCAAAAAATGGGAAAAATAACAAAAAAAATCATCCTACAGTGAAAACCTGGCAAACAGGCACCTAGGATAGGTACCATGGTGAAAACCTGGCAAACAGGCATCATGTGTACTTTTAGCTTCTCATGCAAATAAAAGCAAGTGGTGAAAACCTGGTAAACAGGCACTACCCACGACAAACCACTTCCTCCATCTGTTTCGGCTTCATGTCTCTTGTGTCCTTCATCTCATCCATCTGGAACCAATCTCTTGAACCATTGTTGAACTACGTTGCCTCTGAGTTATCACATAGGCAAGGTCATTCTCAATGCACCCCTGAGGCTCCTCTTCACTCCACTCTACAGTCCCGTTGGTCCCACAGTTGGTCCTTCTATCAATCTAAGTTCATTCCTCTACCACCTTGCCATCGGCTAGGTCTTAGGTCCGCTAGGGTTTACCCTAAACTACGTTGCCTCTGCATCATCACGTAGGCAAGGCCATTTAGCAATGAGCCCCCGAGGCACTAGGTCAGTCCCTTAGGGTCCGTCTCTCCATGTCTGTCTATCACCTCAAATAAGTCGATCCTTGTCTAAACTGGGGGCAACTCCTCGACCTAGTTGTAGATTTGGATTCTTGAATGCCACACTTTTTAAGAGGATCCAAATAAAGGATTGTGATACCTTTCACTAGGCAAACAAATAGCAGGAAAGCAAGCTACTCAACAACAAAAGTCTTGACACAAAGCATCAACTTGTCCAAAACAAAGCACAGCACCATATCAAAACACTAAAAATGATTCTATATCAATTATGGCAAAAGACATATCTAATGCAAAGAAGTTTTGTCAACAGGTTAATTTACAAGGTCTTGAATTTTTGTCATTATGTCTTCCTACGCTACTCAAGGATGCCAAAAGCTAGAGATGCTATGATGGGGGCATAATTTTTCTTTGTCTGTTGCTTGTGGATTACACCTTAGTAATGTGACAACTTTCGTCTAATGACGTGATCAGTAAAAGATCATCGAGGACTCCGAGGTCTAAACATGAAACGGGGCAATCCTTGTCTATTAAAACGCAAGAAGGACTCAGGTCATCTAGATTCAAGTTTGACTAGATGCTTGTATCAAGTTGCCATATCAAAATCCATGTAAGACATACTCAGGTCATCTCGGTCTAATTATACCTAGATGCTTGTATTTTCTTACAACATTTCAAAAAAGTGAAAAATACCAAAAAAAGTGCCCAATGATGAAAGCAAAAATCCTTGCAAAGATGACAAAAATCCGCATGCGTATCCATCTCATATCCAACAAATCCATATCATCCATGTAATAAAGCAAATCCTACAATATATCAACCAAAAGTCAGTATTTCTTCATCTTCTCCTATTCCACTTGTCTACATCATCTCTGTATTGATTGAGTACATTTGGACATATCAAGAACATAGCATACAAGTTGCATATCACATCGTATGAGATAGTCACCCACATGATCAAATCATTTTGCATACATACATTAGGTTATCCACATACATGTGCATCCATATATCATATCCAAAGAAAATCAAAAACATAGATCACATACATATAGAGTTGCATAAATGATATTCATACACATTAGCATTTTGCATATCAAATCATACAAAATCTATCTCGTATGCATCACATAGGCACAACATCATCAGATAGATTGCATCCATAGCATATCAACATAGAACACATGAGCATATAGAATATCAATCACTGCATCATCATATAAACTATCACAAACATGTCCAAATGTACAAACATATCAAAATCTCTGTCCAATCTCTCATAGTCATATCATAAGTGTATACAAAGTACAACAAAAATGGTGATACATGTCTCAAGGAAAAAATAATACATATACAGGCCATCTCAGCCATCACAAATGTGCTATGATACAATCAAAGAATGGTGCAAGTATCTAGGGCTACCTAACCCTGCTGTCGGGGCGCACTGCTTCTTGTACTGCCCTCTCCTCTACCTCCCCTTGACTGCTGGGGACCCCTCACTGATCTTATAGACCGTGATGTACCTGCGCTCTGAGCTGCCTCTGACTGGGTCCTAAAACTGGGTGCATGATGCTCTACTGACACAGCTCCGTGGTATAACCCTCTATAGTACTGAGCCTGTGCCTAGGCTCTAGTCAGCTCACCCTGTACCTGGACCACCTGGGCCTGTGCCTGCTGCACCTGTGAAACTAAAAAATTGGAAGTCCCATATGTGCCCATGGCCATCACGGTTGCATCTCTCTCTGAACTCATAGCCTGCATGCTAGCTAAGGCTGCATCTCTCTCCCTCGTCAACTCTGATATCTGAGTCGCATCTAACTCTCTCTGTGACTCTATAGCTCTCAGATGAGCCCTCAGCTGCCTAACCTGGCTCTGTAGTCCAACTAGAACCTGCTGCTATACATTAGGCTATGGAGCCTACTCTGCTTGTGCCACCTGCTGCGCTGGTACCTGTGCCTGTACCGGCTGTACCACCTGCTGTGGCAGCAGCATCTACCTCCATGCTATCTCTGGCTGGACCACTTGTACCTCTACCTACTAGCCCATAGGTCCCTCTCTGACCCTCTACCTCTGTCTTGCTCTCCCATCATCTCCCTGATCTCTCCTCCTCCTCCTCCGTCCTCCCCTCCATCCTCCCCTCCCCCTGCCAGCTACACCCTCATCCGCTAAATCGCCCTCATCTAAATGAGGAGCCACCTCGCCTAGCCCTGAGTATCTCAGGAATGGGTGTGCCGCGAACCACTCCTCATAGTCTAGCGTCATGCCAGCATCTACTATGTCCCTCCTCATCGGCCAGGCTGCATAGGGAATCTGCTGAAAATCAGCCAATGCCTCCTCGTAAGATGCCACAGGACCCCACCTATACCTCTCTACGTGAGTCCTAGCAAAGCGTGCCTCGCCCTGCGATCTACCCTGTACATGGCCAAACTGTCTTTGAACTCGGCTGACAATCTATCGCTCCAAGATGTACCGAATCCTGCCAATGAGCCATCTCATCTGGAAGCAATAAGGTAGCTCAAGAGCCTCGTCATCCCATACCTCGCAGTCAATATATGGCCGCCAGATAACTGTATCTAGTCCATCAAAGGCATGCCTCCAATACTCAAGCCTCCCCAGCCTGTGCTGGGAAATCACACCTACATAGCCGTAACTGTAGGGCTCACCCCTCTGCCTGTGAAACACACATATCGGCCGTGTGATAGCAATGTGCTCCCACAACCAAAACTGTAAGAGAGATGACCCTATTGATAAACTAGATCCTCGGTGGTACACTACCTGATGCATGCCTCTGTATAGGTGTGCAAGCACGCACACACCCCAAGTATACCAAGTCCCGTCTATAACCATACTCTCCAGCACCCATCCCCAGCCAATGGGGAAGCTGTGCGCTCTCCTATCAGGGCATACTACGCCACCGATTAGTCCGGCCACTATGCCCGGGAAGTAGTCATAGCAGTCATGCATGTCCTGTCACGAGATCTCCTCCCCCACCAACTCTGGATCATCAAAAACACGTCTACACTCCTCCAGCCCAGCGTCGCGCTATGACTCGTACTCCACCAACTCTCCCTGAATAGGGAGGTGTAGAATCTAATAGACATCCTCCAGAGTAATCACCATCTCTCCCGTCGGAAGATGGAAGGTCCCATCCTCGCTGTGGAAGCGCTCCACAGCTGCAATTACCATCGCCCAATTCATGCAAACCTCGGGCATGAAGAGCACATGATACAAACCCATAGCACCTAGAGCCTCCTGATCCAGCTCGGTCAACATATATCGTTGCAACAACGGCAACAGAAACTACTCACACGATGTAAGAACGTCCCGAATATCCTCCTACAACTAAGTAACGCATACTGTCAGTGAAATCCATATCCATATTAGACCTACTCAAAGCAATCAAGCTATCCTATCATTGGCTTAACATATCAAATTAATCAAAATAGCATATCATCTCTCGACTAGATTCTCGGCAATCTCGGAGATCGCTAATCAATTGACGCATCAATCAGGATGCCAATTGGGTTAATTTCGTTAAGTCAACTGATTTTCCTAAAGTGCAAATGCACCAATCTAGGTGGTAAATGTGTCGTTTCATACCAAAAGCGCCAATTCACCATGAATGCGCCACTTTCTGACGTGTATGCGCCATTTCGGGGATCACATGCACAACCCTAGCAAATGTGCCCATTTAAAACACATATGCGCAATTTCTGGACGTATGCACCACTTAACAACTCAAAAGTGCAAATTCAAACAAATGCACAAATTCATGGCTCAAATTGCCAAAATGCACAAATGAGCCACTTCGTAGTATAAATGCGCAATTCTGTAACGCATGCGCCATTTCGGCACGCATATGCACAACACGGGTGTTTTTGTGCATCTACCCTAGTTAGTCTTCCCTAGCCATTAATACGTATAAAAATTGACTTTTGTCAAGTTTTGAAGAAACACATATCGGGGGTCCTGCCTCTGCTGGCCGATCGAATCGTCGAATCCTCTCAAACCGATGCTCCTCGCGCGGAATATCCAACTCTCTGGCTGCCATGCTCTCCTAAGCTCTCTAGAGGACAAATCAATTATGGACAAGTGTACAAATGAATAGAATATGTGGACCCAGCTCCTATATATAGCAAATGACCCATACCTGACTGCATGACATCTGTGGCTACTTCCCATGTCTTTTTCTCTGAACCATATCCCATTTTTTTCTCCACCCTAACCTGTTCTTCACCTTCTTCTTCATGAGATTGTCCGTCTCATGCCCTTCTGTCTTCTCCTCGTCCAATCTCCCGAGGGGGCATCCTGTCGTTAAACTTGCACCAGGGGCAAACTAGGGCATGTATCATTGTCAAAAATTCTTATTCTTTGAAACAACGTGATAAAACACATTGCATCAAAGAGGGGCAAAATGTATACACCTAAAATTGGCATGACACTACTTAAAATAAATATTTCAAATATTTATTTCATCGGTCACATTCTTCTATCAATAAATAAATAAATTTATTTATTTATCTAATATATCTCCTCTCATTTAATTAAATAAATTACATTTATTTAATTAATTAAAATCACTTAGACCAACTTCATTCTTCTAAAATAATTAAATAATTTTAAATTATTTAATTAAGATCTCTTATTCTTCCAAATTTAAATAAAATGCAAATTTTATTTAAATAAAATCTAAAATCCTCACAAAATAAAATATATTTCTATATTTTATTTATTCTTCTCAAATATCCACAAAAATAATTAAATAAATCTTTTATTTAATTATGCTTTCTTATCTCTTCGAAAAATCATTCTTATCTTCCAAAAATAACTTTCCTCTTGTCACACAAAAGCAAAACTCTGAGTTACAAAAGAAAAATCACTTTTAAAGCATCTTCTAAAGCAAATCTTCTCTTAAATTAGAAAAATAAATTCTAATTTAAGAAAATCAAATTTTATCTTCATCAAGAGAGGAGTTAACTAAACTGCTTTTGGAATGACTTGTGTCCTTCTTCTATTGGATGCACGTTCCTCAACAAGCCTCCTCCATTGATTCCTTCTTTTCTTCTCAACCATTGATCTTCCCTCACTCTCTTCTATAAATACAACCTTCTTCTCTTCATTTCAGATCTAGATTTTGTGTAAACTTATGTTACAGAGATATCGGCATGCCTTTGGCACCCCTACTCCCATTTGAGCATCCCCATTCACAATCCATTTCTGTATTTGAAGCTCATCTTCAAATACACAAGTATCCAAGCCATTCTTCATTTGTCATCTTTAACAAGCAAGCAAGCAAACAACTTCTGAGGGCTTCACAATCAAGATCAAACAAAGATAGGTGAACTACAGAAGGCGAAAGGTAAAAGGTGAATGTACGATTTCTATTTGTTTTTATCTCTTTTTATCTTCATATTTTGTAGATGTTTGGGTTTCATATTTCATTGATTTGAATAACCTGTTTTACCCCTCACAGTTCCTAATTTAGTGAAAAACCACAAGTCTTGGACCGATCGAAGCTGCAACAGATATGTTAGTAGTTCGGTAACCTCCTTTTCTTGGACAATTGATAATATGCTGCACAAATACCCAATTAGTAGCCAAGAAAACTAAATTGCAAATGATAAGGACTGAAAATGACACAGTTTACTAGAGGCGATCAACTATTGATCAAAAGTGAACTGTATTCTGCCATAGGTGAAATGTTATAGATCAGAAGTGATGCCAGTAATGCTAGATGCATACTGATAAAGCTCATTAGTGATGTGAAAAAGCAACAAGTAACTGGTTACGGGTCATAAGCAACTCAGATCTGCAAGAAAAATAGAATGTAACAAAAACCCTAGTTTCACAAAAAGTGATCCAGATAGCTAAAGGCGATCATTGTTAGGTTAAAAGTGATTCAAATAAAGGCATAAGTGACCATTGTTAGCTTGTAAGCAATGCAGAACATGTAGTAAGTGACTACTATTTGCTCAAAAGTGATCCAAGAATTCTAAAAGCGGTAGGTTTCAGCTCAAAAGCGATACATATATTCAGACATTGACTGGTTTTCACTCAAAAGCAACTGGAACTTGCTGTAAGCAATCAGAAAATATGATCTTCACAAAAACAACTTCAAATAGTAAAGTTAATCAAGGACATGAGTCCCACTAGACATGCCAAAATGTGATAGGTAAAAAATTAGGTTAATAAGATCAAGCATAGCCATGAAAACCTAACCCTACCATCATCAAAGAATCTAATCCGAATAAAATCAAAAGCATGCAATTCAAGAACAATATCACCTAGATTGTATGATTCCTTGTTTATGATGTGGATTGCTTCTTCAACAATGAATAATTATGAAGATAAAAGCTTCCATGATGGATGGATGATAAAGATAATATGCTAGATGGATGCTAAAGTACTCAATATGCTCAGGATGATAATGTAGATGCTATATGAATGTTGGATCCCTATAGTATGGAATGAGAGGGTGTTTATATAGAACTCAACCAAAATGAATCAACGGTGGAGATTCAGTGGCTATGTGAATGGCTAAGATTAAATGATAGACATAGGTGAATGTGAAGATGACAAGTGGAGAGAAGATAAGGCTTATGTGTGACCGTGTACATAAAAAGTACTACATGTGAAAGATATTAAATAAAAGATGTAGTACCATTTATCTTTTTTAAATGAAAGAGGTACAGATGTTGGCTCATGAGATAAATGATAAGAGAAATTAATTAAATAAATAAAATTTATTTAATTAAAATAGAAGAATAAAGATATTAAATAATTAAAGATTGTTTAATTATAGCTTAGAGGAAATAGAAGAAATAGCTAATGAATTAATTAAATAAATGTAAATTTATTTAATTAATAGAAGAAATAGATGTGTTAGGGATATTGCTCAAGTGTGTTAGACAAATGTAGATGATGGATGATGCAATATTTGAATACTAATGATAATGAGTCAATTTTGGGTGTCTACACAGACAAATTATTTCCACTTTCATCTTTTGTTCTAAGGTCCAAGGATTTGGACCATGCCTTTTCACTACTCCACAAAAACATGTGCATCAACAAAGAGTAATGATTAAATACTAGTGGAGCATTGGACACTTTCAAATTTGTTAATTGCTTATGGATTTGATTAGTAATATAAGAAGCATAATCAAAACCCTTATTTAGGGATTTTTCTTGAATGTCCACTGCCATCATCATCAAAGCAATAGGCATTCTCAAATCATACTTCCTCCCCAATACCTGGCACAAAGCAAAGTAAGTGTTCTTGAAATAGTCCCCAAATTCATCACAATTGAAAGGCTCCAACTCCTTCAAGGTAAATTTCACCCTCTTCTTGCCCAAATCCCTTCTCATGTGCCTAGGAAGCACATGATTCCTGTATCCATATTTCTCCCTCTCATATTCCTGGCACAATGCATTGAAATGAATAGCCACTGTGGCAGAGGGGTGCAGCGCAAAAGTCCTCACAATTTGACTTCTATTGATATCCATCCTTGGAGTCCCCTTCACACTTTTTATGACTTTGGCATTAAAATCATAGCACTTTGCAACCTCCTTGATCAAACTGACATCAACAAAGACATTAGGCACAATGAGTTTTTCCAAATCACATGTCCATAGATTGTTGGCTGGTCAAGGGTACTCTGATATTTTATATGCATACTGGAACAATTACCATCCACTCTATGGTATTATTATGTCTCCAATACCTCTAGCTGAATCTTTTAGCTAATCAGTTAAAATGCCCTCACCAATAGCCCTCTTTCCAACAACCTTTACCCCTGGGAACAACCCCATGAGGTCATCCTCCGTGAATCTAGCAAAGTCACACTTTACCCCTTTTTTCTACAGTTTTTCCTCCCCAATCTTGGGTTTAACCCTTCTAGTTTTAGGTTTAACCTTTGATGCCTCACTATCTTGACTCATTTTATAGAATTGAATGAGACTATGTGATGTAGGAGCATCCAGAAGAATTCAAAACAGTTGAGACAGTTGATAGTGAGTTGCAGAATATTGAGATGGTGACCTAGGGAGATACCGAATTTTACTACATTTGAGTATAAGAGGTTGCGGAGCTGAAATTAATATCTAGACATAGGAAGCTACAACATATCAAGAATTCAGATCATTTGGCTTTGATTCTGGAAAGATATCGCTATCAGAAGATTGACTGTTGTTGCACATTTGACAGAGCAGAGCCGACTATGTTCAGTGGAGTCTAAATCAGCATGCGAAGAAAATTCATGACTTACGAAGCAAAAAGGAGCATTGTTCGATGAAGTTTAGGACATGGCCAACCTTCTGTAAGATCAGCATGAAGTTCTATGCATTTTCAGAGTAGTGCCTTATGTTTAGGCCTGACCTATTTTGTGTACACGTTTCATAACTAGTTGTTACAATTAGGCTGACTTGATAATGATTTGAAGGCTTGCAGAGGATGTAAATGAAGGATAATGATTTGTTACAAGGTAGCAGTGAGGAGGTGATCGATGACACGAAGATAGGAAGTGAGATCTTAAGTTATTTTGGTCTGAGGGAGTAGCAAAATAGAGTAGAAGGCAGAACAGGAAGCAAAATAAGTTGCAGAGCAGAGAAATGAGTTGTAGAAGAAAGAAATCATGAAAGAATATTATTGTATGAATCTTTTGTAATCCCTGGGCTGTGGCCTAGCTTGTGTAAATCCCTTGAGGCATGTGTAATTTTATTTGAAGTTATAATATAAGAGGAATGAGCTTTGAAGGCTAGGTTTTTCCCTATTAGGGTTTTACTAGGATAAATCTTGCGTTATGTGTTCATGACTACCTTTTATCTTTCAATTGTTTAGCTGTAAGCTTCTATTGCATATCCCTTATGATCATGCTGTTAATTGATTAAGGATGCAAGGTTGGATAGTCCATCACTAGACCCTCCTATCTTGATTACATCAAGTGGTATCAGAGTTGGTTTCAAATCTGCTAGGTTGGTTGTGAATCTATTAGAAGGTGGTGAATCTAATGAAGTGTTGTGCGAAACCCTAGAAGCAATAAGTGTCATCGTGGAAGATGATCAAGGAAAGAAAGATTTGGGTAAGCTTTTCAAAATTAAGTTGTTTATCTAATTCATTTCAATGGTAAAATTGGAAAGAGGATGAAGAAAGAAAATGAAACCCTAAAATGTGAAAAAGATATTTTAGAAGATGAACTGTGCAAAACGAGGAAGTATAATGTAGAATTGTTGGAGAAGATGAAAGATCTAGGAGTGGACAAGTTTGATGCCCTTGAAGAAGAACTGGAAGATGTGAAGAGTAGAAATGAAGACCTAGAAGTAGAGTTGAAATTGTTTGAGGATGTTGAAAAGAAATTTACAAAACTAGAAGGATTTAAGTTATTTTATAAGGTTGAACATATGAATAGAGATATAGAAGATAGTTTGGAAGAATTGAAGAAGGAGAATAGTTTGCAGAAAAGTGAAATATCAAAATTAAAAGAGTAGAAAGATCAGTTAGAACAGTCACTTGTAGCATGCAGAGAAGAGAATGAAAATCTAAAATCTAAGCCTAAATTTTGTGATGTTTCTTGTGATACTAGTGATTTGTGTGATGATGCAGAAGTTTCTTTAGATAGTGAAATTAAAGATGACAGTGTGACAAAACCTGGAGTTGTTGGTGATGGTATTGGTTTCAAAATCATGCAAAGAATCGGATATCAAGGACAAGGATTAGGAAAACATCAGCAAGGAATTACAAAACCTATTGAACTAGTAATAAGATCAAGAAGTGAACGCATTAGATATGATAGAGGTAAGGATGTCGTTGCAAATTCAAACAAATCAAATTAGGGGAGAAGAGGTATGTATTGTTCACATTGTAATAGACATGGACATGAGAAGGAATTGTGTTGGCATCTATATCCTCATTCTGAAAGGATGTGCTGGGATAAAATGAGGAGGAGAAGATCTATGGTAAGTTGTATACAGAAGAATTATGGATGGATTGATGGACAAGAATGGAAACATGTTACTTGTATGTTTAGAGGGAGGTATAGACTGAAGTATTCATGTGTTGGATTAGGATACAGAGACAAAAGACCTTATGCAGAGCACAACAAGAACAATTATTCAAACTACAGAGGGAGAGATGACAGGAGTCACAATTATGATCACAGTATAGGATACATAAGAAATGAAAGAGGATTTGATAGAAGACCATTCAGAAGAATCTATTTTCAAGTTTGGAAGAGAAACGAATTAGGCAGTGAAAGTCAACAAGAACCTGTTATCAGAGAGGCTAATGAAGGAGAAGCAGTACATAATTCAGAGACAGTTTGTGCAGAAGAAGAGCCTGTTGATACAGAGATAGTTTATGCAGAGGAAGAGGAACCTTTTGGGACATCAGATTTGATAGAGAAACTAGAAGAAGGAGAAGCATTGATCTTAAGGAGATTTGTGTTATAGAGCAAAGGAAGTAGTGCAAAAGAAAGTTTGTGTGAGACCTATCAGAAAAGAGAAGTTCATAGAAAGAGGGAATGACAAGATATTCTACCAGAGGAGAAATTTTATATACTGGAGTAAAGCAAATATAGATAAAGAAATAGACAAAAGTATTAAAGCAGTATATGTAGAGCAGAAGATATAAGATTCTGAGGTGTGGGGGAGTAATTGTATCTGAGATTAGCATTGGAAAGTGTTGCAGAGAAGTTTAGGAAGTGTATTGATTGGATTATAAAGTAACTTGATTGTTCCAGAGGATGCATGAATGAATTTGATTGAAATAGACATTGATATTGAGGCAACTTGTAGAGAAGACTTGCTCAAATCACCGATCATTGAGGCAGTGCAAGGCTTGCAAGTAGACTGCCTAACCTAGACCATGACAAGATGATGAACTTGAGGCAATTTTGTAGGGTGGCCTTGAACATATCACTAACTTAGAGGCAGTTGTAAATACCTAAAAATAGAATGTTGAATCTAGATTACTTTTGAGGTAGTTTTGTAGGGTGGACTTGGACAGACCACCGACCTTGAGGTAGTTGCAAGTACCTGTGAATAGATCATCGAACCTATTTGATTTTGGCATAATATAGACCAAAGTGATGAGGCTCACTTTTCAAATAACCCTAAGAATCTGATGTAGGAGCATCTGGAAGAATTCAAAATAATTGAGATAGTTGACAGTGAGTTGCAGAATATTGAAATGGTTATCTAGGGAGATACCACATTTTACCACATTCGAGTATAAGAGGCTACGGACCTAGACTTAACATCTAGACATAGGAAGCTACAACATATCAAGAATTCAGATCATTTGGCTTTGATTCAGATGTTTAGGCCTGACCTATTTTGTGTACACATTTCATAACTATCCATTGCAATCAAACCGACTTGATAATGATTTGAAGGCTTGCGGAGGATATAAATGAAGGATAATGATTTGTTACAAGGTAGCAGTGAGGAGGTGATCGATGACATGAAGATAGGAAGTGAGATCTTAAGTTGTTTTGATTCGAGGGAGTAGCAGAACAGAGTAGAAGGCAGAATAGGAAGCAAAATGAGTTGCAAAGCAGAGAATTGAGTTGTAGAAGAAAGAAATCATGAAAGAATATTGTTGTATGAATCTTTTGTAATCCTTGGGTTGTGGCCTAGCTTATTTAAAGCCCTTGAGGCATGTGTAATTTGATTTGAAGTTATAATATAAGAGGAATGAGCTTTGAAGGCTGGGTTTTTCCCTGTTAGGGTTTTCCCAGGATAAATCTTGTGTTATGTGTTCATGACTACCTTTTATCTTTCGGTTGTTTAGCTGTAAGCTTTTGTTGCATATCTATATGATCATAGTGTTAATTGTTTAAGGCTGCAAGGTTGGACAGTCCCTCAACAGACCCTCCTACCTTAACTGCATCACTATGGGTTTTACAGTTCAATCCAAACACCAAGGTTTCACAATTACTAGTGTCCTACCAGAATTATAGATCCCTACTACCCCAATTATGCAAAACCCTAAAACTATTCTTTCCTTAAACTAGGGCTCGAGAAATTTTACACATACAACTATAATTTCCCTTCTCCAACTTTTCAACTGAAGCTTTTTTACACAAAGGAAGAGAAAGCTAAACTTACCTAAAACCCTATCTATTCTTCACTTCAAATTCCTTGCTTGGAGCTCTATTTGCTTGATTTCTTGAAAACCTTTTGCTTAAGATGATGAAAAATCACCTCAATTCTTGACTTTATGGGCTTTGGATCGCATTGATACACCATTAATTATAGAGAGATAGCTCGTGCAAGTGAGGAGGCTGAGACTGATAGTTAGCCATTTTTTTGTTTGAATTCTGGACATGGATGAAATTGCTTTAAAATAGGATCAACAGTTTCCATGCATCGCCTTTTGCTTTAATGCCCTCCAACACAAAATACGATGTGAAGAAACCTTGCGATGAGCTGAGAGGCTGCCACATACTATTTCTGTCCTTTAAACCTTGCTACCTACTTTATTTCATGTTTATCGCACATCACTCTTTGGCTTAGTTCCAGTGATTATAAAATGTGATGTGATGAGTTGCTACGACGAGCTGCTGTTGTGACACCTAGTAGAGAATATCCCTTGGTTTATACCTTTGTTTCCAATGTTCATCGTGCATTGCCTTTCTCCATATTACTCCTCTATTCAATTTATGATGCATTGAGGCTATGTGATGAACAAGCATGATGACATGTGGTAGAGATCTAGAGTACCTAGTGCATATTGTGCTTTCCTTCATCCTTCATGAGAGCAAACAATGATTGAAGGGTTTTATGTGATGCAATGGGAATTGGACACCTATACTGGAATATCCTACTAGCATATTCTTTGTTCCTTCCTTCCCTTCTCTTCTCATTGCATATCACACTTTGGACATGGGGCATTAAGTATACAAATGTGATACAAAGGATGAATGCGATGAAAGGTGATGTGACTACATGGTACAAGTGGGGTGGTGGATGAAAGAACTTAAGTGAATAATTCTGTACATGCACTTTAAGTTGTTTTAAAGAGGGGACATCACTAGGTAAATACAAGTAAGGGGGCACTTGCTAGATCACATTCATAGCTCAAATATAGGATAAAAGCCATATATTTCATCTAGTGGAACATTTTGATAGAAGTTTTATGACAAGGGACCAGACGGTGTCACTAGGTGAAAGGGGCCAGTCAAAACATGAATAAATAAACATAGGTTATAACTAAACTGATGGGGAACTAGCTCAACTAGTCAATGTAGGATTGGATCAAATTATGATGTAGGAGCATCCCTGGTTCAAGAGAAATCTTGCATCGACCAAAAAAATTTGCATTTCAATTTGTTTCTTTTCATTTTCCTATTCAGTTCAATCATCTTAGTCAGTAGCAATTTCTACATTTTGGTCTGCATTTCAAACCTTGTGGAGCTAGACTTAGTATCTAGATCCATTCATCTACATCATATCTAAAATTTAGAGCATTTGGACTAAGTACCAGTAAGATATCAATATTAGAAGATTGACTGTTTTCTCAGAATAGAGCATCCTAACAATCTCAAACAATCAGCTAAAGGAGAAGACTTGCGAAGCATTTCACAACCTTCGAAGCTAAATGACACATCACTCGATACTGTTTGTTTTGTGGCTAACCTTCCCTGAGATCTGCACATCATTCCATTCATTTGTGGATGAATTCCATTCATTTAGCTCTGACCTATCCATGTACACACGTTATAGCTCTTCATTAGAGTTTGTGATCTTCCTTCGCCGATGCAGAGGAATCTTTGGTTCTGGAGATGATATATATTGATATAATAGATGCCTAGGAAAGTAGTTATGATCATTAGAATAAGTTCATAGTTTAGATTTTGTGTGAAGGAGCTTCAAAGATATATCTTGTGTATATTATGATATTATGTAATTAGGCCTATGAGCCCTGATTATAAGCCCACATGTTGCCAACCAACTTGTATTTGAATTCTATGATACACTGAATGACTAAAACTACTCTAGCTGTACGGTCTGGATAGTTCTCTTTGAGGACCCTCCTAACTGTGACTACACCAAGTGGTATTAGAGCGAAAGTTCAAATCTTTGGGAGCGAATTGAGAAAAGGTGGTGAAGGAATTCTGTAAGATCTTGCTATGGATAGATCGCCGAATCTGATGTAGGTTACTTGTGTTGCAATTGATCACTGATTATGAGGCAGTTGTCACCTTGTAGCCCGATCACCAAACTTGAGGTAGTTTGCACTTGATCCTAAGAAGATGCCACCGAGGAGAGTCCCTATTGTTGGAATAATGGCTGGAAGAATGGATGAGATGATGGAAATGATGAAAACAATGAGAATTCAATTGGACACTGTCGAGGAAGATAGGAGAAGAGGATTGACACCTAGACCTAATGTTGAAAGTGATGATGAAGAGGAATTTTAATTTGTTGAACAAATTGGTGAAGCCCTAGGAGGTGATGTAGAAGAAGAATCAGATCAAGTCAAGATGTTATGAGCCATTTCAAATATAGGGAAGAGACCTAGAGTTGATGTACTGAATTAAACTAGCAATTTAAACCCTGAAGAGTTGATTTACTAGATAAATGACATGGATGAATACTTTGAGTATGAAGAAGTTGAAGATCCAAAGAAGGTGAAAATTGCAAAAACAAAGTTGAAAGGACATGTTGCTATATGGTGGAAAGAAGTTTAGCTGGATAGAAACAGAAGAGGAAAATAAAACTTACAAAATGGGACATGATGGTGACAAAATTGAAGAATCAGTTTATACCTACTGACTATGACTTGGAACTATTGAAGAGATTGCAAAACCTGAGACAAAAGGAGAAATCTATGAAGGAATACACTAAAGAATTTCATAGGATGATCATAAGGATAGGACATAGTGAAGCAGGAAAAGATAAAGTGGCTAGATACATTAATGGGATGAGATTGAACATTCAAGAAGAATTGAGTTTGGTAAGGATGAAAACACTGGAAGAAGCATACCAGTGAACAATATTTGGTGAAATTTCATATTAGATCTTATCATGATGAAGTCTTGTGTGATATTATGCCCATGGATGTATGTCATATTTTGTTGGGTAGGACTTGGTAGTATGATAGAAAAGCTATAGATGATGGGAGAAAGAATACATATACATTATAACATTTAATAGAAAGAGAATTACTTTGATTCCTTTGGAAGATGATCCTAATGTTAGAAATGAAAGCAACACTACTTTAATGGAAATCTGATTCAAGATAAATTTTAACAATCTTAAGTGTGCATTAACAATGGAGATTGTAACAAAACATAAAACCCACTATAGAAAAGATGTCAAACATGAAGAGCTCAACACAATGACATGATGTTTATGTGGAGAAAACCCTTGTAGGTAAAAAAATCCACCAGGAAAGAAGCACAAGTTTGTATTAATCTCAACAAGATTTTGCAATACATCAACTACACAACTCTCTCCACAAGTCTTCAATCTGATAGCATTCCGGCAACACCTGAGTACCTAAAATCTGTATTGTAACAAAAAATACATGGAAAATACTTATAGAAATGTTTTCCACTCCATTCTAGGCTTTCACCTTCTCTCTCTTAAGATTCTCCAACCTGTAAACATTAATTACCATCTTACAAGCATCTTACACTTGTCCAAAAACAGCCATGCAAAGGTTGGTCTCTCAAGACTAAATTTAGCCTCTTACAGCATCTTATGACATGTCATAACCATCATAGATTCCACAAAAGAGTATCTTTCCAAGATAGGAACCTTGGGCTAAATATAGCAAATATACAACTAACATATCCATCATATGCGTCATAGAATCTCATAATCTTATAATAACTTGCAGTTGTCATAGATTTACTTACCAAACATTATGACAGTTGTCATACATGCCAAAATTAGTATATTCTTCAAGGGAGCATGCCTACCCTCATTTACTTTGAGTTTTTACATTTTCCAATAGTAAAAGTCTCCGTAATTACCTCCAGTTGCACTGAAATTACCCCTGCCAGTGAAACTAGTACATCTCCTCATGGATAA
Source organism: Cunninghamia lanceolata (assembly GCA_027924645.1). Lineage (NCBI taxonomy): Eukaryota > Viridiplantae > Streptophyta > Pinopsida > Cupressales > Cupressaceae > Cunninghamia > Cunninghamia lanceolata. Next base: position 10,582,492 of record BSBN01000178.1, on the reverse strand, counting down.
TTACAAATTACATATAATAAATGGAATAAATAAAATATTGGGATTTACAAGGTTAATGGCACCTTATCCCAACACCTAAGGGTGAAATATGTGGGAATGCTAGAATCTGTTTGGTAGATGGAAGAAAATTTTTGGATGGTTTGAGACATGAGAATATGTGTTATGCCTTGATTCCTAAGAAACTTGAAACATTGAAGAAGGGAACTGAAGAATCACAACTGGAGGAGATAGTTGAATTGTTGACAGAGTATGAAGACATCATATCAAACAATGTACTTGAAGGATTGCTACAAATTAGGAGTATCAGTCATCACATGGATCTTATACCGAGAGCTAGTTTGCCTAACAAAGCAACACACACAATGACACTAACAGAGAATGAGGAAATAAATAAATAGATATAAGAATTGTTGAGGAAAGGTTTGATTAGAGAAATCTTGAGTCCTTGTGCAGTACCTGTAGTGCTATGACCAAAGAAAGATGGAGAATGGAGAATGTGTACAGACTCTAGAGAAATAAACAAGATCACAGTTAAGTATAGATTTCCTTTACGTAGGATGGATGATATCATGGATTGTTTGAGTGAAGATATTTCACAAACATAGATTTGAAGAGTGGATACCATCAGATCAGGATTAGAGAAGGGGATGAATGGAAGATTGCTTTCAAGACAAATGAAGGATTGTATGAGTGGTTGGTGATGCCTTTTGGATTGACAAATGCACCTAGTACTTTCATGAGATTGATGAATGAAGTTCTAAAGAAATTCTTGGGTAAGTTTGTTATTGTATACTTGGATGACATTTTGATTTTCAGTAAGACAAAAGAACATTTGCATCACCTTAGACAAGTATTGCAGAGACTAAGAGAGGACAAGTTGCTGATAAACCTTAAGAAGTGTAGTTTCATGAAGGAAGAACTAGTGTATTTGGGATTTGTGATTTTTGTGGAAGGATTGAAGATGGACCCTAAGAAAGTTAGAGCAATTGTTGAATGGCCTACACCAGAGAGCATTGGAGAAGTCAAATCATTCCATGGATTGGCTAGTTTCTACTAGAAGTTCATCAGAAATTTTAGTTCAGTTTGTAACCCTTGACAGAGACAATGAGAGGTGACAAAAAATATTTTAAGTAGACATCAGGAGCAGACAAAATTTTTGAGTTGTTGAAGTAGAAAGTGACAAAACAACCTGTTTTGGCTTTATCAGATTTCAATAAGGTATTTCAGGTAGATGGTGATGCAAGTGGAAATGCAATAGGAGTAGTCTTAAGTCAAGAAAGTATACCTATAGTATATTTTAGTGAGAAATTGAATGTTGCAAGGAGAAGATATTTAGTTTATGACCAAGAGTTCTATGCCATAATTCAGGCCTTGAAGAAGTGGAGACATTACTTGTTGCCTAAGGAGTTTGTGTTGTATATAGATCATCAAGCTTTGCAATATTTGAATAGTCAAGGTAAGTTGAATCAGAGACATATGAGATGGGTAGAGTTCATGTAGAGTTCTACTTTTGTGTTGAAGCATAGGAGTGGAAAATTAAACAAAGTTGCAGATGCATTGAGTAGGAGAAGGAACTTGCTGACAGAGATGAGAGTTGAGGTATTGGGATGTGATGAATTGAAGAACCTGTATGAGGGAGACATTGATTTTGTAGAACCTTAGAAAGCATGTAAGGAACCTGTTGTAATAGATAGAAGTGGTTGGACTATTTCATTCAAGAAGATATGTTGTTTAGAGGAAATCAGTTATGCATACCTAGGAGTTCCATGAGAGACAATTTGATCAAAGAGAAACATAGTGGTGGATTGGCAAGACATTTTGGCATTGATAAAAAAGTGGCTTTGGTGAGTGAACATTACTTTTGGCCTTAGATACATAAGGATTTTAGGAACTTTGTGCAAAGTTGTAGAGTTTGTCAAGTTTCAAAAGGGAGTAGTCAGAACATTGGATTGTATAAACCTTTGACAATACTGAAGAGACCTTGGGAAGACATAAGTATGGATTTTGTAATGGGATTGCCTAAGACACAAAGAGGACATGATTCAATATTTATAGTGGTGGACAGATTTTCAAAGATGGCACATTTCATACCTTGTAAGACACAACTGATGCAGTACATGTAGTTGACCTATTTTTCAAGGAGATTGTGAGATTGCATGGATTACCTAAGAGCATAGTTTCATATAGAGATACAAAGTTTGTTGGATACTTTTGAAAGGAAGGTAGGTGTGTGGAAATCACTTCCTACACTAATCTAATGAGGGGAGGAGACTACAAATCCAATTTTATCTTTACAATTATAGCTATGTTAACCCACTAACAGATATATTGCAGCAAACAAATACACAAGAATGTAAGACAGAAGAAGAGAGACACAAGATATACATGGGGAAAACTCTTACGGATGAAAAACTCCACTCCAAAACATAGCTCAAATGTATTCCGTAAACAAAGAAGGTTACAATACAATCACAGAGCCAATGCTCTTACAGGAGTCTTTGACACTCGTATCTAGAGATGTTCTGATAGCATAATAGTACCTATCAAACCTATAGTACTTCTCCTCTCCAAAGCCCCTGTTTATAAAGAGAATACAAGGCAAAAATGGCTCCACGTTGAGATGGGCATCCAACATAGCCTCATGGCCCAAAACCCATGCCTATGGACACTTGTCCAACACTGTAGGATGTCCTAACTCTTGTCAAGTCACCCCATCCCAAGGAGGTCACCTATTTCCAAAATGGGCTATGACAGATGCTCTTATGACTCTTACAACCATCATAGAATCTGTCATAGCTATCATAACTTACAGCTGTAAGAGAATCTATCATACATAGGCTATAAATAGTATATTCTCTTACAACATGTCATATCCCACCTTGGGGTGCCCAAAGATACCTTTTTCAAAGATGCTTCTCGACACATCTCTTCACCTGTCATAGGATCTTCTATTTCTGACTCTTACATGTCATAACTTTGTCATAGGAATCTATCATGACTGTTTTAGTCAAAATTCCCTTAAAAACATTCTAAGATGTTGACACATGGCAAAATATTCCTACCACTAAATGGGATGCCTATCTCATCATTTGAGGACAAATTTACATGTGGTCATATGCCATGTAGGATGACACATCACCGTGCCAACTCCCACAAGATGACAGCATAGGATTTGCATCCTAATTATACAATAGGCAATAAATAAATAAATACAATGAAATAATACAAGGAATTACCAAGGTTGAGACACCTTAATTCCCAACATTCTCCCACTTGTCGAACACCTTGTAAGAGCCAATAGAAATAACAAGATTTAACTGCTATAGGCCGAGAGGCCGATAGACTCCGAACACCATCTGAACTTCTCTGTGACCACTAGTTTCGTCAATGCATCTGCAACATTCTTCACAGTATCTACCTTCTCCAAATTCACCTTCCCATCCTCTACCATGTCTCATATGAAGTGAAACTGTACATTAATATGCTTTGTTCTAGCATGTAAAGTTGGATTCTTCACAAGGAAAATTGCACTCTGACTGTCACAACAAATCGTAATCTGTCCTGCATTAACACCAATATCTAAACACAATCTCTTAAGCCATATGGCTTCCTTGCAAGCATGGGTTTCTACCATGTACTTATCTTCTATTGTGGACAAAGAAACCATAGGCTGTCACTTACTCATCCAACTAATTGCACCACCAAACATAGTGAACACATAAGCACTAGTGGATCTCCTATTGCCAATGTCACCTACCTAATCAGAGTCCACAAATCCATGAATACAAACTGAATGCAGAGGTCCTATAACATTACCATGATAGCATATGGAATACTCAGAAGTACCCCTCAAATATCTAAACACTTGCTTAACTACATCCCAATGTACCCATCAAGGATTAGCCATAAATCGACTAAGGACTCCCATTGCTTGGGCAATGTCTGGTCTTGTGCAAACCATAGCATACATCAAATGGCCAATAACACTAGCATAAGGTACCCTTCTCATGTCCTCCACCTCACTAGGAGATATTGGACAATCATTAATAGGTAACTTTGTCCCCATTGAAATAGGAACACACAATGGTCTACAATCTTCCATGCTGAACCTATCCAACACAGTCTTCACATACTTACTCTGGCTTAACCAAAGTTTTTTGTTAGCTCTGTCTCTTTTGATTTCCATTCCCAGAATGTACCTGGCTGCCCCTAGATTTTTCATCTCAAATTGTGCTAACAACTGAGACTTGAAATTAGAAATCATATTCTTACCATTCCCAATCAACAACATATCATCAACATACAATGCAATAATGAGAATGCGATCATTGTCAAATTTGTTAATACATACAATGATTTGATTTCAATCTCAGAAATCCAATTGACAACACAAAGGTATCAAACTTCAAGTACCACATCCTAGGAGACTGCTTCAAACCATACAAAGACTTATTTAACTTGCAAACCAAATTTTCTTTACCTTTCTCTATGTAATGCTCTGGCTGTGACATGTAAATCTCTTCTTCCAAATCACCATGAAGGAAAGTTGTCTTCACATCCATCTGTTCTACTTCTAAGTCATAAGCAGCTGCAAGAGATAATAGAAATCGAATGGATGCCAGCTTTACAATGGGAGAGAAAAATTCACCATAATCAATCCCCTCCACTTACAAGTACCCCTTCGCAACCAATCTAGCCTTGTACTTTTCAACACTGCTATCTACACCGAATTTCTTCTTGAACACCCATTTGCATCCAATAGGTTTCCATCCTTCAGGCAAAGGCACCAAGTCCCATGTTTTATTCTTCTCCAAAGAAGCCATCTCATCTTCCATGGCCTCCTTCTAGGAACTTGCATCTTTCATGCCCATAGCCTCTTTCACAGTTCTAGGCTCATCAGTGTTAGTAAGTAAAGCAAAAGCACAACTAGAATCAAGTAATGAATAACCAAACCTATCAGGTTGCTTTCTCATTCGTGTAGACCTCCTCAATGGCTAAGGTTGAGGTTCTACTTCTTCTTTTGAGCTTTTAGAGCTGCTAGAGCTCACCTTGTCATCAGGTCTCATAGGGTCTATTTGTTCAGTCTTCTTAGGGGTAGAAGGAAACTAAACTGTATCCTCTTTCTTTTTTGTTTGTTCTGGCTGTAGAGCAATACAAGAAGGTGTTAGCTCTCTGAAGATAACACTTCTACTATACAACACTTTTTCAGCCATAGGATCCCAAAGCTTGTATCCTTTCACACTGACACCATAGCTAATAAAATACATTTAACAACCTTGTTCTCCAATTTAGACCATTTCTCCCTAGGCACATGTGCATATGCCTCACAACCAAAAACACGAAGATGTCTAACTAAAGGCTTCTTACTAGACCACATCTCCATAGGTGTCTTACCAACAAGAGCTGATGTAGGAGACCTGTTTACCAGGTAGCAAGTAGTGGCAATAGCTTCAGCCCAAAACTTTTGTTCGAGGCTTGCTATACTAAGCATACTTCTAGCCTTCTCCATCAATGTCCTATTCATCCTCTCTGCAACTCCATTTTGTTGCGGGGTATATAGAGTTGTCTTATGTCTTTCAATCCCTTGCTCTTTACATAACTTATCAAACTCTACCAAACAAAACTCACCATCGTTGTCAGTTCTCAAACACTTAATCTTTTTACTAGTTTGATTTTCAGCAAAGGCTTTAAACTCCTTAAACCGACTAAAGAATTCAGTCTTGCTTTTGATAATTTAAACCCATGTCCTTCTACTATAATCATCTATGAAAGATACAAAATATATAGATTTTGAAATCGAAGGAACATTAATAGGACCAAACACATCAGAATGAATAAGATCCAATACACTAGAAGACTTGTGTGAACTAGAGTAAAACTGAACACGATTTTGCTTTCCATATACACAATGTTTGCAAAAGTTGAACTCGAGATTACAATCATTTAACCCCTCAACGATGTTTTTATTTTTTAGGGTTCTAAGACCCTTCTCACCAATGTGGCCATATCTCAAATGCCATAACATAGTCTTTTCAACAGGAAGCTTAGCTTCCATAGCATGTGCACTACCATCAGAACTAGTTACAACAGATTTCTTCACTGCTCATTCAGATGGTGGGGATGAAGTGACTATAGCTCTTTTCTTTGAGTTAGAAGAACTATTGCACTATGAAGTGCATGCCTCCAACTAAAATAGAGTACCTCTCTAAGTACCCTTCACAAGCACCATAGATCCTCTAGTCATCTTGTATCCATCCTTCGAAAAGACAACCTGCACACCTGCCTCATTCAACATACTTACAGAAAGTAGGTTCCGTGCAAGGCCTAGGATGTGCATAACCCCAGTGATCCCCTTCACTCATCCATCAGGGAATTGGATTGAGACTCTTCCATGACCAACAACCTTTAGATGAGAGTTGTCACCTAGGTACACTCTTCCACCATCAAACTCTTCATACTTTGTGAACCAGCTTTGGTGCGAAGACATGTGGAATGATGCACCAGAATCAATCAACCACACATCATCAGATACATGGTTGGCCAGGGCTGCGATGAAAGCATCACCATCATCTTGTGACTTGTCAGAATCTGAATCAGGGGCGGTCTACTTTTTCTTTTTCTTTTCTTCTTTACATTCCTTTCAGAAATGCCCCATTTTCCCACAGTTCCAACAGAGAGTCTCAGACTTTCCATGAGATTTGGATATCCCACTTTTCACCTTTCTTGTGCTTCTTTTTCCCTTTCTCTTTGGGTCTTCCACGAATCGCAAGAGCCTCTTTGGCTAACTCGGATGTCTTTCTCCACATTTCTTTAGATAACACCGAAGACACCACATCTTCCATCTTGAAGGTGGTAGTGGTGCTTTCGATAGCCATGATAAGATGATCCCACGAATTTGGCAAAGAACAAAGTAGGGTCATACATAGATCCTCGTCCTCCATTTTCACACCCACAGATGTCAACTGTGCAACAATCATGTTAAAAGCATTCATGTGGTTTGCAACAGATCCTCTATCTTCCATCTTCAGAGAAAACAACTTCTTTTTTAGAAAAAGATTGTTCACCAAGGACTTGGCCTGATAAACATCACCCAGCTTCTTCCAAAGGTCTTCGGTGCTTTTCTCCTCATGGACATTCAACAAGACGAAGTCGGCTAAACATAGTCTTATGAGACCCTTAGCCTTCTGATCTTTGATGTCCCAATCATCTTGTGACATCACTGTAGGGTTTACATCGGATATAGTTTCCCATAGGTCACGATCAACAAGTAGGTCCTCCATCTTGAGTTTCCACAACTCAAAATTAGTGCCATTAAATTTCTCCACTTCTAATCTTCCGGATGTGGTTTCCATCTCCTTGCTACAACAAGATACAAAATGCTCTACACAACACTCTTGGTCAACCTAAGATCAGTTCAAAAACCCCTACCCAGCAGCTATAACCAAAATTGGCCAGGCTCTAATACCAACTAAAAGGAAGCTAGGTGTGCGGAAATCATTTCCTACACTAATCTAATGAGGGGAGGAGAGTGCAAATTCAATTTTATCTTTACAATTATAGCTACGTTAACTCACTAATAGAGAAATTTGAGCAAACACATACACAATAATGGAAGACAGAAGAAGAGAGACACAAGATATACGTGGGGAAAACCCTTACAGGTGAAAAACCCCACACTCCAAAACATAGCTCAAATTTATTCCGTAAACAAAGAAGGTTACATTACAATCACAAAGCCAATGCTCTTGTAGGAGTCTTCGACACTTGTATCTAGAGATGTTCTGGTAGTATAACAGTACCTGTCAAACCTGTATTACTTCTCTCCAAAGCACCTGTTTATAAAGAGAATATAAGGTAAAAATGGCTCCACATTGAGATGGGCGTCCAACATGGCCTCATGGCCCAAAACCCATGCCTATGGACACTTGTCCAATACTATAGGATGTCCTGACACTTGTCAAGTCACCCCATCCCAAGGAGGTCACCTATTTCCAAAATGGGCTATGACAAATGCTCTTACGACTCTTACAACTGTCATAGAATCTGTCATAACTGTCATAACTTACAGCTGTAAGAGAATCTTGTAGGAGTCAAGGACAACACTGAGAGGGGGGGTGAATCAGTGTTGTGTGAATTTTCAAATCTTTTGCAAACTTTAACTTTCAAAACACAAGGAGAGAAAGCTATCATTGATTTGTCAAACACATATGCACATAACTGAGAATGAAAAATAAAAACTCATGAGTAAATCATACAACCACAGAGAGAAGATCAATATGAATCAAGACACAAGAACTACATGAGTGGAAAATCCTCCAGGGGTAGAAAAACCACTCCTAAACTGCCTCACTGGCTTAACTAATAATACATGCCTCACTGGCTACAAAGAAGCCTCACTGGCTACAATATGTGTCTCACTGACAAATGTTAAGGTCACACCGACCTATAAGCCTCACTGGCATACTGTGCCTCACTAGCATAGACAATTACCATCATTAAAACATAAAACTCTGTGTGTAAGAATTGATTGTCAATCAATCTGATTTGCACCAATTACACTTTGTGTTTCATCATACACCCTAATTTCCCTTGTTTGATTTTCAAGTCAAGACCATGCAAATAATTCCTTTTACACATCTCTCTGAAAACAAGCTCCTATAAACAAATTTTCAACACTCTTATCTCTACAATACAATTTCAATACCTTTCTCTGCATATCGTTTTGAAATCACCTGATCCTCCATCAAGAATATTTTCACTGCAAATTAGCTCATACATACATTCTTCTGTGTTTTCTTTTTAAAAGAATTTTCATAAAGTTATCTTCATAAAAAATTTGTTGCTCTGCACTTCAACATTTTTTATCAAAGCACTTGTAAGCCCAATAAATATCAGATGACCATTCATCTTCCTCTTGCTCTACAATAAATCAATCTTGTAATCCATTCACCTTCATCTTCTTCAAAAATCTTCAATCTGCATCAAAAGACTTTTCATATTCTTCAAGAAATTTATTCTCCTTCTCTGCAAATAAAGTCTTCAATAAAATCAATTCATCTCTGAAAAACAATCTCCAAAAAAAAAAAAAACACTTCATATTCTGAGTTCTTCAAAAAATCTTTTTCAACTTCAATCTGTAGAAATACTTTACACAATTTTTGTGAATCTTCAATCAACTTATCTGCAAAAGACCTCTCTCAAAGAAATACTTCAAATAATATAATATGCCCTAAAAAATCTTTCAAAATTCTTGATCTTCCACAAATCTTTCCAAAAAAAATATTGCCTTAATAACTCCAAAGAAAAACTCACAAAATCTGCCTTTCCTTGCAAAAATAAGGAAATAAAATCAAGATTCTAATTATATTCTATGCCATGAAAAACATGTTCCTCAATAATAAAAAATATTTGATGGTTTTCATAAAGCATTCCTATGGAAGTATATCAAAAACTCTATTTCAAATTGTGCTTTTTCTTATAAACTTTAGCACTCCACATACACATTTAACCTTTCCTTTTTGGCGCTCCTCATACATATTAAAAATAGACTTTGGTTTATTCTAGCGCCCACCAAGTTTAATTCATAACCTTTTATTAATAAAAAGCGCCCATCGCATATGCAAACTGATCCTTGGATTTCGCTTTACTGCCTAAATGCTCATGGGAGTGACCGAAGATGTCGCTTAAACTAGGAAAGGGGCCGGTCACATACTATGATATGTGATCCCTCTAGCAGGTGGCGTAAGTGGAATGACCCATTCTCGCAGGTCAAAGATCAAATAGAACATAAAGTATAATAGATAAATGACTGGCAAATAGAGCTATAAATGGACTTTTTCAAACCCATTTTAAAGTATGAGAGATGTTTAGAATTCTTAAAACTAATGGTGACACTTGACATTTGATCTTAGACTTCAACAAATAAATCCTTAATCACCTCTAATTAAATGATCTCTCTAACTCAGCTGCAGATCAACACCAAGAGCACTCCATCTGTAAATCATATTTTGATAGTACTAATTTATTACTTTGTTAACTTTCTTGTGCCACCAAAATGAATATGAGAAAAAGCATGTCAACTTTCAAGCAAGACAATATTCAACTGTTCTTGAGTGAAGCATCATCTAAATTCACCTTGTAACATCATGACATATAGTATCAAACCTTCTTGTGCTCATATATAATGATAAACAATAAAGTCCTGGTAAGCTTCCACATTGTAACTTTGACAAGCTTTCACTCAAACTTTGAATATCCAAATCAATCATCAATGAACTCCCTTATCAACAAGTGTTATCATTTCTGCCCTGTGAACCTTTGACACTCTATGCAACACACATCATATCATGATCAAACTATGCATAAACTTTGAACCTTGTGCTCTGCCATCTTCCATTTGTAATACAAACCTTAACTCTACCATCAACCATGATCAAACCTTAATGCAATGCACAACATCTATCCTCTGATCCAACATCTATCCTTTGATCCAACATCTATCCTCTAATGCAAACCTTGAAGCACAAGCATCATATATTGTTCAACTGAGATCCTCTCAACCTTTGATATCACCTGTCCATAATATGTGAGCATCAACAAATGATGTAAACAAGTAGATCAAACAAGACTATCATAACCATGAGTCTTGTATCTGTCATAACTTATATCTGAGAACATGAAGCAACTCTACAGTAGACCCATGTGGTCAACCTTTTTGACATCAATGACAATCAGTTACCATCAAATCTGTCATATATAGGCTATAAATAGCATATTCTCTTACAACATGTCATATCCCACCTTGGGGTGTCCAAAGATGCTTCTTGACACAAGTCTTCACCTATCATAAGATCTTCTATTTTCGACTCTTACATGTCATAACTTTGTCATAGGAATTTGTCATGACTGTTTAGGTCAAAATTCCCTTACACACATTCCAAGATGTCGACACATGGCAAAATATTCCTACCACCAAGTGGGACACCTATTTCCTCATGTGAGGACAAATTTACATGTGGTCATAAGCCAAGTAGGATGACACATCATCGTGCCAACTCCCACAAGATGACAACATAGGATTTGCATTTTAATTATACAATAGGCAATAAATAAATAAATACAATGAAATAATACAAGGAATTACCAAGGTTGAGACACCTTAATTCCCAACAACTTTTAGAAGACACTTTGGAAGAAGATGAAGATAGACTTGAAGTTTAGTTTAGCATTTCATCCACAGATTGATGGACAGACGGAGTTAGTGAATAGGAGTTTGGGAAACTTGTTGAGATGTCTGGTTGGATAGAAGACAGGAAGTTGGGATTTGATTCTTTCACAAGAGTTTGCATAGAATGATTTAGTGAATAGGAGTACTAGAAGAACACCTTTTGAGATTGTTACTAGAGTAAACCCTAGAGTAGCAGCAAAATTGAGAGATCTCAGTTTGGAAGACAAGAGAAGTGCAGAAGCAGAAGAATTTACAGGACATATGGAGACAATGCATAATCAGGTAAAGAAGCATTTGGAAGAGATGAACAAAAAGTATAAGGAGAAGGCAGATGAGAAGAGAAGACACAAAGAATTTGCAGTGGGAGATGAAGTGATGGTGTATTTGAGAAAAGAAAGATTTCCAGTTGGGACATATAACATGTTGAAGTTGAAGAAGTTTAGACCTTGTAGGATACTCAGAAAGTTTGATTCAGGAAATGCATATGAAGTGGAGTTACCAGATACATTGGCCATATCACCTATTTTAACATTGCATACCTTTACCAGTATCATGAAGTAGAGTTCAGTGATAGCATTGAAAAAGACTTGAAGAAGCAGTTACCACAACAAGCACCGGAGCAGATTGAAGACATTTTGGACAATAGAGTTGGACGTAACACCAAAGGAAGACAATATAAAGAATACCTTGTGAAGTGGAAAGGTAGACTAGAAGAAGATTCATCTTGGATTTCTTAGGCTAAGGTAGACCATCTTAGTTTCCCTCTAGCCCGAGCAAAGTGAGGGACTCACTTTTTCAATAACCCCAGATGTCTGATGTAGGAGCATCCCTGGTTCAAGACCAATCTTGCATCAACCAAAAACATTTACATTTCAGTTTGTTTGCATTTTAGTTTGTTTCTTTTCATTTCCCTGTTTAGTTCAGTTAGCTCAGTCAGTAGTAGTTTCTATATTTTGGTTTGCATTCTACCGTAGTTGTATTTCACACCTTACGGAGCTAGACTTAGCATCTAGATTCATTCATCTACATCATATCCAAAATTCAGAGCATTTGGACCAAGTACCGTTAAGATATCGATATCAGAAGATCGACTATTTTTTCAGAATAGAGCATCCTGACAATCTCAGACAATCAGCTAAAGGAGAAGACTTGCGGAGCATTTCACAACCTTCAAAGCTAAATGACACATCAATCAATGTTGTTTGGTTTGTGGCTGACCTTCCCTGAGATCCGCCCATCATTCCATTCATTTGCGGAGGAATTAGATTCATTTAGGTCTGACCTATCCGTGTACACACATTACAACTCTTCATTGGAGTTTGTGATCTTCCTTGGCTGATGCAGAGGAATCTTTGGTTCTGAAGATGATATATATTGATATAATAGATGCCTAGGAAAGTAGTGATGATCATTAGAATAAGTTCATAGTTTAGATTTTGTGTGAAGGAGCTTCAAAGCTATATCTTGTGTATATTCTGATATTCTGTAATCAGGCCTATGAGCCCTAATTGTAAGCCCACATGTTGCCAACCATCTTGTATTTGAATTCTGTGATATACTGATTGACTGAAACAACATTTGCTTCATATCTTTGAGTTGTCTCCACTTTGTTTACTCTAGATGCATGGTCTAGATAGTTCTCTTTGAGGACCCTCCTAACTGTGCCTGCACCAAATTACCTTAGCAACCAAAAGTTAGGTTTTTTGTAAGTTCATCAAGCCAAGATAAACCCTAACTCACATAAACTAATCAGAAACTCAGGAATGGAATATTTAGGCAAAGGACCACAGGATTTTACAAAAGTCCTATCACAAGACACCAAAGAAAATTGGGATTCTTTGAGTCCACCAACTTAGGAGTAGTCTAAGCTCCTAAGTTGATTTATCTAAGGTAGATAGGGATAATTTACACAATACTTAAGGTAGACAAGATCTTAAGCAATATATAAACTAGTGGATGATGAAAAGATCTAGATTTAGTTTCTCACAAATTTGATTTTGTTGGCTAAAATGGATAGGCTAAGATTTTAATTGATGAATTTGGTCCAAGATAGATTTAAGGTTTAGCACAAAAGGTCTCAAAGGTTTGATTTTTAGATGAGATGACAAATGGGTGGAATAGATGTAATATTTTTGGGAGATGGAAATTTGAAATGGAGTGATTGATGAGTTGAAGCTAGGTTAGGTCTGGTGTGTCCCAAATTATAGATGTAAGCAGTATAATTTTTGGCTCTCACAGTGATGGGCTCAGATGTTTGAGGGTACAAGCAAAAGTACTAAAGGATGGACCAAGGGCACTAACAGATCACTCACAGGCACTAACAGAGTAGTCAGAGGCACTGTTAGAGAAATCAAAGGAACTAACAAAGTGATTAAATGTGCTAAGAGGGTAATTGCAAGTGCTAAAAGGATGATCACATGCACTAAGACAACCTAGAGATGTTTTCTAAGTGGTCTAGTGATGATATTAGATGTGCTAATAGGTTGTTTAAAGGCACTGCCAGGGTGATTGTATGCATTGAAAGACTTCTTAGTGGCACTAACAGGGTGATCAAGGGTGCTAAGAGAGTCTGTAGATCTGACAGAGTTTAGACATTAGTGGTGTACATAAGCATTGAAGTACTAATCACAAGCGCTAAGAGATTATCCAAAGGTGCTGATATAGTGGTCAGAAGTGCTAAGGGATCAACCAGAAGTGCTAAAATATATGTCAGAGGTACTAAGACAATTATAAAAAGCACTGGTACTCAAATCAGAGGTGCTAATCTGGTAGTCTATGATGTTCAAGTCTGATGATTGTAAGTGACAGTTAGAGATGCTGACAGGGTGGTCATAAGCACTGACAGAGTGATTGGAAGTGCTAACAGATTGGTCAGGGGTGCTATTATGTAAGGTGTTGATTGTTTGATAGATGTTTTTGGCAAGAGATTTGTAAACAAATTTCTTCATGGCTAATAAGGCTTATACTAGTCTAGCACATAGAAGACATTACAAACACATAAATAAACTAAAAATTATTCAAGCGGGTGTGTTAAATCTTGTGGACTCACTAAGGAAAACTTTAGCCCCCACTAATTAGATAATGGTGACTTCCATCCCTTCGATACCATGCACCATGCAGTTAGATAGATAGGGAATGTATGGTCATGTGCCACCATACACTCCTTACTTTGGAGGACTAGCCTTGCCCAAAGTTGAACCTATCTCCATACATGGAAGTACATGTGAGAACTTCTCCTCCCCAATAGCGATGAACCACAAGATAGGACAAATGAAAGGTCTTAGCTAGGTTTGACAAGGTTTCTAGGGAGTCCATGATATATGCTAGGTACATGGGGCACAAGTCTATGAATGGAGGGCCCATCTTTAAAGGGTGAGATTAGGAGAGTCTCTCCTACTCTCTTCACCACCAAGTCTCGGTGGGCCAAGGGTCTCAAGACTTCCTAAAGCACAATGATGGCCACTCGTTGAGGTACAACTTTCACTCTTCCCCCTTTATATACCCTACTAGAACACGTGGTTGAGGTCATCCCTTGGGGGATGAAATCCCCAAGAAGGCCTCCTAAAGGAAAGAAATGCTATTCAATTTTGATCCCCAAGCTCGCACAAAGAACAAGGGGAGTGCGTACATGAGATAACACCCTAGGCCTAAACAAATGATTAAAAGGATAATGAAAGGACTTTGATCCCCAAGATCACCCAAGGGTGCAAGGGGAGAGCATACATCCTTTCAATACCCACAAGCATGGCAAACAATTCTTTTTAATCCCACTAATCTAATGTGCAACTAAAACTAGTGGAAAACAAGATGTTTTTTGACAGCGGTGCTACAAAAAAACTATTAGTAGTCTCTATTTTTTATCTTGGACATATGAGATACAACTACACAAATTGGTTATCTCAGGACAAACAAGTAGAGTTAGTTTATGAGAAAACATAATAAAAGCACTAACATAAAAAGTATATGTGCTAGCAGGCATATCAAATGTGCTAACAGATAGAGCATAAGCACTGATAGTCAAAGCATAGGCACTAGAAGGTAGATCATGGGTGTTGATAGCAAGCACAAAAGTGCTAAATGATTATAAACAACACTAAAAGATAATATCAAAAGAGCTAAAGGATGATACAAAAGTGCTAAAGGATATGTCAAAGGTGCTAAATGATGTAACACAAGCTCTAAAAGGGTCGAATGTTATACCTGCACTATACTTGAACCTATGAGCAAAGGCGCAAAAGGAGATGGAATAGACATTGAGGCTGAATAGAAACCAAGAACCTATAGAAATGATTAGGTTTCTTGCAAAATAGAGGTTAAGTAGTGACCCAAAATATAGATGAGTGTTAGGGTTAGCTTAAAAAGATGTAAAAATAGAGAATGTAAACAAAACCCAACAATGTTAAACCCTAGGTCAACCAAAGGGACAAACAACAAAATCCCTTATTCAAAAACTTGCAAAGAAAGTGTTAAATTCTTGCACACAAGGCACAAAATAGGTTAAAGGCACATGTTAGCTTGAGAGAAAGTGTCTGACTAATAAAAACCTGAGATAAAGTGCATCAAATAGTAAAGTTAGTAGATGAAAACAAAAGTGCTACTGTAAGACACGAAGGTGCTAAAGAAACCAACAATGGTGCTAAAGAAACTAGCAATGGTGCTAAGTAAATGAGCAAAGGTGCTAAAATAAACCAAAAGCACTAAAATAAAACATAGGGGCATTAAACCTACAAGACAAAGGGATTAGTGTTATCAAAAGTGTTAATAAAGTCTGCATAGGTGCTAAACTTGCAAGTAAAGGCATTACGAAACAATAAAAAACACTAACCTGTCACCTACAAGTGAAAACACAAAAACACTTCCAAAAATTGTTAGTTTTTAGGATGTGGGGTGCCACAAGTGTGCCAAATGAAGACAAGAAAATGGAGAAGAACAATAAATAGACAAGAAAATAGTAAAATGCTATACCTTCATGTCCTCAACCATGCCTACTCCTTGATAGGGTGGGAGTGATGCACCCAACTCACTCAACTATGTCCTTGCAGTGGTTGAATAATATGTGGATTGTTTAATATTTTACTAGCATAACAGTGTAGAAATGGAGGTAAGTGGATAAATGGATAGCATGTATGTAAGGAAAATAAGCATCGTGTAAGTAAATCCTTGAGGTGGACTTGTATTTATAGATGGAAGCTAACTTGGGATGGAGGGATGTGATTTTGCCTCAAAATGGAGGGCTGGGATCTTGTGGTGAGGAGGTCAAATAGGAGAAGGAGGTGGTATGGTCCAATGAAAAATAGAGGGCTTGGATGAAACCCTAGAGCATCTTTCAAAATGGAGGGTGTGGATTGATTAGAGAGTTGACTTTTAATTTTTGTCCTCTAGTGAGAGGAATTAAAAATTTAGATTTATTGTGTGAGGATTTGATTAGTTGGGAGTTGGTGATTAGAAGGGGATTAGGGTCAATTAAATAGTTGTTTACTTAAATAACCATGGAGGGTGAAATTAGGGGATGATAGGTAATTAAATAAAAAGGGGTTTTATTTAATTGAGCTAGGGTGTTGAAAGTTAATATTAGAATTAATTAAATAAAGGGGCTTTATTTAAGTAATTAGAGATGATGGATTACTTAATTAAATAAAATGAATTTTATTTAATTAATTAGGGTAAATGGATGAAAGGGGGAATTAATTAAATAAAATGGAATTTATTTAATTAATTTGGATAAATGGATGAAAGGGGGAATTAATTAAATAAAATGGAATTTATTTAATTAATTCAGATAAATGGATGAAAGGGTCCTAAGTTATTGCAGAGATGGCATCGATGTGGTGTTAGTGAGGTAGTGGAAAGGGTGGTGCCAGCCTGGCCATTTTTGGATGTCTACAATACTAAATTGACATCATAACTAACAATGGAAACCAAAAATACACAAAAAACATTTAGAATGACTCAAGAACCCATATTGACATATCATACTAAGTGAAACTATTTATCTATCAAATTATCCTCCCATGGGTCACATCTTTATGGCTTAGTTGATCTTTGAACAATCCCTCTTGTACCTAAAAGGCATAAAATGATATTAGCATTACCTACTCATCATATAAAAATCAATTACGCAAATAAACTGAATGTACAAGAATATACTATTTGCAAAATCAAGCACTAGGTCACAAGAGTCATTCAATCATCACTATATCAAAAATTTTAAAATATCATAATGTATAAAATAATGTTTCATATCAACTAAACCATTAGAGTAGGATACAATTATTACAATAATCCAAAATGTTTAGACAACAACAATAAGAATAAAGTGACACAACTACACTAGTAAGTAAATATAATAGTCCAAAATTAGAAACTAAAAATAGGGATGTTACAATGACCATCAAATTTATGCATTGACTAGTATGTTATAAGTGAAGGATCTAGTGTTTGTCACTACACCACATGGAAATCTAAATGTGATACTTGTAAGGTAAAGACATAATTTGAACCTCTAGGTTTATTAACTACCAATCTCCTCAAGTACAATTCAAGGATTGTTTAATAAACTTAAACCAAAATTCTTAAGACATTTCTAATCAAATTTTCTATTCCACTTTTGCATGTATTGGACTATAGGATGTGATAAATTATTTGATCACTAAATGCAGTTTAATCCCCTATAGATTGTCACTATGTTGTGACATATTGAGTCCCAAGACTAAATTCCTAGTTACAAATAGGATCAATATTAAACTCCTTTCCATAGGTTAGAATGATAATAATATTAACTAACTCTAGGCCATTAGGAATTCTTGCCTCTAGGGTGATGGATATGTAGATCCCACATATCTCATTTAAAGTGTCTTAAAATTATATTGCTATTCTCACTATCAAAATTATCTTCACTTCTTATAGATAATATGCAACTTCTCTAACTTATAATACCATTTAGAATAAGTTCAAATTGGTAGTAGAATCTAAACATTATTTAAATTTCTAATTTAAATATAGATTTTTGAGTTATGAAGTTAAACTAACATATTGCATGACTATGGAGGTGTAAATGTTAAATTATTGATATGTAAGGACTTCTCAAATCATATAACAATTAATTTTATTACCAAGTTACTGGCCATAAAATGTAGATTTCTCCCAAACACATAATGTTTACTTTTACCACTAAGCTGTTAGACCCCTACGTGGTTTATATTATACATTGCTCCAACACCCCCTCAAGTTACATATCTATGAACTTGGGGATTTTATAGATTGTTCTAACATATCAAACCACCTTAGGAGCTTACTTATTTTGTAAGTATCATCTTAGGGAACATACATCTCTAGCACACCCTTGGAGTGAGAAATAGACTTGATAGACCATGGAGTATATTTGTAGAAGACCTGTATCTAGGTGTATTAGATTCAAATATATATATATATATTCATGTTGCTTAGGAAGATTGGATATATTTACATATGGTTCAAGGTTAGATTAAAGTCTTGAATATGCATTTGATTAACTATTCTCTAAGTTATGATTATGTTGGCAAATGATAAGGGGTCACAAACTGATGTTCTAAGCCCTAGTGTCTTGCACGTAGTCTTTATACCCTGGGTATGACAGTGAGAGAAGAGTTAGATCATTTATAGTACAATAAATAGCATGAAGTGGTAACTTATAATAACATATAATGCATTATACAAATTTTAGACAATCAAATGGTCCTTCAAAACCCCTTTATCATCTTCATATATATTCATCAAGTATTACAATAGAAGACATGTAACTTTGTCTCTATTCTATATTCTCCTCTATCCTACTACTATTTACACTATTCTTATATACATAGGATTACATTAGGGAAGTGTCCCTTACAAAATAGGTCTATTCATAATATTCCTAGTCGGCCTTGTGCTCCAAATTCCATTGGTGGCTAGTTGTGGTGGCTTATGATCTCTACACTAGCTGCTGCCAACATCATCCTCCCATTTGGAGCAATGTCTTGTCCTCAAGACATGCAAAACTAGTTTGAAGGAAAAACATTTTTATATATAGTCTTGAGTTGTGCAAATTGTAAGGAAATGTGAGCATCTCAGAACGTATTTCTAAGAATAGTGGTGTCTTTGACAGATTTAAATTCTTTTCAATCTCTTCCAAAACACACACAACTATGCTACAAAGCAGAAACAGACATAGAACATTTCCAACATTGACCCTTAGAGGAAAGAACAAGCAACATTAACCAGTTTCAATAGCAAAAATATAAAACATGAAAGACAGAACAAGACCACAGATTTACGTGGGGAAAACCCTTACGGGTAAAAAACCCCACACTCCAAATCACAAAGCTATTGTATTATTCAGCAACCAAACAGTTACAATACATTTACAAGCTCATAGCCTTTACAAGAGATTAACATCTTGTTCCATCTGGAGACAATCTGACAGTCTCTCCTCTTCTCTATCTATCTTGCTTGGTGATGCAGAGTGGCACAAGAGAAGCAACACACAAAGGTTTACTCTATTGTCCTTTGCCCACTCACCCACTTCAACTAGCCTTCAACCAAACAACCAACCAAAGGCACATACAAGGCATATGAAGGATTTGATGTCCAGACTATTGTCCAACCCCTAAGGCTTCTCCAACACCTTAAGACAGATCAACAAACACCTTCTATGTAGTTGGTTTGATCTCCAACTTCCCAAAACTCTTCAACCTATACCTTGACTAGTAAGGCTACTAGCCCTCCAAACTAGGTTTTCTCAACAAAACTTGACAAAATCCCATATGACTAGGCAAGCAAATGATGGTTTTAGATACACTCTATGGAACCCTATCAAACTCCCAAGTCTCTTGTTCCAACTCTACTCCAGCAACCCAGAACACTCATTTGGTCTTCTAGGCCTAATTGATCAATTTAGGCTAGGTTACAAAGCAAGTGCTCAAAATTGGGGTCATAAACCTGGGGTGATGCAGAGGTAAACACAACGGGAGCTTCCAAATGGGAAGGAGGAGTCATTAACACGTAAACACAACGGGAGCTTACAAATGGGAAGGAGGAGTCATTAACACAACCAACATGTTATAATACCTATCAGCTTATCATCATCATCATATTTCTTGCTAACACATACAGCATCATCATATTTCGAACGAGCATGAAATATCCTCCTGCTGACTACTGTTCACTTCCTTATCACCTTTCACCTTTCGCCTGTCAGCAGCATCATGATATTCGGCAAGCGCAAACATCCTCCTGATGTTCACTGTTCATCTTACCGCCAAACTCTATCTTCATCATCATGATGTTCAGCATCACCTTCATCAGCAGGATATAAAATATCTGGTTCCTCCGATATATCCTGATGACGACAACTTCAAGCACCTTTCCTTCGATGCTTACGTCACCCCGATATCCGACTATTCAAACAATAGCATCAGGATATGACTTATCCGGTCATATTGAAACATCCTGATGATGTTACCCAAACTTTATGCCGATGACTTACGCCGATGCCCAAAACACTTAGCGACAGCAGGATAAACTTGCATAGGGTGATATTCGCAATATCCTGATGACGATGACGTCACATGCACCTGATGATGATGTCAATGCACCTGATGATGGTGTCAACAGGATATAAGACACTTATATCCTCCGCAACATGATAATGAATATCCGGATGATCTTTTCATATCCTGATGATGACCTTTCCGGTCCTTAGCCAAAAAAATGATTTTTCCTCCCGCATACGATAGCGATATGCGGATGATGGGTACACACGAAAGATGATCCTGACGACGATATACACACTAAGTATATATCTGACTTATATCATCCTAATGCACTTGAAACATGCAAACTTCATCAGCTTCATAACCTGATCCGGATAGCGATATACTCACAGATGTCGATGCGATTCACTCCGTCTGGAAAAGCACATGCAGATTCCTGTATATCCGTCAGCTGCATGCAAACTCATAGAACCGCACAATTTCACAGAGAAAATATGATGATCGGGCTGGATCACCTTTAGATCAAAACTTAATAGTTTATCTTCCTAAATCCTAGCACATGAGGATGCTAGGTTGATTCACAGCATGCTACCAATCGATCTCCCACACAATGAAATGCATAAACAGAAAACTAAAATACAACCTAAACTAACATGCATGACCATTCCACCGATTCACAGGATTAACCGGTGGAAGGGTTGAAAGTATCCATCAACTTGTAATCAGAATGGAAATCAAAACATAAACAGCTAATAAACCAGATAATGCAATTGATGAGATCTTATTCAGATGAAACACAAATGTCCTGTTTCTACAACAATGTTTCACAATGTCTGGACTGATCTCTGGATCTCACTCAATCACCAGTACAACATAACATAACTACTACTCTCTCTCTGATATGATATGATATTCTCTTTCTGATAGCATCCCATACCCTAACTGGTCTGAGTTATTTATAGCAATATCCTACGAGTACTACCAACTCGATTCCCAGCGGCTAGGAGAGGACAGCTCAGACAACCTGATCACGAACTCTAACTACCTGCACACTCTCCTAAGCTGATCTAATACATATGCCTTGGTCCAATGGACCTTATTACATTATGAAGTCAAACATGCTAAAAATAGACTAATGTCCTGTCATGCGGACAATATCCTGTCTTGTAGGGGTGCTCCTGCACCATACTCCCCAGAAGAAGAAATCTCAAGTCCACTTGAGATGAGAGTATGAAGATCTACACCATGTTTCTGGATCTACTCTTCAGTCATCCATACTGCTTCAGAATTAGGTTTTCCCTTCCAAGAGACTAGATACTCCAAGTACTGTTTGTTCTGGGTCTGTTTGACCACTCTGGTGTCCAAAACCTTCTGCAACTGTGGAGGATCATGCTTGGGAATGTGATAATTGACTGTATCCTGTAGGAGATCCTGATCTGCATCTGGATTAGACTTGTATGGAGTTAAATCACATACATTGAATATAGGGGATAAACCAAAATCAGGTGGGAGTTGTATCTCATAAGCATTCTGTCCATGCTTGTGCAAAATCTGATATGGTCCAACTTGTCTCTGCATGAGTTTAGTATATTTTCCCTTAGGAAGTCTGTCCTTCTGCAAATGAACCCATACCAAATCTCCAACATCAAACTGTACATCCTTCTTCTTTTTATCAGCATATTCCTTATACTTCAAGGTGGTTTGCTGCAGTTGGGTCTTGACTTGATCATGAACCTCTTTGATGGCTTCTGCAAAAGCTTCTCCTTCTGCACTAACAGGGTCTACTATAGGTAGATCTCTCAATTCCAAAATTCCTCTTGGATGCATACCATAAACTATCTGAAAAGGTGATTTCCCTGTGCTCCTATTGATAGTATCATTATAGGAAAATTCAGCTTGAGATAGAATATTGTCCCACTTTTCTCCATGTTGTTTTGTCAAACATCTAAGCAAATTTCCTAAGGAACGGTTCACTACTTCAGTCTGTCCATCCGTTTGAGGATGATATGCCGAGGAAAAAGACAAATTTGTTCCAAGTTTCCTCCAAAGAGTTCTCCAAAAGTGACCAATAAACTTCACATCCCTATCTGACACTATACTCAATGGCAATCCATGGATTCGGACAATCTCCCTAAAAAACAAATCTGCAATGTATGAAGCATCAGCAGTGGTTTTGCATGGCAAGAAATGTGCCATTTTGCTGAATCTATCCACTACAACAAAAACATTGTCAAATCCTTTCCTTGTCCTTGGTAAACCCAAGACAAAATCCATACTTATGCTTTCCCATGGTCTGGAAGGAATGGGTAAGGGCTGATATAAACCTGCATTAGTCGACCTGCCTTTAGCTTTCTGACATATCACACATGTCTCTACAAACTTTCTGACATCTGATTGTAACTTAGGCCAAAAGTAATGTCTTCGGACAAGATCAAGAGTCTTATCTAGACCAAAATGACCTGCCATAGCTCCACAATGTTTCTCCTTAATGATGTTTAACCTCATAGAACACCTTGGAATACATAACTGTCCACCTTTGAACAACAATCCATCCTAAATAAAAAATTCAGAGAATTTAGCATGATATTTCTCTCCAAAAGAAGTACATACATGATATATCTCTCCAAAATCTTCATTAGTCTCATACATGGTCTGTAGTGAATCAATGCCAACACTTTCTAACTGAATCTGGTTGACTGTTGGAACTCTCCTGCTCAAAGCATCTGCAACTTTATTCTTGACTCCTTTCTTATGCTTCAATGTAAAAGTAAACGCTTGTAAGGTTTCTACCCATTTCATGTGTCTGTGGTTCAGCTTTTCCTGGCTGTTTATGAAACTCAGAGCCTGGTTATCTGTGAATACTATGAATTCCTTTGGCATCAAGTAATGCCTCCATTTCTTGAGTGACTGGACTAAAGCATACATTTCCAAATCATATGAGGAATACCTCTTTTTAGCATCATTGAGCTTCTCACTGAAAAATGCAATAGGTCTACCTTCTTGGCTGAGTACTGCTCCAATGGCCATGTGACTGGCATCACATTCCACCTGAAAGATTTTGTTAAAGTCTGGAAGTGCAAGGACTGGCTGCTGTGCCACCTTCTTCTTCAATGTTTCAAAAGAATCATCTGCTCTGTGAGTCCAAACAAATCTGCACTTCTGTCCTCCTTTGATGGTATCAAGCATGGGTGCACAAATATGACTAAACCCTCTTATAAACTTCCTGTAGAAGGTTGCTAACCCATGGAAACTTCTGACATCATTCATAGTCTTTGGGGTTGGCCAAGACAATATGGCACTTACCTTCTCCTTATCCATTTGTAACTTTCCTTGTGAAATGACAAAACCCAAATATGTGATCTCCTCTTGCATGAACAAACACTTGTCTAAATTTATCATCAACTGCTCTTCATGTAACCTCTTAAGAACCAAATCTATGTGTCTGAGATGTTCTTCTTTTGTGTTGCTGAAAATCAGAATGTCATCTAGATATACTATGACAAACTTACCAATGAACTCTTTCAAAACCTCATTCATCAACCTCATAAAAGTACTAGGTGCATTAGATAAACCAAAAGGCATAACCTTCCACTCATATAACCCTTCATTAGTTTTGAATGTTGTTTTCCATTCATCTCCTGGCCTAATCCTGATCTGATGATATCCACTCTTCAAATCTATTTTTGTAAAATACTTAGCACCTCCCAAACAGTCAAGTAAATCCTCTATCCTAGGGATTGGAAACCTATACCTGATTGTGATCTTGTTAATAGCTCTGGAATCTGTGCAAAGCCTCCAAGTTCCTTCCTTCTTTGGTGCTAGTACAGCTGGTACTGCACATGGACTTAAACTTTTCCCAATCAGACCTGAATCCAATAATTCTTCAATTTGTTTGGCTACTTCTACATTCTGTTCTGGAGTTAGCTTATAGGCTGCTTTGTTTGGAAGTGTTGACCCTGGAATTAAGTCTATGCAGTGACTGATATCCCTGACAGGTGGTAGGGATCTTGGCATTCCTTCTAAGATGATACCTTTGTACTTATCCAATAGCTCTTGGATAGCTGGGTCTATGAACCTTTGTTTTTTCTCTTCATTGACTTCTTGCTGCTGTTCTTTACTCACCCTCATACATGGGATTAGGGCATATGCAACTGCACCTTCTGCTGCTACTTCTTTCATGAACTGTTTACCTTCCATCAACATTACCTTCACCTCTTTTCCTTTAGATTTCTCCTCCTTCTCTGTTAATGGTAGTAACTTTATATCCTTACCATCTTTAGTGATTGTATAGATGTTTCTAACACCATCATGTTGTGCCTTCAAATCATACTGCCATGGTCTACCAAATAAAAGATTGCAAGCATCCATCGTGGTAATGTCAAACAACAACTTATCCTTATATGCTCCAATCTGAAATTCTACCCAAGCCTGCTCTTCTACAGTTGTCTGCTGACCTTTGGTAAGCCATGAGACTTTATATGGGGATGGGTGAGGCAATCTCCTAAGCTTAAGTTTTGTCACCATTTCTTCAGACACAAAATTTTCAGTAGAACCAGAATCAATCAAAACTTTACATGCCTTACCTCCTGCTTTGCAAATAGTCCTGAAAAGAGACTTTCTTTGAGGGGATTCTTTGTCAGGTACCTTCATGGTAGTCACTATTCTTCTCATCATTAGAGACTCTCCACTTTCTGGGTATCCATAATTATCAGGAGCATTCACACTCTGAAAAGCATTAGAGCCTGTCATACTTTGATTATCAGGTTCTTGGATCAGATTTGTTCTCCTTTCTCCTGTTGAGCTTGTGGCCTTTTCTGGACATCTGCTGGCTATATGGCCTTCTTTGTTACAGTTATAACATCTGATGGATCCTCTGCCCTGGGATCTTCCTCTGAAAGGTCTTCTACCCCTAAAGTTTCCTTGCTGACTATAATTTTCCCTCTGGTTCTGACTATTGTTTCCCTTACTATTGTCATGACTGGATTCTCCTTGATATCCATGTCCATGTCCTCTACCTCTAAAAGGACCTCTTCCACCCCTTTGTTGTCTTCCTCTTCCTCTATTGTGTTGTTCTTGTTTTCTCTTTAACTTCTCTTCCACTTTCAATGCCAACTGAAAGCATTTCTGAACTGTATCTGGATTATGCAGACTTAAATCTTCCTGAATGTTGAACCTCAATCCATTAAGGTATCTGGCTACCTTCTCTTCTTCACTTTCCTTTACCTTTGTTTTCATACAAAGTTTCATGAATTATTCTGTATATGAGCTGACATCTAGCTCCTTCTGCTTCAGGTTTTGCTTCCTCTTGTGTAATTGGATATTGTAATCCAATGGGACATAAGCTTCCTTTACTAATGCCATCATCTTCTTCCATGTAGCGACTCTACGCTTTCCTTCCTGTACTCTATCATCTTGGACGAAATTCCACCATGTCAAGGCAGCTTCTTTCATTTTTGACTGGGCTATTTTCACCCTCTGTTGTTCTGGTATCTCCTCTGTTTCAAAGAAATTGTTCAAGGAGTCTATCCACTCCATCACTGAATCAGGTTCCATCTTTCCTGTAAACACTGGCAAATCCAGTTTCACATCCATGGTTCTCCTCTCCATGGCCTTGAGGGCGTTCAACAGTGGTCTCTGGTCTGCAGGAACGACCTCCTCGTTCCAACTAGGGATCTCTTCTTCTTCCCTATCTTCTTCTCTACCAGAACCTACTCTGTTCCTCAACTTCGCTAACTCATTCTTCAATTCCTGATTCTGAGCCTTCACGGCCTTGCTCTCTACAATCTGTTTCTTCACCAGAACTGCCAACTCAACGTTGGTCATCCTTGTCGGAATCTCAGATGTTCCTTCGTCACCTGACATCCTGCTATATCCTTATCTTTTCCAGAAGATCCTTCCTTGACTCTGATACCACTATGATGCAGAGGTAAACGCAACGGGAGCTTACAAATGGGAAGGAGGAGTCATTAACACAACCAACATGTTATAATACCTATCGGCTTATCATCATCATCATATTTCTTGCTAACACAGACAGCATCATCATATTTCAAACGAGCATGAAATATCCTCCTGCTGACTACTGTTCACTTCCTTATCGCCTTTCACCTTTCGCCTGTCAGCAGCATCATGATATTTGGCAAGCGCAAACATCCTCCTGATGTTCACTGTTCATCTTACCGCCAAACTCTATCTTCATCATCATGATGTTCAGCATCACCTTCATCAGCAGGATATAAAATATCCGGTTCCTTCGATATATCCTGATGACGACAACTTCAAGCACCTTTCCTTCGATGCTTATGTCACCCCGATATCTGACTATTCAAACAACAGCATCAGGATATGACTTATCCGGTCATATTGAAACATCCTGATGATGTTACCCAAACTTTATGCCGATGACTTACGCCGATGCCCAAAACACTTAGCGACAGCAGGATAAACTTGCATAGGGTGATATTCGCAATATCCTGATGACGATGACGTCACATGCACCTGATGATGATGTCAATGCACCTGATGATGGTGTCAACAGGATATAAGACACTTATATCCTCCGCAACATGATAATGAATATCCGGATGATCTTTTCATATCCTGATGATGACCTTTCTGGTCCTTAGCCAAAAAAATGATTTTTCCTCCCGCATACGATAGCGATATGCGGATGATGGGTACACATGAAAGATGATCTTGATGATGATATACACACTGAGTATATATTTGACTTATATCATCCTGATGCACTTGAAACATGCAAACTTCGTCAGCTTCATAACCTGATCTGGATAGCGATATACTCACAGATGTCGATGCGATTCACTCCGTCTGGAAAAGCACATGCAGATTCCTGTATATCCGTCAGCTGCATGCAAACTCACAGAACCGCACAATTTCATAGAGAAAATATGATGATCGGGCCGAATCACCTTCAGATCAAAACTTAATAGTTTATCTTCCTAAATCCTAGCACATGAGGATGCTAGGTTGATTCACAGCATGCTACCAATCGATCTCCCACACAATGAAATGCATAAACAGAAAACTAAAATACAACCTAAACTAACATGCATGACCATTCCACTGATTCACAGGATCAACCGATGGAAGGGTTGAAAGTATCCATCAACTTGTAATCAGAACGGAAATCAAAACATAAACAGCTAATAAACCAGATAATGCAATTGATGAGATCTTATTCAGATGAAACACAAATGTCCTGTTTCTACAACAATGTTTCACAATGTCTGGACTGATCTCTGGATCTCACTCAATCACCAGTACAACATAACATAACTACTACTCTCTCTCTGATATGATATGATATTCTCTTTCTGATAGCATCCCATACCCTAACTGGTCTGAGTTATTTATAGCAATATCCTACGAGTACTACCAACTCGATTCCCAGCGGCTGGGAGAGGACAGCTCAGACAACCTGATCATGAACTCTAACTACCTGTACACTCTCCTAAGCTGATCTAATACATATGCCTTGGTCCAATGGACCTTATTACATTATGAAGTCAAACATGCTAAAAATAGACTAATGTCCTGTCATGCGAACAATATCCTGTCTTGTAGGGGTGCTCCTGCACCATGGGGCAGGAACTTGGATCTCTTCTATGACCTACAAACAACTCACAAACCAACTTTCATTCGCCTACCTATCAGATTTTGTCATCTACATCAATAAATTGCACAATTCTGGCCAAATACATAGAAATACTTGACCTAGGGCATCAAATTAAAATTAGAAGACTGCATTTTCAAACAAAAAGATTTTGGAATCTTATAGTACATACCCCTTGCCTACATTTCACCAGTTTTTGCAAATTTTCAATGGTGGAAATGCATTCTAGGGCCGTATTTCTATGGCTGCCCTAGAAAATAGGATTTCTGGACCTGTTTTGAAAGAAAAATCTATAACTTTTGATCCTGACCACTTCAGGACCTCAAACTAGTTGCATTGGAACCCTGACTCCAAGATATTTCAGAAAAAATATCATTTGCACACGTGAAAAGTCCGTACAGTCCGTACACAGCAAGAAAAATAGTGAAAAATAGTCAGTTTTCTTGATTTTTGTGCCCAAATTCTGTACAAAAACTTCCTCCTCCGTACTGGAGTCAGATATCCACCATATTAACCCATCCAAGTTGGTTTCCAACTTCTACAACAGCATTTAACTGCCCAAAGTGGTTTTTGAACCGACCCAACACATAACACCTTTGACAACTATGGTGTTTTGCATTAACACAAGGAGGTTGATTTGTTTGGCTTGTCCAATGGAGTCCAAATGATCAACACACTCCTTCCAACATACTAAAACATTAAAACAACCAAAAAAAACTTGAAAACCAATCCTTAGACCTTCTAGGCCTAATTGGCACAACAAGGGTCCAAATGGACTAAGAAGGATTTAAGGTTTATATAGTCACCCCAAACCTCTTGACCATACAAAATGGACCAAACAACAATGGCTAAAAGCCTTATTACAAAACACATTGAACAAAAAAACATAACTTCTCAAAATGCATCAAAATGCCTTTAGGAACCAAGGTGCTCCTAGGTGCCCTGCACCACTTGGTTCCAGGTATCACACTCATCCAGCATTCAGAACTACATGTCCATGCATGAGTGTCGAGAATACTCTTCTTTGTCTCTAATTACCAACTGAACAGAATAGTCAGAACTCTGTCTTTCTTCCTCTCTATTCTATCCTCTGTTACAATGCATTTAACTTATCACATTACAGAAGAGAACATTCAGTTTGACTACCATAACGGACCAAGCAGTTACAAAAGGCAACCGTTCAATTGACAATATTACAATAAGCATTGCCAATACAACATTGGCTATTCTGTCCTTCTGCCATGTCAAGGAGCCACATCACCACTATCAAATGAATTCCTAGCATTCCAGCTCATAACTATTTCCACGACTGTTCATATTCGTGAGATCTAATTATCCCACATTCATCAGCCAGTGATCCTTTGAATGCTTTATATATAAGACCACTCAGTAAGACTATCGTCAGCAATTTTGTTGCTGATGATGCTAGTCTAAACCTCATTAGAATAGCCCAAGCCATCAGAGACTGCACCACCATCCACATCATTGGTTCCTTGTCCCACTGATGCCCAAGCCTTCATCCTTCGTTAGTGTAACATGAAATACTAGAGAGACATCTTCTAGCCATGCCGATGTCACTTGTCACGCCGATCGTCAGAATGACTCTCACCGATGCCAAACCTCCATCGGAGTGACCCAACACATTAGAACGACATTTCAAAACTAGGCCGATAGTGATTTTCATGCCAATGACCTTTCTCTGTTGGAATGACTCTCACCAACACCAACCACCATCAAAGTAACACACACCATCAGTGATAGTCTCTCAGATCACATTGACAGTTCACGTCTTGCCGATACAAAGGACAATCCATTGTGAACAATGTGATCGCTGAGACAAGGGTCTACTCTTGCTGATGCCTGTAAATCTGAGACACATGTACTCAACATTCTCCCACTTGATGAAGGATTTATAAGAACCCATCAACCCTCCAAGTCACAGAACCAAAGCTGATATTGCCTTCACTCCACTATACTCACAAGCTACACAAAAGCTCCATAACATCAACTTCAAAGTCCAAAATCAGAACACAATAATGAAGTCAATCTCCAGAAACAAGATAGAACATCAGCTCAAACAACAATCAGAAAACTGACTGCTTCCATCCAACTGAACAAAAAACCCACTTGACTAAAAATAGCACACACAACAAGTGCTAATCCATCCAATCACTCATACCTTGAAGGTATTCATTCCAGCAGACTCATGCCACCTACATAGACACCCATCAACTGCAAATACAAGCTCCATGTGTCAACCAATCGAAGAAGACCAAACACATCCAAGAACTCCCACTGCATGGCTAATGCAGATCTGAAAAAAGATCATGGAACACAAAGTATACCAATAGCATTACATAGAAGGTGTAAGTAACAACATCATGTAGTACCAAGGAATCATCCACAATGATATACAAAAATTGTAAACCAAATAACCTGCAAAGAACAATTCTCCTCACCAATCCAAAACTCTCCCAAATTCTCCACACCCAACAAAGGAAAAAAGATAATAGAACCTCCATGTCATTACCCAAGAACATAAGTGAAAACACATGACCACAAACTAGTGGTCACCTCAGCTCCAATCAAACCTCAAACCAATGTAGTGTGAAACAAACCATCCAGGAAGATAACCAGGACCATAGAGAGTAACTCTACACATCATATACCTATAGACAATCCTTCTACATACACCTCTGAATGCGAACTGTGTCAAGTATGATCTCCTTTTCAAAACTCCAAAGAGAACAACATAACAACACCCAAACAAACATTCAATCTCAAGAGATCAAATTCAACATATGTAATCATGCAACTAATATGGATGTAAGCCTCTCAAACCAAAGAAGATCAAACTAATCCATTTCCCATTTCAGGAAATCAGCCCATCAAACCATCTCTTAGTAGTCCTCATTAATCAACAATATCTTAAATTCAAATGCATAAGGAGATAATCATGCTATCCATCTCTCACAATGAATCCTCCAGAACCATCTATGAGCAGTTCAAGATCCATGTCTATGAAAGAAAGCATAAAACACCTGAGAGTAACAATGGGCAATACCTCTCAAGTAATAAACTGCCAAGTAGACAATGAGCGGGGATAAGAATGCTCCTCCAAGAGTAATCTCCTCATAGGTCTCTATTGAACTCACGTCCAACCAAGGTGTAGGCTTCTCAAACTTTCTATTGAAATCTTCATCAAGAGTAACCATCAACAACACTTCTCTCATCTTAAAAGAATTATAGCCTCACCTTATTCTCCATGTACCCATGAGCATCTGCAAATAATCATTTCATACTAAACTCCAAATGCATCTTTGCACCAACATGAAGTAATCAAGAAAAAGATCAATGCACCCAACACACAGAGAATCACCAGACCATTGTCAAAGCTCCAATCATCTGAATCAGGAACATATCATGACATCATGATCTTACCATCCCCCTTAGGAGATTCCATGCTCCAAGTGAACATAACCATGGTCTCAAGAGCAATGTATCATGCCAAAACTTAAATGCATAAATCAATAAAATACCATGACATGAAACAAACCAAACTCTAAACCAACATCACCTGTCAAGCACCACCAACACCTCAGCCAAGGATTTCATGAATCCTCCATGGCTCCAAGATGTTACACATCCTCAAATAGTGCCCCCGCAAATGCAAAAGAACCCTTCTGCAGCAATAGGATCTAAGAGCTCCTCCTAGTAACATCTGCAACACTAAAGAAGATCATTCACCACTAAGTGATGAACACACAATCAATGCTAAAGCTCCCACTGAACTGTAACAACCAAGCTTTCCAAGCATCATGACCAAACTTCTCCTAATCTAAAAATCCTCCATGTCCACACATTAACATGTCCATGTGACAATAAAACCAAGTGGTACCAAGATCTCCAAACCAAGGAAATACATTATCACTATCAATAGCTTACACAAACCTGTGAATCCAAGCTATTCATGACCTCATGATACACATGCTATAGGTCTTCATAACCAACTATTCAAGTACTCTACAAAATCCATCCTCTCATCCCGAAGTAGGCACACCAATGCACAAGTGACCACAGATAAGGCCAGCTAACAAATTTGCATAAACACTGAAATAATCTTGTGGATAAAGACAGTCCACATCCGAGTCATCTCACTGGAGCTTAATAGGTGATCAGCCCACAAAACTACATAACTCATAGATCCAACCAATGTACCATGCAAACTCACTATCACACTGGAAATTGCAAAACTAAGATCTCAAGGAATAGATAACAATGTAGACAACATGACTCAAGCACCAGATTACTTACAAATCTCATTCGCCAAACATGTCCACAACCTAAGCACCATAGTATAGAAAACCAACAAGCATTTCCATAGAAATACTGAGTGACATATCACATACCAGCACTCCCATGCAGAGAAAGCATTTCACCTCCTCACACCATGCACAGAGCATGCATCCAAAACTACAACTATATCATCTAGCAACACCTCAAAAGCCAGGGTCTAGAAATAGCTTAACTGTAGCTTCACAAAACCACAAGTTTTTCTCTTGACCATGTAAAACCTGCAAAACCACTATGTTTGAAAAACACCCATGCACATCCATACCCACTTCACATCTGGAAGACCAAGAATATGAATCAAGAAACACTATAACGGTTAAACCAGAAAAATGGATCATCACAAATATGCATCGACATAGATTTTAGGAAAAACTATAAAACCCCTCAAAACCAAGGAACATGATTCTGAGACATGCAAGTACAAAGCATCCACTAAAGGAAATAATAGTTCAGGAACTTTAGGCCCACTTGTAGGCCAACTCCACAACCACCAACCTGCACATGCATCTGAGAGAGACAGGCTATTACAGAAGCTCTCAGACCATCCAATGATCAACTCCATAGCCTACATGCAATCAAGGTGACAAAAAATATGCCTTCTAATTCCAAGACAAAACACCCAGCATAAGCACATTTCTCCATAGCTAAGAAACAACTCAAGCTTCTCCATATCATTAGGGAGCCTCTCACACAGACACCCAATAGAGAGATTTGCTGCATCTCAACCATAGAGTAAAGTATTCCACCCCAAGCATCAGGATTATACCACTGCCAACTAGGAGCCTCAGACCACATCATTTCAATATGACTAGCTGTAGTATTTCCATCTTCACCATCCTTCAAGCACTGCTAAAATAGGAAAACTGGATCAATCATCAGATGATTCCTTCAGATTTCCTCAAGCCTGTCACACTAAGAAATCATCACAGAAGGAATACCCAGACCTTATACACCAGGAACTCTTACATGCAAACACATGTAGCACACAAATGTACATATGTGAGCAACAAAGCAGATCCTAGAAGAAAGCTCTGATACCACTTGTAAGGAAATGTGAGCATCTCAAAACGTATTTCTAAGAATAGTGGTGTCTTCGACAGATTTAAATTATTTTCAATCTCTTCCAAAACACACACAACTATGCCACAAAGTGGCAACAGACATAGAACATTTCCAACATTGACCCTTAGAGAAAAGTACAAGCAACATTAACTAGTTTCAACAACAGAAATATAAAGCATGAAAGATAGAACAAGAACACAGATTTATGTGGGGAAAACCCTTACGGGTAAAAAACCCCACACTCAAAATCATAGAGCCATTGTATTATTCAGCAACCAAACAATTACAATACATTTACAAGCTCATAGCCTTTACAAGAGATTAACATCTTGTTCTATCTGGAGACAATCTGATAGTCTCTCCTCTTCTCTATCTGTCTTGCTCGGTTCCAAGTATCACACTCATCTAGCATTCAGAACTACATGTCCATGCATGAGTGTCATGATTACTCTTCTTCGTCTATAATTACCAACCAAACAGAACAGTCTGAACTCTCTCTTTCTTCCTCTCTATTCTGTCCTCTATTACAATGCGTTTAACATATCACATTACAGAAGAGAACATTCAGTTCAACTACCATAACAGACTAGGTAGTTACAAAAGGCAACCGTTCAATTGACAACATTACAATAAGCATTGCCAATACAACATTGGCTATTCTATCCTTCCGCCATGTCAAGGAGCCACATAACCACTGTCAAATGAATTCTTAGCATCCCAGCTCATAACCGTTTCCACGACTATTCATATTCATGAGATCTAATTATCCCACATTCATTAGCCAGTGATCCTTTGAACACTTTATATATAAGACCACTTAGTAAGACTATCATCGACAATTTTGTTGCCAATGATGCCAGTCTAAACCTCATCGGAATAGCCCAAGCCATCGGAGACCACACCACCATCCACACCAATGGTTCCTTGTCCCACCGATACCCAAGCCTTCTTCCTTCGTCAGTGTAACATGAAATACCGGAGAGACATCTTCTAGCCATGCCAATGTCACTTGTCACGCCGATTGTCAGAATGACTCTCACCAATGCCAAACCTCCATCGGAGTGACCCAACACATTGGAACGACATTTCAAAATTGGGCCGATAGTGATTTTCATGCCGATGACCTTTCTCTGTCGGAATGACTCTCACTGACACCAACCACCATCGGTGATAGTCTCTCAGATCACACCGACAGTTCATGTCTTGCTGATACAAAGGACAATCCACTGTGAACAATGTGATCGCTAAGACAAAGGTCCACTCTTGCCGATCCCTATAAATTTGAGACACATGTACTCAGCACAAATGTTGTATCCCATTGAGTTTTTTCTTGTTGTGGTATACTTGGATTTGTCCATGGGTTTGAGCCATTTTTTTTGCCTCTGTAACCTTGGTTAGGATTTGTATTTGATGTACAATCTTCTTTGCTTCACTCAATATACATAATATGCAACTTCTCTAACATATAATACCATTTAGAAAAAGTTTAAATTGGTAGTAGAATCTAAATATTATTTAAATTTCTAATTTAAATATATATTTTTAAGTAATGAAGTTAAACTAACATATTGCATGACTATGAAGGTGTACATGTTAAATTATTAATATGCAAGGACTTCTCAAATCATATAACAGGTATTTTTATTACTACGCTACTAGCCATAAAATGTAGATTTCTCCCAAACACATAATGTTTACTTTTACCACTAAGTTGTTAGACCCCTATGTGGTTTATATAATACATTGCTCCAACACCCCCTCAAGTTACATATCTATGAGCTTGGGGATTTTATAGATTGTTCTAACATATCAAACCACCTTTGGAGCTTACTTATTTTGTACGTATTATCTTAGGGAACATACATCTCTAGCACACCCTTGGAGTGAGAAATAGACTTGATAGACCGTGGAGTATATTTGTAGAAGACATGTATCTAGGTGTATTAGATTCAAATATATATATTCATGTTGTATAGGAAGATTGGATATATTTACATATGGTTCAAGGTTAGATTAAAGGCTTGAACATGCATTTGATTAACCATGCTCTAAGTTGTGATTATGTTGGCAAAGGATAAGGGGTCACAAACTGAAGTTTTGAGCCCTAGTGTCCTACATGTAATCTGTATACCCTGGGTATGACAGTGAGAGAAGAGTTAGATCATTTGCAGTATAATAAATAGCATGAGGTGGTAACTTATAATAACATATAATGCATTATACAAATTTTAGACAATCAAATAGTCCTTCAAAACCCTTATATCTTCTTCATATATTCATCAAGTATTACAATAGAAGACAAGTAACTTTGGATCTAGTCTATAGTCTCCTCTATCCTACTACTATTTCCACTATTCTTATATACATAGGATTACATTAGGGAAGTGTCCCTTACAAAATAGGTCTATCATACTATTCCTAGTCAGCATTGTGCTCTTCATTCCATTTGTAGCCAGTTGTGGTGGTTTATGATCTCTCCGCTAGCTGATGCTAACATCATCCTCCCCTTTGGAACAATTTCTTGTCCTCAAGACATGTAAAACTAGTTTGAAGGCAAAATATTTTTATATATAGTCTTGAGTTGTGCAAACATTATATCCCATTGAGTTTTTTCTTGCTTTAGTACTTGGATTTGTCCATATGTTTGAGCCATTTTTCTCTGCCTCTATAACCTTAGTTAGGATTTATATTTGATGTATAGTCTTCTTTGCTTCACTTAGTATACCTAATATTCAACTTCTCTAACCTATAACACCATTTAGAAAATGTTTAAATTGGTAGTAGAATGTAAACATTATTTAAATTTCTAATTTAAATATAGATTTTTGAGTTATGAAGTTAAACTAACATATTGCATGACTATGGAGGTGTACATGTTAAATTATTGATATGTAAGGACTTCTCAAATCATATAACAAGTGTTTTTATTACTGAGTTACTAGCCATAAAATGTATATTTCTCCCAAACACATAATGTTTACTTTTACCACTAAGCTATTAGACCCCTATGTGGTTTATATTATACATTGCTCCAACACCCCCTCAAGTTACATATCTATGAGCTTGGGGATTTTATAGATTGTTCTAACATATCAAACCACCTTAGGAGCTTACTTATTTTGTAAGTATCATCTTAGAGAACATACATCTCTATCACACCCTTGGAGTGAGAAATAGACTCGATAGATCATGGAGTATAATTGTAGAAGACCTATATCTAGGTGTATTAGATTCAAATATATATATTCATGTTGCATATGAAGATTGGATATATTTACATATGGATCAAGGTTAGATTAAAGGCTTGAACATGCATTTTATTAACTATGCTCTAAGTTGTGATTATATTGGCAAAGGATGGGGGGTCACTAACTAAAGTTTTGAGCCCTAGTGTCCTACATGTAGTCTTTATACCCTAGGTATGATAGTGAGAGAAGAGTTAGATCATTTGTAGTACAATAAATAGCATGAAGTGGTAACTTATAATAACATATAATGCATTATACAAATTTTAGGCAATCAAATAGTCCTTCAAAACCCCGATATCTTCTTCATATATATATTCACCAAGTATTACAATAGAAGACATGTAACTTTAGCTCTATTCTATATTCTCCTCTATCGTACTACTATTTCCACTATTCTTATATACATAGGATTACATTCGGGAAGTGTCCCTTACAAAATAGGTCAATTCATACTATTCCTAGTCGGCCTTGTGCTTCACATTCCATGCAGTGGCTTATGATCTCTACACTAGTTGCTGGCATCATCCTCCCCTTTGGAACAATGTCTTATCCTCAAGATATGCAAAACTAGTTTGAAGGCAAAATATTTATATATATAGTCTTGAGTTGGGCAAACGTTGTATCCCATTGAGTTTTTTCTTGCTGTAGTACTTGGATTTTTCCATGGGTTTGAGCCATTTTTTCTCTACCTCTACAACCTTGGTTAGGATTTGTATTTGATGTGTCTTATTTGCACCACTTAGTATACCTAATATGCAACTTATCTAAATTATAATACCATTTATAGAAAGTTCAAATTGGCAGTAGAATCTAAACATTATTTAAATTTTTAATTTAAATAGAAATTTTTGAGTTATGAAGTTAAACTAACATATTGCATGACTCTGGAAGTGTACATGTTAAATTATTTATATACAAAGACTTCTCAAATCATATGACAAGTGTTTTTATTACTAAGTTACTAGCCATAAAATATAGATTTCTCCCAAACACCTAATGTTTACTTTTACCACTAAGTTGTTAGACCCCTATGTGGTTTATATTA
The DNA here is from genome assembly GCA_027924645.1 of Cunninghamia lanceolata. Lineage (NCBI taxonomy): Eukaryota > Viridiplantae > Streptophyta > Pinopsida > Cupressales > Cupressaceae > Cunninghamia > Cunninghamia lanceolata. Next base: position 10,544,412 of record BSBN01000178.1, on the reverse strand, counting down.
TACATTTCTCCAACACCCCCTCAAGTTACATATCTCTGAGCTTGGGGATTTTATAGATTGTTCTAACATATCAAACCACCTTAGGAACTTACTTATTTTGTAAGTATCATCTTAGAGAACATACGTCTCTAGCACACCCTTGGAGTGAGAAATAGACTCAATAGATCATGGAGTATATTTGTAGAAGACCTATATCTAGGTGCATTAGATTCAAATATATATATATATATATATATATATATATATATATATATATATATATATTAATGTTGCATAGGAGGATTGGATATATTTACATATTGTTCAAGGTTAGATTAAAGGCTTGAACATGTATTTGATTAACTATGTTCTAAGTTGTGATTATGTTGGCAAAGGATGAGGGGTCACAAACTAAAGTTTTGAGCCCTAGTGCCCTACATGTAGTCTATATACCCTGGGTATGACAGTGAGAGAAGAGTTAGATCATTTGCATTACAATAAATAGCATGAAGTGGTAACTTATAATAACATAATATGCATTATACAAATTTTAGACAATCAAATAGTCCTTCAAAACCCCTATATATTCTTCATATATATTCATCAAGTATTACAATAGAAGACATGTAACTTTGGCTCTATTCTATATTCTCCTCTATCCTACTACTATTTCCACTATTCTTATATGCATAGGATTACATTAGGGAAGTGTCCCTTACAAAATAGGTCTATTCATACTATTCCTATTTGGCCTTGTGCTTTGCATTCCATTTGTGGCCAGTTGCGGTGGCTTATGATCTCTACACTAGCTATTGCCAACATCATCCTCCCCTTTGGAATAATGTCTTGTCCTTAACATGTAAAACTAGTTTGAAGGCAAAATATTTTTATATATAGTCTTGAGTTGTAGAAAATGTTGTATCCCATTGAATTTTTTCTTGTTCTAGTACTTGGATTTGTCTATGGGTTTGAGTCATTTTTTCTCTGCCTCTGCAACCTTGGTTAGGATTTATATTTGATGTATAGTCTTCTTTTCTTCACTCACTATACCTATTATGTGGGCAAATCTTAGACTTACCACCTCCTAGATCTATTTTAATTGGCTTTTGATCATCTCCCTTTGATCTTACAATTACTTCTAGAGATAAGTGTGCATTGTTTCTACTTGGGTCCTTACTATGCCATCTACATCTTGAGTTGGGTCATATGTGCTTGCCACTTGTAGAATCTGTGCCTCTATTTATTCTATTTGGTTTTTGAGTCCTTTTCTGATTGTAGGCCACCATAGGCAAAATTTGTATAGAGTGTTGATGTCATTATTTATTTGTTTCAGAGTGTTGATATATGTTTCTAACTATGTGTGTGCTACATCACACTTCTTTCTTGCTTCATCCATTATGTTCTTTTCTATCTCTACCATCACTTTATTTCTAATGGTGGAAGCTTGAGTATTATCTCTATTTTGACCCCATCCATTAGCATTTTTAGCTATTTCCTCGATGCTAATGATGTGTCTCTTTTCAACTAGGTTATTTTATTATGTATTGTAGCTATGGCATCTTCTAGTTGCTCTGCACTCTATTTTAGTATCTCTTCCCCAGTTGTGCTATGAAAAATGTCCCTTAATTGGAATTTCTAAATTGGGGAATACTTGTTAAGTCCACTTGTGACCTTGTTAGGGTAGCTACAATAGTTGTGGTGTGGGCATTGGTTGTATCTATCTTTGTTGTGCCAAAAATTCCTTAATGGATTGAATAGGGGAAATTGTAGTGGAAGAAGAGGCCCTTGGTGGAGAGAGTGGTTATTGTTGTGGTCCCTAAACTTGATGGCTATGAGGTGAGCTACCTCCAAAAGGTGTTTCCTTTTCTTGTTGGATTTTCTTCTCTTCTTCTACTAACATTGCATAAGCCTTTTGAGTCACCACAACTACCTCTTATTCAATTTTTCTTTTTGCCTCCTCATTGAGAGTCATTAGTGGATCCTCTATTTCAACTTGAGCTCTTTGGCTTGCATTTGCATCAAATTCTTCTAAAGCCTTCTTTCTCATTTCCTCTTCTAGCTTCACCACTTGTTTCCTTTTCTTGTTGATGATGGAAGGAAGATTATTGGGGAAGATTTCTATGATGTTATCTTTAAGGTGTCATCAAACACTCTTAGATGCTGGATAATCACCTTTTCAATAACCACTTTATTCTCTACTCTCACTTTATTGTACATCTTTTCCGCTTGTTTGAGCATGCCTTTGTTGTTTATTGTTGTGGTTAAGAGGTCTACACTCATTACATCTTTCTTTTCCTCCTAGGTGTCTATTTCTACCATGGTTTGTGTTGGCCCACGATTGTTGTTAAACCAAAAGGTCGACCTGTTAATTTCTAATACAAGCACCAGAGTTAATGAATCCATGGGAGGCGGTTAGTCCATGTCACGAATCCCATGGGGAGTGCTGGCCATCTACCAACAAACTCCCCCCCAGCATTACCTGGGGGGATTCGAACCTGTGACCTTTTTCTCTAATACCAATTGTTGGCCCACAATTATCGTTAAACCAAAAGGTCGACCTATTAATTTCTGATACAAGTGCCAGAGTTAATGAATCCATAGGAGACGATTAGTCCATGTCATGAATCCCATGGGGAGCACTGACCATCTACCAATAGTTTGTTTGGTATTCCTTGTTTTTTTCTATAGTGGTTGATTCATTTCTTTTACTTCTTCCTACTCTATTTCTTCCCTTTCTATTTGTATTATCCTTCTTGTAACCCCTTGCTTTTTCCTTTCTAGTTTTTTCTTCCTCTTGACACTCATTTTCAACATTATTTTCTAGACTTCTTCCATAGATGGGTCTATTTACGGAGGTTGCAGAGTAGTTAGAGATGCTACTTGAGAAGATGTTCCTTACCCTATTTTAGTTTGTGATCTTAGAGTTCCTATATTCAGTCTCTCTAAAATCCTTACATTTGGTGTGGTGGAGCTCATCTGCAATAGATCTATGGGTTCAATAAAATCTATGGCCCATTTTTCAAATGGCATTTGTGCTAGGATAGGCCATAACAACATCTCATCCCGTGTGATAGGCCTGCCTAATCTTTGACATATATCACACTACCTAGCATAGATATTTGCATCTTTGAACAACATTGGCCACCATAGACTAGAGAGCATGACTTTCTTTGTGGTGGTATCTCTTGAGTTGTGTCCTTTGGAAATGCCTTCATGAGCTTCTCTGAGGATGTCTTTGCTTTTGTGCTCAAAGAGCACTCTTATTATTATATGATCTCTCCCACTTGCATGTAATTCCCCCTCAATCAATGTATATGGTAAGGATTTCCTTAGTAGTGTTTGTTTCTCATTTGGTGAAATATTCTCCAAAAAATTTATTGTTGATAGCAAGGTTGCCACATCATGTAAATCTTTTGGTAATGTAGTGAACCTAAATAGGTTTGTGCTAGGTATATCTTCTTCAAAGTTATCTAGTTCTTCAACTATGTCAATCTTAGATAGATATTCCAGACCTTGGTTGTTCTTCCCTGGATTTACCATAATGTTAAAATCAAATTCTTGAAATAAAAACCATTTGCATATTCTTCCCTGGGTTACAAGTTTTTTCAATAAGTACTTTAATGGCTCATGGTCAATGTAGAATGTAAAAGGTGTAGATAACAGGTAATGTCTAAACTTGTGTAGTGCATACACCATTGCTAAAGATTCTCACTCAGTTGTTGTATAACTTCTCTTAGCCTGAGATAATTTGTGGCTTGTAAATGCTATTGGGTGATCCTTATTACTTCTTGATGAACTAGTACTATGCCAATAGCTATTCTAGAAGCATCCACATGAACATGAAATGGTATTGTCCAATCTAGGAAGACTAGTGTTGGAGCCTCTTCTATTTTCTATTTTAGTGTGTCAAATGATTGTTGACACTGGTCATTTTATTCTATTATTTTATTGGTTTTCTTCTTCAACAGTTCCTTAATTGGTGTGGAAATATTAGCATATTCTCTTATAAACATTCTGTGATATCTGGTATACCCTAAAAAGGTTTTTACTTCTAAAGTTGTCTTTGGTGGTGGCAATTTCATAATTAGTGTTACTTTTAGTGGATCCACCAAAAGACCTTCCTTGCAAATTATATTCCATAAGAGTGTACCAAATGGTAGCGTAAAGACACACTTTTTCAAGTTCAAGGCAATTTTCAGGCTCATACACCTTTCCAACATTGTACGAAGCACTTGGGCATGATCTTTTAATAGTCTGTAGACTATCTAGTCATTTAAATAGACTTCCAAGAAGTCATGGATGAAGTCCTTAAAATCATTCACCATAATCTAGCTAACAACTACTGACACATTCTTTAGTATGAAGGGCATAATGTGTACATGTATGATTCCCATTCCAAAGAAAATGTTGTTTATGTCTGGTCCTCTTCCTATATTTTGACCTGATGATAGCTATAAAAGCCATCAATAAATGAATATGTTTTCCTACCAGCCATTCACTCCAATACTTCCCTTAAGGTCTATGAATGTCCTAGGGAATATATCTTCATATTCTGTTAAAATCTCTGCATCTTTCATTACTTCTTTTTCCTTCTAGTAGTCTCCTATTTTGGCCAATTTTGGATCTCCTTCTTTTGCTATATTCTATTCTCTTAGTTTCAATGGTTGGTTATAATATTTCTCCTTAGGTTTAGTATTAGTTGTTATGTCCCTTTCTCCTTGTTAGATTGTTATGTCTAGTTCTAGTTTATCTTTTTTTTTCATTATGTTGTGTAATATAACATCTCTTATAATGTTGTTGTTCATTTTCCTCCATTACATTCTATCAATTTCAAGATGCCTTGTTATTTTTCCAGTTCTGGTGATTGTTGTCTTATGTGTTTTTCTAGTTTTCCTTATTCTATGGGGAGGTATTATCTCCTTCATCTTTTGAAGTGTAGTGTTAATGTTTTTATTAGGGCTATAGAAAGAGAATGTAGTCAAGAAATCTTTTTGAATTTCTTCCAACTTTTTGTCTCTACCCTCTTTTCCTAATTAATATACCATGTTTGGACTATGGGTGTTAAGGTCTAATAAAACATTTGGATGTATATTCTTTCATCATGTTCTCTTATTTCACTCCATCTAGTGATACATGTGCCTATATGTTCTTCTGGTGAAATTGTTCCATCATACTTGGGTATTTTTTTGGATTCCCTTTATTTAGCTAGGTATCTTGTTTTTATTAGGATTTTAAGCATGTGCCACCTATGAATGTTGTTCTTGTGTGTGTGCCACCATCTTGCAGCACTACATACTAGTGTGTGTTGAAGGGTATCTATTCTCAAGTCTTCACTATTTAATGTTCTTTCCATCTCGTCCAGATATGTATTTAAGTCTCCTACCCCTGAATATCTGGGTAACTTGATGTGTGATATTCCCCATGAAATATGGTTTATATGTCAATATTTTTGGATTGTAGAGTTGTTACATGGTGTAGATGAGGATGGTATTGTTTATGGTGTAGTATTTTTATCTATGGTAGTATGTGGTATGGTTTTTTGGGTTCTATGTATTTCAAAAAATTTCTTAACCCTTCTTATTTTTGGGATTATAATTATAGCTCATCCCATAGCTAGGCATTCAAGACATCTTCACTATTTGTGCTCTTTCTACTACTTGAAAGGCATATCTCCCCTTTGGAGGTAGGTTCTTCTATTGTTGAAGGTCTTAATAGTTCCCCTAATGTGTAAATTGTTTTGGGTTCTTCATCACTATATTGTTCTTGTGTTATTTCCTCTATGTATGCATTTTGCATGTGTACACCTAGGGGTATGTGGACTCTCTTATCTTCATCTGCAAAAGATAGTTCTTCTTTCCTAGCATCTATATTACCATTATCATTCACAAACCATTATAATCCTAATAATGTGTTGAAAGTATCAAATGGTTCTTTTATTTCTATGATCTCAAAGTATACTACTTGTTTCATCCTTAATATGTTGACTTATACATTTCTCTAGGTCCCCATGGTCCCTATAGATGACCCGTCTACTAAACTAATGTTGTAAGATGTTTCATATAGTTTTGGGTACCCTAGTTGTTCCCATATCCTTTTGGGAAATAGATTGACATCTTCTCCTAGGTCAACAATTACTTGTTTAATTTTCTTATGGCTTATGTGTGCATCAATCATCAAAGGTTTAGTTTTCCAAGATCTAGATTTTTTTCATCTTGTGTATTTGATGTTTTGGAAGTGCTTTTTTATTCCTATATTTGGAAAACTATTTTAGTTTTTCAATAATGTTATTTTGTTCCACTAGTGTTGCTAGTTTTAATATTGTAGGCTCTTTCTTTAGGAAGCAAGCTTTATCATATAATTCATTTTGTAGTTCATTGCTAATGTTCTTCCTCACTTCCTCCACAATTATGTCATGTTTGTATTTTTTGGGAAGAAAGCTTCCTCTTCTATTCATCCTCATCATTCTCACTCTCTGACTTATTTATTATGTATCTTGATTTTACTGTATCTATTCCTTTTCTTTTTATTACAACAACCTTATTTTTATTTTTATATTCTACCAAAGATTTTTATTTTAGTTTCTACTTTTTCTCTTGATATTCTTTTTCTAGTGCTTCTTGTTGATCGCCAATATCAATCTTGTCTTCTTTATGACATCTTCTTGCTCCTTGCGGTATATTTTTGGGTACTTTAAGCATTATCTTTTCCCCTCTATTTAACTCATCACTCTTTGATTGTTGTGGAACATTCTTAAAATATTGTTTTTCTATTTCACAAGTAAATAGATCATGTTCTATGTTTCCACAAAATATGCATTCCTTCTTTTTATCTAACCATCTCACTCATTGGTATAGTGCCCATGTGTACCAAATTTATAGCAAGTAGCATCATCTCTTCTTTTTCGGCCTCTACCTCTTCCACCTCTATAGTTATTGTAGTATCCTCTATCCTTAGTTAGGTAATTGTTTGGATACCCTATCTGATTATATGGAGGTATGTTCTGGGTTGTATTATTCTTTCTCTAGTTTCTCTAGCTGTGTGTTTTGTACCCATGATCTTGTCCATAAAGAGGTCTCTTTTCCAATCCTTGGACATAGGCAATCTCTTGATCTATTGTTATTTTATTATTGTGATGACTATTGCACCATGGATCATGTTCTTCTTCTTCGCCTCTGATCCTGAATAAGAGGGAAGGACAATTGTCAATTTTGTGGTCATCCCACTCTCCACATATTCCACAATAGACATTTTGTTTCTTTCTTGGGACTAATTTTAGGTCTACTCTCAATGCGTTATCTCTCTTATCTCCCTTAAGCTCCAGACATTCATTCCTTATATGACCTTCTCTAGAGCTATATGTGCACTAGATATTTTCTCTTTATTTTTGTGGACTGGTTTCTTGTTTGGCCAAAATTTCTTGTTTAATTTTTAACTATTCTAGTTCTAGCTTTAGTCTTTCTATCTCTTTATTTTCATTATCATTTTATTTTCTCCTCCATGTCTAGGCTTCTATGCAGAAGACTAAGGTCACCACATTTGAATATGTGTTGAATACTCTTCCATCTAGGGATGTTCTTATTTTAGGAGTTAGTCCAAAAATAAATTACCATTCAATGCATTGTTTTTATATCAAAGGCTCCTCTAATTTCCTAGATACTTCCTTAAATATCTGGTCATGCTCTTTTATGAATTCTCCTTCATCCTTCACTAGTTCTCTCATCTTGCTGACACTTTTAATGGGTATGTTTAGTGATTCAAAATTTGCTAAGAATTCCTTTTTCATTTCTTCCCATTCTTTTTCATGTTCTGGGCATGTATTTCTATACCATGTTAGTGCTTCATTCCATAGGGTCCCCACAAAGTCAAATAGTTTGGCCTAATCTCTAGTCATTCCCTTCCTTTGCCATATTTATTCTAATACAAATATGTACTCTGTGGCTTCTGTAATGTCTTTTTCAAAGATTGGAAGTTTCACCAGTGTGTCCATAGTAGTTTTAGGTCTTTTATCCTCTATGCGGTATTCTTTGTTTGGTTTTTGACCTTACTTATTTGATTTAATTGGTTTGTTTCTTCTTCCCTTATCTATTGATAGTTCTATATTGAAATATTCATCTCCCAATATACTATTGTAGATTTCCACAAACTGTTGCTCTTTAGATTTTCTTATCTCACTTAAATTATCACTCATATCTATTGTACAAATTCTTCTTGTCTTATAGGGTATGGGAGATGACTCCTAGTCTAGGGGTTGTAACTCCTCAAAGTGGCACTTTATCTTAGGAGATGTCTTCTCATTATTTAGAGACATATTATTAGTTAATGGTGTAGTCCAATTTCCTTCTCTTATTTCACTCGTGTTATTGAACATGGTATTATTATTGTTTGATACCATTTGGTTTAAACCCTCACCTCTTATTTTCCTTACACTCTTATTGAACAATTGCTCCAAATAGTTTGCATTAGACTTTAAAGGTTGTAAAATTTTAATAGGATTTAGTAGTTGTTCAAAATTCTCATTGATTGTAATCTGATGTTAGATAAATTAGGTTCAATCTGTAGTGTTTCATTTAATTATGGTAGTGGTAGGATTTCCATGCAACTACACCAGTCTTACAATTTTTTTTGAGATATCACATATAATTCTAAATTGTTAAGGATTTCTGTTGCTTTCTCTATATGAGAGTTTATTTCTTTTGGAATGTTATATAACTTTGTTTCTATGTTATCAGTTGCTTCCCTTGTGGCGCACTCACTTACTCCTTTAGAATTAGGTAAATTAGTATATCCTATTTAGTCACAACCCCTCTGGTGTGCTTTATCTCTTTCTCCATGTATTTTCTAGATGCAACCCTTTTGGCATGTTCACTTTCCATCTCCTCTACTTTCTCCATCCTTTTACAATATCTTTCTTGACGTTCTTATTTTTTTTTTACTTCTTTTATTTCATGTTCATTTCCATTGCTAATTGGATGTTTTCCTTAACTTCTCTTAATCTTTTGTTATCTCCTTTTTTCATTAGTATTTAATATGTGGTATTTCATTAGTCCTTATGTATCCAATGGTTGGCCTACTCTAATTGTTCACATCTTTTCAAGGGTATTTTCAAACCCCCCCTCTCCATTTTTCATCCTCTAAGTGCCCAACCCCCTCTCACAAGGTTAGGACCTAAGAGATTCTTCCGTAAATCATGGAAAAAATTATGACTTAATTATAATGATCCCCTTAACAATTTCTTTTATTCCACACATTTTTTTCAATGATATACTTATTCTTCACTATTCTACTAGGTTCCCCAGCAATAGAACCAAAATATTGGCAAAGGATGAGGGGTCACAAACCAAAGTTCTGAGACCTAGTGTCCTACATGTAGTCTTTATACCTCAGTTATGATAGTAAGAGAAGAGTTAGATCATTTGTGGTAAAGAAATAGCATGATGCGGTAACTTATAAATAACATATAATGCATTATATAGATTTTAGACAATCAAATATTTCTTCAAAATCCTTATATCTTCTTCATATATATTCATCAAGTATTACAATAGTAGGCATGTAACATCTACTATGTTTTATATTCTCCTCTATCTGTCTTACATCCTACTACTATTTCCACTATTCATACATACATAAGATTACATTAGGGATGTGTCCCTTACAAAATAAGAATATTCCTACTAGGCCTAGTCATCCTTGTGCTCCACATTCCATTTGTAGCTAGTTGTAGTGGCTTTTAATCTTTGCGCTAGCTACTACCAAAAATTATATCTTCCAAAGAGAAATACTTATGTTCATAACTCTACTTTGTTATAGAGTAAAAAGTGGACACATGTCTTTTTACCCCTCATTTAGCGCCTAGGTCCCCGTGATTACATTTTATATATTCTAAATATGTATCTCGATGCAAAATCCCCTGAAACCAATGCAAATTGGGAACAAGGGGCCCATATTCTATCTTACACTGAACTAAAAAGGAGCCTTGGGACTTGGGAGCCTACGTCCAAGTCTTCCTTGATTGGTCATGGCAAATTTAATTGCATGTCAACATAAGACCTTTAAAAATGTTTCTCCTTGTCAACTCTTTTGGTTAATTTGATGAATATTGGTAGGAAAGCATTTATAAGTGTGTTTTTGAATTCATTATGGACCTAGATAGAGATAGCCAACTTGAAGCATTTGAATAAAGAGCATTTAAAGCATTCATTGTGATTCTAGAGCATATTTGTATTGTCATTGTTTGTTGTTGCAAGTTTTGAAGTTATCATCTATCTCTCCTTATGAGTTGAAGAGTATTCATCCTCCTAAGGGTTTCATCACATAGGTGATATCATTGTTGTTCATCATCATTTGATTCCATCATATTGATTTGTGTTTAGCCTCTACCCTATAAGGGCACACTCTCTTTATCTATCAACAGTGTTGGGAAGCTTGAATTGTCATGCCCACATTTCTCATGCAGTCATGACACGCATCACATGTGTCATGTTCACATTTGTCACGTGGTCATGACATGAAATATAAAAAAAAATCCACACTTCCTAAGAAACCCCCTCACATGTGTAAGCATGCTCGGTGGCATACGCTTAAGGCATAAACACAAACAATTGAATGTGGGTAAATGCATTCACGTGCGCATACCAATCGCAATGAAGGCCAACTAGGGGGTCATCACGATGTGGTTAATGTCACCAATAGGGTTAGGATCAATGATCGAAACCCTAAGTCAACCTAAGTGAATGAAGGGATTTTGAGGTAAGTCAAAATCAATAGCCAAAAATCAAATGTCATGCCCACATTTCCCATGCAGTCACAACACACATCACACGTGTCATGTCCACATTTGTCATGTGGTCATGAAACGAAATATCAAAAAACATTCCACGCTTCCTAAGAAACCCCCAAGCTAGGGAGGTCATCCACACACTTAGGAACTCATTCCACATCACAACAAGGCACTCAAACAACCAAACACAATTTTTACACCCATGGATAATCACAACACAAGAACTCAACCAGGGTGAGTTCAAAGGAGTAGGGGAGTGGACACACTCAACTCAAGAGTGCCACTCCTATAAATATCCCAAAACAAATATCTCATAAGGCCTCTAGCCAACCATTTAAACACAATTTCCTCAAAGCTTTCATATTTTGGCACTCAAGCCATGTCACATATTGCTCAAAATCTCATATATTACCCTCAAGGCTTACAACACCACAAAAACAAGGTAATGACCCCGAGGAGGTTCACTCCTCCCCTACTCCACACTTGTTGAGCATCTTCTCCCAAGTGGGAGAGGCTCTTACAACACCCTACAAATTTTCCCCACAATAACAATAAAAACTCAAGAAAATAAATCTCACACATATGCATCATGCAAGAAAACTAAAATACAACGAGAAGGCCTTGGCCTTGAAGCCAACCTTTAAAAGCCCAAATATGGAAGCTGGTTAATGTAGAGATTCTCCAAATCCTCCTCCAACATAAGCCACAAAAATCTCTCTATCTTTTTCCCCAAAGTAAAATTCAAACAATTAAGAATTTCCAAAAATTCAACAACCCATACCTTCTCCAAGTGGGATTAAAATAAGGCCAACCCATGAGCTTAGAGGAATGGGGAGGTGATACTTCTCACCTCCTCACTCTTCCTCCCCACTACAAGAAAGACCCATGGGATGGGTGTTGACACATGTCACTCACCCATCCCCAAGTCTCTCTCACCCCTTCCACTTGTCCTCTCTCCAAAATGTGGGAGAGAAAAGAGGAGCTTAAGAGGGAATGGGTGACACATGTGTCCCCTTCCTTTCCTCTCAAGGGGGACCACACAACTCCAAGGGTACTTGTTGGGAATGAAATTCCCAAGCTACTTTTTGGAAAATGTTAAGTTTCAATCATCCAAAGATTTAAGTATGTGAGCATATATGGAAAGATCCACAGTTGTTTTCAAGTAGAGATTAACAATTGAGTTGATAGAAATATTTGGATTTGATCTATTCTGATTCCTAAAGACTTAATATAACATGGTTGAAGTGCTCATTAAAGATGAACCGTAAACACATGACACCTTTAACCCTTCGTCAAATAGACAAATTCCCAGTCATAACGATCGATGTAAGATGACTTGATCGGGGTATGTTTCCCAGGTCTCTCTGACTATGTAGGTCACACTGATAATAGAAGTCATAAATGATTTCAGACAAGGTCAAAGATAGCATATCGGTGGGATTATTGTATCGGCAAAGATTATTTATACTACATCAATCTTACATCTCTCACCGATGGAACACCGAGAGATATGCAAAGGGAAATGAGTATCGGTGTGAGACTGATCATTGGGGAGAAGATATTAAGAATCACTGATTGATAAATTCACACCGATGACCTTTCATCGGAAAGAGATTGCGTGGTCATACTGATTAAATTGAAAACAATGATTATTGGCGTAAGGAAAGCATATCAAAAAATACTCCAAAGATCACCCTGACGGTACAAGCTATACCGATGGATGAAGTCATTAAGGAGTTTCACCAAGTGGACAAAGAACCATCGGCGAGATGCAATGAATCGGAATAAAGTTGGCGAGTGTGGCTGAAATAGAACTCACAATGATGTCAGGGACATGTTGTGACAGTCATTCTGATGAAGAACGAGATGGATGATTGGGGAAACAATTACTATCGGGTCAAGTGAAATATGTTATCCCGATGCTATATCTTATCCCAATGATAACAAAGGTTATGTTAATCAACAAGACCTTTGCCGATAGTCATATCGAGGACACCAAATAGATCAGGGAAGAATGTTATTCTCACAACGATGTAGGAGGTCTTATCGATACAAAATACAGAAACCCTAAAAATGACATTAAAATCTGAATGGTTAAGATATTCTTCTGACATTTGAAATATGGGTTTTTTGTAGGATATACACAACGGGGATCAAGTTATAAAAACACCCAAAAAAGGATCATGAGAAACTGATAAATTATTGATAAGGGAAGTAATTAGCTGAGCAAATACATATGTTTAAATGAATTGGTTTTAATCATTTGATCAGAAATTAATTTGTGTTTTATTTGGTCTTTCTAGGAATAATAAAGAAACCCTCGAAGGATATTAAGAAGAACTACAGTTAAAGAGCTTTGCTTGACCCTGAAATGGTTATCCATTTGGTGATTAAAGAAGAGTATTAATTTTCCCAAATTTGTTTATTAAGACAAATATTGTTGTTCGGTTATCAACCGTCACAACTATTGTAACTGGTCTGAAGCTTGTATGCCTCTCTTTATAAGAGATGACCAAGACCAGATGAAAAAAATAGGAAAAAAGATAGATATAGAATAGATAGATTTGGATAGAATGGGGGATACTATAGATTAGATTTGAATAGCAATGCTAGTTCACTTTTAATATATTTTATTTCTGATAGATCATGTGCAAGCATTCTCTCATGAAGTCAAGTCTGTAAACGTGAAGCAATAACTGCAGATTTCGGTATTAACTATCTGTTTAATTTATTCAATTATATGACTGTCTCCTTTCAAAGTTTTCTCTGTTATTCAATTTGAGTTATCAAGTATATCTTCAAGTTGTCTATACACATTTTCTGTTATAGTGTGATAAGATTAACTGGTTTCTACTTTCAGAATTAAATCCTTTAAATCTATCATAGTAACTGTGAAGACATTGTCATGGATCTGTAAGAAGAGTCATATAGTTAGGGTTTGTATGCTGTCTCCAATTTTTTTGATAAATCTATTACAATTGCAGTATTATCCTGATAGGTTCCTTCAAGTAGGGATTAAATCCTTTTAAATGAATGTAGGTAATTTGATTTTATCAATTGGATATATATAAGTATGGAATATTAACTACTTCCTCGTAGGGTTGTACGAGTTACATACCTATTCTTTCATGCCAGATAGTTTGATTTTTTACCAAACAAACAGTCATTTATTTCATGATCATATTGAGTCTATATGAAATAAGGTACTAGTCTAGTATTTTCATTATCACTTATACAAATTCATTTTAGATTTACTTAGTTAGATTGTATTATTGTTTTAGCATTACAATTTAGATTATTTAGAATTAACTTGTTGTCTTTATCTATTTTATAATTTGTGCCATTATCAATAGTTAGATTAATTCTGATTAAAGTAGTGATCATCTCTTTATCCACTTTATTAATTAGAGGTTTACCCGCCTAGGTCTGAGAGAGCCTGAAGTGAAGGGGGTTTAGCCATATCTACCCTGTGTCAGTTAGCCAAAAACGTCAAGAGAGCCTGGCACCCTCTTAGGGTTAACGACCTGCATTTTTGAGACCTAACAGAATTGGCGACTCTACTGGGGAAACACATAGAGAAACCTAGTAATAGACCACGTTATTAGAGTCAGAGAATTAAAAGGCATAACTCTGCTGGTGGAAGGAAAAACCCAAAGATTGATTAATCCTCTAAAGAGAGGCGGCGACTCTACACAAAACTCAAATCAGCTCTCTGATAAAAGTGTCATAATGGATGGTAAAAGATCTAAAGCTGATGGTAAAAAACTGCACTCATCCCCACCTTTAAGGGCTGCCACTAAGAAGACTGGGATATCAAGTCAGCCTTGTAGTACTAATAACCAAATCCCTCTAGAGAATACAAGTCCTCCTGGCCAAAATTATACAATATATACTTCCCCATTCCATGCTGAAGGTGGTAATCCCAAGACACCAATAGATAATCACAATGATATTTTCAATCGGGAAGCACAGCCACAAAGGACCGATGAGATAGAAAATCAGGGTGAAGAAAATCATGAACATACAAGTGATCAAGCTATCATAGACTATGACTTTATGACTGACCATCAACTTGCTATACATTTAGAATATCAAGAACAAAGACTCAAAAATAGACAGCAAATGATACAAAAAGTAGAAGAAATCAATAGACAAATGGCCCTTTTAGATCTTCAGGAATGAAATTCAACTAAGTATAGGCCTCCACATAGAAACAATATCAATATTAATCAGCATGGAATGCCTTAGAATACTACAGCTATTGGAAACGCTAGGGTACCCCATAATACATACAATAATCTTCCTCAACAAAATAGGCAAGTACAAAGACCTCCACCTGTAAATACTGGGAATGTTCACCAACAGCATCCACCGCTAAGGCATAGACTTAACAATCAACAACCGCAACCTCCCCCACAACAGAATATGTGTCATTAGCAATATGCCCAACCCAATATGCATTCACAACCTCCATTTGGATACCAATATTATCTGCCATACCCAAATATACCACCTCCTAATCCTATGAGTATGACCAGACAATTTGATTTGATTGGATATCAGTTATACCCTTATCCCATGGATAATAGTTGGAGGAACAATGTGCCTAAGTTTACAAGTAGTGAATTGACTGCTGAAGAACATATCAAAAGATTCAATGCTTTTATACAGGACATTGATAACGAATATGAAGATATAAAAATGAAACTGTTTATGATATCTCTTACTAATGAAGTAAGAGACTGGGTAAATAGCTTACCAGATTCTTCAATATATTCCCTGACAGACTTCCACAATCAATTTTTAGAACAATTCAGAAATCAATGTGCCCCAGAATTTGCTCTTCATGAACTAATAACTATTCAAAAGTATCAAAATGAACAGGTGTATGATTTTAATTTGAGATTCACTAAACTATATAACAAGGTCCCACAAGAATCCAAATTGAACAACCAAGCAACCCTTAGCATATATTTGAAAGCATTTGACTCGAAGACAGGTTATGAACTCAGGGGCAAAAGTCCTAGAACCTTGGCAGAAGCATAAAAAATGGCTCTCACTATTGAAAATAATAAAAAGGCTGCTGGGATGATCGGAAAGAGAGATAATACAAGAGTTCCTCAAAATCCTAATCCTCCTACAAACAAGCAAGAATACTCACATAAGAATTAAATACCAAGACTCCATGATATGCCATATCATATGAACTGGAAAGATGGAAAGCCTGTGGATACTAACAGGAGACATAACTATGGAAAAGACACCCCTAACCCTTTGAAGAAAAGTGGAATCCATCTGATAGAAAATAATCCATGGTGTATGCCTTGTAATTTACCACACTCTCCTGATTATTGTGTGGTAGCACAATCAATACAAAACGATAAGATATCTTATAACCCTGAGATGGATCATCATACTATAAATATGTTGGGTGTCACACCTTTCACTGTTGAAGAAGATTATTCGTCTGAGGAGGAAGCAGGGTATGAATATGATGTAGGAGCACAAAAATACAATGTGAACATAGGAGAACAAGAAGTATTTTCTGACCATGAAGAAGACTTAGGAAATTGTGGATATGACCTCAATGCAGCACAAAGTTACAATTGGAAAAAAACTTCTGAGGAAGATAGAAGAGCCTTAACATTAGCTACGGTAGCACAAGCCAAATAGCTATAACCTAAGAAACAAAACAATAAATGCTGAACAAGGAACTCCCAGAAGTATATTTATAAAAAATTAGACTTTCGGTAAAAATGATAAAAGTAAAGCTGAGAAAATGCCTCATGATATACCTCTCGTTGACACACTGAACAAAAAGAAGGACAACACAAAAACTAAGGAAAAGGGGCAAACAAAAGTTGATAGGTCAGAACTAAACATAAATCCCTCATTGGATATTGCTCAAGCTATTTCTCAAATGAAAGTATCTGTGCCACTTCTAGAAATGATGAAGGTAGAAAAATATAAAAATATAGTGGTAAAGATTATATCAAATGTATCAGACAAAAGACCCAAACAACATAGTTCTAAAATTAATACGCAACAAGAATCTATCAAAATGCCTGAGGTATACTTGGGTGAAACATTAATGAAAAATCCATCTCAAATAGATCCATTCTATATTACCTTGATGATAAATAACAAATTAGTCAGGAATTGTATGCTTTATTCAGGAGCAACAGTAAACATAATGCCCACGGCTATTATGAAAGAGTTAGGAATGTGGGTGGATACTACATTCGGTAAATGTTATGCAATGGATAACAGATCTATCCCTGTTGTTGGAATCATGAAAGATGTTGAGATAAAATTAGCATCTCATCCTGAAGCCTCTTATAAAATTGACATCACTGTGGTAGATATCCCACCTAACTATGGGATGTTGTTATCTAGACAATGGACTGCCATGGTAGGGGGAAGTGTGCAATTAGATTTATCTTATGCTACTATCCCATTGGGAACACAGGAAGTTAAACTCTATAGGGAGCCAAGGTATGAAGACATTATAGAGAAAATTAATCCAAATCAAATGATTTGTTTCTGTGACACAGACATTCAAGGTGGAAGAACAGTCTAAATTGCATAATACAGACCCAATTTACTACGAAGCCAAAATTGATGAAAATGAAGTATGGACCATGTATTTCGATGGCGCATGTAGTAAGGCAGGAAATGGAGCCAGGGTGTTGTTTATATCACAGTCAGGAAAAACATTCAAGTATTCTTTTTCTCTGAAATTTGAGTGCACAAATAACATAGCTGAATATGAAGCACTTTTAATTGGGCAAAACATTGCTAGAAAACACAAAATCAAATTGTTATCAGTGTATGGAGATTCTGAATTGATTATTTCACAAGTCAAAGGTAAATACTCCTCAAAAAACAAAAGACTGAAACAATACAGAAATGCAGTCCTGGATGATATAGAATTGTTCAATGTTTTTTCAATAAGTTGGATAGATAGGTCAAAAAATATAATGGCTGACTTCCTTGCAAACATAGCTTTGAAGAGGGATGACATTACCTTGACAGGTATTTCAGAAGTTGAGTCCAAAACTAGACCAACTATCCCAGACAACATATATAACTGGCAGGTTTTTGATAGTGATGCTGATTTACTCAAATTTTTGCACTGTATAGATCAGTATAAGAATCAAGAGATTGATCTTAATGCTTTTGTTGAAAAGAATGATGGTAAAGAGACTTTATTTGGGAAGGAAATTGTCTAGCTTAAAACAAATAAAATTCCAAAGGGCTTAGTAGCACTAGAAAGAGTTTTTGATTCCAATGATTGATCCATTAGCAAAGAAGTAACAGTAAAGGAGGATGATGTGGAAGAAATAAATTTGGGAGCTGAATTATCACCTAAAAAGGTCTACATTGGAAAGAAAATAACCCCTACAATCAGAAGCATGTTAATTACATTATTGAGAAAATATAAACATGTATTTGCCTGGTCTTATGATGATCTCAAAGCATATAGGGAAGATTTGTTCCAACATGAAATTCCACTTAAATCTGATGCTAAGCCCTATAGGCAAAAATAAAGACCCATTAACCCTGTGTTAGAACCTAAAATACATGAGGAACTTATAAAACTCAGGGAAGCTGGCATAATTAAACCTATTAGGCATTCATCCTAGGTCTTGAATTTAGTTCCTGTTAGGAAGAAGAATGGAGATATTAGACTTTGTGTCGATTTTAGAAATTTAAATATTTCTTCCTTAAAAGATAATTATCCGTTACCCAATATGGAAACTTTACTGCAGAGAGTTACTGGTTGTGAGTTATTATCCATGATGGATGGGTTCTCCGGATACAACCAAGTAAAGGTTAAAGAATCTGAATAATACAAAATAGCCTTTACAACCCCATGGGGAACTTATGTATACGTGAGAATGCCATTTGGCCTTACAAATGCTGGAGCCACATTCTAGAGGGCAATGGATGTTGCTTTTGTAGGTTTAATAAATGAAATCATGGTTGTATATCAGGATGACCTCACTGCATACTCAAAAAGGGTTGAGGATCATGTGAATCACCTTGAGAAGATATTTATCAGAGCATTAGAATATGGTGTTTCCTTGAACCCCAAAAAATACAAATTTGCAGTTTCAGAAGGAAAATTGCTTGGGCATATAGTATCCAAAGATGGAGTCAAGATTGATCCCGAGAGAATAGAGGCAATAGACAAAGTTCCTATCCCAAAGATAGTCAAGGCTATACAATCATTCTTTGGACAAATAAACTTTGTGAGAAGATTTATAATGAACTTTGCAGAAATAATTAACCCTATATCTAGAATGTTGAAGAAAAATGCAAAGGTCAGTTGGACAGATGAATGCATAGAAGCTTTTACATTCATAAAAAAGAATAATTAAAGAAGCTCCAGTGCTAAAGTCTCCCAATTTTAGTAAACCTTTCTAGATCTTTTTCTTTGCATCTTTTCATACAGTAGCAGCAGTTATGTTACAAAAGAATAATGAGGGTTATGAGTAGCCTATTTCTTTTTTCAGTAAATCACTCCAACATGCAGAACTTAACTATGATATCACAGAAAAACAAGCTTATGCATTGGTGAAAGCTGTCAAGGCATTTAGACCTTACTTGGTTGGGGCTAAAGTGATAGCTTATGTACCAAATGCAACAGTTAAAGATGTGTTCAAGCAGAGTGAAGTAACTAGGAAGAGATGTAGGTGGATAAATCAACTTCAAGAATTTGATATAGAAATTCAAATCACGAAACTAGTAAGGGGACAAGGGTTAGCAAAACTGATGACTGAAACAAATCTTGAGGCTACCCAAGTATGTAATATTAAAAATGAAGAGGACATGGTAACAAGTATTGAGAAAACTCCTTGGTATACTGACATAGTGTATTACCTCAAGCACATGAAATGCCCTAATGGATTTGATGATAATAAGAAAAGAACTCTAAAATTACATGCTTCAAAATATGTGCTTATAGAGGGAGATCATTTTTGGAAAAACAAAGATGGTATCTTATTATTCTGTTTAGATGAAGAGCAAGCAAAATCTGCCTTAAAAGAGATGCATCAGGGAGTCTGTGGTGGCCATTTCTCAGCTAAAACCATAGCACACAAGATATTAAGGGTTGGATACTATTAGCCCAAGGTTTTCAATGATGCCTATAGTTTTACTAGGAAGTGTGAGGCCTATCAAAGATTCTCAGGAAAGCTAAAATATCAAGGGGCATAACCCTTGAGACCTATGCAAGTTGATGCCCTATTTCACCAATGGGGAATTGACTTTATAGGTGAAATTATGGAAAAATCAAGTGGTGGTCATAAATGGATATTAGTAGCCACTGACTATTTCATGAAATGGGTAGAAGTAGTGCCCACTAAACAAGCAACCAGCAAGGTTGTGATCAACTTCCTATTGGAAAACATTTTAACTAGATTCAGGGTACCTTTGAAGCTTATAACTGGCAATGGGATGTGTTTTAGATCGGATGAGTTTAAAATTTTTTGTAAATATTATGGCATTACGATCTCATACTCTTCCCCCTACCACCCACACGGTAATGGGTAGGTTGAGTCTAGCAATAAGAGTATTTTGAAGATTGTAAAAAGAATGTTGGACAATAACAAGAAAGCTTGGGATTCTAAGTTGAGATTAGCACTATGGGCTGATAGGATCACAGTAAAGAAAGCAATAGGCAAATCACCATTTGAACTAGTATATGGCACTCATGCCAGACTCCCGATACACAACCTGCTGCCAGTGTGCAAGTTTATCCTCCATGAGGATTGGGATGTCCCAGAACCGATGGAAGAAAGGCTAGAACAACTAATGGAATTAAACGAAATGAGGGAATAGGCAATACAGCAGAATAAAAAAATGCAAATGCAGATGAAGTACCTGTATGACAAAAAAGAAAAATTTAGAAAATTTGAGGTAGGTGACATAGTGCTTGTTTGGAATGTCAGAAATCAAGAAAAGCGGAAGCATGGAAAATTTGATGCCCTGTGGATTGGACCCTTTGTCATCAATGGTAAGGTAGGGGAGGATTCATATTATGTATAGAACATGTCTGGTGAGGAACAAGAATTGCCAGTACATGGGCAGTTTTTGAAACATTTTTTCTCTTAAAAAGAACCTAAGAGAAAAGAATTGCCAGTGCATGGACAATTCTAGTTGAACTCTCTAAATGGTCTTTTCCATGCACAGTAGTTTAGAAGAGTTAAATAACCTACTTAAAGATCTCTATTATTAGGAAATAAAAAGTTTTTCATGAAGCAATAACCTAGGATCTCTACCACCCATCATAGTTCACCCGTAGTCAAATGAAGAAGGCATTGGTCTGCTCCTCCAGAAATCTGGGATCTTGCTATGCCCACAAGGGGCATACATCCCCAGAAAGAGCCACTGTTGGGAATGAAATTCCCAAGCTACTTTTTGGCAAATGTTAAGTTTCAATCATCCAAAGATTTCAGTATGTGAGCATATATGGAAAGATCCACAGTTGTTTTCAAGTAGAGATTAACAATTGAGTTGATAGAAATATTTGGATTTGATCTATTTTGATTCCTAAAGACTTAATATAACATGGTTGAAGTGCTTATTAAAGATGAACCATAAACACATGACACCGTTAACCCTTCGTTGGATAGACAAATTCCCAGTCATAATGATCGGTGTAAGATGACTTGATCGGGGTATGTTTCCCAGGTCTCTCTGACTATGTAGGTCACACCGATAATAGAAGTCATAAAGGATTTTAGACAAGGTCAAAGATAGCATATCGGTGGGATTATTGTATCGGCAAAGATTATTTAAACTACATCGATCTTCCATCTCTCACCGACGGAGCTCTGAGAGATATGCAAAGGGAAATGAGTATCGGCGTGAGACTGATCATCGGGGAGAAGATATTAAGAATCACTGATTGATAAATTCACACCGATGACCTTTCATCAAAAAGAGATTGCGTGGTCATACCGATTAAATCAAAAATAATGATTATCGGCGTAAGGAAAGCATATCAGATAATACTCCAAAGATCACCCCGATGGCATAAGCTATACCGATGGACGAAGTCGTTAAGGAGTTTCACCAAGAGGACAAAGAACCATCGGGAAATGTAATGAATCAGAATAAAGCTAGTGAGTGAGGCCGAAATAGAACTCATAACGATGTCGGGGACATGTTTTGACAGTCATTCCGATGAAGAATGAGATGGATGATCGGGGAAACAATTACTATCGGGTCAAGTGAAATATGTTATCCTGACACTATATCTTATCCTGAAGATAAAAAAGGTTATGTTCATCGACGAGACCTTTGCTAATAGTCATATCGACGACGCCAAATAAATCAGCGAAAAATGTTATTCTTACTGCGATGTAGGAGGTCTTGCCAATACAAAATACAGAAACCCTAAATATGACATTAAAATCTGAATGGTTAATATATTCTTCTGACATTTGAAATATGGGTTTTTTGCAAGATATACACAGCGGGGATCAAGTTATAAAAACACCCACGAAAGGATCATGAGAAACTAATAAATTATTGATAAGGGAAGTAATTAGCTGAGTAAATACATATGTTTAAATGAATTGGTTTTAATCATTTGATCAGAGATTAATTTGTGTTTTATTTGGTCTTTCTAGGGATAATTAAGAAACCCTTGAAGGATATTAAGTAGAACTATAGTTAAAGAGATTTGCTTGACCTTGAAATGGTTATCCATTTGGTGATTAAAGAAGAGTATTAATTTTCTTGAATTTGTTTATTAAGACAAATATTTTTGTTCAGTTATCAACTGTCACAACTATTGTAACTGGTCTGAATCTTGTATGCCTCTCTTTATAAGAGATCACCAAGACCAGATGAAAAAAATAGGAAAAAAGATAGATATAGAATAGATAGACTTGGATAGAATGGCGGATACTATAGATTATATTTGAACAACAATGCTGGTTCACTTTTAATATATTTTATTTCTGATAGATCATGTGCAAGCATTCTCTGATGAAGTCAAGTCTGTAAACGTGAAGCAGTAACTGTAGATTTCGGTATCAACTATCTGTTTAATTTATTCAATTATATGATTGTCTCCTTTCAAAATTTTCTCTGTTATTCAATTTGAGTTATCAAGTATATCTTCAAGTTGTCTATACACATTTGTTGTTAAAGTGTGATAAGATTAACTGGTTTCTTCTTTCAGAATTAAATCCTTTAAATCTATCATAGTAACTGTGAAGACATTGTCATGGATCTGTAAGAAGAGTCATATAGTTAGGGTTTATATTCTATCTCCAGTTTTTTGATAAACCTGTTACAATTGCAGTATCATTCTGATAGGTTCCTTCAAGTAGGGATTAAATTCTTTTAGATGAATGTAGGTAATTTGATTTTATCAATTGGATATATATAAGTATGGAATATTAACTACTTCCTCGTAGGGTTGTACAAGTTACATACCTATTCTTTCATGCCAGATAGTTCGAGTTTTTACCAAACAAATAATCATTTATTTCATGATCATATTGACTCTATATTAAATAAAGCACTAGTCTAGTATTTTCATTATCACTTATACAAATTCATTTTAGATTTACTTAGTTAGATTGCATTATTGTTTTAGCATTACAATTTAGATTATTTAGAATTAACTTGCTGTCTTTTTATCTGTTTTATAATTTGTGCCATTATCAATAGTTAGATTAATTCTAATTAAAGTAGTGATCATCTCTTTATCCACTTTATTAATTAGAGGTTTACCCGCCTAGGTCTGAGAGAGCCTAAAGTGAAGGGGTTTTAGCCATATCTACCTCGTGTCAGTTAGGCAAAAACATCAAGAGAGCCTGGCACCCTCTTAGGGTTAACGACCTATGTTTTTGAGACCTAACAGTACCCTCACCAATTGTGAGAGAGACTTGGAGTCAAGTCCTCCACAATTGGTGGGTCTTGGAGACATCTCCAACCTTGGGAAGTGAAAAGGGATGGGGTTGAGTGTTGGGACCACTCATCCTCTCCCTCCCATGCCTCCAATTTCGTCACTTAACTTTAGGGTGAAGTTAAGGTGACCATATGGAGGTTTACCAAGGGTTACCCAAGTCAAAAAGGTCCCTAGACCCAAGGGTTACATCCCAGGGTCAAGTTTAGCCTAGTTTGAGCACCCAGGGTCAAGTTAAAGCACATGAAAAGGGTCTCCAAATTTAAAATTAAAAAAAAAAGAAATTCAAAGACAAAATTCTTACAACACCAATTATAATTCAAATTAAAAGAGGGGTAGACTTAGCTTGATTAACAACATGCAAATCAACATTATAGAATTTCATCATACACAGAGTTGATCTTGGTTCCTCATGGAACTAGATCAGCTTCACAAGGGATTACAACATCATGTGTGGGATGATCTCTAATTTCTGTGGCTTGTTAGAAATACCTGTGCACTCAATTGCAAAGTTAATTCAACATATAAATATAATAGCCAAAGCAAATTAAAACATACACTCGCATAAAATATCACAAGTTCACATAAGCATAAAGGAAGTCACATTACAATTAGATTTGTAATTTCTGCATTTCAAACATCTATTCCCAAAATTGAATCACAAATCAATTTTCTATCCAACATCACCCAATTAGCTTTCCCATAATATAAAGCATCTATCTAACATCACCCAATTAGTTTTCCCATAACATCATAATATAAAGCATCTATCTAACATCATCAGTAAAGCAATATCCAGGTCTAACACATCGTAAACATACTAAGCATAACAATCCACATGCATCATAAAGTCTAATAGTTCAAGAATTTGGGATCAACAGTCCAACAAGTCTAAATGTATCAACAACAGTAAAGTAAATAGTCAAATGTATGGGAATGAAAAAGTAGGCCTCACATCCTCCCCCCCTAAGACTATACTTCCTCCTGGAAGTCATCAAAGAGGTGGGGATAAAGAGCCCTCAATCTCACTGCATCCTCCCATGTCATTGTGACCTCATCGTACATGTCCCACTAGACTCTAATTTGGTCCAGCTCTCAACCTCGAAGGCCTAGCATCCGATGAGCCACTATGCGAATTGGCTCCAAAGCGAGCTGACCGTCTGCCTCTAAATGAAGATCACTCCAATCCAATATGTGAGATAAGTCAGAAATGTAACGTCGTAAAACTGAAACATGAAAGACATTGTGGATACACGACAGGCTAGGTGGCAAGGCTAGACGATAGGCTACAGGTCCTATCCACTCCAAGATCTCAAAAGGTCCTACAAACCATGGTGCAAGCTTAGAGCCCTTTCCATAATGGATTGGACTCTTGTGCAGTCGTACTCTCAAAAATACTCTGTCACCCACTGAGAAGCTCCGATCAGTTCTCTTAGCATCAGCATTCTTCTTCTATCTATCCTGTGCCTCCTGAAGTCTCTGTCTAATTAGTGTGACCTGCTGCTCCATATCCTAAACTAACTCTGGACTAATGGCAACCCTGTCCTCTATCTGATCCCAACTCAATGGTGTCCTACATGGTCTATCGTTTAAAGCCTGAAAAGGAGGCATACCCAACGAGCTGTGATGGCCATTATTGTATGCAAACTCAACCAGATATAGATACTCCTCCCATCTAGACTGATGGTCCATAACATACATATGAAGCATGTACTCCAACACCTGATTAACTCTCTCTATCTGTCCATCAGTCTCAGGATGGTAAGCTAAACTGAAGTTGAGCTGTGTGCCCAATGCCTGTTGTAAGGCTCTCCAAAAGGCTGAAGTGAATACTGAGTCTCTATCAGAAATGATACAGCGAGGTACTCCATGTAATCTAACAATTTGATCTAAGAATACTCTCGCCACAGATGGTGCATTGTACGTTGTGTGTACAGGTGAGAAATGTGCCACCTTGGTCAACTTGTCAACTGTCACCATGATGGCATCATGGCGACATGATGACATAGGAAGACCAACAATAAAATCCATGGAAATGGTGTCCCATTTCAACTTAGGTATCTCGTGAGGGTACAATAGTCCTGCTGGATGCTAATGCTTGGCCTTGACCCTCTGGCACTCAAGGCAACAAGCAACATATTCTGTAATGCCTCATCTCATACCTGCCCAATGGTATAACTGTTGCAAGTCGGCATGCATCTTCTTCACCCCTGGGTGTGCTTCATAAGGTGCTCTATGAGCCTCTGAAAGAATCACTGCACAAAGATTTCCCACACGGGGTACATAGACATGCTGACGATGTCTAAGAAAACCATCTGGCTCAAGGGAATATCCTACAAATCTACCCTTAAGGGCCCTCTATTTCTGGATCTCTTGCTGCACCTCAAGAAACAACTCGTCCTCAGGTAGATGCTGTAAGATATGCTCTCTCAAGTCCACACTCAAAGTTAGGGTCAGGATCTCGTGGCACCTCTGACTCAAGGCATCGGCGACCACGTTCCCTTTGATATAGTGGACATCAAAATCGTACTCGCATAAAAAATCCATCCAACGCCGCTGGTAAGCATTTAAATTTAGCTATGTGAAAATGTATTGCAAGCTATGGTGATCCAAATGGAGCTCAAAGCGTTGACCCAAAAGGTAGTGTCTCCAACAAACAAAAGCATGTATAACTACTACGACCTCTAAATCATGAGTAGGGTAGTTTAGCTCATGTGTCTTGAGCTTACGTGACTCGTATGTAATCACTCTACCACCCTGCATGAGCACGACTCCCAAACCCTCAAGTGATGCATCTGTGCAAACAAAAAAATCCTCTGAAGGATTTGGAACCGCTAAAATGGGAGCACTGGTTAGATGCTCCTTGAGGACCCCAAAGGCCCTCTTGCACTTCTCGGTCCAAGTGAAACTCTTCCCTTTTCGCTGAAGGGAAGTGATGGGATGCACTATCCTGGGAAAGCCCTCTATGAATCTATGGTAATAACTGGCTAATCCCATGAAGCTCCTGACCTCAGTCACACTGGTGGGTGCTGGCCAATCCTAAATAGCTCTGATCTTCGATGGATCTACGGAGATGCCATCGCCTAATAGGATGTGTCCCAAATATTGTACCTCTATTCTAAAGAAGGCACACTTCGCTAGGTTGCCACAAAGCTGCTTCTCTCATAAACACTGCAAAACCTAATGCAAATGATCCACATGCTCCTCCTTGGTCCGCGAATAGATCAAAATATTGTTGAGAAAAATGATCACGAACTGATCCAAGTAAGTACAGAACACCTCGTTCATGAAACTCATGAACACTGCAGGGGCGTTCATCAAATTGAAGGGTACCACTATGAACTTGTAATGGCCATATCTAGTTTGAAAAGTAGTCTTATGAATATCTACCTCTGTGATGCATAATTGGTGATACCCAGATTTCAGGTCAATTTTCAAGAACACTCTGGCTCCCTGCATCTGGTCAAAAAGGTCATCAATCCTAGGCAGAGGATAATGGTTCTTCACCATCACCTTGTTCAACTACCTGTAATCCATGCACAAGCAAAGAGACCCATCCTTCTTCTTCATAAAGATCACCGGTGCATCCCATGGTGAAATGCTAGGTCAGATGTGCCCCTTCTCATGCAACTCCTCTAACTATAGTTTGAGCTCTGTGAGCTCATGTGTAGTCATCCTGTAAGTTGCATGAGACACTGGCTTGGCACCTAGCACTAGATTGATGTGGAAATCCACCTCTCTACGTGGAGGCATACCTGGTAATTCTGGTGGAAACACGTCGGCAAACTCTCTCAGGATAGGGTGGTCATCCAATGAAGCCTCAGGCTCATCCTTTGATCTGTCACTAACCGTGATAGTGAACAACTGACACACCTTCTGCATGTAGCGCTTAAGTTGCTGAGCGGATATCATATGAATAGTCATGGGCTTCTGAATGCCCACTATCTCAACCAGTGCACCATGATCGTCTAAGTAGCTAATCGCCCTTCAATGGCAATCCAGCTTGGCTCTATGAGCTGCAAGCCAATCCATACCCAAAACTACACTATAGGATCCTAATGGCATAACTCTAAGGTCACATGATGTAGTGAAGGAACCCAAGGAAATCTCACAATCCTGAACCAAGGTATCTACTGACATTCTGGCACTAGAGGCCAACTCAACCTCCCATCTAATGTCCTGCCTAGAAGCCACTAGCTTGCAATGTTCCACTAACGACATAGATATAAAGGAATCAGTAGCTCCAGAGTCAAAAATAATAGAGATGGGGGCATCCTCGATCATACCTGAGGTCTCAATCATGGATACCTGATAGTCAGCCTAGTGGTTATCAACTGCTGCAAACATGTGGTGGGACTTACCCACGTCACCTACAGTCTGCTTTGACCCTCCAGAATGGGGCTGTCCCCCTGCTATGAAACCCTGTGGACACTCTCTGGCCAAATGCCCTACCCCACAACATACATAACCTGGGCCCCTAGCCTGTAACTACCCTGACTGAGTCCTACCTGACTGTTGTTGTCCAGTCCATCCTATGGACCCCTGTGATCCTCTATACGACTGCTGTGACCTCACGGGTCCCGTAGATGATCCCTGTTGTCTTTGATCTCTACGTGGGCCTTGCTGCTGCCAACTATGGTTCTGTCCTCCCTGAGCCCTCTGCTGGGTTCTGGACCTCTGCTGATGTTGTTGCTACTACTGCTATGGAGGCCTAGGAGGTAATGATGAAGAATTAAATCCTCCTCTTTACGGTGTTGTTTGTGGTCTACGAAAGTTCTGTTGCTGCTAATGATTACGATCTTGAAATTGCAAGCATGAATTCTGCCCTCGTCCCTGAATCTCCTCTGTAATATAATCCTTCTCGGCAGCCTCACTCATGGTCTGGGGGTCTGCCATACACACTGGTCCTACTATCCCATGATTCAATCCTCTGATGAATTTGTGCACTAGGAGTTTCCCATTGTGGAGATACTTTGTGTAACGTGAAAGCTCAATAAACTGGCTCTCATACTGTGCAACCGTGAGTCCTCTCTTCTGTAAGTCATGGAACTCATCTATCCAGTGCTATCTATAATTATCTGACAAGTATCGCGCATTAAAGTGCTCTATGAATGTGTCCTACGTGAGTGTGTCTAATGATAACCGGTGCTTGTACTCCTCAGTGTGCCACCAAGTAGTTGTCGCTTCTCTCAGGAGGTGTATTTCCACGCATGCTTTCATGTTGTTCCCATAAGGTCACAATGTGAAGCACCTATCTAGACTAATGAGCCAAGCCTCAGCCTTGGCTCCCTCTGTAGCTCCTGTGAAGGTAGGTGGATTAATCCTAAGTAGGTCTCTGATGGGATCTCCTCTATCTCTAAGTCCTATAACCAGCTCATCCATACCATACTCATAAGGTCCATGATATATCTGCTCTACCCTCACAGTCTCATCTCATCTCTGGTGCCGTGGAGGACTCCTACTTCGTGCTCTGTAAGCTGACCCTACCTCCTCCATAGTAGTATCAGGTCTCTCTACAAAAGGCTCCATACATGGCACCTCTCACGGATTGACGTGGGGCTCTACACGTGGCTCAGTATGCGTTCAGCACGCGGCTCCTCACGTGGCTCCTCTCACGGATCAACATGAGGCTCATCACGTGGCACTGGTATAACTAGCAGTAGCCTCTCAAACATGGCCTATAATGTTTGTAAAATCTGAGGAGCTATATCAAGTACTGGTGGTGCCTGTGGTATTGGTTGATCTGCTATGACTGTGGGTACCTATCCCTCTGCAGAGGAATCACTGTGCACCTCAATAGATGTAGTGTTACGTGATTATGCTTGTTGAACACGTCAAGGAGGCATCCTACAAAACAAGGTAGGCACTAATTAATCAAAGTTGTAGAATAAATAACGTGCCCAAATATGCCCAATGTTTAAACTTGGGCTCTGATACCAAATGTCATGCCCACATTTCCCATGCGGTCACGACACGCATCACACATGTCATGTCCACATTGTCATGTGGTCATGACACAAAATATCAAAAAAAATTCCATGCTTCCTCAGAAACCCTCGAGCTAGGGAGGTCATCCACACACTTAGGAACTCATTCCACATCACAACAAGGCACTCAAACAACCAAACACAATTTTTACACCCATGGATAATCACAACACAAGAACTCAACTAGGGTGAGTTCAAAGGGGTAGGGGAGTGGACACACTCAACTCAAGAGTGCCACTCCTACAAATATCCCAAAACAAATATCTCATAAGGCCTCTACACAACCATTTAAACACAATTTCCTCAAAGCTTTCATATTTTAGCTCTCAAGCCATGTCACATATTGCTTAAAATCTCATATATTGCCCTCAAGGCTTACAACACCACAAAAACAAGGTAATGACTTCGAGGAGGTTCACTCCTCCCCTACCCAACACTTGTTGAGCATCTTCTCCCAAGTGGGAGAGGATCTTACAACACCCTACAAATTTTCCCCACAATAACAATAAAAACTCAAGAAAATAAATCTCACACATATGCATCATGCAAGCAAACTAAAATACAAAGGGAAGGCCTTAGCCTTGAAGCCAACCTTTAAAAGCCCAAATATGGAAGATGGTTGATGTAGAGCTTCTTCAAATCCTCCTCCAACATAAGCCACAAAACTCTATCTATCTTTTTCCCCAAAGTAAAATTCAAACAAATAAGAATTTCCAAAAATTCAACAACCCATAACCTTCTCCAAGTGGGATTAAAATAAGGCCAACCCATGAGCTTAGAGGAATGGGGAGGTGACACTTGTCACCTCCTCACTCTTCCTCCCCACTACAAGCAAGACCCATGGGATGGGTGTTGACACATGTCACTCACCCATCCCCAAGTCTCTCTCACCCCTTCCACTTGTCTTCTCTCCAACATGTGGGAGAGAAAAGAGGAGCTTAAGAGGGAATGGGTAACACATGTGTCCCCTTCCTTTCCTCTCAAGAGGGACCACACAACTCCAAGGGTACCCTCACCAATTGTGAGAGAGACTTGGAGTCAAGTCCTCCACAATTGGTGGGTCTTGGAGACATCTCCAACCTTGGGAAGTGAAAACGGATGGGGTTGAGTGTTGGGACCACTCATTCTCTCCCTCCCATGCCTCCAATTTCGTCACTTAACTTCAGGGTGAAGTTAAGGTGACCATATGGAGGTTTACCAAGGGTTACCCAAGTCAAAAAGGTCCCTAGACCCAAGGGTTACAACCCAGGGTCAAGTTTAGCCTAATTTGAGCACCCAGGGTCAAGTTAAAGCACACGAAAAGGGTCTCTAAATTTAAAATTAAAAAAAAAAGAAATTCAAAGACAAAATTCTTACAACACCAATTATAATTCAAATTAAAAGAGGGGTAGACTTAGCTTGATTAACAACATGCAAATCAACATTACAGAATTTCATCATACACAGAGTTGATCTTGGT
Organism: Cunninghamia lanceolata; assembly: GCA_027924645.1. Taxonomy (NCBI): domain Eukaryota; kingdom Viridiplantae; phylum Streptophyta; class Pinopsida; order Cupressales; family Cupressaceae; genus Cunninghamia; species Cunninghamia lanceolata. Next base: position 10,513,276 of record BSBN01000178.1, on the reverse strand, counting down.
TCCTCGTGGAACTAGATTGGCTTCACAAGGGATTACAACATCATGTGTGGGATGATCTCCAATTTCTGTGGCTTGTTAGAAATACCTACACACTCAATTGCAAAGTTAATTCCACATATAAATATAATAGCCAAAGTAAATTACAACATACACTCGTATAAAATATCACAAGTTCACATAAGCATAAAGGAAGTCACATTACAATTAGATTTCTAATTTCTGCATTTCAAACATCCATTCCCAAAATTGAATCACAAAACAATTTTCTATCCAACATCACCCAATTAGTTTTTCCATAATATAAAGCATCTATCTAACATCACCCAATTAGTTTTCCCATAATATAAAGCATCTATCGAACATCACCCAATTAGTTTTCCCATAACATCATAATATAAAGCATCTATCTAACATCATCAGTAAAGCAATATCCAGGTCTAACACATGGTAAAAGCATAACAATCCACATGCATCATAAAGTCTAATAGTTTGGGAATTCGGGATCAACAGTCCCACAAGTCTAAATGTATCAACAACAGTAAAGTAAATAGTCAAATGTACGGGAATGAAAAAGTAGGCCTCACATGAATGTTATCCCAAGATTTGACTAAGGCAAGTCCCTAAACACCATAACCCCAAACCCCTTCTCTTCTTCTTGTGTGCAGGTTATAGGTGTGAAATCTAGGAAATGAAGGTATAGGAAGATTGAGCAAGAATTAGGGTTTTAGGATCTAACACGAGTTTGAGAATTCCTCTATACAAGACTTGGGCACTAGCGCCCTAGTATTTCTTCCCTTTTTGTCATCATATATGGCATCAGGGTAGTCTCTATAGCATTTCTCTAGTTTATAGCTTCTAAAGATTCTAACTTCTAGGACTTGGGTTCCCTCAAAATAGTCCTCCAACATTCCTCCTTTCGGGACACAAGTTCTGACATCTTCCTAATCACTCTTGTGCAATTGGTTTCTGGATATCTTCTATACATGTTATGTTATAATCAATTCTTTTTAAATCTAGGGTTTCATGCATTGATTGACCTAGGGTTTTATAAAAGGCTTGATTAAATCAGATCATTCAATAGCACTCTTGAGTACAAGATCTATAGTTGAGTCCACCTTCACTTGGCAATGATTTGGCTCAGTCTTGTCCTTGAATGTTATCGTGGAAGAGGGTTTGATCTAGTGTGCATGCTAGTCTTATCATTCATCTTTTTCACACTTAACATACTTATCCTTAAATCAACCTTAAGGGTTATTACCAATGATAACCAAAATTCACTAATATGATTCCTATAATGACTTAAGTCTAAGCCATTTATTTACATTATCATGAAAATTTAATCAAATTAATTACTACTTCATTATTTGAACAAGAATGATACTTGACCTTGTTTATCTATTATAAATGAAATTAAATATCATGATAGATATAAATTATAATAAATTAAGATACCTATTCTTAACAATTAAATTTGAAATGGAATAAGAGTTGATTTGAAATGCTCTACATCATGCCTACAACCCTATCTATTTGAATTTTTGTTTAGCAGGAATGGGGGTCGACAGCTTGGGGGCCACATATGGCCCCCTTCCTTCTTGGGGAATGTTGGTATGCCCTCCAGTGGTACTCTAGCAAGTGGACTAGAGAAATGGTCTAATGTAGTGTTGGAAGATGACTATGTGGCCCATGTTATGAAATCCTTGTATGCCACTCCTAAACTAACCAAAACTTCATATGGCATAGCTATAAAGCTACCCAAAAACACTATGGACCAAATCATTTAAAATATGGAGAATGAACTTATTGGTAAGTTTTTCTTCTTTCATCTAAATATTGACTTAGTAAGGAAATGGGCTCTCAAAAAATAGAAGCTTAAAGGAAGTGTTTCAGCAAGTTCTCTATCTAGTTGAATGTTCCTTTTCAAGTTTTCCCTTTAGGAAGATCTCCTTAAAGTTCTTGTGGGGGGACCCTAGCTATATGGAAAAAGAAATATTTCACTTTTTAGATGGAAGCTAAGGTTTGACCCTAAATCTGATTTGACTATGATTACCCTTATTTGGGTGCACCTTCCCAGCCTCCCATTCAGTTTTTGGGATAAGGAGATTTTCATATGGATATCTAACTTGTTTGGCCATTTCCTTACCCTAAACAAAGTCACTGAAGAGAAAATTAGGTTGGTCTTCGTTACATCCTATGTCATCACTATTGTCACTTGGATATGTACACTTACTAAGTTGTCCACTCAGCTATCTAGTGAAACATGGGATGATATCATAGAGTGTGGGCTCTGATAGTTTGAAATCAACCTCCAAAGAGGGATAGTTCCCTTGATACTTCACCTAGAATTACTTAAACTAATGTTGATCTGCTGAGGAAAAGGGAGAAAATGTGACATACTCTAAACTCTAACCTAAAGAGGTGATGCACCAAACTTGTTTAAGACCTATATTGTTGTTTGACACATGAGCTACTCAATAACTAGCTAGTTTCATGCACAACTTAGTTTTGTTTCAATGCTTGTGTATAAATGTTTCATAAGAAGGCTTTGTTATTGTATTTTTTAGAAGGAAAATTTTATTTTCTTCACAACTAATACTATTTTAACTCAAAAACATAGCTTGCAACTTACATAAGACATCTATTTTTCTGCATATAGATATTTGAATGAGACATACATTCAAGGATTTTGCATATAAATCACAAAAATATATCAATAATCACATAACACACAATAACAAAGATTTGACAAGGCAAATATTGAACTTTTATTAAAAAAAGGTGTCCTACAATGCCATATTTGGTCTGGAAATGTATAATATTGCTTGAAAAAATGAAGTTTACACTACTTTCTTCATAAAACTGAGTTTTTCTCTGAGTTACAATACAAGTTTCAGGTCTGAAAATTTTAAAGAACACTCTAACTTCTAGCCTAGGCATCTACTTTTTTCCATTCCCACATGGGATAGAATCTAGGAAATATCTAAGACAAAATAAATGCATCCTTGCCTTGTTTTTCCTGGTCAACCTTCTTTGGGGTGCTTGGGAACTACTCCTCCTTTTTTGACTCCATAAAAATCTCCTAGTAGGCATTGGTATAAGGTGGACTTATTTGATCTTTTCAACTCATTCACTTGCTTGCTCCTAGGATAGCTCCTAGGTGTTTGAAGATACCACAAACTACTTTAAGAGTCCTCAAAGTCTTCATAACTGCCCCAAAACACCTCATAACTTCCTTCAAACCCACCTTACACAATGAAAGGGCATGTGCCTCTGTTGTTTGAATGAATCAAGACTCCTTAGGGGCATTTGGAAAGAGTTTGACTTGATAAGGATTCTTGAAACTGCTCATAACTGTCCATCATGGCTTTGAAAACATTCCTGACTTTATTCGTTATCCCTGTAGGGTCTTTAACAAGGTTAAAATTGTCTGTAGGTGTCATTTTATTGAGTTTTCAACATCTTGTTATGAGAAAAGACTCTATCTCTCTGTCGCTACCCTGGTTGAAATACACACTGTATATTTCAATCTTCTTCTATTTTGCAAGGTTCTTCAGGGTGATAGCTTGTTAGCATAGTCAAATGCATGATGATGGTTCCATAACCTTTTCCAACCTTTCTCAATACCCTATCAATGTTCTAATTATTCTTATTAATGTTTCTTTTCATTTTAGTCTACAAGGTTCTTCTATTCACTGATGTTTTTAATGTGTACTCTTGCCCTGTAGGTAATGATGAAGCTTTGTAACTTTCCTAATTCTACATTAGTCCTCTAGACCCTTTTCATTCACAGATTCTTTGTCTTATTAGACCTTACTAACTATAGGGTTGCTAGTCCCATGCATTGTCTTAAATGTAATAGCATCTTGTATCATTGTTGTCCTCTGTGTTCATCTTCATCTCTAGTTTGCATTATTGTATCTCCATAAGACCTCATAGTGATGTCACTCTCTTTAAATTCATTTACAAAGGCTTTTAGAGGATTTCATAGGTTCGACAAGTATCTAAACTATAACTTAGATCTTCTTCTCTCATAAGGTTTGCAGACAATGATCATCATGTTTAGTGATTGTAGGGGTTACAAGAACTTGTGTTGATCTTTCAGATCACTTCTTCTTGTTCACTTCTCATTATGGCTCTTTTGTTACCACATGCACTATTTGACAGACCTCATCACTTGAGGAGTAGAGTACTGTTGAGGGAACACCTTCATAATTATCTCCATGTTTCTTAGCTATACTCAATGTTCATAGTTACCTATGGACTGTTCACTGTTTCCTAGTGAAAGTTGTATCATCTTTCAAAGAATCACTTATCCCTTGTATAGAACTTCAACATCCCTCTGAGAAGATTTATGACACCTCTTTCAATGTTGTGAGACCTCTTTCAAATTTTTTCATTGTGCTCTATTTTTGAACTCCAATAATGTCATTAGACCACTTTTTGCTAGTACAGGCATCCTTGTATAGGTATAGGCCTACAAATATTTAGTCAACTTTTGTGAGCATACATTAAATGCCTACACCTTTCTCAGTGTTACAGTATTTAAAGCTCTCACAAAGTCTTAAAACAGTCTCTGGAAATTTCTTTTTATCCTCTGTCTGCACTTTCTTCCTTAGTACTTTATCTTCTTTATCACCATCAAGCTCTTTTAAAACATGAGTCTAATAGGCTTTTCCAAGCTCTATAAGGTCTAAGAAGGCTTGATAGACCTACAATAACTTTAGAAAACATAGACCATTATAAACACCTTATATGCCTTGAAGAATTTCAACAAACTTTGCATCTTTCACACTCTCTTACAGGTTTAAAGAAGGATATGCAGACTATTAGGGTTTTCTTCCAAGCCTCACATTAGTTTTTTAGTTCCTAAAGCTTCTTAAATAGACTTTTTAAGCATGTGATAGAGTTCTATTTGGAGTATTTAGACCTCACATATACCAAGATTCTAAAAAGGTTCAACAAACTTGACATGGCTTTGAATACTATTATAACATATGTATTGTCTTAGCAAACCTTATCATTGTCTTCTCTTCTAGCTTTGTGGAAACTTGATAGAATTCCCTAAGCTTTAGTAGTTTAGAAAAAGTCTTTGGACACTTAACATAGTTAGTTATTATTCTTTATTTTGTGCATACCTCTTAGGTTTTTAAACATCAAAATCTTAGCAGTCCTTATTAGGTAATACAAATCTCATAACTCCTACCTAACAACTTTACAATCTCTATGCATTCCCATTTGGTTGATGAAATCCCAATGACAGATCTGAAGGCCCTAGTAAAGATCATGTAGATCTTATAAATGACTGGATAACCTTCACAACTTGTTCTCTATATGTCCATACAAACCTCAACATGCTTATTAGGGTTTGGCAGTCTTTTAAGAAGTATACTAACATGTATGTCATGATACAAGACCCTTAAACACTTTTCTTTATCTCCTCCTTCATACATTTGTTGACCTTTGAATAACCTTTCACCATGCACACTCTCCATACAACCCTGAAACACCAATGATCTATCATTGGATAACTTTAAATACTTCATCATGCATGTTTCACAGTAGATCTATAGGTTTTAACAAGGTTAAACTACTTAAGGGCATGCATGACCCATTTCAACACTGCTCTATACTTCATATGCACTATCTCCATCAATCATAACTCTACAAGCCTGCAATACTATGATACCACAATCTACATTTAGGTATTCAGCGTGTCTAAGACCACTGTCTTCCATTCTCTCAGTCATGTATTTAGACCCTATTGTCTCTATTCTTCATAGATCTCTACCTCTTTATACTAAAACCTTGTGATGTCAAAACATTGTTTGCATACCCTATGATGGAAGCGATCAGACCTCCTAAAACATCATATTATCTTCTCTAAATATCCTTGTGTAGTGTGCATAGGCTTTTGGGAGGGTTTTGAAATCCACATGCTCTCAATATCTTCATAGGCATAAGAAATCTTCTCAAGCTTCTCAAAATGATAACTTCATCTCTATCACTAAAAAAGTATGACAAGGCACCATGGACCATCTCTCTTGTTAGGAGAACTTTGTTTCCTTTACTCTTTTATGCTCTCATGGTCTTCAATTCAAGATTTCCACTATGTCAAGGTGCTTCTTACATGATAGGAACCTACAACATATGAAACCCTAAAGAAAAATGACCTAAACATGCAACCAAACAACCCTAACCTAACTCAAGATGAGCTAACTGTGAGGCCTATTTATTTCACTCCCTTACTTTGTTTATTTCATAGTTATAGTTGATGACATTTAGACATTTGGGGATTGTTGATCCCGATATGTAGATTCTCTAGACTATATTCCTTTGTTTTGGTTAGCTATGTTTAGTAGGTTGTGATGTGACTATATCCTAATTTTGATTCACTGATGATGATTAGACATGTGATATGTACTTTGATGATATTAGATATGTTAGTTGTGAAATCATTATATGGATTTACTATGTGATTTTGATTATGAGCAGTATAAAGAAACATACTTATGAATCTTATTTATGATGCGATTTTTATAATTTTTTAAATGATTATGCAATGTGTAATGCCCCATCATGCAACCCTAGAGTGCTAGACTAAAAGTGCAAAAGTTACAGAAATATTTTTTTTTGAAAGCTAGATCGTGCAAAGTAATAACCAAACATATCATATTACACCGTATAAATGAAATTACTCTTCTAACAACTCTAGGGAAACATAACTACATTAATGACAGAAAATAAAACTACAGAAGCAATAACCATTACACTGCTAAAATAGATACAAATAACTTTTACTATAGCAGGATAGATTAATTACAGAGTCTCAGTACAAGATTACATGATTACAAGATTATAAGACCGATCATGTCGGTTTACAAAAGAATACATAAGAAAGTATACAGCTCTGAAGGAGGAAAGCAAACTGGATCTGGAACACCTCTGCGCAGAACTCGAACCGTATCTCCAAAAGGGACCAATGGATAGCTCTTACCACCCAACCATGTGGAACCCTAAGGTCCACCCCTCTGAGCTAGGAGATAACGATGAGGATTCCACTAAGCCAAGGAGACAACAATAACAGAATGACAACAGACATGAAACAACCGACCATACCAACAACACTGCACAAGCCAAGAAATCACTCTAGAGGTACCATCAAGAAATAATAGAACTGCATAAGGAGAGTGTCATCACATGGTCCTACATGGGTTACCCAGGCTATCTATCCCCAGAAGCTGGCCCCCATCTATGGTTACCTTGGCAGCCTCTCTCTAGGCACCGGCCCCATAGGGTGACACATGCAGAGCCAACAGGTTCTCTCATGGAGACAAGGAGGTCGGCCTTGCCAACCAGGCCTTCTCATCCCATCCTTAGCCTGTGAGAGCACTCAAGGCATGGGTGAGGTATCTTATTTATCTTATTAAGTGTTTTAATATCCCAAACCTCTTGATTAAGTTATTAAGTTTTCACATGTTTACAACTTCCATGGGGTTACCCAGGCATCCTCTCACTAGGCACCAGCCCCACCATGAAAGCCACTCCCTTAGCATTCTTGGGTCAAACATACATATCACAACACATAGGTATCAAAGTCACAAATCAGATCTGGGCCATAACATATGACATTCACTAGGCCACAACAAGAAATCCATAATCTCTTCAAAATGAAGAAAAACCATCAAGAACCAAGCACTATATCCAAGAGGCCATTTCCCATTCATTGCAAGACACAGGAATCCAGTGAAGCCAGTCCATTGACATGCCATAATTTGAACCAAAACCAAGGACTACACCTCTGGAGTAAGGTACAAACAATAAAAGGGTAACTGCTATCTGAAAAGAACAATGCTTCCACCTTTAGACACCAAGTAACCATGACATCTCTCAAGGTTCACAATTCAAAGTGAACCAAATCATGAACATAGACTCCCCCCAAGGTGAACACGAAAGTTCATCACAGCATTTAGCTATGACCAGAAGGATAATCAAATATAAGATAATCAATGGACTCCCAATTCCATCATGAGAACAACTTAAAAGATAAAGCATCAATTTATAATAAATTTCAAGTTCACGACATTAACAACAATAGATGGAGTAAACCGACAATTGGTTCAAAGTCTCTAAAATGAGGTAGAATAACATATTCAAGGGTATCCACCACTTACACAACACGAAAAGGATTATACAAGTATGACTAACCAACTAAAATTTGACAAGTAAATCAATGCACTCTTATTACCCCATGCACTAGAAATAATAAATCAAATCCCTCTACAATCTCCACCACAATACTTATCCACTACAATAGTGTAACATGGAAACCTCTACCCAAAGTCATCATTACTCCCAACAAAGAGTTTTACCAACAAAACCATATTTGAAAACAACTTGACATAGCCTTTAAGGGATGATATAGACCGACTATCATAGCAAGGCTTTTGCTTTCAACGAAATAAAATGATTTAACATATCCTATATCATTTACATGGACATCACTACAAGAAACGAGTATTATAACTCAAAACACACAAAGTTCTAACTTAAGATATATTTACTAAAAACAATGGATCCTATGATAGTATGAACGCAATTACAATTAGCGAGCATACTCAATAATTCATATAACCAATTTTCCTATTCTAAGACAACATCATAAAATAATATTAATTCTACAAGATTACGTATCTAAACAATAGAAGAAATCTAAAATATCCCACTAACTACAATTACAATTACAATATCAAGACACAATGCTATATATAATTACATACAAGCATAAAATACCTTTTTACGTCTAACCATTATAGTTTCCAATGAAAATCACTACAAGCTTATATAAATGTGTGTATATTCCCTAACATTTATCGCTTATAAAATTCCAACACAAGGGGTATGTATTTTCCTATTCACAAAAGCAACAATTAACATGCTATTATCTACCATTATCCACTAAACCAAACTATAAGGAAAAAAAAGATATATGATTACCAAAAGCATAAACTTCTTTATAACAACAATTTCCTTATAAGCATATTTTACCATTTCTCATAATACCAATTCAATTTCAAAACAAGACACTGTGCATTTTTAGCTACAAACATAGTTTACCATTTAGTGTTTGACATCTACACTTTCTAATGAAAACATTACAACATATACAAAATATTTTCCTAGCATCTCACCATTCACTAATTTCTAATAACTATGAACTGCTAAAACAACATCTCTATACTTTTATCCATATAATTTTCATGAGCATAACTTACTATATCACAAATTCAAAATGAACTTACCAAAAATCATTTCAATTCCAAAATATTAAACATATAAACATTTTCCTAACTTTCTACCACTTAACAATTCTAAAATGAACAATTACAAGAATAAGATATATGACTATATTCGTTTGAGATACTATCCACATAACTATCTTCCACAACTACCAATCTAAACCTTCACAACACTTTACTATTACAATACCAAACAAAACCTTAACAGCCCCTACCAGCTTGAACTACAAGCTCTACCCGATTACTAAGACACTATTTCTTTAACACCTAAACCCAAAAGCATAGGATATCATCTAAAACAAACAATCCCGAATCAATGCAAGAATCCTATCGGCATACTACCATTCTTATTAGACAGCTACACATAAGAACCCTAGCTGCACCCAATGACTACCTTTTTGGCTTTCACCGACCACGACTCTTAATAGACTAACTTATAACAAAAAACCACAACCACCACACTCTACCTACAATAACTTACAATAACTACAACAACATGCAACCGCTGTGGTTCGACCAACCTAAAGACTTCTGCGTCGACAACAAATACTACAGTTTCAATCAAACAACAATAAATACATGCATTTTTTCAAAAGCATAACTTCTATTTAACGTATTACAAATTCCAATCAATCATTGTAAATCTACTTATTTCCCATAAGCAAGGACCTCCCACCAACATCTTATAAAACACCAATATAATGCAAAACATTTTAAATCTATGCCTACAAAACTCTGCTATGACAGGTGAATATATGCTGCTAAACATCTATAGATAATTGTATACGGCAATGATAACAAATTAACGCTTAGACATAAGTGAGGTTTCGACCAACTTCCCAAATACAAGCCGGCGCTGTCTACTAATGAAACTAACCAAAAAAAACATTAACATTCTTCTAAGTTGAATTCTAAAGATTGCTTCAATTGGCTGAGGAGAAACAAACAAGTGTCTAGCGGAAATAGCTACCAATAGTTTCTAAACAAGAGTGGTTCAAGACACACAAGCCATCATCAAGATTCTCTACCACCCAAAAGCCAAAGAGCAGAAAACAAATTGCTAACTATGGTCTTACTCCACCATTTTCTCAACTCCAAAGAAAAAAAGATAACACTAATACCTTTTACATCATACTGCCAGCGCTTAGGGTGCAAGGAGTAAAAAAAATTAGAAGTTTCTAAAAAAAAAAATCTAACCTATGAGAGCTCTATCAAAATGGCAACACACCACATTAATACTTTCTTAAAGAGAACCTAACAGTGACTTCTAATAATTATAATTTCTAATTACCTCCCTGAAGCACCATGACACACACCAATACACAGATAGGTTAAATAAATGCAAAAGATGTGAGAGCCAAGACATGCGTACGGTCTGAATGAAAAATGCCACAGGCTAGCCAACACATAAAATAGCAATTTCAAAATGGTATACAATGGATTTGGTGACATGCCTAAAGTCTTCTGAGGTTAGTCCAAAAGGATTGAAATGTTTGCTAAAAAGTTTTAATGTACAGAAAGCCAAAAAGAATAGGCGTATATAATCAGGCATCCCTTCAGCGTTCGGCTAAACAGGGGCTAGGAATGAAAGTTTGGGCATCTATAGAGTTGATTGGAAGGCAATACTCTTTTATTAAAAACTAAGACTATTGGTAGAAACTCCCTGCTGCACTTGCATACAAGAAGAAAGTGCAGACTCGGCACACTAAAGTTGGACAAAAAGGTTCAAGATGCCACCCCACGGACTACAATGATTGCAGGATACAAAATAGGATGCAATGAGACCTAGGTACATAAGCAATTTCAATGCAAGCACCAACAAAAACCTCTCTTGTGCTAAAAGAGGACACAAAGATACACCTCGAACTAAAGGATTAATTACTATACCAAGTGACCAGCCTATAAATTAATCATTTACTGAACCAGGTTTTAAGAGTGGAAGTGCTACATGCAAATTATGCAAGTGTGAACTGACTAGAATAACACCTAATAATAAAACCATAACGAGGATATACGCAGTTTATAATGACATGCATATAATAATGAAGGATATATGTAGCTTATAATGAAGTATTTGACAGGCATATACGCAATTTTGTAATGACATGCATGCAAGATGTGGAAGCACAGACAAGGCATCTGAACTACTCGATAGGATGCAATAGATAGGAAACATCTCATGGATACCATTCTAACACAAGTCAACACCACTCAAAGCCACTCAGTACCTGTAACTCCAATTTTACCACATAATTACTTTTTGGATAGCAGATTATATTTCTCACCTATTATAAAATTTAACCAAGGTGTCAACCAAAGCTTTTAAGCTAATTCAATAATTATCTAATAAACAAAATAGGAGCATCATTAATAACCACTAATCCATTAGAGAATCTTCCATCCACACAGGAGCATAATATAAACATTATAAAACATGACTTGACTAAACATCACGACATAAGATAACCAATCATAACAAGACAAGGACCAAGTATCCCAACACGACTCGAGACCACAATAGAAGACAAGGACTGACGTAGTGGATTAGACCTTGTGTTATCTCCCATCACTAATATCCATTAGTGAAAGAACCCGCTCAAACCTGCTATATCAGGTGGAGTCGAGGTTCGGTACCTGCAGCCTACATCCAAATAACTGATTAAATACAATCATGTATATGTCAACACACAGAGAGTGAAAGAATCACGGCGCAGTAGGGTACTCGAAATGAGTAATGCTACACCGTCCCTGCTCTTGGATAAGATTATAATCATCACATTTGAAAACAAATATCTACGAATCTAATAAAACATGTGAATAATACTCCATTACTAGACTTATTCAACATATCATAACTGAAGTACTCATAATGTCATCATAACTCATAACAGATGTCTAAATATAGCAGTCAAACATCGTTCATCAGATAAACATAAATCATAACCTACAAATCAACTGTCTCAAAACTAAATCAGTGAAATGAATGATTAACATCTGTCTCTGACTGACAGAGAGCAATGCAGAACTACCACCATCACAAGCTAACAATGAGGGGGCACTACATGATGGCATGAGTGTTTGCATTTCCTTGCTTCGACTATGATATATATATGTTGGATTAATCTGTTTGTTCAAGTGCGTAGGTGATTTTTCAGGCCACAGAAAATCAGAGATCGATCTCACACCTAATGTGTTCCCATGTTAGACCGATCTATTCCCAAGAGGGACAAATATCATGTGTGAATTGTATGATGTTTTCGTAAATGTCTGCATTTTATTATTTGGCTTAGATTTCACCCTTTTATATTATTTAATTGAAGTGTTGTAAAATATGTGTTTTAATTTACACCACTTGGTGTCTTTTAATTTTAGTGGCCATTTTATGTGAATTTTTACCTCCTAAAGTGTTTACTATGGGCTAAAATTAACCCTAGGTGGTACCCCTAGGGTCTAGGGGCCATTTGAGCATGCCAAACCCTAGGGTTACCCCTATCTAGTCACCTTAACCTTAGCTTAAAGTAAAGTGGCGAAAATTCAAATTTGAATAAGTGTGGGAGATGAGTCATGCCTTGAAACTAGACCCATTTCCTTTTCCAAGGCATGGAATCCCATCACCTTGAAGACTTGGGGAGTCTTCAAGACCCCCAAGTGTGTGGAACCTTCCTCCAATGCTCTCACACATGTGTGAGAGTATCTTGGAGTGAATGGGCTCCCTTTAGAGAATAAGGTGATGACATGTGTCATCCCTTATCCTCTTGGAGCCCATTTGGAGAGATGCCACCTCTCCACCTTTGCTCTCACACGTGTGAGAGCACATGTGGAGAGGATGAGGTTTGAATGGATGGGAGGGTGACACATGTCACCCCACATCCCATATTCCTTGCAAGTGGCTTGGGAAGAGGAAGGAGAAGGTGACATGTGTCACCTTCTCATTCCTCAAGGCTTTGGAATGAAGCCTATTTTAATTCCACTTTGAGAGGGAATGGGGTTCTAATTTTAGCTGAATTTTCTATCTTTGGAGGGATTTTGGGGAGTTAGAGAGATTTTGGAGGATTGGAGGCTTGGAGAAGGATTGTGGGCTCTTCTTCAACTTTCATCCATTGTTGGGCTCTTAAGGTAAGCCTCAAGGCATTTTAGCCTTCTTTTTGCTTTGGTAATTTTGGTTGTGCACTTGAAATGCTTTGGGTGTTTGTTTCTTCTTTTTTGTGGGGTTTTTTGGTGTTTTGGGATGAGACTACCAATCTTGGTGTGTCCATCCATGTGTGGGGTGGGGGAGGAGTGAACCTCCTCAAGGTCATCCTCCTGGTATTGGTATTTTTGTGGCCTTGAGGGCAAGATATTAGAGTATGGAATATTTTTGTTTGGCATGAGTGCCATGGTGAATTTTATATATTCATGGAGTTATCATTTTGGGCTTGAGGCCTTATTTTGTGTTGAGACTTTCGGATTTTTGTGGAGTGATCATCTGAGTAGAGTGATGTCAACTCCCCTACCCCCTCAAATCCATTTCTATGGATTTTGTGATGTGCAAACCTTATGGGTGTTCTTCTTGAATTTGTGTGGCTTGCTTATTGTTGTGTTGTGGTTTGAGACTCGTGTGAAGATCGACCTCCTAGATGGGGGGTGACCCACTTGTGGGTCTATGGTAGGGAGGAGAGCGTTTTTGGTGGTTTGGATGTTCTCCATTGTTTTAGTTTTTGCAAGTTTGTTGGTTATGGATTTTGGAGCTTGGTGGGAGTTCAAATAAATTTTTATTTCATTGTTTTGATGGTTGTTTAAGAGCCACGGCCATTTGGCTTGATGTATTGTTTTTGGGGAGAGCAAATGAGCTCTCACTTGCTGTATGTAAACTAAAAAATACCCCTATGTGGACAAGAAACCTTTCCATTTTATAATGTATCTAGTTGCTATCTAAACCTTTATGTGACTGTAATGTAGACAGAAATGTGATTTCATGTACTTACCTTGTTGTTGTAAGTTTATTTTCTGTTCAAAAGGAGAATAGAATCATTCCATGATGTTATATTGGTGTATGGGTTACAATGAAAAAAAAAGAGAAATACCATTATACTATCTTCTTGTTGTTGGAAAATAAAGTTTATTTGGCTGTTTACTGTTATAGTGTTTAAAAAAAATATATGTATGTTTCTAATTATTAAGTCTTTATTCTATTTTACAAAAAAAATAAATACAATTTTATTATATGTAAGGTTAGAAGCAAAAGAAGGAAAAATGGGTTGTATTGGTCATATGAGTATTCAAATGTATTTTTATGTTGTTGGTCTGTTAAAAAAAAAAGTATAACATAAGTAGCAATTGATGTATTTATTGTTACAAAGAAAATAGGTAAATGTACTCTTATTTTGCAAAGGAAGGGTTTGATTTTAATTATGTCATTTTATTCTCCTAAGACAGAGATTAAATCTTTTACATTGTCCAATGGGGAGAATATATATATATATATATATACACCTGTTCATTCTCATTACAAACATATATACTAGACCCAACTGTACTTTTATAAAAGAGAAATGTTTATGTTGTTGCTGTGAGAATAAAATATATATATAGAGAGAGAGGTATATATATATATATACTTTTATTATCATGCTGGGAGAATGTTTTTTTTTAAGAAAAACAAATGTGGCAGTGAAGCAACTATATATATATATAATCTCTCAATATGCTTTTGAACTAAATGAATAAAATAATATTTAAAAAAATGCCGACTATGCTGAATAAACCCTAGCGGCGTCGAGCTTCTTTTACTAGAGGTTAACAGTTTAAAGAGGAAAAGGGAGGGGCAACGGACTGCCCCCCCCTCGCAGCCTGTACATAGAACATGGAGGGGTGGGGGATGGATCCCCCACCCACTCCCCACCATATGGTGGGGAGTGGGTGGGAGGTCTGCCCCCCACCAAAATTGTTACCTTAAGTTATTTTTGTTAGATCTAGGGTACACAACTGAGAGGGGGGGTGAATCAGTTGTACAAAAACTTGCTTCTACTTCAAGCACTTGATTCTTCTTTGTTAGTTAATAGCATATCAGTTAACCATTCATGAAAGCATAATGCTTAAACACAGAAGTAGATAGACATCAACACATTGGACACCAAGATTTTGATGTGGAAAACCCGGTTAAGGGAAAAACCACAGGGTGATTAACCCAAGGATTATTCTCTGTTAGAAGAATAAGAAAAATGAATGGCACATGCCAATTAGGGCTCACTGCCCAAGCACACTGCTCACAAAGAGACACACTGCCTACAAGAGACACACTGTCTACAAAGTGATAAGAATCACAAACTTGAACTGGAGATTGACATCTTTACCATGTCTGGATCAGTTCCATTTATGCCCGAGATACTTTTGCTCTGTCCTTCACTCTTTCACTATGCCACACTCATCCACTCCACACACACTTTGAAATGAACTCACAAACCTTTATTTATACAAGGCATCCACTTAGGAACAATCATCTAAGTTGGCAATCATCCACAAGAACATTCGCAAGTCGGCAATCATCCATAAGAACATTCGCAAGATGAATAACTCATCCGGTTGGCTAATCTGAACAAGAATATCTTCATTCGGAAGAATATCTTCAATTCTGGGTTCTAACACTAATGCGGACCGACAACACAACCTCAACATGATCCAAGAACTTTCACAAGCTTGCCTGAGTGACCAAGTACATCCGCACTTCCTCTACTTATTGGAATCTCTTCTCCTCTTCATCCAGAACTTCAAGAACATAGTCTGTCGCGACTGTCAAACTGAAATAGGTTCTTCCAGACCTCCAAACTTTGTACAAACTGAGATGACACATCACAAGGACATCCCAAACACTCCTTCCAATCCACAGAGTCTGACAATGCACCTCCAGATCTCACCGGACCTTTTTGTAACACTCTGTCCCTCTGGAGCATCTCCCAGAACCGGTTCTACTTGACCGATCACAACTTTTTTATATCTTCATGCGGACCTCTAAAATCTTAACTGGATCATCTCAAGACTCATATCTACAAACCCTTTAATCCGCATCCTCTGATCCTCAACCTTTTGAGTACATTTGCCTTCTTCTCATCATTGTTCTTCACTATTCTTGATTGAGACTAATTTTCTCAATATCCTCAATACACAGCTCATCCAATCCTTCTTACCAATGCAATATGAGTATGTTGACATCAATGACAACACTAGTTAACCTCATACTTGCAACAATTTTTGGTGCGCTGTATGGATAATACCTTCGGCTCTAAACATCACCTTAGTCACTGCTCCGGCCATTTCCTTTGGCCCTTCGACCTGCACAGAATTTTATTATTAATATATATATATATATATATTTGTGGTTGAGCAACCTTCTACTTGTCTGGGTTGCTATATAGGTATTACCAGATATAAACAAAAGAAATATATATATATATATATATGTATATATATATATAATGTTTAACATATCTAAAATATACAAAAAAAAGAGACAAAACCAGTGGAAGATGGGAGTTTCTCCAGGGGTATATATGTTGTATATACCCCTCTGTACAAATCTTCATGGCTGCCCTTCAAGACAAAGAGAAATTAAGAGGAGAGGAAAAACAAAATGAGGAGAGAATGTAAAATGAGAGAAAAGAATGGAGGCAAGTAGGGTTAGTTTAGGGTTCTTAAGGAAATTGTTTTTTTATTAGAGGGATTTTAGGGCATGTGAATTTTTTAATTTATTTATTTCATTGAGAAGTGGGGGTTTAACTTAATTTTAAATTGGGAGTGATGGGTACACGTGAACCCATGCCTTCCCTTTTTGCCCCCTTCTATTATTTGACTTGAATTTTTAATTTAACCCTTGGGGTAGAGTATTTAGTGGATGCAATACTTTTATACTTTTATGTTCTTTTAAACTTCTAAGGAAATTAATCTAACTTTACCTTAAACCCCCTTTAATTTTACCTTCGGGAAATTAATGTTGATATGAGATTTAATAGGGGAAACAATTAAATGTTGTGGGAATGTTAATTCTTTTAATTTAATCATAGCAAGGAGTTATTTAATAAACCTTAGATCTTCATTCTTTTAATCGAGAGCCTTATCGACAACATCATTAATTAAACCTATATTAATCTAAGAAGCTTAGTTAACGAAATTCTTTTAGAATATATTTAATCCTTCTTGTGGTTAGTAGTTTAATTTTATAGTTGGCATGGGGACATCTAATTTGACCTTAGAAATGAAATCATTCTTTGGGAGTCCCTTTGATGAAATTATTTTATAAAGTTATTTTAACCTTGGTAACGATTTAAAACATTAATGAGGCGAAGTAAATCAATCAAGCGTAATTTATAATTTAATCAATTTCAATTAGATTTTGGTAAATGCTTAGTAGGTGATTTAATTTAAAATATATTCCCATGTATGCCCTAGAGGCGTTATGTTGCTAGATTTTTTCTGGGAATTTAAGTTCCATCATTTAATCAATTTAATCTATGCATTGAGTAATAATTTAATGTCTTTTACAAAAATACTTATGTGTTGATGAGATCATTAATTAATCCTTGTAAGTTTAGTATTAGGGTTTGGATTTTGACACATGTCGAAATCACACCACTCATCTAGTAAACTTAGGGTTCAGGTCAAATCGATCCTAACCCTAGTGATGACACTCATCATGTCGCATAACCCCCTAGTCGGCTATCATCATGTAGGGGATTGTGTTTGTGATCTCACTTCCCTAAGGTTTGATTGACATGTTTACGCCTTATGCGTATTGCCACCGAGCACATTGATGCGTGAGAGGGGGTTTCTAGGGATACGTGGAAATTTTTTTGATATTTCATGTCATGACCACATAACAAATGTGGACATGACACGTGTGTTGCGTGTTGTGACCACATGGGAAATGTGGGCATGACACTAATCTAAGGAAACTTAGTTTGGATACAAAAACCACAACCAAGTTTGAAAGAAGGCTAGTGGGGAACATTGAATTAAATACTCAATTTGTGAAGGATAATTGATTTAAAGATTTATTTTGGAAAATGGAGGATATTAGCTAATTAAATATTAAGAATATTTAATTATATGTGCAACATGGTGAGGTGGAAGAGATGAGGTGGATTTTAGGACTTGAGACATTAGAAGAAATTAGGGATTTTAATTAAATAAAACCATTTTATTTAATTATGGGATAATGAGCCAATTAAATAAATTTATAATATTTATTTAATTGACAGAAGAAAATATGAATTAAGATAAATATTAAAATATTTACTTAATTCGACCCGAGCCAATTTTAGGTGTATACATTTTGCCCCTCTTTGAAGCAATGTGTTTTATCACATTGTTTCAAAGAATAAATAGTCTGATGCTGATACATGCCCCAGTTTGCCCCTGGTACAGGTTATGGTGATAGGATGCCCCCTCGGAAGATTTGGACGGGGAGAAGGCGTGAGACGGACAATCTCACGAAGAGGAAGGTGAAGACGGATTAGGCTAGAGAAAAATGGGCTATGGTTCGGAGAAACAACCATGGGAAGTAGTCAGAGAGTCATACAATCAGATATGGGTCACTTGCTATATATAGGAGTTGGGTCCACACAATCTATTCATTTGTACACTTGTCCATAGTTGATTTATCTTTTGGAGAGCTTAGGAGAGCATGGCAGCTAGAGAGGTGGATATTCCGCGCGAGCAACATCAGTTTGAGCAGATTCGACGGTTCAATCGGCCAGCAGAGGCAAGACCCTCAATATGTAGTTCTTCAAAACTTGTCAAAAGTCAATTTTTATGCGTATTAATGGCTAGGAAAAACATCTAGGGCAAATGCGCAACAACCCTATTTTTGTGCATATGTGTGCCGAAATGGCGCATATGTTGCGAAATTGCGCATTTACGTTGTCAAATGGTGCATATGATTCTTTTGTGCATGTGTTCCCTGAATGTGCACATTTGTTCATTTTGCACATTTAAGCATTGAAGTGGCGCATTCATCCCGAAGTTGCGCATATGTGCTGTGAATCTGCACATATGTTTGTGTTGCGCATGCGTTCTATGAAATGGCGAATATGTTGGGAAGTTGTGCATTTGCTATAATAGGTTGCGCATGTGCTAAAATGGTGCATATGCGTCAGGAAGTTGCATATTTATGGTGAAATTGCACTTTTGGTATGAAATGGCGCATTTACCACTTGGATTGGTGCATTTGCACTTTAGGTAAATCAGTTGACTTAACAAAATTAACCCAATTGGCATCTTGATCGATGCGTCAATTGATTAGCAATCTCTGAAATTGCTGAGAATCGAGTCGAGAGATGATATGCTGTGTTGATTAATTTGATATGTTGAGCCAATGATAGGGAAATGGTGCATTTGCCACCGGGATTGGCGTATTTGCACTTTTAGGTAAATCAGTTGACTTAACAAAATTAACCCAATTGGCATCTTGATCAATGCATCAATTGATTAGCGATCTCTGAGATTGCTGAGAATCTAGTCAAGAGATGATATGTTGTTTTGATTAATTTGATATGTTGAGCCAATGATAGGATAGCTTGATTTCTTGGAGTAGGTTTTCGATATGGATTTGGATTTTACTAACGGTATGCGTTTCTTGGTTGCAGGAGGATATTTAGGATGTTCTGACATCGCAAGAGTTGTTCCTGTTGCCATTGTTGCAGTGGTATATGTTGACCGAGATGGAGCGGGAGGCTCTAGGTGCTATGGGTTTGTATCATGTGCTCTTCATGCCCGAGGTTCACATGAACTGGGCGATGGTGACTGTAGCCATGGAGAAATTCCACAGTGAGGATGGGACCTTCCATCTTCTGATGAGAGAGATAGCCATTACTCTGGAGGATATGTATCAGATTTTGCACCTCCCTATTTAGGGAGAGTTGGTTAAGTATGAGTCACAGCATGGCGATGGGCTAGAGGAGTGCAGGCGTGTTTTTGATGATCCCGAGTTGGAAGGGGAGGAGATCTCGTGGCAAGACATGCATGACTGTTATGACTACTTCCTAGGCATAGTGGTTGGACTGATCGGTGGTGTAGTATGCCCCAATAGGAGAGCGCATGGCTTCCCCATTGGCTAGGGATGGGTGCTAGAGAGTATGATCACAGATGGGACCCAGTATGCGTGGGGTGTGTGTGTGCTTGCACACCTATACAGAGACATGTATCAGGCAGTGTACCACTGAGGCTCTGGTTTAGCCACAGGTAGGTCTCTCTTATAGTTTTGGTTGTGGGAGCACATTGCTATCACACGGCCGATCTGCGTATTTCAGAGGCAGAGGGGTGAGCCCTACAGTTATGGCTATGCAGGTGTGATTTCCTAGCACAGGCTGGGGAGGCTTGAGTACTGGAGGCATGCCTTTGATGGAGTGGATGCAGTTGTCTGGTGGCCGTATCTTGACCGCGAGGTATGGGAGGACGAGGCAGATGAGCTCCCTTATTGTTTCCAGACTAGGTGGCTGATTAGCCAGACTTGATACATTTTGGAGCGACAGATTGTTAGCCGAGTGTAGAGACAGTTTGGCTGTGTACAGGGTAGACCACAGGGTGAGGCACACTTTGCCAGGACATACACCGAGCAGTATAGGTGGGGTCCTATGGCATCTTATGAGGAGGCATTGGCCGATTTTTAGCAGATTCCCTATGCAGCCTGGTCAATGCAGAGAGACATAGTAGATGCTGGCATAATGCCAGACTATGAGGAGTGGTTTGCAGCACATCTGTTTCCTCGCTACTTAGGTCCTGGGGAGGTAGCTCCTCATATAGATGAGGGTGACTCAGACGGAGGGGGTGGAGCTAGCAGGGGGAGGGGTGGACGGCGGAGGAGGAGGAGAGATCAAGGAGATGATGGGAGACAGAGACAGAGGCAGAGAGTCAGAGAGGGGCTCGTGGGGCAGCAGGCAGTGGGATAGGTAGAGGTCTAGGTGCTAGTGCAACCAGAGATAGCATAGAGACAGATGCCACAGCCTTAGCAGGTGCCAGCGCAATAGGTGGCATAGGTCGAGCAGGCTCCACAGCCTGATGTGCAGCAGCAGGTTCTGGTTTCTTTACAGACCTAGACTAGGCAGCTGAGGGCTCATCTGAGAGCAGCGGAGTCACACAGAGAGTCGGATGTGACTCAGATATCAGAGTTGAGCTGGGAGAGGGATGTAGCCTTAGTGAGTATGCGGGCTATGAGGGCAGAGCAGGATGTAGCCGTGATGGCCATGGGTACCGATGGGACCTCCAGTTTCTTGGTGGCACAGGTACAACAGTCACAGGCCTAGGTAGTGCAGTTATAGAGTGATCTTACTAGATCTCTGGTATAGACTCAGTATTACCAGGGTTTATATCACGGTGTTGTGCCAGCTAGTTAGAGAGCCTCGAGCTTCCAAAGCTAGTCAGAGCAGCGCAGAGAGTAGGTGGGTCTTGGTCTGTGGGCTCAGTGAGGGGCCCACCACCGTCAGGGGTGGATAGAGGAGAGGCTAGTGCCGGGAGTAGTGTTCCTCGATGGTAGAGTTAGTCAGAGCTAGACACCTGTAGTTGACGTGTATTGTGGCACGTTTTTGATGATGACTAAGATAGCCGATAGATATTTTTATTCTGAGACATGTATCATAATTTTTTGTATACACTTATGACATGACTTTGGGATTGGACAGAGTTTGTGATGTATTGTATATTTGGACATGTGTTGGATGTTTATATGATGATCTACCTATTTGATGTTCTACATGTATGTGTTCTGACATTTTATATGCTATGGATGCAATTTGATTTTATGATGTGCTTGTATATGTTATGCAGACTAGATGGATGTTTAGAATGCTTTTGCGTTATGCAAATGCTAATGTGTATGGATAGGGTTATGCAGTTCGATATGTATGTGGCCTATGTTTTTGATTTTCTTTTGATATGATGCATAATATTTATGAATGATCTAAAATGTATGGAAATTGATCTCAAAATGATGTAATCATGCGAATGACTATCTCATGTGATATGATATGCAACTAATATGCTATGTGTTTGATATGTCTAGATGTACTCAATCGACACAGTGATGCTATAGAAGAGTGGAATAGAAGAAAACATGGAGAAATACTAACTTTCATTTGGATATATTGCAGGGTTTACGTTATTGTGTGTATGATATGGAGTTGCTGGATATGAGGCGGATGTGGATACGGATTTGTCATCTTTGCAAGTCTTTTTTGTTTTCATCATCGGGCACTTTTTGGTATTTTTCATTTTTTGAAATGTGGTAAGAGAATACAAGAATCTAGGTATAGTTAGACTGAGATGACGTGAGTATCACTTACCTAGATTTTGATATATCAAGTTGATACAAACATCTAGCCAAAGTTGAATCTAGATGACCTGAGTACATCTTGCATTTAAGCAGACAAGGATTGCCCCTTTTCATGTTTAGACCTCGGAGTCCTCGATGATCTTTTGCTGATCATGTCATTAGACAAAAGTTGTCACATTACTAAAGTTTGATCCACAAGCATCAGACAAAGAAAAATTATGTCCCCATCATAGCATCTCTAGCTGTTGGCATCCTTGAGTAGCATAGGAAGACATAATTGATGAAAACTCAAGACCTTGTAAGTTAACCTATTGACAAAACATTCTTGCATTAGATGTGTCTTTTTGCCATAATTGAGATAGAATTGTTTTGAGTGTTTCAATATGGTGCTCTGCTTTGTTGTTGTTTTGGACAGGTTGATGTTATGTGTCGAGAACTTTGTTCTAGGTGTCTAGTGAAAGTATCGCAATCCTTTATTGGCATCTCCTTTCAGAATGATGGCATTCAAGAACCCAAATCCGCAACTAGGTCAAGGAGTTGCCCCCAGTTTAGACCAGGATCGACTTATTATGGGCGAGATGACAATAGATGTGGAGAGACAGACCCTAAGGGACTGACCTAGTGCCTCGAGGGATCATTGCTAAATGGCCTTGCCTACATGACGACGCAAAGGCAAAGTAGTTTGGGGTGAACTCTGATGGACCTAAGACCTAGGTGATGGTAGATCTACAGAAGTGGTATGGACTTGGATAGAAAGACCAGATATGGGACTGACGGGACAGTAGAGCCTCGGGGGTGCATGGATAATGGCCTTGCCTACGTGATAGCTCAGAGGTGACGTAGTTTAGGATTTGGACCATGGATGGACTAGAGGATAGATGACAAGATATGAGATGGACAGGGAAGTGGAGCCTCAGGGGCGCATGGATAATGGCCTTGCCTACGTGATAGCTCAGAGGCGACGTAGTTTGGGCAGATTCAAAGGACTGGTTCAGTGTGATGGAGACAAGAGTTAATAAAGTCAGCATAGATGGAGGGAGTGGTTTGTCACAGATAGCACCTGTTTACCAGGTTTTCACCACTTACTTTTATTTGCACATGCAGCCAAAAGTACACATGACACCTGTTTGCCAGGTTTTCATCATGGTACCTATCCTTTTGTCATTTTTCTATTTTTTTGATTTTTTTGTTCTATTTTTTATCACTTTTTTAATTTTTTTTCAATTTTTTTCAGGACTCCCTTACATCAGGGTTTTCAGGTATAGAATTTATGAAGATGCATGCTATTGACAAGATCATCGAATAGTTCACCTTTAGATGTGGCCAATTGATATGCCCCCAATCCATAAGCTGTGATGACAACATAAGGACCTAACCAGTTGGGTTCAAACTTTCCTTTCTTTTCTCTATCTGGCTAATTTCTGGGGTTCTCTCTGAGGATGAGATCACCTACTTGAAAGACTCGGGGCTTTACCTTATGATTGTAGCTTCTGGACATTCTTTGCTGATATGCTTTCAAGTGGTTAAAGGCCTGTTGCCTTCTTTCTTCTAGAAGTTCTAACTCTTGCAGTCTAGAGACTCTATATTCTTCATCTAATATGAGACCTTTCAACGACACCCTGAGAGATGGTAGTTCGACCTCAATGGGGAGGATAGCTTCTGAGCCATAGATAAGGGCGTATGGCGTAGCACCTGTGGGAGTGCATATACTGGTTCTGTAGGCCCACAGAGCAGGATTGAGTTGGATATGCCAATCATGGCCAGCATTGTTGACAGTCTTCTTGAGGAGTTTCAAGATGGTCTTGTTGGATGCTTTAGCTTGACCATTGCCTTGGGGGTAGTACGGGGTGGAAAAGTGGTGTTGGATCTTGACTCATTCATAGAGTTCTTGGACATCCTGGTTTTTGAATGGTCTTCCGTTATCCGTGACAATGGATGAAGGAATTTCGTATCTGCAGATGAGGTAATTCAGGATGAATGAAGAGATTTGCTTACCTGTGATGGTGGTGAGGGGAACGGCTTCAATCCACTTTGTAAAATACTCCGTGGCAGTTGTGATGAATTTATGGCCGTTGGATGAGGGCGGATGGATCTTTCCCACAAGGTCAAGTCCCCATTGGCAAAAGAGCCAAGGTGTTGTTAAAGGTCTCAATTCTTGAGCTGGTGCATGTATTAGGTTCCCATGTATTTGGCACTACCTGCACTTTTTGACAAACTGATATGAATCTTGTTCCATTGTTGGCCAATAGTACCCCGTGCGCATGAGTTTCTTGGCTAGGGTAGAGCCACTAGAGTGAGCCCCGCATATTCCATTGTGTATTTCACTTAAAGCAGTTTGATATTCCGCTCTATCTAGACACCTAAGGAGAGTACCATCGAGACCTCAGTGATACAGGGTGTTAGCAACAATGGTACACCGGGATGCTTTCCGGATGAAGGTTCTTTTCTGGTTATGGGAGAGGTCAGGTGGGAGTGTATTCTCTTTTAGGTAGGCAAATATTTTACCATAGAGAGGGGAATCAGTTCCTACGATGTGGCATATGGTATGGGAATTTGGAGTGTCATAAGCAGGATAGGAGACTAGCTCTACTAAGAACTCATATCGTGTTTGATTGCCTGGAATGTTGAGAAGAGATGCAATTGTAGCCATGGCGTTTACAACTTTATTCTCGATCCTTGGTATCTGTTCAAATGATATCTTGACGAAATACTCCTTGAAGTCATCTACCATACGTTTATAAGGAATCATTTTCTCATCCTTCGTTTGGTAGTCGTCATTTACTTGGTTGATGACCAGTTGTGAGTCACCATAGACTTGAAGTTCCTTGATGTTCCACTCAACTGCTAGCTTGATACCAATGACCAGAGCCTCATATTCTGCTACATTGTTAGTGCAAGGGAACATTAATCTGTATGACTTTGTAATAGTGTCACCATTAGGTGTGATCAACAAGATACCTGCCCCCGATCCATGCTGAGTGTAGGAGCCATCAAAGTACATTTTCCAGTTTGCTGTGTTGACGTGGAAGATAGACTCATCTAGAAATTCAAAGCTCAGGGGGTTGTCATCCATTAAAGGTGCCTCTGCTAGTTGATCTGCAAGCACTTGTCCTTTTATCACTTTTCTATCCACATATTCTATGTCGAACTCACTGAGAAGCATGACCCATTTTGATAATCTACCTGTTAGGGTGACCTTGTTGAGTAAGTATTTCAGTGGGTCAATCTTTGCCACCAGTTTAATAGAGTGTGACAGCATGTAGTGCCTCCATTTTTGCGAGGCAAATACAACAGCTAGACATGCTCTTTCTATTGGTGTGTATTGCAACTCGTATCTGATGAGTGTTTGACTAATGTAGTAGATAGCTTGTTCTTTTCCATCATAGTTCTGTTGAGCAAGGAGAGCTCCCAGAGCCGTTGGTGTAGCTGAGATATATAGTAATAGAGGCCTACACTGAATTGGTGGCATTAATACTGGTGGCTTCATTAGGTATTCCTTTAGCTGTTGAAAAGCCTGCTCGCATGACTCGTTCCATTTGAAGGATACATTTTTGTGTAGCAGATGAGAGAATGGGTGGCACTTATCTGCCAGTTGGGAAATGAACCATCTAATAGACTGTAGTTTTCCCTGTAGGGATCTCAATTGAGTCAAATTTTTAGGAGGTGGCATCTCCATTATGGCCTTCACCTTAGTGGGATCAACTTTGATACCATTTGCAGATACTATGTAGCCCAGTAGTTTTCCTGATGTAACCCTGAACACACACTTTTTTGGATTAAGTCGCACATTGAACTATTCCAATCTGTTCAAGATCTTGTCTAGTATTGCTAGATGTCCTCTTGTGAGAGACTTTGCTAGAGTGTCATCGACATAGTCTTCCATTATAATATGCATCATATTGTGGAAGATCATTGTCATGGCTCTCTGATATGTTGCCCCAGCATTTTTCAGACCGAATGGCATGATGCACCAATAGTAGGTGCCCCAAGGACATGTAAATGTAGTTTTGTGCTGGTCTTCTACTGCAATCTTTATCTAGTTATATCCTGAGAAACTGTCCATGAGTGATAGCATAGTGTGTCCTGCCGTAAGATCTACAATCATGTCGATGTTGGGCAAGGGGAAGTCATCCTTCGGACAATCTTTGTTTAGGTCCTTGAAGTCACTACATATCCTGACCCTGCCATCTAGTTTAGCCACTGGTACGATATTGGAAACCCATTCAGGATAATCTATGGGCTTGATAAACCTGACATCTAGCAGTTTCTTCAGTTCTTCCTTCACCATGAGAGCCACATGTAGATGCATCTTTCTAAGCTTTTGTTTAACAAGCTTAGCTCTTGGAGCTAAAGATAAGTGATGCATGATGAGATTTGGATCAAGCCCTGGCATGTCAGTGTATGTCCACATGAAGTTGACTTGCTTTCTTGTGAAGAAATCTGTAAATACTAATTTTTCAGGTCCTGTGAGGGCCTTAGCCATGTAGATCATCCTGGGCTCATCCTCTGTGTTGACATTGGTAGGTTCTGCTGGTTCTACCAATATCAACGATCTCTCCTGATGTGTAAGATTGGGGAGAGAGTCAAGCCTTCCATCTTTCAGTGCCTCAGAGAGGTTTTCACCATTGGATGCATCTTTGTTTTTACTATTTTGATGATCTAACACTACTGCAGAACAGTTTTCACCGTTAGATCGTTCTTTTATTTTGATATTATTATGATTGAAAGGCTTGGAGCTCTCCCCAAAATAGGACTGCACATTGAGTTCTATAGCATAGCCAGCTCTGTGGTCTCCTGCAGGTATGTGATTTCTAAGCTCAAGGTAATTGATGATCACGTCATCATTTTCAAAGGTGTCTAGTTTAGGGGTGGTACCTTCGAGGTCCCAGTCGATAAGTTTAGGGTGTACTAATGGTAAGGGATCATTAGGTTGGTCTGGTGTAGTGGCGTTGATGGTTAGGACTGAGTTATTGAAGGAGTGGACAAAGTCTGCGATGGTACTCTCTATTAGTGGGTCCATCAAGGGGGGAAACATTCTTTCCTCATGATTTTCACTATTGTTGCTATGCAGGTCAGACTCTAATGGCCTAGCCCTTGGACCTTGTCTCTCGTTGGCATGGGTTGGGTCATACTCGTGGACAATGTCAACATCCTTTTCATCACAAGACATCTCAGAGAGGCTATCCCATTCATACTCATTAGAATCAGTTTCGCTCCCCATCTGCATTCTCTAAATTTGTTCAACTAGATTACTAGTAGATGCTTCCGTTTGTTGGCCTTTGTTCTTGTTGGTTCTATTGTTTCTTGGTGCTCCAGTGTAGCCTAGCCCTGTAGTGTCTCAGGCTGTTAAGGTATGAGGTTGGATGGGTTTAGTGATGCCATCTTTTCTTCATCCAAGCGGACCGCGTCCTTCATATCCCATTCTCTGTAGTATTTGGTAGCCTTGCCCATACTTTTATGTTGGTATAGTGGGATGGTCATGTTGCGTTGAGGAGCTAGCTTCATCTTTGTATAGCCACTGTAGGACATCTTTTTCATCACTTTCATCTTCTAGGCTTCCCCATTTCACAAATGGTCCTTTGGTTGGCTTCTCTACTGTGGGTGTTTTTAAGATAGGTCTCCCATAGGATCAAGGAGATAGGGGTAGTTGTGCCAAGCATAGGGACTGAGATATCGTGTACTCACCCAAGCCTTTATCTTTGAGTTGGAGTTTAGGTTGAGGTGCCCTTGAAGAAGAAACAAGTGCAGCTGGGTCAACACGAGATGATGAGGATGCAGAAGCACGGTTGTTAGGGATTATGACTTCTGGTTTGGGATGAATGGAGTTGATATTGATAGGGGTTAGGGTCACCTTGGATGGTGATCTCTTGACCTTCATGTGAGAATTTGATACATTGATGGTATGTGGAAGGCACTTCTTTCAAAGCGTGTATCCATGGCTGTCCCAAAAGAATGTTGTATGCTAATTCCATGTCAAGGACTTGAGAAGCCACATCTTTCACTACGGGGCCCACTCTGATTGGTAGGATAACAATTCCTTTAGACATCCTTTCTTCCTCATCACAGGCTTTTATGGTGATTTTTCTTTTCAGATCTATAACCTTCTCTAAAAACCCTAATGTAAGGATTAGCTTCAATGTGCAGATATTCAAACCAGCCCCTCCATCGATTAGGACTCTTTTGATCTTGTGCTTGTGTATGAAAGCTTCAATGTGAAGGGAGGCATTATAGGGTTGGTTGTTAGACATATCATCCTTCTCAGTGAATGATAGGGAGTGCGGTGAGGTGATGTGACCGACCATAGTTTGGAATTGTTCTTCAGCTAGGTTTGTGGGAACGGAGGCTTCTGCTAAGGCTTTGTCAAGTATAGACCTATGAGAAGGAGACAGATGCAGAAGTTCTAACATGGAGATGTGTGCAGGTGTTTTGTGGAGTTGATCCACGATACTGTATTGACTAGACGGAGGAGCAGTAGCTCCTCTAAGGGTGACTCTTTTACTACGGGTAGTAACATTGCAGTCTAGATCCTTGTTGATAGTGATCACATTAATGTGTGAGTCACTTTCATAGATATGGTTAACAACATAGTCGTATCCGATATTCGTGTAATTTGCGTTGTTAGAGCCACAGTTATTTCTGTTTGAAGGACCTCCTTGTTCGTAGTTAGGAAGAGGATCCTTGAATGCTTGATGATCGCTATTTGAGGTATGTCCTTTAACAGATATCTTGTTTTGATCTATTAAGTCTTGGATTGTGTGCTTGAGTGCAATACAATCATTTGTCTTGTGCCCCCTGTTTTGATGGTCTTCACAGAAATCATTATCATTCCACCAGTAGGGTTTGACCTTTGGTTCATACTTCTGCACTGAGGGAAGTGTTATGAGTTTGTTGGTGATCACCTTCCGTAGAGCAGTTTCTAGTGATTCATCCAAAGGCGTGAACGTTCTTTTAGGCTGAAAGTTGGTGAACCTAGATTGAGTATTTGTTGGTTTGTTTTGTGTGGGGTTGTTTTGGGGTCTTGATAGATTGAAAATTAGTTGCTTAGGTGCCACATTTTTGGCATCAACTACCCCGTCGTTCATAACATTCTTGTTTTTCATCCAGAATCTAGGTTTGTCATTGTTGATGTTGGTATTGGGAGAGTCTTTATAGAGCTTGATTTGACCCTTTGTGATTAGGGCTTTTTCTATGATGAGGCCCATCTCAATGACCTTGATAAAAGATGTAGGACATTGGATTTGGATTTGGTAACTTAGGTCTATTTGCAGATTGTGTAAAAACATTTCTAGCATCTGTTTCTCTAGTATTTGGTGTGGGCACTTGCTTGTGAGTTGTCTTCATCTCTGTAAGAAGGCAGCGAAAGATTCTCCTCCTTTTTGTTTGGTGTTACAGAGATCCAATATTGAGATGTTGTGCTCAATATTGTATGAGAAGTGGGTAACAAATTGGTTGACAAGTTCATTGAATGTTTTAATACCAGGTGGCAGTCTAGAGAACCAATCCATGGCTTGTCCTCCCAAGCTCCATGGAAATAGTCGCATAAGGTAAGTGTCGTTATGTGCGACCTCTAGACAAGCAGCATTGAACTCTCTGATATGATCTCTTGGATCACCCTTCCCTTGATACTTATCGAATTTAGGCACCTCAAATCTTGAGGGGAAGGGAATCATGATTAAGGACCTATCAAATGGATATGGTGAAATATCCTCTAGGGTGTAGTTTTTAGTCGATGTTCCTATTTTCATGTCTAAAACTTGTTGTTGGAGAGCTTCGACTTTTTGGTTCACTAGGCTTAGGGCATCCAAGGAGTCAATTGTTGTTTTTCTCTTATCTGTGGGTATTTCACCTTGTCTACTTCCTTCAGGGATTCTCTCTCCATCAGTTTCTTTGAGAGCTTCCACATCGTAATCCTTAGGGAGTTTGGCTCCTAGACTTGCTAGATGTAAAAAGAATTTTGATGGGTCTTGGGCAAGCACTCCTTCAAGTAGGCGTAGAAATTTTGGGTCATGCTGCATGTGGAGGATCTCGTCTATGGAAGGTTCTTCATCATTTTCATGACCATCAAAAATACTTTTCTCTGCCATTTCTAACTATTTTTGTTTTTATAATCTTGTCAAGACCATGCAAGGTAGTAAATAGATTGGATGAGGTGAGATTGGAAGATTTTAAGCAAGGTGCTAGGATGAAACAAGGTTTTAGCAAGGTTCCTCTTAGACCTAGATGGTGTCAAACAAGGTGGGTATACAAAAGCGATAGTCAAAAGCTAGGATGTTAGGAATCCATTTACTTGACATTGACTAGCCTTTGCACAATCCACTAGTGGAGTTCCGATAGAGAAGGATAAGTAATCCTTGATACTTGGAGGCTCACTAGGTCTTGTTTGAGATTTGATTTTGATCAAGAAGAATTTGACTATAACCTTGTTGGAAACTTTGGAAAAAGATTTGGCGAGATTTTGGAAAAACAAGCAGCTATGGTGCGGATAAGAAGGAGAAATGGTTGATTTTTGCAAGGTCCTTAACCAGGTTTTGAAAACTAGAATAGGTTTGAACTAGTTTTTTTTTTAAATATTGACAAATTTTTGCTCTTTGGAAGGTATAGTTTTTTTGCTTTCAGGTTTAAATGAGCAATGACAGGAGGTAAATGCACAACAAGTCAATGCACATGTGCAATACTGGTGAAGTTTCAAATGTGCCAAACTAGGGTTCAGATGCCCAATATTAGTAGATGCGCAAAAGGTCGATTCAAATGCACAAAAAGTCACTACAGATGCGCAATTCTAGCTATTTTGCTTGTTTTCTCTAAATTTTAGAAATTTTGGATTGTTTTCTAGATTTTTTTGTTATTTTTGGTTTGAAAGATTTGGTGTTTCTGTTGAGGTTGATGTTCAATTATGGCAAAAACACAGCAAACATATAGAATTTTTCCATGAGTCTTTTTATATATTTTTTTTTGTGTTTTTTTGGACTATTTTGACTCAAAAACAAGTACACCCTAGGCTAGATAGGACAGTATTCGTTGAATCCTCTAGCTGTGCCACTCAAAGCGTGTAGCTCCAGGATCTAGTAGCACCAGCTCCCCTGCACGACACTCACTTCTCACGCATACCAGATCTGGGTTTCCTTAGGCTCGTACCCACACTGAACCTTAGGATTGTCCCTGCTACCTCTACTAAGAGTCACTTGAATCGAGGCAGCTTCAAGGGCTCCACCCTTTGCATCAACAAATAGGGGTTTTTGGCTTGCTACACAATTGGTTCTTAGTTAGGGCAACCGTTCGAGTGGTTACACATGTGGCAGAACTACTCTCTGTTATGGAGTCTCCTAGCCCCACAGGGTTGCGCCTATGAGGGTTTATGGGGAGGTTGGCCGTCGGTGTAACACAGCAGCACTCATTGCTTGAGGTTTTCACCCCAAGCACAATTTATTTTAAGTGGCTTGGTAGGGCTTGGCTCTAGCCTGTTACCACTCAGGGTCATTCCCACTTGGACAAGTGTGCATCTAAGGGCAGGCCCCCCTAAAGGTTTGACAAATAGAATAACAAGTCTGGCACTTTGATCACCCAGTGAAGGGGAGAGCATAAGCCTATTGTCATTTGCAATCACAGAAAACACTTGTTAATCCAACCTAGTTAAAAGTAGAAAAACTATATGAGTTAAGCTACTTGTGCACTCACACGATTGTTAACTTGGAAGTGTTTAGATCATAGCATTGTTCATTCCCCATTTGTTAACTTTGAAAGTGATTAAGACATAGCATTGTTCATTCCCCATTTGTTAACTTTGAAAGTGATTAAGACATAGCATTGTTCATTTTCCATTTGTAAAGATAGCAGTGGCCTACTTTTAGGAAAATAGATTCGACAATGCATAGATAACCATTGGGTTCAATTACTTCCTTCCTAGTTTAGAAAACTACGTGAAGTATTGTATGAGATGCACTTGTTACTTTCACCCCTAGTTAGTCTAAATGGACTAGAAAAATCATCTAAATGACCTAATCCAGCCACTACCCCTGCAAAACAAATGTTAGCTCAATATGCAAAATCCATAAAAATCGTACAACAAAAGCAGAGTACAGATGCGCAACACTGCAACCTGAATGCGCAGAAATAGGGAGTGTATGTGACTTTTAAACAAATGCACAAAGACAGATAGCAAATGCACAATAATTAGAGATACAGGCACAATAACAGCATATGTGCAATTTGATAGAACAGATGCGCAATGATATAGGGTAAATGCACAACTACGACGGATGCGCAACTGAGCAGAGTATATGCGCAAAATGAGCTCAGGTGCCACAATGAAGATTGGATGCACAACTGTGGAGGTCAAATGCGCAAAAAGGTCATATGCACAACTGTGGAGGTCAAATGCGCAACTGTGGAAGTTAAATGTGCAAAAAGGTCATATGCGCAAATCCGAGAAGTAAATGTGCAACGGAGGGAGTCAAATGCGCAATACTGCTATCAGATGCCTATTTTTCACCTGTTCTTCACCTGCATGGACCTGCAACTAAAAACACTCTTTTTTTGATTAGTAAAGGGGCAAGGGCCCCCCGGTGGGCGCCAAAATGTGAGGGGGGGAATGAGGTTAGTTCAAACTAATGAAAACATACAAAACCCAAACACCAATGGAAGTTGAAAGCAAAGAAGATTTAAACCAAAATGAGTAAGAACATACTTACAATCTCTTTCACCTATCATTTTCCATTGTTTGCCTATCTTTCTTTGATCTTGATTGTGAAGCCCTCAGAAGCTTTCCTTCCTTGCTTGCTTGTTGAAGATGACAAAGGAAGAATGGCTCTTGATATGTGTTGTGTTGAATGTGAGCTTCAACACATGATAATGGAGGACACTTGAAATAGAATGAATAAGAGAAGAAGAAAATTTGGGTATAGTTATCTTGCCAAATGAAGTGCCTCCCTAATGGCTTAGAAGAGGGTTCTATTTATAGATTTTCTGAAAATAGAATGGAGGCTGAGGATCAAAAGATGAGATCAATGGCTCTCATTTTTTGTGAATCTTTGATTCATAATGGATGAATTAAAAATTCTTTTTTTAAGAATAGTGGATTATGACAATTGAATTAAGAATTCAATAGTGGAGGATAGTGGGGAACATTGAATTAAAATATTCAATGGGTGAAGGCTAGTGGGGAACATTGAATAAAATATTCAATGGGTGAAGGCTAGTGGGGAACATTGAATAAAATATTCAATTGGTGAAGGTTAGTGGGAAACATTGAATAAAATATTCAATTGGTGAAGGCTAGTGGGGAACATTGAATTAAATATTCAATTTGTGAAGGATAATTGATTTAAAGATTTATTTTGGAAAATGGAGGATATTAGCTAATTAAATATTAAGAATATTTAATTATATGTGCAACATGGTGAGGTGGATTTTAGGACTTGAGACATTAGAAGAAATTAGGGATTTTAATTAAATAAAATCATTTTATTTAATTATAGGATAATGAGCCAATTAAATAAATTTATAATATTTATTTAATTGACAGAAGAAAATACGAATTAAGATAAATATTAAAATATTTACTTAATTCAACCCAAGCCAATTTTAGGTGTATACAATACTGTCTTCATACACTGGCAAATGATACTAAGTATTCTTATACAAAGATTTATTTATTCACATATATAGGGTCCCACATTCCACTATTTAAGTCTATAGATAACTGTCAGATATTGTCCCTTAATATGCAATAGAGATATATGTAGTTTTAAAATCTAAATAATATATACAAACTTCAAACACCAGACATATATATCGACCAACACTTTGCAAATTTATATTTATTTATAAATCAATAGATTTGCAACAAGCCCTCTACATAATCAATATACTCAAATCTGCATGATATTTTCAATGAGATACAATGATCAACAACCTTCAAATACCAACAATAAACCCATAGAAACCCTAGAACAACACTTTGAAGCACAATTGTGAAGTCTGAAGAAACTTCACCTCAATGACGGTAAGGGAGCATCACTAAACCAGAATTTTACCGAGGGGTCATCTCCTTAGTACAGTGAATGCAAAGGAACATCACCTTGACATCAGCTGAATACAAACTTGACAAAAGACATAAACATCAACACATGCATGATCAACAATGACTCTGACCTCTCCTTTTAAACTTTCATCAATTAGGACTAGCCTAATTTTATTAAATGAAAGTTTCTGTGTACACAGTCACACATTACAATTTTAAATGCTTTTACATGACCCTTTTTAAATTTATGTGTACAATAACACTTTAATTTATAAATTGTTTTTTAAATGCTCAAGTAACTTAATAAAATATTAATTTTACAAAGTAACTAAAATACTTTATAAAATTAATTTACAATTAGAACCCATTAAGTTACTTGCAAAAATGGGGACATGACATTCTAGACATTAATGAGTTTGTATTATAAGATTCATTATGCAAAGGGACTTAACAATGATATCATGATTGTGTCTATTTTAATTAATGTTCGTCTTTGAGATATCTTTTATTATGCATATCATGAACTCATTGAACATAGTCCATTATAAGGACATAACATAATGCTAGATCTCTACATAATAGTTTGCATGATGGGTAGATTTGTGTGTGATGACTAAGCTCTTTGGGTAGTAAGAACTATGATCCATGGATCATTATGGGTGTTGTTTATTTACAGCTATTTGAGAAGAAATTCAGAGCAATAGAAATTGATAGCTGTCTGGGAAGAAATTTAGAGCTCGGACTGCAAATTCCCTATTATACATGTATGCAAAATGTGGAAGCATAGACAAGGCACATGAACTATAAACACAAAATATAAACACAACTGATATAAACAAAAAATATATAAACCATACAAGTGATATAAACATGTATGATAAGGCATGATAAAGTAATTCAAATAGAATTGAGGAAAATGTAACTTAGAACATGTGTAAAGACTTGACATACCTAAAAAATAGAGATTCAAATGGAGAGAGTACCAAATTATGTAGTCTTTTTTTCTTCTTGCATCAAACTCCTCAATAATTTGAGTTTTTCACCACTTGCTTCCTTTTCAAGGTTCAATTGAATAACACTCAAGTAGAATTACTAACAACAATACAATTAACCAATTTATAATGTTAAATTCCTACAATTCAATCACAATTAACATTGCAACACTACAAAAATTGAAACTTGGATTGATATATATATCAAAATCAATGTGAAAACTATGTTATTTCCTCCTTAAGTTGGAAAACTAGAAAAAGGTGGTGGAAAGTTCATGCAAAGGTGGTATAATGTGAAAAATGTGCATGTGCTCTTCTCAACAACATGAAAAAGCTTTCTTTTTGTCAGAACACATGCATAACCACAAGAAAACAGAGCATGTGGGCCTGGGTCACAGGTGTCTTGCCCTTTTTACCATTTGAATAACAAGACAAAACACGCTCGCATTACAGCTTTCTATACAAAACTCTATATTATTCATTTCTCAACCTCCTCCTTACCTGTCTTTCCCTCAAGTTATGTCAGCATTGAATGCCTTACCACATCACCATAAGACCTACTAAGATCCATCATGAAGTCATGGGAGCTTGGATGGTTACATTCATTTTCACTGCTTACCACCATCCCCCAATCCTTATTACACATCATCGTGGGATGGCGAGATACATGTTATCCCTAATATCTTTTCACCATGCTACCTCCAAGCTTTGGCCTGACTATCGCGGGACCGTGGGGTCTTTTTGGCATCACCTTTCACTGCTTACCACAAGCTCACTAGTTGAAGTCATTGGCATCATGGGGCCACAGTATATTACATTACCTGTCACTTGAAGCCTTTACTACACCACCGCTAACCTCCTTTGAAACTGTCGCGAGGCCGTGGTAAAATACCACATATCGCGTGAAGCGTTCACTACACTACCGCAATCCTTCCTTAGAACCATCGTGGGGTCATGGTACTCGACACGTAGACCACTTGCACTCCTTATACTGCAATGCTGCAAGCTCTATTGGAGACCGTCGCAGGAGCATGGTGAAACATCTTTCCTCTGCTCCTTACCACATTGTTGCTAGCCTACGCTTTACCTACCGCAAGACTACGATGTCATATTATATGCCACTCACATTCATACTGCTAGCCCACCACCTTATCTTGAGACCACCATGTGACTGCAGTGACCACTATATGTCATTTACTTCATGTCGCCAGCCCGCAACTAGATTTTTTGCTCACTACGGGGAAGCGGTAACTGTCATTTCTCCTCCTTTGGTTCCCACACACCCACTAAGGCTATTTGAATGTGTTGTGGGGCTATAGTAAGAGACAAAAACACATCGATGATAAAAAAATATAAATATCTTTGACATGGACCATGATATGGGATGCCTTTGAATAACTACTGGAACAACTTTAAAAGGAATATGGACCCCTAAAATGGATTTATGGAACAAAAAATGTATGAAACCAAATGGGACTATGGGAATTTTTGATGGTCCTAACACCCTCAACCCTCAACACTATACCTTAAAACCTAATCCCTCATTCTTAAACCCTATCCCTAAACCCTCAACCCTTAAACCTTAAATCCTATATCCCTAAACCCTCAACCCTCACCACTATACCTTAAACCCTAATCCCTCAACCCTAAACCCTAATCTCTCAATAGTAAACCCTAATCCCTCAACCCTAAACCCTAATCCCTTATCCCTAAACCCTAAAACCTATCCTTAAACCCTTAACCCTCAATCCTTAAACCTTAAATCTTAAACCCTATCCCTAAACCCTCAACCCTCGACACTATACCTTAAACCCTAATCCCTTATCCCTAAACCCTATCACTAAAGCCTCAACCCTCAACCCCTAAACCTTAAATCCTAAACCCTATCCCTAAACTGTCAACTCTCAACACTATACCTTAAACCCTAATCCCTCAACCCTAAACCCTAATCCTTCAACCCTAAAGCTTTAAACCCTCAACCCTTATCAACCACTCTCCTCTCCTATCTACCTCACCCCATCTCTTCCCTATCTCTCAAACCTTAGCCATCTAGGTCTCTCACTTATCCTTAAAGCCTCAACCCTCAACCCTTAAACCTTAAATCCTAAACCCTATCCCTAAACCCTCAACCCTCGACACCATACCTTAAACCCTAATCCCTTATCCCTAAACCCTGAACCATATCCCCAAAGCCTTAACCCTCAACTCCTAAACCTTAAATCTTAAATCTTATCCATAAACCCTCAACCCTCAACACTATACCTTAAACTCTAATCCCTCAACCCTAAATCCTAATCCCACAACCCTAAACCCTAATCCCTCAATAGTAAACCATAATCCCTCAATCCTAAACCCTATCCCTAAACCTTCAACCCTCAACACTATACCTTAAACCCTAATCCATCAACCCTAAACCCTAATCCCTCAGTTCCCTAAACCCTAATCCCTAAACCCTAAACCCTAATCCCTTATCCCTAAACCCTAAACCCTATCCCTAAAGCCTCAACCCTCAACCCTTAAATCTTAAATCCTAAACTCTATCCCTAAACCCTCAACCCTTATCCACCCATCTCCTCCCCTATCTGCCTCACCCCATCTCTCACCTATCTCTCAACCATTAGCCACATAGGTCTCTCACTTATCCCTCAACCCTCAACCCTTAAACCTTAAATCCTAAACCCTATCCCTAAACCCTCAACCCTCAACACTATACCTTAAACCCTAATCCCTTATCCTTAAACCCTAAACCCTATCCCTAAAGCCTTAACCCTCAACCCCTAAACATTAAATCCTAAACCCTATCTCTAAACCCTCAACACTATACCTTAAACCCTAATCCCTCAATCCTAAAACCTATCCCTAAACCTTCAACCCAAAACACTATACCTTAAACCTTAATCCCTTAACCTTAAACCCTAATCCCTCAATTCCCTAAACCCTTATCCCTCAATCCTAAACTCTAATCCCTTATCCCTAAACTATAAACCCTATCCCTAAAGTCTTAACCCTCAACCCTTAAACCTTAAATCCTAAACCCTATCCCTAAACCCTCAACCCTCGACACTATACTTTAAACCCTAATCCCTCAACCCTAAACCCTAATCCCTCAACCCTTAAACACTTAATACCTCAACCCTTAAACCCTCAACCCTTAAACCCTAAACCCTTGACCTTTAAACCCTAAACCCTTAAACCCTTAACCCTTATCCACCCCTCTCCTCCCCTATTTGTCCCATCCCTATCTCTCCCCTATCTCTCTCACCCCTCTCTCCCTAGGTTATAGGTCTCTCACTTGTATATCTCTCACAGATTTCTAGATATTTCCCTTCCTCTCCACCTCTTTGTTGAACATGGAAAGACAACTGAGAGGGGGGGGTGAATCAGTTGTCTCCAAAACTTTAAAACCATGAACTTATTTACTTCTTAAACATTGTTATTGTATTTAATCATGAAAGCATGATCTCGGAAATTAAAACACATAAACATATTCAACACATGAGACACCAATTTTTTATGTGGAAAACTATATAAGGGAAAAACCATGGTGAGTGTTAGCTCACAAGATAATATGTTATATCAACACCAAAAATTAGAGGCTCACTACCTTAGGGCTTACTGCCCAGATGCTCACTGCAAATTAAGAGACTCACTGCTAATGGGGTGGCTCACTACCATTGGGTGGCTCACTGCTGGTGGGTGGCTCACTGTCATTGGGTGGCTCACTGTCATTGGGTGGCTCACTACCAGTTGGTGGCTCACTACTAGTGGGTGACTCACTGCCAAGATTTGGTGAACTAAGATAGCAAAGTCTAAACCATGCCAAAGTTCAATTCCATTGAAGCATAATAAACATCCTCTGCTCTGTTCTACTATTTACTTCACACTATCTTCACATCTTTGCACTTGGATAAATTTTCATGACTCTATTGCAAGTATTTATATAGTTCATCAACCTTGGAATGATCATCAAGGTCGGCATTACAATCATCAACCATTGGAACATTCTCCAAGGTCGACAAACACATATACATAAGAATAGGTCTGCACCTAAATAGATTAATGAAAGAGAAAGAATGTGTTGGTAATATTTTATGTTTAAGGTTACAGGATGTGCACCTCCCTAGAAATCTAGAAAATTTCCTAAGTGTTGGACCCTCTCTATGTTTTGTTGCATCATCAGGATACTTTCAGGGAAGGGGTCATCATCATCGTCATCATATTTCCATGCATCCACTTGATGTTTCTTACGAGGGTCATTTCTCCTCATGTCTGGATATCCTATGGGGGTCATCATATTTTCTGTGGACCTGATCTTTTGCTCCGGGGTGATATTTTAACATCGGGTGATCTTAGTCAAGATCATCCTGATGTTGGCGCTATGAAATTTCTAAGTATGACCCACTTTTCATCGGGGTCATCATATTTGAATATCGAGTGATCTTTGTTAAGATCACCCTGATGTTATTTTGTCACCTTATGTTTGTTCAACATCAGGATGTTGCTAGTGTCATGTTCCTGTGGGGGTGATATCCACTCGACCTTTGCCTTCATCTTTTTCTCTACAGGATGATATTCTCAATATCGGGTGATATTCCAATTATCAGATCATCTTGTGAATATCACCCTTGCTCTAAATGTGATGATGATGTCATCAAGATGTTTAATTATCAGGGTGATATCCTTTAGGTGATATGCTCCTGACATCATCCAAATTCGACAGGGTCATACTTCAAGTTTTCAATCTGACCCGACATTGTGATGTGATTTTTGTGCATCAGGGTGATATTTCCAAATATCTGGTTATCTTCTGAATATCATCCTAATGCCGATATGATGGTGATGTCATCAAGGTCTGGGGGGTCGTATTTTAACATTAGTCATCTTGTGGAGATCCCTCGATATTTACAGATATGCTGATGACGTCAGCAGGATATGATGGTGACATCATCAGGATGTTCATTGGCTAGACATTTGGTATCAGCTAAGCAGGAGGATCTTCCTTCGATGAAACAGGTTGTGCCAATGAAGGTGAATATTAGGTTGATATCTCACACGAAGGTAAGGTTGGTCTTCAGGGTGATATTTTACATCAGGGTGATGTGAATTATCAGGGTGAGCTTATGCAGATGTTGGTGCTGACATCAGGGTGATATTGAGTATCTGGATATCATGTTGGAGGATGATGATGATGAAGGGCTTATGCTAGTGTCATCTGGAGCAAAATCACCGACATCATATATGCTCATGACCTAGTATATAAAGTGTTAAGGAGGTTGCCGCGGGGTGCATGTGGGATAATCTAATCCTACATGATTTGAAATATCAAGATGATACGTTTTGGCGGGAAAGGTTTACGATGCATAGTATTCTACATTTCCCAAGGCCGCGGGTTGGTGCGCCATTAATGGTGGTTGTTGCAGAGGTATGGGCGATGGTGTGGATGGATCTAGTACCTGACTAAAGATGTGAATCCCCAGGCGGCGGCACAGGGCTCGAGATCTCTTCCTGTCTCCTCCCCTACTTGCTGCATTCAATGCGATGAGCACCATTTTCTCAATGTACTGCATCTGGCGAATTTTGACTTGCCATGTAATTGAGGCTGAGCACCTCCTTGCTGTATAAGTAGGGCTGTGTTGCTCATTTGAAGGTTGTTGAAAAACTGGACATATCTGGCTCTGTAATAAGATACAACTGGTTGTGGTTGCTTTGTGCAGGTGATCTTGTGAGTTTATGTATCTCCTGTTGTATGCCTCATGCATGAATCTACTGATTTCATGATTGGTTTTATATGAGTAATGTTGTATTTGCATGTGTTTTGTTAATTCTATCTCCAGTATTGCATGTGTCCTTCTTCTGAATCTAGATATCTAAGGGGTGTCTGGTATTCTAGGATATAGAGTTCCTCTATTGAATGCTTGATCTTTCAACTTATGCTCAAAGGGTAGATTAAACTGTTTTTAGATTAAGTGTTGGGAAGGATATACTGCAGTAAGGATACCATAAGTAGAGATAACTTAACACTCTATTTTGGGAAGTATCTGTAAGGCAGATACTATAACACCCCCTTGAAATCTAGTTTTAGTGTGTTCATGTTGATCATTCACAGGTGTATGTCTACTGACTCCGAGCCCTGGATAGGCACCAATCTAGCTTTGTGTTAAGGTTACATACCAGGTCCTAGTTTTGCATCCAAACACATAAATCAAACTCATACTTCCAAATCAAACCATTAGGACCTTAGAAGTAGTTTAGGACCAAGATCCTCTAATTCACTACTAACTATAGGCCCAAAGCTAGCCCCTTTGCACTTATCCCACAGTTTTGGTCTACTTACAGGAGGATTTATCTGCTTTGTGTCAACATCCCAAGCCAACCCACAAGCATATTCTCATGGGTGTTGAATAGGGAATACCCCCTAGGTTTTGCAGAGCCTGAAGAAGAAGAAGAGATAAAAATAGAGTCTATCTCCTACATTGTTGGCCCCTGGCCCAGAGATCCTGTTGATCACTGATGGCTACCTTGTAGGGAAATCTGGGAATGAGCATCCTGTCAGGGAAAAAACCAATAGAATGAATGCAGACCAAACCAAGTCTTAGATGGGACTCAAACACAATCTTCCATGCTACAACATGCTATCACAATCTCCAAAGTATAACCACAAGTGAAAACAACCAAGTTAGCTAAAACTAGTGTTAACACTAAAGCATTTGAGAACACGCTTCATGCACAATCTGGATTATACTTTGTGGACCAATAAAAAGGAAGGAACATGATCTAGAGACATCCACAAGCATGTTACAATCACCAAGAACATCCTCACAACCTCATAACACTCTATCCATAAGATTCTTCAAACTAGAGCACAAGAACATCACTGTTGACCACTGTCATAGAATAAAGATCGCTTGCGGACCACCAAATCACAAACCCTTTACATTGAAGACACATAACATCATCACTAACTTAAGTCCAGAACCATAGACCATAAATCTTAATTGCAAAGAAATGTAGAGCACAATACATTCTCTCTATCACCACTGAATGCACAGAAAAGATTGATTTTATTCTGATGAACATAACTCATTCAAATCTTCATATTAGAGGCTCAAACTTGGAATATAGCATCTTCATACATGCCTCTAAATAACTTCCAATCCATGGACAAAGATATTCATTCTCCAAGAAATGTGGAGCAATCTACTGGAATGTTTTGTTGTATCAGGCATACTTATTATCTTCAACACTTGACTCATTTCAAGCAAGCATCAAAAAAAGAACACCATTGACACCAATGACAACATAGATATGTTGACATCAATGACAACACCAGAAGCACATACTTGCAACAATCTCCTCCTTTGTC
Source organism: Cunninghamia lanceolata (assembly GCA_027924645.1). NCBI lineage: Eukaryota > Viridiplantae > Streptophyta > Pinopsida > Cupressales > Cupressaceae > Cunninghamia > Cunninghamia lanceolata. The sequence goes on along the minus strand of BSBN01000178.1, from coordinate 10,470,309 downwards.
ATTGATGGAAACATTGATGTGAAAAATTGTAAACACCATCAAGACAAGATTCTACACTAATTACTTTCTCCCCCTTTCTTTTTACAATTTTGAACTCTTTCTCCCCCCAATTTTTTCACATGATTTTCTCTCCCCCTTTGACATCAATAGCAAAGTGTATCAATTCTCCTTTCTCTACACATACTCGCAAACAACTGCTCTAATCAAACTGGAATTTCTTCTTTCATTAGCTCTATAATCTTTTATCAGGATCTTATATCAGCAACTTCTACCTACTCCCCCTAAGAGGTAGCCTTCAAAACATCAATCTAGTTCAACTAATAGAATTTTGAACACCACTGGACTGATGCATTTCTCATGCATCTTAGTTTAGATTAGGAGGGGTAATAACCCCTAACTTCTTCCTAAGATACTCTAAAGTATCCTTAGGTAGAGGCTTAGTGAAAATATCTGCCATCTGTTCCTTTGTAGACACATACTCCATCTTCACTTCATTCTCAATTACTTTTCTCTCAGAAAGTGATACCTTATAGATATATGCTTTGTACTTGAGTGCATCACTAGATTCTTTGAAATGTTTATAACACTTGTATTTTCACAAAAGATTGAAATTGGTTCTTCATACATAGCTCTTATATGATTCAAAGTTTGCTCATCCAAAGCACTTGAGTACAAAAACATGGTGTTACAATGTATTCTACTTCTACAGTAGTCAAAGATATTGAGTCTTGCTTCTTGCTCAGCCATGAGACTAATCCATTTCCCAAGAACAAAGTGCCTCCACTTGTGCTTTTTTTGTCATCAACATCTCCGGTGCAATTTGCATCTGTATAAGCACTGAGAGTGAAATCATTATATTTTGGATACCATAAGCCATGATCTGGTGTGCCTTTTAAATACCTCAATATTCTCTTAACTACCATCACATGTGACTCTCTTGGATCTGCTTGAAATCTTGCAACAAGACAAACTGCATGCATTATATCAAGTCTGGTTTGAGTTAGATAAAGAAATCCTCCAATCATGGATCTGTACCTTTTCTGATCAATCTTGGGTGATTCATTAGTTTTTCTCAACTTGCATCTAGTTACCATGGGAGTACATACCAGTTTAGAGTCTTTCATCCCAAACTTCTTCAACAACTCTTTCACATACTTGGAATGAGATATGAAGATTCCTTTATCTAATTGATTAATTTGTAGACCCAAAAAGAAATTCATTTCACCAAACATAGACATCTCAAACTCATTTTGCATTTCACCTGCAAACTTCATGTACATACCTTCATTGCCTCCAAAGATAATGTCATCAACAAAGACTACAACAATCAGCATCTGATTATCATTGATTTTGAAATACAAATTACGATTAGCAGTACCTTTACTGAACCCTAATTGCAACAAATACTTGTCTAGCCTTGCATATCAGGCTCTGGGGGCTTGCTTCAATCCATACAAGGCTTTCTTTAATCTATACACCATATCACCCTATTTTGATAATTGACATCCTTCCGGTTGCTCAATGTAGACCTCTTCTTCCAACTCACCATTCAATAATGTAGACTTAACATCCATCTGATATACTTTGAAGTCTTTAAACGCTACAAATGCCAAAAACATTCTAATTGCTTTAATTCTTGCCATAGGAGCATAGGTCTCCTCAAAATCTATTACTTCAACCTAAGAGTATCCTTTGCATACCAATATTGCTTTGTTCCTTACTACTTCTCCATTCTCATTCAGCTTGTTTCTGAAAATCTATTTAGTTCCAATGACATTTTTATCAACAGGTCTAGGAACCAATTCCCAAGTTTGATTCTTCTCTATCTGTATCATCTCTTCTTCCATAGTCTTTACCCAATTTTCATCTTGACAAGATTCATTTACTATTTTCAGTTCAATCTTTGAAAGTAGACAGTAATTCACCCGTTCTTTTGCAACTCTTTTCCTTGTCAATACACCTTTACTTTTATCTCCAATAATTTGATCTTCAGAATGATTGATCCTTACATACCTTAGGGTCTTCACAGCACTTTCTAGATCTTTTCCTTCATCATCTAGACTATCCTTCAAGTCAATTTTGTCTTCTGTAACTATAGGTTCATCTAATTCATAGTCACCTAAATCTAATATCTTTCCAAAGTCTTCATCAACCTTCACATTAGCACTCTCAATGATCTTCTTCAGTCTCTTATTGTAGCTCCGGTAGGCCTTGCTCTTTGTAGAGTATCCAAGGAAAATTCTTTCATCACATCTAGCATCAAACTTACCTAACTCTTCATCTCTTTTGATATAACATTTGCTTCCAAAAACTTTGAAATACTTAACTCTGGGAACTCTTCCATGCCATAATTCATAAGGAGTTTTAGTACCATTACTTTTGATTTGAATTCTATTTTGGATGTACATTGTAGTATGTATGGCTTATCTCCAATATACTTCTAGTAGATTTGCTTCCTTCATCATTGACCTAGCAGCTTCTTGAACTGTCTTGTTTTTTCTTTCAACAACTCCATTCTGCTGAGGAGTCCTAGGAGCAGATAACTATCTCTTTATCCTATGTTCTTCATAAAACATATTAAATTCATTCGATGTAAACTCTCCACCTCTATCAAACCTTAAGCACTTGATCCTCAAATCCAACTCATTCTCAACCATTACCTTAAAAACTTTGAACTTGTCTAGGGCTTCTGATTTATCCTTTAAGAAGGTAACCCAAGTCATTATAGAATAATCATCAATTAGAAACATAAAGTACATGTCTCCTTGTAGACTTCTTGTTCTTGTAGGACCACACAAATCTGTATGCACCAGTTCAAGCAATCCAATAGAGAATTGTTCTTTACTTTTGAAATTTGTCCTTGTCTACTTCCCTAGCTGACACTCCTTGCAGATAGTATTAGCAGGCTTCACAAGCTTTGACAAATCTCTCACAGCTTGTACCGAACTTATCTTTATCAAGTTGTCAAAATTGATATGACACATTCTTCTATGCCGCAGGAAACTCTCATCTATCTAAGCCAACAAACAATAATCATTAGTTCCTCTCAAATGATAAATATTACCTTTAGTCCTTCTAATGGTAGCAATTACTATTCCAGAGCTTTCCATGATTTTGCAACCATTATCCTTGAATCTTAGATCATAACCTTTGTCACACATATGACCAACACTCAAAAGATTATGCTTCAAACCCTTCACATACAATACATTATCTATATTATGTTTTCCATCAAAAGAAATAGATTCCACAAATCTTACTAGTTGCATTATCTCCAAACCTAACCGATCCTCCATCATACTTTTCCAAGTTTACAAACTTACTTTTATCACCAGTCATGTGGTGTGAGCATCCACTACCAATAATTCATTCCTTCCTATCCTTCTCAATCTAGTAGATAGACAAAGCACTTTCTTCCACTGGTTTTTCTTCTTCATCACAACTCAGGATTAGTAGATACAGGTTCTTCCTTAATACTAATAAACATGCATTCATTTCCAGTAGTATCATCAAACTCATCATCAATCATCAATATCTCTGACATAGTAGCATTTCATTATGATCCTAGGTTTGTTGTCATACTTCTTCTTGCCTCTCTCAATTCTCTCTGGACACCTAGATGCATAATGACCAATCTTGCGACAAGAGAAAGATTTGAATGGTAATTTACCTTTAAACTTACCAGTACCTTTTTGCATTTTGTCCACAAAGTTAGCTTCATTCTCATCAAGGTCATCATCTGATTCCACAACATACTTTTTAAATCTTGAAGTCTTCACTGAAGTGCTGGCCTTTAAAGTAGTCTCAGTCTTTGGAAGAGCATCACCAAACTCTCTCATTTCAAAGGCTGTAAGCTTACCAAGTAATTGATCCTTTGTAACCTTTTGCACTTCTATAAGTTCTTCAATTACAGATACCTTGTAACCATAGGATTTAGGTAATGATCTCAGAATATTCATGACAACCTCTTCTTCCTTGACAGTTCCTCCAAGACCCTTGATTCCATTGACAATTTCATCAACTTTGTGCATGTAGACTGTGTTATTCTCATCTTCACTCACCTTCACGGCTTCATACCTTTCTTTTAGGTTTTGCATTTTGGCACTTTTTATAGTATCATCTCCTTCATATAAACTTTCCAACTTTTCCCAAATTCCATGAGCAGTCTCCAAATCCATAACCTTTATCAGCTCAGTGTCTGTCAAGGCACTTAACAGAGCATCTCTAGCTTTTCCATTCAATTCATAGTGTTTGATTTCATCTTCATCATTTAGACCATTTTCAGGAGTAGTATATTTTGTATTTACCATTTTCCATACACTATAGCTAAGAGAAATGAGATGATTTTTCATTCATACCTTCTAAAGAGCATAATCAGTTCCATCAAACTATGGTGCCTCCTTATGTGCCATCCTGGATCTACCTCGAGCTCTTAGACTCTTTATAGAGGAACCCTCGCTCTGATACCAATTGTTGAACAGGGAAAGACAACTGAGAGGGGGGTGAATCAGTTGTCTCCAAAACTTTAAAACCATGAACTTATTTACTTCTTAAACACTATTATTGTATTTAATCATGAAAGCATGAACTCAAAAATTAAAACACATAAACATATTCAACACATGAGACACCATATTTTTATGTGGAAAACCCTATAAGGGAAAAACCATGGTGAGTGTTATCTCACAAGATAATATGTTATATCAATACCGAAAATCAAAGGCTCGTTGCCTTAGGGCTCACTGCAAATTAAGAGGCTCATTGCCAATGGGGTAGGTCACTATCGGTGGGTGGCTCACTGCCAATATTTGGTGAATTGAGATAGCAACATCTAAACCATGCCAAAGTTTAGTTCTATTGAAGCACAATAAACATCCTCTGCTCTGTTCTACTTTTTACTTCACACTATCTTCACATCTTCACACTTGGATACATTTTCACTATAGTATTGCAAGTATTTATATAATTCATCAACCTTGTAATGATCATCAAGGTTAGCATTACAATCATCAACCATTGGAACATTCTCCAAGGTCGACAAACACATATACATAAGAATGGGTCTGGACCTAAACAGATTAATGAAAGAGAAAGAATGAATGTGGACCAAACCAAGCCTTAACTGGGACTCAAACACAATCTTCCATGCTACAACACGCTATCGCAATCTCCAAAGTATAACTGCAACAAGTGAAAATAAAAAAGTCAGCTAAAACTAGTGTTAACACTAAAGCATTTGAGAACACGCTTTATGCATGATCCAGATTACACTTTGCAGACCAATAAAAATGAAGTAACATGATCTAGAGACATCCACAAGAATGTTACAATCACCAAGAACATCCTCATAACCTCATAACACTCTATCCATAAGATTCTTCAAACCAGAGCACAAGAACATCATTGTCAGCCACTGTGATAGAATAAAGATCACTTGCGGACCACCAAATCACAAACCCTTTATATTGAAGACACATAACAATATCACTAACTTAAGTCCAGAACCATAGACCATAAAGCTTAACTACAGAGCACAATACATTCTCTCTGTCACCACTGAATGCATAGAAAAGACTAATTTTAATTTGGTGAACATAACTCACTCAAATCTTCATACCGGAGGCTCAAAATTGGAATATAGCATCTTCAAACATGCCTCTAAATAACTTCCAATGTGTAGACAAAGATATTCATTCTCCAAGAAATGTGGAGCAATCTACTGGACTGTTCTATTGTATCAAGCATACTTATTATCTTCAACACTTGGCTCATTTCAAGAAAGCATCAAAACAAGAACAACGTTGAAACCAATGATAACACAGATATGTTGACATCATTGACAACACTGGAACCACATACTTGCAACACTCTCTCCTTGCTCCTTACCCATCTTTCCCTCTAGTTGTCAACTTCACTCTCTCATTTTATTATATCTCTCCCCTCACCTCTCTAGCTCTCCCCTCTCTACGTCTCTCAGTCACTCGTTGTCTGCCTCTCCATCCATCCTTAGTCATATAGGTCTCTCACTTAACCCTAAACCCTAAACCTCATTGCTAAAGCCTCAACCCTCAACCCTTAAACCTTAAATCCTAAACCCTATCCCTAAACCCTGAACCGTCAACACTATACCTTAAACCCTAATCCCTTAACCCTAAAACCTCAACCCTCATCCCTTAAACCCTAAACCCTATCACTAAAATCTCTACCCTTGACACTATACCTTAAACCCTAATCCCTTAACCCTTAGCCCTAAAGATTCAACCCTTAATCCTTAAACCTTCAACCCTAAACCCTATCCCTAATCTATCTACCCTCAACACTATGCCTTAAATCCTAATCCCTCAACCCTTAAACCCTTAATCCCTCAAACCTTAAACCCTTAAACCCTAAACTCTCAACCCCTAGATAACCTTAAACCCTTAAACCTTAAATGCTTAAACCCTATACCCTATACACTTAACCTTGGACACTCAACCTTGAACATTATCCCTCAACCTTCAAACCTCTATCCTATACCCTATACCCTCAACCCTATACTTATGCCCTAAACCCTCAACCCTCATCCATATGCCTTATGTACCCTCAACCTTAATCCCTAAACCCTATATCTTAGACACTCAACCTTGAACATTATACCTCAACTATAAACTCTCAACCCTCTACCCTATACCCTCAACCATATACTTAAGCCCTAATCCCTCAATCCGCAACCCTATACCTTAAACCCTGAAGCCTACACCCACAAACCCTCAGCCCTATAACCTCACCCTGATACCCTAAACCATGAATATTGTACCTCAACCCTACACTTAAAGACTAAACCATACACTCTCAACCCAAGTCACCCTATGCCTTATATACCCTCAATCCATATCATAAACCCTAAACCCAATATCCTAAACCCTAATCCCCATGCCTTACACACTTAATCTTATACACTCAACAAGATGAATATTATCCCTCAACTGTAACCCTTAACCCTCTACCCTTTACCCTCTACCTATTACTTAAGCCCTAATCCCTCAACCCTCAACCCTATACCTTAAACCTTAAACCCAAAAACCTCAACCCTCAACCTGGTGTAGTCACGGTAGGAGGGTTCACAGAATGAACTATCTGGACCATGCAGTAAGAGTAAACACAATGGAAACAACTCAAGAAATGGAACAAATGCAGATTCAATCATTCAGTATATTAAAGAATTCAAATACAATCTGGTCGGCAACATGCGGTCTTACAACTAGGGCTCAAAGGCCTGGATACATACATGCGCAAGATAAAGCTTTGAAGCTCCTTCTCACAAATCTAAACTATGATCAATCTAACAATCATCTACTACTTTCCTAAGGATTTATTACATCAATATATATCATTTCTAGATCAATAGATTCCTTCGCGTCGGCCAAGGAAGGTCACAAACTCCAATGAAGAGTTGTAACGTGTTCATAGATAGGTCAGACCTAAATGCATAGAATACTTCCTCAAATGAATGGAACAACATACGAACCTCTGGGGAAGGTCATCCATGAACCAAGGATCATTGAATGATGTGTCATTAGGATCCACAAGTTAAGGATTGATCCTCAAGCCTTCTCCTTTAACTGATTATCAGGAACTATTAGAATGCTCTTCTTTGGGAAAATAGATGGTCTTCTAATAGCGATAGCATTCTGGTAACTGATCCAAATGCTTTGAATTCTTGATATGATGTAGATGAATGAATCTAGATGCTAAGTCCAGATCCGTATGGTGTGAAATGCCAAACCTGGACCACAAGTTGAGAACTACTACTGACTGAACTACCTGAACTGAACAGGAAAAAAGAAAGAACTGAAATGCAAACAAACTAAAATGAAAAATGTTTTTGGTTGATGCAAGATTGCTCTTGAACCAAGGATACTCCTACATCAGACATCTAGGGTTATTGAAAAAGTGAGTCCCTCACTTTGTTGGGGTTAGGGGAGAACCAAGACAGTCCACCTCAGCCTAAGAAATTCAAGATGAGTCTTCTTCTGGTCTGCCTTTCCACTTCACAAGATATTCTTTGTATCATCTGCCTCTAGTGTTATGTCCAACTCTGTTGTCCAAAATGTTTGCAATCTATTGCGGTGCTTGTTGTGGTAACTGCTTCTTCAGGTCTGCTTCCATGCTATCACTGAACTCTGCTTCATGATACTGATAAAGATCTGCAATGTTGAAAATAGGTGAAATACCCAATGTCTCTGGTAATTCCACTTCATATGCATTTCTTGAATCAAATTTTCTGAGTATCCTACAAGGTCCAAACTTCTTCATCTTCAACTTGTTATATGTCTTAACTGGAAATCTTTCTTTTCTTAAGCACACCATCACTTCATCTCCAACTTCAAATTCCTTATGTCTTCTCTTCTCATCAGCCTTCTCTTTGTACTTACTATTCATATCTTCCAAATGTTTCTTCACCTGATTATGCACTATCCTCATATGATCTACAAATTCCTCTGCTTCTGCACTCCTCTTTTCCTTTGTATTGATATCTCTCAATTCTACAACTCCTCTAGGATTCACTCCGGTAACAATCTCAAAAGATGTTCTTCTGGTACTCCTATTTACTAAATTATTGTATGCAAACTCTGCTTGTGAAAGAATCAAGTCCCAACTTCTGGTTTTCTCTCCAACCAAACATCTCAACAAATTTCCCAAACTCCTATTCACTACCTCTATCTATCCATCTGTCTATGGATGAAAAGTAGAATTGAACTTCAAATCTGTCTTTATCTTCTTCCAAAGTGTCCTCCAAAAGTATCCAAGCAAAAGTAGAATTGAACTCTTAGGTAATCCATGCAATCTCACAATCTCCTTGAAAAATAAGTCAGCTACATGTACTACATCAATTATCTTTTTACAAGGTATGAAATGAGCCATCTTTGAAAATCTGTCAACCACTACAAATATTGAATCATGTCCCCTCTGTGTCTTAGGTAATCCCATTACAAAATTCATGCTTATGTCTTCCCAAGGTCTCTCTGGTATTGTCAAAGGTTTATACAATCCCGTGTTCTGACCACTCCCTTTTGCTACTTGACAAACTCTACAACTCTACACAAATCTCTGAACATCCCTTTGTATTTGAGGCCAAAAGTAATTTTCACTTACCAAAGCCACTATCTTATCAATGCCAAAATGTCCTGCTAATCCACCACTATGTTTTTCCTTGATCAAATTGTCTCTCATTGAACTTCTAGGTATGCACAAGTGACTTCCTTTGAACAACATATCTTATTGAATGAAATAGTCCAACCACTTACTTCTATCTATCACAATAGGTTCCTTACATGCTTTCCAAGGTTCATCAAAATCAATGTCTCCCTCATACATATTTTTCAATTCATCAAAACCCAACACCTCAACTCTCATCTTTGTCAACAAGTTCCTTCTTCTACTCAATGCATCAACAACTTTGTTTGATTTTCCACTCCTATGCTTCAACACAAAAGTATAACTCTGCATGAACTCTACCCATCTCATATGTCTTTGATTCAACTTACCTTGACTGTTCAAATATTGTAAAGCTTGATGGTCTGTATATAACACAAACTCCTTAGGCAACAAGTAATGTCTCCACTTCTTCAAGGCTTGAATTATGGCATAGAACTCTTGATCATAAATTGAATATCTTCTCCTTGCATCATTCAATTTCTCACTAAAATAAGCTAGATGTCTTCCTTCTTGACTTAACACTGCTTCAATTGTATTTCCACTTGTATCACAATCAACTTGAAATACCTTATTGAAATCCAGTAATGCCAAAATAAGTTGTTCTATCACTTTCTACTTTAACAACTCAAAACTCTTATCTGCTCCTGATGTCCACTTGAAATCTTTTCTGTCACCTCTCATTGTCTCTATCATAGGGTTACAAACTAAACTAAAATTTCTAATGAATTTTTGGTAGAAACTAGCCAATCTAGGAAATGATCTAACCTCTCCAATGCTTTTCGGTGTAGGCCATTCAACAATTTCTCTCACTTTCTTAGGGTCGATCTTCAATCCTTCCATAGAAATCACAAATACCAAATATACCAACTCTTCCTTCATAAAACTACACTTCTTGATGTTTATCAACAATTTCTCTTCTCTCAACCTCTGCAAAACTTGTCTAATATGCCACAAATGTTTTTCTTTTGTCTTACTAAAAATCAAAATATCATCCAAGTATACAATTACAAACTTACCCAAGAATTTCTTCAAGACTTCATTCATCAATCTCATGAAAGTACTCGATGCATTTGTCAATCCAAAAGGCATTACTAACCACTCATACAATCCTTCATTTGTCTTAAAAGTAGTCTTCCATTCATCTCCTTCTCTAATTCTAATCTGATTGTATCCACTCTTCAAGTGTATCTTTGTGAAATATCTTGCTTCGCTCAAACAATCCATGATATCATCCATCCTAGGTAAAGGAAATCTATACTTAACTATGATCTTGTTTATTGCTCTAGAATCAGTACACATTCTCCATTCTCCATCCTCCTTCAGTGCAAGCACTGTAGGTACTGTACAAGGACTCAAACTTTCTCTAATCAAACCTTTCCTCAACAATTCTTGTATCTGTATATTCAGTTCTTCATTCTCTGTCGGTGTCATTCTATGTGCTTCTTTGTTAGGCAAACTTGCTCCTGGTATAAGATCCATGTGATGACTGATACTCCTTATAGGTGGTAATCCTTTAGGTACATTATTTGATATGATGTCTTCATACTCTATCAGCAACTCTCTTATCTCCTCCCGTTCAGTCTCTTTTTCACCTCTTCAGGCTTCTTAGGAATCAAGGCATAACACAGACTTTCCTATTTCCGTCCATCTACCAAACAGATTCTAGCATTCCCACATACTACATTTTTAGGATCATCTTCCAAAGGAATCAAAGTAATTCTCTTTCCATTTGCTATTATGGTATATCTATTCTTTCTTCCATCATGCATAGCCTTTCTATCATACTGCCAAGGTCTACCCAACAAGATATGACAAACATCCATAGGCATAATATCACACAAGACTTCATCATGATAAAATCCAATGTGAAATTTCACCAAACATTGCTCACTCACCAGTACCTTATGATCATCCTAAATCCATGCTATCTAATAGGGCTTAGGGTGTTTCAATCTTTCCAACTTCAACTTAGTCACCATCTCCTCTAAAACTAAGTTATCTAAACTACCACTATCAATTACAACTTTACAACACTTACCTCCTGATTTGCATCTTGTTTTGAATAGACTCTTCCTTTGTGATAGTTCCTCAATTGTCTCTACTTGAAATAGTACTCTTCTCATCACCAATGATTCTCCTTTCTCTAGATTGCCAACTGAACTAGATGATTCAACATGTTCTTCCTCAACATAGGCTGCACTTCCACTATTTTCTACTTTCTTGCTTGTACTACCCTGATTACATTCAAATGCTTTATGTCCTTCACCTCCACACTTGAAACAAGTACCTCTGAATGTCCTCTTATCAATTCCTCTTCCTTCTCTTTTGTATCCTTCATTCTGATACGCACCAGGGTTTCCTCTCAGGTAAAAATTTTTGTATCTCTTCGGTAAGCATTGTTATCTCTATCCTATTTCTTGAATGGACTGTCAAATTTGTTCTACTCCACAAATGATCTATCATATCCAGAAAATGATCTTTCTCTCTAAAATTTACCTCCTCTACCTCTCTGTCTTTGATCATGTTTCTTACTCAGCTTCTCTTCAACTTTCAGGGCAAATTGATATGCTTCTTCCAAAGATGTCATCCTTACCAAGCTTAGTTCTTCTTGAATGTTCAATCTTAGTCCATTGATGTATCTAGCTATTTTCTCCTTGCTTGCTTCACTATGTCCTATCCTTATGATCATCTTATGAAATTCTTCAGTGTACTCCTTCACATATTTCTCCTTTTGTCTTAGGTTCTGCAATATTTTCAATAGCTCCAACTCATAGTCAGAAGGTATGAACTGATTCTTCAACTTTGTCATCATCCGGTCCCACTTTGTAATCTTTTATTTTCCTCTTCTATTTCTTTCCAACTAAACTTCTTTCCACCATATAGAAGCATGTCCTTTCAACTTTGTCTTTGCAAATTTTACTCTCTCTGGATCTTCCATCTCTTCATATTCAAAGTATTCTTCCATATCATTTATCCAATCAATCAACTCTTCTGGATTCAAATTACCACTATAATTTGGCACATCAACTCTAGGTCTCTTTCCAATCTTTTAAATAGCTCGCAACATCTTTACCTAATCTGATTCTTCTTCTTCATTACCTTCTAAGGTTTCTCTAGTTTGTTTAGTAGATTGAAATTCTTCATCATCACTTTCAACATTAGGTCTTGGTGTCAATACTCTTCACCTATCTTCCTCAATAGCATCCAATAAAATTTGCATTGTTCTCATCAATTCCATCATCTCATCCATTCTATTAGCCATTGTACCAACAGGAGGAACTCTTCACAGCGGCATCTTCCTAGGATCAAGTGTAAACTACCTCAAGTTCGGTGATCAGGATACAAGTAACAACCACCTCTCAATGGGTGATCGGCTGCACACAAGTAACCTACCTCGGATCGGTGTTCTTCTTACAACAAGATCTTATGGAATCCCTTTTGCCAATTTGCTCTAAACAATCAAACTTTCGCTTTGATACCACTTGGTGTAGTCACGGTAGGAGGGTTCACAGAATGAAATGTCTAGACTGTGCAGCAAGAGTAAACACAATGGAAACAACTCAAGAAATGGAACAAATGCAGATTCAGTCATTCAATATATCAAAAAATTCAAATACAATCTAGCCAGCAACATGCGGGCTTACAACTAGGGCTCAAAGGCCTTGATACATACATGCACAAGATAAAGCTTTGAAGCTCACTTGCACAAATCTAAACTATGATCAATATAACAATCATCTACTACTTTCCTAAGGATTTATTACATCAATATATATCATTTCTAGGTCAATAGATTCCTCTGCATTGACCAAGGAAGGTCACAAACTCCAATGAAGAGCTGTAACATGTTCATAGATAGGTCAGACCTAAATGCATAGAATACTTCCTCAAATGAATGGAACAATTTGTGGACCTCTGGAGAAGGTCAGCCACGAACCAAGGATCATTCAATGATGTTTCATTAGGATCCACAAGTCAAAGAATGTTCCACAAGCCTTCTCCTTTAGCTGATTATCAAGAACTGTTAGAATGCTCTGCTCTGGGAAAACTGATGATCTTCTGATAGCGATAACTTTCTGGTAAGTAATCCAAATGCTCTAAATTCTTGATATGATGAATGAATGTAGATGCTAAGTCTAGATCCACAAAGTGTGAAATGCCAAAATCGGACCACAAGCTGAGAATTGCTACTGACTGAATTGCCTGAACTGAACAGGAAAAAAGAAAGAACTAAAATGCAAACAAAGTGAAATGCAAAATTTTTTTGGTTGATGCAAGATTGCTCTTGAACCAGGGATGCTCCTGCATCACAACCCTAAAAACTATATAGACTTAGGTCCTTATATACCCTAAACCCAAAACCCTTACATACATACATACATACATACAAACATACATACATACATACAAGCATGCATACATGTACATACATACATACAACCATACATACATACATACATATAAGCATACATATATACATACATACATATGTATATATATAGGCATATACATACATACATCAATACATACATACAAGCATGCATATATACATTCATACATACATACATATAATTTGGAATACATACATACATTCATATATAAATACAAATATATATACAAACATACATACATCAAACATACTTAAAAACCTTGAACATAAATCATTCCAAGAAAGACATAACGCGAGTGCGTTATAACGCGCTCGCGTTATGTCGAACTGGCTAAACATCAGACAAACTTGCAAAAAAGAAAAAAATCCAAAACATAACACGAGTACATAATAATGTGAGCGCGTTATAACACGCTTGCGTTATATTTTTCTTTGGGAATCCCAAGCCTCAGGCTTAGGATTTTCTTTGGATTTCTAACCCAAAGGCTTGGAGTGCCTTCCCAATGTCCAAAGACATGTTTTTACATATTCTATAGGATTTCACATAATTTCATTCATGCTAACCCTCATATTTGCATGTGTTTCAAGGTCAAACAAATCAAACACCTAGGTAATGTTAGGATTTCTCTTAGCTATTTAACAATGTAATTTTTTTCACATTTTGACAATGTTAAGCCTTTCATCTTTAATTTCTTTTGTTTGTGTATCTATTTTTTGGCAAAAACTAGTGTTTGGTCTTTTTTTCATTATAAATTAACCGTTCATTGAAATTTCAAATAAATTACATTTTTTTATAAACTAGACTCCATTCTACACATATTAAAAAATAATAATTTTCAATTAGTTTTCAAAATTTACAAGGGTAGCACGACCAAAATTTAGTTTTTCAGGATGTGTCTACTTTGAAAATTAGTAAAAAATCAAATATTCATTAAAAAATTATTAGAAAAATTGGGCATAAACTACATGCTATTATCTAATTTCTCACCAAAGAGATTTTAAAAATACCAAAAAAAAGTTAACCTTTTGAGGGAGCCACAAAACATGCTATGTTATGTATTTTTGATAGAAACAACACCAATTTCTGTGGTTCCCTTTTTTGAACCCCTTAATCTATATCATTTTTAAAAAAAAGTAGTTTAGAAAGTAGACTCGGAGCACTATGAACATTGTTTTTGTTGTATCTTAAAATTTTGAGTGTAACTATGCTCAATTTCTCATCCAAGGTCAGTATTTCCTGATTTCAGAAAAACAAAGTGGCCACTTAAGACCCCTTTTTGGCCCCCCATCTTCTTGCACTTACCCTTTGATATAACTGAAATAAAAATGGGTATGCTTTTGACCTGAGAGTAGGAAAGGATATTTTTCCAAAATATATGCTTAAACTTAAAATGAGTTCAAATCCTCATGAATAGAACAATTACCACCAATGGAAATCCAAACTGAAGGTATTAAACAATCTAAAATGACCATTCAAATTTCTTAACATAAGGAAAGAATAATCAAATAATGAGCTAATATAAAATATCAACTATCACTGATATCTCCACAACTAGGTAAACATAACTACAATAATAAACAAATGCATATCCAACATAAGAAGAACATACATAAATAGAAACTATAGATCAAAGTCCACCACCTTCTGTATTTATCATCAAACATTTATTCCAAAGTCTAGAAGAAATATCAAAAAACTTCTTTTAGAAAGACAAAAATGATCAATTGCCAAAAACTGAGTTCACTCAAAAGATCCTCCTCATCTGTCCCGTAGGACTATATATAGAGTTTAAAAAATAAATCATCATGCATGTAATGGCTTCTTAAAAGAGCCAATAAAATAATATTAGAAAGTATATATGAAATAAAGTTTTCTTTAAAAGTTCTCTGCAATAAAGAAAATAGATTAGGCAATTGCGTTCTTGTCACTTTCACCTTCTTTTCTCTATTTGAATTGGTCATTTCTATCACCTTTGTCAGCTTGATCACCCTAGTTCACTTGATCTTCAGATGGAGATTTAGTCTGAGAGGCATTCATTTTCACCTTGAAGCTCCTAAATTTGGTTACAAAGGGTGCAATCACTTTTCCATTTGGTATAGTCGTTATGCTCAAACAAGTTTTCCACATAGTCATCATTTTTCTTGACTCTTCAAACTTCCCGTGAAATTCGGCGACCTCCTTTATGAATGATGAAATAAAGGAAGACATATTACAAAGCTTTTCAATTGTATTTCCATCAACAACATCACTACCATTTATTTATATGCTGATTGACCCTTTGAATATCTACTTTATAACATCTATATCCATCAAGCTTGCTTCATTCTCATCTACGATTTCAACGTCCAAGATTACTCCATTGCTCTTGAAATTTATCAAGTATGATTTGTAATCTTTCAGAACCTTTTGTAAATCATTCAAGCACTATTTTTATATCAACAACTTCCATTCAATGGCACTTAACCACTTTGTTCACTCATTTTCCTCAGGTTTTCTAATGATGTTTTTAGATATTAAAATATTAGTATCCACTTGTAACATCGAAACATGTCCCCTTGGGGGCTTTTCCCTCATAAGGTTTAGCTCCCGAGTCTTTTGCATGCATTTAGGAAATTTTAGTTCATATTTTAGCATCCCGATGGAATGAGACCTAGGTTCCATGGCAAATTGGACCTAGGTGGACCCCTTGAGTTGTACCCTACCCAAAATAGGGGGAGGACTTGGACACCTGCACCCTAGTCCTGCCCTATTTTGGGACAGCCCCAATTTCTGGGTGTTAGTTTATGATTGTTAGTTGGTTCTTTTGCCGACATGGTAAAGTTTGATTTTTAAAATCTTGATGGGAATGCTTGTAGGTGCATAAATAAGCATGATTAGGCATTCATTTGTAAACTAGATGATTACTAGCAACCTATTGTGTTCTCAAGGTTATTCAAGGCTTTCTATTGTGTTGCAAGAGAAGACTTGTATGTTTTGTGTGTTGATATTTGTAGATTTGAGCATCAATTTCCTCATGGCATGAAGAGCCTCTTCCTCCATGAGAGCTTCACTACAAGGTGACATAATATTGTGTTTTCATCATTGATTCTTTTGGTTTTTTCCTCTACCTCACAAGGGCACATAGTCTTTGTCTGATAATGGTGTTTGAAGACTTAAGTGTCCTCTCAGGCTTGACTGAGGCAAGCCTCTAAACACCACAACCCCCAAACCAATTCTTGTGATTGCAGGTTATAGGTATCACATTTGGAAAAAGTGGAGTTGTAGAAAGGCTTGATAGGCATCAAGGATTCAAGATCTAAAGAAATTTCAGACAAAGGAGCACTTCTAGGACTAGGGTGCCAGCAACAGTGTCCTCCATAAACAGATCTTAGGAAACAAAAGTTACAGGGTTGATCAATGTCAGAAGGAGGTCTAGATTCCCTAAAAAAGTAGGTACCTTGGACTTAGGTGCCCACACCTTAGTCCTCGAATGTTCTTCTTTAGAACCCTGAAAATAGGTATTTTGTGATTTGTTATTTTACTCCCATCTGCAAGGGCTTTTTCCATTATTCATCAATTTGTTGTCATATTTGCATAATTAGGGTTTTAATGGTTAATTAGACATAAGAGAAGAAAAAAATTGATAATTAATTCCCTAATCCAAGTTTCCCTACATCTACAAGTGACCTAGGGTATGATAGTGCTCGCCACTAGACCCTAGATCCTTCAATGTTAGGGTGAAAGGAGGATTTTAACATCTAAACAACAAAAGCTTAACAAAATCCAATTTTACCCTAAACATTTTGGTGAACACATGTTTTTGGACTTAAATTTCAACTTTTTGAGTGTTTGTCTTTAGATTTGGATTGATTTCATTCATTCATTTGGTCATTCATTTCATTGCATTGAGAAAATTTCAAAAAAATTGAAAATTTTGAAAAATACAAAAAAATTGCATTGTTTGGCTTACTAAATCGCATCAATTCTTCCTAAATTTTCCTAATTCATGATTTTTTCCTCAGACCTGATATAAACTAAAGAAAAATCTAAAAATTCAAAAAATTTCCTTGCATTTTCATCATTTAATTGCTAGGGTTTTGTAAAAATTTAGACAATTTTATATAACCTAGTAAATTCTAAAATCTAGGGTTAGTAGGCAAAATATTTTTTCAGATTTTTCTACTGATTTTAGAGGCTCATTCAAATTTGAATTTTTCTGTATTCTTTCATTTTAGTGTGAATTTGCATTTAGATTTAAAATATTTGCATTTTTACATAGAAATGTTCAACAAAAAACTAGCAATTTTGATGCATTTTCATTAAATTTGCATGGGTATTTTGCATGTTAAGGATTGAAAATCATTTTCAGATCTAAGAGTAAGTCAATTTAATCATAAATCAGAATTCAAATCATTCACATAGAATTTTGTTCCAAGGTCTCAAACCTAGGGCTTCAAAAACAACAATTTTCATTAAATTTGGCCTTATCGACTCTCCAAACTTGCACCATAGGCGTGTTGTGAAAGGTATTTTTACATTATATTTCTCTTATTAGGGTAATAATTTTATTCCCCTCATAAAAATCTTCACAACACCCTTTTAACGGGCTCTTGTAGTGAAAATTTGGTAAAAAACTACACATTTTGGCTATTTTTGCCCATGGGTTTGACCTAGTTTGCACTCCAAGCGTGTTGTGATCAATTTTATGGATTGAGGTGACTGATATTATTGATATTATTTTCTATACCTACTATAATTCCTTACAACATCCCTTTTGCTAGGTCTTGGAGTTGAACAAACCGTGAAAAATTGCATATTTTGCTATATTTTCACTGGGGTTTTACCTTAAGTAACACTATAATCATGTTGTATTGCATATTTTTGCATCAAGTGGCTGTTATTACTGATAATATTTTCTTTCCATCATCATTTTCCTCACAATAGCCTTTGTTATGCCCTTTTGCATTGAATTTTGGTGAAAAAAGTGCCTATTTTGACATATTTTCACTATATTTTGACTTGGCATTATATTGGATTTGTATCAAGAGTGTGTTGGGAGTGATTATATTTCTGTTTTGGACTGATATAAGACATATAACTTGCTTCCCTCAATCAAAATCCTTACAACATTCTTTGTTTCATTCATTGGCATTGAAAAAGTATCAAAAAATCAAGCATTTTAAGATCATTTTTGCATAAAGTTGAAAAGGCTTTTCAAAATATGATCTTACATTGAAATGGAATCTTCATGTCATTTTTCAATGGCATCTTTCCATGCATTTGTCAAAAACCTTGATTTTGACCAATTTTTAACCCTCATGAGTGAACATCCTACGATATTAGAAAGCTTAACTAAGTTCTTCTCCATGAGTAGAAAGGAAAAGGCTGATGATGATCCCATAAGTTATCCTACTTGCCCTATAATGGAAGACTCAGATGAGAAGACTAGGGATAGCTTTAGTAATTCCACTACTCTCCCTGGCCAAGATGAAGCATTTGTGAACGAAGAGCTCTCTTTATCAAAGAACATTCCATGGGTAGAAAATAAGCATTCATTTAACAATAATCACATTCCTACCTCTGTGGATCCTCCCACCAACCTTCTTCCTTTAGTTTATTGTTCACACACCTTGAATTTCACTAAGGAAGAGAAGACCTTTAATGTCCCTCCTTTGTTTCATTATTTAAGTCATTTGGACATCATTAAGAGGATAGAGAATAAATACGATAGTAAGCTTCAACAAGAAAATATTCCACCTAGACAAAGGACCTTTGATCTTGGTGCTTCCTCCTCTACAACACAAAAATCCATAACAAAGAAAAGCCCTATGTTATAAAAATTGAGTCGTAAAATACAACAACGTCAACTTGCAAAAGGGAGGAAGACAAGGCGATGAGCTTACCTTAGATCTCAACAAGAAAAGATGAATCCCAACATTCAACCAAACAATAATGATCCTAAAGACGAACAACATGATGAGAAAGATATGAATTTGACTATGGTACCATATGTCTCACTATCCTCCAACATTAGGGAGTGGGAAGATGACGACGATGATTTGCTTATAGACAACTTCTAGCTCGAAAGGGGCCCTACAGGTAAGTATCTCTAATCTTTTATTTCTATCGTAATGTGCTTCCCCCGTGATGTGTTATGTGTTGTTTAGGCCTCCTAGAATGACCTTGGATTATCCTGTAAGGTTTGGAATACCAGGAGACCGTCTCTATTGTGACCTTCTTCTATTTGTATCATCATTCTTCTAAATTGCTCTCTCTCTGATTTCATTGTTGAGTGTTGTCTTACGGAAATAGTGTCATGGTTGGTGACCTAGGGGCACCCTTCTATGTGACTGTCCCCAAGACATTTGTTTCTCCTCTCTAATTTATTGTTTCCCTTCCTCTAGTGTTTTCATCTAGTGGGCGGATGATGACAAACATTTGTACTGATGTGAACCTAGTGTCCCTTTTGAGAGAAATAAAAAAATGGACTTAGTTCCTAATATGATGATGGGGTTGTATATCTTATCCGACACTTGGCTAGTGGAAGCACTCATGCTTTTTGCGTAGTGAATTTTATGATGTTTCTATCGCATTTACAAACCTTAACAATACTATTGCTATGTGCACCTTTGTTTGCCTTTGAATCTGGCCTTGGCAGTACTTGATTCAAAGAGCTTCATGATATAGCCCCTGGTTATCCTCGAACTCTGAATTCATTGTATAACCTTGGCTCTTTGTGTGGTTAATCATATGCATTGATGTTGTTGTTTATCATGATGTTGTAGACACTAACATGTTTCTTGCAGGGATGTGGTTGTAGGGATATTTGGTGATCGTAAAGTACATGTCACCCCCAGGGGGCATGGGCTTTGTGAAAGTCAGTGTCCCCTTGTGTGTTTTCTTCCTACCTTAACATGCTTGATATTGATAATTGATATCAACCACCTTAAGGTGGGGGCATATAAGGTAAGTTGTCTATTGTAGATGTTAGCAATGTGTTTGACCTCAGATGCAAAGACCTGCGCCCTAGAGTGGTACATCATGCATCCTGAGTTTGTTTGCAATCAATCAATCAATCATGTAAGCCCTCTTTGGATACGGGATATCGCACATATCCTTTTTCTTAAGCCATATGCGGAGGCGGAGATGGTGTATTTCTCAGAGAAGATTGCATCATCCTGTCATTTTCAAAAGTTCTCTATGGAGGTGGGGAGTGGTTCTATGACTAACCCAACGCTTAAGCGTGTCTTTGGTGATTGTTGTGGTGAAGCCTAGTCATCGGTGTGTGCCTGTAATGTGCCTGAGATGGTGTTGGACCTAGAAATAGGTACACTCTATCGCTTGTCTACCGTGTTTTCTCCATGTCTTCAAGTGTGTGTGTTTTGACGTGCTTGTTTTGTATGGCATGTTTGTTGGCCCATATGTAGAGACTAGCACCCTCGGGTAGTGCTTCATGCATTTTTGGAAGGTTTTACATGTCTTACGTGTGTTTTACCCCATATATACTAAGACCTACACCTTAAGGTAGTGCATCTTATATTATGGGAGGTTTGTTTAATTTTCAGTAATTGCATTTGCATTTCATATATAAGAAAAAGAAAAGAAAAGATATCATTTTTGTCTTCCATGCATTAATATGTCTTCTATGCATTGACTGTAGTCTCTGTGTTCTGCATGACTATAACTGTCTTCTCTGTGTTTTGCTTTCCTATACTATCTTCTATGTGATTGGCGTGTCTTCTCCATGCTTGGTGTGTTTGCTGTGTTTGTGACCTTACTTTAATGCATGTATTGGCATCGCGTTTATACATACATTAAAGTGGGGGCTAAATGTAATGTCAAAAAATGTCCCCTTGGGGGCTTTTCCCTCATAAGGTTTAGCTCCCGGGTCTTTTACATGCATTTAGGACATTTTAGTTCATATTTTAGCATCCTAATGGAATGGGACCTAGGTTCCATGGAAAATTGGACCCAGGTGGACCCCTTGAGCTATACCCTACCCAAAATAAGGGGGGAGGACTTGGACGCCTATGCTCTAGTCCTACCCTATTTTGGGGCAGCCCCAATTTCTAGGTGTCAGTTTATGACCGTTAGTTGGTTCTTTTGCTGACATAATAAAGTTTGATTTTTAAAATCTTGGCGGGAATGCTTGTAGGTGCATATATAAGCATGATTAGGCATTCATTTGTAAACTAGATGATTACTAGCAAGCTATTGTGTTCTCAAGGTGATTCAAGGCTTCTATTGTGTTGCAAGAGCAAACTTGTATGTTTTGTGTGTTGATATTTGTAGATTTGAGCATCAATTTCCTCATGGCATGAAGAGCCTCTTCCTCCATGAGAGCTTCACTACAAGGTGACATAATATTGTGTTTTCATCATTGATTCCTTTGGTTTTTGCCTCTGCCTCACAAGGGCATGCACTCTTTGTCTGACAACGGTGTTCAGAGACTTAAGTGTCCTCCAAGGCTTGACTGAGTCAAGCCTCTAAACACCACAACCCCCAAACCAAGTCTTGTGATTGCAGTTTATAGGTGTTGCATCTAGAAAAAGTGGAGTTGTAGGAAGGCTTGGCAGGCATCAAGGATTCAGGATCTAAAGAAAAGTCAGACAAAGGAGCACTTTCAAGACTAGGGCACCCACAACAGTGTCCTCCACAGACAGATCTTAGGAAATAGAAGTTACAAGTTTGATCAGTGTCGGAAGGAGGTCCAGATTCCCTGAAAAGGTAGGTACCTTGGACTTGGGTGCCTACACCTTAGTCCTTGACTATTTCACCTTGGAACCTCGAAAATAGGTATTCTATGATTTGTTATTTTACTCCTTTCTACAAGGGCTTTTTCTGTTATTTGTCAATTTGTTGTCGTATTTGCATAATTAGGGTTTAAATGGTTAATTGGACATAAGAGAAGAAAAAAAATGATAATTAATTCCCTAATCTAAGTTTCCCTACATTTGCAAGTGACCTAGGGTATGATAGTTCTCGACACTCGACCCTAGATCCTTTAATGTTAGGGTGAAAAGAGGATTTTAACATCTAAACAACAAAAGCTTAACAAAATCCAATTTTACCCTAAACACCACTTTTATTATTTCCTGTAAGTCTCTAGCTACCACCATTAGCAATCTTTCTTCTCTTTTGATGGTTTTTATTTCAGTAGTAACCTCCTTCTTGGATGACACATTCTTATAAGACTGAATCAACTCTTCAAGTTACAACAATCCTTCTACCATTATTTTCTCCACACAGGACTCAACCACTTTTTCTAAAATATGATATTTATTGATTTGATCAAAAACATCAGAACTTACCCCTTTTAGAGGAACCGTAGTAGGAGTATCAATTGAAGCATCCAAAGGTTGAGAAGTGGTATCCATAATGGAGTTGATATAGGAAGTGAGTATTTTCACCTTTTCTTCTAGCAATTCTTTTTCATTCTTTTCTTCCTCTAATCTCTTAGCCAAAATATCAACTAATAGCTTAGCATCATGAATATCAACTTCTATGGTAGGAGGACCTAAATTAATTTTTCTTACATTGAAAAATGATGTAGAGACTTCTTCTTCATTCTTGTCAGTCATAAGCTTGGCCATTTGCATGAATTGATGCTTTGTGAGGGGATCTTCCATTAGCTTAGACATCCTTTTATCCTTCCTAGGTTGATTATCTTCATTGAGTAGCTTGAATGCTTCATCAAAACCAAGATCAATCATCTGAGTGTATTTCTTTTTGTTTCCAACAGTGTCTCTTAACCATGTTAGTGAGGGTAGAATAGGTTGACCATCAGTTACAAAATTTGAGGCAACACTGTGAACATCCTGTTCCTGTAATGGAGGAGATGGTGGAGAAGAACTAACATTCAATGTATTTGGTGGGAGAGTTGACACAGGAGGAGTATATACATTACCATGTGGTGAAGGAGGGGGTGGAACACTTTGGTCCCCAAGTTGTTGATCTTGTGTAGACTCTTGAGTTCCTACATCTTCAACCCTAGGTCCCCTTTTAATTTCCATCTTTTTCCTGGGTTGTTCACTATCCTCCTCACATTGTCCCTTCAATTCATTCCCCTTATCTAAATTATCATCTCCATCACCACATCCTTTTTTAGAGGTCACCTTAGACTGGTATACACTGGTAGATGGCCCCTGGGAAGTAGACCCAACAATGGATTTTTGCCTTTCTGAAGCCTGCTCTTCTAAAGGAGGTTTTCCTCCATTGTGCTCAATAGTCTTTGACTTCAACCATCTTTTGCATTTGTCCAAAACAAAAGAGGACCTAGTCTAAATATTAGTAATTTCATTCTCTAACCACCTCACCCTGGGTAGAGGTCTAGACATTTCAACATAATATCCTTCATCAATCATGTTGGAGATCATCAACAGTATCGGGAATATCCCATCCAAGATTGAATGCCTTCATTTGATCAATAGTCAATCTCATCCAATCCCTCCTAATTTCGTGTTCATCTAAACAGTTTTCCCAATAGTCCTCAAGGTGAGGTCGATGCTCATGCAATTGTGGGGTATACAAATTATCCTTTGTAAAAATATTTCTATCAAAATGAGGCCTAGAAACATACAAATGAAAATTAAATTTTGAAAGGATTTTGTCAACGTTCCTTGCACCACCATGTGATTTGCAAGTAAAATGAGTCAATTTCAAGGGAAAGAAATACCCTCTTTTCTTACAATCATGGTATCTTTTACTTGCCACGGCCATTTGTCTACAAACTTCAAGGAATATCATATAGTCAGTGACATATCTAGGAAGTTTGTATGGAGCATGTTCAAAAACCCCAATTCTCACATAAGTGAATCTATCAAATTGGATGAGAAAATTCCAAATTACATGACAAGGTTAGCATCCTCAGGTGAAATTCTAATCTCAGACTTCCCCTATATTCTCCTGACATTGAACATGAGGAAAGCATCATTAACTCTATTGTAATCTTTGTTTCCTTGTTTCTCTTAGAGCTGGGGGTAATAGTCATACACCTGAGTATCATGTGTGAAGACTCGATAAGTCTTTAGACCTGGCCATACTACT
Source organism: Cunninghamia lanceolata (assembly GCA_027924645.1). Lineage (NCBI taxonomy): Eukaryota > Viridiplantae > Streptophyta > Pinopsida > Cupressales > Cupressaceae > Cunninghamia > Cunninghamia lanceolata. The sequence goes on along the minus strand of BSBN01000178.1, from coordinate 10,445,695 downwards.
TGTGTGCTTGATAGCATATTAAATAAATAAGAGCACATGTGGAATTACTTTTTCTTTTGAAATTTAGTTAATTGATCATGCAAGTGATCACTAATAAGTTTGGCCCAACCTATATATTGTGATTCACTGCATATCACCAAGATGAATAGACACATCCACCTATCAAATTCACTTGCATTGTCACTCCCAACTACTCTATGCAATAATGTGATTATATCAGACATATCTTCGATAAAAAAAAGCTCTTGACAATAATTCAAGAACTTGAGATTTCCCTTTCTTCTTCTCGATAAGCCAATTTTTGGCAATATAGGTCAAACACCATTCCTTTTTGTTTAGATAATAGTTTGACCAGTCTCTGTTGACATTTCAACCTATTCATCCCATGTGGGCAATTTCAAGGTATGGCTGATAGACTCAATGTCCATCTTTACTAGAACAGTGGCATTAGATGAAATCACTTCTCTCGACTCAGCATTATACTTATCTACACAAGAAAGAACAAGGTTGAACAATGGGTGGGAACCCTCTGGCATGGGCAAGACCACAAAAAAGGTCATTTTAACTATGGATGACCGCAGATTTTTACCCATTTTATCCCAGAAATCCTTCAGATCTATATGAACCAAATTGGTATCTTTAACCTGGCTAAGTTGTTCTGAATTATGGAAGCTACATCAAAACCTTGGTATTTATACTTCATGTTGGAAATTCTTATCAACCACCTAACCAAGAAGTATTCCACCCTCGGCATGTGTATGTATGTTATGAGGATGAGAGAGATTCTTAGGTAATTTTGAATGACAATGACAATATTCATGAAAAATTTGATATGGCAGTATATACCTGTTGGTCATGATGTTAGTCACAAACAAGTATAGAATAAAAGTACACATTAACCTTTATTCATCTTGAAAGATATTATGAATTCAAAGAATTCATGATCCCAAGTCTCCGGTGATTAGGTCTTAATCGTCTGAATTCACTCAGAGGTTAATGTGAGTTGCTGTTTCCATTTTGGGGCCTTACGTGGAAATTTATCATCATCATGACATTCCTACAGAAATTCTTTACAGAAAAGTCATATTATACAGTTGTTTGGTAAGAAGTGCAGAAATACCTCAATCTTTGCATGATATTTTCAATTGTGCATGCTTTGTATTCAAATATGCTAAATATTTGTGATTACCTACGAGATGTCTGCACATTTGTGTTATTTGCTTAAGATCATCAATTATTTGCAATTATGGAGATGAAGTGCTCTGAAATTTAAAAGAAATTGAAGAAATGTTTCTAATTAAAGTTGAACCTTCAGCTTTTGAGCCACATGTATAATAGATATTGTCATGAAGAGAAGAAAAATCAAACCATATTTTCACCAGGACATTCCACAGCTAGATATAGTTGATGCTACCTTCAAACGAATTTGTATGAAGACAACACATGTAAGTAGACATGCACTCCAAGCGACGCAGCAAATCGCCACATATACCTAGAAATTATACACTGATTACTCAAGATTTACTATGAATTGTAATCGACACAGTCCTCTCATTCATTAAGCATGCAAGAATATAAATGTATACAAAAACTTTGAAATGAGCTCTGAATATTTCAGCAGACGGATTTCAATTAAGTTTTGAATGAATACAATAAGGCATTCCACCACCTTTTATAGAATAAGGTGAAGAATTCGTTACAAAAAGATCTACAATCTTGATTTATCAATACAAATCTACAGTCATGATTCACTTGACTTTGTCAATTTTTACAAAATGGCACAAGTTGCTAGCTGACAACTATCTAGACTACTTATGCATATATCCCCTTCATGATGTGTCTGTATCATGGTCCTTAGCTGATTCATGTGGATCATCATCATGTGTGTCGCTTCCTGAACTTTCGCTATCCTGATGATGATGATGTTGCATATGGGGTTGCATACTACTGCGGACCTGCTCATATGAATGCATAACTTGATCTATCCCTCCACCATCTTGAGTCTTTGCTTTGATGATGGCGTGCTTATGTGCTTCATACTTGTCCCTGCTGTTATCCAGCTTATTTTTCCTATCCTGTAGTGTTTCATTATATTTCTCCATCTGGACCTTGATCCTCATTATTTTATCTATCAGTTCTTCTATCAAGTGGACAGGTGGACCATCTGTCTCTGATTGGAAGTTGCTGTGTACAGCTTTGATGGCAGACTCTTCATCTTGATTTTCTATTTTACCTTCCACCTTGCCTTCCAATGTTTCTAATATCACTGCCTCTTCAGCCATTAAATCACGTAGCCTCATGCTGATATCTCTCAGCTTATTATTGCATCTTTTGAGGACTCCGCATTCAAACTAAGTGTCCTTGTACCAGATATCTACCAACAATGTGGTATTACTATTCAATACCTGCTTACTGATAAGCAGTTGAGGATTTATATTCTTTATTTCTCCTAAAAGGCTCAGGACTCTCTCCAGTTTGTAAGACCTCTTCCCAGTTTGCATCTGCAATTTATCCACCTTAGTCTTGGAGTCACTCAAAATGCTCCACCTCTTCAGAGAGGCTTTTACTATCTCCTCTGCATCATCCAATGTGGATGACATCCATTTTCTGATCACGGACGCCTCATGTTTCATGAGGTCCAATTTATTTACCTCCTCTTGAGAAATGGCAGTCAATGGGACTGCATGTTCAGTTGTGGTATCATCAGGATTGGTCAGCCCTTTGATGTAGGCATGCAATTGAGCAATGTGCTCTTTATGTTGCTTATTCTTCTCCTTCTCTCTTTTCACCTTTTGAATTAGAGAGTCAATAATGTCTTTGCCCTCTTGACCTTCTTGGTCTTCATTGGCAAAACCCAAATCTACTATACTAATTTGAAATTCATCCACAGTGATTTTACCTTTTTCTTTCTCCACTGCAGGTATGGCAATTTGTGCGGTCCTTCTCCCGGTTGCCGGATCTCTTTTGATGGCCGATGTCATTCTGGCTTTCCTCCTAGGTTTCATTATATCCATGGAGAACAAGGTGGAGACATCAAATTCCTGAATTTCCAGCTCTTCCTCAATATTTACTTCTTTTGCTAACCATGGAGGCACCTGATCATGTTTTTCAGCATCATCATGATGTTCACCCATATCTCCCGTTTCTATCAGTAGATGCTGTGGAGATGGTGACTTTTCCTTTTCTTCTTCCCGATGCTCGCTTTGCTGTTGATCCTGTGGTACATCCTCCTTTTGAGGAATCTCTTTCTCCAGAGGAGCATCCTCTTGGTGCGGGGAACCTTGCGGTGTATTTGTATGTAGATCATGATGATAATGATCTTTCTTCATCATTATTTCATCTGTTTTCAATTCTTCTTCCCATTGTTGTTCATCTACTGCAATAGATACTGGGGATTCTACCTGAGGTGCTGGCATTTGCTCTGCGACCATTATTTGTTCCAAGCCTGCACTATCCACCTCCTGCGTCTTGGCAGCAGGATCTTCTATTGGTTTCTACTTTTCATCAGCCTTAGCTTCCTGAACCTCTACTATAGTAGGTTCCTCTAATGTATCATGTTGGATTTGTTGGTCTAATTCAAGAGCATGGCCCTCTGACTCTGCCATCTCTATCTCTTCTGTTGGGTGGCCTTTGTCAGGTGATCCTGCTGGCTGTTTAGGACTTGCATCCTGTTTTTCTGTCAGGTCTACCACTACAGGGCTTGTCACCTCTTTGATTAATGCTTCTAGCCCTATGTCTTGAGCTACCTACTCTGGGCTCTTTTCTTGCTCTTCTTCCACTTGCTTCATTTCCTCAAATACAGTTTGAACTGGTGGAGGCTTGTGAGGTGTTATACTTATACCAGCAGCAAGTGTTTCCATCTTCTGTGCAGCCACATCTTGCACTACCTCATCATCAGACAAATTTATTGTCTCATCAAGCGAGACATGTCCTACTTGTGTCTAGGAAGTCTCTTTCATTTGTTCTTTGGCAAGTTCAGTTTTGAACTTGACGATGGTAGGAAGTGGAACATTATGTTGAAGTTCCTTCGGTACTTCACTACCTTCCCCTTGTAATAGTGTAGGGGGTTGGCTTATTCCACCTCTCATGGAGGTCCTTTGTTTCTTAGGTGTGGTAGACACCAGCACCTATGGAGCTCTCCTCTTTCTTTTTATTACTAACGGAGCCTCTTCTTCTTCAGGCTCTTCCTCCATGAGGATATCCTCTGTATCATGTTTCCCTGAGGATTGACCCACTTCTAGGGTCTCAGTGATTCCAGCCTCCGCTGTCTTACTCTTCTTGGGCTTTTCTTTCTTTGGAGGGGATTCTGACTCTGATCCTGATCCTGCTGCCTCCTTAGCTCCAAATACTGCCCTATCAATTATAACCCCTTTGGGTTGTTTATCCACTTTCTTGCCTCTTGGGGGTCTTTTGCTCTGTTGTTGTGGTGGAGGTAGCTTATCCCCCTTAGTCTTCCTCTTCTCAATCAGGAAGTCATCATATACTTCCCTAGGAATATCTTGTCCCTTTTTCTTGTTGTCCATCGTAATGGCAACACCTTTCTTTTTCAATGCCTCCACCTAATCATCAACCCAAGCTTGAGTTAGTTGTATGGTCCTGGTAATGAATGGGTCCAAAGAAATGTCTTCCTGCATGGTGAGGTCAGGTGCAGAGATAGTGTCATTATATATCTTCTTCTGTTCATATTCATCTGCAATTATCCTGCCATCATCCTTCTTCAATTGTTGGGGAAGGGAGATGCAATCAAAAGTTCTAATTTGGTTCAGAGTCAACCTCTGATACCTTCTTCTCCTGGCTTCTGCCTCATCTTCATAGTCAGCCCAAAAATCTTCTAGGTGCCTCTGATGAATAGGCCTTCCTAGTATCTTCTGTATCCTGTCGTAAGGATCATATGGTCTTGTTATCAGAAAAGGCTGTAAATTCCTTTTATTTAGGGTAACCATCACCTTCTTTATATTGCCAGAGTCAGGGCACATATAGTTGCCAATGCTGACTGGGAACAAAATTAGTGGCAGCTTCTTGGCATCCTTGTACATTTTTATCATCATGGAGCCTTGCCTGATAAATTCCATTAATATTACTGCATCAGTAGGATACCTCGGCAACATAAGGGGATGTTCCTCAAAACCCTCAACCCTTATGTAAGAAAAGGTTGCAAACTATATGTACCAGGCTCCATGCCTGTAGACTATTTCTTGAGCCTCCATGCTCAACCTTTTTGTTCTATCCTCCTCCATGGTCCTCACCAAATGCATGGAGAATGCATCATTGACCAGTTTGTAATCTCTGAGGTAGTTGGTTCTTTGCAACTGGGGATGATGATCCCAGATATACACAGCATTTGTGCCTGTGAGCTTTCCATCTGTAACTAAGGCATCAAAAGTGCCTTTGTAAGCACAAGAATAAACAATATATGATGTCATATAAAATGTACAATTTGAACCTCCCAGGTTCATCAGCTGCTCATGCAAAGCATTACTTATTATCTGGCCCCATAGTGGCTTGATGTTTGAATATAAACACATCATTATAATTTCATACATCCAATCCCTGAAGCTACTAGCATCAGGCTGGCCTGTTACCCTGTTTAGGAGTGCAATCATGTATTGGTACTCCTCACTAAAATCATACTTGAACAGGTGTACAGGGAGTTTGGCTGCGGCAGGATATGTGTTGTTCTCGGCCCGCCATTGATACATGTTCTTCCTGGCCAATTTCTTATTCGCCTCATACTCCCTTTCTGCCTTCTTCAGGTCCACACTCTTAAATTTACTGCCCAGCGGTAATCTAAATGTCTGGGAGAGACCCTTGATGGAGAGGTCTGCATATATCCTCCCATGCTTCACCACTTGCCTTGTTTGAGGATTATAATTTCGGGCACATTCTATAACCAGCTTTGGAGAGTCCATAGAATACAGAAAACCAATAGCGTTCCACATTCCCGACACAAACACCGCATCTAGCACAGGACTCTTGTCATGCCCATCATTCAGCTTAGCTGACCAGGCTTCTAGATTGGTGCTTCCCTGATGGGTTTCTGTAATTGCTCCATACTTAAACAGGACCCCCCTCTGAGAAGAAAACATAGGCCTATTGAATTCCTCTTAACACTTAACGTACCACTTGTCAGCCATGAGTATCTGCAATTAACAAAAATCCTATCTCACAACAGGTATACGCACATGCATATTGTAATTAACTTCATAAATCACTATGCCTACTATATTTCTCCGCCCTTACTTAATCATATAGATGCATAAACCAGAACTTGCATCATCATACCTGAAGAAAAAACACATGATGAGGGTTTCATTTAGTTACCTGGTTATGTAGATTTCTCTTTTATACCAGTAGATTGCCAACAACATTCTTAATTCAGCTGATGACCACCTCTTTCCTTCTGTCTATGAGCTCAAATCGTGCAACAGTAGCTAGTATGCGGATATGGGAGCTGGTGCTCTGTAAAACAATTTTATCGCAAGGTAAATGTGAAAATGACAGTTGAATTACCTTTTAACCTCGCAGTTAGGGTAAATTTAGGGCAACTCTGACAAGTTAGATCATATTCCTTGATTATTCATGCAAAAATGCAGAATCCCGCTAGGTGTTTCATTGGGTTCCGGGGTCGGTGGGAACCACCTACCATATCTGCGCGCATTTAATGATAATGGCAGCAACGGGAGCAGGGGGATATCCATATGACAGGATATCATGAGGACAGGAGGATATTCGCAAATATCAGGTCGAGTTTCAAATATCATCCTCCTCCCTCATATTGAAATTGTTATTGTGACAAGATTTGAGTGACAAAGCACCTTTTGGTTGTGTTTGGTACATCAGGAGGATATTAAGATGTATTGGGTGATGTTTCGAATATGATGATGACGAGACAAACTTATTTGACTCTCTTTTGGAATATCGGGATGATGTCATCATGATATTCGTTCTTTGTATCAGAAATGCATCATGACGTCATCGTCATATTATGCGAACATGATCATGTTTGGGAAATATCCTATCAAAATGTAAATGTGATGATGATGTCATCGTCATGTTTGTTTCTTCATTTATCCGGTTTGGATGATGTCATCAGGATATTTGAAAAGGGTGATATTTCGCGTCAGGAGGATATTAAGAAATATCAGGTTACATTCGAAAACATGACGCTTGTGATACAAAAGACCGCATGATAGGAAGGTTTACTACCACTTAAAGTCGACGTCTAGATATTTTAGCTGCATGACTTATCGAGGAATGTTTCAAGATCAGGATGATCTTCGACAACATGACTGAGGATATAAAAAAAGATGATCCTCCTCTTGCGAATATCAGGTTTGACCAAAACTTTGACTGTTCATAACTCTCACATCCTGATGAATATTAGGGTGATGTAAAAGGCAAACCTGCATGGAATTTAATGCTCTTTCAGAATATGAGGTCACAGAAGTGAAATGTGAATTTTAACAAATTGACCTCATAATGGTGACTTACCTCATCCTGACTCTACATGATGATGCACATAACTTACTTTTACCAAACCACCAAAGAGCAGACAACACAAGCCAAGCCAAAAAGTTGGGTCCCTGTTTTGCCAAGTCAAAATGGGGCGTGTTGTGTAACCACACAACAACTTGCCACCAAAGAAAACAAACAAATCCCAATGATTCAAGTGATGTGATCACATTCATCTATAGTATTCTAATTCTATCTATGCATAGGCATCATGATCTTCTAAATGATAAAAATTTCATCATGGTAACATTGCTAACCAAGGATCAGGTGTGTGCATCTGATTAATTATTTTCATCTTGAAAGCAAGTTGAAAACATAAGTAACTGGTGTTAAACTACATAGTTGGAGATCATCCATCATAGCCAACCTGGATAGAGCCTTGCTGCCAGCAGGCGTCTATAGCCCCGACAAGGCTATCTCTACAATCTCCCTAAGTAGAGCCCCACTACCAGCAGGCGTCTATAGCCCCGGTAGAGTTACTTAGATGGCCTAACTTTATTTCTTTTCTGATTTTTTTTTAAATTTGTACCTAATATCATCATGTCAGCTCATTTGTATAAGGTACAGTCACTTGCAACTTTAGGTTGGAGATTGTACTGGTAGCAAGGGAGTCCCTTTAGATTTTTCACTTAACACCTATACTTGTGTGTTCAACAAACCCAAGGCTGTTAGGTGCTTCATTGTGATTGATTCATTTTGACCAGGAAAAGGCACCCTGATGAAAAGATATCACAAACTTGATCATGAATGCTTCTTAGAATGAATCATAACCTATGTCTAAATGTGATCTCATCACTTGAACCTTAACAATTTAGTTATTTTCTGGGGTGATGAAGTGCATCATCCTGACTTACCAGAACAAGGTCCCAACCAACAAAACAAAACAGGACAAAACAACACTGTACAAACAACTATACAAATATACACTATGATACATATGACTGTCATGAAGTCATTTAGGCCTGGAAGTAATGTTTGAGGAACTGTCCATTGACTAGCAATGGGACATCCTCCCCTGTTAGGTTCTTAAGCCTATAAGTACTATCTCCTAGTATCTCAGAAATTTGAAAGGGACCTATTCATAATCTATCAAACTTACCATGGTCACCTTTCTTTTCATGGGCTTTATCCCACATCAGGACTAAATTAGCTATCCTGAAAGCTTTAACTCTGGCTCTCTTGTCAAACCAGCATTTGACAATAGCCTGATGTTTTGCAAATTGATCGATTGCTTGACTCCTTTTTTCTTCCAGGTGCATCAACTGAAGCAACCTGACTTCTTGCTTATTGTCTATGCCTAGGTATTCTTGGGTGAACTGCAGAGTAGGAATTTTTAAGTTTACAGGGAGGATGGGATCCACCCCATATACTAGTTGGAAGGGCAAGTTTCCTAATGCAGTTTTTATTCTAGTTCTGTCAACCCATAAGGCATACTTTAGAAATGAGTTCCATTCTCTAGGGTTTTTCTCTATCAGTTTTCTTATGATATTCAGTAGATTTTTATTGGTGGATTCTGCTAATCCATTCCCTTGGGGATAATAGTTGGATGAAAACTTGAGTATAATCCCGTGATCAAAAGCCCAACTTGATAACTTGGTGGAAATGAAGGCATAACCATTATCGCTTACCAATGCATAAGGAGTTCCGTACCTGGTGATAATGTTGCTCTCCAAAAATTTAATGACATCATCTGCAGTGCAAGTTTTACTGCCAATAGCCTCAGTCCATCTAGTACAATAGTCAGTAATTGTTAGGACATACTTATGGCCTGAGGAAGACGGAGGATTGATTGGTCCTATGAAGTCCATCCCCCACTGTGCAAATGGGCGATCTTCCATCACTGGCTACAAGGGTTGTGCAGCATATTTCTCTCTGTTGGCAGCAACCTGACAAACATGACAACATTTAACATGATCAGTTGTGTCTTTAAAAATTGTAGGCCAGTAATATCCTGCTCTGAGGATTGCATGTGTTGTGGCCAAGGATGATCCATGTGTCATTCCAAACTTGTCATGTAGCTCTGATAGGACCTTATTTGCTTCTAGCTTTTCTAAGCATCTCAGGTATATTCCTTCATAATTATTCTTGAATAGGGTTCCTCCCTTCATCATATACTTTTGGGATCTTATCCTTAAGGCTCTTCTCTATGAAGCTTGCATCTTTGATGGACATCTTCCAATAATCAGGATGTGCCTGATATCTGAATACCACTCTTTATTATCTTTCTCATTGATCACATATTGTTGACTAGTGATGTTTGGATCAATTTCAGATATCATCTGGCTCAGAGCTTGTCCTCTTACCAACTTCATTGGTGTAATTTCCATATCATACTCTTGTAATACAATAATCCATTTGGCTCTTTTCTCACTAGGCTCACTTTGCATCAGTAGCATCTTCACTGCTGCATCTGGTACTACGACAATCACTTTGCTTCTTAGTATGTAATGTCTGAATTTCTTTACTGCTCTGACTAATGCAAGTGCCTGTCTCTCAACATCTACATATCTCAATTCAGCATCCCTAAAAGGATAGCTCATGAAGGCAATTGGTTTTTCTTCTTTCTCTTCATTTCTTTGAGTTAACACTGCTGCAGATGTATGTTCTGAAGCAAATGAATATATGTAGAAATCTTTTGTGTAGTCTAGACTAATGAGGATAGGAGCATCTAAAATGGCTTTCTTTATATCTTCAAATGCAGCCTTGGCCTCTGGTGTCCACTCAATTTGTGCATCTTTTTTCAACATAGCATTTAGTGGTTTGACAATCTCAGCAAAGCCGGTGATGAACTTCCTCACAAAGTTTATCTTACCAAAGTAAGACTTGAGTTCTTTTTTGCTTCCTGGAAGTTGTAACTTCATGATAGACTCCACCCTGTCAGGATCAATGATAATTCCATCTTCTATGATCAGGTGGCCTAATAACTTTCCTGTTGTCACCCCAAATATGTACTTCTTGGGATTCAAAGATATTCCATACTCTTCACATTTCTTCAGTACACTTCTGAGATCAGCAACATGATTCCCCCTTTCCTTGGAGAATATTGTCAAGTCATCCATGTAAATGACTATACATTTTCCTATTAAGCCTCTGAAGGTTATGTCCATTGCTCGCTGGAATGTAGCTCCAGCATTTATGAGTCTGAATGGCATACGTCTATATGCAAATATCCCCCACTTTGTGGTGAAGGCAGTTTTCAATCTGTCAATTTTGTCAACCATTACTTGGTTGTATCCTGAGAAGCCATCTAGGAAGGACATCATTTTGGCTCCATTTACAATCTACAAAACTTCATCCAATGAGGGTAAAGGATAATTGTCCTTTTCTGATGCTTTGTTCAGGTTCCTGAAATCTACACATAACCTGATGTCTCCATTCTTCTTTCTGACTGGCATGAAATTTGCCACCCAAGTGGAGTACCTCACAGGAAATATTATCCTGGCGTTTAACAATTTCTTGACTTCTTCGAGACTTATTGGTTCGAGCAAGGCATTAACCGGCCTTTATTTCTGCCTGAAAGGTTTAGCATCTGGCTTGAGAGGTATAGTATGAGTTATGATAGAGGTATCATATGTTTTCAGCTCATCATAAGTCCATGCAATTACATGTATGTAATCCTTGAGGGCCTGAGTTATTCCTTCTAACTCTTCTGGTGTGCAAACCTTACCCATCAAGACATTTTTCTTGTCATCCTTTTGTCTAATATTCACTTGTGAGTACTAACCTCCATCTGCCTTAGGCAGATCCTTCTGTTTAAGCATATTATCCAAATCAAAAGCTCTTTCTAATTCAATCATACCTTTGGGGATCCTGTTGCTAGGCAGCTCTAATATCTCATCTTCTTCCCAGACATGATCTTCCATACCATTCCCATCTATAATTTGAGCTTCAAATATGTCTCTATTTGAAATGAAGTCTAGAATGTGCTGATCATCATCAAACACCTGGAGATTAGTCACATTATTAGGTACTGAAGGTATTGACACCAGTTCTACTGAAAACATCTTTAGACCAGATATAGACAGTGGCTCCAATGTACTGGCAGCTTGGGCAAGTGCATATGCCCTATGGTTTTGTTCTCTTGGTACATGAGTGATATTAAAGGTGTCAAAGTCCTCAATCAGGTCCCACACACGATGTCTATAATTGGATAACTTTCTGTAGTTACAGGAATAAACTCCTCTTACTTGCCTCACGATTAGTTCTGAATCTCCAAAGACATGCAGAATCTTTACTTTCTTCCTATGAGCAAACAACATCCCATGAATTAGAGCCTCATACTCTGCTACATTATTAGTACAAGGGAACTGTAGTCTGTAAGCTGCCAGATAGGATTTTCCAGTTGGATCAATCAGATCAATTCCTACCCCATCACCTTGCTTAGATTTGGACCCATCAAACCTCAGGATCCAAGGTTTATCTTCAGCAGGACATTTAGCAAAACTTTCTTTTCTCTTTGCAGCTCTGGTTGCTACTCCATCTGATATCCATTTTAACTTAGGGATATCATCATCCTCAAGTTTCTTCTTTCCCTTTTCTCGTGAGCCTGATGGCTTTTCTATTTTCTCTTTCATTTCAGCAGGAGGATGATCTTCTGGATCTGCAGTTGCATGCTTTTTCAAAATGTGTAAACATAGTAAACAAGTTGTTTCTGAGTGAGATGCCTCATGCAACCTACACCAATCTTTGATTAAAACCTCATGGGAAGATTTATGTTGTCGTATCATCTTCTTTATTTCCTTTACTAGAAATTCTTCAAACTTAGTTAGGTCACTACCTTTGTCTTCGTCAGACAATTCATAATCTAGTTCCATAAAGCAATCACTACCAGGGGTGATCCTTTCTTTCATTTCATCATTCGTCTGGTCAGAAACTAGGACTTCTTTTGTTTCTAAGATATGATCTTCATCATGATCTGTCAGTTCCTCTGTTCCTACAGATGATAGATAAGGATTAGTATCATCGTCATCATCATAAGATGTAGCATGTACCTCGGAATATGATGATGATGCCTCACTACATGTCTACTCTAGCATCATCATGTCTAAGCACGCTTCACAAGTTTTTTCTGAGTGTGCTTCATCGTGTACCCTGCACCATCCATCAATCAAAATATCGTTAGCAGGTATATTTAATAATTGACAACATTTTACTTGATTAGACAGATGCATCCTGAAATCTCTGAAGTGATCTATTTCATTCTCATTATCAGGATTATTATCATGTTGTAGGACTAGCATGTCCTCCTGATGATCACCATCATGAAGATGATGCAAATCAAGCATCAGGATCTCTTCTATTTTGACAGTTTGTGGCTTGATGCAGTAAACCCCAAGCTCTACGACTAGGTATAGGATCTCATTTGTTCAGTTGTACTCGGTGATCATATGTTTCATTCTCGGCTCGGCATCAATCCTGATCTGATTAGGTATACCTTTCCATGGTAACCACATATGACTGAAATCCGTGGACATATATCCATTGAGCGTCTTGGACCAGTCTCGGCTAAGCAACATCCCATAAGTATCAGGTATGTCAACTACCTGAATGTCAATGTAATATTGGATCCTAGGATCAGATGCTAGTTGCATGTGGATATGAGTTAACTCTCCTACTACACTTACCTCTGTTTTGTCTAACTGTGTCACCTTCTTTAGGGGTTTAGTAGGATGTAGTCCTAGGGCATTACATATTGACAGGGGCATAACATTAGTGGAGGCTCCTGAATCAACCAGACAGTTGTGCAGGTTCTTGCTGAACATTCTTATGGTAAGGAGGAACGGAGGTGATTCAGTCTTATCCTTATACAAGGTCATGTGGGAGGTTTCAGCAGCTTGGACTGTAGCTGACACTTTAGGCTTGATAATATTATCCTTAGCAGCATGATCTTTGCCACTGGATTGACTTGAAAGATGGCCATCCTCCTTAGGAGCAGGATCATCTAGTGATTTCATGAATGCTCTTTTGATGGCAGGAGTTTTTAGTAACTCAGACAGGGACAGGCTGATCTTGATTTTCTTCATTTCATCAGCTAGATAGCTGACTAACTTGTCGGATTCATGAGGTGCATTTACAACCTTTGATCCTATGTTCTGAGGAGAAAAGTATTGAGCATTTACCTTGGGGAATCCAGGGTTATTGCTAGCTTTAGGGTCAGGAGGTGTATTGAAGTTGTTCGAAGCTAGAGATGATGTCAATGGACCAGTAGGTTTGTTGGCATTACTCCTCAAGTTATAATTCTACTTACCAGGATATTGCTGCTGATACGCATGTACTTCCTCATGTTCTCTTGCAGGCTCATTTTCATCCTCAAAGGGGAAAACGTAATTTGTTTCAAAGGTCAGAGCAGATTCTTCACATACCAGGTCGTGACTCTGATGAGGTTGATTGGTATAGGCTTCTAGCACAAAAGCTGAGTCATATCCATAAGGAACAATCTCATTTCCTTCTGCATGAGGTGGATTTCCAGAAGTGTTAGACACTTCAGTCTGAAAGATGCTAGCAGCAATTCTAAATTGTGGACAGTCTAACTCTGCATGTGCATTTGTATTGTGGATCCTACACCAATTAGTAAGGGCTGCTTCAGCAAGATTGACTCTAGTAGTCTATTTGGCTTCACCAAGAGGCTGATTGTCTAGAGGTGATGGTAATGAGCCATTATTTGGCCTAGAGTTCCATACTCTGGGCTGTCTCTGAGGATTATTGTTATTTCCACCATTATTGTTGAAATTATTGGTGTTATATCTTCTGTCAGGATAATTTGACCTATCATTGGAATAATTTCTATTCTGGTTTGACTGGGAATAGAAACGATTTACCTGTATAGCTTCTTGAAAAGCTAAGGCTAAAGTTGTGATCCAGGGATGTGTCCTCCTTATGAACATGGAAGTCAAAGGATCCAAGGCAGAATAGTAAATGCTCCTTGTAGCTTCATCAAAAACAGTATAAGGGGTGACCACTCTGGACAGTATTTTCTGAAACCTAGCATTGAAATTGGCAATAGGCTCATTCTCAAATCTCTTGATAGTAGCAAATAAATGATAGTTTATTGAGGGATCGACTGGAACTTTAAATCTATCAAGAAAAGCCTTCTCTAATAAGGCCCAGGAATCAATAGAACCCTGGCCAAGGCTAATGAACCAATTATAAGCCTCTTCCCCTAAGGAAAAGGGAAATAATCTGCACACCACATCTTGATGTTCTATCCTAGCTCTGCAACAAGCTTCCTTAAAAGTCCTGATATGATCTTCAGCATCTTGATAAGGATGATATTTTGGACAAAGTTTATCTAGATTCTTTGGTAACTCATGATATGCAGTGAAGGTCAAAGGTGACTCTGCTGCAAAGAAATACATTGCAACCTAAGGAGGTTGAGCTAGTGGGGTAGCTGGCTGAGGTTGGACTAAAGGTACACCCTGAGGCTGAACAGGAGGTGTCACAGATATCCCAGAAGGTATTTGTAACCCAACAGGAGTTACAGGAGGAGGCTCTAGTGAATCCCCTGGTGCACTAGACTCTGGAGTATGATGAATGTCTATAGTCCTAGGTTTGAAACCTCTAATAGGTAATTCTTCAAAAATTCCACTAGGTCTAGACCTGGTATTTATCCTGTGAGCCAGGATTTCTCAATTTTGAGGCAAATTGGCTGAAACTTTGCAAATATTGGCTAGATTTCACCGGATGAGGTGATATTGCAATCAAATGGCTGATCAGACTGGATATTTACGAAATATTTGTGAAGATACTACAAATATGACAGGATATTTGAGGTATCTTGACCCATAGCACGAGATCTCAAGTGTCTAAGGCTTAAATTCTTCAAAGCTTGAACAAATTTATGTATCTTTGGCCAATATTAGTGAATTCAGAATGATCTATTGTAAAGCTTGCAATATTTATGTGAAATCTAGAAATCTTTACACAAAATGAGCATATACGAGCCTTTTACAGTAAATATTTGTGTAATATTTGAAATTCATAGATGATCTGAGGTTACCTTTCTCTCTGCGTCATCAAACCTAAGAATAATGATGATGAGCATGGTTTTCAAGATCATGGGCCTCCTTCTAGCGCTAATTTATGTTGGTCATGATGTTAGTCACAAACAAGCATAGAATAAAAGTACACATTAACCTTTATTCATCTTGAAAGATACTATGAATTCAAAGAATTCATGATCCCAAGTCTCCGGTGATTAGGTCTTAATCGTTTGAATTCACTCAGAGGTTAATGTGAGTTGTTGTTTCCATTTTGGGGCCTTACGTGGAAATTTATCATCATCATGACATTCCTGTAGAAATTCTTTATAGAAAAGTCATATTATATAGTTGTTTGGTAAGAAGTGCAGAAATACCTCAATCTTTGCATGATATTTTCAATTGTGCATGCTTTGTATTCAAATATTCTAAATATTTGTGATTACCTACGAGATGTCTGCATATTTGTGATGTCTGCATATTTGTGTTATTTGCTTAAGATCATCAATTATTTGCAATTATGGAGATGAAGTGCTCTGAAATTTAAAAGAAATTGAAGAAGTGTTTCTAATTAAAGTTGAACCTTTAGCTTTTGAGCCACATGTATATTAGATACTATCATGAAGAGAAGAAAAATCAAACCATATTTTCACCAGGACATTCCACAGCTAGATATAGTTGATGCTAACTTCAAAGGAATTTGTATGAAGACAACACATGTAAGTAGACATGCACTCCAAGGGACGCAATAAATCACCACATATATCCAGAAATCATACACTGATTACTCAAGATTTACTATGAATTGTAATCGACACAGTCCTCTCATTCATTAAGCATGCAAGAATATAAATGTATACAAAAACTTTGAAATGAGCTCTGAATATTTCAGCAGACGGATTTCAATTAAGTTTCGAATGAATACAATAAGGCATTCCACCACCTTTTATAGAATAAGGTGAAGAATCCGTTACAAAAAGATCTATAATCTTGATTTATCAATACAAATCTACAGTCATGATTCACTTGACTTTGTCAATTTTTACAAAATGGCACAAGTTGCTAGCTGGCAACTATCTAGACTACTTATGCATATATTCCCTTCATGATGTGTCTGTATCATGCTCCTCAGCTGATTCATGTGGATCATCATCATGTGCGTCGCTTCCTGAACTTTTGCTATCCTGATGATGATGATGCTGCATATGGGGTTGCATACTACTGCGGACCTGCTCATATGAATGCACAACTTGATCTATCCCTCCGCCATCTTGAGTCTTTGCTTTGATGATGGTGTGCTTATGTGCTTCATACTTGTCCCTACTATTATCCAGCTTATTTTTCCTATCCTGTAGTGTTTCATTATATTTCTCCATCTGGACCTTGATCCTCATTATTTTATCTATCAGTTCTTTTGTCAAGTGGATAGGTGGACCATCTGTCTCTGATTGGAAGTTGCTATGTACAGCTTTGATGGCAGACTCTTCATCTTGATTTTCTATTTTACCTTCCACCTTGCCTTCCAATGTTTCTAATATCACTACCTCTTTAGCCATTAAATCACATAGCCTCATGCTGATATCTCTCAGCTTATTATTGCATCTTTTGAGGACTCCGCATTCAAACTGAGTGTCCTTGTACCAGATATCTACCAACAATGCGGTATTACTGTTCAATACCTGCTTACTGATAAGCAGTTGAGGATTTATATTCTTTATTTCTCCTAAAAGGCTCAGGACTCTCTCCAGTTTGTAAGACCTCTTCCCGGTCTGCATCTGCAATTTATCCACCTTAGTCTTGGAGTCACTCAAAATGCTCCACCTCTTCATAGAGGCTTTTACTATCTCCTCTACATCATCCAATGTGGATGACATCCATTTTCTGATCACGGACGCCTCATGTTTCATGAGGTCCAATTTATTTACCTCCTCCTGAGAAATGGCAGTCAATGGGACTGCATGTTCAGTTGTGGTATCATCAGGATTGGTCAGCCCTTTGATGTAGGCATGCAACTAAGCAATGTGCTCTTTATGTTGCTTATTCTTCTCCTTCTCTCTTTTCACCTTTTGAATTAGAGAGTCAATAATGTCTTTTCCCTCTTGACCTTCTTGGTCTTCATTGGCAAAACCCAAATCTACTATACTAATTTGAAATTCATCCACAGTGATTTTACCTTTTTCTTTCTCCACCACAGGTATAGCAATTTGTGCGGTCCTTCTCCCGGTTGCTGGATCTCTTTTGATGGCCGATGTCATTCTGGCCTTCCTCCTAGGTTTCATTATATCCGCGGAGAACAAGGTGGAGACATCGAATTCCTGAATTTCCAGCTCTTCCTCAATATTTACTTCTATTGCTAACCACGGAGGCACCTGATCATGTTTTTCAGCATCATCATGATGTTCACCCATATCTCCCATTTCTATTAGCAGATGTTGTGGAGATGGTGACTTTTCCTTTTCTTCTTCCTGATGCTCGCTTTGCTGTTGATCCTGTGGTACATCCTCCTTTTGAGGAATCTCTTTCTCTAGAGGAGCATCCTCTTGGTGCGGGGAACCTTGCGGTGTATCTGTATGTAGATCATGATGATAATGATCTTTCTCCACCATTTGTTCATCTGTTTTCAATTCTTCTTCCCCTTGTTGTTCATCTACTGCACTAGATACTAGGGATTCTGCCTGAGGTGCTGGCATTTGCTCTACGGCCATTATTTGTTCCGGGCCTGCACTATCCACCTCCTACATCTTGGTAGCATGATCTTCTATTGGTTTCTCCTTTTCATCAGCCTTAGCTTTCTGAACCTCTACTATAGTAGGTTCCTCTGATGTATCATGTTGGCTTTGTTGGTCTAATTCAAGAGCATGGCCCTCTGACTCTGCCATCTCTATCTCTTCTGTTGGGTGGCCTTTGTCAGGTGATCCTGCTGGCTGTTCAGGACTTGCATCCTATTTTTCTGTCAGGTCTACCACTATAGGGCTTGTCACCTCTGTGATTAATGCTTCTAGCCCTATGTCTTGAGCTACCTGCTCTGGGCACTTTTCTTGCTCTTCTTCCACTTGCTTCATTTCCTCAAATACAGTTTAAACTGGTGGAGGCTTGTGAGGCGTTATACTTATACCAGCAACAAGTGTTTCCATCTTTTGTGCAGCCACATCTTGTACTACCTCATCATCAGACAAATTTATTGTCTCATCAAGCAAGACATGTCCTTCTGCTTGTGTCTGGGAGGTCTCTTTCATTTGTTCTTCAGCAAGTTCAGTTTTGAACTTGACGATGGTAGGAAGTGGAACATTATGTTGAAGTTCCTTCGGTACTTCACTACCTTCCCCTTGTAATAGTGCAGGGGGTTGGCTTATTCCACCTCTCATGGAGGTCCTTTGTTTCTTAGCTGTGGTAGACACTAGCACCTGTGGAGCTCTCCTCTTTCTTTTTATTACTAACGGAGCCTCTTCTTCTTCAGGCTCTTCCTCTATGAGGATATCCTCTGTATCATGTTTCCCTAAGGATTGACCCACTTCTAGGGTCTCAGTGATTCCAGCCTCCGCTGTCTTACTCTTCTTGGGCTTTTCTTTCTTTGGAGGGGATTCTAACTCTGATCCTGATCCTGCTACCTCCTCAGCTCCAAATACTGCCCTGTCAATTATAACCCCTTTGGGTTGTTTATCCACTTTCTTGCCCCTTGGGGGTCTTTTGCTCTATTGTTGTGGTGGAGGTAGCTTATCCCCCTTAGTCTTCCTCTTCTCAATCAAGAAGTCATAATATACTTCCCCAGGAATATCTTGTCCCTTTTTCTTGTTGTTCATCATAATGGCAACACCTTTCTTTTTCAATGCCTCCACCTGATCATCAACCCAAGCTTGAGTTAGTTGTATGGTCCTGGCAATGAATGGGTCCAAAGATATGTCTTCCTGCATGGTGAGGTTAGGTGCAGAGATAGTGTCATTATATATCTTCTTCTATTCATATTCATCTGCAATTATCCTGCCATCATCCTTCTTCAATTGTTGGGGAAGGGAGATGCAATCAAAAGTTCTAATTTGGTTCAGAGTCAACCTCTGATACCTTCTTCTCCTGGCTTCTGCCTCATCTTCACAGTCAGGCTAAAAATCTTCTAGGTGCCTCTGATGAATAGGCCTTCCTAGTATCTTCTGTATCCTGTCGTAAGGATCATATGGTCTTGTTATCGGAAAAGGCTATAAATTCATTTTATTTAGGGTGACCATTACCTTATTTATATTGTCAGAGTTAGGTCACATATAGTTGCCAATGTTGACTGGGAACAAAATTGGTGGCAGCTTCTTGGCATCCTTGTACATTTTTATGATCATGGAGCCCTGCCTGATAAATTCCATTAATATTACTACATCAGTAGGATACCTCGGCAGCATGAGGGGATGTTCCTCAAAACCCTCAACCCTTATGTAAGAAAAGGTTGCAAACTGTATGTACTAGGTTCCATGCCTGTAGACTATTTCTTGAGCCTCCATGCTCAATCTTTTTGTTCTTTCCTCTTCCATGGTCCTCACCAAATGCATGGAGAATGCATCATTGACCAGTTTGTAAACTCTGAGGTAGTTGGTTCTTTGCAGCTGGGGATGATGATCCCAGATATACACTGCATTTGTGCCTGTGAGCTTTCCATCTGTAACTAAGGCATCAAAAGTGCCTTTGTAAGCACAAGAATAAACAATATTTGATGTCATATAAAATGTACAATTTGAACCTCCCAGGTTCATCAGCTGCTCATGCAGAGCATCACTTATTATCTGGCCCCATAGTGGCTTGATGTTTGAATATAAACACATCATTATAATTTCATACATCCAATCCCTGAAGCTACCAGCATCAAGCTGGCCTGTTACCCTGTTTAGGAGTGCAATCATGTATTGGTACTCCTCACTGAAATCATACTTGAATAGGTGCACAGGGAGTTTGGCTACGGCAGGATATGTGCTATTCTCGGCCCACCATTGATACATGTTCTTCCTGGCTGATTTCTTATTGGCCTCATACTCCCTTTCTGCCTTCTTCAGGTCTACACTCTTAACTTTACTGCCCAACGGTAATCCAAATGTCTGGGAGAGACCCTTGATGGAGAGGTCTGCATATATCATCCCATGCTTCACCACTTGCCTTGTCTGAGGATTATAATTTTTGGCACATTCTATAACCAGCTCTGGAGATTCCATAGAATACGGAAAACCAGCAGCGTTCCACATTCCCGACACAAACACCGCGTCCAGCATAGGACTCTTGTCATGCCCATCATTCAACTTAGCTGACCAGGCTTCCAGATTGGTGCTTCCCTAATGGGTGTCTGTAATTGTTGTATACTTAAACAGGACCCCCCTCTGAGAAGAGAGCATAGGCCTACTAAATTCCTCTTGACACTTAACGTACCGCTTGTCAGTCATGAGTATCTGCAATTAACAAAAATCCTATCTCACAATAGGTATACACACATGCATATTGCAATTAACTTCATAAATCACTATGCCTACTATATTTCTCCGCCCTTACTTAATCATATAGATGCATAAACCAGAACTTGCATCATCATACTTGAAGAAAAAACACATGATGAGGGTTTCATTTACTTACCTGGTTATGCAGATTTCTCTTTTATACTAGTAGATTGCCAACAACGTTCTTAATTCAGCTGATGACCACCTCTTTCCTTCTGTCTGTGAGCTCAAATCGTGCAATAGTAGCTGGTATGCGGATATGGGAGCTGGTGCTCTGTAAAACAATTTTATCGCAAGGTAAATGTGAAAATGATGGTTGAATTACCTTTTAACCTTGCAGTTAGGGTAAATTTAGGGCAACTCTGACAAGTTAGATCATATTCCTTGATTATTCGTGCGAAAATGCAGAATCCCGCCAGGTGTTTCATTGGGTTCCGGGGTCGGCGGGAACCACCTACCATGCCTGCGTGCATTTAATGATAATGGCGGCAATGGGAGCAGGGGGATATCCATATGACAGGATATCATGAGGGCAGGAGGATATTCGCAAATATCGGGTCAAGTTTCAAATATCATCCTCCTCCCTCATATTGAAATTGTTATCGTGACAAGATTCGAGTGACAAAGCACCTTTTGGTTGTGTTTGGTACATCAGGAGGATATTAAGATGTATCAGGTGATGTTTTGAATTTGATGATGACGAGATAAACTTATTTGACTCTCTTTCGGAATATCAGGATGATGTCATCATGATATTCGTTCTTTGTATCGGAAATGTATCATGACGTCATCGTCATATTATGCGAACATGATCATGTTTGGGAAATATCCTATCGAAATATAAATGTGATGATGATGTCTGTTAGCACAGTAAAATTTTCAAAATTTTACTATTTCCTTACTCCATCATATTTGAATAAACCCTGAGGAATATCCCAAAAGGACCATAATATAAAATTTTTGTATCTCATAAAATGTCTAGGGATGAGCAGTGTCAAATTTCATCAAAATCAATCCATCGGCAAGAGGTCGTGTGGCTTACACCGATACACAAGGAAATGTTTGAAAACAACCATCGGCGTGAAAATAGAGATCGGAAGAAGAATTATGGAGCTCACCGATGGAGTAAGCAACACCGATGACTTTACATCGGCAAGAAAGGCAAGTGGTCATGCCGATCGGTATGACAAATATCTATCGGATGATCTTTTAGAAGCTGCCCCGACGGTATATATCATACCGATGAAGCACTCTCGGCAAAAGTTTCACCGAACAGCATGCGAGGGTAACAAAGCAATAGTCATCGGTGAGAAATGAACCATCGGAATAGAAAACAAGTAAGTCTCCGATGATCAAGAGTCTTGGCGATAAGAAAGCCATTGGCAAGACTCACAGCGATGCACCTCTATCGGGATAACTTGACATATCGGAATAAAAGAAACAAGTCTTGCCGATTCATAAGTCACGGCGATCAAAAGGTGTCGATGACACTTTACTAAACTTTGCCCGATGAAGGATATAACAAAGGACATCGGGGAGATGATTTGGATCGGGATATATTGAGAAAGTTATCCCGATAGTGAATGTCATTCCGATAAAGATAAAAGTTCATACATGAAGAGACTATCGGTAAGACAATAAAGATTGGGAAAACATAATTTTAGTATCCCGATGGTCTCAATCTTCCCGATAAGCAAAGCATATCAGTGGGACTCGCCATATCGCAGAGAGATCTAAAACCCTTGGCGATGAAGGAAGTCATGCCGATGGTCGCACCCACTTGAAATGTGATACTACATGGCGTCGGGGATACAATTGAGGGGTCACGCCGATTGACTGTCCGCGCCATAAAAAAAAAAGGTTGAGGTCACCCAGACATTTCAAAAAGCACGCTGATAAGAAGAGTTATGGCGATGTGACACTTCACAGCGATGAACATTGAATTGATCAGATAATTAATACAAAACGGCTACGAAGTTCATACAATCATTATAATTGCAAAAAACCGTCCGAGAGCAGAATACAGAAGAATTCTCAGGGCAAAAGCAAAGGCTTCCAATTCCAGCCGTCGAGCGACAGGTACACATACACAAACCACTATATTGCCTGTATTTGAATTTCCTGCCAAATTTTTCAAAAATGGAAACTACGGGGAAAGGAAAGGAAGAAAATCACAAGGAGAAACCAGTAAACCAAAGAAGCAAAAAACTGATCAAACCCCTGAAAAAAAAGTGAAAGACAGAAAACTAAATCAGGACTTGATTGATCAGTTGCCTGGGTCAACTCCCAAGGCCAGGAGGTCTGCCCAACTCAGGGCAGAAGTAGAAAAATTGGAAGACAAACATAAGCGCCTGGGAGATATTTGGACCCCAATTAGGGGATATGAACTCTTCAGATTCCACTACAACAGAAGATTTAGAAATGCTCCTGTGTCAAACCCATGGCACATGAATTTAGGCAAACTGGTTGTACCTAATGTATTCTTGAATGTAGAACTCCTGCAACTGTTAGCCAGGCATTACAATTCAGGCCTGAAAGCTATCTGCAACCCTCAAGGAGAACCAATTGTACACCTATCAAAAAATGCTATTTGTGAGGTGTATGATTTGGATGATTTGTGCACTGTCCCTATTGTTTATGAAGATTTGGATAAAGAATACTGGAGAATGGATACAACCTACAATGGATGGAGGTTACCCATTCATAGACCTAGGATTGAAGGAGAAGTGATACCCTTGACTGAGAATGATGGCCCTCCCTTTCATGTATCCATTTTTTAACCATACATTCAATATACTTACTATTCTGTAGGCCAAGTCCTTGGCTCAGAGGTCCCTGAGTTCATGACTATTCCTCTAATGGTCATAACCTCTGATATTCAATGTCACAATGCCAGACAATTTGATTATGCCTCCTATGTTGCTACTAGAATAGACTCTGGTCTATCTGCAATAAAAAACAATGCTCCAGCATGCTCTTTTGAGCATTACTCGATGCTCATGCATATGGTCTTATACTATGGCCAGGAAGTAGGATTGTGGCCAAATGAGTTTCAAGTTGTTGCTGCGGATAAGAAAGGGGAGAAGATACCTGTACAAATGTGGACCAGAATCTGGGATAGCAGGTATGCTAACTCCAGCTATGCTCAATTTGAAGAGCATTGTGTTAAAGTACTATATAGGTATTTCAACCACCCCTGTGAATATTCAATTTCAAATGAAATAAAAAGATTCCTCAGACCAAAAGATTTTGGTGGCCCCCTTACTGTCACTCATAATTGGGGAGATTGGTATTGTTTTGAGGATGCTACTATGATCAGAGTGTATGGTTTTGAGGATGCTCCATTTATATTGCCTAAAACTGTCCCTGACAGAATTGCATATTTGGAAATAATTAGGCAAATGCATTGTTCAAATGTCATGCATCTAAGTTCGCATGATAAACAATCATTCATGCCTAGTACTTTGTGTTTTGGAGATTTTACTGTGGTTTCAAAAGAAGGATACAATCTCATTTTGGATAAACTAATGCATTATAACATGGTGACTGCTGAGGTGAGGAAAGGGTTTGACCCTGAGGGTTTCATTGACTATGCAAGAAGAAAACAAAATCTCAGTGGATACATGCACATACATTATCCACATGATGATGTCATTAGAAATTTGGAAGAGGCTGAAGTCGACTTGGTGGTAGAGAAATATAATAGAGATTTGAATGAAAAGAAAAAGCAGTTGGCAGAAGTTGAAGTGGTATCCTCTGAAGAGGAAGAATTGACTGAACAGCCACAAGATAAGACAATAGAAATGTCTAAAAGAAAAATGCAACAATATCAGCCTCCAGTTGTGATACATGATGAGGAGGGGTCTGCTGATGAAGATCCACGCCAAAAGGCTTATGATTCTTTTGTGTCAGATGATACATTCATTCATTCGAAGGAATTTAAATCATTCCTGTATAAATACAAGGGAAAAGAAATTAGAGAGTCAGTAGATAATGTTTCTGCTGACAATGAAAAATAGTTATTAGATATGTTAAAGGAGACAGTGGATAGGGAAATGCAGGACATGACACCAAGCAGAGGCAGACAGCTGCTCAAAGATGCAGGGGTTATGATTTTTCCCGGTTTGGACTTAAATTCTGCTCTGGTTTTTGATAGCTTTTTGAATAATGCTGATGATAAGTATAAGCTTACTCCAGAAGGAGTTAATGAAGTCTATATGGGAACGAGATACAATAATGATGAAAATTCTTTAATGATATGGGCATTGTATCCTCCCCATAAGAAGACGGCCATCATAGACACTGAAAAAACTTTTGGCCATGTTATGACTTTCAGAGCAGGTGAAACTGACCCCATAATTACTGCAGACATTGGTATCAATGTTGCAAAGTTAAATAAAGCACAAGCTCAGATGTTAATCAAGGAAAGAGATGCTTATAAGCTGAATTGTGAAAGATTAACAAAAGAGAATGACTACTTGAAGGACGCTGTTAAGAGCACCTTTGGCCAATCTATGAAGAGAATAACTCAAGGTGAGAGCTCACAAAGTAGTCAAGTGATATCCCATGATCAGGCCAAACAAATTCAAATAGATGCATTTGTTACAATACTGCAGAGCAGGTATGCAAACATGGTATGGTGGTTAAACCAGTTTTGGGATAACTACTCGGAAAATCATAAAGCAGTCAAAGAACATGAAAGGCTTGATAAGAGAATACAAGAAAAGGTGATCGAGTTGCAAAACAGAGGTGCCACTGATGGCACAGATATCTCTGATGCAAGAGCATTGCTCAAACGGCACCAGAATTATTATGATAAACTCAAAGCTGATGCTAAGGAAGGGACTGATGCCTCAGACGCAGGGGTGCCCAGGATATTCAAAGATAATGGAGAGGTAAAGAGCAAAGAAGAGTGGACTGTTGATTGTCAAGTTATATTGCACAAAGCCACAGGAGCTCTAAAAGATAAAGCCTCTGTATCTACAGAAGTTTGCAAACAACTGGAGGAAATGGTCACCCTTGATATAATCACCAGGAGTGCAGTCGAGCTTACTGATTCTCACCGTGCGCAGGAGTACTTAGATCATCTGACAAAAGTCTATTTATGGCTAAACAGAGCCTAATTAAGCTTATGTAATTATTGTTTGTATTGGTTAAAATCCCAAGAGACTTATTGAAGAGTTGTATCTCTTCATGAAAATATCTATATAAGTTCAAACAATCTATGCTGAAAAATCATCAGCAGTAGAAGATATTCATATATACATATACATAATATTCCAAAATGACCGTGTTGCATATTTTATTTTGAAGAAGAAATTTGAAGTTCTCTGATTCAGTATTTCTACTTTGGTATCAGTTATTTGTTGAAATTATTCAATCGTGTGGCTGTCTCCATTTCTGCATTTCCCTGTTATTCAAATTAAGATATCAAGTATATATTTAATCTGTCAATACACATTCGCTGTATCTGTGTGATTAATTCAGTTGGTGTCCATCCTAAGGAATTAAACCCTTCTGATTTATTCACAGTAGCCTGGAAGTAGTAAGTTGGGATTACTAAGTAGAGCCATATAATTAGGATTGACACACTGTCTCCAGTAAAATATTATCTGTTAATCTTGTCTTTTCATTTCATTTGGTTCCTTCAAGTAAGGATTAAAGTACCTTCTGGTGAATTATAAGATATCTGATTTTATTTGGTTGGATTATCAAGAAGAGTCTGTCAGTCATTTACTTGCACGTTTATACAAGCTATAAACCAGAACTGTGCCAAATATCTAGAATTATTACCATTTAGAAACTACTGTTCTTAGTCCTTCAAATTGACTCTGTTACCCAACAAGGCACTGGTCTCATTCAACTCATTAATTAAAACCTTTTTTGATATTGCTTATACAATTTCTGCCAATCACTTATTAAACATTACACATAGAATTAATTAGTCAGCTTTGTCATCTATCCTACATCCTATGCCATTGTAGATAGACCTAGTTAGTCCATTCATCCACACTCAGACTGCTTTAATATTTCAAGGTTCACCCACCTAGGTGTAGCAGGACCTAAAGTGTAGGAAATCATCAAACCTTGAAGGTTGATTTCGTCAAGTTAGTTCAAAAACGTTGCAAATCCAAATATAGAGCCTGGCATCCTCTTAGGATTAGTAACTTGCATTTTTGAGACCTAACAAATTGGCGACTCTACTGGGGATTTAGTAAAAAGACCTTAGAAATTAATCCTTTCTTTCATAGAGTCATTTAAAATTTCTTTTTGGTAACTCTGCTGGTGACAAGAACCTTACAGATAAAAATATAAACTTTTCCTATTCAATAGGTGGCGACTCTAGTTACAATTATAACAAAATTTTCAAATGGATGGTAGGAGATCTAGGATGGAAGGCAGAAACTTGCAGTCATCTCCACCACTTAGAAACATTTCCAAAAGAAATGTGAATCCAAAATATTCCCACCAAGATAATAATCTAGACATCCAGGAGAATGATTCAGAACAAAATATTGCAATTCACAATAAATTCACACCTCTGCATGATTCAAACGAGAACCTCAGTGGAGCAACTGATGATATTTTGGCAAGGTACAGACCCACTCCTCAAGAACAGCGGGATCATGATGCAAAGGTCATGAGGGATATTGATAGGAACCAAGCTGAACATGATTTCAAGGTCTCGTTTGACCAGGGAGAAGAGATAGGATATGAATTGTCAAATCAGGGGATGAATGACAATCCAGAATATCAGGAAATAAATAATCAAGACATGAGTGATGAGAAACAGGAAATACTCATGCTCAGGAAAGAACTCGAAAGGTACAAGATACAAGAGGAGAAGGAGTTATTGCAGCAAGAAATTCAACAGAGGAGAAATAAAGCCAAAACAGCTCCCCCTAAATATGTACCCCCGCATAGAGGGAATATTTCAAGAAATACACAACAAAATACAAATAGTGCTCAAAACTCACATGCTTCTGGAAGTCATCAGAACACTATTCCCCAAATCCCCAGATCACCTCCCATACGTAATGCATCCCTACATATGGCAAATAATTACCCACCCCCTGGTCAACAATATTATATGCCACAAAATCAACACATAAATCCCCATATGAACCAACATCAACAATATGCATATCATCAGCCACCAGGTGGATATAATTACTATCCCAATCCACCACATCTCAATTTCCCTCCCCAAAACCTTGCTAATATATGCAGTCAACTTGATTTGACTGGATATCAGTTATATCCATATCCTATGGATAGTACTTGGAGAAACATGGTTCCCAAGTTTACTGGAAACAATGCAGTATCTGCAGAAGATCATATCAGAAGTTTTAATGCTTTTGTATAGGATATAGGTATGGACTGGGAAGACATTAGAATGAGGTTATTTATGATGTCCCTCACTGAAGATGCCAGAGATTGGTTTAATAGCTTGCCCGATGCATCAATCAATTCAATAACTGATTTCCATAACCAGTTTAAGGATCAATATGGTAACCAATACGCTCCTGAGTTTGCACTACATGAACTAATAAGTATACAGAAGTATCAAAATGAATCAGTATTTGATTTCAACCTGAAGTTTTCCAAGTTACATAATAAGGTACCACATGGAGCCAAGTTATCTGACCAGGCAGCACTGAGTATCTATATGAAGGCATTTGACCCCAAAACAGGATATGAACTCAGAAACCGGTGTCCTGCAACGTTGGCTGAAGCACAGAAAATAGCCATAACTATTGAAAATAATAGAAAGGCTGCAGGAATGGTCAGTAAAAGGGAAAATCATAGAAATCTTCAGAATCCAAATGCTCAACAGATTAAACCAGAGGGTCAGCATAGGCAGGATAGACCTAGGTTACATGATATGCCTTACAATACAAATTGGAAGGATGGAAGACCTATTGACAACAACAGAAAGCAGCCATATGGAAAGGATACTCCTGATCCATTGAAGAGAAACATGGCACATATGGCAGAAAATAAACCTTGGTGTTTTGTATGTAACTTGCCACATTCACCTGAATACTGTGAGGTAGCTAAATCAATACAGCAAGAGGAAATGCTATACAACTATAATAGGGATAATCACACCATCAATATGATGCAGGATACACCATGTGTGGTAACAGAAGATTATTCTTCTTCAGAGGAAGAAGGGTATGAGTATGATGTAGGGAACCAAAAATATCATGTTAACATGGGAGAACAGTAAGTATTCTCAGACCAGGAAGATATTTATGACAATAAACCATATGGTCAATGGAGAAAACCTACTAAGGATGAAAAAGAAGCTCTCACAGTAGCTGCAGTGGCTCAAGCTCGAAACACTTATAACTTAAGGAATAGAACAACAAATGCTGGGCAAGGAACTCTTGGGAGTGTATTCATAAAAGACCAAAATAACAAAGGGAATAATACAAAATCATCACCTAAAGAACCAGAAAAGGGGGATAAAAATAAAATGAAAGAAAATATAGAAAAAGAGAATACAAAAACAGAAAAGAATGACCAAATCATAACCCCTTCTTTTGACATTGCATAGGCAGTGTCTCAGGTGAAGATATCAGTCCCACTCTTAGAGATGATGAAAATAGATAAATATAGGAGTACAGTCGTCAAGATGATTTCTGATACACCTAATCCAAAACATAAAGGGTTTGAAAAAACAACAAATAATGTGCATCAAGAAAATTTTAAGATGCCTGAGGTATACCTTGGTGACACACTTACAAAAAATCCCTCACAGGTAGATCCATTCTATACTACACTAGTAATCAAGAACAGAATAGTCAGGAATTGTATGATTGATTCAGGTGCTGCTATGAATATCATGCCTATAGCAGTGATGAAAGAATTAGGGATGTGGGTTGATACTATGTATGGCCAATGTTATGCAATGGATAACAGATCTATTCCAGTAGTTGGTATTATGAAAGATGTAGAAATAAAACTTGCTTCATATCCTGAGGCAACATATAACATTGACATCACTGTGGTTGATATCCCACCGTATTATGGAATGCTGTTATCAAGGCAGTGGGCTGCAATGGCAGGAGGCAATGTTCAATTAGATCTATCATATGCCACCATACCAGTAGGTGACAAGGAAATCAAGTTGTGCAGAGAACCAAGGTATGACAATATTATAGAAAGAATGGACCGGCATCAGGTGAATTTCTTTTGTGACACAGATTTAGGGGTTTTCAAAGTTGGAGAAACTACCCCAGAATTGCATAACACTGACCCAATACACACTGAATCTATGAAAAGAGAAAATGATTTGTGGAAAATGTATTTCGATGGTGCATGCAGCAAGATAGGAAATGGGGCCGGAGTAGTTTTTATCTCACTAGGAGGTAAAACATTCAAATACTCTTTCTTACTGACATTTGAATGCACCAATAACGTAGCTGAGTATGAAGCCCTACTCATTGGCCTAGACATAGCCACCAAATACAAAATAAAAAAGTTGGCTGTCTATGGTGATTCTGAATTGGTCATCTCCCAAGTAAGAGAAAAATATTTATCTAAGAATAAAAGATTAAGACAATACAGAAATGCAGTTTGGGATAGTGTTGAATTATTTGATGCTTTTTCAATCAGCTAGGTTGATAGGTCTAAAAACATCATGGCAGACTTTTTAGCAAACATTGCATTAAAGAGAGATGATCTAACATTAGGAGGGATCACAGAAGTAGAATTTAAAACTAGACCTACCATCCCTGATAATATACAGAACTGGCAGGTGTTTGACAGCGATGCTGATATAATCAATTTCTTACATTGTGCTGATTATTATGAAAATCAAGAAATTGATTTCAGTGCATTTGTGGAGGAACACGATGGGAAAGAAACCCTATTTGGCCAAGAAGTGGTTCAACTGAAGACAAATAAGATACCCAAAGGGCTTATTGCATTAGAAAAAGCATTTGATGGGCATGATAGATACAAGAAGAAAGAAACACCAGTGATACCTGAGAATCTTGAGGAAGTGAACTTGGGGACTCAGACAACCCCAAAAAATGTATATATTGGGAGGAATCTTGACCAGAAAATCAGAAGTAGAATTATCAATCTACTTAGGAAGTATAGGCATGTGTTTGCTTGGTCATATGATGACTTAAAGGCATATAGAGAGGATCTATTTCAACATGAGATACCACTCAAACCAGATGCAAAACCATTCAGACAGAAACAAAGGCCGATTAATCCTACATTGGCTCCGAAAATGCTGGAGGAACTTACAAAGTTAAGGGATGGAGCTATAATCAAGCCTATTAGACATTCTTCCTGGGTCTCAAACTTAGTACCTGTTAGGAAAAAGAATGGTGACATTAGACTGTGTGTGGATTTCAGAAACCTGAATAAATCTTCTCTCAAAGATAATTATCCTCTTCCCAATATGGAGGCGATATTACAGAAAGTTACTGGATGTGAATTACTATCCATGATGGATGGTTTCTCCGGCTACAATCAGGTAAAGGTTAAGGAGTCTGAACAATTCAAGACCGCATTCACCACTCCGTGGGGAACATATGTATACTTGAGAATGCCATTTGGATTAACTAATGCTGGGGCAACATTTCAAAGAGCGATGGATGTAGCTTTTGCTGAATTGATCAATAAGATTATGATAGTCTATCAAGACGACTTAACAGCATATTCAAAAAAGGCCGAAGATCATTGCACACATCTAGAACAGATATTTGTCAAAGCCCTAGAATATGGAATATCATTAAATCCTAAAAAATGCCAATTTGCAGTAACAGAAGGAAAATTGCTTGGCCATATAGTCTCGAAGGAAGGAGTTAAAATAGATCCTGAAAGGGTGAAAGCAATTGATTAGGTCCCTATTCCAAAAAATGTAAAAGCTATACAATCATTTTTTGGTCAGATAAATTTTGTCAGAAGATTTATACCAAATTTCGCAGAGATTATTTGTCCTATATCAAGAATGCTGAAGAAGAACTCAGATATGAAATGGACAACAGAAGCAATGGAAGCATTTGGTAACATTAAGGAGGCCATCAAACAAGCTCCAGTCTTAATATCCCCTAACTTTGGCAAACCTTTCCAACTTTTTTCATTTGCTTCCTATCATACAGTGGCAGCAGTGTTGTTGCAGAAAAACAATGATGGATATGAACAGCCAATCTCTTTCTTTAGCAAGTCCCTTCAGAATGCAGAGTTGAAGTATGACATTATTGAAAAACAGGCATATGCACTGGTAAAAGCAGTAAAAAACTTTAGACCATATTTGGTAGGGGGTAAAATCATAGCATATGTTCCTAATGCTGCAGTGAAGGATGTACTGATCCAAACTGAGGTCACCGGTAGGAGATGTAGGTGGATCAATAGGATTCAGGAATTCAACATTGAAATCCAAATCACTAAATTAGTAAGAGGACAGGGTCTTGCCAAATTGATGGCTGAAAGTAATCTAGAAGTTTCCCATATATGTAATGTGGATGCAAGTACCAGTATTGAACTCACTCCATGGTATACTGATATAGTATATTATCTAACACATATGAAGAGTCCTGAAGGATATGATGATAACAAAAGAAGGACACTCAAACTACAAGCTTCAAAATATGTACTCATTGGTGGGGATCTCTATTGGAAAAATAGAGATGGGGTTCTACTATTATGTTTGGATGAATATCAATCAAAACGTATTATGAAGGAGTTGCATGAAGGCATGTGTGGAGGACATTTCTCAGCAAAAACCACAGCCCACAAAATTTTGAGGGCAGGGTACTATTGGCCTAAAGTCTTTAACGATTCATACCAGTACACTAGAAAATGTGAAGCATGCCAAAAGTTCTCAGGGAAGTTAAAGTATCATGGAGCACTACCTTTAAAACCTATGCAAGTTGAGGCTCCATTTTATCAGTGGGGTATTGATTTTATAGGTGAAATTTTAGAGAAATCAAGTGGGGGGCACCGATGGATTTTAGTAGCTACTGATTACTTTACAAAATGGGCGGAAGCAATCCCAACCAGACAGGCTACTAGTAAAGTTGTGATAAATTTTCTAATGGATAACATTATATGCAGATTTGGTACTCCTGTAAGACTGATTACTGATAATGGGATGTGCTTTAGATCTGATGAATTCAAAGGTTTCTGCAGCACACATGGTATCACTGTTTCTTATGCTGCTCCTTACCATCCACAGGCCAATGGACAAGCTGAATCAAGTAATAAGAGTCTGTTGAAAATCATAAAAAGAATGTTGGATAGAAATAAGAAGGCTTGGGATTCAAAATTAAGAATGGCAGTATGGGCTGACAGGATTACTATAAAAAGGGCAATTGAGAGATCCCCTTATGAATTGGTATATGGAACCCAAGCAAGATTACCATTAGAAAATCTTATACCAGTATACAAATTCATTCTCCAGGAAGACTTGAATATCCCTGAACCAATGGAGGAAAGGTTGGAACAATTAGCAGAGCTTGATGAAACAAGAAGAATGGCTCAGAAACAGAATATTAAATTACAATCACAGGTAAAATATCTCTTTGACAAAAAGGCCAAAGAAAGAAAGTTTGAAATAAATGATCTGGTACTAATGTGGAATGCAAGATGTCAAGACAAAGGAAAACATGGAAAATTTGAAGCCCTGTGGTTGGGTCCTTTTGTTATCACTGGCAAGGGAGGTGATGATTCTTACTATGTACAGAATATGTCAGGAGAGAAGCAGGAATTGCCAGTACATGGGCAATACTTGAAGCAGTTCTTTTCATAAACATGTACAAAGAGAATTGAGTGTTGCCAGTGCATGGACAACATTCAAATAATTCTCAAAAATATCTTATTCCATGCACAGTAGTCTAGGAATCATTCCCGCTCCCCATCATTTGTTCCTTTCCTTTTTCCAGTTTCATAAAACCTCACCCCAAAATAATAAAAGATGTGGTCTACTTCCCCAGGAGATTTGGATCCTTGTATACTCACAGGGAGTATACATCCCAGACAGAGCCACTATTAGCACAGTAAAATTTTCAAAATTTTACTATTTCCTTACTCCATCATATTTGAATAAACCCTGAGGAATATCCCAAAAGGACCATAATATAAAATTTTTGTATCTCATAAAATGTCTAGGGATGAGCAGTGTCAAATTTCATCAAAATCAATCCATCGGCAAGAGGTCGTGTGGCTTACACCGATACACAAGGAAATGTTTGAAAACAACCATCGGCGTGAAAATAGAGATCGGAAGAAGAATTATGGAGCTCACCGATGGAGTAAGCAACACCGATGACTTTACATCGGCAAGAAAGGCAAGTGGTCATGCCGATCGGTATGACAAATATCTATCGGATGATCTTTTAGAAGCTGCCCCGACGGTATATATCATACCGATGATGCACTTTCGGCAAAAGTTTCACCGAACAGCATGCGAGGGTAACAAAGCAATAGTCATCGGTGAGAAATGAACCATCGGAATAGAAAACAAGTAAGTCTCCGATGATCAAGAGTCTTGGCGATAAGAA
The DNA here is from genome assembly GCA_027924645.1 of Cunninghamia lanceolata. Classification (NCBI taxonomy): domain Eukaryota; kingdom Viridiplantae; phylum Streptophyta; class Pinopsida; order Cupressales; family Cupressaceae; genus Cunninghamia; species Cunninghamia lanceolata. The sequence continues at coordinate 10,411,219 of BSBN01000178.1, read as the reverse complement.
AGCCATCGGCAAGACTCACAGCGATGCACCTCTATCAGGATAACTTGACATATCGGAATAAAAGAAACAAGTCTTGCCGATTCATAAGTCACGGCGATCAAAAGGTGTCGGTGACACTTTACTAAACTTTTCCCGATGAAGGATATAACAAAGGACATCGGGGAGATGATTTGGATCGGGATATATTGAGAAAGTTATCCCGATAGTGAATGTCATTCTGATAAAGATAAAAGTTCATACATGAAGAGACTATCGGTAAGACAATAAAGATCGGGAAAACATAATTTTAGTATCCCGATGGTCTCAATCTTCCCCATAAGCAAAGCATATCGGTGGGACTCGCCATATCGCAGAGAGATCTAAAACCCTTGGCGATGAAGGAAGTCATGCCGATGGTCGCACCCACTTGAAATGTGATACTACATGGCGTCGGGGATACAATTGAGGGGTCACGCCGATTGACTGTCCGCGCCATAAAAAAAAAAAGGTTGAGGTCGCCCAGACATTTCAAAAAGCACGCCGATAAGAAGAGTTATGGCGATGTGACACTTCACAGCGATGAACATTGAATTGATCAGATAATTAATACAAAACGGCTACGAAGTTCATACGATCATTATAATTGCAAAAAACTGTCCGAGAGCAGAATACAGAAGAATTCTCAGGGCAAAAGCAAAGGCTTCCAATTCCAGCCGTCGAGCGACAGGTACACATACACAAACCACTATATTGCCTGTATTTGAATTTCCTGCCAAATTTTTCAAAAATGGAAACTCCGGGGAAAGGAAAAGGAAGAAAATCACAAGGGGAAACCAGTAAACCAAAGAAGCAAAAAACTGATCAAACCCCTGAAAAAAAAGTGAAAGACAAAAAACTAAATCAGGACTTGATTGATCAATTGCCTGGGTCAACTCCCAAGGCCAGGAGGTCTGCCCAACTCAGGGCAGAAGTAGAAAAATTGGAAGACAAACATAAGCGCCTGGGAGATATTTGGACCCCAATTAGGGGATATGAACTCTTCAGATTCCACTAAAACAGAAGATTTAGAAATGCTCCTGTGTCAAACCCATGGCACATGAATTTAGGCAAACTGGTTGTACCTAATGTATTCTTGAATGTAGAACTCCTGCAACTGTTAGCCAGGCATTACAATTCAGGCCTGAAAGCTATCTGCAACCCTCAAGGAGAACCAATTGTACACCTATCAAAAAATGCTATTTGTGAGGTGTATGATTTGGATGATTTGTGCACTGTCCCTATTGTTTATGAAGATTTGGATAAAGAATACTGGAGAATGGATACAACCTACAATGGATGGAGGTTACCCATTCATAGACCCAGGATTGAAGGAGAAGTGATACCCTTGACTGAGAATGATGGCCCTCCCTTTCATGTATCCATTTTTGAACCATACATTCAATATACTTACTATTCTGTAGGCCAAGTCCTTGGCTCAGAGGTCCCTGAGTTCATGACTATTCCTCTAATGGTCATAACCTCTGATATTCAATGTCACAATGCCAGACAATTTGATTATGCCTCCTATGTTGCTACTAGAATAGACTCTGGTCTATCTGCAATAAAAAACAATGCTCCAGCATGCTCTTTTGAGCATTACTCGATGCTCATGCATATGGTCTTATACTATGGCTAGGAAGTAGGATTGTGGCCAAATGAGTTTCAAGTTGTTGCTGCGGATAAGAAAGGGGAGAAGATACCTATACAAATGTGGACCAGAATCTGGGATAGCAGGTATGCTAACTCCAGCTATGCTCAATTTGAAGAGCATTGTGTTAAAGTACTATATAGGTATTTCAACCACCCCTGTGAATATTCAATTTCAAATGAAATAAAAAGATTCCTCAGACCAAAAGATTTTGGTGGCCCCCCTACTGTCACTCATAATTGGGGAGATTGGTATTGTTTTGAGGATGCTACTATGATCAGAGTGTATGGTTTTGAGGATGCTCCATTATATATTGCCTAAAACTGTCCCTGACAGAATTGCATATTTGGAAATAATTAGGCAAATGCATTGTTCAAATGTCATGCATCTAAGTTCGCATGATAAACAATCATTCATGCCTAGTACTTTGTGTTTTGGAGATTTTACTGTGGTTTCAAAAGAAGGATACAATCTCATTTTGGATAAACTAATGCATTACAACATGGTGACTGCTGAGGTGAGGAAAGGGTTTGACCCTGAGGGTTTCATTGACTATGCAAGAAGAAAACAAAATCTCAGTGGATACATGCACATACATTATCCACATGATGATGTCATTAGAAATTTGGAAGAGGCTGAAGTCGACTTGGTGGTAGAGAAATATAACAGAGATTTGAATGAAAAGAAAAAGCAGTTGGCAAAAGTTGAAGTGGTATCCTCTGAAGAGGAAGAATTGAGTGAACAGCCACAAGATAAGACAATAGAAATGTCTAAAAGAAAAATGCAACAATATCAGCCTCCAGTTGTGATACATGATGAGGAGGGGTCTGCTGATGAAGATCCACGCCAAAAGGCTTATGATTCTTTTGTGTCAGATGATACATTCATTCATTCGAAGGAATTTAAATCATTCCTGTATAAATACAAGGGAAAAGAAATTAGAGAGTCAGTAGATAATGTTTCTGCTGACAATGAAAAACAGTTATTAGATATGTTAAAGGAGACAGTGGATAGGGAAATGCAGGACATGACACCAAGTAGAGGCAGACAGCTGCTCAAAGATGCAGGGGTTATGATTTTTCCCGGTTTGGACTTAAATTCTGCTCTGGTTTTTGATAGCTTTTTGAATAATGCTGATGATAAGTATAAGCTTACTCCAGAAGGAGTTAATGAAGTCTATATGGGAACGAGATACAATAATGATGAAAATTCTTTAATGATATGGGCATTGTATCCTCCCCATAAGAAGACGGCCATCATAGACACTGAAAAAACTTTTGGCCATGTTATGACTTTCAGAGCAGGTGAAACTGACCCCATAATTACTGCAGACATTGGTATCAATGTTGCAAAGTTAAATAAAGCACAAGCTCAGATGTTAATCAAGGAAAGAGATGCTTATAAGCTGAATTGTGAAAGATTAACAAAAGAGAATGACTACTTGAAGGACGCTGTTAAGAGCACCTTTGGCCAATCTATGAAGAGAATAACTTAAGGTGAGAGCTCACAAAGTAGTCAAGTGATATCCCATGATCAGGCCAAACAAATTCAAATAGATGCATTTGTTACAATACTGCAGAGCAGGTATGCAAACATGGTACGGTGGTTAAACCAGTTTTGGGATAACTACTCGGAAAATCATAAAGCAGTCAAAGAACATGAAAGGCTTGATAAGAGAATACAAGAAAAGGTGATCGAGTTGCAAAACAGAGGTGCCACTGATGGCACAGATATCTCTGATGCAAGAGCATTGCTCAAACGGCACCAGAATTATTATGATAAACTCAAAGCTGATGCTAAGGAAGGGACTGATGCCTCAGACGCAGGGGTGCCCAGGATATTCAAAGATAATGGAGAGGTAAAGAGCAAAGAAGAGTGGACTGTTGATTGTCAAGTTATATTGCACAAAGCCACAGGAGCTCTAAAAGATAAAGCCTCTGTATCTACAGAAGTTTGCAAACAACTGGAGGAAATGGTCACCCTTGATATAATCACCAGGAGTGCAGTCGAGCTTACTGATTCTCACCGTGCGCAGGAGTACTTAGATCATCTGACAAAAGTCTATTTATGGCTAAACAGAGCCTAATTAAGCTTATGTAATTATTGTTTGTATTGGTTAAAATCCCAAGAGACTTATTGAAGAGTTGTATCTCTTCATGAAAATATCTATATAAGTTCAAACAATCTATGCTGAAAAATCATCAGCAGTAGAAGATATTCATATATACATATACATAGTATTCCAAAATGACCGTGTTGCATATTTTATTTTGAAGAAGAAATTTGAAGTTCTCTGATTCAGTATTTCTACTTTGGTATCAGTTATTTGTTGAAATTATTCAATCGTGTGGCTGTCTCCATTTCTGCATTTCCCTGTTATTCAGATTAAGATATCAAGTATATATTTAATCTGTCAATACACATTCGCTATATCTGTGTGATTAATTCGGTTGGTGTCCATCCTAAGGAATTAAACCCTTCTGATTTATTCACAGTAGCCTGGAAGTAGTAAGTTGGGATTACTAAGTAGAGCCATATAATTAGGATTGACACACTGTCTCCAGTAAAATATTATCTGTTAATCTTGTCTTTTCATTTCATTTGGTTCCTTCAAGTAAGGATTAAAGTACCTTCTGGTGAATTATAAGATATCTGATTTTATTTGGTTGGATTATCAAGAAGAGTCTGTCAGTCATTTACTTGCACGTTTATACAAGCTATAAACCAGAACTGTGCCAAATATCTAGAATTATTACCATTTAGAAACTACTGTTCTTAGTCCTTCAAATTGACTCTGTTACCCAACAAGGCACTAGTCTCATTCAACTCATTAATTAAAACCTTTTTTGATATTGCTTATACAATTTCTGCCAATCACTTATTAAACATTACACATAGAATTAATTAGTCAGCTTTGTCATCTATCCTACATCCTATGCCATTGTAGATAGACCTAGTTAGTCCATTCATCCACACTCAGACTGCTTTAATATTTCAAGGTTCACCCACCTAGGTGTAGCAGGACCTAAAGTGTAGGAAATCATCAAACCTTGAAGGTTGATTTCGTCAAGTTAGTTCAAAAACGTTGCAAATCCAAATATAGAGCCTGGCATCCTCTTAGGATTAGTAACTTGCATTTTTGAGACCTAACAATGTCATCGTCATGTTTGTTTCTTCATTTATCCGGTTTGGATGACATCATCAGGATATTTGAAAAGGGTGATATTTCGCGTCAGGAGGATATTAAGAAATATCGGGTTACATTCGAAAACATGATGCTTGCAATACAAAAGACCGCATGACAGGAAGGTTTACTACCACTTAAAGTTGACGTCTAGATATTTTAGCTACATGACTTATCAGGGAATGTTTCAAGATCAGGATGATCTTCGACAACATGACTGAGGATATAAAAAAAGATGATCCTCCTCTTGCGAATATCAGGTTTGACCAAAACTTTGACTATTCATAACTCTCACATCCTGATGAATATCAGTGTGATGTAAAAGGTAAACCTACATGGAATTTAATGCTCTTTTAGAATATGAGGTCACAGAAGTGAAATGTGAATTTTAACAAACTGACCTCATAATGGTGACTTACCTCATCCTGACTCTACATGATGATGCACATGACTTACTTTTACCAAACCGCCAAAGAGCAGACGACACAAGCCAAGACAAAAAGTTGGGTCCCTATTTTGCCAAGTCAAAATGGGGCATGTTGTGTAACCACACAACAATACCCCACATGCACGCTTCAAAGAAAATGGTATGATAGAAAGGAAGAGTCAAAATTGTAAGCAACTAACTTAGATATCGTTGCAGTCTGGGAGCCTGACTTAACCATGAGAGTATCTCCTTATCATTGGCATGCAAATTAGGTTTCAAACATTGTATGAAATGAACTAAAAGCCCTCTTTTATACCCACAAATTAGGGTATAATAATTAATGTACCTTGTTTCTTTAATTGATAAAGCATTAGTGTGAAATATAACTCGCGAACTTGTTGGCTAAATTTCCCCTCACTGAACTCTTAAACTGGTGGTTTCTCATTTCTTTTTCTTTATCATCAGTGGAAATTGGCCTCTTTGAACTCTCTTGTATATTATTGGCAAGGATGTTTGTTCATGAACTTTAATCACAAGTGAGTTCTTTTACTTTTCAGTAAACACTATCTTCAACAAGCTTGGCATGTATCATTGACGAGAAATGTCATCAGCAAAATCAACCGTTGGTGAACTTGCTCTTTCTCAAACCAAAGGTTTATGAGTTAAATGTTTCAACACTTCTGACTTTGAGCAATCTTCACTAAATTTATTGAATCCATCAATGTCTTTATCTTATTGGAAAACTCACTGGTTCACAAACCAAACTCTTTGGCATCCATTCAATCAATGAGAACTTCATCTTAAATCATTCATCAATGGACTGAGGCATCAATGAACTAGAGTGTCAATAAATTAATAGGTTGGTGAATATCAAACTCACCGATATGATTCAAACTTAACCTTTTGGCTCATTAGTTGAATTCCAAGACTATGAACTTTTAAAGAAATAATTCTTGTCAGAAGTCCAAAGGGATAGCAAACTTGAAAACTGGCTGATAGAGACAAAGGGAAAGCAAGACCAAGGGAAGAAAGTGAACAACATAGGAAAACTTTATCGCAACATTGGCTAGTTCATGAACTAGCACACCGACTGATGAGGTTCAGGAAAGGACAAAATGGTCGATAAGGTGACAAAATGGTTAACTTAGTGAAAAATTTCACAAAGGAAAGACAAACAAGGGACCAAGTTTTATCAACTCAAGGATGTAGTAATAAAGTACAAAGGAACAAATCTGGGAAACATGTCACAACAACATTTCTACCACCATGGTTTCTTCATGGAGGCATCTTATTTTTCTCCTTTCCTCTCTTACACTTAATGTAAAAAATCCTCAGTGTGAAGCTGCCTCAAATCAATGGTTTTGCTTCCACCTTCAAACACACGATCTCAAGGTCCTAGCACAAACTACCTCAATGTTTGGCAATCTATTTGCACACTTAGGATAATTGTGTTTTGATACCACTTGACGAGGGTGAACTCCACTGAACACACTTACAATAGAAAATTTAAACTAATGAGAACAACACTGATTTACATGGGGAAACCCCTTTTGGAGAAAAACCCCACTCAAAAAAGCAACTCAATATATTATTCAAAAATCTCAATAGATTATAATATACTTGCAATGAAATTTTTCAAATGAGTGTTTCCAACTAGAGATCTAGAGATAACTCAACATCTATCATACTCTCACACACCACCTCTATCTCAAGCACCTGATATATAGGAGATACAATACATGAAACTGTCAAACAATAATTACAAAACCATGACCTAAAAGCACCCAAAAGTGGTGCCCAAATTGTATCTAGTCAAATATGCCTTATGAGGTGTCAAAACACACACCAACATGTGTAACTCCCCTTATACCTCTTTTCTATGTCCAACACATTTCCATATTTCCTGATACAAGATGCTCAACTTTCAGAGGCCATAACTTTTAATCTGTACCCAATTGGTGAACCATTTGATGTGTTAGAAAGCTCGTGAAGAGATCTATGAGACACTTTTAAGGATATTGATTAGAGCCCCATCCAATCATTTAAAGGTACAAAATTTAAATTTAATATTTTTATAGGATTTTTGGACCCTAAAACTTTAATATCTCACTATTTGTAAATGATCTTTACCTAAAACTTTTAACATAGGTTGACTTTACAATTCTAGAGATTTGGGTAAATTTTCAATCCCATATGTGCTCAAATGCAAACTTTCTAAAAATAACCATGAAAACTTTCTAAAAATAGCAAGTTACTATTTTTAGCCTTTTACTAAAAATAAAACAACAAAATTTTATTTTGGGTGATGCAAGATTGCTCTTACACCTATGGATACTTATGCATTAGAAGGTGTTTGCTCTAATAGGGTAGGTGGTTCTCAACATTGGATCTGACATGATAGAAAGATTCTTCAGACTCCCCACATATGCTAAGTATGACAAGGTAACCATAAGGAGTACACTAGATTATTATGACAAGATGCATAAAACTGCAACTAACTACATAAACTAGCATCTCCTCATTACCCAGAGGAATAATCCTTTGAAGATGGCCTAGGTGCAACATAGTAGTGAGTTCAAGAAAGATGGAAAAGATGCTATTACACTCCTCAGTAGGGTTTTTGGGCTTGCTACTGCTAGGGAATGGCACCCTTGGATGTGCCAATTTTACACAAAAATTATAGATGGAAAGAACATATATTGGGGCACTCTTATCAGTGAAAATCTCCATGAGGATTTGTCAAAAGTGATAGAAACCAACCAATACTACATGACATCATACCTAGTGTACCTCCTCGCCTATCAGGCTAGCTTTCTAGAGCTCAAGTAGGTTGGTTCTCTTCAAATAGGAGAAACCAAAGTTTATGATCATTTTCCATGGTTGGATCTCAAGGAGAGTCTAAAGAACTATTGTCTGGTCAATTATTAATTTGTCTATACAATCATTTAGGGACTTGAGAATGACTATGCAAAGAGACTATCGGTGGATGCCACATGTGAATTGATAAATTGGGGTGATGCAGGAGCATTTAGGCAGACTAGCAATCAACATCAACCAAAAAAATTGTTAGTTTGTTTTCTTCAATTTTTGTTTTTTTTTGGTTTTTATTGGTATACCTCAGCTTTGGAAGACACATTGCATGGTCAGATTTGATATAATTGAGTTTTCACTGAAACAATTGTTTCAAAAAATTAGTGAATTTTCTTGGCAAACCCTTTGACATGCAGGTTGTTAGAAGCACCTTGGAATTAATGGCAAAGGTTTCGTGAGACGATCTTTCATGATTTTGGAGAAGTAATTATCTTCCGACTTGTGCTGGCAGATTAGTGAAAGTTTAATATTTCAAATTCTGTGAGGTTTGGTATAGAATAGTTTGGCGGGAAGCTTCAGAATGTTGAGTGACACATCTCTATAAGTTTTCGTGAGATTTTGAGCCCCTGGTGAGGAGTTATTATGAAAGTCATTTTTTTGTTCCATGTGTTCATTTTGAAGACAATGGGGTGTTATTATTGTTACATGTTGGACCAAATGTCGCAAGGTGAAGACATTGGCAAACGTTGATGCAACTTTAGAGGAGACAAAGACATTCAATGAGAAAATATCAAATAACTATCAAGTCACATTGGAGCCTTGTGTATATGTTAACACTAGAAAAGTTCTTAAGTTTTGGCATGAATAATGGGAGTTTGGTGATTAGTTGATGCATTTTTACACCTTTGTGTTGATGATGGTTTTGTTGATGGTGATTTGGTCACTTGTCACTATTGATCATTCCTATGTTCTACTGGTTTAATCTAAGAGTGGTGATGAGTTGTGATCATTCTGAGTGAAACAGTGCACTTGCTATTGTTTATTTATTAATTATCATGAAAAAGATGTAGCAACCAAGCATTTCACAAGGTGTTACAAAGGAATTTAGTGTCAATAAACAAAACTAAATTTCATCTTCACATTGGGCCGATCACATAATGAAAGGAGGTGAGTTGAATGTTTATTTTCTACCTTCGTTATAGGTGTTGGATTTTATGGAGGACAGAGATAATTATATACATTTAAGTCCACAAACTCTTACCTTCATAAATTACTCTCCCTTTGGTTTGAATTGGAAGAAAAATGTCAATCGCTTGGGTGATTTGACTAAGACAAATAAACTTGAAAGTTGAGAGTTTCCAGGGCCCGCATTTTGCCATACATTGGATGGTGTTTGACATCCAAAGACTCTTCATTTTTAGATATGGAACAATATAAAATATGATAGATGGTTTTTGATAGGGTTGCTTCCCAAAAATAGAACCAAGTGGTATCAAAATTGATGTTTGTTGCAGAAGAGAGGAGAAATACATAGAGTTTTTGACTTCCAGAAGGATAGTTAGAACCAACAACTATATGAAAAGAGGTGGCAGAAAAGAATAGAGAGGAGGGATCGCCTAAACAAAAGAGGCATCCAACACTTTAGATTTTTCAACACCTAGTAGAGAGGAGAGAGGGCATAGGATTTGAGGAGAATGCTAGCACCAAAAAACAAGAGAAATAAGTGCCTGAAAGTGCAGATCAATATATTCACTGGAGGTTGAGATGAAATAGAAAAATTAGGAAAATGGTAGTGTTGATCTTTGGAAAGACATGGTTCCCAATGGTGGCTATTTGCAAGAAAAATGAGTAAAGATATTGTTGGCAAGAAATGGAGATGGATACTAGTTTGGAGATCCGGTCCGCAACCAAGTCTTTGTAGTTAGTTTATACCTCGGTCAAGTAGTTAGAGATTCATAGAAAAATACAAAGAATAAGATAGGCAGAGTATCACATATAGATCATAATGAGACAGCAAAAAACTATCTAGTACCAACAGATCTCCATATATATATAAACAACAATCAAACATCATACATCCATCATCCAGTAGGTCTCAGTCTCTGCCTCATCCATCTACATACATGCTTGATCAGACCGCTATGTCTCTGCTATATCAACTTACTATCTCCTATCTTACTTATCTTATATCATCATATCCTATATCTATATATACTATATCTATTACATCTAGGGATGTGTCTTCTAGTATCATAGGTTGGCTCCAGCCTTCGCATAATGTATGCGCCAACTTTTTGTCAACTCTTCTCTGGTTGAAAATATTTCTTGAGTCTAGCACCATTGACATAGCCAGCTGATATCTAGCCCTCCATGTTTCTTAGTTTGATTTATCTAGAATCTATGATTTATTCAATGTAAAATGGTCCTAACCACCTTGTTTTTAGTTTTCCCTACTTAAATTTTCTATCATATAGGAGTACTAGGTCACCTTAATTGAATGTCTTGTTCGTCAAGTTCCTATCATGCCAAGATTTTTGTCTTTTCCTTTCTAGATTTATATTATATACTGCCATCAATCTATCCTCATCCATTTTCTCTAATTCTTCAATCCTTTCTATAAGAGAGTCTTCTTCACTTAGCTTGAGAGTTCATGTTGTGGAAGTTCAAAAATATGAAGTGTACCAATATTGTAGCATCTATTCCATACACCAGTTCATAGGGAGTGAACTTAGTTGTTCTTTTGTAAGTTGTTCTATATGCCCAGAGTACCACAAGTAGTTTTAGATCCCAGTCTCTCTTTTTCCCATTGCACATATTTGTTAATGCTACCCCAATGATCTTATTCAAGGCTTCACTTTCTCCATTTTCTTGTGGATGATATGGTGAACTCTTGTTTACAAATGTTTACCTTGATTGTTAGTTATACTCAACAGGTAGCCAAATCTAGTAATTATGTTCTTATAGATGAATGTGGTGGTAGTTTTCACAGTGCAATCTTTAGTTGGTTGTGATTTAGCCCACTTAGTCAAATATTCCACTCTAGTGACGATGAATCTAGATTTTGAGTGCTTTGCCGGTGGGTCTATAGGTCCAATGAAATTAATAGCACATTTTTGAAAAGGTAATTGTGTTGAGACTAGTCTTAATGGAATTTTATATCTTATGGTAGGTCTCCCTATTCTTTGACATATATCACAAATCTTAACATATCTCTTTGCATCTTTGAAAAGTGTAGGCCACCATAACCCAGCTAGTTTGATTTTTCTTGTTGTCATCTCTCTGATATTATGTCCTCCTACTATTATTTCATGTGCTTCTCTTAGAATTTCCTCTCTTTCATGTCCATATACTACCCTTCTGATAATATCATCCTTTCCTTGGATATGTAGCTCTCCTTCAATCAATGTATACAGAAAAGACTTCCGCATTAGGTTTTGTATTTCTTGCACTGACATATCTACTAGAGGTTCACCTGTAGCCAATAGGTATGCTACATCTTTCAGTTCTTCTAGTACCACATGGACTTTGAAAAAATTTGTGCTATGTAGTTCTTCTTCATGTACCTCCAAATCTTCCCCTGTCTCAATTATGGACAAGTAGTCTGGTCCCTGATTATACTTTTCAAGTTTCACCATGATTGAGAATTCAAATTCTTGAAACAAGAGTAGCCATCAGCAAATTCTTCCTTGAATGATTGGTTTGTTGAGTAGGTATTTCAATGGTTCATGATCAGTGTAGAATATAAAAGGTGTCAACAATAGGTAATGTCTGAACTTCTATAATGCATATACCATTGCTAGAGCTTCCCTTTCAGTTGTGGTATAGTTCTTTTCTACTTTGACAACTTCCTACTTGAAAATGCTATAGGATGATCCTTCGAACCCCTAGGCTAAGTCAGTACTACTCCCACTGCAATCCCTGATGCATCGACATGAACATGGAATGTGTTATCCCAATATGGAAATATAAGTATGGGTGTTTTTGCTATCTTTTGTTTCAATGTTTCAAATGCCTTTTGGTGCTACTCATTCTAGGTAATACTTTTACCCTATTTTTTCTTCAATAGTTCTTCTATAGGTGTTGAGATGGTTGCATTGATAAACTTATGGTGGTAACTGGTATATCCTAGGAATGTTTTGACATTAGATGCAGATTTTGGTGGTGGTAAGTTTTGAATAATTGCAACTTTTAGGGGATCAACTATCAAAGTCCATTATTAACCAATACATTGATGCAAAAAGGACATGCACACTACTCAATGGAACAACATATCCTATATCAAGCAACCTACTAGTTATATAATGTGTTGCATTTACATTGTCAAACCAGGGAATTGTAATCTTCTTGGATGATGCTTGTACTATGTGTATAGTTAAAGATTCATGAGTTTTAATCCTAGAGGTTGTGTAAGGGAATCATCTAACTAAAGGAAACACAATTCAATTACAAGGATTGACAATGCTCTAAGTAAGAAGGACGGGTATAAATAACTAAATCTTATTCAACACAGCAGTAATCAAATGATCCTATGTAACTTCTAGATAAAAGAGCAACTAACAGTTAGTTCGCTGATCACCTTGATGAGCAATAAGACTTATGACATAGATTATCAAAGTCTAACTATTTCTCATCACTCATTACAACGTACATCAATCACACATATATAAACATACAATTATAAACCAAACATATAAACAAAGTGGAGAGACATAGTACCTCAAGTGGCTTGCTTGAATAACTGTGACTACACGAGATCTAGCTAAATCTTTACTATATATTTTTAATCATTGGAAGAACTCAAAACATATATTCCTTTATTAGATACTGAAGAGAAAGATACAATAATAAAATCAGATACTAAATCTCTATCTATTTGTATGAAGCAAAATCTAATCCCCCATAGATGAGATCAACATTGTCTATTTGAATAAAGCTACTAAACAATAAATGCTATAACTGTCCATTATCCAACAACAAAGGAAAATGACTTTATTACAAATCAAACTAGAAATAGGAAACTAAATTGACATGAAGGTGGTATAGATGGTACATTCCTATTGTAATTCTATCTCTCTGGTATCCATGAAGAACAATCAAGACTAGGAATAGAACATAGAGCATGATCTAAGATTCCTCCATTATTTAAGACGTCATTTATTGAAGGATAACCATCATAGAGTCATGGAGGACTCATCCTAATCAATTTGAGGTCTTCTTCATTCAACTGCAGGTACCTGTATCATCTACTATGGATATCAGCATCTCCTTTGGCTGTAGGTTGTCTAGTTATCTTCATGATATGAAGCCACGCTCTTGCTACATGAGGAGTTAGTACATCACATGGTATATATTCATCACTATCACTAAAATCAACATAAAGTACTAACATATTTCATGATAAATCAACCATTCACACATAATTAATCAACAACATATTATATACCCATATTCATGCTTTTAATGTCTGAAGGATAATCATAAACATAATTAGTGTATATAGAAGTATTGAAATGTCTTAGGAAATAGGTACTTAAATCAAGAAACACAAGACAAAACATGGCCTCATCATACCCCCAACTAATCATGTTGATGGTCCTCCAGCAACCAAGGTCTCAAATTGCACTAAAGAGCTATCTCCATGTAATCTGTAGGTTCTTCTACTACTCTATCATGTTTGAGGTAGAAGCCCTTCTGTTCTACCAACCTGTTCCACCTGGCTCATTCTGTTGTCTGATCTGTCCTCTACCCAATCCAATGTGGAATAGGATAAAGAAGCAAGGGAGGATGGAATACTAATGGTAGTAAGGTTATCCCATGTTTATTGGCTGATCTTATATATCTCTATACCCAATTGATTACTGCTGAGAGGTTAAATATTGAATGAGGCTCTTTCCTCTACAATGTTGGTGTCAATTCTTTCCATCTACCTTGTTAGAAACCCAAAACATACTTACCAATTCCTTTTTCCAATTCCCTAAACTTCTTGTAATCCATGGCTCTACATTCTAGGAGTTTATTTTCTACCTCTTGATGTTCAATCAAGTTCACCCATTCCTCCACTATCTTCAGGGGAGTTGGAGATGTTGCCCTTAATTTGAGAGGAAGTGACTTATCTCTTTCATTATACTATTGCAGTAACTCTCCCCTCCTATGCTCATTTTTAATGAATGAGGCTAAGGCCTTCAATTACACATCCCTGATTACAACTAGGGGATTCTAGTGAGTGTCATATGGAATGGCAAGTTCATGTAGGTAGAATTCACATAGTTGGTTTTCCATTTCAGGGGTATCTCTTTGGTAAGCTGTTAGAAATAAGGTAGCTATAAAAAGGGAGACAACATCACCGTAAAGTTGGATAAACTAAAAGCTTAGATACTACTCCTATAGATAGAGAGAATAAACCCTTGCAGGTGGCCTACACCTCATCAATTGAACAGTCATGTCTGCCATTCTATCTATCTTGAATTTCAACCTTTTTTATTTCTATATTTTTCACCTCTATCTCCTTGCTATGTTTCTCCTCCAGTTCACCTTGTTATTTTACTAATTTATCTATCTCATTCCATAGTTGTAGGGTGACTATAAATAAGGTGGGTAGAGCAGGTTCCTCAGACTATTCTTCTGGTTGCACAGGATCTAGATTTCTTCTGTTGATCTCTATGATGGCTAATTGGACCAAATGTTCTAGTCATGATCCTTGTTTCTAGAAGACATGTAGCTGATCCTCCAACTTCTTAACCCGCTCATTTAACTATGTCTCTTTTTGCTGATAATCCCTTAATTGTCTCTCTAATTCTACAATTTTCTACAAGGCTAACTGTAACTCATCCTTCTCACCCTCTACTATGCCTTTAGAATATAACAACAATTATTCTTCCTATGTTTCATCTTGAGGGGTTGAGAAATTTAGTTCTTTAGTTTTAGGGGGAGGTTTATGCTTTATCTTGGCTATATATAAATCTTCCTCCTTAGAGTCCACTTCAAACTCTAGAACAAGTGTGTAACCCACATTTTCTTACTCTCTATCAACAAATAGATGTTCCCTTTTGAAGTCTATATCAGTGTGATTATTAACTACATTCTTCTTTTTAGGTTCCCCTAAAGGTTCTTTTTCCTTTAGGTGACTTGAACGCCTACTTGATTGAGTAGGGATTCTTTGTTTCTTCTTAACTCTAGATGAAGAAGAGGATGCTTTATTTTTCTTGGTGGCTTTTGAAACATAGGGTGTTTCAAAGGTAGATTCAGGTGTTGTAGGCAGTGAGCTAGAAGCTACAAGCTACATTTTTTATCTTGACTTTTTCTTTTTGTATCTAGAAGTCTGTGAGGATAAATGTTTTGGCATGGGAGTTGAAACTGGTGAGACTGGAGGTGTAGAAGAACTAGCAGGTTTTTCAAAAGGATTATTAGATCTCAGAGCTAGATGCTCCTCAGCAGTTGCATGGCAATGGGTAGGTGAAGCTTCTATGGTGCAGGAGCACCTACCTGACAGCTGGCCTCCATGAGGCAGTTAGTTTGTTTTGAGTCTTGTTAATGTTTCCAAGAAGGTCTTATAAGACCAATGCATGTAATAAGGTCATGTTGACCAGACTTTACTATTTTTAGCTAGGTTGTTAGGACAGCTGTTATGCTGTATGTCCAGTTGAATCCTCCCAGCCGCTTGGAAGCTCCTAGCCACTGGGAATCGAGTGGTAGTACTCGCAAGGAGTTCCTATTTATGTAGTAGGAGCGGTTGGATTTAGGGATAGATATACAGACAATATTGCATTGAGCAGAGGAGTTAGATTGTAGAGAGAGACTGAGTATTGTATTTGCATCTTTTGAAAATCAATAAAGAGATCCTGTTGTGTCAATTCTCTGTTTGGATTCCTTTGTGTGATCGATTTGCTGTTCTGGTGGTTTCATGGATTCGTTGATCCATTCCACCAGTTGATTCATCGAATCGGTGGAATGGCCATGTATAATAGCTTAGGGATTAGTCTGCATTTTGTGTTTGTTTGCATGCAGGTGTGCAGGATCGCAGTTGAGAGGTGTTGAGAACCCTAGCATGGGTATGTGCTAGGTCGTGCTGGTAGTTAGAGTCTGGAAAGTTGTCCAAGAAGCGGATCGGATCACCTCAGGAGGTTCGGCGGATCGGAACGGTGAAAATTCACTAAGGTTGGAAATTTGTCACAACGGCATCATCAGGATATTTCTGTGTATATCCTGCAGTTACTTCGGGCGTCATCCGAGTAGATGGAGGTGAGCATGATGCAATTGTTTGCATAAAGTGAATGTGCATCAGGGTGATCATCATCAGGTGTTGCCGAGGAGGAGCGTATCGGCATAAGGTAGAAGATCAGGTTGATAAAACCATTGCGGGCCGATAATGTTATGTTTGGCCGACAACAGGATATTGAAAGAGCTGCATGTGATGTCATCATCATCAGGATATCGGGGTGACGTAAGCATCGAAGGAAAGGTGCATGAGGTTGTCGTCATCAGGATATATGGGAGGAACCTGATGTTCTATATCCTGCTGACGAACATGATGTTGAACATCATGATGCTGCAGATAGAGGTTGGCGGTAAGATGAACAGTGAACATCAGGAGGATGTTTGCGCTTGCTGAATGTGATGATGCTGCCGATAGCCAGATATGATGATGCTGCTGACAGACGAAGGGTCGGAGGTTTGTTTGTAGGAGGATATCAGTCGGCAGAGAAAATATGATGATGCTGATAGTGTTAAGGGAAATATGATGATGATGATGATGGGTTGTAGACATACATGCTGTATGTCAAGGTTTTAGTGTGGATGCCTCTGCATCATAGTGGTATCAGAGCTCAGCAAAAGGTCTGGGCTGTTGTGTGTTGATTCTGTCACCGAAAGGGCAGAGGTAGAGTTGATTCTGTCACTGAAAGGACAGAGGTAGAGGAGTGAGAGGTTGACAAAATGCCTCTGAAAGGTAGTGGTACTGCAAGGGAATTGTAGGAGATGAAAGAAAAACATGCCAGAGAGATGTGGAAGATGAAGGAGCTTGCTGAAGCACTTCAAGCCAGGCTTGTAGCCTTGGAGAAGAACAAAAAGAGGGAAGTGGACGACAGTGAATCAGGAGAAGATGAAGATACTGTTGAAGAGTATGAAGAGGTAGCTAAAGATCTGGATGCTGAAGACCAGAGATTTGCAAAACTGTTAAAGGCAGTGTAGAGTGATAAACCTAAGGTAAAGGTTGATGTTTCCAAGTATAATGGAAGTTTGAATGAAGATGAGTTGCTGGATTGGATTGCTGCACTTGATAATCACTTTGAATGTGAAGATGTTGCTGAGGATCAGAAGGTAAAGATTGCAAAGACCAAGTTAGGAGGTCATGCTTTGGTATGGTGGGATTATGTACAATCCGAGAGAAGGAAACAAGGGAAGTCAAAGATCACTTCATGGGATAAAATGGTAGCAAGGATCAAAGGTAAATTCTTGCCCAAGGATTATGAAATTCAGATGTTTAAGAAGCTGCAATTTTTAAGGCAGAAGGAAATGGATGTGAAGGCATATACTGAGGAGTTTTATAAGTTGAGTATGAGATCTAGTCATCATGAGAATGAGGTAGAAAAGGTGGCTAGGTACTTGGCTGGTTTGAGATTGAACATACAGGATGAGTTAGTTTTAGCTAACCCTAAGAGTGTGGAGGATTGTTACCAAATGGCAATCAGGATTGAAGAAAAAATGAATAGGGGACAAGATAAGTCCATGAGAGGAAGAGGCAGCAATATGAGGGGAAGAGGATTAGCCCCTACAACAAGGCAAACCAATGAGGGTCAAGAAGACATTGGTAAAGGACAGGGACAGTCTGATTTCAGAGGTGGATGGAAAGGTAATAGAGGCAGATTTGGAGGTGGTAGAGGTTCTACTACATTTTTAGGCAAGTGTTACACCTGTGGTGAGTTTGGTCATCCATTTTTCAAATGTCCAGAAAGCAAAGGTTCATCATCTAGACATGATAGAACGAATGACAAGAGAGTACAACTTGTGCAAGAAGAGAAAGTAGAGCAAAGTGTGCAAAGTTCAAACACTTATCAAGGAGACAGAGTTCCTGACGGTTATGGGTATCCTGAGGAGGGAGAAGCATTGATGCTAAGGAGACTTAGTTTGCAGGCATCAAAGGATATGATGCAAAGAAGAGCTCTTTTCAAGACCACATGCAAGAGCAAAGGTAAAGTATGTAAGGTTGTCATTGATACTGGTTCAACAGACAACATGGTATCTCAGGAAATGGTGGATAAACTGCATTTGGAAAGGATTCCACATCAAAACCCTTACAATGCATCTTGGGTGAGTGATAGTCAATCACTTTTTGTCTATGAACAGGCATATGTTGATTTTCAGATTGGAGCATATCATGATAGAGTTTTGTGTGACATTTTGCCCATGGAATGTTGTCACCTACTGTTGGGTAGACCATGGCAATTTGATAGGAGAGTACTGTATGATGGGTATGCTAATACCTACACCATCAAGAAAGATGGGAAGACTATTATGTTGATGCCATTACAGGAAGCAGCTGTAGCATAGGGGGCAGCCAAAATCATTTTAGTGGGAAAGAAGGAATTTGTGCAGAAGCCTATAGGAGCAGGCATAAAGGCAGTTGAGGACATTGCAGGGAAAGAAGTTGTTAAGGACAACAGGTTGAAGAAAGTTTCAGTTTTGACTAACAGAGGTCAGCAGCAGGTTCAGCAACAGGTTTGCAAACAGCAACCAGTTGATAGGAATGACAAGGATGTTGTCATAGTTGGGACTATTGTTTGTCCTATAAAGGTTGAAAGGAAGATAGAGTTGAACATTGCAGAAGTTCAAGAGGTAGTTCAGACAGAGGTTCTGGTCAGACAACCTGACAAACACAAGGTATGTGAGAGAAGGGCCTACATTGACAGGCATGAGGATTTACTTGCAACAAGGCAAGTTACAGTTCAGAAGTCTTGGAGCAGCCAAGAGACAGCAGAGGACAAAGCTGGAACAGGTCAGAACACTGACATGACAAAGTGTAAAGGTGGAGGACTTCCACAACCTAACTCATGGGACATGAGTTCTTTTCTGTTGGGGAGTATGGTGCAGGAGCACCTACCTGACAGCTGGCCTCCATGAGGCAGTTAGTTTGTTTTGAGTCTTGTTAATGTTTCCAAGAAGGTCTTATAAGACCAATGCATGTAATAAGGTCATGTTGACCAGACTTTACTATTTTTAGCTAGGTTGTTAGGACAGCTGTTATGCTGTATGTTCGGTTGGATCCTCCCAGCAACTTGGAAGCTCCCAGCCGCTGGGAATCGAGTGGTAGTACTCGCAAGGAGTTCCTATTTATGTAGTAGGAGCGGTTGGATTTAGGGATAGATATACAGACAGTATTACATTGAGCAGAGGAGTTAGATTGCAGAGAGAGACTGAGTATTGTATTTGCATCTTTTGAAAATCAATAAAGAGATCCTGTTGTGTCAATTCTCTATTTGGATTCCTTTGTGTGATCAATTTGCTGTTCTGGTGGTTTCATAGATTCGCTGATCCATTCCACCAGTTGATTCGTCGAATCGGTGGAATGGCCATGTATAATAGCTTAGGGATTAGTCTGTATTTTGTGTTTGTTTGCATGCAGGTGTGCAGGATCGCAGTCGAGAGGTGTTGAGAACCCTAGCATGGGTATGTGCTAGGTCGTGCTGGTAGTTAGAGTCTGGAAAGTTGTCCAGGAAGTGGATCGGATCACCTCAGGAGGTTCAGCGGATCGGAACGGTGAAAATTCGCTAAGGTTGGAAATTCGTCACAACGGCATCATCAGGATATTTCTGTGTATATCCTGCAGTTACTTCGGGCGTCATCCGAGTAGATGGAGGTGAGCATGATGCAATCATTTGCATAAAGTGAATGTGCATCGGGGTGATCATCATCAGGTGTTGCCGAGGAGGAGCGTATCGGCATAAGGTAGAAGATCGGGTTGATAAAACCATCGTGGGCCGATAATGTTATGTTTGGCCGACAGCAGGATATTGAAAGAGCTGCATGTGACGTCATCGTCATCAGGATAATCGTCATCAGGATATCGGGGTGATGTAAGCATCGAAGGAAAGGTGCATGAGGTTGTCGTCATCAGGATATATGGGAGGAACCGGATGTTCTATATCCTGCTGACGAACATGATGTTGAACATCATGATGCTGCAGATAGAGGTTGGCTGTAAGATGAACAGTGAACATCAGGAGGATGTTTGCGCTTGCTGAATGTGATGATGCTGCCGATAGCCGGATATGATGATGCTGCTGACAGACGAAGGGTCGGAGGTTTGTCTGCAGGAGGATATCGGTCAGCAGAGAAAATATGATGATGCTGACAGTCTTAAGGGAAATATGATGATGATGATGATGATGGGTTGTAGACATGCATGCTATATGTCAAGGTTTTAGTGTGGATGCCTCTGCATCATTCTAGATGAGAAAAGGTTGTAGGTGCTTCCTCTTCTTCCCCTATTTGTAAATTTTCTACCTATGCTTCGTCTTCTTTCTCTAGTTTAACATTCATAGACCCCTCATTAACATGATTAACTTCAAGAAATCATTCCCAAGAAAATTTAGGGTACTAGATAGATAAACTCCTCTTTACTAATAGCACAATCAAACCATGATGATACAATGAAGACTAGCAATTTTTCTTTCTATATTCAATAGACATCATTTTTAACAGATTGAACAAAAAATTTAGAACATTCACTACCCTTCCATGATGGAGATGGCTCAAAATTTTGAAATGCACACTATAGAGAAAAGATTGCCTCCCATCATAAGTAAGATATTTAATAATATAGGTAGCTACAGAGGCCCATATTTATGCAAGAGCATCTAGAAGTCATTTAAGTAAATTGAGATAGTTAATGTTGAGTTGCCAAGTGCCAGGAAGAGACATTGGAGACTACCACATTTCATGATATTTGCACATCAGGGCTTGTGGAGCTGGATTTAGTTTCTATGACATGACATTTAAATCATATTCAAAATTTAGGTCATTTGGATTTGTCTACTAAGAGACATCACTATCAGAAGATTACATGTTTTCACAAAGAAGAGCAATCAGTGTTCAATTGAAGCCTAATGGGTTTGTAGAGCAATACCGTGACTTGTAAAGTCTAATAGAACATCATTCAAGGTAATATAGGAATAGATAGATGTTCATGGAGAACCACATCTAGTTTCATTCATTTGTGAAGCAATACCATATGTTTTAGGTTGGCCTATTTGTTTCTATACGTTTCATACTATCCGTAACAATTAGGTTGACAAGATAATGTTTTGAAGGCTTGCGGAGGATGTAAATGATGGATAAATGATTGTTTCAAGGAAGTGATGAAGTGTGTGAAGATATGAAGTGAGAAGATGAATTGTTTTGATCCAGGAAGGCAACAAAACAGAAGCAGAAGATAGAGTTGAGAATAGAAGAAGATACAGAGTAGCGAATAGTGAAGGAGAAGGAGGAAGAAGACATGAAAGAGTGATGTTGAATGAATCTTTTATAACCCTGGGCTACATCCTAGCATTTAAAAATGCCTAGAGGCATATGTAATGAGGACTGAGATTATAATATAATGAGAAGTGATCTTTGAAGGCTGGTTTTTTCCCTTTTAGGGTTTTCCCAGGATAAATCTTGTGTCATGTGTTTATGAATATCTCTTATCATTCTGTTGTTATCTGTATGTTGTTACATCTTTGTTATGATCATGGTGTTGATTGTTTAAGGATACAAGGATGGATAGTCCTTCATTGGACCCTCCTACCTTTACTGCATCAAGTGGTATCAGAGCTGGTTGTGAATCTATTGGTATGGTTATGAATCTGTTGGGAAGATAGAAAGTGTTGGAAGAAAGTGTGAAACCCTAAAGTATAATAGGAATCACCGTAGAAGAAAGATTAAGGCAAGAAAGATCTAGGTAAGCTTTTCACATTAAGTTGTTTATATGATTTGTTTCAATGGGGAAGATTGGAAAAAGAATGAAGAAAGAAAATGAAAACCTAATATGCAAGAAGGATGTTTTAGAAGAAGAATTGTGTGAAATCAAAAGATACAACTCAGAGTTGATAGAGAAGATAAGGGAACTAGGAGAAGACAAATATGATACTCTTAAGGAAGAATTAAAAGATGTAAAAAGGAGGAATGAAGAATTAGAAGAAGAGCTAAAGTTGTTTGAGTATATCAAAAGAAGTTTTGAAGAATTGGAAGAAGGATTCAAGTTGTTTGGGAAGGTTGAAAAGAGGAGCACATATCTAAAGGAAAATTTGGAAGAGTTGAAAAAGGAAAACAATCTACAAAAGAGTGAAATATTAGGATTGAAAGAACATGTTAATTAGTTAGAGAAGTCACTTGTAGCATACAAGAAGGAGAATGAAAGTATAAGATTTAAGCCTAAACTTTGTGATGTTTCTTATGATACTAATGACTTGTGTGATACTACAGAAGCTTCTTTAGAAAGTGAGGTTGAAGATAACAAGGTAATTGAATCTGCAATAGTTGGTGATGGTGTTGACAATGTTGGTTACAAAATCATGAAAAGAATGAGCTATGAAGGAAAAGGATTGGGAAATATCAGCAAGGAATTACATAACCTATTGAGCAGGTAATAAGATCAAGAAATGAAGGCATTGGATATATCAGAGGTAAGGATGTTGTCACAAGTTCAAAAAAATCAACCCAAGGAAGAAAAGGTAAGCATTGTTCTTATTGTAATAGCTATGGACATGAAAAGAAAATGTGTTGGAATCTATACACTTGTAAGTTCTGTGGATTGAGGAATCACTCTGAAAAGATTTGTTGGAATAAAATGTGGAAGAGGAAGTCTATGACATATTGTATGTAGATAGATTATGGATGGATTGATGGATCGAATTGGAAATATGGTACTCATATGTTCAAGAGGTTGTATAGGCTGAAGTATTCATGTGTTGGAGGAAAGGAAGGATATGGATAAAGATGTAGAGAGAGAAGACCATATGCAGAGAAAAACAAGGACAATAATTCATACCACAGAGGGAGAGATGATAAGATTTTCTACCACAGTAGCAGAGGAAGTCATAATGAAGGATACCAGAGGGATGAAAGAGGATTTGTAGGAGAAGAACCTATTTTCAAGTATGGAGGCAAAAAAAATCAAGAATTGAATGTCACCAAGAGGATATTACCAAAGGAGCAGTAAATAATCTAGAGCTAACTTATGTGGAGGAAGAAGAACCTATTGAATCACTAAGTTTAGCAGAGAAATTGGAAGAGGGTGAGACATTGATCTTAAGGAAAATTTTGTTGTAGACTACTCATCTAAGGAACTAGTGCAAGAGAAAGTTTGAGTACTGGTGAAAAGAAAATATGGACAAAGAAATAGAGAAAAGTATAGGAGTGTGTGTGGAGAAGAAACCAGAAAATTTTGATGCGTGCGGAGGAGTTGCAACTAGAACTAGAGGTTAGGAAGTATTGCAGAGGGAATTCAAGCATATATTGACTGAATCAAGGAAGAAAATGATTGTTCTGGAGGATGCTGAGGTTATTTGACTCTTAATTGATTGAAGTTGCTATTGATCTTGAGGCAACCTACAAGTGTTTGACAACAGAACATCAAACTGAGAGGCAGTTGCAACATTGTAGCTAGACCACTGAACCTAGACCACCATAAAATGAAGAATTTGAGGAATCTTATAGAGAATACTTTCTTAGATCACCAATCATTGAGGCAGTGTAGTGATTTGTGAATAGATCACCAAACTTGAGGTAGTTTGCATGGATGACTTGAACAGACCACCGGCCTTGAGGCAGTTGTAAGTACTTGTGAACAAACCATTGAACCTATCCTAAGGGACAACATTTATTCTAACATAATACAGACCAAAGTGAAGAGGCTCACTTTTTGATTAACCTTGAGAGTTAGATGCAAGAGCATCCGGAAGTCATTTAAGTAAATTGAGACAGTTAATATTGAGTTGCCGAGAGCTAGGAAGAGACATTGGAGACTACCACATTTCACTACATTTGTACATCAGGGCTTGTAGATTTGGATTTAGTTTCTATGACATGACATCTACATCATATTCAAAATTTAGGTCATTTGGATTTGTCTGCTAAGAGATATCACTATTAGAAGATTACTGATTTTCACAGAGCAAAACAATCAGTGTTCAATTGAAGCCTAATGGGTTTGCAGAGCAATATCGTGACTTGTGGAGCCTAATGGAACATCATTTAAGGTAATATGGGACCAGATAGACCTTTGTGGAGAACCACATCAAGTTTCATTCATTTACGGAGCAATACCATATGTTTTAGGCTGATCTATTTGTTTCTACACATTTCATACTATTTGTTACAATTAGGCTGATAAGATAATGTTTTGAAGGCTTGTGGAGGATATAAATGAAGGATAAAGGATTGTTTCAAGGAAGTGATGAAATGTGTGAAGATATGAAGTGATAAGATAAATTGTTTTGATCCAAGAAGGTAGTAGAATAGAAGTAGAAGGCAGAGCTGAGAGTAGAAGAAGATACAAAGTAGTGAATAGTGAAGGAGAAGGAGGAAGAAGACATGAAAGAGTGATGTTGAATGAATCTTTTGTAACCTTGGGCTATAACCTAGCATCTGAAAAGCCCTAGAGGCATATGTAATGAGGTTTGGGATTATAATATAATGAGAAGTGATCTTTGAAGGCTGGGTTTTTCCCTTTTAGGGTTTTCCCAAGATAAATCTTGTGTCGTGTTTATGAATATCTCTTATCATTTTGTTGTTATCTATATGTTGTTGTTATAGCTTTGTTATGATCATGGTGTTGATTGTTTAAGGTTGCAAGGTTGGACAATCCTTCATTGGACCCTCCTACCTTTTGCCGCATCACATAACTAGGGTAAAGAGAGTCATTTGGTACCTTGAGATGTAGATTCCATCATTTCACCTGGTTGTATGAACTCAGTCCTCATAGAAATGGCATCTACTCTTACAGGGAATTCTTGTCCAGCTGCCCATAGCCCTCTTACTTCAGCTATAGTAGCTATAGTCACATCAACCTGTAAGCCTTTCACTGAAGCTTCCTCATTCTAGAATGTCTTTGCAAACTATTGGGTAATGTCTTCATTATACTCTATTATCCTTAGAAAATATTGCAACCATCGTGCTTGCTGAAAAATTAGCAAGCATTTCCTGTCAGCTAATAGTGCTGAGTGAATAGTAGGCTCTCTCCTGATCAGGTCACCACCCATCATGATATCTCATGAAAACTCCCAATCCCCTACTTTCTGTTCAATTCTACTCACTAGAACCTTATTACCAGTTTGCTTCTGCCAATTGCTTGGTTTGTTGGCTTGTATGTTATGTGGTAGATGGTAATAATTATGGATTAAGTGATTAAGGAGTTTGAATGTACGTAAAATAATTTAGTATCCCCCTCAGCTATAAGTTCATTTGTCCTCAAATGAGAAGATAGATGAGTGGTACGGAAGAATGGGTTGAAAGCATGTCGAAGTGATATAATACTTAAAATTAATGATGTGCAAATAATGAAAGTCATAAATAAGAAGCAATAAATATTAATTAAAACAAATAGCGAGATAAATACCATTGAGGTGATGCCAAAATTGGAATTGTTGCATGGAAAAATGATTGCATGGTGGATTGAGTTGATGTGCTCGATGAATGAGCTGGAGTGAATCACAATGATGTGATAGTGGAGAGGTGTGTTGATGGAATGTATAGTAGATGTGTGAAATGTAGAAACAAAGTATAGTCCAATGGAAGATGGTGGCATGTAGATTCCATGAGAAAAGGTGTTGTAGGTAGTAGTGGTTGCATGCATGCAATCAAAACATGAAATGAATAGGGCCCATGTGCATTGGTTGTGGGTGCAACTTTTACAGGTCCCAAGTGAATGATAACCCTTAGCTACGGTTGTAGAAAATAAAAGTCCCATAGAACAATAGATTACCTTTGGCTATAGGTCCCTTTAGTGAAGTGGTTGAATACCAAAGGAAATCTCTAGAGTATAATGGTAACTGAAGTGATGGAGCCTAAACTTCTGATTGGAAGATCACCTTGTTCTATTGCTATTGCTATGTGATGTGTGTACTTTGTGTTTTTTATTTATGTACAAGGTTTGTAGAACTCAAACTTACTATGGAACTTCAGTCAAGGTGGCATCTTGATCTACTGATGGAACAATGTGATTAGTTGCTACTTGGCTAGAAGTCTCACCTGAGGCAGAGGGCTATGGAACTTTAGTCAAGCTAGTGGCATGATATGTTGTTGGAACATTGTTTGCAGCTGCTACCTGGCTAGAGACCTCACCTGAGGTAGGAGGCTATTGAACTTCATTATCCATATCTGCCTTAAATTGCCAGAGAAATGCAGCTTTACTCAACGACTTCTTATACAATTTCAATCGATGTCCATTAACCATCAGTGAGAATCTAACTTGGTCAATCCTAGTTATTTGGACTACACCATTTGGGAAAACTTCCTTAATCTCATAAGGGCCTAACCATCTAGTCTGCAATTTGCCCTTATGATCTTTATACTTGGAGTCATAGAGAAGTTCCCAATGACCTACCTAAAAGTCCTTTGTTTTGATATACTGATCATGCCATTTGATTCTCTAATTTTATAGTAATTCAATGTGATGAACTGCTTCCATCCTTAACTCTTCCAAGGCATTAAGTTGATGCAATCTTTCCTTTTGAGCTATTGACAGGTCCATACCAAGTTGGACAACTGTTCTATGTGTTTTATATTCAAACTCAATAGGAAGGACAACTTTGTTTCCATAAACTAACTCATAAGGTGTGTACCTATTGTTGTCTTCCATGTAGTTCTATATGCCCAAACTACTTTAGAGAGTCTTGCTACCTAATCTTGTTAAAGGCACAGGACAACTGAGAGGGGGGGTGAATCAGTCGTATCAAAAACCTTAACTTCTTTAAACAAAATCACATTCACATTCACTTACATTAACTCCTTAATCTGTTATGAAGATTGAACATGAATTTCATAAACAAAACATAAACACATCACCACCATACACACATGAACACAAGATTTTTACGTGGAAAACCCTAAAAGGGAAAAACTGCGGTGAGTGTTAGTTCACAATATAATGTAATAATAATATCGAATAACAAAGAGGCTCACTGCCTTAGATCTCACTACCCAAATGAATGCTCACTGCAAAAAGGATCACTGCCAAGGGGTGGGTCATTGCCAAAGGGGTGGCTCACTGCAAAAGGGTGGCTCACTGCCAAGATGGGTGGCTCATTACCATGAACTGATATTATAGCATCTACAACATGCCTGAGTTTAGTTCCATTAAAGTGCAGTATATCTCTTTTTATCTTGCTTTACAACACATACACAATTATCTTCACATATTCGTACACTCTCACATCACTCATGAATTCATTACATATATTTATACCAATCATCAACCTTGGAACATTCATCAAGGTTAGAAATACAATTTACAACCATTGGAACTATCTCCAAGGTTGGCATACATACATAAATCAAATTAGGTCTGGACCTAAAAAACCTTACGGAGAAAATGAATGAAGTAAGAACATTTCACGGCTTATCTCATACCCAAATACATCCTTACATGCTTCCTTACACTTATAAAATCCAAGAAACACGTCCACAAAGAATGTTAACACCCAAGTCGGCCAAACTGGTATAATCAACAAGAATACTTAGACACACACTTCCAAGAGCTTTATTACAGCTTACGGATCAAGCACACACCTTCAATACATTTTGGAGACATCCATGAACATACATAGAATCATTTTGGATCTAACAAATCCAATCGTAATAGATCTCACTTGAAGACAACAAATATATATTGAAGATAGATCACGGACTGCTCACAACAAACACTGTCGAACTCTGCTAATCAATAACTTGGTTTCCATAGCACTAAATCACAAATCCTTTGGAATGAAGATAGATAAGGACCTTATAAGTATATTTCCAAAGCCATAAGACCAAAAACCAAACTGCAGAGAAATGCGGAGAAAAATACTTTCTCTCTGTCACATTGCAAACACTATCAGGCACAGTCTTCAAACTGGTGAATAAAATGTTTGCTATACAGTGATCCAGACCACCAAATTTTGGATTTAGCATCTTCAAACACTTCTCTAAAACATACCCAAATATCATACTCTGGTCTTCAACACAGAGGAAATGCAGAGCAAAAACTTAGACATTATCATTAACATGACAACTCAATCACTCAACAAACAACAATATCAGAAGACACAATTGGCACCAATGAAAACACAAACATGTTGATATCAATGACAACACTAGTTAGCACATACTTACAAAAACCTCCCCCTTTGTCATTGATGGCAACTTATGATGTGAAAAACTAAACAACATGTTCCTCCATCAAGACATAACTCTCCATCATAGCTCCCCCTTTCTTTTTACACATCTGAACTCTTTCTCCTCCTAAATTTTTCACATGATCTCTCTCCTCCTTTGAAATCAATGGAAAAGGGCATCACATCTCTTCCACTGCTCATACTTGCACACTACTACTCTGATCAATCTAGAAGCATTCTTTACTCCCCCTGATTGCAACAATCATCGCAAACCGCTATGTGCTCCCCTTAAGAGGTAGCCTCCAACATCAGTCCAAAAGGAGAAATATACTTTGAGGCATATTGGACTAATGCATCTCCTTATGCATCTAGTTCAAGGAAGCAGGGGCAATAACCCCTGACTTCTCCCAGAGATACTATAGCCTCAATTATTTCCACTAGATCATAAGTCACCTCAAAACCTATACTTTCAATTTGTGAATAGCCTTTGCATACAGGTCTAGCTTTATTTACCACTTCTCCAATTTCTAAAAACCCCCTTTGTTCCAAACACATACTTATCTGCAGGCCTAGGGACAAGTTCCCAAGTCTTGTTCTTTTCAATTTGCATCAATTCTTCATTAATTTTCTTCATCCAAAACTCATCTTTACATGCTTCAGTAATTGTATTAGGTTTAACCTTTGAAAGTAAACAGAGATTTACCTATTCATCTGCAATACCTTTGCTCTTATCACCAATGATTTGGTCTTCATTGTGATGCTTCTGCACAAACCTTAGGGGTCTTAGAAATCCTTTCCAGAGCTTCTTCATCCTGTAACTACTTGAAGACTCATCTGATTTATATCCATTCACCTCTGAGTTCATCAAATACTTCCAATCATCATGAATACTGCTATGTACTAGAAACAACTGTGTTCTAGCAACTTGAACTTTTGTTACTCATTACTCTCAAGCCAATTATCAAAATCAGACAAACTTCTGGATGTAGATGTAACCAATGATCAATAACCATATGCTAGAACTACAGAACATTATCTTCAATAGTGGACCAATGTGGACCAAATTACCAGAACACTATAACTTGATTTTACCAGATAGATACTTAGCCAAAATTCATAACCTATCTTCTTTCCTGATCAAATCTTCTTGCATAGTAAACTTCTTAAACTACACATATCTTCCTTTATCCTTTAGAAACATAGTCTTTGTCCTAACTTAAACCTTAACCTTGTCTCTTTGTGTTGAGGCATCAACACCAATCCTTTAGCAAGGGAGAAAATATTTCCAATAAGACTCCCCCTAAGACAAATCTCTAATCTCAGTTTTAGGAGGGAACATCTGCACCAAATACCAGTATAGGATCATCCTTAACCTCTATTATCTCCTTCTTCACCAAAATCTCATTCATCTCCTTCTTGGTCTCTGCCAGATCAACTTTTTGTATTGGTTTTGTTCTTCTCTACTAGATTATCCTTCTTCATGCTTTTGCTTCTGCAGTTCTTAGAGGTATGTCCAGATCCATTGCAACTATAGCACACAATATTTCTTTGGCTAGTATTTCTTCCATTCATTTAGAATCTGCATTGGTTAGCTTTGTGTCTGAATCTATTGGACGCAAAGCATTTTCTATTAAAAGATTGAGCATTCCTTCCATTATTATAGTTGTTCCTTATTTGACTTCTGCATTCACTAGCTCTATGACTAAATCTCTTGCATATAAAGTAGTTACCTTTGAAAGTTTGAGCATTCCTTCCATTGTTGTAACCATTCCTTATCTGACTTCTGCATTCATTAGCTTTATGACCTACTTTATTGAAAGTAAAGCAGTAACTAGAAAATGATGGAATATTTTGATTCACTCTGTAGACACCCAAATTTGTCCCAACTTTGTTCTATGTCTAGCAACACCTTGTTAAATCATTAATCATTAAGCCAATTAATTAAATAAATTTTATTTATTTAATTAAAATCCCATTCTCATCCACTTAGCCAATTAATTAAATAAATTTAATTTATTTAATTAATTTCCACAACATATTTTATCCCATTTTATTCATTTATCCTATTAATTAAATAAATTTTATTTATTTAATTAATATCCAACTCATATCCCAACTAATTCAAATATTTTATTTGAATTAAGCCCTCATCATTTATCACATTCCAACACTTGTCCAGTCAATCATGTGTTGTATGACAACTTTCATTCATATCCTTCACATGCACAATTAATGGAATCTAAATTTAGTAACTTTCAATCCTAGCCATTCACATAGCCTCTGAATCTCCACCGTTGATTGATCTTGGCTAAGTCCTATATAAACAGCCTCTCACTTCATATGAGACATCCAGCAATCATATCCAGCCATCATTTAGCACCTACATTATCATCTTGAGCATTTGAGCATTCACTTGAGCTTTTATCATCCATCATGGCAGCTTTCAACATTGCAATTGTTCATTGTTGAAGAAGCAGTCCACATCCCTCAAACAAGGAATCGCATGGTCTAGGTGATGTTATGCTTGAATTGCATTGTTCTTTGATTTCATTTAGGTTAGATTCCTTGATGATGGTAGGGTTAGGGTTTCATGACTATGTCTAATCTGCTACACCTGACTTTCACCTATCACACACTCTACTCCTACATTGAGTAACCTTATGACCAAACTTATTGCATGCATTACAATAACCATTGAAAGAGGGATACCTTTGAGCATTTGGTTACCTGATCGGTGGTCTTCTAAGTCTATTCCTTTGATTTTGGATTTGTTTACCTTTGTTTTTTTGATCTCAGCATTCTTTTCTTGACCTGTTTTAGAACTTTCACCTTTCTCAAATCTCAAGCCTTCTTTGTCGTCATGACTCTTCTGACTTGCAATTATTCTATAAATTTTGACAACACTCACTCTGAATTTATCTTCTTGAATCCATGCTTGTTTCAGATCAGCTTTTAGATCCACAACTTCTTGTTCAAGCCTTGTACATTCTTCATATTTGTTATTTATTATTTCATTTAGGCTTTCTTTAGCTTTTTCTCTTTCTACAACTTCCACTTTTAGATCATTCAAGGTATCATTTTCTGATCTCGATTGTTCACTAATCTCCTTGTGCTTTTCTTTGAACCTCTTGACTAGCTCCTTCAATTTTTTGATGCACTCATCTACTTCCTTGACATTTTCTTTCAGATACCTATTTTCTATTTTAGTCTTTTCAAGATCTTCAAGAGCAGCCTTGAGTTCTTCTTCACTGACATGCATGCATTCTTCTTGTATGGTTTTGGTTGAATCAATTTCTTTAGGAGGAATAGAATACCTTTTACCTTCCATGTGTTCAATCTCCAAGATATTCTTTAAGTTGTTAGACTTCTTCCAAGGAACCAGGCTCTGATACCAATTGTTGAAGGCACAGGACAACTAAGAGGGGGGGTGAATCAATTGTATTAAAACCTTAACTTCTTTAAACAAAATCACATTCACATTCACTTACTTCAACTCCTTAATATGTTATGAAGATTAAACATGAATTGTAGAAATAAAACAAAAACACATCACCACCATACACACATGAACACCATATTTTTATGTGGAAAACCCTAAAAGGGAAAACCACAGTGAGTGTTAGCTCACAATTTAATGTAATAACAATACCAAATAGAAAAGAGGGTCACTGCCTTAGGACTAACTACCCAAATGAATGCTCACTGCAAAAAGGCTCACTGCTAAGGGGTGGATCACTGCCAAAGGGGTGGCTCATTGCCATGATGGGTTGCTCACTACCATGAACTGATATAATAGCATCTACAACATGCCTGAGTTTAGTTCCATTGAAGCATAGTATATCTCTTCTTCTCTACCTTTACAACACAAACACATTATATTTATACTAATCATCAACCTTGGAACATTCATTAAGGTTGGCAATACAATTTACAACCACTGGAACTATCTCCAAGGTTGGCATACATACATAAATCAAATTAGGTCTAGACCTAAACAAACTTACAGAGAAAATGAATGAAGTAAGAACATTTCACAACTTAGCTCAGACCCAAATACATCCTTACATGCTTCCTTATGCTTCTCTAATTCAAGAAACACATCTGCAAAGAATGTTAATACCCAAGTTAGCCAAACTGGTGCAATCATCAAGAATACTTAGGGACACGCTTCCAAGAGCATTATTATAGCTTGCAGATCAAGTACACACCTTCAATACATTTTGGAGACATCCATGAACAACATAAAATCATTTGGGAACTGACAAATCCATCCAACAGATCTCACTTGGAGACAACAAATATCACTTGAAGATAGATCACATACTGCTCACAACAAACACTGTTGAACTTTGCTAATCAATAACTTTCTTTTCAGAGAACCAAATCACAAATCCCTTTGAATGAAGATAGCTAAGGACCTTATAAGAATATTTCAAAAACTACAAGACCAAAAACCAAAATGTGGAGAAATGCGGAGAAAAATACTTTCTCCCTGTCACATTGCAAACACTGCTAGACACAATCTTCAAACTGGTGAATAGAACTTTTACTACATAGTGATCCGGACCACCAAATTCTGGATTTAGCATCTTCAAACACTTCTCTAAAACATATCCAAACCTCATACTCTAGTCTTCAACATAGAGCAAATGCAGAGTGAAAACTCAGACAATGTCCTTAACATTACAACTTAATCACTCAACAAACAACAATATCATAAGACATAGTTGGCACCAATGACAACACAAACATGTTGACATCAATGACAACACTAGTTAGTACATACTTGCAACAAATCTTTCTTATGTAATCCAACTATCTTTGTTAGTATTGCCTAAAGCTCTTTGTTGGTGACCTCAACTTGACCATTTGACTGTGGATGATAGGGAGTGGACTTTTTATGTCTGATTTCATACTCTTGAATAATGCTAGCAATCAGTGCTGATGTAAACCGTGGTCCTTGATCTGTGACTATTTCCCTTGGGACACCATATCTTGTAAATATTTCCTCATAGATGAATATAGCAACCTTACTATCCCTGGCTACTATCCAGGCTTTCACTTCTACCCATTTTGTGAGGTAATCAGTTCAAACAAGTATATATGCCTTGTAGTTAGAAGGTGGATCTATGGGTCCAATAAAATTAATGCCCCATTTGTCAAATGGTTTGACCACCAGTTGTGGTTGTAGATGCATTTCATCACTTCTTGTAGGTCTTCCCATTCTTTGACAGCAATCACATCTTCTTGTATAGAGAGCTATATCTTTATGTAATGTTGGCCAATAGTACCCAGTATTCAAGATTTTTACTGTTGTCCTCTTCACTGCAAAGTGTCCACAACAGGGTTCATCATGACACACTCTGATAATGTCATATACTTCATCTTCTCTAATACACCTTATCATAATATGATCAGGTCCTGTATAGAAGAGGTAACCATATACCCATGAATAAGGAAAGCTGCACTCCACAAGGTGGCACCTCTGTCTTGTTGAGAGGTGTGGAGGTGTTTTCTCAGTGACTAGATAATTTGTTATATCTGCATACCAAGGAGTTTGTATAGTCAGTGCAAATAATTGTTCATCTGGAAAAGAATCATCAATGACTAAGTCCTCACTACAAGTAGGGATCTTGGAGAGGAAGTCATCAACAACATTGGCCTTCCCTGGCTTCTCCACAATGGTGATATCAAATTCTTGAAGGAGCAATAACTATCTAACCAATATGCCACTTACCACTAGTTTATTCATAAGATATCTTATTGTTGCATGGTCAGTGTGAATGAAAGCAAGATACCTAGTGATATAATGCCTAAACTTATTGATTGCATAAATAACAACTAACATTTCTTTCTCAATAACAATATAGTTAAGTTCAAGACCTTGAAGATTCTTGCTAATGTAGTAAATTGCATATTCAACATTCCCTTCTTTCTGTCCTAACATAGCTCCCACAACAAAATTAGAAGCATCTATATGTATATGGGAAGGTATTGCCCAATTAGGTCCTCTAAGTACATGTGTCTTTGTTAATGACTCTTTAACATTGCCAAAGGATAACTGGCAGTCAGCTATCCAATTAAATTTTGCATCTTTAGAGAGTAAGACAAACAAAGGGGCATCAATTTCACTGATGTCCTTTATAAATCTTCTATAATAGCCTGCATGACCTAGAAAGATTCTGACATCTTTCTATTTTTGAGAAGCAGGTAAGGTTGGAATGATTTCAGTTTTGTGTGGATCCACTTGAATTCCTGTTTTGGACACAAAGTGGCTAAGCACTACTCCTTGCATCATCATGAAACATTTTTCATGACTAAGGGATAGGTTGTGATCTTGACATATCTATAGTACTTTTTCAAGGTTTTTCAAGGCCTCCTCATAAGACTCTCCATAAGTGGTGAAATCATCCATATATACTTACATAGAATCATGGGCAAGGTCAGCAAAGATGCTTAAAACAACTCTCTAAAATGTGACAGGTGCATTATAGAGTCTAAATGGAAGGACATAATAGGACTATGTCCCCCATGGGCATGTGAATGTGGTCTTATCCTAGTCCTCAAGGGCTATCTTGATCTGGTTATATCCACTGAATCCATCAAGGAAAGAAAAATACTTTTTACCAGCCAAAGAGTCTAGGACCTGGTCAATGAAAGGAAGAGGGAAATGATCTTTCCTAGTGGCAATATTTAATTCTATATAGTCTACACAAACTTGCCACTTACCTCCTTTCTTTGGCACTATTACTAGTGGAGATACCCATGGCTATCTGATATTGGATATATGAATCTTGCATCTAGCAATTTCTGTAATTCATTCTTCACTATGTCTCTTACTGAAGGGTTCATCCTTCTTTGAAGCTACCTAACTAGTCTACACCCTTCATTAATGTATATCCTATGCATGCAAAGGTTAGGGTCAATTCCCTTCATATCATGATAGTCCCATGCAAATGTTTTCTTATGAGTTTGTAGCATTTTGATTAGTTTAGTCTTCTAGACAAATGTCAATTCACTGTTGATGTTAAGTGTCATGCCTGGTGTAATGTCAACTGGTGCTACCATGGCCATTACATAGGCAATATCCAACCTTCGTAAGTTGAGACTACAGCTATGAGGTAGCAGCTGATGAAACATACTATTGGTGGAAGCATAGGCTAGAGTATTGATTGTAGGCAAAATATTGTGAAGGGGGCAGGCCATACATATTAAACGTGGGTCTTGTTGTATGTCTATTCCATAATTGTTTTGGATTACATTGAAAAGAACTTCATCTTCACCTTGGATAACTAGTAGTGGGTCTCTTTTAATTTTCATTAATGTCTGAAGAGAATATTGGTCAACATCCCCTAGGTCTAGCCAAATAGATTGCTCCATATCAGCAAAAGGTTGAACAGGTGGATAAAGGACCAATTTCTTTGTTATATTCCCATTGGAAATTATCATATTTCCTGACTGACATCCTATGAAGGCATTTGTTGTTGCCAACCAGTGTCTCCCTAGGATGAGTGGATATCCTCCTAGGTTGGCCTTGGGCTGCAAGACCATAAAATCTGTAGGATACTCCCATAAATCCAATTTGTAATTACAAGATCTTCAATAACCCCCTTTGGCTTGACAGTAGACCTATCTACCAACTGGAGTATTGTGGGAGTAGGTATGAGATTATCTAACTAAAGGTTATTCATTGTTTCCTTTGTCATTACATTGATGGTTGCACCTAGGTCAATCAAGGTGTTTTTGATAAGGGTACCATTAATGTTTACATCAACCATGAAGCTTCCGGGATCTACATATTTTGGAACAAACAAGTTACCTAACATGATATCAGCAAGTTGTCCTATAACATGGACTGTCTGAGGATCTTTTCTCTTCCTTCCTAGTTTCTTAAGGCATAAATCCATTATAGCCTTGGTATATATGGGTACATCATTGATAGCTTGGATAAGGGGAATTTTGACACAGACATTATTTAGTTACCTACATGAAATCAAAATTAGGCTCAGATGGAGTTGGTGGAAGGTACATTTTTAATCCCTCTAGAAATGGAGGGCTTTTGGTAATGGTTTCTTCCTGTAGAGAGATTTTCTCAGAAGGTTTCTGCTGGTTATTCATATGGTTGTCATTGATAGAGGGTTGCTCCCCATTAGGAAGTTATGTGATGAGTGGTGATGGTGGTTTAGCAAGCATCTTTACTGAGCACAGGTGCACTGTTGGCAAGAGACACTATATGGATTCATGGTTGTTGTCATTGATGGCAACAAAGGTCATCCCACATATCCGCAAGTCATGATATGTCTCTACCGGAAGTCAGATTGAAGATTGTGGTGGTCCGGTGAACAAGAACAGAGCATGTGGCAAGGTCCGACAGATTGGTCCGGATCTCTCAGAGGAAGTGTCTTGGTGCAGTGCGGATCTGGGGAAGTCAAGAGGACTATCTTGAGTAGTATATTCCAAGGATTTAGCCTCCGGAGATGGACAAGGAAAAAGATATGAATAGTTGAGTACCGGATTCCTGAGAGACAGTGAAAACAGAGGAAGAACTGACTGACTGAGTATCAAACTACTTTCCGGATGTGTTACAGATGATGATAAAGGTTGCGGAGGCATGAATCATGTTTGGCCGACATAATTGATGATATCTACAAGTATATGCTTGATC
Organism: Cunninghamia lanceolata; assembly: GCA_027924645.1. Taxonomy (NCBI): domain Eukaryota; kingdom Viridiplantae; phylum Streptophyta; class Pinopsida; order Cupressales; family Cupressaceae; genus Cunninghamia; species Cunninghamia lanceolata. The sequence goes on along the minus strand of BSBN01000178.1, from coordinate 10,374,118 downwards.
CGCATTGCTTGGTGAGCAAGGATTCAGCCGACAGAACTAAGTTTGTAAGAAACTAGACTGTTCCGGATGCCGACTAGAAAGATGATGAAATTACTTGTGCGGATATATATAGAGGATGGATTTAGTTGTGAAATGTGTGTGAGGATATGCGAACAAGTCCAGAGTAGAGCAGAAGTAACAAGAAAGATCCGGTATGTGAAAGGACAGCAGACTAAAGAACAGAGGAAAGATGAAGTGCAGCAGATCAGTATACTGAACCTAACCGGAACTGAACTCCAGCATATGCAGATGCTTCCAATCAGTTCAAGACTGTGATTCTAATCACTTTGTAAGACAGTGTGTCTTCTTGTAGGCAGTGAGCCTCTTGTGAGCAGTGTGCTCGGGCAGTGAGCCCTAATTGGCAAGTGCCATTTTTGTAATTTCCTATTCTTCTAACAGAGAATAATTCTTGGGTTAATCACCCCGTGGTTTTCTCCCTTAACAGGGTTTCCACGTCAAAAATACTGTGTCATGTGTTTCTTATTTCATGGTTTATGTTTGTGTTTGATTTTATGCTGCTTCAATTAAAAGGAAAGTTTAATAAGGGAAATAATTAGGATAACTGATTCACCCCCCCCCCCTCTCAGTTATCAACAATTGGTATCAGAGCCAAGTTCCTCCTAATAGAGCCTAACAGCTTGAGGAAGATCTGGGATTTCAAATGGATGCATATGGTTTAAAGGAGCAACTCAAGACTGCCCTTGAGGATCTTGAACAGTCAAATTCTGAAGTCAGTGAATTAAGAGAAAGACTCAAACAGGCTGATGAATTCATGAGGGAATTAAAAGACAAATTAAGTCTCTCTATGAAAAAGAGAAAGGAGCTGCTCCAACAGTTGGCAAGACAAAGTGAAGAAAGCAATACAAATGAAGAATTGACTGAGCAAACCAAGTTATGTGAAAAGTTATCAAAAGAAGTCATTATGTTAAGACATGAAATGGAATCAGGAACTATAAAGTTCACTCAAGAGATTGAAGAAAAAAGAAAGGCTGAAGACAATCTAAAACAATCTCTCAAGGAAAAATCAGAAGAATGCCACCAGATGGACAGGATTATCAGACACCTTGAATCTGATCTTGAAGATTCCAAAGATAATGAAGGAAAACTTGAGGATCAAATTGCCTCTCTCAAAAGAGACCTTCAAACAGCAAATGAATATAAAGAGAAATTCAAGATAAGTTCTGCTCAACTTGAAGTTCTTCTTGGAAGTCAAAAGAGGACAGATGACAAGTATGGCTTGGGATATGAGAAAGGAGAAAGCTCCGGATCCGGTCAGAAGAATCTTGGATCAGAAAATCCAAGGAGCAGGCCTAGAAGACCTCCGGTAAGACAGCCAAATGCTCAAAAATATCCATCCTTCAATGGATACTGCCACAGCTGCAACCATTTTGGTCACAAAGCTAATCAGTGCAGAATGAGAATGAATCAGATTAATTCATCCTTCTCCGGACAGTGCTTCAACTGCAAAAGGTATGGACACAAATCCCATGAATGCAGAATTATGCAAGTAAACAAATCATTCAAAGGTAGATGCTTTACATGCAATAGAGTAGGTCATATGGCTAATCAATGCAGATCAAGGGGATATCAGTTAAATATGCAAAGAAATGTTATTTGCCAAATCTGCAATAGGTCCGGTCATAATGCTAAAGTCTGCAGAAACAAGAATCAGGACAAAAGAGGTCCGGTGTATAATCAGAATCAAGACAAGGGTAAACAAAAGATGAATGCGGATGAAGTTAGGAATCAGATGAGCAAGATTTGGGTGAAGAAAAGCTCAGAGAATGTAGAGGTTGGATCCGCACCAGATTCTGGTGCTGATATTTCTTCCGGAAATTAAAAAGTGAGCTCAGGCTCAGGGGGAGACTCAAAGAAGATTCTGTTCCCCCAGCCAAACAAGTTGTGCCGGATGTGGCACAAGATGCGGATTAAAGGGTTTGTAGATATAAGTCCTGAGATGCTTCAGTCAAGTTTTCAGAGGTCCGCATGGAGTTATGAAGAAGCTGTGTTCGATTAAGTTAGACCTGTTCAGGGAGGTGCTCCGGTATGATAAAGGATTACAAAAAGGTCCGGAGAGATCCGGAAGTGCACGATCTTGTCTTGCGGATTGGACAGAGTGTTTGGGATGTTCTTGTAATATGTTACCTAGATTTATTCATGATTTAAAGATTCGGATGATATTCAGTGATCAGGACTAATCCGGGATACTCCAAGCTGTCCAGACATGGTAAACCGGAATAATGCAGGTGAAGCATTTATTGCAGACAGATATTAGGGTTTGCGGAGCAACATAAGGGATTTCTCAAAAGTTATCTGCTCATTCTACACTTGAGAAGAAGCGAATAGTGGAGCTCTGCAACAAGGTTCATCAAGCACACCAAGGATCTCCTGCCGAAGCTATTGCATAAAGAAATCAATCCAACCACTCCGTGCAAACCGAAGGCGCATAAGGTATTCTTCGTTTTTCATTGCCTCACTGCAAATCTTTGAAGAATGGCTACTCCAAACATAGTTAAGATCTCTGATAGACCTCGCCCCTCATTCAAGAAACATCCCTACAAATCGTTGGAGGTAGATCCACTAGGAGCCTTCTCTAGTGTTCCCCACGGAGTCTTACATACTGAAGATATTAGGGTTTACATACACGCAAACATTGAGGAATTTGGGGAATTCAAATTAAGAGACCTCTATCACAAACAACTGATAGACAATGCTTTTGAGCTCAAACCAGAGTATAAGGGTATCCAGAAGAAACAATTTGAGCAATTCATTCATTTCCCTAGCTTTGAAGAAGATGAATGGGTCCGGTATGTACTGAGCAGGATGCATGACAACTTCCTTTGGCTAGATAGACCCTGCAAGATCACAAAAGAAGCAATTAGAGCAGTAACTGGTCTATACTCTTCCGGGGGGGTACCTATCCTCAAATCTGTCAAGAACAACGTTGTAACTGAGGCCACCGGATCAAAATATGATAAGAGAGCAATGACCATTGAAGATATTTCGGATCCGGATATCAAATATGCATCAATGATAATAGGATACAAGATCTATCACTCCAGCAGGGAGAATTCTGTATCCGGTACTGCAATATACACAGCATATGAAATGCTAAGAAAGAATGCAGATTATGATCTTTGTGAACTACTACTAAGCCAATTGATGGAAAATGTACAGAAAATCAAGAAAGACAAGAAGAACTCCTTTAAGTATGGTACTCTCATTGTATGTCTCTTCTTTTACTTCATGAATGAGCTACCCGGAACAAGTGGATGGGTATGGCAGAATGACAAACCTGTTGCAGTCCAGATAAGAGACTATTTGCATGGACTTGGGGATGCAAAAGCGAGAAATACAGCTCTATGGCGATACTTCAAAAACTTTCAGAGCATGATGCAAGCAAGAGAGAGAATTCCCCAGTCACTCATTGAGAAATACAAGGACTCAGTATGTTTTATGGTTGACACTGATCAGTGCCTAATGGAGGCAGTGGAGCCAAGGACTGTCTGGATCATGCCCATGGGGTATGAAGTTGATGAACAGATAGTAGAGCTGCATGTTCAACACATGCTAAGTCAGCCCAAAGATCCTAAGGCAGAAAGGTTTGGAACCTTTGAGGAGCTGAGCGTGAAATTACATGTAGAACTCAGGGAACCTGAGATTAAAAGAAAAGTGAGAAAAGAAGTAGAGCACATTGCTCAAGGCCTAGGCATCTCAAAAGAGGCACTTGATGCCAGCCGGGAAAAGAGGAGAAAGGCTGAGGAAGAAGAGAAAAGCAAAGAAAGTGCTCCGGTTGAAACCCCCACCCGGACCAGATCATCAAAGAGATCTGCACCTTCCACAACCAAAAGCTCAAAACCGGAAGTCCAGGCATCCGGTAAAAGATCCAAGACAAAAGCATCAAGGGCTTATGAAAGCCAAAAGGATGAAGAGGAGACAGAATCAGATGAAGGAGTAAGAGAAGTAAAGAAACAGAAAAAGAAAGGATCCGGTAAGCCCTCCACAGGCCAAGACAAGGAGGAAATGGCAGAGGTAACTGTTGAAAACCCCACTCTGTCACTAGAGAGCATAATCAAGTCGGTCACGGTGGATGGAAACCTTCAACCAATGACTGAATCCTATGATGACTTCAGTGAGGCAGACCAAAAGACTCTGCAGGAAGCCACAGTTAAATATCTGAACACATACAATAAGGCTTTCATTGAGATCATATCACTCATTCCTAAAAGCCTAGAGAAGGAAATGGAAGTAAGAAAGAATAATGCTCATGCCAAAGATCTTGAGATCCGGGAGCAGATAGCTATTCAGCTATATCCTCAAATTGATCCCAAGACAATGAACATGATCTTCAAGGACTGCAGAGATGAGTTCAGAAGTAAAGCCAGGATGAATCAGCTCATGCTTGGTGAGACTGACAAAGTGGCACAAGAGACAGAAGAGATCCTCCGGAAGGCCTTCAAAAGGTTCAATCTTCCTGTTGTAGAGGACTTAGGTGCAGAAACAGCTGCTGATTTGGAATCTTCTGTTCCGGAAGAAGTGAGCCATGAACAGACAAGTGAGGACTTGGGACCCTCTGCTCCAGAAGAAGTGGCCCATGAGCAAGCAAGCATCTCTCCTCCGGTTTCCCCTACAGTCTCCGGATCCAAAGAAGAAGAGCAATTGCAGGAGAAGGAAGCAGTGGTGACAGACAAAGAGGTTGACAGTTCTAAGACTGCAGAAGAAAAGAAACATCTGTCTCCGGCAAGAGACACTGCACAAACTGTTCAACAATTTTTGAGCAAAGAAACTCTAGAGATTGATGAACCGGAGCTTCTAAAAGGTCCATTTGATTTTGACTCTCTCTCTCCGGTACAAACAATGAAGATAGCTTCATTTGCAAATGCCAAGGCAAATGAAAAGCTCCTGAAGTCTCATATGGAAGACTGTGAGTTGATAGAGGCTGCTTCCGGAGTACTTGTAAAGATCATGCCATCAATCCAAATAGATCCGACAGCCTCCACTTCCGGTAATCTAAAAACCTTAGTCAGCAGTATTGATACACATTTTAATTCTCTAGAAAAATCAGCTGAAGAAAAGGTCCGGAAGGAATTTTTGGATAAGAGATTTTCTGAAATATTAGAATTAATCTCTAAGGATAGGAAGATTGTAAGCATTGGAATAAAGAGTTTAGAAAATGCTCTTAAGGATGGCGGTGACATCTACAAATTTTGTATATCTTGGTCAAAGGCAACAGCAGCAATTGACAAGAAAATAAAAGAGGAACAGGACAAGCTTCAAAGCTTATCTCAAAGTTTTGATCCTCTCTCTTCCTCTATAATAAATCAAGAATGTCAGACTATTGCAGTCTTGAATGAAATAAAGAATCTTGAGAAGGAGAGGAAGAACATTACCAACCGGATGGGAGAACTTAGAAGGATTATAGTCCCTAAGTTGGAAACTATGCATGAGGCCATCAGTGATGCCCAGACCACCGCCCATACAAAAGATCCGACAGATCTCAGGCGGGCAGAAGCTTTTGCATTTTTGTTGAGTGGTCACATTTCAATCTTGGATAGAATGAAGCTAAGTTGGGCTACTGAAATGGTTCAACTGCAGACATCCTTTGCAGACATTCTGCAGTATATGTGAGTATGTAAATATGCGGCTATATATAGAAAATTTTTGAAAATTTTGGTGTGCGGACCCTACCCTTTGCCATTGATGTCAAAGGGGGAGTGAGGAGCAGTGAAAAATGAGGAATCCAACTCAGGGGGAGTTCCGGAAATTGTATATAAAGACAGAGCATCAACAGAGGGGGAGCATAGTGTAAACACTTAGTCATTTTTCACTAAGTGTTGCCATCAATGCCAAAGGGGGAGATTGTTGGCAAGAGACACTATATGGATTCATGGTTGTTGTCATTGATGGCAACAAAGGTCATCCCACATATCCGCAAGTCATGATATGTCTCTACCGGAAGTCAGATTGAAGATTGTGGTGGTCCGGTGAACAAGAACAGAGCATGTGGCAAGGTCCGACAGATTGGTCCGGATCTCTCAGAGGAAGTGTCTTGGTGCAGTGCGGATCTGGGGAAGTCAAGAGGACTATCTTGAGTAGTATATTCCAAGGATTTAGCCTCCGGAGATGGACAAGGAAAAAGATATGAATAGTTGAGTACCGGATTCCTGAGAGACAGTGAAAACAGAGGAAGAACTGACTGACTGAGTATCAAACTACTTTCCGGATGTGTTACAGATGATGATAAAGGTTGCGGAGGCATGAATCATGTTTGGCCGACATAATTGATGATATCTACAAGTATATGCTTGATCCGCATTGCTTGGTGAGCAAGGATTCAGCCGACAGAACTAAGTTTGTAAGAAACTAGACTGTTCCGGATGCCGACTAGAAAGATGATGAAATTACTTGTGCGGATATATATAGAGGATGGATTTAGTTGTGAAATGTGTGTGAGGATATGCGAACAAGTCCAGAGTAGAGCAGAAGTAACAAGAAAGATCCGGTATGTGAAAGGACAGCAGACTAAAGAACAGAGGAAAGATGAAGTGCAGCAGATCAGTATACTGAACCTAACCGGAACTGAACTCCAGCATATGCAGATGCTTCCAATCAGTTCAAGACTGTGATTCTAATCACTTTGTAAGATAGTGTGTCTTCTTGTAGGCAGTGAGCCTCTTGTGAGCAGTGTGCTCGGGCAGTGAGCCCTAATTGGCAAGTGCCATTTTTGTAATTTCCTATTCTTCTAACAGAGAATAATTCTTGGGTTAATCACCCCGTGGTTTTCTCCCTTAACAGGGTTTCCACGTCAAAAATACTGTGTCATGTGTTTCTTATTTCATGGTTTATGTTTGTGTTTGATTTTATGCTGCTTCAATTAAAAGGAAAGTTTAATAAGGGAAATAATTAGGATAACTGATTCACCCCCCCCCTCTCAGTTATCAACATGCACATCACTAACTTCAATTGTATAGGTTGGGTATTGGATGGCTTCATTAGTATAAGCCTAGTGAATACGCTTTTTCTTAGGGTTAGGTGTAGGTTGTGCTAGTAATTGAGTGGCTCTAGGTGGGGTAGAAGTAGGTGAGGTTGTATTTGGCATAAGGTCAAGTTGTTGAGGCAAGGCTTGTTGTGGCTGCAGGTGGTTCATATTTGGATTTTGCCAAGGTTGGTTCCCATGCCACTATTGTGGACATGGGTTTTGATTGGCCTGCCATTGTGGATTATAATTTGAGGATTGGGATGGCTGATGTAGCCATACCCTTCTACTGGGTCCAACTAGGTTGCATGTTTTCCCATTAATGTTGTGGCCAATTATACCAAGGTGCATTATTCCAGTTATAAGGATATGAAACAGATGATGCAAATGACATGGAATTGGTCAAGGGGTCTTGAGGCATACCTTGTCTTTGTTGCCATGGACTTCATGATGTAATGTAGAACACTTGACCTTCTTCATCTTCTATGGCTTTGAAATATGGTTTCTCATTCTTACCCTCAGAAATACTAGCAAGTCCCTTGCATCAGCAATTGGCCTTTTTCTGTCAACAACGTGGACAGTATTCACTCAAAGCTACCTCTGATGCCTCTTATTTCTTCTTTATGTGCAGAGTGTCTAGTTGTGTTTCCAAATGGCTTATGATATCCTCTTTCATGTTTGACAGGAGATTGCTAAGCTCTACCCTAGAGACTCCAGTGGATGACTTGCTGGAAGTTAGGGTTCTAAAACCTCTATTTTTCTTTAAAGTAGAGTGTGAATAGTTTCAGTAGATTTGACAGATTTCATCAAATCCAAGTTGAGAGATATCCCCTGCTCCAACTAGATTAAGTGCATCCATACATTCTTTCCTCACACCTCTTAGGAAGACCAGCTTGTGTGACTCTAGAGAGAGCCTATTATGTCTTGACTTCTTGGGGCAAAACTAAAATCTCTCAACATAATCTTCCAAGGGCTCATCTTCTTTTTGTGACATCCTAAAGATGTCACCACCCTTCATATCTCTACCATGACAATAATCCTAATGTTTTTGTAGAAACTTCTCTTTCATGGTGCCCTAAGTGGTCGTTGAATTCTCACCCAGACCCGTAAACCATTATAATGCAACATCCTTGAGGGTGGCTGGGAAGAGCTTGAGTCTGTATGCATCTGTAGTGTAATCATAACTCCTATAGAGTACATCAAACTCAAAGAGAAATGTATCAGGGTCTTCAGTGATTAGCCCATGAAAGTTTGGTAGAGTTGAAGGAGGAATATTTTTCAAGGTGTCATCTCTCTCCTAGTTTGAAATAGGAAAGGCAAAGGTAATTGGTTCAGCTAGGTTTTCTACTACTTCTTCTGCCATGAGGCCTTGGTTCCAATAAGCAATATCCTCAAAATCCTCAATGTTCTCTAGACCAAGGGATACTTCAAAGTGTTCTTCTTCTTCTTTTGTTGAACTGGTTGGAAGAAACCTCCCTCTATGGTCTCTTGGCCACCGCATACAATAATGTATGAGCTAATGGCTCTATTCCTGCATTGTGCTAATGAATAGTTTGGAGATGGATTGAATATCTAAGTGATCCTAAATGCTGAAAAATACTATTTCCTAGTAAAGCAAGTACAATCATAAATCAACAAGAACTCAGAAACTCTAAACCTTAGCACCATCCCCAACAATGGATCCAAAAATGTTGAACTCCATTATTAACCAATACATTGATGCAAAAAGGACATGCACACTACTCAACAGACCAACAGATCCTATATCAAGCAACCTACTAGTTATATAATGTGTTACATTTACATTGTCAAACCAAGGAATCGTAATCTTCTTAGACAATGCCTGTATTGTGTGTATAGTTAAGGATTGCTGAATTTTAATCCTAGAGGTTGTGTAAGGGAATCATCTAACTAAAGGAAACACAATTAAATTACAAGGATTTACAATACTCTAAGTAAGCAGTGTTAAGATTAAGGTGTCATCAACCTTGTAAATCCTATGTAATTAATTAATCCTAATATTGTTTGTAAATCACCCATAAGGGATGAGAGCTTTCATCACCAGCAGTCTTGTTTCAGCTGTATGTTTATATCTGGTCCTCAATGCTAATTTGTCCATGATGGGGGGTCACATGGGGGTTTCCCCCTGCGAGGGGTCTAAGGGGATCATCCCCCCGACAGGGGGTTTAGGGGTAGTGCCCCCAAAACCACATTTTATTTATATTTTATCATTGTAAATCTAGACCGTTCGTCATTAGGTCACATATCTGACGATTGATATTATGTCAATTTTCTTGCCCTAGAAGGCAACCCCCTTTTATAAGGATATTTGTACTACATTTTTATTAGATTTGAGAGTAACAAGCGTCACTAGATTGAAGACTAAAGAAACAGAGGAAGTGCATGTATTGTAATCTCATAGTTGAAGATAATACAACTTGGAGCCTCTTTTCTTGGTGGAGTTTTTTACCTGAAAGGGTTTTCTCCACATTACATACTGTGTTATGTGTTCAGTTCTTAATGCATGTTATTTATATGTAGTGGGTTTTATTTCTATTGCAATCTCCATTGATTCTACATTGTTTAGAGGATATAAATAAGGTTTGAATCATATTTCTGTTGTGATGTTTTCACCTTCATTTCTAACAAGCAAGACTGGTATAAATAACTCAAGCTTATTCAACACAACAGTAATCAAATGATCCTATGTAACTTCTAAATAAAAGAGCAACTAAAAGTTGGTTCAATGATCACCTTGACTCAATAAGACTTATGACATAGATTATCAAAGTCTAATTATTTCTCATCACTCATTACAATGTACATCAATCACACATATATAAACATACAATTATAAACTAAACATATAAACAAAGTGGAGAGACACAGTACCTCAAGTGGCCTGCTTGATTAATTGTGACTCCATGAGATCTAGTTAAATCTTTAATGTATCTTTGTAATCATTGGTAGAAGTCAAAACATATATCCCTTTATTGAGTGCTAAAGAGAAAGATACAACAATGAAATCTGATACTATATCTCTGTCTATCTGTATGAAGCAAAATCTAGTCCCCCATAGATGAGATCAACATTGTCTATTTGAATAAAGCTAATGAACAATAAATGCTATAACTATCCATTATCTAACAACGTAGGAAAAGGACTTTATTACAAAGAAAACTAGAAATAGGAAACTAAACTAACATGAAGGTGGCATTAATGGTACAGTCCTACTATAATTCTATCTCTCTAGTATCCATGAAGAATAATCAAGACTAGGAATAGAACATAGAGCACGATCTAAGATTCCTCCATTATTTAAGACTACATCATTTATTGAAGGATAACCATCATAGAGTCATGGATGATTCATCCCAGTCAATTCGGGGTCTTCTTCATTCGACTGCAGGTGCCTGTATCATCTACTATGGATATGAGCATCTCCTTCGGTTGCGGGTTGTCCAATGATCTTCATGATATGAAGTGACACTCTTGCTACATGAGGAGTTAGTACATCACATGGTATCTATTCATCACTATCACTAAAATCAACATAAAGTACTAACACATTTCATGAGCAATCAACCATTCACACATAATTAATCAACAATATATTATATACCCATCTTCATGCTTTCAACATCTTAAGTATAATCATAGACATAATTAGTGTATATAGAAGTCTGGAAATGTCTTAGGAAATAAGTACTTAAAGAAAGAAAAACAAGACAAAACATGGCCTCATCATCAACGATCAATCCTTCTTTGCTTATTATATGACCTACTAGTGTTCCAAATAGTACTGCAAAAGTACATTTCTTCAAGTTCAAGGAGATTTGCAAGCTTATGCACTTATTTAGAATCAACCTTAATGTCTGTGTGATATTTTACTAGTCCAAATATAATCCAATCAACCGAATATACTTCTAGAAAATCATGTATAAACTCCTTGAATGCATTTACTATGATTCTACTGAATATTGCAGGTGGATTTTTCAATCCAAATGGCATAATAGTATACATGAAAGATCCTAGTTCAAAGGAAATTTTTTTTTTAGGCTGGTCCTCTTCTCTAATTTTCCCTAGTGGTATGTAGAGAATCCATCAGTGAAGGAGTAAATCTCACTGCCGGCAACTGAATCCAATATTTCCTTTGTGAATGGTGTAGGGAAAGGATCATGAATACAAGCTTTATTTAATTCTCTATAATCTTCGTAGATCTTGATTTCTCCTATTTTCTTATTGTGTACTACCATTGGACTGATCCACTCTGCTTCATCCACTGGTTTTATGATCACTGCTTTGAGTATCTTATCAAGTTCTACTTTAACATTTTTCTTCATGTTTGGATTCAATCTATATGGCCTTTTCTTTATTGGTTTACTACCTTCTTTTAGTTGGATTTTCATTGTCCCAGCCTCCTCTTTGATTCCCTTCATCTCTGTGAATTTTCTAGGACATAAGTCCTTATACTCAGAAAAAATATCTACTACTTGCACCACTTTCTCATTCAAATAGTCTCCTATTTTGGCTAGCTTAGGATCTCCTTCTTTGGCAATGTTCTCTTCCCTTAGTTGGATGGGCTTATTGTAGTATTTTCCCTTGATAGTTGTTGATTGTGCTAGCTTCATTTCTCCTTGCTCAATCTTTATTTCTAGTTCCCTACTCTCTTCATCCTTCTATTGTGTTGTTTTGTAGCATTTGTGTTTCTCCAGATATGATTCTTTATTCATCCATTCTATGATTTTCCAAATGTCTTCTGTTCTTTCCGGTGGTGAGCTTTGCTCTAATTCTACTTTTCCATCCTATTGAAATATGATCTCCTTGATTCTGAGGAGTTCTATGTATATGTTCTTATCCAGACTAAAGAATGAGAATGTGTGAATGTCTGTAGGAATATCTAGAACTCTAAAATTCTCCAAGAATAGTTTATTGATTTCATCCCATTCCTTATCACTATTTGGACATGTCTTTCTATACCACTTCAATGTTTCATTTTGGAAGGTGCCTATGAAGTCAAACAACTTGATTTCATCCCTTGTTACCCCATTCTGACTCCAAATAGACTCTAGAACAAAAATATGCTCTACTACTTCAATAGTATCCTTCTCAAATACTTGTAATTTGATAGGAGTATCCATGATTGGTCTTCTCAAAGTATCTGGTACTTTGTGATAGATTTCCTCTGGTTTGCTCTTCCAGTTAGGTTGTCTTCTATCAACTCATTTTCATTCTCTTCCCTTGTCTCTATGTAGTCAGATATCAAAGTACTCTTCTCCTAAAACTTCTATGAAATTGTTTTGGATCTCTTCTATTCTATCTGCTTCCTTGTTTTCTTGAATATTTTCCTTCTCAACTAAAATTCTCTTTACTTTATAAGACACTCAAGGTGACTCATGATCCAAGGGTTGTGTCTCTTCATAGTGTCTCTTCAAATTAGGGGATACTCTTCTATTTGTGAATGACACCATGTCGACATTAAGTGATGATTGAAATAACCTTCTAAACTCTGCAGAACTCCTCTCAATGTTTAATGCATCTTCTCCTCTTCCTCCTATCTCATTTATGCTTTAAAAAATAAGCTCCTCTATATATTTCTCATCCATCTTCATATTTTCTAATGTTAATTCAAAATTTTTGGCAGTCTGTGGAAGAAACCCTAGTTTGCCTCTTTCTTCTTTTTCCCTTCCGCTTTCTTCTCTGGCAACACCCATAGTGGCACGCTTAGTAGCATCCTCCATGACACACTATTTCTTCTCCTTCCAATCTCCTTTCTCTAGCAATACCCCCAGTGGTACGCTCAACAACATCCTCCATGACACGCTTGTCTTCTTCTTCCCTTATGGTAGCACCCTCCATGGTGTGCTCAACGAATTGTTCCTCCTTTCCTCCTGTAACTTCTATTATCATATCTTTTCTCATCTCTTGTGTCCTTTCCGTCCTTCAATGGTAATGTTCATGTTATTTCTAAGTTTGCTTCAATCTTTCTTCCTTGCTTATCTCCATTCCAGTTTTGATGTCTTCGTTGATCTCTCTTTTCTTCCACATCTCCCTTTTTACCATGGGTTTTCTTGATTTGGTGTTCCATTAGTCCTTTTATATCCCATGGTAGCCTTGTTTGAAGAGTCACATCATTTTAAATATCCCTATGGATCATACTCCCTTTCCATTTTCCATCCCCTTAAGTGCCTACCCCCTCTCACAGAGGTAGGAACTTAAGGAGACTTAAATTTCTCAGCAAATTGAAAATTTTCTCCACAAATCTAGCCTTCTCTTCTTTTCAAAACTCTGTGCTACTCCTTTGAATTTTTTTCCCTTCAATCTTTAACTACCCTCTTCCAGGGTCTCAGAAACACAACCAAATGTTGGCAAGAAATGGGGAGGGATACTAGTCTAGAGATCTGGTCCTCAGGTAAGTCTTTGTATTCAGTTTATACCCTAGTCAAGTAGTTAGAGATTGATAGCAAAATACAAAGAATAAGATAGGCAGAGTATCACATACAGATCATAATAAGACAACAAATAATTATCTGATACCAATAGATCTCCATATATATATGAACAACAATCAAACATTATACATCCATCCTTTGGCAGGTCTCAGTCTTTGCCTCATCCATCTACATACATGCTTGATCAAACTTCTATCTTTTCTATATCAGCATACTATCTCCTATCTTACTTATCTTATATCATCATATCCTATATCTATATATATTGTATCTATTACATCTAGGGATGTGTATTCTATAATCATAGGTCAACTCCAACCTCCACATAATGTATGTGCCAGCTTCCGATCAGCTATGCTCCATGCCCTACATCTTTCTAATAGATATCTCAAAGGAAGAGTTTGGGAGAGAGATTTTAACCTATGCGTGGGGCGTGTGAAGAAGCAAAGCTATGAGAGTGTGAGGGGAAAAGGAGATAATTTCACTGTGGAGACGAGAAAGCTATAGAAGGCCTAATGTGTAAAGTTGAATGTAAATATTATGTTGCAGATTTCTATATTAGTTGTGAGAATTTGAATCAAATAAAATCAAGATTTTTTGTGTTGCAATCTGAGTTGTTTTGGTCAGAGCAGACAGTCTCTATTTTGTAAGTTTGAGATTGTGTGGATTGTTTGTAGAGAGGGGAGTACCCTTCTATACCAAGTGGTATCAGAGCAAGGTCTTAGGAGTGTAGAGGATACACCAGGATGTGTGGGTAGAGGAAGCAGTAGAGAAAAGCTCATGAGAGAATTGTTGCAGGTTGGTGAAGTCTTAAGAAATTGAGAGCTAGTAACCATGGAAGAATTGTCCTTGCAGGTTGCAAGGTAAGTGAAAATGAAGGTAGAAGATTGCAGCAGTAGATGAGATGAAGGTATATGTGTGGAAGCCAATGATTTGGGAAGGTTGGAGATGGCATAAAAGGAAGGGATTCCTTAGAGAGATGACTGAAAAGATTAAGAGGATTAACAGATTGTTTGAGAGATGTGATAAATTGGAAGCTATGCAGCATGGAGAGGTTGCAAGGGATGAGTTTATAGTGAAGACATACCATGAAGAAGGCATGAAAGAAAAGGATGAGGAAGATGAAGAATTGCTTATAGCAATGATTGAGAAAGAGAGAAAAATGAAGGAGTGGTTGAGAATCCTTTGAAGGATGAAGAGAAGAAAGAAGAAATGGAAATGGATATGAAGAATGAAGAAGAAGAGGAGATCCTTGTGCAAAAGGATCATAGGGGAAGAGGAGATTGTAACCAAGGTTGCAAAGGATGAGAAGAAGAGTTGTGGCCCTATGATAGAAGGGGCATGGAAGGAGAAGCATATGGGAACAACCCATATAGTCCAAAAGGAAAGAAAAAAAGAAAATAAGGGAAGCAGGGAGAGAAAATAATGGAAGCGGAAAGAGTTACTAGTTGTAGCATGTCCTCTTGAAGGTAGAAAAGAGGTGGAACATGAAGTTGCAGTGAAGAATGATCCATGGAAAGACATGGAATATGTCAAAGAAGAGAAAATTGATAAAGAATTGAGAAGAGTGGAAGCATTAGAGATTGCAGCAAAGGCATGTATTTTGGAATGGAGGTAGTAGCAGTGGCTACATATCCTTTGGAGGATAAGAAGATAGAAGAAGAAGGTAATGAGATTGCAGCTAAGTATGAAGAGTGGAAAGTTGCAGTAGATGGAGAATCAGAGATGACAAAGTTAGAAGGCCCTAGATTTGACAAGCAAGTGGGCGAAGAGGAGAATGATCTTCTATGGAAAGAAGAGATGATGAAAATAGATAAGTTGCTATAAGGAGATTGGATAGATTTACATGAAGAGTTGAATAGTGCAAGGAAAAATGAAGGAAAATAAGTTGGAGTAGCGAAAAGAAATGAGGTAAAACTTGAGCATTTTGAGTTTAATTTAGGGTAAGTGCACAAAGATGGGGGACCAAAAGGGGGTCTTAAGTGGCTACTTTTTTTTTTTGAAATTAGGAAAGATTGATGTTGGATGAGAAATTGAAGATAGTGACACTCAAAATTTGAAGATACAACAAAAAAAAGAGTCGTAGTGCTCCGAATCTAGTTTCTAAACTACTAATTGTTTTTAAAATGGTTGAGATTAAGGGGTTCAAAAAGGGGGCCACACAAATTGGTCCTATTTTTTGCATAAAAAAATAACATAGTGTCTAGTGTGGCCCCCCTAAAATGTTAACTTTTTTTAGTATTTCAAATATCACTTCATTGAGAAATTAGCTAGCACCATGTAGTTTATCCCTAATTTTTCTGATAATTTTTTTCATGAATAATTGATTTTTACTAATTTTCAAAGTTGAAACATCCTAAAAAACATAAAATTGAGTGTGCTGCCCCCTAATTTTTTTGGAAACTAATCGAAAATCCAATTTTTTTGAATAAGTGTAGAATGGAGTCTAGCTTCTAAAAATGTAATTTATTTGAAATTTTGATGAACGGTTAAAAAATAAAGTCAAAAATACCACACACTAGTTTTTGACAAAAAATATATACACTAACAAAAGAAATTAAAGAGAAAAACCTTAACATACTCAAAACATGAAAAAAATTATATGGTTAGAAAGCTAAGAGAGAGCTTAACATTATCATGGTATTTTTTGACTTGTCATTGAAACAAGTGCAAACCTAATGGGGAGCACACTCAAGATTATGTAAATTTTTTACAATCTACAAAAACACATCTTTGGACGTTCAAAACTTAGTCCAAGCCTTTGAGTTGGAAGCCCAAGGCAAATCCAAAGCAAAGGCTTGGAAATTACCAAAGAAAAAAATAACGTGAGCATGTTATAACGTGCTCTTGTTATGTGCATGTATTCACATAATGCAAGTGCTTTATAACATGCTCATGTTATTGTGAAATAAAATCATCTCACCCTTACCTTCTCTCTCTCCCACTCTCTATCAATCCTTCCCTCTCTTCTCCCACTCACCTCTCTCTGTGCCCGTCTCTCCCTCTCTACTTCTCCCTGCCTCCTTACCCATCTCTCTCTCTCTCTCTCTCTCTCTCTCTCTCTCTCTCTCTCCTATCTACCTCCCTCCCCTCTCTAGCTCCTACCACCCTCTCTCACTCTAGTTGAGTGTATAGGGTTGAGGGTCTAGTGTATAGACTTTAAGGAATAGGGTTGAGGGGATAGTGTATAGGCTTTAAGGGTTTAGGGTTGAGGGTATTGGTTATAGAGTATTTAGTAATTTAGGGATAGTGAAAATCTTGTCATAGTAGTAATTTTAGAATTTAGACAACACAAAACTTTCCATGCATGACAAAATGCACTTGTGTTATAACGTGAGAGCATTTTGAGGAACCAAAAAAAATGGACAAAAAGCATGTGTAATCCGTGAATTAGACCCACATGCTCTATTATTCTCTACTTTCTATGCATTATTAGACAAAAAAAGCTTTTCATGGTGTTGACATTTAGACAATCATTGTTTACTTAATCCACCACTTCTTTTTTTGGTTCTTCAACATAGAAGAAGTAAATTAGATGCTTTTAGATAGAATTTGATTATTTGAACTAATATTTTCATGTCTCCTATTGTTTGAATTCTAATTTCCATGTATTTAGATTGAATTTGATGATATATATTTATTTTTTTCATAAATTTGACTAATCCTATTAGAGTTATATAGAATTCAACATTGAATACGAAGGAACTTGCCAAAAAGCTCAAATTTTTGAGGATTTTGAAGAGAAAAAATGAAGTAGACATAATTGTGCAATTGGGCAACTTGAATCTCAAAATATAAGGTATGTTCTTTATGTATTCATTTACTTCACTTTATGATTATGTTAGCATGAACTCTCATGTTATAGGATAGTCATGAGTGAAGTGAGGATTATCATTTTGATAAGTTATTATCATGACAAAGTGAAATTTTATATTTATTTGAGATAACAATCTATGACAACAAGCCATTTCACCATGGGAAGGAAATCATCAAGATAGTATTGGTATATAGTTATGAAGGGAGTATTATCAACATTCAAGGATAATCCTAAACTAGAGCAAGGTCATGGAAACACTTTCACTGTGGACTAGATGTGTAATCATGTTACTATTATCCTGATTCAAACACTAACCTAAACAATTAGAAGGATACCAAGGGAAATCATGTTAGTCAAATAATTATCATCATGCTAAAATCAAGCTAAGGATTGTCACTTGAGCATACTCACTTGCAAGAATTGTCATATTAGCCTAAAAACTATTATACCGCAATAGCTATCATGCAACCCTAGGAATAAAAATGACCTTTCACCCATGGGTAGGATAGAAACTGATACACAAGATGACAATCAAGACTAAATGATAAGTAAATTAATCTCAAATCCATGCAAAAAGGTATCCATGATACTATATAAACAAAGAGGTGGTCTTGAAAGGATATTCGTATGGTAGGGAAGATTTGCATGGACACTAGATGGCCAAATAGGTCAACTAAAAGATAATCATACATGTCATTGGCATAGTTATTAGGACAATTATAATCACAATGGTCTTGAATAGATAGTGACTTGTCAAGGATTTATTAGATAGTTAAGGAAGATAGAGTATTGATATTGTAGGGTACATAGCCTTTTCATGAAATGAAAGAGTCATGCATCATGAAGTAGCAGTCAATATCAAAACAAGGAGACCAAATCTAGTGAAGTTGCAAAAAGAAACTAAATTTGACACTTGATTATAATTTCACAACCAATTTGACTAGGAATGGGAGAAGGATTAGAGAAGGGATTTGTCCTAAATAGGAATGAATATGTTGCATCTTTAATCTAACTTTTCATGTCTTCAGATCATTCATTGATCTTTATTAAAATCTTTGTGTTTCATTTTTCATTTATCTCAATTAATTACTAACTAGTAAGAGGTAGTTTGTGGTCCTTTAAAGGAGTTTGATACTTTGTCTTGTGGTTGTAAGAAAAAGGTGGATAATCAAGAAAAAATGTTGATCTAGGGACATGATTTATTTCTCTGCATACACTATTTTAACAAGAATATGATAGAGGAAGAAAGTACTAAAAGAGAACCTAAGACAAGATCAAGCAAAATGTTGGCTAAGAGAATGAGATGAAAAAAGGACAAATTAGTGATTTGATGACCTGATTTGTTGTTGTTCTAAAAAAACTAAGCTCCATACAATTTTATATATAAATATGAGAATAAAAGAAGGTAAAAAAGTCAGCGAATTATTTTATTGCAATAAAGAAGTTGCCTTTCTATTGAAGATTTATGATAAAAGAAGGAATACTACATGATTTGAAGATCCTTATAGAACAATTTATGCTTGCCAACTAAGGTTGTTACCTTGGAAATTGCATTCCCAATTCACCTAGGTGAAGGAGACAAGCGCGTTTGAGAAAATATGTTAAGAAAATGTGAAATTAACCTAGAGATTGTGCCTACCACCATTTGTAAATATTGACCATATCCTAAGAGACCCTTATTCCAACGATGGAAAACTCTTGTAGCCAAAATAAAATGAGTTTGACTAGATATCATAGGACTAAATCTAAGCCTTAATATCAAATTAATCTTGGCCATTGATGTAATGATAAAAAATTAGTATGGAAAAGTTGATTTCTATATATATATATATAAAGCTAAAAGACATTGTAAGTGTTGGAAAAGTTCCTTTGTATTTCTATGATATGCTCTTAAATATCATATGAACGATGAATGCTAGTTACTCCATGAAGAAAGAATGGTATGATATGTCATCTTGACTTGTAACTCAAATGTTATCCTAGCTTAATCTTGATTTGTAAAAGATTGTTAGTATATGACACATGTGTGATCTCTATGTTTTGGGCTGGACCACCCTAGGAAACTATAAATTTTTAGATTTATAATCATTTATTCACTTTAATTATATGATTATTTTGAGATTTGTGTATGAGATTACTTTGCTCTATTGTACCAAGATGGACTAATTTATCTATGTCTTATTCATTATGCATATAGAAATCATCATCATGCCAAGGAAATGAGCAAAGACTCTAACACTAGAAGAGCATGAAGCTCAGAATGCAAAGAAAAGAGAAAGAATGAGGCAACTTCATGAAAGTAGGAAATTATCAACCATAGAAGAAGAAATACCACCATTGCCAATTCAAGAGGAACATGAATAATCTAATCAAGCTAAGAGAGAGATGGAATTGGTAGCACAAAGCCAACAAATGCAAAACCTTCGTTCAATGAGGAAATTAAATCTCAAAGTTGGAGGCATTCTATCTTTAACAGGTCAAGTTGAAGGTACAACATCATTCTCTTCTCAATTTGGAGGCACTCCATCTTTCATAGGTCAAGTTAAAGGTACATCATCATTCTCTTCTCAAGTTGGAGGCACGCCATCATTCACATGTCAAGTTGAAGGTACACCATCACCTCCATCTCAACTTCAAGGCTTTTCATCTTTTCCATCTCTAATTGAAGGTACACCATCTATCCTATCTCAAGTAAATATCAAAGAAATTCTTAATACTGAGTCAAATTTGCCATTGAAAATGCCTCCTAGAATTTTGCATACAAAGCCTAAGTTTCTAATTGATATTGATTAGAATGTTTTGAAGCCCATGCAGGATAAGATTCCCAAGCGTAGTTGTTAAAGATATGCCAATAAGATATGGATTTTTTTTTAGAACTTAAATGAAACCAAAAGATGTCAACTATTTTTTGAGTTGATGAGAAATCTAAAATTTAGGCCCATTATGAAGATTATTAGCCTTAGAACATCAGATTCTTCAAGTGAAAAATTAATTGTAAAGAATCTAATGAGTGCATATGAGAGTGTGGGTTCCACCTCATGCACCAAGAATAGTAATGTCACACAATGTGTCATTATGTCAACAATAGTAATTCATCAAACAAAGAAAGCTTACCTCATTAGAAAGACAAGTGAAGCATTGAAATAAGTAGAAAAACTCTAATGAGAGCCGTTGGAAGGTGTGAAAGAGTTGAGGACCCAAATAGCAATGAATTGTGGGTATTCTCTGGGAGACTCCCATGGAAAGATAAAGTTGTTATTTAATCCTTGAGATCCCTCATTAAAGAATTTTAGAAAAATAACACAAGGGTATCTCCTAATGCAAGAGATATTGTAAGAAGGAGAATTGGTTGTCAAAACCATGAGCCACATCTAAAGCATTTCTTGGATGTGACTCAAACATAATTTTTCAGTAAATTTCAAGAGATGTATCCTCAAATCAAAATTAGTCAAAGGTATTTTGAAATGATAAAGCCTTTTTATGTCAAAATAAATCACATATGCACAACTTCTTGTTGTAGAGTACATATTGACTTTTCTAATCATTATGATGTTTATATGTATGTGCGTGTAGATTTGCATACTAATGATGTTTTGCAGGAGTGTAATATAAAATTTCCACCTAGATCTTCAAGAGATTTCACATCAAGCATCTTATGTCAAAGAGTGGATGATCAATTATTCCACAAGAACTTATGCTTGGATGGCACGTGTGATCATTATGGTGGGTTGCAACATTTGTCAATTTGTGAACATATGGAGAACACACATGCAATTGGAAATGAACTACTAAGTTTTGGAAAATATAAGATAATGGCATATAGTCTAAAAGATTGCAAAGAAGCAAAAAGGTGTGAATTAGTCATTGAAAATATTCTAGTGTATTAGTTTATCTCTATTTTCTGAGAGAATATAGTTTATGAGTATGCAAGGCATACCCATAGAGCTGGATGGTTGGACTTGCAATTCAAGTTATTAAAGGACACATTTCCATTTGATACCATCATTTTAGTTGTTGAATTTGCAGAGAACTACACACTACAACCATAGAATGAGGTGCAATCACAGTATTACAACTCTACGCAAGTTACTATATTTGTGCATATAGCATTGATTCATGCACATGACAGTATAGAGGATGATAGGAAGATCTTGAGGGAGTATCATTTTTATATTAGTGATGATCACACACATTCTACAGAGTTTGTGCAAGGATGCTTTTAGATGTTCTACCATGATTTGGCTAGCAGGAGCATATCATTTGGTCACCATATCATATGGTCAGATAATTGTGCATCACAATTTAAGAACTCATGGATATTCTATTGGTTGAGTAGGATGCATAGTATGAATGGTGTTCAACATATGTGGAATTTATCAGAGGCTGAGGATCGAAAGGGGGAGCATGTATCAAAAGAGCATTAGCATGAGAAGAGTTGAAGTACAAATACAACGCAAAATTGATAGATGTGAGATCTATTATCGAATGGTGTAACGCTACAATGGGTCAAGGTAATGAAAGTAAGTCTACAGTTCATAGATTTTTTTGGTTGGTTGATGCTAATAACATTGCAAAATATGAGGATGGTTGTACATTGATAGGATCAAGTGAGCTACACTCTTTTAGAAGCTCTAATGTAGGTTCATGGATTATTCATATGCAGCAAATGGTATACTTTTGTTCTTCATGTACAGATCAAGCTTGGTATGAATGTGAGTCAAAGGAGTGGGTTGATGAATGGTGTACAAGAAGTCTAAGCCCAATTGACATGTATCAACTCTTGACAACACTACAACTCATAGAGATTGAATTATCAGTTGAATTTGACCATGTTTCAAATCTATTTCAACTAGGTATTATCAGCATTCAAATTTAATAAAATTCAATATTCCATCTTATATTATAGTTTTTTTGTATTGTTGACTATATTCATCAAACTGAATGCACATATCAATGCAGGGCATGCTTATGCAGTTATTGCAACTAAAGACAATGAAGAAGGAATATACTATTATTTGTGTTATTGTGTTGAGGCAAAAAAAAATTAGATGCCCCTATTATAGATGGAGAAAACATCGAGTACCCTATAGGATTAGACGTTGTTAGTCGAACATGGATTAGAAGGTACCCAATGAAAAAGTTTTATGTGTGGTTGTTTGAGGACTTTGACACACATAGGAAGATTCTTCAAAATTCTAACCTTGTTGTGGCATCAAATGTTCATTTGATCAAATATGGGGATAGACCATTGAACAGGACATTGTGGAAGGTTCATGAGTCTGACCATGAGGCAATACTAGACACAATAAAGAGTAGAGAAGATCTAGATGGTTCATTGGATTGATTGTAAATGAAAAAACTTTTTAATTTCATGCTCATTTGTAAATATATACAGTTGATTTGTATATTTGTATAAGTAAAATTTTATTCCTTCTCTACAATCATGTCTCGAATATCATGTCTCTTATGAGATACTTATGTGTAATACTCTTGTTTATGTATATGATAATGTGCAACACTCTTGTTTATGTGTATGATTATGTACACTAACTTTCTCATGTCATTTATATTTATAGTTGATTTATATTTGTATATGTGTATGATCATGTCTCTAATTTTAGTTCTATCGATGTCTTCTAATTTTAGTTATATTGATTTGTGTCCTATAGTGTGTCCTCTATTGATGTCCTCTAGGGTCACATAGGGTCCCTCCATAATAATCTCTCTCATTTTTTGAAATGTTCATTCCATATTGTCCTGGAAACAATATTTCAAAAGTTGCAAAAAGCGTCAGTTGTGTTCAATGAAAAGTTGTCTCATAGCATAAATTTCATTTCGTGCATCATGGGGCCAAACCAATAGTGCCAACATGTTCAAGTGGGTGGGTGAACACTAGGAAAGGTCTTGTTTCACACCTTAACTATCCTGATCGTTCCCTACTACACTGTGTCAATGCTTTCTCTTAAGAACCCTAAGTGCCAAAAATTGCCAAACTTTGACGAATTATTTCTCAGAATTTGTGGCACCTGGGAATATTCTATCTAGACCTATAGGGTAATGTAGGGTCCCTCTATAATAACCTCTTTTATTTTTTGAAATGTTCATTCCATATGGTCATGGCGATAATATTTCAAAAGTTGCAAAAAGCGTCAATTATGCTCAATGAAAAGTTGTCTCATAGCATAAATTTTGTTTCATGTGTCATGGGGCCAAAATGATAGTACCAACACATCTGGGTGGGTAGATAAATGCTAGGAAAGGTCTTGTTTCACACCTCAACTATCTCAATCGTTCCCTGATGCGTTGTGCTAACGATTTCTCGTAAGAGCACCTAAGTGCCAAAACTTGCCAAACTTTGATAAATAGTTTCTAAAAATTTTGGCACCTAGGAATGTTCCATATAGACCTATAGGGTCATGTAGGGTCCCTCCATAATAACCTCTCAATTTTTGAAATGTTCATTCCATTTGGTCGTGGCGATAATATTTCAAAAGTTGCAAAAAGTGTTAGTTGTGTTCAATGAAAAGTTGTCTCATAGTATAAATTTCATTTCGTGCATTGTGGGGCCAAATAGATAGTGCCAACACATCTAAGTTGGTGGGTGAATACTAAGAAATGTCTTGTTTTACATCTCAACTATCCCAATTGTTCTCATCTGCACTGTGCCGATGCTTTCTTTTAAGAGCCATAAGTGCCAAAATTTGTCAAATTTTGATGAACTATTTCTTGAAATTTGGGGCACCTAGGAATATTCCATCTAAACCTATAGGGTCACATAGGGTCATTCTACAATAACCTATCTTAGTTTTTGAAATGTCCATTCCATTGGTCGTGGCAACAATATTTCAAAAGTTGTAAAAAGTGTTAGTTGTGTTAAATGAAAAGCTGTCGGTGAGCATAAATTTTGTTTCATGCATCATGGGGCCAAACTGACAGTGTCAAAACATCTGGGTGGGTGGGTGAATGCTAGGAAAGGTCTTGTTTCACACCTCAACTATTCTGATCATTCCCAACTGTACTATGCTGACACTTTCTCTTAACAACCCTAATTGCCAAAAATTGCCCAACTTTGACGAACCGTTTCTTAGAATTTGAAGCACCTATGAATGTTCCATCTAGACCTACAAGGTCACATAGGGTCCCCCCACAATAACCTATCTCAATTTTTGAAATGTTCATTCCATTTGGTCGTGGTGACAATATTTTAAAAGTTATAAAAAGTGTCAGTTGTATTCAATTAAAAGTTGTCTCATAGCATAAATTTCATTTCATGCATCATGGGGACAAACCAATAGTACCAACATGTCTAGGTGAGTAGGTGAACGCTAGGAAAGGTCATGTTTCACACCTCAACTATCATGATAATTCCCATCTGCACTGTGTTGACGCTTTCTCTTAAGATCCCTAAGTGCCAAAAATTGCCAAACTTTGACAGACTATTTCTCAGAATTTGTAGCACCTAGGAACATTATGTCTAGACCTATAGGGTCATGTAGGGTCCCTCTACAATAACCTCTCTCAAGTTTTGAAATGTTCATTCCATTTGGTCATGGCGACAATATTTCAAAAGTTGCAAAAAGTGTGAGTTGTGTTCAATGAAAAGTTGTCTCATAGCATAAATTTCATTTCGTCAATTGTGGGGCCAAACCAATAGTGTAAAAACATTCAAGGCAGTGGGTGAATGCTAGGAAAGATCCTATTTCACACCTCAACTATCTTGAACATTCCCTGTTGCATTGTACTGATGCTTTCTCTTAAGAGCCCTCAGTACCAAAAATTGCCAAACTTTGACAGACTATTTCTTAGAATTTGTGGCACATAGGAATATTCCATCTAGACCTACAAGGTCATGTAGGGTCCCTCCACAATAACCTCTCCCAGTTTTTGAAATGTTCATTCCATTTGGTCGTGGTGACAATCTTTCAAAAGTTGCAAAAAGTGTCATTTGTGTTAAATGAAAAGTTTTTGATGAGCATAAATTTTATTTCGTACATCGTGGGGCCAAACCGACAGTGCCAACACATCCATGTGGGTAGGTGAATACTAGGGGAGGCCTTGGTTTGTTCCACATGTCTCCTGATCCTTCCAAGATACACTATTCCCACAAAGTCTCTTAAGAGAGCTAAGTGCAAAAAATTACCAAACTATGACGGACTGGTACTCAAAATTTGTGGCACCTACAACTTTTTTGTCTGAACCTATAGCTTTATGTAGAGTGTCTCCACAATAACCTCTCTCAATTTTTATTATCCCCAAACCATTTGTTTGTGGTGATGATGTATGAAATGTTGAAAAAAGTGTCATTAGCATTCAACAGAAACTTGCTAGGAGCCATATTTTGCATTCTTTGTCTTGTGGGGATGAACTGACTAAACCAACATATCTAAGTGGGCAGGTGAATGCTAGGGGAGGACTTAATTTTCTCCCCAAGTCTCCCAATCCTTCCATGCTACATTGCACCAGGAGTCTCTGAAGAGTCCAAAGAGCAAAATGTTGAAAAAATTTCACCTGCCTTTTCTCTCGATCTATGGCACCTATGAATGTTCTATCTAGACCTATAGGTGGATGTCAGGTCTCTCTACAATACCCTGTCTCAATTTTGGTCAAATCCAGACTATTGGACCGTGCCAACAATGTATACATTCTTACAAATTGCATCATTTGAGAGCAGTGAAAAAGGTACCAATAGGCATATTTTCTTCTTCCCACCTCGTGGGGCTAAATTGGCTGCACTAACACATTAGGGTGGGTGGGTCGATGCTATTAGATGCCTCAGTTCATTTCCCAGGTCTCCCAATTGTTACAGGCTACGTTGCACCAGGAGTCTCTGAAGAGCCCAAAGAGTAAAAAGTTGAAAAATGTTTTCTTTCCTTTTCTCTCAATCTTTGGCACCTACTAATGTTCTTTCTAGACCTAAAGGTGGATGTTAGGTCTCTCTATAGTACACTATCTCAGTTTTGATCACCTCCAGACTGTTTGACCATGCCAACAACATATGCATTCTTGCAAAATGCATCATTTGAGAGTAGTGAAAAGGTGCCAACAGGCATATTTTCTTCTTCCCACCTTGTGGTGCCGAACCGAATGCACCAACACATGAGGGTGGGCGGGTCGATGCTCTTGGGTAGTTATATTCCCATAGGTAGTTGATATTTACAAGAAAAATAAGGCTTTAAAAAGCCATTGCATTGTATTGTAAATAATCTTGAAATCATCAATATATATTATTTTATGTTTTGTTTTTGTTGTGCATTCATGGTTTGATCAACTATCTTTGTATTTGCTCAACCATTTCAACATGGTATCAAAACAAAATCATCATCCCGTGCCTATAAGATTTGGAGGTTGTAATTTATAATGATAGTACTCCTGTGTTCTCTATGTTGGGAATTAAGGTGTCTCAACCTTTGCAAATTCCTAATGTTGTATTTATTTATCCCATGTTGAGTTGGCATAGTCGGCACCTTGTGTACATGTAGCAGGATAAATTTTGGTGACTTTGGTAGTTGCGGTTTCCTCCTTGAATAATTAACGAGGGTTTGGGGGCAGCACCCCCAAGATGGGGTCAAGGGAGGTTATGACAAGTTGTAAGAGGAATAAGATATTTTTAGTCAGTGTATGACAGATTCTCTTACAGTTGTAAGTGTTGTTAGTTATGACAGATTCTATGACAGTTGTAAGGTGTGTAAGAGCATCTGTCATAGCCTATCTTGGGACAAGGCACCCACATTGGGATGGGATGTTGGACAAGTGTCCTTAGACGTGGGTTTTGGGGCATGAGTCCAAGATGGATGCCCATCTCTAGAAGGTTCCATATTTGCCTTGTAAACTCTATAAAAATAGGGCTTGAATGGGAGATAAGTAGTGTGTTTTACAGGTACTGTTATGCTGCTGGAATATCTTGAGATTTGACATTTGAAGACTCTTGAAAGAGCATTGGCTCTGAAACTGTATTGTAATCTATTATTGTTTACTATAATACATTTGAACTGTGTTTTGGAGTGTGGGGTTTTTCACCTGTAAGGGTTTTCCCCACATATATCTTGTCTCTCTCTCTTCTATCTACTTTCTGTGTGTATGTGTATTGCTACAATATCTCTATTAGATGTTCTATGTTGTTGTAGTTGTAAGAATTAAAATTTAATTTGCATACATCTCTCCTCATTAGATTAGTGTAGGAAGCAATTTCTGCACACCTAGCTTCCTTTCACTCTGAGCTATGGCCACACTTGATGGTGGAGACTCTAGAAGTGGTAGAAGTCATTTATCCTATGGAATCCCCAAGACAATTTGATTCCTATGTGCAGACTAGCGTGAGAAGGACATCGATTTAGAATATTCACTATTTGCTAAGGGCAGAAAGGTTGCATTAACGCAAGATGTTTGAAAGTCATTTGCTGCATATAGAAACTTATTTGCTGCGCATTACAAAGTCATGATATTCTAATTTATATTTGAGAAAGTAATTGTTATCATTAATTTGGTGCAACAAGGGGAGAAGTACATTTGTAGTGAGCAAGTGTTGCATAGAAATTGACATGCTATTGTTGTAAAATCACTCACTGCGCACCACAAATAGAAAAGGAACTTGGGGAGGTTGTATTTTTTAAAAGCATTTGAGAACTTAGATTATGGTTTATTTTTTAAAAGCAGATTCATTCCTTAGAGCATGGTTCACTTTTTAAGTGCAAATTCATTCCTTGGAGTGAGTGTGAAGAAAAGTAAGTGATGCAACCTAGCTAGGAAGGTCCAATGAAGGATTGTCCAACCTTGTAGCCTTAAACAACTAATATCATGATCATAACAAAGATGCAACAAAAACATACATATAGCCAAAGAATGATAAGAAATTCTCATAAACTCATGACACAAGATTTATCCTGGGAAAACCCTCAAAGAGAAAAACCTAGCCTTCAAAGATCACTTTGCATTATATTATAGTCTCAAACCTTATTACATATGCCTCTAAGGCTTTTCATGTGCTAGGTCATAGCCTAGGGTTACAAATGATTCATACAACACAACATCATTCTCCTATGTTTTCTTTCTTCTACTTCTCAATCCTCTACTCTGTATCTTCTTCTGCTTTTCACTTTGTCTTCTAGTTTGCTATCCTCCCTAGATTAAAATCAATTCATCTTCTTGCTTCATATCTTCACACACTTCGTCACTTATTTATCACTGCCTTGAAATAATCCTTTATCTTTCATTTATATCCTCCACAAGCCTTCAAATCATTATCAAGTCAGCCAACTTGTAATGGCTAGTATGAAACATGTAGAAACAAATAGGTCAGACCTAAACATATGGTATTTCTCCACAGGGAAATGGAATTTCATGTGGATCTCTATGAAGGTCGGCCAGGTCCTAAATTACCTTGAATGATGTTACATTAGAACCTGCAAGTCATGGAATTGCTCCACAAACCAATTAGACTTCACTGAACACTGATTGCTCTGCTCTATGAAAATAGGTAATCTTTTGATAGTAATATCACTCAAGAAATGAGTCCAAATGACCTAAATTTTGGACATGATGTAGATGTCATGTCTTAGAAACTAAATCTAGCTCTGCAAGCTCTGATGTGCAAATGTAGTGAAATGCAATAATCTCCAAGGTCTCTTCCTAACACTGTGCAATTCATCATTGATTGTCTCAACTTACTTGAATGACTTCTGGATGCCCCTGCATCAGTAAGCCATCTCTTTAGTTGACTACAGTATGCAAAATATCTATCCATAGGTATACATTATGGGGAGAGTTGAAGAAGTAGGTCGATTTCCTCTTAATTTGTTAGCCACACCAGATTATGTACGAAAGTAATAAGTGTTTGAGAATTTACAACAAATTCCTATTCAAGGTATATTCAAATTTAAATTGGCTATTTTTCTGTGTGAACAATAAATATTTTGTAGGTTAATATTAAGGTTAATATTAATGGTAGACTAGGCCACTTCACCGATAGTTTCATTTTCCAGATTTTCTTTGGTAAATAAAAGTATTTGAAGTAAAACCTTGAAGAATTAAAGATCTATTATATTCTTTTGGAATATTTTAGCCATGAAGTATTGGTCAATGGAGATTTGATTGAGAATATAAGGTACAAACTTTTTCTTCCTTAGAGAGATAGTGAACTAAGGTGTGGGTACTCTTATTCATCAAGTACAAAATCATTAAATAGAGAGTTTTCATTATGCAAGAAAATAATGCAAGCGGA
Organism: Cunninghamia lanceolata; assembly: GCA_027924645.1. NCBI lineage: Eukaryota > Viridiplantae > Streptophyta > Pinopsida > Cupressales > Cupressaceae > Cunninghamia > Cunninghamia lanceolata. Next base: position 10,344,617 of record BSBN01000178.1, on the reverse strand, counting down.
TAGTCAAGATGTAATGCACACTTAATCATTTGTATGGACAAAGTTTGGTATAGTCATAATTCATGAAAATATTAGAGGTGTAAGGTGCAAAAATGCATGGAGTTGAGATTTGTTTGTTTTAATTGTTTGAATTTGTAAGATGTATAAGGAGTTGATTTTTGTAACATTGGAGATATTCTAGAAATAGGGAGGACATTGTAAAAGGTGCATTTTTGGTTGAATCTGACACCTTGTTAATTTTATTTCTTATCATGGCTACATCAGCAATTGTTTGTGCTCTCGAGGCCATCTGTGCTACACTAGGTAAGGGTTTCAAGTCTTTCAAAGGATCACAGGTAACATCAGGCAGATAAAGTGTAAGCACATCATATTGGAGGCAGGAGGCACTAGAGGTAGGAGGATCTTCATAATCCTAAGCTAGCTTCTTGCTCATGGATGATTCATTGTATGGGGAGCACTTGTTTTCTCTCAATGTCCCTTCATGGAGAAAGGGGGCTTGGCAGTTTGTGGCAGTATGTGTGGATAGTGTCACTTTTGAAATAGGTAGAGTTAGTGTATCTATGAATTTACTTAGTTTGTGGGTAGTATAACTCTAAAATAGGTAGGATTAGTGTATTCACAGTGAAGTTTATGGATAGTGTAATCTCTGAAATAGGTGGGATTAATGTATTCATAGTGCTTCAGTTGTTTTGTACAACAGAGGAGAGATTGTTTCCATAGCATTAGAGGAGAGATATTGACACACTCAGAGGAGATGTGGACTCTTAGAGGAGAGTTGTTCTCTCATGTGTAGTACTAGAGGAGTCATTTTGACACATTTAGAGGAGATGTGGACTTTCAGAGGAAAGTTGTTGTGTCATTGTGCAAGGAAGTTGGGGACACTTTATGTTCTCTCATGTTGTGTAGAGGTTACAAGTTCTATAGTCAAGAGATCTATTGATGGCATCAGTCTGGTGTTTCCTAGGTGAGTGAGGAGGATTGGTGAAGGTGCTTCATCAAAGTCTTTAGAAGGGTTGTTGTGATCAAGTCTTGCAGTGTTCCATCCTTTGTTCAACTTAATGTAATAAGGGGGGGAATGTTAATGGTTTTATTACATGTAAACCTTAAGGGGGTGTTGAATACATCATTCAACTAAGAGGTGGGGGGTGAAACAGTTGTCACAAAAACTTAGCTTCATATGAATATCAAACTATCAATAACTTAACTATTGATAATCAGATTTAACCATCAAAGCATGAAACCATAGACTTAATCACAATCATACATTCAACACATTAGACACTAGATTTTACTTGGAAAACCCTAAAAGGGAAAAAACACAGTGGGTGTTAGCCCATAGAAATATGAGTTATAATAATACTGAAAAATAGAGGCTTGCTACCTACAGGATTCACTGCCCAAATTGCTCACTGTAAAGAACGACTCACTACCAAAGGGTGGCTCACTACCAAGGGGTGACTCACTGCCAAAAGGGTGAACTGATTAAGTAGCATCTACTCCATGCCTAGATTCAGTTCCATTGAAGCACAATATAACTCCTCTACTCTGCTCTTTCACGCCATCACACTTATCTCTTTTTCTTTTCAACACACACACTTTTTTGCAACTCTATTACATGCTTTTATACAATTCATCAACCTTGGAATGTACATCAAGGTTGGCATTACATTCATCAACCATTGGAACATTCTCCAAGGTCGGCATTACAAAACATATATAGAAATAGGTCTAGACCTATTACAAGATTTAGCTAAGGAAAGATGTAGAGAAGTATGATGAATATGCCACGTCTTAGATAGGACTCAAATGCAATCTTCCATTCCACAACACACTTCCACAATCTTAAAGGCATCTATGCAATTAGTGAAATCAACCAAGTCAGCCAAGACTGGTGAGAAAATTAGGTATTCAAGGAATAGACTTCTTCCACGATCCAAATTACTCTTTGTGGACCAATCCAAAGGTAGGAACACAATCAGGAGGCATCCACAAGCACATTGTAGTCACCAAGAACAACCACACAACCTTTAACCATTCTATTGAGAAGATTCTTCAAGTCGAAACACATAACCAACATTGCCAGCTATTGTCATAATGAAAAGATCGCTTGCGGACCACCAAATCATGAACCATTGGAGTTAAATGCACATAACATCATCTCAGACTTAACTCTAGAACCACAGATCAAAATAATTCTATGCAGAGGAATGCGGAGCATAATACTTTCTCCCTATCATTGCCAAACATATAGAAAAAGTTGTTTTCACTCTAGTGAACATAACTCACTCAATTCTTCATACCGGAGGCTCAAACTCAGAATATAACATCTTCAGAAAGACTTCTAAATAACTTCTAGTTCGCAAACAAAGATATTCATTATACAAAAAATGTAGAGCATTCTTCTAGACCGTTCTTCTATATGCAATACACTATTTCTACTGCAACTCACTGTTTCTATCGGAGAAACTAATTTTCTCAATATCCTCAACATCAAGATCACTTGCATAAGTAAATACAAAGCATCTCACTTATTACAAGAAAGCAACAAAATAAGAGCACAGTTGACACCAATGACAACACAAATATGTTGACATCAACGACAACATCGATTAGGCACATACTTGTAGCAATCTCCCCCTTTGTCATTGATGGCAACATATGATGTGAAAAACTATAAAGACCATCAAGACACAATTCTCCCCCTTTCTTTTTACACATCTACACTCTTTCTCTTTCCTAATTTTTTCACATGATTTCACTCCCCCTTTGACATCAATGGAAAAGGGCACATACTTGTATTCTGTTGCTTTGATCCAACTAAACTGTTACCAACACATCTAGCTACTCCCCCTGAGAGGTAGCTCCCAAAACATCAATCCAGATAAAACAATGATACTTTGAGCATCACTAGATTGATGCACTCTCATGCATCTTGGTTTAGGGTAGGAGGGGTAATGACCCCTAACTTTTCTCTGAGATACTCAAAAGTATCCTTAGGTAGAATCTTGGTAAAGATATCTGCAATCTAATCCTTTATGGACATATATTCCAACTTTACTTCATTCTCTGTCACCTTTTCTCTTAAAAAGTGATACCTTATAGATATATGCTTTGTTCTTGAGTGCATCACTAGATTCTTGGAAATGTTTATGGCACTTGTATTGTCACACAAGATTGCAATTGGATCTTCATAAACAACTCTTATATCCTTCAAAGTCTGCTTCATCCATAACACTTGAGTACAAAAACATGCTGCTGCAATATACTCTGCTTCTGCAATTGACAAAGAGATTGAATCTTGTTTCTTTCTCAGCCATGAAACCAATCTATTTCTCAAAAAGAAAGCACCTCCACTTTCCTGTCATCAACATCTCTGGCCTAATCAGCATTTGTATAAGCACTAAGAGTGAAATCATTATCCCTTGGATACCATAAACCATGATCTAGAATGCCTTTTAAATACCTCAAGATTCTCTTTACTATCATCACATGTGATTCTCTATGATCAACTTGAAATCTTGCAACAAGATAAATTGTATGCCTAATATCAGGTCTGGTTTGAATTAGATAAAGTAATCCTCCAATCATGGATCTATATTTTTTCTTATTAGTCTTGGGTGATTCATTAGTTTTGCTCAATTTGTAGCCAGTTACCATGGGAGTACATACCAGTTTAGAGTCTTCCATCCCAAACTTCTTTAACAACTCTTTCACATACTTAGACTGAGATATGAAGATTCCTTTATCTGATTGATTGATTTGCAGACCCAGAGAGAAATTCATCTTAGCAAATTTCATACACATACCTTCATTTCCTCCAAAGATGATATCATCAACAAAGACTTCAACAATCAAAATTTGATCACCATTAATTTTGAAATAGAGATTACTGTCAGCAGTACCTTTACTAAATTCTAACTACAATAAGTACTTATCCGACCTTGCATACCAGACCCTAGGAGCTTGCTTGAGTCCATACAATGCTTTCTTCAACCTGCATACCATATTACCTTGATTTGATAGTTGGAATCCTTCTTGTTGCTCAATGTAGACTTCCTCTTCTAACTCACCATTTAGAAATGTAGACTTCACATCCATCTGATACACTTTGAAGTCTTTGTGAGCTGCAAATGCCAAAAACATTATGATTGCTTCAATGCAAGCTACTGGAGCAAAAGTCTCTTCAAAATATATCCCTTTAATTTGAGAATATCCTTTGCACAAAAGCCTTGCTTTATTCCTTACAACTTATCCATTTTTATTCAGCTTATTCCTAAAAACCCACTTGGTTCCAATAATATTTTTGTCAACAGGTCTAGGAACTAATTCCAAAGTTTCATTCTTCTCTATCTGCATTAGTTCTTCTTCCATTGCCCTTACCCAATTTTCATCATTGTAGGCTTCATTCACAGTTTTTGGTTCAACTATAGAGAGAAAATAGTAATTTACTTGTTCTTCTATAGCTTTTCTCCTTGTCAGTACTCCTTTCTCTTTGTTTCCAATAATTTGATTTTTAGAGTGATTGATTCTTACATACCTGGGAGTCTTAGCAATTTCCAGAGCCTTTTCTTCTTCATCTTGACTATCTTCTTGTTGAACTTTTTCTTCATAATTTGTAGCAGTAGGTTCATCTAATTCATATCCATTATGATCTGATGTTCTTCCTTTTCCTTCATCCACCTTTACATTTGCACTCTCAACAATCTTTTTCAATCTTTTGTTGTAGCACTGGTAGGCCTTACTCTTGGTAGAGTATCTAAGGAAGATTCCTTCATCACATCTTGCATCAAATTTCCCTAGGTCTTCATCTCTCCTGATATAACATTTGCTTCCAAAGACTTTGAAGTACTTTACTGTTGGAATTCTTCCATACCACAATTCATAGGGAGTTATTGTACCATTACCTTTTACTTGAACTCTATTTTGCATGTAGATAGTAGTATGTATATATTATTTCCAGAAAACTTCCAGCAGGCCTCCTTCTGATGCAGAGCCTAACCCAAATAAAGCATAAAAATCTAGTTCTATCACCCTTTCGGCACCTACAAGACTTTTGTAGTAGATATCGGCAAGACTTCTCCCAATGTCTCACCGAAACAATCCCCCTCTTGCCTATCGGCAAGAGAGTCCACCGTCGGCCAACCCTAAAACTCCTTTGCCGATAGTTTAGTCACTCTAATCAGTGGCTTCTTCTCTTTCCCAATCGGCAAGACCACAGGTTATCGGCATTGTTTCTGCATCTCACTCTGATGCTCAAGTCACAATGATGAGTACCTATCTGTCAGGCTGGACCTCTTCATTGAACCGTTGTATTGAACCCTTCGCGTGAACTGTTAGATTTGCCTATCGGCATGACATCGCCTATCGGCGAATTCCTCGAACCTCCTGCCGACGCCTTCACCTCTCACCTATGAACAGGTTCAATCTGAAGGTTCAACACTGAGGTTCAACCTGGTGATTCAACCTTCTCCTTCGGGGAGACTTCCCTACAGCTCACGCCGACGGACCTTCACTCTTCCCTCCTTCAGCTAGACTGTTGAACCATGCGTTTGAACCATTTCCTTGAACTGTTGTACCGGTTCAAGCCGGTGGTTCAACTTGATGTTTTGGATGCTAATACCCTCGTTAGCCAGACCTATGTTATCAGCCCAACCTGAGATCCTTCCACCGATACACCCTTCTCTCGTCGATGCAACTATTATCGGCCAGGCCCCTCTCCACTCTCACCGATCACACATCTCCATCACCCAGACTTAGCCTTTTGGTGAAGATGTCATTTCTTTCACCGATGCCCTGGTTCACACCAACATCTTTCATCGGCAACACTCCATGATGGTCTCTCCGATCGGTGAGAACTTGAACCGTCGGCTACCATTCAAACTCTCTGGCCAATATGCTTTCTCACGCTGATGTCTTCGGCCAACTTGATCATCGGCGAGACCTTCCACCTCGGGCCAGCACAACTCAGCTTCACCGACGGTAATCCTTACGCCGATGCTTCCTTCATCGACAACACAGGTGGGAACTCACACTGATGATCCCAAAAGACATATTTCAGGCTTGAATTAGACCCCGTCCTGGCCAGCGATACATATACAGATCCTAAGGACGGATATACACAAACTACTCACCCTGTAAATGCAGTGTACACAAACTAAATGACAATTCTCCCTGGAAGGGTTCCTGCAATCCCTAACCTTCCATACCTAAGGCGAATAACCAAAAATGGGAAATTAATCTACAGATCCATTCCACTGATTTCCCAAAAATCTGCCAGTGGAATGGATTCGACTCCAGAGGCACAAAACTAAATTATACACAATTTCTACCCAAAATGATCTATACAGAATATCTACACAGCATTTAGAATCAAAAAGGAAATTAATGTATAGAATTTCTATTCCTCCTCCTTAATATTTCATAATTACATTTCGACTATTTTTCTCCAAAGGACAAAGCACACACCACACACCACCCCGTCACTGCTCTGCTCCATTCCATATTTAACTTTCCCAATGTGAGGGACTGACATTCTCCTCTGTTTCTGGCATTTGAGCTTACCAAGATTATGGGTGGAAACTCCTAATTAATTATATGACAACTGTTTTGTATGGGACAACAAAACTCTTTAGGTTAAGACACATTTGTTTACCCTTCCCTTAATCCAACTTGTCTAGAAAGTCAAGTTTGGAGTTTACAAACATAAAATGCCCATACAAAATGTTACATTTGAAAATGCTATGAGGTAGCATGAAATGTCTAAAAAAACATATTAATGTCTTATGCATATTTATATTGTCTATGGGGTGCTCCTGCACCATACTCCCCCATTTGAAAAGAACTCATGTCCCATGAGTTAAGGCTTTGACTAAATCCATTTGTAGCTGCTGTCTCATATCTGTCTCTTGATCTTGGTGTTGCAAATCTCTGAGCTGCAACTTGCTGCCAGGGACGCCAATACTCATGCCTAGCAATATAGGTTCTCCTCACACCTTGCTGATCATTGCTTCCTACCATCATCTCTGTCTGATCATGGATAGTGGGAACCTCCTTTACTGTTATGACAATATGTGTTGGTCTTTCAACTATTAGAGGACAAACAATAGTCCCTATTAAGATTGCATCCTTGCACTCCCAATCAGCCTGTGGCTATGGACAAACCTACTTCTGGATCTTCTGTTGATCCATCTGATCTTTGTCAGCCAGAACTAAAGTCTTCTTCAAACTGTGATCTCCTCTCCTTGGAATATCCTCAACTTTTTGTGACTCTGTTGTAGGTATCTTCACAAACTCTTTCTTACCTACCAAGATAATTTTACCTGTCTTTTCTTCTTCAGCATCTTCCTGCAATGGAATCAACACAGTAGTCCTCCCATCCTTCTTGATGGTGTATGTGTTAGCATATCCATCATACAAGGCTCTCCTATCAAATTGCCATGGCCTACCCAAAAGTAGGTGACAACATTCCATGGGCAATATGTCACACAAAACTCTATCTTGATAATTCCCAATCTGAAAATCAACATATGCCTGTTCATACACTAAAAGTGATTGACTATTACTTACCCAAGAGGCTTTGTAAGGATTTTGATGTGGAATTCTTTCCAAATTCAGTTTATCCACCATTTCTTGAGATACCATATTGTCTGTTGAACCAGAGTCTACTACTACCTTGCATATTTTGCCTTTGCTTCTGCAAGTAGTCTGAAAAAGTGCTCTCCTTTGCATCATCTCCTTAGATGTCTTCAAGCTGATTCTCCTTAGCATCAATGCTTTGCCCTCCTCACGGTATCCACAATTATTAGGAGCTCTATCTCCTTTATAAGTGTTTGAACTCTGCACACTTTCCTCTATCTTTTCTTCCTGCACAAGCTGTACTCTCTTGTCATTTGTTCTATCATCTCTGGATGATGAACCTTGTCTTTCTGGACATTTGAAAAATGGATGACCAAACTCACCATAGTTGTAACATTTTCCTAAAAAGGTATTAGAACCTCTTCCTCCTCCAAATCTGCCTCTTGTACCTTTCCATCCACCTCTGTAATCAGACTGTTCCTGTCCTTTACCAATATTTTCTTGACCCTCATTGGTTTTCCTTATTGTAGGGGCTGATCCTCTTCCCCTCATGTTGTTGCCTCTTCCTTTGTTACTCTGCTCTTGCCTTCTCTTTAGTTTCTCTTCTACTCTCAGTGCCTCTTGGAAACACTTGTCCATAGTTTCTGGTGTTAAGATGGTGATCTCATCTTGTATGCTATACTTTAGGCCATTAATATACTTGGAAACTCTTCCTTTCTCATCCTCAGCAAGTCCACATCTTAGGGACAATTTGTGAAATTCCTCTATATAGGTGGATACATCCATATCCTTCTGTCTGAGATTCTGGATTTTCCTGTATATCTGCACTTCATAGTCTGCTGGTAGGAATTGAGCCTTGATCCTGTCTACCATCCTACTCCAGGATGAGATCATGTTCTTGCCACTCTTTACCCTTTCCCCCTAGGTGTAGTTCCACCATGTGAGTGCAGCACCTTTCAGTTTCGTTTTAGCAAACTTGACTCTCCTATTCTCTGGTACCTCCTTGTACTCGAAGTAATTGTTCAAAGCCTCAATCCATTCGATGACTTCTTCTGCATCCATCTTTCCACTAAACATCAGAATCTCCATTCTTGATTCAGATGACTCCTTACCGAGTGATTTGATAGCCTCCAGAAATTGTTTCTGATCTGCAGATATTTCTGGCTGTGTCGAGGTCATTTCCTCTTCTCCTTCTTCTTCTTCTCCATTAGACTCCTTGTCTATTTTCTGGCCTTTTCCTAAGGCTTTCAATTCAGCTTGGAGTGCTTCCTTGACTCCAATCTTGATCAGTTCCTCCATCTCCTTGAACCTCTTGGCCACTTCGGTGGTCATCCCCTTTGGAGGCATATTACTAGCCCCTTCTTTACCTTCTGTGTCTGACATAAACACTCTTAGACTCTGTCAATACCTCTGTCGACCTTTCTCTAGCTCTGTCTTCTTAATGACAGAATCAATACACAAATAGCCTAGTTCTTTCGCTGAGCTCTGATACCACTTGATACAGAGCCTAACCCAAATAAAGCATAAAAATCTGGTTCTATCACCCTTTCGGCACCTACAAGACTTTTGTAGTAGATATCGGCAAGACTTCTCCCAATGTCTCACTAAAACAATCCCCCTCTTGCCTATCGGCAAGAGAGTCCACCGTCGGCCAACCCTAAAACTCCTTCGCCAATAGTTTAGTCACTCCGATGAGTGGCTTCTTCTCTTTGCCAATCAGCAAGACCATAGGTTATTGGCACTGTTTCTGCATCTCACTTCGATGCTCAGGTCACAGCGATGAGTACCTATCTGTCGGGCTGGACCTCTTCATTGAACCATTGTATTGAACCCTTCGCGTGAACCGTTGGATTTGCCTATCGGCATGACATTGCCTATCGGCGAATTCCTTGAACCTCCTGCCAACGCCTTCACCTCTCACCGATGAACAGGTTCAATCTGAAGGTTCAACACTGAGGTTCAACCTGGTGATTCAACCTTCTCCTTCGGGGAGACTTCCCTATAGCTCACGCCGACGGACCTTCACTCTTCCCTCCTTCAGCTAGACTGTTGAACCATGTGTTTGAACCATTTCCTTGAACTGTTGTACCGGTTCAACCCGGTGGTTCAACTTGATGTTTTGGACGCTAATACCCTCGTCGGCTAGACCTATGTTATCGGCCCAACCTGAGATCCTTCCACCGATACACCCTTCTCTCGTTGATGCAACTATTATCGGCCAGGCCCCTCTCCACTCTCACCGATGACACATCTCCATCGCCCAGACTTAGCCTTTCGGTGAAGATGTCATTTCTTTTGTCGATGCCCTGGTTCATGCCGACATCTTTCATTGGCAACACTCCATGATGGTCTCTCCGATCGGCGAGAACTTGAACCGTCGGCTACCATTCAAACTCTTCGGCCGATATGCTTTCTCACGCTGATGTCTTCAGCCAACTTGATCATCGGCAAGACCTTCCGCCTCGGGCCAGCACAACTCAGCTTCACCGACGGTAATCCTTACGCCGATGCTTCCTTCATTGACGACACAGGTGGGAACTCACACCGATGATCCCAAAAGACATATTTCAGGCTTGAATTAGACCCCGTCCTGGCCAGCGATACATATACAGATCCTAAAGACAGATATACACAAACTACTCACCCTGTAAATGCAGTGTACACAAACTAAATGACAATTCTCCTTGGAGGGGTTCCTGCAATCCCTAACCTTCCATACCTAAGGCAAATAACCAAAAATGGGAAATTAATCTACAGATCCATTTCACTAATTTCCCAAAAATCTGCCAGTGGAATGGATTCGACTCCAGAGGCACAAAACTGAATTATACACAATTTCTACCCAAAATGATCTATACAGAATATCTACACAGCATTCAGAATCAAAAAGGAAATTAATGTACAGAATTTCTATTCCTCCTCCTTAATATTTCAGAATTACATTTCTACTATTTTTCTCCAAAGGACAAAACACACACCACACACCACCCTGTCACTGCTCTGCTCCATTCCATATTTAACTTTCCCAAAGTGAGGGACTGACATTCTCCTCTATTTCTAGGATTTGAGCTTACCAAGATTATAGGTGGAAACTCCTAATTAATTATATGACAACTATTTTGTAAGGGATAGCAAAACTCTTTAGGTTAAGACACATTTGTTTACCCTTCCCTTAATCCAACTTGTCTAGAAAGTCAAGTTTGGAGTTTACAAACATAAAATGCCCATACAAAATGTTACATTTGAAAATGCTATGAGGTAGCATGAAATGTCTAAAAAAACATATTAATGTCTTATGCATATTTATATTGTCTATGGGGTGCTCCTGCACCACCTTCCTTCATCATTGTTCTAGTAGCTTCTTGACCTGTCCTATTTTTCCTTTCCACAACTCCATTCTATTGAGGAGTCCTAGGAGTAGAGAACTATCTTTTTATTCCTTGCTCTTCATAGAAAATGTTGAATTCATTTGATGTGAACTCCCCTCCCCTATCAGACCTCAAGCATTTGATTTTCAGTTCAATTTCATTTTCAACCATTTCCTTGAAGGATTTGAACTTCTCTAGGGCTTCAGTTTTGTCTCTTAGAAAAGTAACCCAAGTCATCCTAGAATAATCATCAATAAGAAACATGAAGCACCTGTCAACTTGCAGAATTCTTATCCTTGTAGAACCACATAGAACTATATGAACTAGATCTAGCAAACAGATAGAAAATTGCTCTTTACTCTTGAAACATGTTCTTGTCTATTTTCCCAACTAAAATTCTTTGCAAATAGTATTGGTGGGTTTCACAAGTTTTGGCAAATCTCTTACAGTCTAACCTAAACTTATCTTTACTAGATTATCAAAATTTATATGACACAACCTTCTACGCCACAACCAACTTTCATCTACTTCGGCTAACAAATAGTAATCATTAGTTCCTCTTAATTGATAGATGCTACCTTTGGTCTTTTTACCAGTAGCAATCATAGTTCCAGAGGTTTCCATTATCTTGCATCCATTATCTATGAATCTCAGATCATAACCTTTGTCACACATCTGACCAACACTCAAAATATTATGCTTTAAACCTTTCACATATAAAACATTGTCAGTGTTATGATTTCCATCAAATGAAATAGATCCTTTTCCACAAATCTTATCAGCTGCATTGTCTCCAAACCTAACCAGACCTCCATCATATTTTTCCAAACTTACAAACTTACTTTTGTCACTGGTCATGTGATGTGAGCATCCCCTATCAACAATCCATTCATCCTTATCTTTCTCAACCTAAACAACCAAAGCACTTTCTTCTACTAGTTTTTCTTCCTTCACACAGCTAGCAGGATTAGTAGACATAGGTTCTTCTTTAATAGAAATAAATAAGCATTCATTTGTACTAGTACTTGCATCATCAGATTCATCATCAGTCACACCTTCATCATCAAAATCTCTAACATAGTAGCATTTATTTGGAGCTCTATGCCTATTCTCAAATCTTTTTCTATTCCTTTCAATTCTTTCAGGACATCTGGAAGCATAATGACCTACTTTACCACATGAGAAACATTTGAAAGGTAATTTGCCTTTGAACTTACCAGAACCTCTTTGCAGTCTATCAACAAAATTGGCTTCAATTTTATCAAGTTCATCATCAAGTTCCACCTTGTACTTTTTTTCTCTAGAGATCTTCTCTGAAGTACTAGCTTTAAAAATAGTTTCTACTTTTGGCAGAGCATCACCAAACTCTCTCATTTCAAAAGAAGTAATCTTACCAAGCAACTGATCCTTATTAATCTTTTTCATAGTCATTATTTCTTCAATTGTACCTACTTTGTGAGCGTAGGATTTAGGTAATGACCTAAGAATTTTCATTACAAATTCAATTTCATCAACAGTTCCTCCTATACCTTTGATTCCAATAACAAGTTCATCAACCTTTTGCATGAAGGATGTTATGTTTTCATCTTCTCCCACTTTAAGGCTTTCATATTTGGCTTTCAATCCCTGCAATTTGGCACTCTTTATAGATTCATCTCCCTCACACAGATTACTCATCTTATCCTAGACTTCTTTAGCAGACTCATAATCCATAACCTTTATTAAATCAGTGTCAATCAATGCACTCAGCAAAGCATCTCTGGATTTATAATTTACCTCATATTCTTTGATCTCATCTTCAGTTGTCAGACCATTCTCTAGCTTGGTATATTCAGTATGTGTCACTTGCCATATTTTATAACCAGTACAAAGAAGATGGATTTTCATGCAAATCTTCCAAGTTACATAATTCATGATGAAGGGGGTAAATCATAAAATAGACAACAAAAAAAATTGCACACAAAAAATAGAACTTTCTTTTATTGATTTGGACAACACATTACATTACAGAAGCTCAAATACAATCACATGAATCAACCTTCCATAGGCTGCAACACATTACAACTTCCTATCACAAGGCTTTGGAATCATCTACCTTTTGTAACCCCAAATCAGCTAGGGTTTCTATTTTCCCACCTACTCTTGACTCTACACTTTCCCCCTTAATTCTACTACTGCCTAGGGTTCCCAAAAATGGTTATTAATAGCCTTTTTGGTGGCCAACAACCTAATTTCAAAATTTGCATCTCCCTCCAAAAATAGGTCAACTTTCGAGAGCCATAACTTTTGATCTAGGTGTTCGATTGACGAACTATTTTATGCGTCAGAAAATTTGCAGAGTGCTCTACGCTCTAGGAACCCGCTCTACCAGTTCTGACCATTTTCAAGCCTGTACAGGCCCATTTAGTGCCTCAAGCCTGAGTTTGAATAATTTTTAGGCATTTTCCAGGAAACAAAAACTTAAATATCTTTCATCTCGCAAATGATATTTGCGTGATTCCTTCACCAAATGTCTTATTTTTCAGTTATGAAGCTTCCTGTAAATTTTCACTTCAATTCATGCCCAAATGCAAACATTCCTAAAATAGCAGGTTGCTATTTTTATTAGTTTGGAAAAACTAAAAGTTATACATTATTATTCAAGCGATTATGGAACCAGAACCACAAATTTTGAAAAGAAATGGAAAGAACATCAACAATTTTGAAACACATCTTTTTTTTTGGGTGATGCAAGATTGCCCTTACACCACTGGATGCTCTTGCATTAGACACCCAGGGTAATTTGAGAAGTGACCCTGTCACGTATCAGGTGTTTGTGTGAGGAAAACCTAAATGGTCAACCTCTGCCTTAGACAACCAAGAAGAATCTTCAACAAGCCTTCCTTTCCATTTCACAAGATATTCTTCATATTGTCTATTCTAAGTACTTCTTCCCACATAGCTATCCAAGATCTCTTCTATCTCCTCCATTGAAGTAGATGCCAGAATACTCTATTGTTCTTATGTTGGTCCATCCTATGTGCCACCTTCATGATATTTTGTTAAATCAACAATGTTGAACATAGTGGAAATATTGATCCCACTTGGTAGCTCTACCTCACATGCATTTCCTAAATCATGCTTCTTCAAGATTCTACACGGTCCAAATTTATTCATTTTCAACTTATTGTATGTTCCAATTGGGAACCTTTATTTTCTCAAGTGAACCATGACTTCATCTCCTACCTGGAACTCTTTATATCTCCTCTTCTGATCTACCTTAGCCTTATAATGAATATTCATCTTATTAATATGCTTTCTCACCTCTTCATGCAAATTCTTTAGATGTTCTGCAAAGTCTTCAGCTTCAGTACTTATGTTTTCTCCTTCGTCCAGCTTCCTTAACTCAGAAATATTTCTTGGGCTATTTCCATATACAATATTGAATGGTGATTTACCAGTACTCCTATTGACAGAATTGTTGTAAGCAAATTATGCTTGTGGTAAAATCAAATCCCATCCCTTGGGCTTATCTCCTACTAAGTATCGTAGCATGTTACCCAAACTCCTATTCACCACTTCCGTCTATCCATCAGTCTGTGGATGGTGTGTAGAACTAAACTTCAAATCTATCTTCAACTTCTTCCACAATATCCTCTTGAAATAACCAACAAACTTGGTATCTCAATTTGAAACTATGCTCTTTGGTAGACCGTGTAATCTCACCACCTCTCTAAAAAATAATTCAGCAATATGAATAGCATCATTAGTCTTCTTGCAAGGAATGAAATGTGCCATCTTCGAGAATCTATCCACCACCACAAAAATGGAACCATGTCCTCTTTGTGTCCTTGGTAAACCAAGAACAAAATCCATACTAATATCATCCCGTGGCTTCTCTAGTACAGGTAGTGGTTGATATAGACCTATATTCTGACTTGCTCCTTTCACCATCTGACATACTCTACAACTCTGCACAAATTTCCTCACATCCTACCGTAATTGTGGCCAATAATAATTTTCACCAACAATAACAATGGTCTTATCTTGACCAAAGTGTCCAGCCTATCCTCCACTATGCTTCTCCTTAATCAGGTTCTCTCTCATGGAACTCCTTGGAATGCACAACTGGCTTCCTCTAAACAACATGCCATCTTAGATTAGGAAATCCAACCATTTTGTCCTATCCAAAGTAGCAAGTTCTAAACAAGTTTTGCAGGCCTCTGTAAAATCTAGATCTTCAAGATACAAACTTTTGAGCTCATCAAACCCAACTACATCTATCTTCATTTCTGTCAACAAATTTTGCCTTCTGCTCAAGGCATCTACAACTCTATAGGACTTCCCACTCATGTGCTTCAAAACAAAAGTATAACTTTGCAAAAACTCAACCCATTTTAAGTGCCTCTAGTTCAACTTTCCTTGACTATTAAGATATTGCAAAGCCTGATGATCAGTATATAAAAAAAACTCATTTGGCAACAAATAATGTCTCCATTTCTTTAAAGCCTAAACTATTGCATAAAACTCCTGATCATAAACATAATATTTTTTCTTAGCATCATTAAGATTCTCACTAAAATAGGTAATGGGCTTACCTTCTTGGCTCAAAATAGCTCCTATAGAACTGCCACTAGCATCACAATCTACCTGAAATACCTTATTCAAATCCGGAAGTACCAAAACAGGTTGTTCTATGACTTTCTGCTTCAATGTATCAAAGCTTTTATCTGCTCCTTTAGTCCATCTAAACTCTTTTCTATCCCCTCACATTATCTCAGTTAGGGGTACACAAATGCTACTAAAATTTCTGATAAACTTTCTGTAAAAACTTGCCAAACCATGAAAAGATCATACCTCTGTGGCACTCTTTGGAATAGGCCATTCAATGATAGCCCTTACTTTTTTGGGTCCATCTTAAGACCTTCCTCTGAGACAACAAATCCCAGGTATACCAACTCCTTCTTTGTAAAACTACATTTCTTCAGATTAATCAACAACTTCTCCTCCTTTAGCTTCTCTAAAACTCTTATGATATGCATCAGATGCTCATCCCAAGTCTTACTAAAAATTAAAATATCATCTAAATAAACAATAACAAAACTTCCCAAAAATTCCTTCAGTACCTTGTTCATGAGCCGCATGAATGTGCTCGGTGCGTTGGTTAGCCCAAATGGGATGACTAACCACTCATACAAACCCTCCTTTATCTTGAAGGCTATCTTCCATTCATCTCTTTCTTTGATTCAGATCTGGTGATACCCACTCTTCAGATTAATCTTCATGAAGTACTTGGCTCCACTTAAATAATCCATTATGTCATCCATTCTGGGTAATGGAAATCTATACTTGATCGTGATCTTATTAATGGCCTGAGAATCTGTACACATTCTCCATTCTCCATCTTTCTTTGGTGCTAGTACTATAGGTACCACACATGGACTTAGGCTCTCTCTTATCAATCCCTTCCTCAACAACTCCTGAACTTGTTTGTTCAACTCTTCACTCTCGGTTAGAGTCATTCTATGGGCTACCTTATTTGGTAAACTAGCTCCTAGTATCAAATCCATTTGATGACTTATCTTCCTCACTGGTGGTAAACCTTCTAGTACATTATCAAAGATAATGTTCTAAAATTCTTCTAACATATTTGAAACTTCTGCTGGTACATCTTTACATTTCTCTTGACTAATCTTAGGAATCAATGCAAAGTAATGATGCTCATGCTTCATACCCTCCAAAAATTTCCTACCATCTACCAAGCAAATTCTAGCAGTACTACATACCTTTTCTTCCACCTCCTTCAAGGGCTTCAACTTATGATGAACTCCATCCTTTGTTAGGGAATATGTGTTTGCACAGCCATCATGGACAACACTCCTATCATACTGCCATGGCCTCCCCAACAACATATGACATACATCCATTGGTATGATGTCACACAGAACCTCATCATGGTAGTCCCCAATCTTGAACTTCACTAAACACTACTCATTGACCAAATCTCTATGGTCCTTCTGCAACCATGCAATCCAATATGGATGTGGATGTTTTTTTCTTACTTGTCAACCATCTCTTCTGAAACAAGATTGTCAGTACTTCCACTGTCAATAATAATATCACAACACTTACCTTCACATTTTCACCTTGTGTGGAATAAACTCTTCCTCTGATTTGGTTCTTTCTCCTCATTCAACAAGGTTCTTCTGACAACTAGGGTTTCTCCCCTTTTAGCATCTTTAGAACACTCAGACTATGCATCTTTATCTACATGTGCAACTCGTACATTACCTTTAGGTCTTCTATTCATCCTTCCTTGATGTTGTGGACACTCGTATTCTCAATGCCCTTCTTCTCCACATTGGAAATAGGTTCCTCTAAAACCTCCTCTTCCAGATCCTTGCCCAGGTCGGCCCCTTCCTCTTCCCCTTTGCTCACCATTGTTTTGGTCATGAGGGCGGTAGGCATTATCCCCTCTCTAATTTCGACTAGTGCTATCTTATTCACTTTTCTTTTGATCTTCATTAAAACCTCCATAGGGTCTTCCACCAGTCCTTCTGTCTTGACCTCTTTCCCTTTACTTGTTATCAAATCTTTTATTTAGCTTCTCTTCCACCTTTAGGGAAAATTGGTACACATCTTCTATGGTGGTCATTTTGACCAGGCTCAACTCCTCTTGAATACTTGGCCTCAACCCATTAATGTAATGAGCTACCTTCTCCTTGTCGGCCTCTGCATGGCCTGTCCTAATAGTAATCTTTGTGAGGGGTGAAATGTGGATTAATCAATTCAATAACAAAAACTCAAACATCAATGAAATATGAAGGAAAAGGAGATTTAAAATAACAAAATAAGATACTTACAACCTTTACCTTATGCCTTCCATTGTTTGCCTATCTATTCTCAATCTTGATAATGATGAAGCCCTCAGAAGCATATGCTTCCTTGCTTGTTGAAGATGACAAGAATAGAATGGCTATGATACTTTGTGTGATTAAATATGAGCTTCAAACACACTAATGAGATAGATGATATGAAGTGCTATGGATATGGGGTGCCAAAGGCACGCTAGTGTTTTTGCAGTGTAAGTTTACTCAAGTGATGGATATCAAATGAAGAAGGAGAGGGTTGTATTTATAGATTTGGAAGAATGAAGAACAACAGTGGAAAAGAAATAAGAAGATCAACAGAGTAGGATGGTTGAGGAACGTGCAACCAATAGAAGAAGGACATGTGTCATTCAAAAAGAAGTTATGTTAAGTTAACTGCTTTGTTGATGAGGATGAGTTTTTGTTTTCTTAAATTAGAATAGATTTTTCTAATTTAAGAACACAGTTGTTTTAAAATTGCTTTAACTCACCTTTTGCTTTTGTATGACAAGAAGAATTTATTTTTAGAAGATAAGAAGGATTTTTGAAGATAAGAAAGCATAATGAACTAAATAGATTTATTTAATTATTTGTAGATATTTTGGAGGAATAAATAAAATATTAAATATATTTTATTTTTGTGGAGATTTAAGATTCAATTTAAATAAAAATGCATTTTATTTAAATTTGGAAGAATAAAAGATTTTAATTAAATAATTAAAATTATTTAATTATTTAGAAGAATGAAGTTGATGTAGATGAATTTAATTAATTAAATAAATGTAATTTATTAATAATATGAGAGGAGATGCATTCAAATAAATAAATAAATTTATTTATTTATTGATAGAGGAATGTGAAGATGAAATAAATATTTAAAATATTTATTCAATTAGAGTCATGTCATTTTTAGGTGTATACATTTTGCCCCTCTTCGATGCAATGTATTTTATCACGTTGTTTCAGAGAAATTTTTTTTTCGATAGTGATACATGCCCCAGTTTGCCCCTAGTACAAGTTTAACGACAGGATGCCCCCTCGAGAGATTGGGCAGGAAGAAGGTAGAAGGCATGAGATGGACAATCTCATGAAGAAGAAGGTGAAAAGCGGGTTAGGATGGAGAAAAATGGGATATGGTTTGGACAAAACAGACATGGGAAGTAGTCGTAGTTGTCATACAGTCAGACATGGTTCACTTGCTATAAATAGGAGTTGGGTCCACAAGTGCTATTCATTTGTACACTTGTCCTTAGTTGATTGGTCTTTTGAGAGCTTAGGAGAGCATGGCAGCTAGAGAGATGGATATTCTGCATGAGGAGCACCGGTTTGAGCGAGTCCGACGGTTCGATTGGCCAGCGGAGGCAGGACCCCCGGTATGTAGTTCGTCAAAACTTGCTAAAAGTCATTTATTAGGCTCATTAATGGCTAGGGAAAAATACTAGGATAGATGCGTCGAACTACCGTTCGGCGCATATGCTTCTAAGTGGTGCATTTCAGATATACTACGGTGCATATGATAGTTTGGCGCATATAGGCCTTGAATTGGTGCATCCATTTCAGAATGGCGCATGTGACATAATAAGTGGCGCATGTGCCAGAATGGTGCATACACGTCAAAGGGTGGCGCATTCATGGTGAAGCGGTGCATATGACATGGATCAATGCATTTGCCACCTGGATCAGTGCATTTGCACTAGGAAAAATCAATTGACTTAATGAAATTAACCCAATTGGCATCTTGATTGATGCGTCAATTGATAAGCGATCTCCGAGATTGCCGAGAATCTAGTCAAGAGATGATATGATGTTTTGATTAATTTGATATATTAAGTCATTTATAAGATAGTTTGATTGCTTTGAGTAGGCTTTCTTGGATATGGATTTCTTTGACGTTACGCTTGGTTTGGTTGCAGAAGGATATTCAGGATGTCCTTATGTCACGAAAGCAGTTCCCGTTGCCATTGTTGCAGTGGTATATGTTGACTGAGATAGATCGTGAGGCTCTAGGTGCGATTGGTTTGCATTACGTTTGCTTCATGCCTGAGGTTCACGCAAACTGGGCTATGTTGATGGCAGCTGTGGAGCGATTCCATAGTGAGGATGGTACATTCCGTCTTCCGATGGGGGAGATGGTGGTCATTCTCGAGGACGTGTACTGGATTCTGCACCTCCCTATTTAGGGAGAGTTGGTCGAGTACAAGTCACAGTGGGATGTTGAATTAACCAAGTGTAGATGGATGTTTAATGACCCAAAGTTGGTGGAGCAGGTGATTTCGTGGCAGGACATACATGACTGCTATGACTACTTCCCAGGCATAGTGGTAGG
Source organism: Cunninghamia lanceolata (assembly GCA_027924645.1). Lineage (NCBI taxonomy): Eukaryota > Viridiplantae > Streptophyta > Pinopsida > Cupressales > Cupressaceae > Cunninghamia > Cunninghamia lanceolata. The sequence continues at coordinate 10,324,500 of BSBN01000178.1, read as the reverse complement.
ACTGATCGGTGGCGTAGTATGCCCCAATAGGAGGTCACACAGCTTCTCGATTAGCTGGGGGAGGGTGTTAGAGAGCATGATCATAGATGGGACCTGGTATGCATGGGGTGTGTGTGTGTGCTTGCACACTCATAGAGATATGCACTAGGTGGTTTATCACAGAGGAGCCAGTTTGTCTGCGGGTGTGTCGCTCCTGCAGTTTTGGTTGTGGGAGCATATAGCTATCACATGGATGGAGTGTCTATTTCACAGGCAGAGGGGTGAGCCCAGTTATGGTTACGCAAGTGTGATTTCCCAGCACAAGCTAGGGAAGTTGGAGTACTGGAGACATGCGTTTGATAATGTAGATCTAGTTGTCTATCGTCCATACTTAGACTGTGAGGTATGGGATGATGAGGTAGACGAGCTTACATATTGTTTCCAGACTCAGTGACTCATTGGCAAGACTAGGTATATTCTAGAGTGACAGATTGTGACCCGAGTACAAAGACAGTTTGGCCGAGTACAGGGTAGACCACAGGGATAGGCACGTTTTGCTAGGACTCATGCAGAGAGGTTCAAGTGGGGTCTTGTGGCATCATACGAGGAGGCCTTGATAGATTTTTAGCATATTCCTCATGCAGCTTGGTCCATGAGGAGGGACATAGTGGATGCTGGCATGACGCTAGACTATGAGGAGTGGTTTGCAGGGCATCCATTCCCCAGATACTTAGGGCCCAGAGAGTTAGCTCCTCATATAGACGAGGATGATTTAGATGACGAGGGTGTAGCCAGCAGGAGGAGGGGAGGATGGAGGAGGAGGAGAGGGGGTCAAGGGGATGACGGAGGAGGAGGAGGAGATGGAGGGGGAGGTGGCTGACCTAGACAGAGGAGGAGGTCCGATGAGGGACCTTCTGGTCAGCAGGTAGCTGTACAGCTGTAGGCTGTGGGACAGGTGCAGGCATAGGGGCCAATATAGCTGGTGGTAGCACAGTAGAGGCAGATGTCACCACCACAGCAGGTGGCACAATAGTAGGTATAGGGGCAGGTGCTAGCATAGTAGGCTTCGCACCCTAATTTACAGCAGCAGGCCATTACGACGCTACAGGGTCAGATTAGGTAGCTGAGGGCTCATTTGAGAGCAGCAGAGTCTCGAAGAGATGCAAACGCAGGATAGATATCAGAGATATCCAGAGAGAGACGTAGCCTTGGCCAGTACGAGGGTGATGAGGGCAGAGAGGGATGTAGTAGTGACAGCTATGGGTACAGATGGTACCTCTAGATTTTTGGAATCACAAGTGCAATAGGCACAGACATAGTTAGCCTAGGTTCAGAGTGAGCTAGCTAGAGCATAGGCTCAGGCTCAGTATTACAGAGATTTGTATCATGGGGTAGTGTCAATGGATCAGCGTGCACCTAGTTTCAGGAGCCAGTCTATGGCATCCTAGAGGGCAGGTAGGTCTCGATCTATGGGATCAATGAGGGGTCCCCAGCAGTCAAGGGGAGATAGAGGAGAGGACAGCGCAGGGAGCAGTGCTCCATGACAGCAGGGTTAGCCAGACCTAGACACTTGTACCATTTTTGAGTTGATATACACATTGTTGATGGCTGAGATGGCTTGTATATGTATTATTTTTGCCCCGAGACATGTATCACTATCTTTTTGTACCTTGTATACATTTTTATGATATGACTCTGAGAGATTTGGACATATATTTTTGACATTTTGTACATTTGGACATGGTTTTACACTCTATATGATGATGCAGTTATTGGTGTTCGACATGCATATGTTCTATGTTGATATGTTATGGATGCAATCTATCTTATGTGGCTTGGTACATGTGATGCACACTAGATGGATTTTAGGATGATCTAATATGCAAATGTAAATGTGACATGTTATGGATATGATTATGCAACTTTATATGCATGTTGCCTATGTTTTTGATTTTTCTGATATAATATACTGATGCAAATGAATGTGGATGACCTAATACACTTTATTATGTATGCAAAATGATGTAATCATGTAAATGACTATCTCATGTGATATGATATGCTATCTATGCTATGTTTTTGATATGTCCAAATGTACTCAATCGACCCAGGTGATGATGTAAAGAAGAAATGAAGAAATACAGGTTTTCATTTAATATACTGCATGATTTATTTGTTGCATAGATGATATGGACTTTTGGATATGGGATGGATGTGGATTGTCATCTTGATATTTGCAAGTCTTTTGCTTTCATCATTGGGCACTTTTTGGTATTTTTCACTTTTTGAAATGTTGTAAGAAAATACAAGCATCTAGGTATAATTAGACCGAGATGACCTAAGTATCGCTTACATGGATTTTGATATAGCAAGTTGATACAAGCATCTAGTCAAACTTGAATCTAGATGACCTGAGTACTTCTTGCATTTCAACAGACAAGGATTGCCCCTTTTCATGTTCAGACCTCAGAGTCCTCGATGATCTTTTGTTGATCATGTCGTTAGACAAAAGTCATCACATTACTAAAGTTTAATCCACAAGCAGCAGACAAAGAAAAAGATTATGCCCCCATCATCGCATCTCTAGATTTTTGGCATCCTTGAGTAGCATAGGAAGACATAACGAAAAAAATCAAGACTTTGTAAGTTAACCTATTCACAAAACATTCTTGCATTAGATGTGTCTTTTTTCCATAATTGATATGTAAAATGAGTTTGAGTATTTCGGTATGGTACTCTACTTTGGACAGGTTGATGTTTTTGTGCCAAGATTTTGGTTTAGGAAGCTTCTTGTTGCCGCGCTTGCATGTCTAGTGAAAGGTATCACCATCCTTTATGTTAGCTGCCATTGCACCAAAAGATCGACCTATTAATGCCCAATACAACCATCAAATCAAAAGCAGAAACTCATCAACACATAAGACACCAAGATTTTGATGTGGAAAACCCAGTTAAGGGAAAAACCACAGGGTGATTAACCCAAGAATGTATTCTCTGTTAGAAGAATAGAAAGAACAAAATGGCACATGCCAATTAGGGCTCACTGCTCGAGCACACTACTCACAAGAGGCTCACTGCCTACAAGAGACACACTATCTACAAAGAAATAAGTATCACCTACATGAACTGGAGAATAGCATCTTCACCATGCTTGAATCAATTCTATTTAAGCCTAATACTTCTGGTCTGCCTTTCATACTCCTCCTCACTACCACACACTCATCACCACAAGACACACTTTGAAAAGACTTCACAATCCCTTATTTATATAAGGCATTGACTTAGGAATAATCATCTAAGTCGGCAAACATCTACAAGAACACCCGCAAGACGTGTAATACATCCGGTCGGCCAGTCTTAAGAAGAACACCATCATCTAGTGGTTATTCTTCAAATGCGCACTCTAACTTCAATGTGGACCATCAACATGAACTGGAAGCGATCCAAGGATCACCACAACCTTTCCTGAATCACTTGAGAACATCCACACTTCATCTGCTTGCTAGAATTCTCTTCTCCTTCATCTGAAGCTTTAAGAACACAGTCTGTCATTATTGTCACAAAGGAATAGGTTCTTCCAGACCTTCAAACCATGAACCAATTAAGTTGACACTTCACATGGACATCCTCAACACTCCCTCAAATCCACAAAATGGGATAGTGCATTACCGGATCTCACCGGACCTATTTGTGTCACCTCTGAACACCTGTCGGAGCCAGTTCTACTTGAGTGGCCATAACTTCTTCAGATCTTCATGCAAACCTCTGAAAACTTGACTGGATCATCTCAAGACTCATATCTCAAGAGTCCTTAGGTATAGGTTTAGTAAAGATATCTGTAATCTGATCCTTGGAGGGCACAAACTCCAATATGACTTCATTCTTGTTCACTTGCTCTCTCAAAAAGTGAAACTTGATAGATATATGCTTAGTTTTAGAATGCAACACCGGATTCTTAGATATATTTATAGCACTTGAATTATCACAAAAGATTGTGATAGGCTCCTCATACTCTACTTTAATATCTCTTAGTATTTGCTTCATCCACAGAACTTGAGGGCAACTACATGCTGCTGCAATGTATTCTGCTTCAGTTGTAGATAGGGATATTGCCTCTTGTTTCTTTCTTAGCCAAGAAACCAATCTCTTTCCCAAAAAGAATGCTCCACCACTGGTACTCTTCCCATCATCCACATCTCCTACCCAATCTGCATCTGTATATGCATGAAGAGAGAAATCATGATCTCTAGGATACCACAAACCATACTCAACTATTCCTTTTAGATATCTAAAAATCTTTTTAATTGCCATGACATGAGATTCTCTAGGATCAGCTTGGAATCTCGCAACAAGACCAACAGCCTGCATTATATCTGTTCTAGTTCGAGTGAGATACAGCAATCCTCCAATCATTGATCTGTAGTTTGTCTGGTCTGCCTTAGGAGAGTCATCATCTTTGCTCAATTTACATCCGGTTGCCATGGGAGTATTCATTGGCTTTGATTCTTCCATTCCAAATTTCTTCAACAATTCTTTCACATATTTGGTCTAAGAAATAAAGATTCCTTTCTTTGTTTGAGTAATTTGTAGACCCAAGAAGAAATTTATTTCACCAAGCATAGACATCTCAAACTCACTTTTCATTTGATTTGCAAAAGTTTTACACATACTATCTCTTCCTCCAAAGATGATATCATCAACAAATACTTCAACAATCAAGATGTTTTCATGATCAATTTTGAAATATAAGTTACTGTCAGCAGTACCTTTGTTGAAACCAATCTTCAAAAGATGTTTGTCCAATCTTTCATACTAGGCTCTTGGGGCTTGCTTTAGTCCATACAGTGCCTTCTTCAATTTGCAGACCATATCACCATGCTCAGACAATTGAAATCCATCCAGTTGTTCAATGTACACTTCTTCTCCTAAGTCACCATTCAAGAAAGTAGACTTGACATCCATCTGATACACCTTGAAATCCTTGAAGGTAGCAAATGCAAGAAATAATCTGACTACTTCAATTCTTGCTACTGGAGCAAAAGTTTATTCAAAATAAATTCCTTCTATTTGAGAATAGCCCTTGCAGACCAGTCTGGCTTTATTTCTGATTACTTCACCAACTTCATTTAGTTTGTTCCAGAAGACCCATTTGGTTCCAATCACATTCTTGTTTCTAGGCCTGGGAACAAGATCCCAAGTGTGATTTTTCTCAATTTGCATCAACTCTTCCTTCATTGCTTTGGTCCAGTTTTCATCATTGCAGGCTTCATTTATTGTCTTAGGTTCAATTTTTGAAATCAGACAATATTCATCTGAATTTTGAGCAATTTTCCTTCTAGTTTGCACACCTTTGCTTTTATCACCTATGATCTGATCTTCAGAGTAGTTTAGTCTTACATACCTTGGAACTTTGGGAGTTTCTTGCACTTCTGCTTCTTGATCAGGGTCATTCAGACCTATCTCTTCTTCCTAATTTACCGGATCAGTTTGAATCTAACTTTTAGAAGAGGATTGAACTCCTTGAACCAGAACACCATTTTGATCATCTTCATCATATTCATAAAACCTTGAGGGTTTCTCTATTCCCTCATCAACCTTCACATTTTTACTTTCTATCATCTTTCTTAGTCTCTTGTTATAACATCGGTATGCTTTGCTTTGAGTAGAGTAACCCAAGAATATTCCTTCATCACTTCTAGCATCAAACTTGCATAGATCTTCATCCCTTTTGATGTAACATTTGCTACCAAAGACTCTGAAATATTTTATAGTAGGAGTAATGCCAAACCAAAGTTCATAAGGGGTCTTATTGGTATTGCTTCTGATTTGAACTTGATTGAGAGTATAGACTGCAGTGCTGACAGCTTCTCTCCAATAGATCTGAGGAACATTTGCTTCCATCATCATGGTCCTAGATGCTTCCTGGATGGTCTGGTTCTTTCTCTCCACTACTCCATTCTACTATGGAGTCCTAGGAGCAGACAAGTGTCTCTTAATTCCATGTTTCTCATAGAACTCTATGAACTCACCAAATGTGAATTCTCCACCTCTATCAGACCTTAGACATTTCAGGTTTAATCCTATTTCATTCTCTACCATAGCCTTGAATATTTTGAATTTCTCAAGAGCTTCTGATTTCTCCTTTAGAAAGGTTACCCACATCATCTGGGAATAGTCATCAATTAGCAGCATGAAGTATCTATCTCCTTGAATACTCCTAGTTCTTGCCGGACCACAAAGATCAGTGTGAACTAAGTCCAATAATCTGGTAGAAGACAATTCCTTGCTTTTGAATGTGACTCTGCTCAGCTTACCCAACTGACATTCCTTGTACAAGCTATTAGTAGGTTTCACCAATTTTGGAAGATCTCTTACAGCTTGAGTATTGCTTATCTTGATGATATTATCAAAATTCACATGACACGTCCTTCTATGCCATAACCAACTCTGATCAACTTGAACAAATAAGAAGCTTTTACCAGTACCAACCAAGTGGAAGATATTACCTTTAGTTTGAGTACCGGATGCAATCTCTGTTTCAGATCTTTCAAATATTTGGCATTTTCCATCCTTGAATCAGAGATCATAGCATTTGTCCACCAACTGTCCAACACTGAGAAGATTGTGCTTCAAACCTTCAACATACAATAATTACCAGTTTTGTTTCTTCCATCAAAAGAAATAGTTCCTCTTCCTCTGATTCTACCAATAGAATTGTCACCAAACTTTACCACTCCTCCATACCTTTCCAAATCTACAAACGTATTTTTGTCACCTGTCATATGGTGAGAGCATCCACTATCAATGACCCAATCATCCTTCTCTTCAATCTTGGCAGCCAGAGCTCTATCCACAGTCTTAAGATTGACAAATATAGAGGACATTGGATCTTCTTCCTTGATGGCAATGAACACCCATTCATTTCTAGATTTGTTTCCTATCTCTGATTCATCATCTGTTACTCCTTCATTATCATCATCTTCATGTACATAGTAACAGTTCTTTTGGAACCTTGGATTGTTAGGATTTTGCCTTGAAAATCTTTCCGGACACCTTGAGGCCAAATGACCAATCTTATTGCAGTTAAAACACTTAAAAGGTAATTTTCCTTCATACTTACCAGATCCTCTTGGCAGCCTCTTTGCAATAAGGGCTTCAAGTTGAGCAGTTTCTACTTCTTCTTCTTCCAGATCTTTTCTTGCTTTTTCATACCATGACAATTTCCTTGAAGAGTTCTCTCTCGGATCAAACCTTTGTTTACCTTTAACAGAGGCACTGGCTTTGAATGCAGATTTAGTCTTGGGGGGATCATCTCCAAACTCTGTCATTTCAAATGCAGCCAATTTCCCAGCCAATTGATCTCTTGTGATAGTTGTATGGGCTCTGAATTCTTCAATGGCAACAACCTTGATTTTCTAAGAAGCAGGAAGGGATCTGAGAATTTTACCAACAATCTAATTTTTGTCCAAGACTCCACCAGCATTTCTAATTCCACAAACTAGCTCATTCACTCTTGGCATAAAAGTAGTAATATTTTCATCATCTCTCATCTTGATTTTTTCAAATTTCCCTTTTAGACTCTGTAACCTTGCACATTTAACATAATGGTCTCCTTCATGCAAAAGTTCCAGTTTATTCCAAATCTCAAAGGCAATTGGTAGGTCAATAACATTTGAGAGCTCTTAGTCAGATAATGCGCTTAGAAGAGCCTCTTTGGTCCACAGATTATTTTCAGCATTTGTGATTTCATTTAGGGTTGATGGACCTGTTGATGATTGTTTTTACATAGTCATAACAAAAGTTAAAATTCATAAGTGAACCTAACTATCTTGAAAGATATGGAGAAATCAACTAAGATTACTCAATCCCAAGTTTCCGTATGGTCAGGTCTTGACCGGTTGGACAATTCAGTAGGTTACTATGAAGCTGTAATATGCAAGGGGCCTTACATGATTTAAGGTGATTTGACTACTTACTTGACTCAATTTATGCAAATTGTTACAAATGTTAGCAAAATTACTATCACTCTGCACAAATCATTTACTGTATATCAAATCTTTGAATGATGTATGTTACAACATGCTTTTCTTTTCAAATATATATAAAGATTGTCAATTATCAACTCAATTACCTTAAATTCCTTCAAATGTTAGACAATCTCTTTTAGATTTCTGTGTTTCAACTAATTACTTCAAAGTTTGGGAAAAGTTAGAGAAAGATCAAATTCAACATCACTTGATACAGCATCTAAACACTCTGTTATGCACATGGTAAAGCTTACAGTAAATTTAATTAACTCAGCAGATCAAATCATTAAATGCAAATGTTCTGAATATTTTCACAAACAAGCATTCAAGATTGTGAGCTTTAAGAGAAACTATTTCAAATATAAATAAGAGCTAGAGGCCACTCAGAAGTAGACGCATACCTTCAGATTCATTATACTTAAAACACATAGCCATTTATGGTTTACAATGTAGTAATGACTCTTAGCTTTATTAATCAAATTCACAAAAAAACTTACAATGCTTTACAGATACAATAAGAAAGCTGGACGTTTCCACGCATTCCTTAATGTAGACACAAGCGACCTCCTCCAAGCTAAAATACTATTTCTATTCAAAGTTCAGACAAATTACAACTGCTATGCTATTTTCTATAAATCCCTGTGTCAATAATATACAAGTAGCTATGTCTCTTATATAGAATTTGAACTTTCAAATGGATACGGCTACACTTCCATCCACGGTTGAGATCCTTCTATTTCTGATCAACGGCGTATTTTTGTTTCTAACCATTTGCCCAAAATATCTATTTGGCATCTTTATCCTCACTCAAAGGGTACCATTGGAATCTTTGCAAAATAAGATTGCCCTTTCTCTTCGTTGACTCTTCCCCGCCAAGGCATCTTTATTTGACCTTTTTTCAAAAACCTTTACATTTGTTTGCCTTCTCACTTTTTCAAATATCTTTTGAAATTGTCGATGACACCTTCTACAAAGGTGCAGTCCGCTCCTGGACTTTTTGCTAAAATATACTCCTGCATCACCACCCTTTCTTTCATCTTCTTCTCTTCATTCTCTGAGCCTTCTCTTTTCTTCTTGTTTTTGTTCATTTTAGCCCTCTCTTCCATTAATGTATCTATCATTTGCTTACTGAGAATTGCATCAGGATTTTCTATACAGGGTGTGAATATGGCCTTGAATTCTACTACGGCCCTCTCTAAATCATATGCTGGCATCTCAACACATTCATACTGTAGGAGTCTTTCTGTGATCTTTTTATGCATTTTTATCATATCTCCTGCTTTTTCTTCCAACTCCTGTATAATTGTTGTACACCTTTTGAGGTTATCTTCCTCAAATTGTAACTCCATTATTGTTCCTGGCAATTTATTTGACAATGCAACTCTAAGTGCTCCCTCATGAATTGATTCATTTGCTCTTCTTTCCATTTCTATCAACTGCTCAATCTCTAACTTGCATTCCTTTTTTCGGACCTGGTAGTTATGTATGAGTATCATACATTTATTCTTCACTTCTGAACCAATCTTCCAACTTTCCACAGCTTGCTTTATTATTTGTTTTCCCTCTTGCATGAAATCATTAAACCACTCATCAAAAATATTAGCTTTAAACCTTCTATTTTCCATATCTTTTATCTCCTCTTTGGAAACTATTGCTATGTTAGTAGGTAAATCAGGAACTGTGGCATTGGGATCAAATATCCCCTTAATGAATTGTTGTAGTTGGACAATGTGTCCCTTTAAATGCTCCTATTTATCTTTATCTTTCTTCAGTATTTCTACTGTCACCTGGTGCATATCTTCCCATTCAGCAATGTGCTATTCTCTTGTACTATGCCCAAGGTCAAGATTTAATATCTTGTACTCCTCCAATGTAATCTCACCTTTTGTCTTTTCTTTCTGAGGAATTGCCAAGTTTAATGTTCTAGATCCACTTGGACCTCTTTGAATAGCATACATGGTTCTAGCTTTCCTTTTCTCTTTCCTCATAGTAGTATTCTCTCCTAACAAACTTTGTATATCAATAGGTACTATTTGTACCTCTTTCTCCTCTTTTCCTATTTATTTTCCCAACCATGCAGGGACTTTCTTTTCACCTTCTGCAACTTTAGCTTCATCAATCAACTCTTCATGAGGTTTCTCTGTTCCAACTTCTTCCTGTTGTTGTTGTTCTTGTTGTTGCTCTTGTTGTGGTGGAACTTATTGCTATTCTTGTTGCTGTTGTTGCTGAAGTTGCTCTTGATTGGTGGGATTATTCAACCGTTCTTCTGATTCCACCTCTTCTTCTTCTTTTTCAGTATCACTTCTCTCTGATGATCCTTCATTAGGAGCTTCTTCTGCTAATTCCTTATTTTCTTGATCATCTTCTACCTGTTTATAAGGTTCATTTTCATTCATTTTTTTGTCTGCCTCTGTATCTTCAGGCCTCTTAATTTCCTCTTCCACCTTTTCTATACCTCTTGTCTGTACTTGCTCTGTATGTATTGGTAAACTAGCTTTTACATCATCTTCTTTTATTTCTTCTTCTTGATCTTGCATATTTTCTGTATTTTTCTCTTCTTCCCCTGGCTCACCATACATGTTTAGCATGTTCAAAGCATCTGTATCTGAACTTTCTTGTGTTTCTGTAACCTTTTCCTCCATTATCTTCTCCCTTTCAGCCTCCTCAATTTTATGTGCTTCTTCCTGCACATCCTTAATAATTTCTGGTGGAACCAAAGTACCAAAGGGATCTGTTGATCCTGCTTCTTCTTGTATTCTTTCCTCTTCATGTTCTATGCTATGTTCCACTTCCATCTCAACTTGATTTCTTGGCTCATCTTCTCCACTCAGGAAATAACTCAAATCCTCTTCTATGTCAATTACCTTTCCTTTATACATTCACTATCACTACTTGGAATATGCACAGTTTCTATAGTGGTTTGCTTGGCTTTATAGGTTTCTGACTCTTGCAGCTTCTCTCCAGCCAATTCTATTTTTACTTTAATGAATGCTTGTCCTGGTGTCAAAGGTGTGGATGCACTGGCTATATTTTTTAGATTTTCACTCACCTCTTGTGCTCCAGTTATATCAGCTGGCTGAGAAGTTTCTCCTTTTGATAAACTTATGGGAATTGCCCTTCTTGCTATTTATCCTGCTGCCTCTTTTGCAGCCTGTGCTTCCTCTACACTTACTTCATGGCTTATGGATTTTGCATCAACAAAAGTATCAGATGCCACTGCTATTGTTATACCTAAGGCATATGGATCCATTAATGTGGCATTTTTGTCTTTTTCCACAATCTTAGCTTCCACAAGCCTTCTCTTCTCATAAAAGCACTGCAAGTCCTCATTGGGCTCTGCTTTTCTTTTCCTTCCCTTCTTGGGATATGTGACCTCCCTACCTTCAGCTTTTAGCTCTTCAACTTTGTTCTTTAGCCATGTTTTGGAAAACAATATTATAGGTATAGATAATACATCCAATGATGTATTCCAAGGCTTTGTCCGATCAGGCTCTGTAATAGGAGCCATCCTTGCTTCTGCATAACTTTGATGTAATAATTGATCATCCTCTTGAACCTCTGGAGGAACATATATATTGCCAATAGATTTCATTTGTTCAACAGTCAATCTTTTGTGAGCCCTTTTCCTCACCTCCCTATCATTTTAGCAATTAGCCCAGAAATTCTCAATATGTACTTGTTGCTTATACTTTTTATCTACAAAATTATGAATTCTGTGGAAAGGGTCAAATCTTCTTGCTAAATCAAACTCTTTCAAACCATAAAATCTCAATTCTTGTTCTAAATATGTTGCAACCTGCTCACTATAACATGAATACCTGCCAATAGCCCAGGGCATTCTCATATTTCCCCTGTTATTAAATTTTCTCTTGTACATCCTAAAAACATTCAAGTTTTGTCTTGAAAATTCTAACACAACTAGCTTGTCAGATGGATATCTGGGCAACATAAATGGATTCCCTTCAAAGCCCAGCTCTTATATAAGTGAAGTGCTCAAATTGTATAAACCAAGAACTGGGCAATCCAATTGCATTTTCTGCATCCTTAGATAACCTCTTGTCAGGTTCTTCTCTCAATATTCTCACTAGGTACGTATAAAAAACATCATTGACCAAAGCAAAATTCTTTAAGGCATTCTCCTCCTGTAGGATAGGGTAGTGTTCATACATCAACTTTTGATTAGGACCGTTTCCTAGGCTGCCTATTCTTTCTATTCCATGAATGTAAGGCCTGATTTCTGTAGCACAAAAGTATAACACATAAGAAGACCTATAAAATTGCAACATCTTATGTTGTCTCTGCATAGCTTGCCTGCAAATGGCTGTGCTAATAGTCCTGGCCCAGTGGATTTGTTCTTGTTCCTTTTCTCCTTATGAATTCTATGACTGTGAACATCCAAGGCTCACATTTTGTACCATCTCTTAATCCAACTAGTCTGCTCAGCATAGTGATCATCAAATGAATCTCCTCCTTGAAATGTATCCTCATCAAATTTTTAGGAATTCTGGCCACAGCTTTAGGTTTATTTTAAGGACTGTACCAGTTGCAGAATATTTTACCTTTACAATCTACCTCATTTGTGTAGAAACTCTCATTATACTGATCAATATCAACATCACTCATCTTCTCCTTGATTTCTAAACCAAAAGTTCTTGCAATCCCTTCAGGAGTCAAATCAGCAATTAATCTATCATGTAACATGATTTTTCTTGTAGTAGTATCATATAAAATTATGCAATCCAAACATAAATCCCTAGCCTCCATTGCTAGAGGAAATCCTACAGCTCTGTATAATCTGCTATCCCAAATGCATTTCATATCTAGCGAGGCATCCGTAGCAGTGATTTTCTTTAATACCTCTTCTGCATCATAATGGCCTATGTTTGTATTTGTGCCTATCCCACCTGTGCTTATTAGGGATGGACAACCTCTGTATAGCGGCAACTCTTCTTTCTCTATCTCCTTTCGAGGTTTTCTTTCCTTTTTTATATCTTCACTTGTATCTTTCTTCGGTTTAGGGGCCATCCTATAGAAGCATACCTCTTTTAACTTCTCATTTTACTTCATGTTTAGGGTTTTTTACTGTGAAAACCTACTTTTACCATTTACCCTAGCTTGTTTGCTTTTTCTATTTTAACTTCTTTGAATTCGCTAAACTCTACTCATCTAATTAACCAGTTAAAACAATAATTTAACTAATTCTTACTTTTTGCAATGAAATTACTAGAATTAACAGTTCATTTTAACAACTGAAAGTAAACAATGTTTGGATAAATACCTGTTGTTAGCGACCATTTACCATTGACTTACTTTTCTGTTTTCACCTTTTTCCAGCTACTGTAACCCTCTCGCCTCTGGTAAATTCTACTATTTCACTGCAACAACTCTTTTTTCTGCAATTTTCACTCTCCACAGTATATTCAATAGTGAAATAACATTGAAATTGTTCTAACCCTCGTTAAATTTCCCTTTGTTTGATTATTAAATCCGCATTAATTACAGTAATTAATGCATTACGTCCTCGGCCATTATTACAGTGTTTATGTTTTTCAAACTTTTTACTGTTAGCCTATTTCAACATGCATACTTTTTCTTTGTATATTTCCTTGTATGTTTCAGTTGTACATTTTCATTGTATCTCTTAACATACAAGCCTTTTATGCAAACAACTAACATTTCTTACTCTTTTTGCTTTTCCATACACATTTGTACCTTCGGCTTTGTATATATCGCTTGTATATTCTGTTATATAAATGCACATACAAACACCATATACATTCATTTCGTTACCACTTTTTCTCTCCGTGATGTCTTTGTTTCTTTGTATCTTGGCATTGTACATCGCAAATATACAAACGCCGAAACATACAAAGAATTTACCATTTCTAACTTCCATGACAAATCTACCTTGTATCTCCGCCTTGCATCTTTTAAATGTACAACTGCTTGTATATCGCAAAATATACATAGTTACTATACAAGCAAACCTATACATTCAATGTGGTCCACCTTACCTCTCAATAATGCCTTTCCGCAATGCCTTTACTTCCTTTTGAACTTTCGGACCTCAAACTGTTATAAACTGCATTGTATTTATCGTCGCATCCGTAATGCACATAAAACATTATATATTTCACTTTGTACATTCTGAAATATACAAAGACCAAAACATACAATAGTTTTACTTTATTCCATAATATCTTTGGTTCCGGCTTGTATAAAGTGCAGTGTATATCGTGTTGTATATAAGCAATATACAAACCAAAATATACATTGACTTTATCATCTTTGATAATGTTTTAGTTCCGTGCTTTGTATAAATCGATGCATCACAAAATATACTTTATGTCCGAATGCATCATTTATACTATACTTCATTTTTCTTTGAATTCCGTTTTTTATATTTCACAATGTATGTCTCCTGATACCAAATATACAAACCAACAAATATACAACCACTATTCTTTATTTCACTACCATTTCAATTCTACCTTGTATATAACTGCAATGTATATGACCAAACATACATATACAAAGTGCAAAAATATACAACGAATATGTCAAATTTAATATCTTTTCAATTCTGCATTATGTATAACCTGTTGTATATTTACCTTGTACATTTTTCATTTGCCGAATATACAAACCCAAAGTATACATAGCAGACTTCAACATTTATTCACTCTAACTTTGACTTTTTTAGGCCTGACTTGTATATTAAGATCAAGCGTTAGAAATATGTATACAAGTATAACAATGTACATTTTAAACCCGATGACCTCTTTTTTGTGACTAAGGAGACAACCCAATATACAAACGCATTTGTATATGAAATGACCTTGTACATACAAAGAACTTTGTATATAAAAAACACAAACCTTCTGATTGTACATTTACCAAAAAACCTTATAACTTGCAAAATACAGGGAATTTTAAGATGGTTCAAAACGCAACCCCTATTCATTTTTCACAAAGAATTCCCCTATACTATGCAATGGTACTCAATGTTGTTTTTCTCTAATTTCACCAAGGTTTGTACTTTTAGTTACCTTTTCCCCTTTACCACCAAGCAAGCCCACACACAGAAGTAACCAAAAGCCAACTACAGCAGGGGTCCTCATTTTGCTATGGAGTAAAATGGGGCGTGTTGTGAACATCACAACAACTAGCAAGTAAATAAAACAATTAAATTAAAATCATTCAAGAAAACTGAAATGAAATAAATTTATAATTTCCAACTATCTTTTCTTGCAAATCATCATTCAACTTAAAACCTAATGTATTCAATAAGGTGCATGAATTTTCATTTTTAGTTAAGTGGGTGCACGTGATTAATAAGCCTCATCTTGAAAATTAGTTGAACAAACCAGTGATTGACATTAGACTACCTAGTTGATGTCATTACCTCATAGGCGACCAGATAGAGCCTTGCTTCCAGCAGGCATCCATAGCCCCGACAAGGTTATCGTCACAATTCTCCTAAGTAGAGCCCCACTGCCAACAAGCGTCTATAGCCCTGGTAGAGTTACTTAGATGACTTAACCTGGATTTCAGTAAAATCCATTTTATTCATTTATTTATATTTTATATTTTATATTTGACATATATTTCATAAGATATTTCAGTTGTAACTTCATGATGCAAGGAGCAGTCACTTGCTAAAATTAAGCTAAGAATTGTAATGGTAGCAAGGGTGACCTCTGATTTTTCACCTAATATCTACACTGGTATGTTCAACAAACCTAAGGATTTTAGGTGTGTCATTGTGAGAACTTTCCTTGAATACTCAACCCATTCTTATTGAATACAAAATTTCTCAAGTCAACTAACTTTCTACATTCATGACAGTCACAACAAATTATGCACAAATTTCAAATAATTCACTTGAATGTTTTGAATTTTATATTGTTTTTATTTTTACTTTAATGAATGCTTGTCCTGGTGTCAAAGGTGTGGATGCACTGGCTATATTTTTTAGCTTTTCACTCACCTCTTGTGCTCCAATTATATCAGCTGGCTGAGAAGTTTCTCCTTTTGATAAACTTATGGGAATTGCCCTTCTTGCTGTTTATCCTGCTGCCTCTTTTGCAGCCTGTGCTTCCTCTACACTTACTTCATGGCTTATGGATTTTGCATCAACAAAAGTATCAGATGCCACTGCTATTGTTATGCCTAAGGCATATGGATCCATTAATGTGGCATTTTTGTCTTTTTCCACAATCTTAGCTTCCACAAGCCTTCTCTTCTTCTCATAAAAGCACTGCAAGTCCTCATTGGGCTCTGCTTTTCTTTTCCTTCCCTTCTTGGGATATGTGACCTCCCTACCTTCAGCTTTTAGCTCTTCAACTTTGTTCTTTAGCCATGTTTTGGAAAACAATATTATAGGTATAGATAATACATCCAATGATGTATTCCAAGGCTTTGACCGATCAGGCTCTGTAATAGGAGCCATCCTTGCTTCTGCATAACTTTGATGTAATAATTGATCATCCTCTCGAACCTCTGGAGGAACATATATATTGCCAATAGATTTCATTTGTTCAACAGTCAATCTTTTGTGAGCCCTTTTCCTCACCTCCCTGTCATTTTAGCAATCAGCCCAGAAATTCTCAATATGTACTTGTTGCTTATACTTTTTACCTACAAAATTATGAATTCTGTGGAAAGGGTCAAATCTTCTTGCTAAATCAAACTCTTTGAAACCATAAAATCTCAATTCTTGTTCTAAATATGTTGCAACCTGCTCACTATAACATGAATACCTGCCAATAGCCCAGGGCATTCTTACATTTCCCCTGTTATTAAATTTTCTCTTGTACATCCTAAAAACATTCAAGTTTTGTCTTGAAAATTCTAACACAACTAGCTTGTCAGATGGATATCTAGGCAACATAAATGGATTCCCTTCAAAGCCCTCAGTTCTTATATAAGTGAAGTGCTCAAATTGTATAAACCAAGAACTAGGCAATCCAATTGCATTTTCTGCATCCTTAGATAACCTCCTGTCAGGTTCTTCTCTCAATATTCTCACTAGGTAAGTATAAAAAACATCATTGACCAAAGCAAAATTCTTTAAGGCATTCTCCTCCTGTAGGATAGGGTAGTGTTCATACACCAGCTTTTGATTAGGACCGTTTCCCAGGCTGCCTATTCTTTCTATTCCATGAATGTAAGGCCTGATTTCTACAGCACAAAAGTATAACACATAAGAAGACCTATAAAATTGCAACATCTTCTGCTGTCTCTGCATAGCTTGCCTCCAAACGGCTGTGCTAATAGTCCTGGCCCAGTGGATTTGTTCTTGTTCCTTTTCTCCTTATGAATTCTATGACTGTGAACATCCAAGGCTCACATTTTGTACCATCTCTTAATCCAACTAGTCTGCTCAACATAGTGATCATCAAATGAATCTCCTCCTTGAAATGTATCCTCATCAAATTTTTAGGAATTCTGGCCACAACTTTAGGTTTATTTTCAGGACTGTACCAGTTGCAGAATATTTTACCTTTACAATCTACCTCATTTGTGTAGAAACTCTCATTATACTGATCAATATCAACATCACTCATCTTCTCCTTGATTTCTAATCCAAAAGTTCTTGCAATCCCTTCAGGAGTCAGATCAGCAATTAATCTATCATGTAACATGATTTTTCTTGTAGTAGTATCATATAAAATTATGCAATCCAAACATAAATCCCTAGCCTCCATTGCTAGAGGAAATCCTACAGCTCTGTATAATCTGCTATCCCAAATGCATTTCATATCTGGCGAGGCATCCGTAGCAGTGATTTTCTTTAATATCTCTTCTGCATCATAATGGCCTATGTTTGTATCTGTGCCTATCCCACCTGTGCTTATTAGGGATGGACAACCTCTGTATAGCGGCAACTCTTCTTTCTCTATCTCCTTTCGAGGTTTTCTTTCCTTTTTTATATCTTCACCTATATCTTTCTTCGGTTTAGGGGCCATCCTATAGAAGCATACCTCTTTTAACTTCTCATTTTACTTCATGTTTAGGGTTTTTTACTGTGAAAACCTACTTTTACCATTTACCCTAGCTTGTTTGCTTTTTCTATTTTAACTTCTTTGAATTCGCTAAACTCTACTCATCTAATTAACCAGTTAAAACAATAATTTAACTAATTCTTACTTTTTGCAATGAAATTACTGGAATTAACAGTTCATTTTAACAACTGAAAGTAAACAATGTTTGGATAAATACTTGTTGTTAGCGACCATTTACCATTGACTTACTTTTCTGTTTTCACCTTTTTCCAGCTACTGTAACCCTCTCGCCTCTGGTAAATTCTGCTATTTCACTGTAACAACTCTTTTTTTTGCAATTTTCACTCTCCACAGTATATTCAATAGCGAAATAACATTGAAATTGTTCTAACCCTCGTTAAATTTCCCTTTGTTTGATTATTAAATCTGCATTAATTACAGTAATTAATGCATTACGTCCTCAGCCATTATTACAGTGTTTATGTTTTTCAAACTTTTTACCATTAGCCTATTTCAACATGCATACTTTTTCTTTGTATATTTCCTTGTATGTTTCAGTTGTACATTTTCATTGTATCTCTTAACATACAAGCCTTTTATGCAAACAACTAACGTTTCTTACTCTTTTTGCTTTTCCGTACACATTTGTACCTTCAGCTTTGTATATATCGCTTGTATATTCTGTTATATAAATACACATACAAACACCATATACATTCATTTCCTTACCACTTTTTCTCTCCATGATGTCTTTGTTTCTTTGTATCTTGGCATTGTACATCGCAAATATACAAACGCCGAAACATACAAAGACTTTACCATTTCTAACTTCCATGACAAATCTGCCTTGTATCTCCGCCTTGCATCTTTTAAATGTACAACTGCTTATATATCGCAAAATATACATAGTTACTATACAAGCAAACCTATACATTCAATGGGGTCCACCTTACCTCTCAATAATGCCTTTCCGCAATGCCTTTACTTCCTTTTGAACTTTCAGACCTCAAACTGTTATAAACTGCATTGTATTTACCGTCGCATCCGTAATGCACATAAAACATTGTATATTTCACTTTGTACATTCTAAAATATACAAAGACCAAACAATACAATAGTTTAACTTTATTCCATAATATCTTTGGTTCCGGCTTGTATAAAGTGCAATGTATATCGTGTTGTATATAAGCAATATACAAACCGAAATATACATTGACTTTATCATCTTTGATAATGTTTTAGTTCCGTGCTTTGAATAAATCGATGCATCACAAAATATACTTTATGTCCGAATGCATCATTTATACTGTACTTCATTTTTCTTTGAATTCTGTTTTTTATATTTCACAACGTATGTCTCCCGATACCAAATATACAAACCAACAAATATACAACCACTATTCTTTATTTCACTACCATTTCGATTCTGCCTTGTATATAACTGCAATGTATATAACCAAACATACATATACAAAGTGCAAAAATATACAACGAATATGTCAAATTTAATATCTTTTCATTTCCGCATTCTGTATAACCTGTTGTATATTTACCTTGTACATTTTCCATTTGCCGAATATACAAACCCAAAGTATACATAGCAGACTTCAACATTTATTCACTCTAACTTTGACTTTTTCAGGCCCGACTTGTATATTAAGATCAAGCGTTAGAAATATGTATACAAGTATAACAATGTACATTTTAAACCCGATGACCTCTTTTTTGTGACTAAGGAGACAACCCGATATACAAACGCATTTGTATATGAAATGATCTTGTACATACAAAGAACTTTGTATATACAAAACACAAACCTTATGATTGTACATTTACCAAAAAACCTTATAACTTGCAAAATACAGGGAATTTTGAGATGGTTCAAAAAGCAACCCCTATTCATTTTTCACAAAGAATTCCCCTATACTATGCAATGGTACTCAATGTTGTTTTTTCTCTAATTTCACCAAGGTTTGTACTTTTAGTTACCTTTTCCCCTTTACCACCAAGCAAGCCCACACACAGAAGTAACCAAAAGCCAACTACAGCAGGGGTCCTCATTTTGCTATGGAGTAAAATGGGGCGTGTTGTGAACATCACAACAACTAGCAAGTAAATAAAACAATTAAATTAAAATCATTCAAGAAAACTGAAATGAAATAAATTTATAATTTCCAACTATCTTTTCTTGCAAATCATCATTCAACTTAAAACCTAATGTATTCAATAAGGTGCATGAATTTTCATTTTTAGTTAAGTGGGTGCATGTGATTAATAAGCCTCATCTTGAAAATCAGTTGAACAAACCAGTGACTGACATTAGACTACCTAGTTGATGTCATTCCCTCATAGGCGACCAGATAGAGCCTTGCTTCCAGCAGGCATCCATAGCCCTGACAAGGTTATTGTCACAATTCTCCTAAGTAGAGCCCCACTACCAACAAGCGTCTATAGCCCTGGTAGAGTTACTTAGATGACTTAACCTGGATTTCAGTAAAATCCATTTTATTCATTTATTTATATTTTATATTTTATATTTGACATATATTTCATAAGATATTTCAGTTGTAACTTCATGATGCAAGGAGCAGTCACTTGCTAAAATTAAGCTAAGAATTGTAATGGTAGCAAGGGTGACCTCTGATTTTTCACCTAATATCTACACTGGTATGTTCAACAAACCTAAGGATTTTAGGTGTATCATTGTGAGAACTTTCCTTGAATACTCAACCCATTCTTATTGAATACAAAATTTCTCAAGTCAACTAACTTTCTACATTCATGACAGTCACAACAAATTATGCACAAATTTCAAATAATTCAGTTGAATGTTTTGAATTTTATATTGTTTTCAATGATTGTTAATCTGCTCCTGTATACTCTAAAACAAAACAAACATCTCTGCTACAGCAACACAAAATAGAAACCAACACCAAAACAAACAAAACCAACACAAACAAAACAAACGAAAAACAAAAACAAAACAAAACAACTGTACATTATTCACATTATGATACAACAGACCAACCACCCTCACCTCAAGCCTGAAAGTAGTGTTTCAAGTGTTGGCCATTAACTGGTAATGGCACATCTTCTCTAGTCAAGGTCTTAAGCCTGAAAGTGTTGTCTCCAATTATTTCTGACACTTGTAATGGACCTAACCATAGCTTGTCAAATTTTCCATGATTTCCCTTTTTCTCATGTGCTTTGTCCCAACACAGCACTAAATCTAAAATTCTAAATGTCTTGACTCTTGCCCTTTTGTCAAACCATCTCTTTACCACTGCCTGATGTTTAGCAAACTTTTCGATGGCTTGATCTCTTTTTTCATCTAATTCCAAAGTTGGATTATTCTGGCTTCTCTGTGGTCATAAAAGCCTAAGTATTCATTAGCAAATTTCCAAACTGGTATTCTTAAATTAACTAGAATTATGGGATTAGTCCCATAAACTAAATGATAGGGTGCATTGCCTAAAGATGATTTAACCCTGGTCCTATCTACCCACAGTGCATACTTCAGTAATGTGTTCCATTCTTTGGGGTTCTTTTCAATTAGTTTCTTGATTATATCTAATAAAATCTTATTTGTTGACTCACCTAACCCATACCTTGAGGATAATAATTCAAAGAAAACTTTAAAACAATTCCATGTTCAAATGCCCACTTAGAAAATTTTAAAGAAGAAAATGCAGGGCCATTGTCACCTACCAGCGAATAAGGAGCCCTAAACCTGGTTATAATGTTCTCTTCGAGGAATTTGATGACTACCTCAGTAGTGGAGAATTTACAACATGTGGCTTCAGTCCACCTTGTACAATAATCAGTCATTGTCAGTGTAAATTTGTGTCCTACAGATGATGGAGGATTTATGATTCCAATGAAATCCAAGCCCCACTGTGCAAATGGCCTAGACTCAATGACTGGCTGTAATGGATTGGCTTGATTTCTCCCTTTATCTGCTGTAGTTTGACAGATGTGGCAACTTCTGATGTGATTCTCTATATCTTTAAACATTGTAGGCTAGTAATAACCCGCTCTCAATATCTTATGTGTTGTGGCCAAATGGGAACTGTGAGCAGTTCCATACTTATCATGTAGGTCTAGTAATACCTTATCAGCTTCATCTCTATTCAGACATCTTAAATATATTCCCTCATGGTTCTTCTTGTATAGAAGACCTCCTTGTACCATGTATTTTTGTGCTTTAATCTTTAGAGCCCTTCTCTGTGAATATTTCATCTTGCTTGGATATTTTCCTGATATCAGGAACGTGTTCAAATCATCATACCACCCTAATGTCTCATTAGTGTTCAATACATACTGCTGTTTTACCAAATTTGGATCTGTATTGGCTATGGTTTGGACTAGAGCTTGTCCTCTGACTAACTTCATAGGGATTATTTCCATGTCAAATTCTTGTAAAGTGGTGATCCACTTAGCTCTTTTCTCTCCAGGCTCATTTTGCATCAGCAACATCTTCACTGTTGCATCAGGTACTATAGCCTTAACTTGACTGCGTAAGATGTAGTGCCTAAACCTTTTTACTGCTCTTCCTAGTGCAAATGCTTGCCTTTCTGTATCCAAGTATTTCAACTGTGCATCTTTCAAAGGTGCACTCATAAATGCTATTGGCTTCTCTTCATCATTTTCTCATTTCTATGTCAAAGCAACTGCAACCGAATGTATGGATGCAAACAAATAAATATAGAATGGTTTTGAGTAATCTAGACTTGCCAATACAGGAGCTTCAGAAATTGCTTCCTTGATATCTTCAAATGCAGCTTTTACCACTAGTGTCCATTCTATATTTGCATCTTTCTTTAACAGGGCATTTAATGGTCACACAATCTCTACAAACCCTGTAATGAACTTCCTGACAAAGTTAATTTTACCAAAAAATGATTTTAATTCCTTTTTAGTATTTGGTAATTGCAATTTCTTGATTCCTTCTATTCTATTAGGAACAATTGATATCCCATTCTTAGAAATGACATGTCCTAGTGGTTTTCCTTCTGTTACTCCAAACACACATTTCTTAGGGTTTAGAAAAATTCCAAACCTTTCACATCTCTTGAGGACTCTTCTCAGATCTTCAACGTGAGTAGATGCCTCCTTAGAATACATAGTTAGATCATCCATATAAATTACAATGCACTTACCTGTCAATCCACAGAATGCGATGTCCATGGCTCTCTGAAAAGTGGCCCCTGCATTGATTAGTCCAAACGGCATTCTCCTGTAAGCATAATTACCCCATTTACATGTGAAAGTAGTTTTCAATCTATCCTCTTTATCGACCAGGACTTGGTTATAACCCAAAAATCCATCCAAGAAAGACATCATCTTTGGCCCATTTACTGCTTGTAACACTTCATCCATGGGAGGCAGAGGATAATTATCTTTCTTAGATGCTTTGTTTAAATTCCTAAAGTCTAAACATAACCTGATATCTCCACTTTTCTTTCTAACAGGTACTAAATTAGCTACCCAGGTTGAGTGTCTGATAGGGAAAATTATTCTAACAAACAACAGTTTCTTCACTTCCTCAAATATCAAAGGTTCTAAAATTACATTCACAGGCCTTTGCTTTTGCCTGAATGGTTTGATATTTAGCTTTAAAGGTATTACATGAGTAATGATGGGCATGTCATATATCTTTAAATCTTCATACGTCCATGCTATAACCTGTTTATAGTCTTTTAGAACATCAATAACCTCTTTTCTAATCTTCTCAGAACAGGCCTTTCCAATTTGTACATTTTGGGGATTCTGCTTTGTTCCTAAGTTGTAGGGATCACACTTACCTCCCTCTTTTTTAGGCAAATCCTTCTACTTTACTACTCCATCAAAGTCAAAGATTTGTTCCAACTTAATCACTCCTTTGGGTAAGAAATTGCTCTTCAAGTTGATTATGTCTTCTTCATCCCAAGACATATCAGGCCTTTCTTGTTCATCAATAATTTGGGCCTCAAATACTTCATTGCACGTTATAAAATCTACAATTTGATCCCCCTCAAATACTTGAAAATGAGTTACATTATCTGGCACACTGGGCACATTCACTAATTCTACAACAAATCTTTTCAATCCGAACAGCATTAGGGGTTCCAAAGTGCTAGCAACAACTGCTAGTGCATCTAGCCTATGGTTTAGTTCTCTAGGGATATGCTTTATATTAAAAGCATCAAATGACTCTATTAAATCCCACACCCTATGCCTATAAAAAACCATTCTGCTATAATTGCAAGCATATACTTTCCTCACCTGTCTGACTACTAGCTCAGAATCTGAAAACACTCTGATCATTTTTGCTTTTTTCTTTATATCCATGACTAGTCCATAGATTAAAGCTTCGTACTCTGCAACATTGTTAATACAAGCAAACTATAACCTATATGCTGCTAAGTATGATTTGCCACAAGGATCTATCAGTTCTACCCTAGCACCTGTACCTTGTTTAGACTTGGAACCATCACACTTTAATGTCCACATGCCATCCCTATTCTTTTGATGTTTTGCTTTAGCATGTTTTACCTTTTCTATCACCTGTGCAGTGCTATCTTGCTTATTCCTAGGCAATTCATTCTGGCCTACTTGTATAGTTATATTCTCAGTTTGAGGATTAGAATGACAGACACTTTTACCTTTTGACTCTTCTTTGAAATCTGGAGTTGATTCATTTATGTTGTTTTGAAAATAACTCTCTGAGTGATTAACCTTTTCTTCTTGGGGTTCCACCCCTTTTGTGCATTTTATATACTGATGTTCAATAATGTCTCTGCACATGCCACAATTTTCTTCAGAATGTAACTTATCATGAACTCTACACTTATTTTTGTATAATTTGCATTGAACTGGAAGATTTTGTTCTATGCACTTTTCTATTTCTTGTCTGATGACCTGACTAAAATTACTCAGTGCATTATTTTCTTCATCAAAAGAGTTTCCATCAGACTCAATAAATAATTTTGTTTCTTTCTTGACATACTTTTCTCCAAAATTTAGCATTAAAATTTCCTCAATCTGTACCCCTTTGTTAGTAACTCTGTAAACACCAGGCTCAACAGAAGCATACAATATTTTGTTAGTCCTATTGTACTCTGTGATCATATATTTCATCCTGGGTCTAGCTCCTATTCTAATATGATTTGGCACACCTCTCCAAGGTAACCACATATGTGAGAAATCGGTTCCATATATCCGTTCAAAGTCTTTGACCAGTCTCTACTCAATAACATCCCATAATTTACAGGTATATCCACTACTTGGATGTCAATGAACTGACTTACCCTGGGATCTGAAGCTAACTGCATCTGCATATGCATTAATTCTCCAATCACATTAGCTTTAGTTTTGTCTAACTATGTAACAACTTTGGTAGATTTGGCAGGGGTCAACCCTAAAGTTTTACATATCCCTAAAGGCATAACATTGGTTGAAGCATCTGAGTCTACCATACAATTGTGTATGTTCTTTCCACATAGTCTAATAGTTAACAAGAAAGGAGGAGCATCCTTTTTATCAGCATACATTACAACATTGGTGTTGGATGGCTGCTCAGCTTTCTTATTCTTTTCTTTGGACTACGTATCTCTGTTAGGAACATTAACCTCAGTAGAAACTTCACCTGTCATAGATGCATCCAAGGATTTGATAAAAGCACTTCTAACCCCTGGAGTTTTCAACAATTCACACAAAGGTATACTGACCTTAATTTTCTTTATTTCCTCTGACAAATAATTAATCAGTCTCATCGTCTCTACAGTCTCTGTTTTATTTGTCTGAACCTTTTGTGTTACTGTTCCATTATTTGCATTGTGATTGGCCTTCAATATAGCAGGGTTGTTCCTAGCATTCTGGTCTGGAGGGGTATTAAAATTGTCAGGAGGAGTAGAAGTGGTGAAAGGTCCTCCTGGCCTAGGGTTATTTCTTAGGTTGTAAGTATGATTCTTACTTGACTGTTGGAAGGCTTGCACCTCCTCTGTCACATACAACACCTCATTTTCAGTTTCAAATGGAAACTAAAAAGCATTCAGTACTAAGGCTGTCTCAGGATATAGATTTTCACAACAATATGGTTCATCTTCTAACAATTGGTCATCTTCTTCTTCTCTAAATGTGAAAGTTTCTAAGTCTAGAGCAGTATCATACCCTGAGGGTACTATTTCATTGCCTTTGGGAATTAAGAACTCAGACATAGGAGCCTGCACATCCACATTAAAAATACTTGCTACCAGATGAAACTGAGGATAGTCTAATTCTGCATGGGCACTAGTATTATGGATCCTACACTAATTCTTTAGTGCTACCTTAGCCATTTGAATCCTAGCCATTTGCTTGGTATTCTGGTTATCCACATTCTCAAATGGAGAAGCTAAAGTGCCATTATTAGGCCCAGTGTTCTAGGTTTTAGGTGGTCTAGGTTGATTCTGATTCTTGTTATTGTTATTCTAGGCTTTGTTATCTATAGCTAGTCCCCTATTTTGCATCTGTTGTCCCTAATTATGACTCTGATGCTGACTGTGATTTTGACCTTGATTAGAACTCTGAACCTGATTATAACCCTCATTCTGATTTTTGTTATGGTTGGGGTTGTAATTCTAGTTTTGACGCTGATTATAGTTTTGATTATATCCCTTGTTGTTTCTACCATAGAAATTCTCATTTCTCAATTGTGTCATCTCAGTGGTCAATCTTCTCAAATGTGCAGTGATTTCTTTGATATCTTCCCTTTCCTCTTGTGCTTTTGCTATAAATGTATCCTGAGATGGTTGGAAGAATGATTGGCCATTGTTCTGATTAAGATTGGTAGTATTACCAGTGTAAGGTACTATAGCCTGAATTGGAGTAGGGTTATACACAGGTGTGTATGTAGGGACTGGATTTAGCATTGGAGTATTATGAGTGGGTACTCCATTCCAAGGTTGTGCTTGATGTTGTATTCGAGGATTTCCTCCATTGAGGAATGGATTATAGGTAGTCTGCCTCATTTCCTGATTAACAGAGGCTGCCTCTTTGTAGGCTTTGGATATTGTGTCTATGTTAGGCTTTCTCTTGACAAACATGGTAGTTAATGGATCTAAAGCAACATAGTACATAGCTAACAATGTATTTGGAACCAATGTGTATGGTGTTACCAACCTAGAAGATGCCTTTTGAAACCTATCATTAAAGTTATCAATTAGTTCTCCTTCACCTCTCTTGATTGTGGCCAATTTATGATACAGGATAGAAGGATCCACTAGTCCCCTAAATCTAGACAGAAATGCTTCTTCCATCAGTGTCTGGGAAGAAACATAGCCATTAGGTAAATTCACATACCAGTTGGATGCTTGTTCATTGAAAGTGTAAGGAAATAATCTGCACACAACATCTTCATGTTCTAGTCTGGCTCTAAAGCATGCCTCTTTAAATATCTTGATATGATCTTCTGGATCTTGATGTAACTAATATTTAGGACATATTTTCTTAGGGTTCTTTGGCATCTCATGATAATCCACAAAATGTTTGGGAGAATTGACATTGAAATAAGCCATTGCAGGTACTTGTCCTTGACCTGGATCTACAGGAATACCTGGATTTATAGGTGGAATTGGAATTCTGGGAGGACTAGGACCTCTAGGAGGACCTGAACCAAGATTTAAGAATCTGTATGAAGAACTGTCAGGACTTACAATATTGTGGATGTTAAAAGGTGACCTGGGAGGCATTCCAGATGAACTTCCTATATTTGATATTTTAGGATTCCACACTAAAGGACTTTTACTTTGTCTCTTGTCAGGTAATTGCACAAATACGTCCTCTGAATTGGATCTAGACCTGGTCACTCTACTACTGTTATGAGCCAGTTTTACTTAAATTTCAACCTTAACTCAAAAATAGGCCCTCCTTCTAGCACCAAAAACTATTGATGATTGTTTTTACACAGTCATAACAAAAGTTAAAATTCATAGGAGAAATCAACTAAGATTACTCAATCCCAAGTTTCCGTATGGTCAGGTCTTGACCGGTTTGGACAGTTCAGTAGGTTACTATGAAGCTATAATATGCAAGGGGCCTTACGTGATTTAAGGTGATTTGACTACTTACTTGACTCAATTTATACAAATTGTTACAAATGTCAGCAAAATTACTATCACTCTGCATAAATCATTTACTGTATATCAAAGCTTTGAATGATGTATGTTACAACATGCTTTTCTTTTCAAATATATCTAAAGATTGTCAATTATCAACTCAATTACCTTAAATTCCTTCAAATGTTAGACAATCTCTTTCAGATTTCTACGTTTTAGCTAATTACTTCAAAGTTTGGGAAAAGTTAGAGAAAGATCAAATTCAACATCACTTGATACAGGATCTAAACACTCTATTATGCACATGGTAAAGTTTACAACAAATTCAATTAACTCAGCAGATCAAATCATTAAATGCAAATGTTCTGAATATTTTCACAAACACGCATTCACAATTGCAAGCTTTAAGAGAAACTATTTCAAATATAAATAAGAGCTAGAGGCCACTCAGAAGTAGATGCAGACCTTCAGATTCATTTATATTCAAAACACATAGCCATTTATGGTTTACAATGTAGTAATGACTCTTAGCTTTATTAGTCAAATTCACAAAAAAACTTACAATGCTTTACAGATACAATAAGAAAGCTAGATGTTTCCACGCATTCCTTAATGTAGACACAGGTGACCTCCTCCACGCTAAAATACTATTTCTATTCAAAGTTCAGACAAATTACAATTGCTATGCTATTTTCTATAAATCCCTGTGTCAATAATATACAAGTAGCTATGTCTCTTATATAGAATTTGAACTTTCAAATGGCTACGGCTACACTTCCATCCACGGTTGAGATCCTTCTATTTCTGATCAATGGTGTATTTTTGTTTCTAACCATTTGCCCAAAATATCTATTTGGCATCTTTATCCTCACTCAAAGGATACCATTGGAATCTTTACAAAATAAGATTCCCCTTTCTCTTCGTTGACTCTTTCCCGCCAAGGCATCTTTATTTGACCTTTTTTCAAAAACCTTTACATTTGTTTGCCTTCTCACTTTTTCAAATATCTTTTGAAATTGTTGATGACACCTTCTACAAAGGTGCAGTCTGCTCCTAGACTTTTTGCTAAAATATATTCCTGCATCACCACCCTTTCTTCTAGCTTCTTCTCTTCATTCTCTGAGCCTTCTCTTTTCTTCTTGTATTTGTTCATTTTAGCCCTCTCTTCCATTAATGTATCTATCATTTTCTTACTGAGAATTGCATCAGGATTTTCTATACAGGGTGTGAATATGGCCTTGAATTCTACTACAGCCCTCTCTAAATCATATGCTAGCATCTCAACACATTCATGTTGTAGGAGCCTTTCTATGATCTTTTTATGCATTTTTATCATATCTCCTACTTTTTCTTCCAACTCCTGTATAATTTTTGTACACCTTTTGAGGTTATCTTCCTCAAATTGTAACTCCATTATTGTTCCTAGCAATTTATTTGACAATGCAACACTAAGTGCTCCCTCATGAATTAATTCATCTACTCTTCTTTCCATTTCTATCAACTGCTCAATCTCTGACCTGCATTCCCTTTTTTGGACCTGACAGTTATGTATGAGTATCATACATTTATTCTTCTCTTTTGAACCAATCTTCCAACTTTCCACAGCTTGCTTTATTATTTGTTTTCCCTCTTGCATGAAATCATTAAACCACTCATCAAAAATATTAGCTTTAAACCTTCTATTTTCCATATCTTTTATCTCCTCTTTGGACACTATTGCTATGTTAGTAGGTAAATCAGGAACTGTGGCATTGGGATCAAATATCCCCTTAATGAATTGCTGTAGCTGGACAATGTGTCCATTTAAATGCTCATGTTTATCTTTATCTTTCCTCAGTATTTCTGCTGTCACCTAGTGCATATCTTCCCATTTAGCAATGTGTTGTTCTCTTGTACTATGCCCAAGGTCAAGATTTAATATCTTGTACTCCTCCAATGTAATCTCACCTTTTGTCTTTTCTTTCTGAGGAATTGCCAAGTTTAATGTTCTAGATCCACTTGGATCTCTTTGAATAGCAAACATGGTTCTAGCTTTCCTTTTCTCTTTCCTCGGAGTAGTATTCTCTCCTAACAAACTTTGTATATCAATAGGTACTATTTGTACCTCTTTCTCCTCTTTTCCTATTTCTTTTCCCAACCATGCAGGGACTTCATTTTCACCTTCTGCAACTTTATCTTCATCAATCACCTCTTCATGAGGTTTCTCTGTTCCAACTTCTTCCTGTTGTTGTTGTTCTTGCTGTTGCTCTTGTTGTGGTGGAACTTGCTTCTCTTCTTGTTGCTGTTGTTGCTGAAGTTGCTCTTGCTCAGTGGGATTATTAAACTATTCTTCTGATTCCACCTCTTCTTCTTCTTTTTCAGTATCACTTGTCTCTGATGATCCTTCTCTAGGAGCTTCTTATGCTAATTCCTTATTTTCTTGATCATCTTCTACCTATTTATCAGGTTCATTTTCATTCATTTTTTCCTCTACCTCTATATCTTAAGGCCTCTTAATTTCCTCTTCCACCTTTTCTATACCTCCTGTCTGTACTTGCTCTGTATGTATTCGTGAACTAGCTTTTACATTATCTTCTTTTATTTCTTCTTCTTGATCTTGCATATTTTCTATATTTTTCTCTTCTTCCCCTGGCTCACCATACATGTTTAGCATGTTCAAAGCATCTGTATCTAAACTTTCTTGTGTTTCTGTAACCTTTTCCTCCATTATCTTCTCCCTTTCAGCCTCCTCAATTTTATGTGCTTCTTCCTGCACATCCTTAATAATTTCTCGTGGAACCAAAGTACGAAAGGGATCTATTGATCCTACTTCTTCTTGTATTCTTTCCTCTTCATGTTCTGTGCTATGTTCCACTTCCATCTCAACTTGATTGCTTGGCTCATCTTCTCCACTTAGGAAATCACTTGAATCCTCTTCTATGTCAATTGCCTTTCCTTTATACATTATTTCTTCTTCACTATCACTGCTTGGAATATGCACAGTTTCTACAGTAGTTTGCTTGGCTTTATAGGTTTCTAACTCTTGCAGCTTCTCTCTAGCCAATTCCATTTTTACTTTAATGAATGCTTGTCCTGGTGTCAAAGGTGTGGATGCACTGGCTATATTTTTCAGATTTTCACTCACCTCATGTGCTCCAATTATATCAGTTGGCTTAGAAGTTTCTCCTTTTGATAAACTTATGGGAATTGCCCTTCTTGTTGTTTGTCCTGCTGCCTCTTTTGCAACCTGTGCTTCCTCTGTAGTTACTTCATGGCTTATGGATTTTGTATCAACAAAAGTATCATATGCCATTGCTATTGTTATGCCTAAGGCATATGGATCCATTAATGTGGCATTTTTGTCTTTTTCCACAATCTTAGTTTCCACAAGCCTTCTCTTCTTCTCATAAAAGCACTGCAAGTCCTCATTGGGCTCTACTTTTCTTTTGCTTCCTTTCTTGGGATATGTGACCTCCCTACCTTTAGCTTTTAGCTCTTCAACTTTGTTCTTTAGCCATGTTTTTGAAAACAATATTATAGGTATAGATAATACATCCAATGATGTATTCCAAGGCTTTGACCAATTAGGCTCTGTAATAGGAGCCATCCTTGCTTCTGCATAACTTTGATGTAATAATTGATCATCCTCTCGAACCTCTGGAGGAGCATATATATTGCCAATAGATTTCATTTGTTCAACAGTCAATCTTTTGTGAGCCCTTTTCCTCACCTCCCTGTCATTTTGGCAATCAGCCCAGAAATCGTCAATATGTACTTGTTGCTTATACTTTTTATCTACAAAATTCTGAATTCTGTGGAAAGGGTCAAATCTTCTTGCTAAATCAAACTCTTTGAAACCATAAAATCTCAATTCTTGTTCTGAATATGTTGCAACCTCCTCACTATAACATGAATACTTGCCAATAGCCTAGGGCATTCTTATATTTCCCCTGTTATTAAATTTTCTCTTGTACATCCTAAAAACATTCAAGTTTTGTCTTGAAAATTCTAACACAACTAGCTTGTCATATGGATATCTAGGCAACATAAATGGCTTCCCTTCAAAGCCCTCAGTTCTTATATAAGTGAAGTATTCAAATTGTATAGACCAAGAACTGTGCAATCCAATTGCATTTTCTACATCCTTAGATAACCTCATGTCAGGTTCTTCTCTCAATAATCTTACCAGGTAAGTATAAAAAACACCATTGACCAAAGCAAAATTCTTTAAGGCATTCTCCTCTTGTAGGATAGGGTAGTGTTCATACACCAGCTTTTGATTAGGACCATTTCCTAGGCTACCTAATCTTTCTATTCCATGAATGTAAGGCCTGATTTATGTAGCACAAGAGTATAACACATAAGAAGACATATAAAATGGCAACATCTTCTGCTGTCTCTGCATAGATTGCCTCCAAATGGCTGTGCTAATAGTCTTGGCCCAGTGGATTTGTCCTTGTTCCTTTTCTCCTTTTTCTTATGAATTCTATGACTGTGAACATCCAAGGCTCACATTTTGTACCATCTCTTAATCCAACTAGTATACTCAGTATAGTGATCATCAAATGAATCTCCTCCTCGAAATGTATCCTCATCAGATTTTTAGGAATTCTGGCCACAACTTTAGGTTTATTTTCAGGACTGTACTAGTTACAGAATATTTTACCTTT
Organism: Cunninghamia lanceolata; assembly: GCA_027924645.1. Lineage (NCBI taxonomy): Eukaryota > Viridiplantae > Streptophyta > Pinopsida > Cupressales > Cupressaceae > Cunninghamia > Cunninghamia lanceolata. The sequence continues at coordinate 10,291,762 of BSBN01000178.1, read as the reverse complement.
ACATTCTACCTCATTTGTGTAGAAACTCTCAATATATTGATCAATATCAATATCACTCATCTTCTCCTTGATTTCTAATCCAAAAGTTCTTGCAATCCCTTCAGGAGTCAGATCAACAATTAATCTATCATGTAACATAATTTTTCTTGTAGTAGTATCATATAAAATTATGCAATCCAAACCTAAATCCCTAGCCTCCATTGCCAGAGGAAATCCTGCAGCTCTGTATAATTTCCTATCCCAAATGCATTTCATATCTAGTGAGGCATCCACAGCTGTGATTTTCTTTAATACCTCTTCTGCATCATAATGGCCTATGTTTGTATCCGTGCCTATCCCACCTATGCTTATCAGGGATGGACAACCTCTGTATAGCGGCAACTCTTCTTTCTCTATCTCCTTTCGAGGTTTTCTTTCCTTTTTTATATCTTCCCCTGTATCTTTCTTTGGTTTAGGGGCCATCCTATAGAAGCATACCTCTTTTAACTTCTCATTTTACTTCATGTTTAGGGTTTTTTACTGTCGAAACCTACTTTTACCATTTACCCTAGCTTGTTTGCTTTTTCTATTTTAACTTCTTTGAATTCACTAAACTCTACTCATCTAATTAACTAGTTAAAATAGTAATTTAACTAATTCTTACTTTTTGCAATGAAATTAATGGAATTAATAGTTCATTTTAACAACTGAAAGTAAGCAGCATTTGGATAAATACCTGTTGTTAGCGACCATTTACCGTTGACTTACTTTTCCATTTTCACCTTTTTCCAGCTACTGTAAACCTCTTGCCTCTGGTAAATTCTGCTATTTCACTGCAACAGCTCTTTTTTCTGCAATTTTCACTCTCCACAGTATATTCAATAGTGAAATAACATTGAAATTGTTCTAACCCTCGTTAAATTTCCCTTTGTTTGATTATTAAATTCGCATTATTTAGAGTAATTAATGCATTACGTCCTCAGCCATTATTACAGTGTTTATGTTTTTCAAACTTTTTACCATTAGCCTATTTCAAGATGCATACTTTTTCTTTGTATATTTCCTTGTATGTTTCTATTGTACATTTTCGTTGTATCTCTTAACATACAAGCCTTTTATGCAAGCAACTAATGTTTCTTACTCTTTTTGCTTTTCCTTACACATTTGTACCTTCGGCTTTGTATATATCACTTGTATATTCTGTTATTTAAATGCACATACAAACACCATATACATTCATTTCCTTACCACTTTTTCTCTCCGTGATGTCTTTGTTTCTTTGTATCTTGGCATTGTACATCGCAAATATACAAACGCCGAAACATACAAAGAATTTACCATTTCTAACTTCCATGACAAATCTGCCTTGTATCTCCGCCTTGCATCTTTTAAATGTACAACTGCTTGTATATCGCAAAATATACATAGTTACTATACAAGCAAACTTGTACATTCAATGGGGTCCACCTTACCTCTCAATAATGCCTTTCCGCAATGCCTTTACTTCCTTTTGAACTTTCGGACCTCAAATTGTTATAAACTGTATTGTATTTACCATCGCATCCGTAATACACATAAAACATTGTATATTTCACTTTGTACATTCTGAAATATACAAAGACTAAAACATACAACAATTTAACTTTATTCCATAATATCTTTGGTTCCGGCTTGTATAAAGTGCAGTGTATATCGCATTGTACAAAAGCAATATACAAACTGAAATATACATCGACTTTATCATCTTTGATAACGTTTGAGTTTCATGCTTTGTATAAATCGATGCATCACAAAATATACTTTAAGTCTGAATGCATCATTTATACTGTACTTCATTTTTCTTTCAATTCCGCTTTGTATATTTCACAATATATGTCTCCCGATACCAAATATACAAACCAACAAATATACAACCACTATTCTTTATTTCACTACCATTTCGATTCCGCCTTGTATATAACTGCAATGTATATGACCAAGCATACATATACAAAGTGCAAAAATATACAATGAATATGTCAAATTTAATATCTTTTCAATTCCGCGTTATGTATAACCTGTTGTATATTTACCTTGTACATTTTCCATTTGCTGAATATACAAACCCAAAGTATACATAGCGGACTTCAACATTTATTCACTCTAACTTTGACTTTTTCGGGCCCGACTTGTATATTAAGATCAAGCGTTAGCAATATGTATACAAGTATAACAATGTACATTTTAAACCTGATGACCTCTTTTTTGTGACTAAGGTGACAACTCGATATACAAATGCATTTTTATATGAAATGACCTTGTACATACAAAGAACTTTGTATATACAAAATACAAACCTTCTAATTGTACATTTACCAAAAAACCTTATAACTTGCAAAATACAGGGAATTTTGAGATGGTTCAAAAAGCAACCCCTATTCATTTTTCACAAAGAATTCCCCTATACTATGCAATGGTACTCAATGTTGTTTTTTCTTTAATTTCACCAAGGTTTTTACTTTCAATTACCTTTTCCCCTTTACCACCAAGCAAGCCCACACACAGAAGCAAGCAAAAGCCAGCTACAGTAGGGGTCCTCCTTTTGCTAGGGATTGAAATAGGGCGTGTTGTGAACATCACAAAAGGACCACTCTGTGGAGGTACATACTATTTTGTAACCATGGACCAGTACGCCATTCCCATACATTGCAAGTGACATTTCATGTGACCTTTCCAAAGAGCAAAGTTGGTTCCATCAAACTTCAAACTATCCTTCTTGTAAGATGACATCCTGAATCTCCTCAAGCGATTAAGCTCCTTTTAGAGGAACTTAGCTCTGATACCAATTGTTAGCTACCATTGCACCAAAAGATTGACCTATTAATGCCCGATACAACCACTTGACTTAACAAGCACGAGGGGTGGTTAAGCCCTTGTCGCAAACCACCGCAGCACAACGCTGAACAAGGAGACCAAGGGCCACACCTTGCAACACTTTATTGGTATCCTCTTAGAAAATGTGGCATTCAAGAATCCAAATCCACAACCAGGTCAAGGAGTTGCCCCAGTTTAGACAAGGATCAACTTATTATGTGTGAAATGATGGACAGACATGGAGAGATGGACCTATTGATGGTGATGTCAGTCACACACAAACACACAAATAAAAGTTACACAACAACCCTTATTTATCTTGAAAGATACGATGAATTCAAAGAGTTCATGATCCCAAGTCTCCATTGATTAGTACATAATCTACTGACGTTACTCAGTGGTTAATGTGAGTTGTTGTTTTCCATTTTGGGGCCTTACGTAGATCAGTAGATTCTACTTTCTGCACATATGCTACACATGAAAGTTGCTCTACACAGTATATTTCTTCAAATAATGTGTCTATAGATTGATATTTGCATGATATTTTCAATAGTACATGCATCTAACTCAAAATATGCTAATGATATTTAGTTATCTACGAGATGTCAGCATATTTCTCCATTCTGCTTTCTATTTATCATGATTTATAGTTATGGAAGTGATTCTTATGAAATTAAAATGAGAAAAAGGGTTAGAGAATGAGATTCCTAAAATTACTTGATTGAGATCATTGATCCACATACATGTTCCCATACAGCAATGAAGAGAAGAAAACTAGAATCATACTTCACCAGGACATTCCACAAATCCGCTTGATCCAGTGTAAATCTTCAAAGGAAAAGTTGACAACATGCAATGAAATGAAAGCGCTTCTATTTGAACACATGATTCACCATTACATATCCATAAATCAACTTGAAGATTATGTAAAGTTTATAATCAAGATGTAATCTAGAGCTTCATCTCCATTCAGCATGCTAAAGAACAGGTACACTTACAATGATCTGAGGAAAGAACCTTGATGTTTCAATAATTCAGTCCTCACTAGTCTCAGTAATCTGATCTCCTATATTAAACTGTCTGGTCAGATTTTTTATGATTGACCTCCTTCCTTCTATAGAGTAAAGGGGCTAAATATATATCTCTGGTTATTCCCAATACAGTCCCTAAACCATAGTTAATCAACGGTCCACATCCCCAAGTGCAGCATCAGACGGTGGAAAACAAATCCCACCAAAACCTCGAGCAGCATACCCAGACAGAGCGCCACTCCCTTAATAATGTTTCCACTTGCAATTTCCTCCACAGTAAAAGCCTTGACTTCCCCTACTTTGTTTGTGATCTCTCATGATCCGATCCGCCGCTTGGGATGTCCCTTCCATTAAAGCCTTGTCTTTACTTCTACCTGCATGCCATCAGGTTCTGAAATGGATTCAAAATCCTCTCGCTTTGCCTTCCTACCCTTTTTTATTTGCATTTTGCAAATGCACATCGTCCTAATCATCGACATAACCATCCTTAGTCAGAGCGAGCCAAAAATGTCCCATCAACCCCATCTTTCTGGCCAATGCACCTCATCATCCTTACCTGCGCACCTACGGTCAACATACAGAAGTTAAGCACCATCACTTAATAAACAACAGGAAGATAAACATTTAAATCAGGTTGAAAGTACAAACATAGATAATCGGGTTCTGAATCTGTGAAAATCCGCATGCATACAAGTATTTAATCCCTTTTCATAACCTTTTCGGTTTCGCTACCTGCATGTAAATTTTCAGGTGCTTAACATACAAACCTAAAAAAAGCACCTGCCGGACCCAACTGGTCATGCATTATAACCTTAACTTTCTTCATTAATCAAGATATGATGATGATGTCATTATCAAGGGCGGGCCTCATTAAAGTGTGAAAGGATGACGCTAAGGTCATCCTAAAGGAAATTGAGAGTCCAAGAAATATGACCCTGATATTGAGGAATATCACCCTCCAAATAAGATGATGTCATGGTTATGTCAAGCTTTTACATATCGGGTCATGATTTTAAGGTCAGGGGATGTTTGAAATGTGACCCCCGCGAGTAAAATATGACCTCCTTCAAAAATATCTAGATGACGTCACCGTCAGGGTGATTTCCTTTGTTGGTCGAGCTTAGATGATGTCATCGTCATATTAGCAGCAGTGTGATATTTTATGACAGGGTGATATTTGAAAGATCAGGTGATATTTGAAATATGACCCCCGCAAAATATAAGATGTTTGTCAGGAAAACACCACAATCACGTAAAATTGACGTCTGGAGTTCGCAGACCAAATGATTATCGGATGATAAAATTGGATCAGGGTGATCAAGCATACGGTGACTGATATTTGAAATATGACCCCCCTAGGAATATTAGGGTTGACCAGAACTTTGACTTGTCATAACTTTCTTATTTGGCCAAATTTTAGGGTGATGCAAAAAGCAAACCTGTCTAGAATTTTACACTCTTTCACATGGCAGGCTTCCTGAGGAAAGATTTAGACTTTGAATTTTGGGTTTAGACTTGAAGATCACAAATACACCTAACACTAGGTACATGCACACTGACTGATGTTGTTTTTACCATTACAGCCTAGAGCACAAAAGCAAGGGAGCAAGCCACAACAAGGGTCCTCGTTTTGCTAAGGAGTAAAATGGGGCGTGTTGTGAACATCAAAACAACTAGAAACCAAACAAAACAATAAAAAATTAAAGCCATTAAAGGAAACTGAATGAAATAAATTCATAACTTCCAACTATCTCTTCTGCAAATCATCATTTAACTTGAGACTCAATGTATTCAATAAGGTACATGAATTTTCCTTTCAGTTTAAGTGGGTGCACATGATTAATAATCCTCATCTTAAAAATCAATTGAACAAACCAGTGCCTGATATTAGCCTATGTAGGTGAGGACATTCCCTCATAGCCTACCGGATAGAACCTTGCTGCCAACAGGCATCCATAGCCCCGACAAGGTTATCATTACAATTCTCCTAAGTAGAGCTCCACTGCCAGCGAGCGTCTATAGCCCCAGTAGAGTTACTTAGATGGCTTAACCTAGATTTTCAGTAAAATCCATTTTATTTATTTATTTATTTTAATTTTATATTTGATAGAAACTTCATAAGATATTGCAGTTGTAACTTCATGATGCAAGGAGTGGTCACTTGCTGAAATTAAGCTGAGAATTGTAATGGTAGCAAGGGTGACCTCTGATTTTTCACCTAATATCTACATTGGTAAGTTCAACAAACCTAAGGATTTTAGGTGTGTCATCGTGAGAAAGCTTCCTTGAATACTCAACCCATTCTTATTGAATACAAAATTTCACAAGTCAAACAACCTTCTACATTCGTGACAGTCACAACAAGTTATGTATAAATTTCAAGTAATTAGCCTGAATGATCTAAATTTTCTATTGTTTTCAGTGGTTGTGAGTCTACTCCTTCATACTCCAAATCAAAATAAACATCCCTGCTAAGGAAACACAACAAAGCAAACAAAACAAGTAGACTGTACAAACAACTATACAACAAAAGTACACTATGATACACATGACTGTCATGGTGCTACTTCAGGCTTGAAAATAGTGTTTGAGAAACTGTCCATTGAGTGGTAGTGGAACATCTTCACTAGTTAAGGTCTTGAGCTTGTAGGTGCTATCTCCTAAAATCTCAGAAATTTGAAAGGGACCTATCCAGAGTTTATCAAACTTACCATGATCACCTTTCCTTTCATGTGCTTTGTCCCACATCACAACTAGATCTGAGACTTTGAAAGCCTTAATTCTGGCTCTTTTGTCAAACCAGCGCTTAACAATAGCCTGATGTTTAGTAAATTGGTCAATTGCTTCACTTATTTTTTCCTCTAGGTGCATCAACTGCAGCAACCTAACTTCTTTCTTATTATCTATGCCCAGGTATTCTTGTGCAAACTGTAGTGTGGGAATCTTCAAATTAACAGGGAGGATGGGATCTACCCCATATACTAAGTGAAAAGGTGAATTTCCTAATGCAGCCTTATTCCTGGTTCTATCTACCCACAAGGCATATTTCAATAAAGTGTTCCACTCTCTTGGGTTCTTCTCTATCAATTTCTTTATGATGTTTAATAGGTTCTTGTTTGTGGATTCTGCTAATCCATTCCCCTGGGGATAGTAATTTGAGGAGAATTTCAAGATGATCCCATAGTCAAAAGCCCAACTTGATAGTTTAATTGAAGCAAAAGCAAACCCATTATCACATACTAAAGCATATGGAACTCCATACCTGGTCACTATATTGCTTTCCAAAAACTTAATGACATCCTTAGCATTACATGTCTTACTATTGACAGCTTCAGTCCACCTGGTACAGTAGTCAATAATAGTTAAAACATACCTATGGCCTGAGGATGATGGAGGATTGATAGGTCCTATGAAGTCCATTCCCCATTGAGAAAATGGGTGCATCTCCATCACTGGCTGCAAAGGTTGAGCAGCATATTTTCCTCTGTTTGCAGCAACCTGACACATATGACAACATTTAATGTGTTCAGCAGTATCTTTAAAAATTGTTGGCCAATAATACCCTGCCCTGAGGATAACATGAGTGGTGACTAAGGATGATCCATGTGCAGTCCCAAACTCATCATGAAATTCTATTAGCACCTTATCTTCTTCTGATCTTTTCAGGCACCTTAGGTATATCCCCTCATAGTTTTTCTTGAAAATGACTCCTCCTTTTATCATGTATTTCTGTGACCTTATCTTCAAGGCTCTCCTCTATGAGGCCTGCAGTCTTGAGGGACATCTTCTAGTGATCAGGATGTGTCTGATGTCTGAGTACCATTCTCCATCTTCCTTTGCTTTCACAACATACTGCTAGCTCATGATATTAGGATCAATCTTTGATATCATCTGGCTCAACGCCTGTCCTCTTACTAACTTCATGGGTGTTATGTCCATATCATACTCTTGGAGGATAGTGATCCATTTAGCTCTTTTCTCACCTAGTTCACTTTGTATTAATAACATCTTTACTGCTACATCAGGTACCACAACAATCACTTTACTTCTTAGAATGTAATGCCTAAATTTCTTGACTGCTCGAACCAGAGCAAGCGCTTCTCTTTCAACGTCCACGTACCTGAGCTCTATGTCTCTGAAAGGATAGCTCATGAAGGCTATAGGCTTTTCTTCCTTTTCTTCATTCCTCTGTGTCAACACTGCTGTAGAAGTATGCTCTGAAGCAAATGAGTAAATGTAAAAGTCCTTAGTATAATCTAGACTGATCAGAACTGGAGTGTTAGATATGGCTTTCTTAATATCTTCAAAAGCTACTCTAGCTTTAGGTGTCCACTCAATTTTAGCATCCTTCTTGAGCATGGCGTTCAAGGGTCTGACTATTTCTGCAAAGCCAGTGATAAATTTCCTAACAAAATTAATCTTACCAAAGTAAGATTTGAGCTCCATCCTGCTTCTAGGAAATTGCATCTTCATGATGGACTCTACTCTGTCAGGATCAATGATGATCCCATTTTCTGTTATCAAGTGGCCCAATAATTTCCCTGTGGTTATCCCAAATATGCACTTCTTAGGGTTCAGGGATATTCTGTATTGCTCACACTTCTTCAGCACCTTTCTCAGGTCCTCTACATGGTTTCCTCTATCTTTAGAGAAAACTGTTAAGTCATCCATGTATATGACTATGCATTTACCAATCAAGCCTCTGAAGGCTATGTCCATCACTCGCTGAAATGTTGCTCCAGCATTTATTAACCCAAACAGCATGCACCAGTAAGCGAAGATCCCCCACTTTGTACTGAATGCAGTTTTCAATCTGTCTATTTTGTCCACCATTACTTGGTTATAACCAGAGAAACCATCCAGAAATGACATCATCTTGGCACCATTCATAATTTGCAAGACTTCATCTAGAGAAGGAAAAGGATAATTGTCCTTTTTAGAGGCTCTATTTAAGTTCCTGAAGTCCACACACAATCTGATGTCACCATTCTTTTTCCTTACTGGGACCAGGTTTGCCACCCACATGGAATGTCTCACAGGAAATATGATCTTGGCATTAAGTAGCCTTTTAACCTCTTCGAAGATGATGGGCTCTAGCAAAGCATTGACAAGTCTTTGTTTCTTCCTAAAAGGCTTGGCATCTAGCTTCAAAGGTATTGTATGAGTGATGAATGATGTGTCGTAGGTTTTTAGTTCATCATATGTCCAGGCAATGACATGGATATAATCTTTAAGAGCTCAGGTTATTCCTTCCAACTCTTCCTCTGTACATACCTTCCCAATCAGAATGTTTCTTTTTTTATCATCCTGTCCAATGTTAACCTATGAGTACTGTCCTTCATCGGCCTTTGGGAGATCCTTCTATTTTAGCATGTTGTCTAGATCAAATGCTCTTTCTAGCTCTATCATTCCCTTAGGAATCCTATTACTAGACAACTCTAGGATTTCTTCTTCCCAGACATGATCTTCCATATTTATTTCATCTATGATCTGTGCTTCAAAAACATCTCTGTTGGAAATAAAATCCAATATATGTTGATCATCACCAAATACTTGAAGATTAGTTACATTGTCAAGCACAGAAGGAACTGATACTAATTCTACTGAAAATCTTTTCAAACCAGATATGGACAGAGGTTCCAGAGTACTTGCAGCCTGGGCCAAAGCATCTGCCCTGTGATTTTGTTCTCTGGGTACATGGGTGATATTGAATGCATCAAAATCTTCTATCAACTCCCACACCCTATGTCTATAATTGGATAGTCTTTTGTAATTGCAAGAGTATATACCTCTTACCTATCTCACAACCAATTCTGAGTCTCCATAGACATGTAGAATTTTCACCTTCTTTCTAAGTGCAAACAGTATCCCATGAATTAGAGCTTCATACTCTATTACATTGTTTGTACATGGGAACTACAATCTGTATGTTGCTAAGTAGGATTTTCCAGATGGATCAATGAGATCTACTCCTACTCCAGCTCCTTGTTTTGACTTGGATCCATCAAACCTGAGGATCCATAGCTTACCTTCAGCTAGAGGCTTGTCTAGGCCTTCTTTCTTCCTTTTTTCTCTGGCAGCTGCACTATTTGATAACCACTTTAATTTCAGTATCTCAGCTTTCTTAGACATCACCTTATTAGCCATATGGGAAGCTGATATTTCTTCTTTTCTCTAACCATCAGAAGGAACATCTTCTGGACTGGGCAACATCTGCCTTTTCAAAATATGTAGACACAATGAACAAGCAGTTTCTGAATGTGGTGCTTCGTGTAACCTACACCAGCCTTCAATCAAGACATCCTATGAAAGTCTTTGCTGCTGCATCATCTTTTGGATCTCTTTAGATAAAAATTCTCCAAATTTGGATAGATTACTGCCCCTATCTTCATCAGATAACTCATAATCTAATTCCACTAAACAATCACTCCCTGGGGTGATTTTCTTCTTGTTCTTAGCATTACTCCTATTGCATACCAGTATCTCTTCTGTTATCTAAATAGAACCCTCATCCTATTGTGTGCATTCTCCTATTCCTGCAGAAGACAAACAGAAATCAATTTCACTATCACTATCTGCAGAACTCACCTCTGGTGATGATGAAGATGCTTCAATGTATGCTTGTTCTAGCTCCAACATGTCTAAGCAGGCATCACAAGCCTTTTCAGAATGTGCCTCATCATGCAACCTACACCATCCATCAATTAGAATATCATGAATAATCATTTTTAACAGCTGACATTGTTGCACCTCTTTAAGCAAATGCATCTCAAAATTCTTGAAATGATCTACCTCTACTTCATTTTTTAGGGTCACAATCAGATTCTAAAGTTATTTTATCATCTTGAGGGCCATCATCATGATCATGGACATCAAACATTAGGATCTCCTCTATGCTGGTAGTTTGGGGTCTGATGGAGTAAACTCCAGGTTCCACATCCACATACATGATTTTATTGGTTTTGTTATATTCAGTGATCATGTGTCTCATGCGGGGTTCAGCATCTATCCTTATTTGGTTTGGTATCCCTCTCAAGGGTAAGCACATATGACTGAAATCAGTCGACATGTATCCATTGAGGGTTTTTGACCAGTCCCTGCTAAGTAACATCCCATATGTATTAGGGATATCAACTACCTGAATATCAATATAGTACTAATTTCTAGGATCTGATGCTAACTACATGTGAATGTGAGTCAGTTCTCCTACCACGCTCACCTCTGTTGTGTCCAATTGTGTTACTTTCTTTAATGATTTAGCAGGATGTAACCCTAAAGCATTGCATATGGATAGGGACATTACATTGGTAGATGCTCCTGAGTCCACTAAGTAGTTGTGTAAATTTTTACCAAACATCCTTATGGTAAGGAGGAAAGGAGGTGACTCACTTTTCTCTTTGTATAGGGTCATATGGGAAATCTCTGTAGCTTGAACAGTAGCTGAGGTTTTATGTTTAATGTTAACATCTCTAGCAGCATGATCTTTATTTCCAAACTGACCTAAGATATGATTATCTTCCTTTTGAGAAGGATCATCCAATGATTTCATGAAAGCTTTCTTGATAGTAGGGGTTTTAAGCAGCTCTAACAATGACAGGTTGATTTTAACCTTTTTCATTTCATCTACCAGATATGTAACCAATTTGTCAGAATTAGGAGGCTGATTTGTAGCTTTTGGTGTTGTGTTCTATGGTGCCAAATATTGAGCATTAACCTTGGGGAATCCAGGGTTATTACTTGCCTTAGGATCAGGTGGAGTGTTAAAATTGTTTGGAGGCAAGGATGTGGTCAAAGGATCAGCAGATCTATTTGAGTTAATCCTCAGGTTGTAATTATGCCTACCTTGAGGTTGCTGTTGATAACCATTGACTTCCTCATGCTCAATTGATGGCTCATTCTCATCCTCAAACGGAAAAATATAGTTAGATTCAAAATCCATGGCTAATTCCTCACATGTTGAGGTGTAATCCTGATGAGAAGGAATTGTCAGCTGATAAGGATGATGCATGAACCTTTCAAGCACTAAGGCAAAATCATACTCACAGGGGACAATTTCATTTCCCTCTGTATAAGGTGGATTTCCTAAAGTATTGGACACTTCAGCTTGGAAAATACTGGTAGCAATCCTAAATTGAGGACAATCTAGCTCTGCATGAGCATTGGTGTCATGCATCCTGCACTAGTTTGTAAGTGCTGCCTATGCAAGGTTTACTCTAGTGGTCTGTTTAGGTTCACTAGGAGGCTGAATGTCTAGCGGTGATGGCAAGGAACCATTATTTGGCCTAGTGTTCCACACTCTAGGCTATCTAGGAGGATTATTGTTGCCATTGTTGTTATTGTAATTATTGTTGTACCCCCTATCAGGATAATTAGATCTGTCATTGGCATAACCTCAGTTCTGATTTGGTTGAGAGTAGAAGTTTTGGCTCCTCAGATGAGTGATCTCAGTAGTAAATTTCCTTAACTGTGCTGATATTTATTTGATTTCTTCTCTCTCTTCTTGAACCTTGGCCACTACACTCTCTGTCTGAGGCTTGAAAAAGGAAGACCCATTGTTATTGTTGGATTATTCCACAACCTGAGGTGCTTTTGTTTGTCCTAGATATTGTAACAGTTGGCCATTCCCATTTGGTTGTGGCATGATACTGAGTGGAGGTATCTGCAAAGGGGCTGGCATGACAGCTGAAGGTATTATGACTCCATTGGTCTATTAGTGGACAAGATATGTTGGATAACCTAGAAGTGTAGGGAAGGCAATATTTGGTGTGGGAACAGGAGCCAATTGTTGACTGACTTTGATGGCTTCTTCAAAAGCTTCTGCCAAAGATGTTCCACCAAGATGTGTTCTCCTGATAAACATGGAAGTCAAGGGATCTAAAGCTGAGTAGTATATGCTCCTAGTAGCTTCATCTACTATAGCATAAGGTGCTACTACCTTTAAGAGCATTTTCTAGAATCTTGCATTGAAGTTAGCAATAGGCTCTCCTTCAAATCTCTTGATTGTGGAAAATAAACGATAGTTCATTGAAGGATCTATAGGTACCTTGAACCTGTCCTTGAAAGCTTTTTCCAAGGCATCCCATGAACCGACTAAACCCTGACCTAGACTGATATACCAGTTATAGGCTTCTTCTCCTAAGGAAAATGGGAATAACCTGCATACCACATCTTCATGCTCAATTCTAGCTCTACAACAAGCTTCCTTGAACGTTCTAACATGATCATCGGCATTCTGATATGGATGATACATCGGACAAATTTTATCAGGGTTCTTTGGTAAAGCATGATATGCATTGAAGGCCAAAGGTGACTCTGCTGTAAAAAATGACATTACAACCAGTGGAGGTTGGACCTAAGGTATGACAGGTTGAGGCTGGACCTGAGGTGTGATAGGTGGTCCTGTAGGTATTTGTAAGCCAATAGGAGTTACAAGAGCACATCCTGGTGAAGCTCCAGACGCACTAGGATCGGGAGAGTGATGAATGTCTACAGTTCTAGGTCTAAATCCCTTGATAGGTAGTTCTTCAAAAAGTCCACTAGATCTGGACCTGGTATTTGGCCTGAAAGCCAAGATTTCTCAAATTTTTAGGAAAAATTGGCTGGTTTACTATAAAGATCAGTTGGAACTCCATAGCCAAGGCTGTGTTTATGGTTAGAATTTGAAACTAACAGGCTGTTTAAGCAATGTTTGCAGGAATCTGTAGTTTTCTTGTTTGGGTCATCCTTCTAGTGCCAATTCTATGTTGATGGTGATGTCAGTCACACACAAACACACAAATAAAAGTTACACAACAACCCTTATTTATCTTGAAAGATATGATGAATTCAAAGAGTTCATGATCCCAAGTCTCCATTGATTAGTTCATAATCTACTGACATTACTTAGTGGTTGATGTGATTTTCTATTTTCCATTTTGGGGCCTTACGTAGATCAGTAGATTCTACTTTTTGCACATATACTACACAGGAAGGTTGCTCTACACAGTATATTTCTTCAAATAATGTGTCTACAGATTGATATTTGCATGATATTTTCAACAGTACATGCATCTAACTCAAAATATGCTAATGATATTCAGTTATCTACGAGATGTTAGCATATTTCTCCGTTCTACTTTCTATTTATCATGATTTACAGTTATGGAAGTGATTCTTATGAAATTAAAATGAGAAAAAGGGTTAGAGAATGAGATTCCTAAAATTACTTGACTGAGATCATTGATCCACATACATGTTCCCATACAGCAATGAATAGAAGAAAACTAGAATCATACTTCACCAGGACATTCCACAAATCCACATGATCTAGTGCAAATCTTCCAAGGAAAAGTTGACAACATGCAATGAAATGAAAGTGCTTCTATTTGAACACATGATTCACCATTACATATTTAGAAATCAACTTGAAGATTATGTAAAGTTTACAATCAAGATGTAATCTGGAGCTTCATCTCCATTCAGCATGCTAAAGAATAGGTACATTTACAATGATCTGAGGAAAGAACCTTGATGTTTCAACAATTCAGTCCTCACTAGTCTCAGTGATCCAATCTCCTATATTAAACTGTCTAGTCAGATTTTTGATGATTGACCTCCCTCCTTCTACAGAGTAAAGGGGCTGAATATATATCTCTAGTTATTCCCAATATAGTCCCTAAACCATAGTTAATCAATGGTCCACATCCCCAAGTGCAGCATTAGACGATGGAAAACAAATCCCACCAGAACCTCGAGTAGCATACCCAGACAGAGCGCCGCTCCCTTAATAATGTTTCCACCTACAATTTCCTCCACATTGAAAGCCTTGACTTCCCCTGCTCATTTGTGATCTCTCAGGATCTGATCTACTACTTGGGATGTCCCCACCATTAAAGCCCCATCTTTACTTCTACCTGCAAGCCATCAGGTTCTGAAATGGATTCAAAATCCTCTCGCTTTGCCTTCCCACCCTTTTTTCTTTGTATTTCATGAATGCACATCATCCTGATCATTGGCATAACCATCCTCAGTCAGAGTGAGCCAAAAATGTCCCATCAACCCCATCTTTCTAGCCGATGCACCTCCTCGTCCTTACCTATGCACCTACGGTCAACATATAGAAGTTAAGCACCATCACTTAAACAACATGAAGATAAACATTTAAATTAGGTTGAAAGCACAAACACAGATAATCGAGTTATGAATCCATGAAAATCTACATGAATACAAGTATTTAATCCCTTTTCATAACCTTTTCAGTTCTGCTACTTACATGTAAATTTCTGGGCACTTAACATACAAACCTAAAAAAAGCACCCAACGGACCCAACTGGTCATGCATTGTAACCTTAACTTTCTTCATTAATCAAGATATGATGATGATGTCATCATCAAGGGCAGGCCTCATTAAAATGTGAAAGGATGATGCTAAGGTCATCCCGAAGGAAATCGGGAGTCCAAGAAATATGACCCTGATATTGAGGAATATCACCCTCCAAATAAGATGACGTCGTGGTTATGTCGAGCTTTTGCATATCGGGTCATGATTTTAAGGTCAGGGGATGTTTGAAATGTGACCCCCGCGAGTAAAATGACCTCCTTCAGAAAGATCTGGATGATGTCACCGTCAGGGTGATTTCCTTTGTTTGTTGAGCTTAGATGACATCATCGTCATATTAGCATTAGGGTGATATTTTATGACAGGGTGATATTTGAAAGATTGGGTGATATTTGAAATATTGGGTGATATTTGAAATATGACCCTCACAAAATATATGAAGACGTTTGTCGAGAAAACACCACTATCACGTAAAATTGACGTCCAGAGTTCATGGACAAAATAATTATCGAGTGATAAAATTGGATCGGGGTGATGAAACATATGGTGACTGATATTTGAAATATGACCCCCCCAGGAATATCAAGCTTGACCAGAACTTTGACTTGTCATAACTTTCTTATTTGGCCAAATTTTAGGGTGATGTAAAAAGCAAACCTATCTAGAATTTTACACTCTTTCACATGGCAGGCTTCTTGAGGAAATATTTAGACTTTGAATTTTGGGTTCAGACTTGAAGATCACAAATACACCTGACACCAGGTACATGCACACTGACCGATGCTATTTTTACCATTAACTCCCAGAGCACAAAAACAAGGGAGCAAGCCATAGTAGGGGTCTTGTTGATCATGATGTTAGTCATAAACAAACATAGAATAAAAGTTACACATCAACCTTTACTCATCTTGAAAGATACTATGAATTCAAAGAATTCATGATCCCAAGTCTCCGTGGATTAGTTCTTAATCAACTGATGTTACTTAGTGGTTAATGTGTGTTGTTGTTTTCCATTCAGGGGCCTTACATTTTCTCATCAGTAGGATTTTGTTTTTGTAAAGATGCTACACAAAAGGTTATTCTACACAGGATATTTCTTCAAATGATGTGTCTATGCTTAAATCTTTGCATGATATTTATCAATTGTACATGCTTTAACTTCAAATATGCTATAAATCTTCAAGTATCTACAGGATGTCTGCATATTTCATGTTTATTTTCTTCTGATTATCTATTATTTGCAATTGTGATGGTGAATTGTTCTGAAATTAAAATAAATTGTAAAGAATACTTCAAATTATGATGAATCTTCAGCTATTGAGTCACATACACACTTGATACTATAATTAGGAGAAGAAATCAAACCATATTTTCACTAGGATGTTCCACAGCTAGATATAGATGATGCAAACATCAAAGGATGATGAATGAAGACAATATATGCAAACTGATGAGCACTCCAAGGGACACAGCAAATCAAAGCATATATCAAGAATTTAGACACAGATTACTCAGAATTTATGATGATTTGTAATTGAAATGGTCTTCTTTTTCATTAAGTATGCACAAATATGTATGTTTACAATAACTTTGAAATAGGCCTTGATATTTCAGCAAACAAATTTCAATTAAGCTTTGAATGTTTAAAACAAGGCATCCTTGCACCTTTTATAGAATAAGGTGAGGGAGCGGTTACAAATGATCTACGATCAAGATTTATCCATTAAGATCTATGGTGGATATTCCCTTTTGCTTGGTCAACAGTATCTTGTGGCATAGGTTGCCAGCTGGCAACCATCTAGGTAACTTATTTTCCTCTAAGTAACTGATGCAGGTGTTTCCTTTGTAGCACATCTTCATCTACTCCCCAGGCTCTTCTTCTTCATCATGATCATCACTTTCCATGTCTTCATCACCATGATGAATATCCTCCTATATATGGACCTTTAATGTTGTCCTTATATTCTCATATGCTTCTACTATCTTATCAACTTCTCCACCATCCTGAGTTTTAGCTTTGGCAATGGCGTGCTTATGGGCCTGATATTTATCTCTGAGGACTTCTAACTTGCCCTTCCTACTGCTCAATGTTTCATTATAGTTCTCCACTCTAACCTTGATTCTCATGACCTTGTTCATTGCTTCTTTTGTCAGGTGGGTGATAGGATCATCAGCTATTGGTTGGAAATTATTATGCAGAGCTTTTATGGCAAAGTCTATGTCTTGGTTTTCAATTTTACCCTCTACTTTTCCCTCCAGGGTTTCTAGGACTTATGCTTCATAGGACATCATGTCGTGCAGCTTCACACTGATATCTCTCAATTTATTATTGCACTTCTTCAGTACATCAACTTATTATTGCACTTCTTCAGAATATCCTCCTATATATGGACCTTTAATGTTGTCCTTATATTCTCATATGCTTCTACTATCTTATCAACTTCTCCACCATCCTGAGTTTTAGCTTTGGCAATGGCGTGCTTATGGGCCTGATATTTATCTCTGAGGACTTCTAACTTGCCCTTCCTACTGCTCAATGTTTCATTATAGTTCTCCACTCTAACCTTGATTCTCATGACCTTGTTCATTGCTTCTTCTGTCAGGTGGGTGATAGGATCATCAGCTATTGGCTGGAAATTATTATGCAGAGCTTTTATGGCAAAGTCTATGTCTTGGTTTTCAATTTTACCCTCTACTTTTCCCTCCAGGGCTTCTAGGACTTATGCTTCATAGGACATCATGTCGTGCAGCTTCACACTGATATCTCTCAATTTATTATTGCACTTCTTCAGTACATCACATTCAAACCTAGTGTCCCTATACCAAATATCCATCAGCATGGCAATGTTATTATTCAACACCTGATGAGTTATCAAGATCTGAGGATTAATCCTCTTTATTTCACTCAGAGCACCCAAGGCTTTCTCCAACTGGAATGATCTCCTTCTAGCCTCATTCTATAATTTATCAACTTTTTTCCTGGAGATACTCAAAGAATTCCACCTCTGTAAAGAGGCGCTCACTACTTCCTTAGCTCTTGATAGTGCTAATGACATCCATTTTCTCATGATCACTGACTCATGCCTCATGAGGTCCAATTTATTAACCTCCTCTTGTGAAATTGTAGTCAATGGGACTGCCTGATCTAATGATGTATGATCAGGGTTAATCAACCCTTTTATGTATGAGTGTGGTTGGGCAATGTGCTCCTTATGCTGCTTATTCTTTTATTTTTCTCTCTTCACCCTTTGGGTCAAAGAATCTATTATATCCTTCCCTTCCTGACCTTCTTGGTCCTCATTGGCAAATCCTAAATCAACCATGGTGATCTAGAATTCTTCCAGGGTGATCTTGCCTTTCTCCTTTTCAACTATGGGAAGTGCTACTTGGGCGGTCCTTCTGCCCATAGCAGGATCTCTTCTGATGGATGAGGTTAATCTGGCCTTCCTCTTTGGCTTCATGATGGTTTCTGAAAATAATGTCAAAACATCAAACTCTTGAATCTCGAAACCCGATTCCGTACCTATCTCTTTCTCGAGCCATTGAGGTACTTGATCTCTGGATCCCTGTCATCTATCATCATCCTCATGTCCACCCTGATCTCCTGTATCTGTCTCTATTCTCGATGGAGAGGGTGACTTCCTTATTTCTTCCTCATGATGATATTCATAAGGGTGATCTTGTTCTACTTCCTCCTCCTAAGGAGTCTCTTCTTTACGGTGGAGATTCTTGTGGTGCATCCACATGATGATCCTGTAATTGATCCTGTACTTCATCTTCTTTTGTTTCATCCACCTTGGTAGTTTCCTCATCCTAAGGTGTATTTATATCTATGGATATCATTGTATTTGACTTAGGTTCATCTACCTGATCTTGGATCACATTTTGATCCATAGCTGTTGTATCTACCTCCTGAGTCTTTAGGTCATCATGACTTGATATTTCTTTATCGCCTGAGGCTTCTTGAGTCCAGGGGGCATCATCAGTTGATGTATCTTTATCCTCCCTAGCCTTTTCTTGGACTTCAACTATTTTGGGCTCATTAGATATATCTTTTTGTTCTTGGCCTATATCTGGAGCGTTACTCTCCACTTCTTTCTATTTGACTTCTTCAACATTTTCTGTTCTCTCAGGTGCACCTGCTTGATGTTCAGGACTTACATCCTCCCTGTGTGTTAGGTCGATCACTGCAAGGCTAGTCACCTGATCAACTAACTTATCCAGCCTGATTTGTTGGGCTGCCCTCTCTGGACTATCTTCTTTCTCTTGCTCTATTTGTTTCAACTCTTCTAATATCACCCTCTGTGAGGATGGAGTTCCATGAGGTGTCATGCGAGTATTTGAAGCGAGGGTCTCCATTTGTTGAGAGGCTACATTTTCTACCACTTCATCATCTGATAAGTCCATAGGCTCTTCCAATGAGAAAGGACCACCTTGAGTTGCTTTAGTGGCTTCTTTTGCTTACTCTTCAGCCTTCTCAGTCTTAAACTGAATTATAGTAGGAATTGGCACCTCATGTTGCAATTCTTTTCTGAATACTTCACTACTAGATCCCATTAATATTATAGGGTCATGTCTTATTTCACCCCTCATATGTGTTCTTTATTTTTTAGGGGTTGATGTTACTAGGAATACTGCCTTCCTCTTCCCGGTGACCATCATGGGGTCATCTTCTACAGGCTCCTCTTCAATAAGAATATCCTTCTCCACATACTGCTGTGAAGTTTGGCTTTGATCTTGTATTTCTATAGTATCCACAGCTGGCCTCAGGATCTTTTTGGTCTTTTGTTTATCCTCTAGAGGTGGTGCAGACGACGCTAATGCCTATCCTGATGTAGATGCATCCTTAGCTAGTATATCAATTCTCTCAACTATTACCCCCTTAGGTTCATTATCAGTCTTCTTCTTCCCTCTAGGAGGTCCTTTTCCTTATTTCTAGGGTGGCAGCCTTTCCCCATTAGATTTTCTCTTCTCTCCAATAAATTCATCATATTCCTCATCAGGAATCTCCCACCTTTTCCTTTTATTATCTATTGTGATGGCCATCTCCTTCTTCTTCAGTATATTTATTTGTTTATCCACCCATGCTTGGGTCAACTGCAGCACCCCACTTGTAAACCTATCCAATGAAATGTCTTTAAGTTGCATCAAGTTAGGGGCTGAAATGGTGTCATTATACACCTTCTTCTCTTCATATTCATTTGTAAATAACTTGCCATCATCTGTCTTCAATTGTGCAGGCACTAGAATGCAATCAAATGTCTTTATCTGATTGAGTGTGAGTCTTTGATATTTTCTTCTTTTGACCTCAGCCTCATCCTCACAGTCTGTCTAGAAATCCTCCAAGTGCTTCTGATGGATGGGCTTCCCTATGATCTTTTGCATTCTTCCATAGGGGTCATAAGATCTAGCCAGTGGGAATGGCTGTAAATTCATCAGGTTCAGACCACCTATGGCCTTCTTTATGTTTTTTGAATTAGGGCATATGTACCACCCTATAGTTACTGGAAACAATACTGGAGGTAATTTATTGTTTGCTTTATATGCATCTAGTATTGTTGATATCTATATTAGAAACTCCATCAGGACTACCCCATCAGTAGGGTACCTGGGTAACATTAAGGGCTGTCCCTCAAAACCTTCTACTCTGATGTAGGAAAATGTGGCAAACTGGATGAACCAGGCACCATGCTTGTATATAATTTCTTGAGCTTCCATGCTCAGTCTTTTGGTTCTATCTTCCTCCATTGTTCTGACCAGATGCATGGAGAATGCATCATTCATTATTTTCTAATCAAGGAGGTAGTGTGCTCTTTGCAACTAAGGATAATGGTCCCATATATGTGCATCATTTGAACTGCCACCAATCTTTCCAACTGTAGTTAATGCATCAAATGTACCTTTATAAGCACATGAATACACAATATATGAAGTCATGTAAAATGAATAGTCCAACCCCCTAGGTTCATAAGTTGTTCATCTAGAGCATCACTGATGATCTTAGCCCATAATGGCTTGTTATCTATGTAAATGCACATCATGATGATCCTGTACATCTAATCCTTGAAACTTCCAGCAGTAGGCTGGCCTGTCATCCTATTGAGCAAGGCAATCATATACTGATACTCATCATCAAAATCAAACTTGTATAGGTGCACTGGTAATTTGGCAGAGGGAGTATAAGGGCTGTTCTTTGCTCTCCATTGGTACATCCTCTTTCTTGCAGTCTTTTTGTTATTTGTATATTCAATCTCTAGTTTCTTCAGATTCATACTAACTACCTTTTTCCCAACTGGAAGGTTGAAAGTAGAAGTAATCCCTTTTATTGACAGATCTGCATATACCCTTCCGTGTTTTTCTACTCACCTCGTCTTAGGGTTGTAATTTCTGGCACACTCAACTACTAATTCTGGAGTTTCCATGGAATAAGGAAATCCAGCCGCATACCACATTCCTGATACAAAAATGGCATCCAGTAGGGTACTTTCTCTATCTTCGCCCATCTTGGCTGACCATGCCACCAAATCTGTGTTTCCCTGGTGGGTATCTTCGATGACACCATATTTGAACTATACTCCCTCAGGTTGGGCAAACATAGGCTTAAGAAATTCTACATCAGACTTGTTCTTCCTAACATCCGCCATAGACTCCTGCAAATGAACACAACTGGTCTTACAACAATATCCACATGCATTCATATACAACATTATATGTTTACGACATCATGCATATTATACTTATTAATCTTCATTTCATCATGATATGCATAATTATAGAGCTAAACTATAAAAGAAGTTACTACCTGGATATTACAGAAAACGACAATAGGAGGGTTTCTAATTACTTACCTGATTATGTTTTTCTACTGGATTAAGCAGATGATTATGGAAAAGAGGCTCAGATACTGGTAATAATCACGTGCTCCATTCTGTTGTAGGTTGTTTGCGTCCACAGGTAGGTCATACGAGGGTTTGAATGTTCTGGGCTCTGTAAAATCTCATTTCTTTGCAAGGTAAATGTAAAATGACCCTGTAAATTCATTTTTAATCTCATTCTTAAGGTAAATTAGGGCAAATCTAGGTTAGATTGATTAAAACCATTGATCTTCTGCCATGAATCTATGGATGTTGCCAGGTGTTTGCATCGTGTTCGCAATCAGTTGGAATCCACCTACTGCATTTATGTGCATTAAATGTCATGGGGCAAGATGAGGGGGGTGATCCTCAGAAGATCGGATGATATTCAAAATAGTGAGTGATATTCAGAATATGACCCCCTATGTGTAATATGACCCTCCGCCTTTGAGCGGGAAAAACTGATGTCGAAGAGATTGGGTGATGTTGAGAATATCAGGTGTGATATTCAAATATCGGGTCATGTTTTAAATATCAGGTGATATTTGAGATATGACCCCTCAAGACTAAAGTGACCTCCTTTTCGAAAGATCAGGATGATGTCACCATCATATTGTGTAAAATGGTGATCTTCAGAAATATACCTCCACGAGGTAAAAAGGATGATGATGTCACCGTCAGGGTGATTTTCTTTGTTCATCAGGATTGGATGATGTCATCAGCATATTGGCTCTAGGGTGATATTTTGCAACAAGGTGAGATTTGAAAGATCGGGTGATATTCAAAATATGACCCCCACAAAATATATGAAGCTGTTTGACGGGTAAATACCTCTATCACATAATATTGACATCTGGAACTCCGGACTGAATGATTATTGGGTAATAAAATTGGATTGGGGTGATCTTTCATAAGATGACTGATGTTAAGAAATATGACCCCCCTCAGAATATTAGGTTTGACCAGAACTTTGACTTGCAATAACTTTCATTCCCTAATGAATATCAGGGTGATCCAAAAGGCAAACCTGCATGAAATTTTGTACTCTTTCCAACCATGAGGTTATTGACATGAAATATTAACTTTGACTAACTGACCTCATCATGATGACTTACAAAGCTCCCTTATATAGGATCACCTACATGACTTACTTTTACCAGACCACCGAAAAATAGGAAAAACATAAGCCAAGCCAAGCAGAAAAGTTGGGTCCCTATTTTGTTAGGTCAAAATGGGGTGTGTTGTGTAACCACACAACAGGTCCTCATTTTGCTAAGGAGTAAAATGGGGCATGTTGTGAACATCACAACAGGACCCTAAGGGACTGACCTAGTGCCTCGGGGGCTCATTGCTAAATGGCCTTGCCTATGTGATGACACAGAGGCAACGTAGTTTAGGGTGAACCGGATGGACCTAAGACCTAGGTGATAGAAAGGGTATGGACTCAAATAGATAGGAGGACCAGATATGGGATGGAGTGAATTTTGAGCAAGGTGCTAGAAGGTGACAAGATTTTGGCAAGGTTCTTCTTAGATCTAGGTGGTGTCCAACAAGTTGGGTGTACAAAATGATAGTTGAAGTATGATAGAAATCTATTTACTTGATGTTGACTAGTCTAGCACAATCCACTAGTAGAGTTCTGAGAGAAAATGATAAGTGATCCTTGATAGGGGAGAATCACTAGGTTTGTTTGAGATGTGATATGATCAAGAAGAGCTTGGTTCTAACCTTGTTGGATTTTGGAAGAATTTTGGTGAGATTTTGGATGAAAAGTAGTTATGATGTGGAAGAAGAGAGAAATGTTTAATTTGCACAATCTTAGTCAGATTTTGGAAAACTGAGATAGGTTTCAAAAGGTTTTTGAAAAGTTGAAAATTTTGTTGTTGGAAGGTACAGATTTTGCTCTCTAGGTTGGATGCACAGAAGTAAATGTGCCGCAACAGAGTGTTAATGTGCTACAAGTCGTGTCAAATGCGCAACACTGGCAATATTTCAAATGCGTCGTGAAAGAGTTCAAATGTGCTTCCAGTTGGAATAAATGTATTGCAAGTCATTTCAGATGCACAATTTTGGTTTTTGTCTTGGTTTTGTAGAATTTTGGAATGTTTTTTGAGATTTTTCTATTTTTTGGTTTGAAAACTTGGTGTTTTTGAGAATTGAATTTCAATTATGGCAAAGACATAGCAAACACATAGAAGTTTTCATGACTTTTATCTTTTGTTATTTTTTCGTATTTTTGGACTATTTTGACTCAAAAACAAGTACACCCTAGGCTGGATAGGATAATGTTCGTTGAATCCTCTAGTTGTGCATACTCAAAGCGTGTAGTTCCAGGATCTGGTAGCACTGGCTCCCCTCCACGACACTCACTTCTCACACATACCAGATCCAGGTTTCCTTAGGCTCGTACCCCCACTGAACCTTAGGATTGTCCCTACTACCTCTACTAAGAGTCACATGAATCGGGGCTGCTTCAAAGGCTTCGCCCTTTGTATCAACAAATAGGGGTTTTTGGCTTACTAAACAATTGGTTCGTAGTAAAGGCAACTATTCGAGTGGTTACACGTGTGGCGGCACTACTCTCCATTATGGAGTCTCCCAGCCTCTAAGGGTTATGCCTTAGAGGGTTTTGGGGGAGGTTGGTCATCAGTGTAACACAGTAGCACTCGTTGCAGGAGGTTTTCACCTCAAGCACAATTTATTTTAAGTGGCTTTGGTAGGGCTTGGCTTTAGCCTGTTACCACTTAGGGTCCTTCCCACTTGGATAGGCATGCATCCAAGGGCAGGCCCCTCTAAAGGTTAAATAAATGGAATGACAAGTCTGGCATTCTGGTCAGCCAGTTAAGGGGAGAGCATAAGCCTATTATCATTCACAGTCACAGAATACACTGATTAATCCAAACCTAGTTAAAAGTAGAAAAACTAAATGGGCTATTCTACTTGTACACTCACGCAGTTGTTAACTTTGAAGTGTTTAAGACATAGCAATGTTCATTCCCATTTGTTGAGATAGCAATGATCTAATCTAGGAAAGAAATTAACTATGCAAAGATAGCAGTGGTTCAATTACTTTCCATCCTAGTTAGAGACTATGTGGAATTTGCATGCATACATTTTTTATTACTTTTTCCCTTAATTAGTCTAAATGAACTAATCAATGCAGCTAAAATGATCTAATCCAGCCTCTAATCCTGTAAAACAAATGTTAACTCAAACACAAAAATCAGATGAAACCCTAAAACAACAGTGCAGAACAGAAGCGTCGCTATGCAATCTGAATGCGCAGAACCAGAACTTGCATGCGCCATTATATAGAAGCACTAAGACAGGTGTCAAAAGCGTTGTAAGAAGAGACAAATGCATTTTTTTAATAAATACGTCATTATACCATGTGAAAGCGCCATAAATAACGGTATATGCGTCGTAGTTATGCAGGTGCCGGAACAGGACTCGTATGCGCCGTCTTAGAGTATGGATGTGCTGGAATAGAAGACAAAAGCACTGGTTTAGAGAGTGTTTGCGCCAAACTTTTGCATGCATCAAAACTAAGAGTAGAAGCACCGTGGACTACTCAGATGCGCCAGATTGACCTATCAAAAGCCTGTGCGACACCTGTACGGAACCTATCTATAAGAAAACTCAGTTTTTGATTAGATAGAGGGGCAAGGGCCCCATGGTGGGTGCCAAAATGTGAGGGGTGAAATGTGGATTAATCAATTTAATAACAAAAACCCAAACATCAATGAAATATGAAGGAAAAGGAGATTTAAAATAACAAAATAAGATACTTACAACCTTTACCTTACGCCTTCCATTTTTCACCTATCTGTTCTCGATCTTGATAATGATGAAGCCCTCAGAAGCGTATGCTTCCTTGCTTGTGGAAGATGACAAGAATAGAATGGCTATGATACTTTGTGTGATTAAATATGAGCTTCAAACACACTAATGAGATAGATGATATGAAGTGCTATGGATATGGGGTGCTAAAGGCACGCTAGTGTTTCTGCAGTGTAAGTTTACTCAAGTGATGGATATCAAATGAAGAAGGAGAGGGTTGTATTTATATATTTGGAAGAATGAAGATCAACGGTGGAAAAGAAATAAGAAGATCAATAGAGGAGGATGGTTGAGGAACGTGCAACCAATAGAAGAAGGACACGTGTTATTCAAAAAGAAGTTATGTTGAGTTAACTCTTTGTTGATGAGGATGAGTTTTTGTTTTCTTAAATTAGAATAAATTTTTCTAATTTAAGAGCACAGTTGCTTTAAAGTTGCTTTAACTCAGCTTTTGCTTTTGTATGACAAGAAGAATTTATTTTTAGAAGATAAGAAGGATTTTTAAAGATAAGAAAGCATAATTAAATAAATAGATTTATTTAATTATTTGTAGATATTTTGGAGGAATAAATAAAATATTAAACATATTTTATTTTTGTGGAGATTTAAGATTTAATTTAAATAAAATTGCATTTTATTTAAATTTGGAAGAATAAAAGATTTTAATTAAATAATAAAAATTATTTAATTATTTAGAAGAATGAAGTTGATGTAGATGAATTTAATTAATTAAATAAATGTAATTTATTTAATAATATGAGAGGAGATAAATTCAAATAAATAAATAAATTTATTTATTTATTGATAGAGGAACATGAAGATGAAATAAATATTTAAAATATTTATTTAAGTAGAGTCATGTCATTTTTAGGTGTATACAATCTTATAAAACTCTTCTGTATACTTCTTAACAGACTTGTTACCTTGCTTTAGTCCTTGCAGCTTCTTCAGCAACTCCATCTTATAGTCCATAGGAATGAACTACTTTTTTAGTTTCTCCACCATCTGATCCCATCTAGTGATCTTTCATTTTCCTCTTCTGTTCCTCTCTAATTGGACCTCCTTCCACCAAATACTGGTGTGGCCCTTCAACTTTGTTTTTGTAAACCTGAGTTGATCTGGGTCCTCCACATCTTTATACTTGAAATACTCCTCCATGTCATTGATTCAATCAATAAGTTGTTTTGGATTCAAATCTCCAGAATATGTAGAAACTTAGATCCTGGGCCTCTTTCCAATCTTAGAAATGGACCTCAACAACCTAACTTCTACAGGATCTCTTGCAGCTTCTTGTTCTTCCTCAGATAGCTCTTCTTCAACTTCATCCTCGCTTTCTTCTCTTATTCTCAGCTCAAACCCTCTTCGCAACTCCTCTTGCAATGCATTGATTTGCCTTTGTAGTCCTCTAAAACCCTCTTCCATCAAAGCATTCCTTCCAATATGATTTCTTCGTGGAAGCATCTTGATCTCCACAGCAAACCCACAACCTCAGGTCTTGGTACAAACTACCTCATGATCAGCGATTTGTCTACAAAGTAAGGAACCCTTGCTCTGATACACTTGATGAAGGGGGTAAATCATAATATAGACAACAACAAAAATTGCACATAGAAAATCGAACTTTCTTTTATCGATTTGGACAACACATTACATTACAGAAGCTCAAATACAATTAGATGAATCAACCTTCCACAAGTTGCAACACATTACAACTTCCTATCACAAAACTCTAGAATTATCTACCTTCTGTAACCACAAATTAGCTAGGGTTTCTGTTTTCTTACCTACTCTTGACTCTACACTTTCCCCCTTAATTCTACTACTTCCCAGGGTTCCAAAAAATGGTTTTTAATAGCCTTTTTGGTGGCCAACAACCTAACTTCGAAATTTGCATCTCCCTCCAAAAATAGGTCAACTTCCGGGAGCCGTAACTTTTGATCCATGTGTCTGATTGACGAACCATTTTATGCGTCAGAAATCTCATAGAGTGCTCTACGCGCTAAAAGCCCACTTTTCTGGTTCTGACCATTTTTAGGCCTGTACAGGGCCGTTTAGTGCCTCAAACCTAAGTTTGAATAATTTTTAGGCATTTTTCGAGAAACAAAAACTTTAATATCTTTCAGCTCGCAAATGATTTTTGTGTGATTCCTTCGCCAAAGGTCTTATTTTTCAGTTACGAAGCTTCCTATAAATTTTCACTTCAATCTGTGCCCAAATGCAAACTTTCCTAAAATAGCAGGTTGTTATTTTTAGCAGTTTGGAAAAATTGAAAGTTCTACATCATTATTCAAGCAATTATGGAACCAGAACAACAAATTTTGAAAAGAAATGGAAAGAACATCAACAATTTTGAAACACATCTTTTTTTTTGGGTGATGCAAGATTTCCCTTACACCATTGGATGCTCTTGCAGCAATTCGTCCCATCAAACTATGGAGCCTCCTTCTTGTAAGAGATTCTGGATCTACCTCAAGCTGTTAAACTTGCCACCGAGGAACTTGGCCCTGATACCAATTGTTGAATACACTAGTCAACTGAGAGGGGGGTGAATCAAACTATCAACAACTTAACAACTGATAATCTGATTTAACCATCAAAGAATGAAACCATAGACTTAATCACAATCATACATTCAACACAGTAGACACCATATTTTACATGGAAAACCCTAAAAGGAAAAAACCACAGTGGGTGTTAGCCCATAGAAATATATGAGTTTTAACAATACCAAAAAATAGAGGCTCATTGCCTACAAGGCTCACTACCCAAATTGCTCACTGCAAAGAATGACTCACTACTAAAGGGTGGCTCACTGCCAAGGGGTGAATTGATTAAGTAGCATCTACTCCATGCCTGGATTCAATTCCATTGAAGCACAATATAACTCCTCTGCTCTTCTTTTTCACGCCTTTGCACTTATCTCTTTTTATTTTCAACACACACACTTTTTTGCAACTCTATTACATGTTTTTATACAATTCATCAACCTTGAAATGTACATCAAGGTCAGCGTTACATTCATCAACTATTGGAACATTCTCCAAGGTCGGCATTACAAAACATACACAAAAATAGGTCTATACCTATTACAAAATTTAGCTAAGGAAAGATGTAGAGAATTATGATGAACATGCCATGCCTTAGCTAGGACTCAAACGTAATCTTCCACACCATGACACACTTCCACAATTTTAAAGACACCTCCACAATCAGTGAAATCAACCAAGTCAGCCAAGACTGGTGAGAACACAGGTCTTCAAGGAACAGACTTCTTCCATGATCCAAATTACTCTTTGCAAACTAATCCAAAGGTAGGAACATGATCAGGAGGTATCCACAAGCACATTGTAGTAACCAAGAACAACAACACAACCTTTAACCATTCTATTGAGAAGATTGTTCAAGCCAGAACACATAACCAACACTGCTAGCTACTGTCATAATGAAAAGATCACTTGTGGACCACCAAATGATGAACCATTGGAGTTGAAGGCACATAAAATCATCTCAGACTTAACTTTAGAACCGCAGATCAAAATAATTCTATGCGAAGGAATGTGGAGCATAATACTTTCTCCTTGTAACTGCCAAACATACAGAAAAAATTGTTTTCACTCTAGTGAACATAACTCACTCAATTCTTCATACCAGAGGCTCAAAATCATAATATAACATCTTCAAACAAACTCCTAAATAACTTCCATTCCATAGACAAAGATATTCATTCTATAGAAAATGTAGAGCATTCTTCCGGACTGTTCTTCTATATGCAATACATTGTTTCTACTACAACTCACTATTTCTATCAGAGAAGCAAATTTTCTGAATATCCTCAACATCAAGATCACTTGCATAAGTAAATACAAAGCATCTCACTTATTACAAGCAAGAAACAAAATAAGAGCACAGTTGACACCAATGACACCACAGATATGTTGACATCAATGACAACACCGATTAGGCACATACTTGCAATAGGGGGTGTTAGAGTAAATATAAAGTTTACATTTAGGTTAGTTTATAGTTTATAAATAAAATGATTATTTTCCTAGAAAGTTATATTCATGTAGCTAGTTGATTTTTACAAGAAAAATAAGGCTTTAAAAAACCATTGCATTGTATTGTAAATAATCCTGAAATCATCAACATATTTTATTTTATGTTTTGTTTTTGTTGTGCATTCATTGTTTAATCAACTGTCTTTGTATTTTCTCAACCATTTCAATAGATGCTACTAGAGGCCATTATCTACTTGGCCATTACCTTTCACTAATGCTATGAGATCACTAATGGGGCCCACATAGGTAACTATATGATAGATTTATGAATTATGAGTAAATTCAAGGATACATATTAAGTTTTCTTGCCAAATTCCACAACCTTAGCAAGCATCCTCCTTACCTATTCCAAAATGGAATCTTTGGAACATGGTATGGAAATCCATCAAAGCATAAAGGATATGGGAATTTCGTCAGATGTTGTAGTTGCAACTACCCTATGACACATGTATGCAAAGTGCGTAAGCATAGACAAGCCACGTGAATTGTTTGACATGATGGCTCAAAGAAATGTTGTCTCATGGAATACAATAATTGCAAGATATGCACAAAATGGAATTTTTGATAAGGCTTGAGAAACTTTCAAGAAAATGCAATTGGTGGGTGTAAATCCAAATTCCACAAACTTATCCAATATCCTCCTTGTTTGTGCCCAAATGGGATCTTCAGAACAGGGTATGGACATCCATCAAAGCATAAAGGATATGGGAATTTTGTTAGATGTTGTAGTTGCAACTGCCCTATGAGACATGTATGCAAAGTGTGGAAGAATATTCAAGGCACATGAACTATTTGGCATGATGACTCAAAGAAATGTTGTCTCATGGAATGTAATGATTACAAAATATGCAAAAAATGGATTTTTTGATAAGTCTTTAGAAACTTTAAAGAAATTACAATTGGTGGATGTAAATCCAAATTCCATAACCTTAGCCAGCATCCCCCTTGTCTGTGCCCAAATGGGATCTTCGAAATAGGGTATGGACATCCATCAAAGCATAAAGGATATCGGAATTTCATTAGATGTTGTAGTTGCAACTGCCCTATGAGACATGCATGCAAAGTGTGGAAGCATAGACAAGGCATGTGAGCTATTTGACATGACGACTCAAAGAAATGTTTCCTCATGGAATGCAATGATTGCAAGATATGCACAAAATGGTTATTTTGATAAGGCTTTAGAAACTTTCAAGCAAATCAATTGATGGGTGTAAATCCAAAATCCATAACCTTAGCTAGCATCTTCCTTTTCTATGCCCAAATGGGATCTTCAAAATAGGGTATGGACATCCATCAAAGCATAAAGTATATGGGAATTTTGTCAGATGTTGTAGTTGCAACTACCCTATGAGACATGTATTCAAAGTGAGGAAGCGTAGAGAAGGAATGTGAATTGTTTGACATGATGCCTCAAAGAATTGTTGTCTCATGGAATGCAATGATTGAAAGATATGCACAAAATGTTTTTTAGATAAGGCTTTAGAAACTTTCAACCAAATGCAATTGGTGGGTGTAAACCCAAATTCCACAACCTTAGCCAAAATCCTCCTTGTCTATGCCAAAATGGGATCTTCGGAACAAGGTATGGTCATCCATCAAAGCATAAAGGATATGGGAATTTCATCAAATGTTGTAGTCGCAACTATCCTATGAACGTGTATGCAAAGTGTGGAAGCATAGACAAGGCATGTGAACTGTTTGACATGATGGCTCAAAGAAATACTATCTCATGGAATGAAATGATTGCAAGATATGCACAAAATGGTTTTTTGACAAGGCTTTAGAAACTTTCAATAAAATGCAATTGGCGGGTGTAAATCCAAATTCCACAACCTTAGTCGACATTCTCCTTGTCTATGCCTAAATGGGTTCTTTGGAACAGGGTATGGACATCCATCAAAGCATAAAGGATATGGGAATTTCATCAAATGTTGTAGTTGCAACTGCCCTATGAGCCATGTATGCAAAGTGTGGAAGCATAGACAAGGTACGTGAAATGGTTGACATGATGGCTCAAAGAAATGATGTGTCATGGAATGCAATGATTGCAAGATATGCACAAAATGGTTCTTTTATAAGGCTTTAAAAACTTTCAAGCAAATGTAATTAGTGGGTGTAAAGCCAAATTCCACAACCTTAGCCAGCATCCTCCTTGTCTATGCCCAAATGGGATATTTGGAATAGGGTATGGACATCCATCAAAGCATAAAGGATATGGGAATTTTGTCAGATGTTGTAGTTGCAACTGCCCTATGAGACATGTATGCAAAGTGTGGAAGCATAGACAAGGTATTGAAATTAGGGTAGACAACTAAGAGGGGGGGTGAATTAGCTGTCACAAAACTTATATCTCCTGCTACATTTAATCTTCTTTACCACTTATTAACAGATTAAAGATATAACCATGAAAGCATGAATCAACAACACAAAAGTAGAAACATAATCAACACACATAACACCAGGATTTTTCTATGGAAACCTGGTTAAGGGAAAAACAACAGTGGAGGTTAACCCACAAGATTTATTCTTTGTTAAAAGAATATAAAATGGGAAGGCACTTGCCTTTGGGCACACTACCCAGAGCTCACTACCTACAGAAACATTCACAAGTTTAACATAGAGAAATTGAAATGAGAAACATCTTCTTCATGCCAAGATCAGTTCCATTGAAGTGCATAACACCTCTTCTCTTCCCCCTCTTACTCTTGCTCACTACCTCCTCATCTTCTCTCCCTTCCACACATTTCCATGAATTCACAACACTTATTTATACATGTCATTGACTTTAGAATGAACATCAAAGTCAGCCAAACAATCATCTATCTAGAACATTCTTCAAGATAGGTATTACAAGCAATTACAATCACAAGACTTGAAATGTTTCATGCGAACCATCACACTGTTGGTCAAACATAGCTAGGACTCAAATCTTCCTCTAACATCACGCCACACTCCATAGAACTTCTCTTAGATCATCAACAACACGCATCATGCATCTGGTTAGCCAAGACTAAAAAGAATAGCAATACCCAAGGAGAAATCTTCATCCATGAGCTCAATCCTCAATGCAGACCATCAACATAGTAGGCACCTAATTTAGAGACCACCATAAGCACAATGAAATCAACAGGAATAACCACACCACCTTAGATCACTAGAAACACTTGTACCTTCATCTGAGAACTCAAGAACACCAACTGTCATGACTGTTACGCTAGAAAGATTGCTTGCAGACCTCCAAACCATAAACCACTTGAGTTGAGGATACACGCCGACATCCCAAACACACCTCTAGATCCACAGATCATAATATTCCAATGCGGATCAATCCAGACCAAATTTCTATCACTCTGTCACCTCTGAACAACTACAAAATCTGGTTCTACTCAGATGTCCATAACTTTGCCAATTGTCCATGCAGACCTCTCAAATATTGACTGGAGCAACTTCATACAATCCTCTACAAACCCTTTAATCTATAGACTCTAATCTTCATCTTTCTAGGAATGCAGAGCAATCTACTTCACTGAACTGTATTGTCTTCATTGTCTCTGATAGAGAGATATGTAACTCACTTGATTCTTCCAGAGAGGCTAATTTTCTCAATATCCTCAACATACAAGTCTTCTAAACAAGCAATAGAATAAGATATAGTTGACACTAATGACAACAAGGATATGTTGACATCAATGACAACACTGATTAGGTACATATTTGCAACAATCTCCCCCTTTGTCACTAATGGCAACATATGATGTGAAAAACTGTTTCAACCATCAAGACAAGAACTTCTCCCCTTTCTCTTATCACATCTACAATCACTTTCTTCACTACTCCCCCTTTCACCAGAAACTACTTACTTTCAAGTTTTTCACATGACTTCTCTCCCCCTTTGACATTAATGGCAAAGGGAACATATTTGCAATCATCTCTCCGTCTTTTGCTTCTTAGATAAAACTAGACTGAACTCCAACATACAGACTACTCCCTCTAAGTAGCATCTCCTTAACATCAATCTAGATCACAAGATATGACTGTGAGTTCCACCAGACTGATGCACATTAGTGCATCTTAGTTTTGAATAGGAGGGGTAATCACCCCTAGCTTCTCTCTAAGATACTCAAAAGTGTCCTTAGGTAGAGGCTTAGTGAAGATATCTGCAATCTAATCTTTTGATGAAACAAACTCCAATCTGACTTCATTCTCATTCACCTTCTATCTCAAAAAGTGAAACTTGATGGATATGTGCTTTGTCTTTGAATGCAACACTGGATTCTTTGAGATGTTTATTACACTTGAATTATCATAGAAGATTGTAACAGGCTCCTCAAACATAATTTTGATATCCTTCAACATTTGCTTCATCCACAAAACTTGAGTACAATTACTTGTTGCTGCTATATACTCTACCTTTGTAGTGGATAGAGATATTGCCTCCTGCTTTTTGCTCAACCAAGAAACCAATCTCTTTCCCAAGAAAAATGTACCTCCACTAGTAGTCTTCCTGTTGTCCACATCTCCTGCCCAATTAGCATCTGTGTATGCATGAAGAGTGAAATCATCACCCTTAGGATACCATAAGCCATAAGCCATAATCAGATAATCCCTTCAGATATCTAAAGATTCTTTTGACTGCTACAACATGAGATTCTCTAGGATCATCTTGAAATCTAGCAACAAGGCCAACTGCATTCATAATATCAAGTCTAGTATGAGTCAGATAAAGTAGTCCTCCAATCATTGATCTATACCTTTTCTGATCTGCCTTAGGGGAATCATCATCTTTACTCAACTTGCATCTGGTTATCATAGGAGTACTCATTGATTTTGAATCTTCCATTCCAAACTTTTTCAACAACTCTTTCACATACTTAGACTGAGATATGAAGATGCCTTTTCCTGACTGAATGATTTGCAGACCTAAGAAGAAATTCATTTCACCAAGCATGGACATGTCAAATTCACTTTGCATCTGATCAATAAATTTTTTACACATGCTCTCATTTCCACCAAAGATGATATCATCAACAAATAACTCAACAATTAGGATGTGTTCATGATCAATTTTGAAATAAATATTATTGTCAGCAGTGCCTTTGCTAAAGCCTAACTTTAGTAGATACTTATCTAATCTTGCATACCAGGCTCTTGGGGCTTGTTTAAGTCCATACAATGCTTTCTTCAATCTGCAGACCATATCTCCTTGATCAGACAATTGGAATCCTTCCGGTTTCTCAATGTAGACTTCTTCCTACTCTCCATTCAGGAATGCTAACTTGACATCCATCTGGTAAACTTTAAAATCTTTACAAACAACAAAGGCAAAAAATAATATGACTACTTCAATTCTTTCCACCGGAGCAAAAGTTTCTACAAAATCAATATCCTCTACCTGAGAATATCCTTTACACACCAATCTTGCTTTATTTCTCACAACTTCACCATATTCATTCAATTTATTCTGGAAGACCCATTTAATTCCAATTACATTTTTGTCTTCAGGTCTAGGAACAAGATCCCAAGTGTGATTCTTTTCAATTTGCATTACTTATTCTTCCATTGCTTTTGTCCAACTTTCATCATTACATGCTTCATTCACTAATTTTGGTTCCATCTTTGAAATTAAACAATACTCCACTTGTTCTTCAACAATTTTTCTTCTTGTTTGAACACCTTTATTTCTATCTCCTATGATCTGATCTTCAGAATGATTCAACCTTACAAACCTAGGAGTTTTGGGATTTTTTTGAGCTTTTGATTCTTGAACTTGTTCCTCGGCATTTTCACTAGCTTCTTGAGTCACTAGATTTTTTGAAGCAATCTGAATCTGAGTCTGAGCTTGAACTTTCTTTTCATTTTCATCATTTGATTCATATCCACATAACTTGGAAGGTCTCTCCATGCTCTCATCTACTTTAACATTAGCACTTTCAACAATCTTTTTCAATCTCTTGTTAAAGCACTAGTATGCCTTGCTTTGGTTAGAATAACCCAAAAATATTCCTTCATCACCCCTTGCATAAAACTTGCCTAGATCTTCATCTCTTTTGATGTAGCATTTACTACCGAAAACTCTGAAGTATTTCACAGTAGGAGCATTACCAAACCAAATTTCATAAGGTGTTTTACCAGTATTATTTTTTATCTGCACCTAGTTAAGAGTGTAGACCACAATACTCACAACATCTCTTCACTAGATATGTGGCACATTTGGCTCCATCATCATGGTTCTAGTAGCCTCTTGAATAGTCTAGTACTTCCTTTCCACAACTCCATTCTGTTGAGGAGTCCTAGGAGAAGATAATTGTCTTCTTATTCCATGCTTTTCACAAAATGCATTAAACTCACCGGAGGTAAACTCTCCACCTCTGTCAGATCTCAGGCACTTTACCTTCACACCAATCTCATTCTCCACCCTAGCCTTAAACACCTTGAATTTTTCAAGAGCCTCTGATTTCTCTTTCAAGAAAGTGACCCACATCATCCGGGAGTAATCATCAATCAGCAACATAAAGTATCTTCCTCCTTGCAAACTCCTAACTCTGGCAGGACCACACAAATTAGTGTGCACAAGTTCCAACAATCCACTTGAAGATTGTTCTTTACTTTTGAATGTAGTTCTACTCTATTTTCCCAACTAACATTCCTTACACATGCTATTAGTAGGTTTTGCAAGCTTTGGAAGATCTCTCACAGCCTGAGTAGTACTTATCTTGACAATGTTATCAAAGTTTACATGACACATTCTCCTATGCCATAACCAACTCTGATCAATCTAAGCAATCAAACATCTTTTACCCGTGCAACTTAAATGAAAGATATTACCTCTAGTCTATGTACCAGATCCAATCTTAGTTCCAAAGATTTCCAAAATTCTACATTTTCCATCCTTAAATTGGAGGTCATACCCTTTGTCAACTAACTGTCCAACACTGAGAAGATTATGCTTCAACCATTCTACATACAAAACATCATTAGTGTTGTGCTTACCATCAAAAGAGATGGATCCTCTACCATGGATTCTACCAGCTGAATTGTCTCCAAACTTCA
Source organism: Cunninghamia lanceolata (assembly GCA_027924645.1). Classification (NCBI taxonomy): domain Eukaryota; kingdom Viridiplantae; phylum Streptophyta; class Pinopsida; order Cupressales; family Cupressaceae; genus Cunninghamia; species Cunninghamia lanceolata. The sequence goes on along the minus strand of BSBN01000178.1, from coordinate 10,254,780 downwards.
CAATTCCACCTTCATATCTTTCCATACTTACAAACTTACTTTTATCACCTATCATTTGATGAGAAAATCCATTGTCAATCACCCATTCGTCCTTTTCTTCAACCTGAGTAGCCAAGGCACTTTCTACATTCACATAGCTAGCAGATTCAGTAGGCACCAGATTCTCCTCTTTGATAGCAATGAACACCCATTCATTTCTAGATGTACTTCCTTTGTCACATTCATCATCTATAACTCCTTCATCAGTAGCATCTTGGACATAGTAGCATTTCTTCTGAAACCTAGGTCTGTTAGGGTTTGGCTTTGAAATCCTCTCTGGACATTTTGAGGCAAAATGACCAATCTTATTGCAAGAAAAGAATTTGAAAGGCAACTTTCCTTCATACTAACCAGATCCTCTTGGTAATCTTTTGGCAATCACGGGTTCAATTTCTTCAAGCTATGTTTCATCTTCTTCAAGTTCCTTCTTTGTCTTCTCATATTTGGTCAATCTTCTTGAAAAGCTTTCACCTGGATCAAATATTTGCTTCTTGAAAACACTGGCCTTAAAAGTAGATTCTCATTTAGGAAGGGAATCACCAAACTCACTCATTTCAAATGCTGAAAGCTTGCCAACCAGTTGATCCCTTGTAATAGTTGTCACAGTCCTGATCTCCTCAATAGCAGCAACTCTATGCTTGTATGAAGCAAGTAAGGATCTAATCACCTTGCCAACAATCTCTGATTCTTCCAATTTTCTACCAGCACACCTGATACTGCACACAAGTTCATTCACCTTTTGCATGTAGGAAGTAATGTTTTCATCTTCACTCATCCTCAAATTTTTGTATCTACCTTTCAAGCTCTGTAACTTAACACATTTGACATATTCATCACCTTCATACATAGTTTCCATTTTCTTCTAGATTTCATGAGCAATTTTTAGTTCCAAGACATTTGTCATTTCTATATTAGTTAGGGCACTTAACAATGTTTCTTTACCCTGAATGTTGTTTTCAGCATCTTTGAGTTCATCTAGAGTTGAAGAACCTTTCTCCAGAGGCGTATACTCATCCTTTGTTATCAGCCAATAAGCACCACCCATGCATTGCAAATGGCACTCCATGTGACTCTTCCAAAGAGAGTAATTTGTTCCATCAAATCTTGGACTATCCTTCTTGTAAGTTGACATCTTGGATCTCCTTAAGTGGTCAAGATTCTTTTAGAGGAACCGGCTCTAATACCAATTGTTGAAATTAGGGCAGACAACTGAGGGGGGGTGAATCAGTTGTCACAAAACTTTTATCTCCTACTGCATTTAATCTTCTTTACCACTTATTAACAGATTAAAGATATAACCATGAAAGGATGAATCAACAACACAAGAGCAAAAACATAATCAACACACATAACACCAAGATTTTTATGTGGAAATCCGGTTAAGGGAAAACCACAGTGGGGGTTAACCCAAAAGATTTATTCTCTATTTAAAGAACAACACACATAACACCAGGATTTTTATGTAGAAACCTAGTTAAGGGAAAAAACACAGTGGGGGTTAACCCACAAGATTTATTCTCTATTAAAAGAATATAAAATGGGAAGGCACTTGTCTTTGGGTGCACTGCCCAGAGCTCACTGCTCAAAGAGGCTCACTACCTACAGAAACATTCACAAGTTTAACACAGAAATTAAACTAAGAAACAAAATCTTCTTCATGCCAAGATCAGTTCCATTCAAGTGCATAACACCTCTGCTCTGCCCCCTCTTACTCTTCCTTGCTGCCTCCTCATCTTTGTTCCCTTCCACACATTTCCACAACTTCACAACACTTATTTATACATGTCATCGACTTTGGAATGAACATCAAAGTTGGCCAAACAATCATCTATCTGGAACATTCTCCAAGATAGGTATTACAAACAATTACAATCACAAGACTTGAAATGCTTCATGAAAACCATCACATTGTCGGTCAAACATAGCTGAGACTCAAATCTTCCTTAAAAATCACACCATGCTCCATAGAACTTTTCTTAGATCATCCACAACATGCATCATGCATCCAATCGGCCAAGACTAAAAATAACAAGAACACCCAAGGAGAAATCTTCATCCACGAGCTTAATCCTCAATGTGGACCATCAACATAGTAGGTACCCAATTTAGAGACCACCACAAGAATAATGAAATCAACAGGAACAACCACACCACCTCAGATCACCATAAATACTTGCACCTTCATTTGGGAACTCAAGAACACCAACTGTCATGACTGTTACACTAGAAAGATTCCTTAAGGACCTCTAAACCATGAACCACTTGAGTTGAGGATACACACCAACATCCCAAACACACCTCTAGATCTATAGATCATAATATTCCAATGCGAATAAATCTGGACCAAATTTCTATCACTGTCACCTCTGAACAATTATAAAACCTGGTTCTACTCAGATGGCCATAACTTCGCCAATTCTCCATGCAGACCTCTCAAATCTTGACTGGAGCAACTTCAAATAATCCTCCACAAACCCTTTAATCCACAGACTCTGATCTTCATCTTTCTAATAATGCGGAGCAATCTACTTCATTGAACTGCACTGTCTTCATTGTCTCTGACAGAGAGATATGTAACTCACTTTATTCTTCTGGAGAGGCTAATTTTCTCAATATCCTCAACATACAAGTCTTCTAAACAAGCAATAGAATAGATATAGTTGACACTAATGACAACAAGGATATGTTGACATCAATGACAACACCGATTAGGCACATATTTCCAACACAAGGTACATGAATTGTTTGACATAATGGCTCAAAGAACTGTTGTCTCATGGAATGCAATGATTGCAAGATATACACAAAATGGTTTTTTTGATAAGGCTTTAGAAAAATGCAATTGGTGGGTGTAAAGCCAAATTTCACAACCTTAGCCAACATCCTCCTTGTGTATACCCAAATGCGATCTTCAGAACAAGGTATGGACATCCATCAAAGCATAAAGGATATGGGAATTTTGTCAGATGTTATAGTTGCAACTGCCCTATGAGACATGTATGCAAAGTGTGGAAGCATAGACAAGGCACGTGAACTGTTTGACATGATGGCTCAAAGAAATGTTGTCTCATGGAATGCAATGATTGCAAGATATACAAAAAATGGATTTTTTGATAACACTTTTGAAACTTTCAAGAAAATGCAATTAGCGGGTGTAAACCCAAATTCCACAACCTTAGCCAACATCTTTCTTGTCTATGCCCAAATGGGATCTTCGGAAGAGGGTATGGACATCTATAAAAGCATAAAGGATATGGGAATTTTGTCATATGTTGTATTTGTAACTTCCTTATGAGACATGTATGCAAAGTGTGGAAGCATAGACAAGGCACATGAACTGTTTGACATGATGGCTCAAATAAATACTATCTCATGGAATTCAATGATTTCAAGATATGCACAAAATGGTTTTTTTGATAAGGCTTTAGAAACTTTTAAGCAAATGCAATTGGCAAGTGTAAAGCCAAATTCCATAACCTTAGCCAACATCCTCCTTGTCTATGGACAAATGGGATCTTCGGAACAGGGTATGGACTATTGGTAACGTAAGCATGATGATGAAGAGACTGATGAGCTTGATAGTGAGTAGTGTTGTCATTGATGGAAACAAAATGTAAAGACATAGTTGTGTTGGTTTATAGAATGGAAACAAAGTATCAAGATGTAGATATATTGGTTCAAAGAAGACCAATGTACCAATCACTATGCAGATTCATCTAAGTCACGATGTATTGTATTCAATGTTCAGGGAACCAGCTTCTTGATCCACATTCCTATGCTATGTTGCTATGTGGTTGTAAGGTATTATTGGTGCATACTAAAGGAGTCTAAATCCAAAGTTTCAGGTCTTGAAGCCCTTCAGAGTGAAAGATAGAGTTTACAGAGTATAAGACTCTATAATGATAGTGTAATGACAGTACCAATGGTATATTGGAATGCTCCACATTCCCTCACAGATGAATATCTTGCTATACAGATTTGAGGACAAGTTCATAGATGTCAGAAGTGTGTAGTCTTCAAGTGGTAAGCATTTTGGTGGTCCGCATGTTGAGTTGTGAACTAATAGTTAGTTCATGCTATTACTACTTCACCAGTTGAGCTGACCTAAAGGTGTTGAGTTTGTGTGAAGTTGATTCATGAATGGAGCAAAGTCATGGGAGTAAAAATAGGTCATGCTGACCTATAGAAATGTGCTACACTTTTTGGTTCTCTCTGCAAAGTGTATAGAGTTTAGTTTTGTGTCGACAGGTCAAGAAGTCACACAATATATCTATTATGTCAAGCTAATTGATGTTTTTCTTGATTGTAGTATATAAAAAAGATTGAATTCTTATGTGGGAGAGTGTGTGCAGAAGAATTAAGTGTGTATGTGTGTGACTGAAATATGATGTAGAGAAGGATAAGATAAGATTGTGATGAAGATGAAGTGTGTTAAGTCAGTATTCTGAGCTTTAGTGGAACTGTATCTCTAGCATAAGTTAGATGCATTACTAACAGTTCATATTTGGCAGTGAGCCACCCCTTCCTCTTTCTCTTTCTATTCAAGATAGTGAGTCCTTTAGCAGTGATCCACCTGCAGTGAGCATTCTCTTTTATGGACAGTGAGTCCTTTTGGCAATGAGCCTAGTTGTAATCGGTATTGTTATTCATATATATGTGAGCTAATCCTCACCGTGTTTTTCCCTTTTGGGGTTTTCCATGTAAAACTATGGTGTTCATGTGTTATGTATTTTGATGGTTGATTTCATGCTTTCCTTTCTTACTGAAAATTAAATATGCTATGTGGAATGAATGTTTATATGCTTAGGTAGTTTCAGAGAATACTGATTCACACCCCCTCTCAGTATTTTGAGTGTTCAACAATTGGTATCAGAGCCTAGTTCCTTGGAAGAAGGTTATTTGCTTGAGGAAGATCTTGAAGTGTGAACACATGGTGACTAGGAGATATCCTATCCCTCTAGAAGATATTCCTACTATTGGATTGTATTGATGACATGAATGGAGAACTTAAATCAGCCCTTGAAGATCTAGAAAAAGTTCAATATGAGAACATATATTTGGAAGAAAATATCAAAGGAAGTAGATGAATGCATCAAGAAGTTGAGAGAGAAAAACAAGAAATTCAAAGAAAGATACAAGGAAGTAAATGAACATCTTAATCAATCAAATGAGACAATCATGAGTTTGAAAATACAAATTGAGGAAGGAAAAAGAATTGAAGAATGCCTAAATGAGAAACTGAAAGGAAACTCTGAAGAATGCTCAAGGCTTGAACAAGAAATAGTGGTCTTAAAGATAGAGATGGAAAATGCAAAAATTCAAGAAGACAAATTCAAGAAGGGCTCCATAATACTTGATGAAATGATTAAAAATCAAAAGGCTCCTAAGGATAAAGAAGAATTAGGATTTGAAAAGGGTGAAAGTTGAAAAGAAAATCAAACATCAAACAATGCTGAGAAGAAGAATAATAACTAAAAGAAGACTACAGTCAAGAAGGGTAATAACAGACATGTTTGGAACCAGAAGAAAAACTTCAAGAGGCCACCCATTAGAGAACCAACTACACAAAGGTACTCTGGCTACTATTACTTTTGCAATAAATTTAGACATAAGGCTATGGAATGTAGAAGGATGAATTAGAATGTTTAATCATTCTCTGAACAATGTTTTACATGTCAAAGATTTCGTCATAGTTCTAGTGAATGCAGAAATCAGATGATGAATGGTTACTATAAGGGTATGATAGTTTCATCTTACAATGGTTACTATTATACATGTAGTAGATTTGGGCATAAGGCTAATCAATGTAGATCTAGAATGAATGGAAGTAATCTTGTTCAAAATGTCATATGTTATGAATGCAACAAATTAGGTCACATTGCTAAATTTTGCAGACATAAGAATGTGAAGGTTGATCCAGTAAAGAAGAGTGATCCAGTGAAGAATGTGGATCTAGTAGAGATGAAGAAGGAAATGGACAAGTTCTAGAAAAATTTAAAAAAAAGATGAAGGATGAGGCTGTAACAGTTTCTGGTGCAAATGTTTCCTTTGGAAATTAAGTAGAGAGCTTTGGCTTAGGGGGAGCTTTAACAGACAAACTTTAACCCCGTACTGAAGATATGGTTCTAACACTCTCAACACATGGATATGTGGTGTAGTTTGACATGCTTGACTTGTTAGAGAAAACACCGGTGAAAAATGTCTTATTACGGAAAATTGCAAAGCAATTGAAGGTGACTGTGTATCACAGTTGAAGCTTTGATAGCTTTATCAATCTGTGCATTGAATGTGGATTAGGTTTTACAAAAAGGGTTTTTAAGAAATCTTTCTTAACAAGAAGGTCATTTGAAATCAAACTTTGAAGAGATAAAGTGAAAGAGCAAGAAGAAGGTAATAAAACCCTAACCAGAAGCAATTGAAAGGTATTTATAGTTTTCTATCTTTCCCTAAAGTTTTTCAGTAGTATTTTGAAGATGTTTACTCTAGAAGTTGTAGATGTAGTGGACCGATATTGCCCTAAGTTCAAATAACATCCATTCAAATCTATGGAGACAGATCTAGATGGTGCCTTTTTGGACATTCCATATGGTGTTTTACATATAGAGGTTATAAGGATCTACATCCACACAAAGATGGAAGAATACAATCATGTAAATTTTGGAGAAGTATGGTGAATGAGTTAACTGATGACAATTTTTCCCTAAAACATGTGCATAGGGCTTTGATGGAAAAGAAATTGGATGTATGGAATGACTTTACTATTTTGTGTTATGAAGATGCTTGGATTAAGTATGTATTGAACTACATTCATGACAAATTTATGTGGCTAGATCTGCCGCATATGATAAGCAAGGAAGCCATTAGGGTTGTGACAGGGTTATGCTCCATTGGAATAGTTCTGACACTGAAATTAGTGAAAAATGATGTGGTGATGAAGCTCACTAGAGTGCAGTTTAACAAGAGAGCCCTAACTATAAATGATATTGAAGACCCTGCTGTGAAATATACATCAATGATGATTGGATACAAAATATACTTAACCAATAGAAAGAACTCAGTCTCTGCAACTGCTATTTACACAGCATATGAGACAGTCAAGAATGGTGCAGACTATGACTTGTGTGAACTATTGAGACAACAATTGATGGAGAACCTTCAAAATTCCAAGGACTCTAAGTACCCTTTGAAATTTGGTACTCTAATTATTTCCTTACTATTTTACTTTCTCAGAGAAATTCTGAGTACAAAGAACATAGTATGGTTTGGACATATTCTTGCAGTAGTGCAAATCAAAGATCATCTAAGAAGGTTAGGCAACTTAGAAACCCAAAATGTTGCATTATGGGGTTTCTTCAAGACATTCCAAGGAAACATGTAAGCAAGAGAAAGAATCCCAAAGAGTGTTGTAGAGAAATACTAGGATGACATCATCTTTATGGTTAGCAAAGATGAATGTTATATGGAAACAGTGGAACCCAGAACAGTTTGGATTCTAGAGATGGGATATGAGGTTGCAGGAGATATAATTACGAGCCTTACAAACCTAATGCTAAGCAAACCAAGAGATACATTTGTAGAAAGATTTGAAACATATGAAGAAAAATCCACTGAAGTTCATTTCAAGCACAAGGAGAGAGAAATAAAGAAAAGTGCTAAGAAATTGAGGACCAAATTAGAGGAGATTGTTTCACCAAAGAGCCCTGCGAAGAAATGGAAAAAGGCATATCTATTACTCTAGATGAGTCTCCTAGCACAAGAAGGTCTGCCAGGACTTCTATCTCTACTCCTACTATCCCAAAAGGCTTCAGTGCCACATCTTCAACTACAAAAACAACATCAAGTGCCTCTGCACAACAACAGCCTCCAAAGAAGAGAAGGGTAAAAGAAAAGGCTACAAGAGAAAGGTACATCAATCATGATGATGAAAAAGAGGAAGAGGAGGAGGAATGACCTGAGTTGGTCTGGAAGAAGAAAAGAGAGCCTCAAGCCTCTAGAGAAGAGACAAGTGTCAAGAGAGCAAAAATTGACATTATCAACACAGGAAGTGGGGAAGAAAGTGAGAAGGAAAAGGAAGGTTTCCTATTTAAAAGTAGAGAAGAGAAATCTGATAAAGGAGATTAGTCTCCTAAGGGAAAAGGAAAGAAAAATAAGTCAAAGAAATCAAGTCCTCCACCCCTACAACTTAAAGCTACTGTCAGTACAATAATAGAATATGGAAATCTAAAAGAAGTAGCAGAACTTTATGATGAAAGAGCCTCAAATGACAAATCAATCATTGAAACAACAATTATCAGGTATATGGATGCTTTAAATGTTTCCCTAATAGAGATTATTGATCAATTACCTAATAGTCTTGCTATTTTATTAACAAAGAGAAGAGATGAAGCCATGAACAAGGATATTGAAATGAGAAATAAGGAAATTGAGAAAATTTGTCCCTCAATTTCTGGTCAAGCAAAGACTAAGGCTATTCAAAGGTTAGCCAAAGAATTTAGAACAAAAAGGAGATTGAATACCTTAATGTCTAATGACAAAAAGGAAATAAAGAGGTTAGAAAGGAGACACTAAGAATAACTTCAGATATCTTGAAGGAAATGAAAATTGATATAATAGAAGAAGTGTCTTCTTCTGAGGAAAGAGAAAAATTTGATGGCATTCAAGAGAAAAATGAGGAGATTGCAGCAACAAGTATAAAACAAGATCTTCTAACAGAACATAATATGTCATCTCCTCCGGTGAACACTGATGTAGTGGATCAGATTGTTGTCCATTTGCCTCCAGGGAATATAAAGGATGTTGAAGAAAAGGAGAATCTTGAGGAAGAGAAAGATAAAGAAAAAGGAGAATAGATTGAGGAGGTTGTGAAGGAAAATGAACAAGTGGACAATGCTTTTGTTCCTCCAGAAACCTCTAGACATTAGTTTGAGATCAAATAAGGTGAAGGGACACATCAAAAAATTTGTCCTCCGGAGATCACAGGCTCACACATGGTCACTATTTCTGAAGAAGAGAAGAAGAATACAGAAGGTGATCATTTTGGAGTCTCTCCAATAGACTCCATCAAAGAGTTCTTGGCCCAACAGAGACAAATTCAGACTATGGATTCACTATAACTATTTCAATTGTCATCTATGGATGGACAAATCAATTTATCCAATATCTCTCCTCTCAAGAAATTGTAGCTAGCAACCATTTTTTAGGCCACTGTCCAAGAGAAGATATTAAAATCACAGGTAGAAGGAATTGAGCTTCTAGAAGAAGCAATAAAAGTTTTTGAAAAGGTGTTACCAGACACCAAGAGGGATGCCTCTCTAAGTCCTATACTACAAATGAAGCAATTGTTGGAGTCCTTTAATAGTCATTCCACATCTTTAGAGAAGGAAGCTGAGAAGAAAGTAATGGAGCAGATTAACAATAAGAGACTAACATATCTATCAATGAAGTGCTCCAAGGCACACAATCATTTGAGTAATAGTATAAAGAGTATTCAAAATGCCCTAAGTAATACAAATGTAATGTATCAATTTTTCTTATCATGGCCTATAATTACAAAAGATATAAAATACAAGATTGATGGCCTTGAAGTGTAGATAGAAAACATCTCTAGAACATATGACCCCTTAAAGGATAAAAATGGAAATTAGAGGGCTAAAGTTGAAAAGACTCATGCAATTATAAAAAAAATTAGATGAGTTAGTTAAGGGAGATTCTTAGTTTCAAGATGGCTACGCTGACAGGGTTGCTGAAGGAAGTTGATAAGGTTGGACAGATGACAGTTGTATGTACATCAGTTGAAGAAGTAGAAGACTTGCTCTTGCAAATCAATGGGCAGATACAAATACTCAACTCTGCCAACATGCATTGGGACTCTGTAGTACTACAGCTAAAGAATATATACAAGGATATTCTTCCCACCAAATGATAAGGTTCATATTTTGATATCTTGTACATATGCGGAAAGATAGAAGAAATCAATTTTGATACTTTGATTTACATATTAAAGTATAGGAGTAAATAGTAAGGGGGAGTATGTACATAGAAAAGCAAGATCGGTTCTGAGTTAGGGGGAGAAGTTTTGATCTGTAGATGTTTCTTTTTCCATTGATGGAAAAGGGGGAGAAGTTTTGGCATATGTTGCCATCAATGACAAAGGGGGAGATTGTTGACAACATAAGCATGATGATGAAGAGACTATGAGCTTGATAGTGAGTAGTGTTGTCATTGATGGCAACAAAATGTAAAGACATAGTTGTGTTGGTCTAGAGAATGGCAAAAAAGTATGAAGATGCAATTATATTGGTTCAGAAAAGACCAATGTACCAATCACTCTACAGATTTGTCTAAGTCCTCGTGTACTGTCTTCAATGTTCAGGGAACCAACTTCTTGATTTGCAATCCTTCACTATGAAGAATCTGTTGATAAATGAGAGGGGGGTGAATTAGTTATCTAAATTATTTGACTTTCTTTTCTTCTTTAACAATAAGTGCAATATCAAAACATGTAAGCATACATAACCATGGAAGAAAAAATAAACTCAACACACATGACACAATATTTTTGACGTGGAAAACCCTGTTAAGGGAAAAAACCACGAGGTGACTAACCCAAGATTGTATTCTCTATTAGAAGAATAAGATAGTACAAAATGGCACTTGCCAATTAGGGCTCACTGCCTGAGCACACTGCTCACAAGAGGCTCACTGCCTACAATAGTTTATAGAAAGAAACCAAGTACTTGAACTGATGAGAAGCATCCACATATGCTGAGGTTCAGTTCTAGTTAAGCTCAATATACTTATCTACTGCACTTCATTCTTCCTCTGATTTAGTGCTGCTATTCTGTCACATACCAGACCTGTATTATTATTTCCTCATTGCTCTCTACTTTTCTTCGCACAACACAACACACTACACACACATTCTCATCGAAATCCATCTGGTATATATATCCGCACCAAGGATTTCAACATCTTTCTAGTCGGCATCCAAAATACTCAATAATTTCCCAAACTATGGTCTGTCGGCTGAATCCTTGCTTACAAAGTGATACGTATCCAAGAGATACTTATAGAAGTCATAAATCATGTTGGCCAATCATGAATGATCCCTCAAGAAACTTGATCATCATCAATATCTCATCCAGATTAAGGTTTGAAGCTCTGCTGGTCAGTTCTTCCTCAGTCTACTCTGCCAAACAGGAACCCAACACTTAGGTGTTGAAATTTTTTCACTCTTTTATCATCGGAGGCTCAATCTCTGGAATGTATTAGTCATGGTACTCCTCTTGACTTCCCCAAGTCCGTACTTTACTAAGGTACTTCCTCTGAGAGATCCGAACCTAACTGTCGGACCTTGCTGCATGCTCTATTCTTGCTTACCAGACCAAAATACTCTTTAGTCTATCTTTCGGTATAGTCATACCATGTCCTATAGATGTGTGGAATGGACTTTGTTGCCATCAATGACAACATGCATGAAGCCACACCATGTCTCTTGCCAACAATCTCCCCTTTGGCATTGATGGCAACACTTAGTGAAAAATGACTAAGTGTTATAGCATACTCCCCCTTGGCTAATGCTCTATTCTTATGCACACTTTTCCGGAGCTCCCCCTTAGCTAGATTCCACATTTTTCACTACTCCTCACTCCCCCTTTGACATTAATGGCAAAGGGTAGGATCCACACACCAAAATTTCCCAAAACAATCTATACTTGGTCGCATAAATATATATACATGTTCTACTTACATATACTGAAGTATATCTGTAAAAGTTGTCTTCAATTGGACAAATTCTATTGCCCAACTCTACTTCATCCTATCCAAAATTGAGATGTGACCACTCAACAGGAATACAAAAGCTTCTGCCCTCTTTAGATCTGTCGGATCACTAGTCCGGGCTATGGTCTGAGCATTAGTTAGGGCCTCATGCATGGCCTCTAACTTAGGGATAATTATCCCTCTAAGTTCACCCATCCTACTTATTATATTCTTCCTTTCCTTTTCAAGTTTCTTTAGTTCATTTAGAATGGCAATAGTCTAACATTCTTGGTTTATTATGGATGTGGTGAGAGGATCAAAATTTTGAGATAAACTTGATAGTTTACCCTCTTGTTCTCACTTTCTTTTCAATATCCATTGTCACTTTAGACCATGATAGACAAAATTTATATATTTCTCCGCCATCTTTAAGAGCATTTTCTAAGCTCTTTATCCCAATATCCATATTTCTCCTATCATTTGTTATAAGTCCTTGTATCTCAAAGAATCTCTTATCCAAAAATTCTTTCTGGACTTTCTCTTCTGCTGCTTTTTCCAAAGAATCAAAATGTGTGCTAGTAGAATTAACAAGAGATTTTAGATTACTAGATAAAGAGACCCAAAGATCCTCCTGGAAGGATGTCATGATCTTCTCCAACACACCGGATGTAATCTCTACCAACTCATAGTCTTCCATGTGAGACTTTAGAAGTTTTTCTTTTGCCTTTGCTTGGGAAAAGGATGCTATCTTCATTGTCTGAACTAGGGAGAGGGAATCAAAATTGAATGGTCCTTGAAGTAGCTTTGGTTCATCTAATTCTGTCATTTCTTTTGTCAAGAAGTCTTTGACTACTTCTGCAGTGTCTCTTGCCAGAGACAAAGTTTTCTTCCCTTCTATGGCCTTAGAGCTATCATCTAGGGTTTTCTTGGTTTGATCTTTTTCTCTTCCCTTAACTTCTTCTTCTTGACCAATTTTCTCATCTTTTGTTTCTTCTCCTTCAATTTCAGAGTCAGTAGGGGGATCCGGAAGAGAGATGTTTACTTCTTTAGGGACTTCCTCTTCTAGAGTAGAGGAATCCAAGTCCTGAGTCCTTTCCTCACCTATGTCCTTTGGCTCTTCTACATTTTTCACAGTAGATTCTCCTTCATCATCCATGGTAGAGGGTTCATCACCTAAATCCTCTATAATAGGAAGATTGAATCTTTTAAAAGCATTCCGAAGGATATCTTCTGTTTATTTTGCCACTTTGTCAGTCTCTCCAAGCATAAGCTAATTCATTCTTGCTTTTCTTTTGAACTCATCCTTGCAATCCTTGAAGATCATGTTCATTTATTTTCGAGTGATGGAAGGGTAGAGCTGAATAGCTATCTATTCCTGGATCTCTAGGTCCTTTGCCTTAGCATTGTTCTTCCTTATTTCAAGTTCCTTCTCTAGGCTTTTGGGAATTAGAGATATGATCTCAATGAATGCTTTATTATAAATGTTAAGATACCTGACTGTGGCATCTTGCAAGATCTTCTGGTCAGCTTCATTATATTCATCATAAAATTCAATCATTGGTTTTAGGTTCCCATCCATAGTGACTGATTTGGTGATATCATCAATGCAAAGAGTAGGCTTTTCAACAAATTCTTCTACCTTTTCTTCCTTGTCTTGACCAGTAGAGGATTCATCGGATATTTTCTTCTTCTTCTTCTTCATTTTCTTGACCTCCTCATCTGATTCTATCTCTTCATCATCCTTCTGACTGATGTAAGACCTTGTGACCTTTGTCTTAGTTCTCTTCTCTCCCTTTCCGAATGTCCTAACTTCTGGTTTTGAGGCTTTTTGACTCTTAGAGGTGGCTGGTGCAGAGCTTTTGGAGGATCTGGTCTGGGAGGGGGTTTGTACTGGAGCACTTTCTTTTTCTATTTCTTGTCTTTCTTTCTCTGCCCTTTCCAACTTCTCTCTGCTGGCATCAACCACCTCCTTTGATATTCCATATCTCTTGGCGACTTCTTCTACTTCCCTTCTCACTTTCCTCTTGATCTTAGGCTGTCTAAGTTCAACATGAACTTTTACACTCAACTCTTGGAAGGTTCCAAACTTTTCTGCCTTAGGGTCCTTAGGCTAACTTAGTAGATGTTGGACATCCAGTTCCAAAATTTTCTCATCCACCTCATAGCCCATTGGCATAATCCACACTATTCTCGGTTCCACTGCCTCCATTAGGCATTGATCAGTGTCTACCATGAAGTACACTGTATCTTTGTATTTTTCAACTAGAGATTGGGGGATTCTCTCTTTGGCCTGCATCATGCTTTGGAAGTTTTTGAAGTAACCCCACAGTGTTGTATTTTGTGCCTTGGCATCACCAAGCCCATACATGTAGTCCCTGATTTGTATGGCAACAAGTCTGTTATTTTGCCATATCCAGCCACTAGTTCCAGGTAGCTCATTCATATAGTAGAAGAATAGGCAAAGTATCAAGCCACCATACTTAAATGAATTCTTTTTATCCTTCTTTATTTTCTGCAAATTCTCCAATAGTTAGTTTAGGAGAAGTTCACAAAGATCATAGTCAGCATTTTCTCTTAGCATCTGATAAGCTGTGTAAATTACAGTTCTGGGTACTTAATTTTCCCTGCTGGAGTGATATATCTTGTAACCAATTATCATGGAGGCAAATTTGATATCTGGATCAGTGATATCTTCTATTGTCATTGCTCTCTTGTCAAATTTTGATCCGGTAGCCTCACTCACAGTTTAGTTTTTGACCAATTTGAGAATAGGTAACCCTCCGGATGAGTACAAACTGGTTACCACCCTAATAGCATCTTTTGTGATCTTAAATAGCCTTATCAACCACATGAAGTTGTCGTGCACTCTGCTCAAAACATACTGGACCCACTCATCTTCTACAAAATAGGGGAAATGGATGCACTGTCTGAAATACTTATCCCGGATGGCCTTGTATTGGGGTTTAAGTTCAAGTGATTCATCTATTAGTTCCTTGTGGTAGATATCCATCAGCTTGGATTCCCCAAATTCTTCAATGTTTGCATGTATGTAAAGCCTAATATCTTCTACATGCAGAATGCTAGAAAATGCGCCTAGGGGATCAACTTCTAGGGATTTATAGGGATGTTTTTTGAATTTAGGGCACGGCCTATCAATGATCTTCACAACATTCAGAGTAGCCATCTTTCAAAGATTCAGAGAGAGATATTCAAGAGCGGAAAATACCTTTTACGCTTCTAGGGTTCACGATATGAGCCAAATCGGATTGTTGGATGAATCAACTTTTGCGGTTGATCTTTGAGAGGTTTGAGACAATTTTGTTGCAGAGCTCCTTCTCTCTTCTTCTCGAATGTAAATGTGCAAATGTTCAATAAGAGAACCCTTATATTTCTATGCAAACCCTAATTTTGTATTGCATTAAATGCCCAACTTAAGTCATTCTGGTTGCCTTCTTCTCCTTATTCTGAGAAAGATCTTTTTCGGATCACTGAGATACACTTAGAGTTATTCTTGGTGATTATTGACAATCTATCTTCCTATCTCCAATTATTTCATCTATCCGCAGATCAAGATTCCTCAATTTTGAATCATACTAGATCTAACTGTAAAAATCCTGCTTCTTACTGGGTGACTGTTAAACCGGATCAATCTTGGAAGATTAACCTCTTCTAAACTTCTTGCAGATCTTCCATATCTTTACCAAGGCTTGTTTAGATGTTTCTCTGAGAACCCTTTAATCCACAACTTTCCATTTGCCAATTTCAGGCACCAATTAATTGGCTGGGGAAATTTGTTTTCCTTTTTGACTCCCCTTGAGCCAAAGCTCATCTTATTTAGTTTCCGAAAGGAATATCAGCACCTAATTCTGGTGTAGATCCATCCCCAACATTTTCTGTACTTCTCTTTACCCAAATCTTGTTCATCTCCCTATGAATTTCATCCATATTCACTTTTCCTTTTCCTTTGTCTTGATTTTGATTATGATGCACCAGACCCCTTTTATCTTGATTCTTACTTCTGCAGAATTTGGCAATATGACTGGATCTATTGCAATTGTAGCAAACAACATTTCTTTGCAGATTTGACTAATATCCTCTTGATTTGGATTGATTAGCCATATGTCCCATTCTATTGCATGCAAAGCATCTACCATTGAATGAATTGTTCATTTGCATATTTCTACATTCTTGAGATTTGTGACCATACCTTTTGCAGTTAAAACACTGTCCGGAGAAGGATGAATTAGTCTTATTCATTCTTCTTCTACATTGATTTGTTTTATGACCAAAGTTATTGCAATTATGGAAGTATCCATTGAAGGATGGATATCTTTGAGCATGTGGTTTCCTTACCGAAGGTCTTCTAGGCCTGTTCCTTGGATTTCCTAATCCAAAGTTCTTCTGACCAGATCCAAAGCTTTCCCCTTTCTCATACCCCAAGCCTTGCTTGTCATCTACCCTCTTTTGGCTTTCAAGAAGAACTTCAAGTTGAGCAGAGCTTATCTTGAATTTATCTCTGTATTCATTTGTTGTTTGAAGATCCCTTTTAATAGTGTCTATCTAATTCTCAAGTTGTTCTTCATTGTCTCTAGCTTCTTCAAGATTAGATTCCAGATGCCTAATTATTCTATCCATTTTGTGGTAGTCTTCTGACTTCTCCTTGAGAGGTTGTTTTAGATTATCTTCACTTTTTCTTTTCTCTTCAATTTCTTGGGTGAATTTCATAACTCCTGATTCCATTTCATGTCTTACCATAATGACCTTCTCACATAACTTGGTTTTCTCATTCAGATCTTCACTAGTATCATTGGCTTCACTTTGAATTGCTAATTGTTGAAGTAGTTCCTTTCTTTTCTTCATTGAGATACTTAGTTTTTCTTTGAGTTCATTTATGAAATCATCAGCTTGTTGGAGTCTTTCCCTCAGGTTATTGACTTCATAGTGAGATTGCTCAAGATCATCTAGGGCAAACTGAAGTTGTTCCCTCATACCATACATATCCATTGAGATTCCCAAATCTTCCTCAAGATGTTAGGCTCTGTTAGGAGGAACTTAGCTCTGATACCAATTGTTGATAACTGAGGGGGGGGTGAATCAGTTATCTAAATTATTTGACTTTCTTTTCTTCTTTAACAATAAGTGCAATATCAAAACATGTAAGCATACATAACCATGGAAGTAGAAATAAACTCAACACACATGACACAATATTTTTGACGTGGAAAACCTTGTTAAGGGAAAAATCCATGGGATGACTAACCCAAGATTGTATTCTCTGTTAGAAGAATAAGATAGTACAAAATGGCACTTGCTAATTAGGGCTCACTGCCCGAGCACACTGCTCACAAGAGGCTCACTACCTACAATAGTTTATAGAAAGAAACCAAGTACTTGAATTGATGAGAAGCATCCACATATGCTGAGGTTCAGTTCTAGTTAAGCTCAATATACTGATCTACTGCACTTCATTCTTCCTCTGATTTAGTGCTGTTGTTCTGTCACATACCAGAACTGTATTATTATTTCCTCACTGCTCTATGCTTTTCTTTGCACAACACAACACAACACACACACCTTCTCATTGAAATTCATCTGGTATATATATCCACACCAAGGATTTCAACATCTTTCTAGTCGGCATCCAAAATACTCAATATTTTCCCAAACTATAGTCTGTCGACTGAATCCTTGCTTACAAAGTGATGCATATCCAAGAGATACTTATAGAAGTCATCAAACATGTCAGTCAATCATGAATGATACCTCAAGAAACTTGATCATCATCAATATCTCATCTGGATTAAGGTCTGAAGCTCTGTCGGTCAGTTCTTCCTCAGTCTACTCTGCCAAACAGGAACCCAACACTTAGGTGTTCATATCTTTTCACTCTTTTATCACTGGAGGCTCAATCTCTAGAATGTATTAGGCATGGTACTCCTCTTGAATTCCCCAAGTCCGTACTTTACTGAGGTACTTCCTCTGAGAGATCCGGACTTGACTATCAGACCTTGCTGCATGCTCTATTCTTGCTTACCGGACCAAAATACTCTTTAGTCTGTCTTCCAGTACAGTCATACCATGTCCTGCGGATGTGTGGGATGGACTTTGTTGCCATCAATGACAACACTCATGAAGCCACACCATGTCTCTTGCCAACAAAATATTACTATGAGTTGTAAGGTATTTTTGGTGCATACTAAAGGAGTCTAAATACAAATTTTCAGGTCTTGAAGCCCTCCAGAGTGAAAGATAGAGTTGACAGAGTATCAGACTCTGTAATGATAGTACCAGTGGTATATTGGAATGCTCTGCATTCCACCATAGATGAATATCTTGATATGCAGATTAGAGGACAAGTTCATATATGTTAGATGTGTGTCTTCTTCAAGTGGTAAGCATTTAGTTGGTCCATATGTTTAGTTGTGAACTAGCAGTTAGTTCATGCTATTCCTACTTAACCAGTTGAGCCGACCTAAAGGTGTTGAGGTCGTGAGGAGTTGATTCATGAATGGAACAAAGTCATGGGAGTAAAAATAGGTCATGCCAACCTATCTAAATGTGCTACATGCTTTGGTTCTCTTTGCAAAGCATATAGAGTTGAGTTTTGGGCTGACAACTTAGGAAGTCACATAATATATATATTATGCTGACCTGATTGATGTTTTTCTTGATTGCGGTATATAAACAAGATTGAATTCTTGTGTGGGATATTGTGTGCAGAAGAATTAAGTGTGTATGTGTGTGAGTGAAATATGATGTAGAGAACGATAAGATAAGATTGTGGTTAAGATGAAGTGTGTTAAGTCAGTATTCTGAGCTTCAATGGAACTGTATCTCTAGCATAAGTTAGATGCATTACTAACAATTCATATTTGGCAGTGAGCCACCCTTTCCTCTATCTCTTTCTATATGGGAGAGTGAGTCTTTTGGCAGTGAGCCTAATTGTAATCAGTATTGTTATTCATATATATATATATATATATATATATATATATATATATAAATATATATATATATATATATATATATATATATATATATATATATATATATATATATATATATATATATATATATATATTTGTGTGTGTGAGCTAATCCTCACCATAGTTTTTCCTTTTTTGGGTTTTCCACGTAAAAATATGGTGTTCATGTGTTATGTATTTTGATGGTTGATTTCATGCTTTCCCTTCTTACTACAAATTAAATATGCTATGTGAAATGAATGTTTAAATGCTTAAGTGGTTTCAGAGAATACTAATCTTCACCCCCCCTCTCAGTATCCTAGGTGTTCAACATTGACATCCATCAAATCATAAAGGATATGGGAATTTTGATAGATGTTGTAGTTGCAACTGCCCTAGATGAGACATGTATGCAAAGTGTGGAAGCATAGACAAGGCACATGAACTATTTGACATGATGGCTCAAAGAAATGTTGCCTCATGGAATGCAATCATTGCAAGATATGCACAAAATGGTTATTTTGATAAGGATTTAGAAACTTTCAAGCAAATGCAATTGATGGGTGTAAATCAAAAATCCACAACCTTAGCTAGCATATGCCTTGTCTATGCCCAAGTGGGATCTTCATAATAGGGTATGGACATCCATCAAAGCATAAAGGATATGGGAATTTTGTCAGATGTTGTAGTTGCAACTACCCTATGAGACATGTATTCAAAGTGAGGAAGCATAGAGAAGGAATGTGAACTGCTTGACATGATGCCTCAAAGAATTATTGTCTCATGGAATGCAATGATTGAAAGATATGTGGTGCAGGAGCACCTACCTGAGAGCTGGCCTCCATGAGGCAGTTAGTTAGTTTAAGTCTTGTCAATGTTTCCAAGAAGGTCTGATAAGACCAATGCATGTAATAAGGTCATGTTGACCATGCTTTACTATTTTTAGCTAGTTTGTTAGGATAGCTGTTATGCTGTATGTCCGGTTGGATTCTCCCAGCCACTTGGAAGCTCCCAGCCGCTTGGAGTTGGGTTGGTAGTACTCGTAGGAGATCCTATTTATGCATGCGGTTTGGTTGAGATTGAAAGGATCGATCAGACTTGCAGAGAGTGAGGCAGAGGGAGAGACTGAGTATTGTATTCGCATCTTTTGAAATCAATAAAGAGATCCTATTGTGTCAATTCTCTGTTTTGAATTCCATTGTGTGATCAATTTGCTGTTCTGGTGGGTTCATGGATTCACTGATCCATTCCACCGGTTGATTTGTTAAATCGGTGGAATGGCTGTGTACAGTAGTTTAGGATTTAGTTTGTTTTTTCTGTTTGTTCATGTGCATGTTTGCAGGATCGCAATCAAGAGGTGTTGAGAACCCTAGCATGGGTATGTGCTAGGTCGTGCTGATAGTTCGAGTCTGGAAAGTTGTCCAGGAAGCGGATCGGGTCACCTCAGGAGGTTCGGCGGATTCAAAATTCGCTAAGGTTGGAAAATCCATCGCAACGGCATCATCAGGATATTTCTGTGTATATCCTGCAGTTACTTCGGCGTCATCCGAGTAGATGGAGGTGAGCATGATGCAATCGTTTGCATAAGGTGAAAGCGCATTGGGGTGATCATCATCAGGTGTTGCCGAGGAGGAGCGTATCGGCATAAGGTAGAAGATCAGGTTGATAAAACCATCGCGGGCCGATAATGTTAAGTTTGGCTGACAGCTGGATATTGGAGGAGCTGCATGTGACATCATCGTCATCAGGATAATCGTCATTAGGATATCGGGGTGACGTAAGCATTGAAGGAAAGGTGCATGAAGTTGTGGTCGTTAGAATATATGGAGGGAATAGGATATTTTATATCCTGCTGATGAACATGATGTTGAACATCATGATGCTGCAGATAGAGGTTGGCGGTAAGATGAACAGTGAACATCAGGAGGATGTTTGCGTTTGCTGAATGTGATGATACTGCCGATAGCCAGATATGATGATGCTGCTGACAGGCGAAGGGTCGAAGGTTTGTCTGCAGGAGGATATCGGTCGGCAGAGAAAATATGATGATGCTGGCAGTGTTAAGGAAAATATGATGATGATGATGAAGGGTTGCAGACATACATGCTGTATGTCAAGGTTTTAGTGTGGATGCCTCTGCATCAATATGCACAAAATGTTTTTTAGATAAGGCTTTAGAAACTTTCAACCAAATGCAATTGGTAAGTGTAAACCCAAATTCCACAACCTTAGCCAACATCCTCCTTGTCTATGCCCAAATGGGATCTTCATAACAAGGTATGGTCATCCATCAAAGCATAAAGGATATGGGAATTTCATCAAATGTTGTAGTTGCAACTACCCTATGAACATGTATGCAAAGTGTGGAAGCATAGACAAGGCATGCGAACTGTTTGATGTCATGGCTCAAAGAAATGCTATCTCATGGAATTAAATGATTGCAAGATATACACAAAATGTTTTTTTTGATAAGGCTTTAGAAACTTTCAAGAAAATGCAACTAGCGGGTGTAAATCCAAAATCCATGACCTTAGTCAGCATCCTCCTTGTCTATGCCCAAATGGGATCTTTGGAACAGGGTATGGACATCCATAAAAGCATAAAGGATATGTAAATTTCATCAAATGTTGTAGTTGTAACTGCCCTATGAGCCATGTATGCAAAGTGTGGAAGCATAGACAAGGCACATGAAATGGTTGACATGATGGCTCAAGGAAATGATGTGTCATGGAATGCAATGATTGCAAGATATGCACAAAATGGATCTTGTATAAGGATTTAGAAATTTTCAAGCAAATGTAATTGGTGGGTGTAATGCCAAATTCCACAACCTTAGCTAGCATCCTCCTTTTCTATACCCAAATGGGATCTTCGGAATAGGGTATGAACATCCATCAAAGCATAAAGGATATGGGAATTTTGTCAAATGTTGTAGTTGCAACTACCCTATGAGACATGTATGCAAAGTGTGGAAGCATAGACAAGGCATTTGACATAATGGCTTAAAGAAATGTTGTCTCATGGAATGCAATGATTGTAAGATATGCACAAAATGTTTTTTTTATAAGGCTTTAGAAAAATGCAATTGGTGGGTGTAAAGGCAAATTCCTCAACCTTAGTCGGCATCCTCATGTATGCCCAAATGTGATCTTCGAAATAGGGTATGGACATCCATCAAAGCATAAAGGATATCAGAATTTCATCAGATGTTCTAGTTGTAACTGCCCTATGAGACATGTTTGAAAAGAGTGGAAGCATAGACAAGGCACGTGAACTGTTTGACATGATGGCTCAAAGAAATGTTGTCTCATGGAATGCAATGATTGCAAGATATGCAAAAAATGGATTTTTTAATAACGCTTTTGAAACTTTCAAGAAAATGCAATTGGCTAGTGTAAAGCCAAATTCCACAACCTTATCCAACATCCTCCTTATCTATGCCCAAATGGGATCTTCAGAAGAGGGTATGGACATCCATCAAAGCATAAAGGATATGGGAATTTTGTCAGATGTTGTAGTTGCAACTTCCCTATGAGACATGTATACAAAGTGTGGAAGCATAGATAAGGCATGTGAATTGTTTGACATGATGGCTCAAAGAAATGTTGTCTCATAGAATGCAATAATTTCAAGATATCCACAAAATGGTTTTTTTGATAAGGCTTTAGAAACTTTTAAGAAAATGCAATTGGCAGGTGTAAAGCCAAATTCCACAACCTTAGCCAACATCCTCCTTGTCTATGGCCAAATGGGATCTTCAGAATAGGGTATGGACTATTGGCAACATAAGCATGATGATGAAGAGATTGATGAGCTTGATAGTGAGTAGTGTTGTCATTGATGGCAACAAAACGTAAAGACATAGTTGTGTTGGTTCAGAGAATGGAAACAAAGTATCAAGATGTAGATATATTGGTCTAGAGAAGACCAATGTACCAATCACTATGCAAATTCATCTAGGTCACGATGTGTTGTCTTCAATATTCAGGGAACCAGCTTATTGATTCGCATTCCTGTGCTATGTTGCTATGCAGTTGTAAGTATTGTTGGTGCATACTAAAGGAGTCTAAATCCAAAGTTTCAGGTCTCGAAGCCCTTCGGAGTGAAAGATAGAGTTGACAGAGTATCAGACTCTATAATGATAGTATAATGACAATACCAGTGGTATATTGGAATGTTCCACATTCCCCCACAGATGAAAATCTTGCTATGCAAATTTGAGGACAAGTTCATAGATATCAAAAGTGTGTAGTATTCAAGTGGTGAGCATTTTGGTGGTCCGCATGTTGAGTTGTGAACTAATAGTTAGTTCATGCTATTACTACTTCACCAGTTGAGCCGACCTAAAGGTGTTGAGGTTGTGCGGAGTTGATTCATGAATGGAACAAAGTCATGGGAGTAAAATAGGTCATGCTGACCTATATAAATGTGCTACATGCTTTGGTTCTCTCTATAAAGTGTATAGAGTTGAGTTTTGGGCCGACATGTTAGGAAGTCACACAATATATCTATTATGTCAAGATAATTGATGTTTTGCTTGATTGTAGTATATAAAAAAGATTGAATTCTTGTGTGGGAGAGTGTGTGCAGAAGAATTAAGTGTGTATGTGTGTGAGAAAAATATGATGCAAAGAAGAATAAGATAAGATTGTGGTGAAGATGAAGTGTGTTAAGTCAGTATTCTAAGCTTCAGTGGAACTATATCTCCATCATAAGTTAGATGCATTACTAATAGTTCATTTTTGGCAGTCAGCCACCCCTTCCTCTATCTCTTTCTATTCAGGATAGTGAGTCATTTAGCAGTGAGCCACCTGCAATGAGCATTCCCTTTTATGGAAAGTGAGTCCTTTTGGCTGTGAGCCTAATTGTAATTGGTATTATTATTCATATATATATATATATGTGTGTGTGTGTGTGTGTGTGAGAGAGCTAATCCTCACCATGTTTTTGCCTTTTGGGGTTTTCAACATAAAAATCTAGTGTTCATGTGTTATGTATTTTGATGGTTGATTTCATGCTTTCCTTTCTTACTGCAAATTAAATATGCTATGTGGAATGAATGCTTAAATGCTTAAGTGGTTTCAATGAATACTGATTCACCCCCCCTCTTAGTATTTTGAGTGTTCAACAATTGTTATCAGATCCTCGTTCCTTGGAAGAAGCTTAACTACTTGAGGAAGATCTTGAAGTGTGAACACATGGCAACTAGGAGATATCCTATCCCTCCGGAAGAAATTCCTACTATTGGATTTACTAAAGAAGATTGTATTTTTGACATGAATGGAGAACTTAAATCAGCCCTTGAAGATCTAGAAAAAGTTCAATGTGAGAATAGGTATCTGGAAGAAAATATCAAAGGAAGCAGATGAATGCATCAAGAAGTTGAGAGGGGAAAACAAGAAATTCAAAGAAAGATATAAGGAAGTAAATGAACATCTTAATCAATCAAATGAGACAATTAGGAGTCTGAAAATACAAATTGAGGAAAGAAAAAGAATTGAAGAATGCCTCAATGAGAAACTGAAAGGAAAATCTGAGGAATGTTCAAGGCTTGAACAAGAAATAGTGGTCTTACAGATAGAGCTGGAAAAAGCAAAAATTCAAGAAGACAAATTCAAGAAGAGATCCATAATACTTGATGAAATGATTAAAAATCAAAAGGCTCCTAATGATAAAGAAGGATTTGGATTTGAAAAGGGTGAAAGTTGAAAGGAAAATCAAACTTCAAACAATGTCGAGAACAAGAACAATAACCAAAAGAAGACTATAGTCAAGAAGGGTAATAACAAACATGTTCAGAACCAAAAGAAAAACTTCAAGAGGCCACCCATTAGACAACCAACTACACAAATGTACTCTAGCTACTGTTACTCTTGCAATAAATTTAGACATAAGGCTATGAAATGTAGAAGCAGGATGAATCAGAATGTTGAATCATTCTCTAGACAATGTTTTACATATCAAAGAATTGGTCATAGTGCTAGTGAATGCAGAAATTAGATGATGAATGGTTACTGTAAGGGTATGATGGTTTCATCTTTCAATGGTTACTATTATACATGTAGTAGATTTGGGCATAAGGCTAATCAATGTAGATCCATAATGAATGGAAGTAATCTTGTTCAAAATGTCATATGTTATGAATGCAACAGATTAGGTCACATTGCTAAATTTTGTAGACATAAGAATGTAAAGGTTGATTTGGTAAAGAAGAGTGATCTAGTGAAGAATTTGGATCTAGTAGAGATGAAGAAGTAAATGGACAAGTTCTAGAAAAAGAAAAAAAAAGATCAAGGATGAGGCTGTAACAGTTTCTGGTGCAAATGTTGCCTTTGGAAATTAAGTAGAGAGCTTTGGCTTAGGGGGAGCTTTAATAGACAAAATTTAACCCCGTGCCAAAGATATGGTGCTAATACTATCAACACATGGATATGTGGTGTAGGTTGACATGCTTGATTTATTAGAGAAAACATTGGTGAAAAATGTCTTATTGCAAAAAATTGCAGAGTAATTGAAGGTGACTGTGTATCACAGTTGAAGTTTTGACAGCTTTATCAATCTATGCATTGAATGTGGATTAGGTTTTGCAAAAAGGGTTTTTAAGCAATCTTGCTTAACAAGAAGATCATTTGCAATCAAACTTTGAAGAGAGAAAGTGAAAGAGCAAGAAGAAGGTAATCAAACCCTAACCAGAAGCGATTGAAAGGTATTTATAGTTTTCTATCTTGCCCTAAAGTTTTTCAGTAGTATTTTGAAGATGTTTACTCTAGAAGTCGTAGATGTAGCAGACCAACCTTGCCCTAAGTTCAAATGACATCCATCTAAATCTATGGAGACTGATCTGGATGGTGTCTTTTCGGACATTCCATATGGTGTTTTACATATAAAGGATATAAGGATCTACATCCACACAAAGATGGAAGAATACAGTCATGCAAAATTGGGAGAACTATGGGTGAACGAGTTAACTGATGATAATTTTGACCTAAAAACTGAGCACGGGGCTTTGACAGAAAAGAAATTAGATGTATGGAACGACTTTCCTATTTTGTGTTATGAAGATGCTTGGATTAAGTATGTATTGAGCCGCATTCATGACAAATTTATGTGGCTGGATCTGCCACATATGATAAGCAAGGAAGCCATTAGGGCTGTGACAGGGTTATGCTCCACTGGAACAATTCTGACACTAAAATCGGTGAAAAATGATGTGGTGATGAAGCTCACCAGAGTGAATTTTGACAAGAGAGCCCTAACTATAAATGATATTGAAGACCCTGCTATGAAATATGCATCAATGATGATTGGATACAAAATATACATAACCAATAGACAGAACTTGGTCTCTGCAACTGCTATTTACACAACATATGAGATGGTCAAGAATGGTACAGACTATGACTTGTGTGAACTATTGAGACAACAATTGATGGAGAACCTTCAAAAGTCCAAGGACTCTAAGTACACCTTCAAATTTGGTACTCTATTTATTTGCTTACTATTTTACTTTCTTGGAGAAATTTTGAGTACAAAGAACATAGTATGGTTTGGACATTATCCTATAGCAATGCAAATCAAAGATCATCTAAGAAGGTTAGGCAACTTAGAAACCTAAAATGTTGCATTATGGGGTTCCTTCAAGACTTTCCAAGGAAACATGTAAGCAAGAGAAAGAATCCGAAAGAGTGTTGTAGAGAAATACAAGGATGACATCATCTTTATGGTTAGCAAAAATGAATGTTATATGGAAGGAGTGGAACCCAGAAGAGTCTAGATTCTAGTGATGGGATATGAGGTTGTAGGAGATATAATTATGGCCTTGCAAACCTAATGCTAAGAAAACCAAGAGATACCTTTGCAGAAAGATTTGGAACATATGAAGAAAAATCCACTGAAGTTCATTTCAAGCACAAGGAGAGAGAAATAAAGAAAAGTGCTGAGAAATTGAGGACCAAATTAGAGGAGATTATTTCACCAAAGAGCCCTGCGAAGAAATGGACAAAGGCATATCTATTACTTCAAATGAGTCTCCTAGCACAAGAAGGTTCACCAGGACTTCTATCTCTACTCCTACTATCCCAAAAGGCTCCAGAACCACATCTTCAGCTACAAAAACAACATCAAGTGCCTCTACAAAATAGTAGCCTCTAAAGAAGAGAAGGGTAAAAGAACAGGCTATAAGAGAAAGGTACATCAGTTATTATGATGATGAAGAAGAAGAGGAGGAAGGACCTAAGTTGGTCCAGAAGAAGAAAAGAGAGCCTCAAGCCTCTAGAGAAGAGACAAGTGTCAAGAGAGCAAAAATTGAAATTATCAACACAAGAAGTGAGGAAGAAAGTGAGAAGGAAAAGGAAGGTTTCCACTTTAAAAGAAGAGAAGAGAAATCTGATAAAGGAGATTAGTCTCCTAAGGGAAAAGGAAAGAAAAAGAACTCAAATAAATCAAGCCCTCCACCCCTACAACTTAAAGCTGTTGTCAGTGCAATAATAGAATATGGAAATCTAAAAGAAGTAGCAGAACTTTATGATGAAAGAGTCTCAAATGACAAATCAATCATTGAAACAACAATTATCATGTACATGGATGCTTTCCATGTTTCCCTAATAGAGATTTTTGATCAATTACCTAATATTCTTACTAGTTTATTAACAAAGAGAAGAGATGAAGCCATGGACAAGGATACTAAAATGAGAAATAAGGAAATTGAGAAAATTTGTCCCTCAATTTCTGGTCAAGAAAAGACTAAGGCTATTCAAAGGTTAGCCAAAGAATTTAGAACAAAAAGGAGATCGAATACCTTAATGTCTAATGACAAAGAGGAAATAAAGAGGTTAGAAAGGAGACACTGAGAATAACTTCAGATATCCTAAAGGAAATGAAAATTGATATAATAGAAGAAGGGTCTTCTTCTGAGGACAGAGAAAAAGTTGATGACATTCTGGAGAAAAATGAAGAGATTGCAGCAACAAGTACAAAACAAGATCTTCTAATAGAATAGAATGTGCCATCTCCTCTGGTGAACACTGATGCCATGGATTAGAGTGTTGTCAATTTGCCTCCAGAGAATATAAAGGATGTTGAAGAAAATGAGAATCTTGAGGAAGAGAAAGATAAAGAAAAAGGAGAATAGATTGAGGAGGTTGTGAAGGAAAATGAACAAGTGGACAATGCTTTCATTCCTCTAAAAACCTCTGGACATCAGGCTGAGATCAAAAAAGGTGAAGGGACACATGAGAAATGTTGTTCTCCAGAGATCCCAGGCTCACACATGGTCTCTATTTCTGAAGAAGAGAAGAAGAATATAGAAGATGATCATTTCAGAGTCTCTCCAATAGACTCCATTAGAGAGTTCTTTGCCCAATAGAGAAAAATTCATTCTATGGATTCACTACAACTATTTCAATTGCCATCTATGGATGGTGTTGGGATGAAATATTATCCTCCTTTTATACTATTTCCATATGTTTTAAAGACCTTTTCTATATGGTTCTGCAAAGACTTCACATACATTATCTCTATTTTATGTTGTTTCATATATATAATTTCCAAAGACTTAGACCCTATGATGATAAATGAACTCAGGTGGTTATATTATCAAATGGATGATTTGAATTATTAATATGCATGAAATATAGATAGGATTTCATAAGTTTATTATGAGAGGTTGTTTTGTATATATGTTGGAATGATTAACCCTATGCAGCTAGATAAAGAATCTAAGGAGGAGTAATTACAATAGGATGAACAGAGGAATCAATGAGAATGCGGTCCAAGTGCCAGACATAGAGATTGGTGGAGGCAAACATGGTCATCATGGGAGAATAAACGCAGGGGAGAAAGAAGACTCATTCTAGGAATCTCACCGAAGTTTATGAATCTTATTTATGAGCTGTTATGGTTAGAATTTCTGTTTGGATAGGACTTTGTTTCCTTTGTTCCAGTTAATAATTTGATCTCAAAAATAATATCCTGATGTCTAGGAATGATTTGATGATCGTAGTTAGTTAGAAGGTTGCATAAGACTCTCCCATATTTATATAAGTTAGGGGATGAGTTTGTTGATTATGATGGTTGTTATGTTTTACTTTCAAAATAGCCGTTATTTTGTTACAGTTATCAGTTATTCTAGACATGTTATAATTTTGAATAAAATCTGAAGAAGATTCTATCTTTGATATGATTTGAATTCAACTGTATGCTATGGGATGTGTGAAGATCTGAAGTAGATTTAATCTCCAGAAAAAGTGAGATAGTTCCCTGAGCTGGCCACTCAAGGTACTAACTCTCACTTTGCATATTTTCTTATTTATTCTTGCATTCTTAGTTAATCTATTTCATTCCATCTTATGTCTTATATTGTGAAGCAAGTAAGAACTATTGATTGATATTTCCAATAATTGCAATTCATGAGTAGAGTGCACATTTTTAATCCTCCCGAGGTTAGTGTTAGCCTTTTCATCATTTTGAGTTGTTAGATTAAAATTGTGATTTTTTGTTAAATACAGTTATCTTTAGCTTCTGCTAAAGGTACCCGGAGCAACTGGAAGTTTATATTGTTTTTGTTGTTTTCCATTTCTATTTATTGTTTCACATTCATATGCATTCTAGTAAGTAGGACTAGATAAAATAAGAATTGTACAAGATTAACTTAGATTAGAAATGAGTCTTGAAGGCATAGATAGTGCTAGCATCATCATAAGCTTATGCTCCCTGGTCGATAATTCAATGTAGGAATGCAATGATAGTGGACTTTTCAGTTAGGTTAAACACTAAATTTTATTTAATTCTACAACACATTAGTTTTTCCTCTACATTTTTGGCACCATTGCCGGGGATGGTACTATCTTCATAATCTCATTTGTTAGATTTCACATGCTTTTATAAGTTAAATCTTGATTTTAGTATTAGATTGCATAAATTCATTTTTCAAGAAACACAGGCATTCTACTAACATTGTGTAGGGCCATTGAAACATAAAGCTCAATTTACTGTATGCAGAGGTAAAGAGATACTCAAGGAAGATTCCTCCCATCAACTTCTCAGAACAACGAGCATACAACTGATTTCAACAACTACACAATAGGAAGTGCTAAAGGAGAGTTTCCTTTTACATCTTCATCAACACCCCCTACATCTCCATCAGCTTCCTCTACTGCCATAGAGGGAACTTTTAGAACCATGGCAGATGCAGTAGAGGATCCTCCAAGACAAGCTACATTTGAATTCCCTATACCAAACCTAGCATGGGTAGCTACTCTAAAAAATATACGACCATCTGTATTACCTATTTTCTATGGTTTGGTGACTGAAGATCTTGACACTTTCCTGTTTGAGTTTGATGTTCTATGTAGGAGTTATGATTATACCAGTGATCCTTACAGACTCAAGCTATTCCCTGCTACCCTAAAAGATGTTGCTTTAAGATGGTTTATGGGACTAGGGAGAGATGCCATTCCAAACTGGGATACCATGAAGACAAAATTCCTGGCAAAATACAAAGACTACTATAGAGGACATGATAGGAGGAAAGATGACATCTTTAGGATGTCACAAAAGGAGGATGAGCCATTAGAGGACTATGTGGAGAGATTCCAATTTGCCTTGAAGAAAAACCCTCAAAATAGGTTGTCTGAAGAATCATTGAAGCTGGTCTTTTTAAGAGGAGTCAATGATGATTGCATGGATGCCCTAAATCTCATTGGAATAGGGGATATCTCTCAACTACCCTTTGAAGATATTTGTACAACTTGTAGGAACTACTCTAGGACTTTTTCCAGAAAGCCCAAAGGAGAAAGAGTAGACATTCCAGGCAAGGCAACTAATGGAGTTTCTCGAGTGGAAATTAGTAACTTGCTAACCAATATGAAAGAAGATATCATTAACCACATGGCTACACAGTTGGACACTCTTCACATCAAGAAGAAACAAGAAGAGGCAGATGCAATGCTCACTGAATACTGCCCCAGCTACAGACAAAGGAAAGCCAATTGCAAATGTAAGAGGGTGGCTAGTATCCAGCAAGAAAGGATGGAGAGACCAGAGTTACAGCAATTCGAAGGAGAGGACGGGCAATTGTTCTTCATTGCTCAAAGAAGGCCATGGCAACAAAGACAAGGTATGCCTCTTAATCCACTTAATTTTAATCCTCCCTTTCTTTTTGCCAATCAGAACTTCTCTGCTTGGAATAGTTAGCAATGGTCTGGTAACCCAAATGCATGGAAAAACCCACAACGGCAAAATCCCCAATGGCCTACTCCACAAGTTGGTTGGAACCAACAACAACCTAACCCATGGCCAAAGCAAAATGCACAATTTCAGCATCCTATGACTCCATCTTAGCCATAGCATCCAGCCATCATGCCACCACCTCAAAATCCATCTCCTAGACCTACCCAAATCCCTACCCAACCTGTACCTAACCCTAACAACAAGCCTGTTTAGCAGGCTTATACTAATGAGGTGATGCAATATCCCACCTATGGGGTGAAAGTGAGTAATGTTCATCTTAGATCATGGAAACAACTTGCAGGACCTTCATCTCCCCAAATTATTGATCTTGAAGATGAAGAGCCCACCAAAGAGACCCCATATAAACAACCCTTGGAACCTAACTCAAATCAAGATGCCCAACCTACCTTGCAGCAGAATTCTCCTCCTTTCCCTGAATGTTTGACCATGCAAAAGAAACTAGCTCAAGTTGATATTGCCCTTCTTATCCAGCTAAAGGATATCAACATCAAGATTCCCTTAATCCAAGCTATCAAGGATCTCCCCATCTATACCAAAACTATTAGGGATCTTTGCATAAAGAAGCCAAGAAGGAAGAGAATAGACCCCTAGACAGTGTATGTGTTAGGTAATCTTGCAGACATCATTTTGGGTAGTATAACTGTTCCAAAATATACAAACCCAGGAAGTCCAGTGGTGGATGTCAAGATCAACGGGACTCTAATTAAGAACACTCTGATAGATTTAGGTGCTTCTATTAATGTCATGACCAAGGAAATAATGCACATACTCCAACTGAACCATCTTAGGCCTACCCAGAAAGTTCTTCAATTAGTTGATAGGTCCACAGTCAAACTTGAGGGAGTCATAGAGGATTTGGTCATTACATTAGACTCTTGGGAGTATCCAACTGATTTCATAGTTTTGCGACCTAAAGTTAATCTTGCTGGTTATCTTCTTATACTAGGTAGACCATGGCTTGCCACTGTTGATGCATTTATAGGTTGTAGGTCTGGAACGGTGACCAAGAAACTGGTGTTGTATCCTCCAGCCCAACCATACCATGAACTTGAGCAAACCATTTGGCATTTCTAGTAAGAAGAGGACACTTACTCCTTGCAAACACTAATGATTATTGAATGTATCCCCTTGTTAGATGTTCTAGATGAAGATGAACTAATTGCTCATGTCCTCCATAATGACTATGGAAGGCATCCATAGCAGCAAGATTGTCTATCTTGCTTGCAAGACCCTTTGAGCATCACAATACCAAGAAGTTCATCAGAAGAGGTGTCTCAAATATTTCATGCTTTCTTACCTCAGCAATGCTTACCTGTGTTACCCAGCCTTGATTTGTCTTCTGTGCAAGAACTGTCCAAACAAATAGAAGTCAGACTAGGAAAGATGTTGAATATTAATAATGCCTTGACTGATGAACAACAACACTCCTTGCATAGAGTTTTAAAGTCACAATCAGTAGCATTTGCATGGGATTATAATGATGTGAAAGGCATTGATCCTTCCTTATACATGCATAAGATATACATAGATGATGGATACATGCCCATCAGGTAGCAACAAGGGCACAAGAATCCAACCCTCAGGGAAATTGTTAAAACTGAGCTACAGAAACTTTTGGATACAAGCATCATATACCCCATTTTAGATAGTGAATGGGTTTCACCATTGGTTATAGTTCCAAAGAAAGGAGGAAAGTGGAGGGTTTGTGTCGACTATAAAGAATTGAACACTGCTACCAGGAAAGATCACTTTCCATTGCCCTTCATTGACTAGGTTCTTGACTCACTAGTAGAAAAGAAATATTTTTCTTTCCTTAATGGTTTTAGTGGCTATAATCAGATTAAAATTGCTCAAGAAGATCAAGATAATACAACATTTACCTACCCTTGGGGGACATATGCATACTCTGTCTTGCCCTTTGGCTTGTACAATGCTCTAGCTACTTTTTAAAGAGCAGTTTTAAGCATTTTCTCTGATTTTGCACATGACAGTATGGAGATTTATATGGATGACTTCACCACATATGGTGACACATATGATGAAGCCCTACACAACTTGGAGAAGGTATTGAAAAGATGTATAGATCACAATCTCTCTTTGAGTAATGAAAAATGTTTCCTTATGATGACACAAGGAATAGTTTTGGGGCAATTTATCTCAAGTGCTAGAATACAAGTGGATCCAAAGAAAATTGAAGTTATTTCCACCCTACCTATTCCACAGAAGAAGAAAGATGTCAGGAGTTTCCTAGGACATGCAGGTTACTACAAAAGGTTCATTCAAGATTTTAGCAAAATTGTTGCACCTCTATTTACTCTGTTAACAAAAGACAGTGAACTTGAGTGGACACAAAATTGCTAGACTTTTTTTGAAAAGCTAAAAACCTCCTTGACACAAGCTCCTATACTTAGAGGACCAAATTGGATCTTACCTTTTCACATCCATATTGATGCATCAGATTTTGCAATTGGTATAGTTTTAGGCCAACAAGAAGGATCCAAGGAATATGCTATTTATTATGTTAGTAAGAATCTACAAGGAGCTGAATTGAATTATACAGTGATAGAGAAAGAGATGTTAGTAGTTGTTTATACCATAAATAAGTTCAGGCACTACATAACTAGTTACAAGTTCTTCATCCATACAAATCATGCAGCCATCAGATACTTGATGAATAAACCCATAGTAGGTGGCAGACTTGTAAGGTGGTTATTGTTGTTGCAAGAGTTTGATATTACAATTGTTGACAAACTAGGTAAAGCCAATGTTGCTAATTTTCTATCTAAACTACCTATATAGTCTTCTGATGGAGTGGTTGATGATTCTTTTCCTGATGAGAATTTATTTGATCTCACTACATACACTCCATGGTATGCAGATATAGCCAATTGTTTGGTTATAGGGCAAATTCTAGGATATTTCTCTCTAAGGGAGAAGAGGCAGCTGGTGCAAAAATGTTTCTCTTACTCTTGGATTTCTGGATTTCTATTCTACACTAGACTAGACAATATCATGTAGAGATGCATCAAGGAGGATGAAGTATTTGATGTCATGAAATCTTCTCATGATGAGCCTTGTGGAGGACATTTTGCAACTAAACGGATAGACTTTAAAATCCTTAAAATAGGTTATTACTGGCCAATGCTTCACAAGGATGCTGTGAAGTACACTAGGAGCTGTGATAGATGCCAGAGAATGGGGAGACCTACTAGAAGTGATGAGATGCCTTTGCAACCACAAATTTCACTAGCTTCTTTTGACAAGTGGGGTTTGGATTTTGTGGGGCCTATATCTCCTTCATCCAACAACAAAGAATATATCCTAGTATGTACAGATTACTTAACTAAATAGGTAGAAGTGAAATCATTACAGTTTGCCAGAGATGGCATTGTGGCCAAATTCTTGTATGAAGACATCTTCACTAGGTATGATGTTCCAAGAGAAATAGTAACTGACTAGGGACCACAGTTTACATCTGATTTAATAACAAAATTGCTTGCAGAATACTAGATCAGGCATAAGAAATCCACTCCCTACCATCCATAGGCTAATGGTCAGGTAGAAGTTACTAATAGAGAAATTGAAAACATCTTGACCAAGATAGTGCAACTTCATCTAAGAGATTAGGTTTCTAGGCTCCCTGAAGCTGTTTGGACATATAGAACAACTTGAAGACACCTACACGGTTTACACCCTATGAGCTGGTCTATGGAAAGACTGTAGTTCTGCCTATTGAATTTGAGCATAAAACCCTAGGGACAACAATGGACCTAGGAATGGATCTGACCACTGCACAACAAGAAAGGCTACAACATTTGAATGCCTTAGATGAAATGAGACTGGAAGCCATTCATCATACAGAGGTAATACAAAAGCAAAGGGTAAAATGGCATGATAAATATATAAAAACAAAGGAATTCATTGCAGGAGACTAGGCACTACTTTATGATTCAAGGTATAAGGACTTCAAGGGCAAGCTTCAGTCATGATGGTTAGGTCCATATGAAATCCAACAAGTTTTTCCTAATGGTGCAGTTCAACTGTAAACTATTGATGAAGTTTAGTTTTCACTATTGGTCAATGGGCATAGGCTCAAATTGTACAAGAAGCCACTCTAGAGAGATGACTTTCTGGTATCTCTATCTACTCAGTATGCTCCTCCTGATACTCCTGATTCAGATGTTGTGACACCAGATGATGCTGATTGTAATACTAGACAATGCACATTATGATGCTGATACAACAATAATGTCCAGTGATGTGGAGGTTGAGTTGCAATACTCAACCCATGTTGCTGACAATTAAATTTCTTTGTTTTTCTCACATGCACACACTGCATAATTTCCATGGTTACAACTTGATATCTCCGTCAAGACCTATTTTTGACTTCTTCAGTCAGGACCTGACTCAGCTAGGACCTATTATATTATGTTTACATTTACACAGTCGGGACCTCTGCTGTAGGCGCCCGTAGCAACACCAGTCTATTGTTCTGTTCCATTGCTTGGTGAACACTACCTTAATTCTCCCACCCATTCCATCAACCTGTATTCCTTTCAAATTGATCCATTCACATTATTCCAAGTGTCACTTCAAATTATGAGTGGTACTTCCATCCACCATATTGCACTATTCCATTATCACTCTGTCACCGTACATCTAACTTCCTATTTGCCGCATGCATATTCTATCACCTCACCAGTGTTGTTCACAATTTCCAAGGTATGTTAATTATTTCATTTCGATATATATGTACAATCAACACCTTTCTATTAATACACTTAGATTTCTTTATTTATTTTCATTTTTATTCATAATTTATTTGATGCATGCAATGTATATTTCCACCATTTCTTTTTATCACTCCTCCATCCGTAAAACCTGCCATTTGAAGTGTGGTCACTTCATCATTGATTTGGGGGGAGGGGTTTCTTTTCAAATGATTGTCATTTAATCATTGTTCATTATTTCCTATTACATTTTTCCCTTTCAAAACCTTGTTTAAAACCCTACCTTTTGAGAAAACTAGACAAATACTCTGCGCTGTGAACTCACCTCTGTCAAATAATGAATTAATACCCTAAGGAGTTATAGAGTTATAGTGGAGAAGTAGGAAAGAGACAAATTAAAAAATTGGTTTTTCAGGGTGGTGAGCTGAAGTAGTAGAAATTGGTTAGTTGGCATTGTGTAGAGAATTGACATTGTAGAGTTCTAATTCACAGTCTTAATGCGAGGAGACTTAACCAAAAGGGAACCCTCAGCACATAAGGAAATATTGGAGGATGTGATGGTTCTTCCACTTTTTACTAGAGTGGGTTGGCTTGATTAGTTCCTCAAATTGACAGAATATGACAACGACATGGTACAAGAATTTGCACTTACTCTGGAATATGATGAAGCAATGGTTAGAGGGTTGATAGTAGATGCTTCTGATCTTGCAATTGCTCAAGTTTCAAGGTTGCCTAGAACATAGTCTGAGTATCCAGTTAGGGTTGATGTAGCTGTGGCTAGGGAGGAGTTTTGTGAAAGAGGTGAACACCTAGATTCTACCACACAAGGTACCAAATGATTATCTCTTCCATATTTTTGGGGGAAATGTGCTTTCTATATTATCAAATATATCACTTGTGATGGTAGATATAATATGCTGTATACTACACATCTTAAACTACTCAACCATTTGAGACATGAGAAACTTGTTAATGTTCCCAATTATTTGTATAGTATGCTGAGAAGAATGTCTTCAAAGTATCAGAGGCAACAAGAAGACACAACTCTTTCTCACCATTGTTTAATATATTTGTTAGTAAAAAGGAGTTTAAGGATTCAGTACCCACAGATTGAGTGGGAAGCCTTTAAACTATGTGTAGACATCTCAACACTCTTGGAAGCACCAGATCCAGAGGAAGATATTCCACATGAAACTGAACCCCCTGTTGATACTGAGTAGGAAGAAACACAACCTAAGAACCCTCCAGAGTTTAGGCCTATATCAGTTGAAGAGCCATCAACCTATTTTCCTAAAACAAAAAGAACCACTTCCTCAACATCTAGGAAGAAAACAAAGAGTCAGAGGGAGAATAGCAAGAAGAGGAAAAAGGTTGAAAAACATGAGACAATTACTGCTAGGCGATCAGGGAGGTTGAGGAAGCAAGGTGTTAAAGAGAAAATTGTTGAGCACCTAGGAGAAGAAGACAAAAATAAAGGCCAGCAAGATACTGATCTAGCTCCTCTGAATCTAGATTCAGATAGGGGAGAAAATCCTCTTGAGGATGCTTCTATTGATGCCTATGCAAATGATAATATGTCTGCTAGAAAAAGAAGCTACATTTCTTCTTCTGATTTTGAATCAAAAGATCTATTTATTGCCAGAAAAATGGGAAAACCTATGCCAGATGACTTTGTTAAGGAAATATTTGATGCCCTTGAAAAAGGGAATGATGAAAATCTTAAAGGTGAAAAGGAATTGATAGAAGACAAAGATATTAGGAAGGAGTTGCAGGAAGCCCTAGACAGAATAAGGCAACTTGAGGAACAGGTAAGGGGTTATGAAGAAAGAGATAGAGAAAAGGAAAAGAGGATTCAGGAGTTGGAGGAGAAGATCCAAACTTATGGCCACGACTCTAATTTAGATTTCTTGGCATAGCTGGCTGAAAATAAAGCAAAGATTGAGGAAGAGGCAGTAATTACTCTCCAACCTCCTGTGGTAAAAACCCCAACATACCATACTACATTGTCCTTGGGTTTTGAACTAATGAAACTGACTAATGAAAATAGGCAAGAGAAGGAAAATTGGGAAAAAGAAAAGCATAACCTCAATGAATCTGTTGCAAAAAAGGATTTAAAGATTAAATAATTAGAGCAAAAGTTGACAGAGGTTATTGAAAGGGCCAAGTAGATTATGGGATACAGACCTCCATCAAGAGTGTATGCACTATTTTTGAAAGAAAAATTTCTTAGTTTTCAGTTTAACAGGTTTATCAATGATCAACCTGACTTGCATTCAAGGTTTATCTTTTGTAATTACTTCAAAGAGGTCAGCCTAGAAGAACAAGACCACTTGTGTGAGTATTACCTACACAATTATATAATGGATGAAGATACACAATGGAATCCCTGCATTTATGTTGGAGACCTCCAAGTCAGAGCATTAATGTCATATTTTAGAAATGAACAACTCAGAGGGTTATTGATGGACCACTATGAAGAACAGGGAAAGAAAGTACCATTGCAACTGAGGAAGGAAGCCTTGGAGTCTAAAATCATCTTAACCCAATGGTTGACATTGTTGTCTCATAAAGGACGAAGTAATGTGATCATGGATTTAAGACTTAGGGACTATAGAAGAATACAGAGGATGGCAGTGTCTATTATCCAAAATTGTCAAGGTATGTGCAGAGTCGATGGGACAGTTTAACTCTAGAGTTACAAAGGAAGGAACCCCATTCTATCCACAATTTCATGAATTTGCTTGAAAGATTGTGCAGATATATCCAAATATCATAACAGAAGGGAGTATCATGGTTACCTCTCACTTATCAGCCTCCTATATTTCTTTATCCAGTGCCACATTGGACAGGAGCGAAAAGTGAGCAGTGTAGGTGTACTGAGCAAATTAGGATGGAAAAACTTGCATACTCTAATGGGTTCTACCTCAAGCAAGGAAAAGGGGTTAGAGAGGACACAGATCTTAGAAGAATTACCCTGCATTATAACCTTTTGCCTTAGGTGTCTAGTTCTTTAATTTTTCTTAGGGACAAGCAAAAGTCTAAGTTTGGGGGGAATGTTGGGATGAAATATTGTCCTCCTTTTATATTGTTTCCATATGTTTTAAAGACCTTTTCTATATGGTTTTGCAAAGACTTCACATACATTATCTCTATTTTATGATGTTTCATATATATACTTTCCAAAGACTTAGACCCTATGCTGATAAATGAATTCAAGTAGTTATATTATCAAATGGATGATTTGAATTATTAATATGCATGAAATATAGATAGGGTTTCATAAGTTTATTATGAGAGGTTGTTTTGTATATATGTTGGAATGATTAACCTTGTGTAGCCAGATAAAGAAGCCAAGGAGGAGTAATTACAACAGGATGTAGAACAGAGGAATCAATGAGAATGCAGTCCAAGTGCCAGACATAGTGATTGGTGGAGACAAATGTGGTCATCATGGGAGAATAAACGCAGGGGAGAAAGAAGACTCATTCTAGGAATCTCACCGAAGTTTATGAATCTTATTTATGAGCTATTATGGTTAGAATTTCTATTGGGATAGGACTCTATTTCCTTTGTTCCATTTAATAAGTTGACCTCAAAAATAATATCCTGATGTCTAGGAATGAATTGATGATTGCAGTTAGTTAGAAGGTTGCATAAGACTCTCCCGTCTTTATATAAGTTAGGAGATGAGTTCGTTGATTATGATGGTTGTTATGTTTTACTTTCAAAATAGTCGTTACTTTGTTACAGTTATCAGTTATTCTAGACATGTTATAATTTTGAATAAAATCTGAAGAAGATTCTATCTTTGATATGATTTGAATTCAACTATATGTTATGGGATGTATGAAGATATGAAGTAGATTTAATCTCCAGAAAAAGTGAGATAGTTCCCTGAGCTGGCCACTCAAGGTACTAACTCTCACTTTGCATATTTTCTTATTTATTCCTGCATTCTTAGTTAATCTGTTTCATTCCATCTTATGTCTTATATTGTGAAGCAAGTAAGAACTATTGATTGATATTTCCAATAATTGCGATTCATGAGTAGAGTGCACATTTTTAATCCTCCCGAGGTTAGTGTTAGCCTTTTCATCATTTTTTGAGTTGTTAGATTAAAACTATGATTTTCTGTTAAATACAGTTATCTTTAGCTTCTGCTGAAGGTACCCGAGCAACTGGAAGTTTAGATTTGTTTTGTTGTTTTCCATTTCTGTTTACTGTTTGACATTCCTATGCATTCTAGTAAGTAGGACTAGATAAAAGAAGAATTGTACAAGATTAACTTAGATTAGAAATGAGTCTTGAAGGCATAGATAGTGTAGGCATCATCATAAGCTTACGCTCCCTGGTTGATAATTCAATGTAGGAATGCAATGATAGTGGACTATTCAATTAGGTTAAACCCTAAATTTTATTAAGTCTACACCACATTAGTTTTTCCTCTACAGATGGACAAATCAATATGTCCAATATCTCTCCTCTTAAGAAATTGCAGCTAGGAACCATTTTTTAGGCCACTGCCCAAGAGAAGATATTACAATCACAGGTAGAGCGAATTGAGATTCTAGAAGTAATAAAAGTTTTTTAAAAGGTGTTACCAGACACCAAGAGGGATGCCTCTCTGACTCCTATACTACAAATGAAGCAATTGTTGGATTCCTTTAACAACCATTACACATCTTTAGAGAAGGAAGCTGAGAAGAGAGTAATGGAGCAGATTAACAATAAGAGATTAATAGATCTATCAAAGAAGTGCTCCAAGGCACACAATCATTTGAGTAATAGTATAAAGAGTATACAAAATGTTGTGAGTGATAAAAATGTAATGTATCAATTTTTATTATAACGGCCTATAACTACAAAAGATATAAAAGACAAGATTGATAGCCTTGAAGTGCAGATAGAAAACATCTCCGGAACATATGACCCCTTAAAGGATAAAAATGGAAATCAGAGGGCTAAAGTTGAAAAGACTCATGCAGTTATAAACAAAATTCAGAATCAAAGAGAACTGATTAAGGATTAAATGAGTTAGTTAAGGGAGATTGTTAGTTTCAAGATGGTTGCACTAACAGGGTTGTTGAAGGAAGCTGATAAGGTTGGACAGATGATAGTTGCACCTACATCAGTTGAAGAAGTAGAAGACTTGCTCTTGCAAATCATTGGGTAGATACAAATACTCAACTCTACCAACATGCATTGGGACTCTATAGTACTACAGCTAAAGAATATATACAAGGATATTCTTCCCACCAAATGATAAGTTTCATATTTTGATTTCTTGTACATATGCAGAAGGATAGAAGAAAACAATTTTGATACTTTGATTTAAATATTAAAGTATAGGAGTAAAATAGTAAGGGGGAGTATGTACATAGAAAAGCAAGATTGGTTATGAGTTAGGGGGAGAAGTTTTGATCTGTAGATGTTTCCTTTGCCATTGATGGGAAAGGGGGAGAAGTTTTGGCATATGTTGCCATCAATGACAAAGAGGGAAATTGTTGACAACATAAGCATGATGATGAAGAGACTATGAGCTTGATAGTGAGTAGTGTTGTCATTGATGGCAAAAAAATGTAAAGACACAGTTGTGTTGGTCTAGAGAATGGAAACAAAATATGAAGATGCAGTTGTATTGGTTTGGACAAGACCAATGTACCAGTCACTCTACAGATTCGTCTAAGTCCTCATGTACAGTCTTCAATGTTCAGGGAACCAACTTCTTGATTCACATTCCTCCACTATGAAGAATCTTCCTATGCAGTTGTAAGGTATTTTTGGTGCATACTAAAGGAGTCTAAATCCAAATTTTTAGGTCTTGAAGCCTTCATAAGTGAAAGATAGAGTTGACAGAGTATCAGACTATGTAATGATAGTACCAGTGGTATATTGGAATGCTCCACATTTCACCATAGATGAATATCTTGCTATGTAGATTTGAGGACAAGTTCATAGATGTCATATGTGTGTCTTCTTCAAGTGGTAAGCATTTTGGTGGTCTGCATGTTGAGTTGTGAATTAACAGTTAGTTCATGCTATTGCTACTTCACCAATTGAGCCTACCTAAAGGTGTTGATGTTGTGTAGAGTTGATTAATAAATGGAACAAAGTCATGGGAGTAAAAATAGGTCATGCCAACCTATCTAAATGTGCTACATGCTTTAGTTCTCTTTGTAAAGCATATAGAGTTGAGTTTTGGGCTGACATCTTAGAAAGTCACATAATATATCTATTATGCTGACCAAATTGATGTTTTGCTTGATTGCGGTATATAAACAAGATTGAATTCTTGTGTGGGATATTGTGTACAAAAGAATTAAGTGTGTATGTGTGTGAGTGAAATATGATGCAGAGAAGGATAAGATAAGATTGTGGTGAAGATGAAGTGTGTTAAGTCAGTATTCTAAGCTTCAGTGGAACTGTATCTCTAGCATAAGTTAGATGCATTACTAACAGTTCATATTTGGCAGTGGGCCACCCTTTCCTCTATCTCTTTCTATCCGGGAGAGTGAGTCCTTTGGTAGTGAGCCAACTGTAGTGAGAATTCTCTTTTATGGACAATGAGCCTAATTGTAATTAGTATTGTTATTCATATATATATATATATATATATATATATATATATATATGAGTGAGCTAATCCTCACCGTGGTTTTTCCTTTTTTGAGTTTTCCACGTAAAAATATGGTGTTCATGTGTTATGTATTTTGATGGTTGATTTCATGCTTTCCTTTCTTACTACAAATTAAATATGCTATGTGCAATGAATGTTTAAATGCTTAAGTGGTTTCAGAGAATATTGATTCACCCCCCTCTTAGTATTCTAGCTATTCAACATTGACATCCATCAAAGCATAAAGGATATGGGAATTTTGACAGATGTTATAGTTGCAACTGCCCTAGGAGACATGTATGCAAAGTGTGGAAGCATAGACAAGGCACATGAACCATTTGACATGATGTGTAACATGCCAACTCTCATTACCCAAAATTAATCAACTTAGTTACCATTAAGTACAAGGTCATGATCAACAAAATCATAGTTAGAAAAGTGATAATCAATATCATAAACAAAAATCAAATGCATATC
The DNA here is from genome assembly GCA_027924645.1 of Cunninghamia lanceolata. NCBI lineage: Eukaryota > Viridiplantae > Streptophyta > Pinopsida > Cupressales > Cupressaceae > Cunninghamia > Cunninghamia lanceolata. Next base: position 10,211,944 of record BSBN01000178.1, on the reverse strand, counting down.
TTTTTGGATATTTCTGTTCCAAGTATGTCCCTAATCGGTGTTGTCATTGGTGTCAACTGTATCTTATTATATTACTTGTTTAGAAGACTTATATGTTGAGGATATTGAGAAAATTAGCCTCTCCGGAAGGAACGAGTGAGTTACAGAGAAGTGCAGTACAGACAGTGAGTTGTATGTTGAAGAACAGTTTGGTAAACTGCTCCACATTTATTTATGCTTGAAGATCATGGTCTATGGATTGGAAGTAAGTTAGAGGTATGACTAAGGATGCTACATTTTAGGTTTGAGCCATCTGCATGAAGATCTGAGTGAGTTGTGTTCATGAGAGTAAAACCTACTTTTTCTGTAAGTTCAGTTGGGATAGGAAGAAGGTATTCTTCTCCACATTCCTCTGCAATAAAGTATTTTACTCTATGGTTCTAGAAGGAAGTCTAGGATGATGATAAGTGCCTACAGTTGCTATGGTTCAAGGTTTGGTGGTCGGCAAGCTATCTTTTTTTTATGACAGTTGAAGACAATATAGTTCATGTGTTCCGGTGAGAAGATTCCTATGGATAAAGTGGTTAAGGTTCGTGTGATTTCTCTTGATGATTATAACATGCTTGTGGATGTCTCCTAATCATGTTCCTATCTTGATATTGGTCCACATTAAGGACTTGAGATCATGTTTGAAGATTGTTCCCAGATAGTGTAACGTGTAACTAGTTTTAGCTGACCTAGTTAATCCCACTGATTGTGGAGATCTCTGGAAGATTATGGAAGCATTTTGTGGTGTGGAAGATCATGTTTGAGTCCTAGGTAAGGCATGGTGTGATCCACATTTCATTTCCTTTGTATAATGTTGTAATAGGTCAGGATCTAATTTGTAAATGTTTGTAATACCGACCTTGTAGATTGCTCCAATGGTTGATGATTGTAATGCCGACCTTGATGATCATTCCAAGGTTGATGTAGTGTATAAATACTTGTAGCTAAGTCATGGAAAAAGTGTCCTTGAGTGAAAAAGGAAAGATAATAAGAAAGGTCCAAAAGGCAGAGCAGAGAAGAGGCAGAGGGAAGAAGAGGAAGAGCACAGCAGAGCAGAGGAATTATTGTACTTTAGAAAGGTGTTGATCATGGCAGTGAATCTGGTAGTAAGCCATTAGTAGGGTTTAACAGCCCTTATTGTAATCTTTCTAGGTTTAGGGTTGAGGTAGTGAGCCTACTAGACCTAGTTGTTCTTCATGGTAGTAGGCCATTATGTTTAGGCCCGTGGAGTGACCAAGCCTAAACATCATTATTTCAAGATTGCAATATATATTGAGAGCTAATCCTCTCCATGATTTTTCCCCACCTTGGGGTTTTCCATGTAAAATCTAGTGTCTCTTGTGTTTGATGTTGTATCTATGGTTAAGTTTCTAATTTCATGCATTCATTGTTAAATCATAATAATTATGGATAAATGATGAATGTTTAAGTGCAAAAAGTGTTTAAGTTTTTAAGACAACTGATTCACCCCCCTTCTCATTTCTCCGGTGCATATCAACAATTGGTATCAGAGCCAAGTTCCTCTAAAGAAAGTTTAACAACTTAAGGAAGATCCAAAATGTCTTACAAGAAGGAAGCACCACATTTTGATGGAATGAATTATGTTCTCTGGAAGGCTCGGATGAAAATCTATCTTCTTTCTCTTGGTTACAAAGTATGGAAAGTTGTAGAAATAGAATACACCATACATCCAAATAGTCTGATGACTAAAGATGAAATCAAAGAATATGAGATAGATATCAAGGCAAAGGATGCTCTGCTAATCTCATTAACCGACTTAATATTGACGAAAGTTGTGACTCTTGAAACTGTAAATAAGGTATGGGAAAAGTTGAAAAATCTATATGAAGGAGATGATTCTGTGAAGGAAGCCAAGTTACAAAGTCTGAAAGTGAAATATGAAAGTTTGAAGATGAATGATGATGAAAACATATCAACCTTTATGCAAAGAGTTGATGAACTTGTTATAGGGATAAAAGCCATAGGCGAAACTCTCGATGAAAAGGAAGTTATTATGAAAATTCTCATATCTCTGCCTAAGTCCTACTATCACAAGGTAGCTGCAATTGAAGAATTCATGCAAGTAAAAATGGTTGATAGGGATTAGCTTCTTGGTAAGCTTACTGCTTTTGAAATGAGAGAGTTTGGTGATGCTTTGCTAAAAGTTGAGATGGCCTTCAAAGCCAGTAATCCCAGAAGTACTTCCAGATCAGAAAAGTACAAGGTAGAATCCGATGATGAGTTTGATAAAGTTGAAGCCAAATTCATGGACAGACTACAAAGAGGATCTGGTAAGTATAAAGGTAAATTACCTTTCAAACATTTTTCCTATGGTAAAGTAGGTCTTTTTTCTTCCAGATGTCTTGAAAGAATTGAAAGAAATAGAAGAGGATATGCGAACAGGCCTAGGACCCAAAAGAAGTGTTATTATGTTAAAGATTTTGATGATGATGAAGGAGTATTAGATAATGGTGCACCAGATAATGCTAGTTCCTCTGTAAATGAATGCTTGTTTATTGCTATTAAGCAAGATCCCGTGTCTACTAATTCTACTAGCTGTGTGAAGGAAGAAAAACCAGTGGAAAGTGCTTTGGCTACTCAAGTCATTAAGGACAAGGATGAATGGGTTATTGATAGTGGTTTCTCTCACCACATGACTAGTGAGAAGAGTAAGTTTGAGTTTGGAAAGATATGATGGTCGACTGGTTAGGTTTGGAGATGATACAGCTGGTAAAATTTGTAGGAAAGGATCTATTTCTTTTGATGACAAGAATAATACTGAAGATGTCTTGTATGTGAAAGGATTGAAGCACAATCTTTTGAGTTTGGGTTAGATGTGTGACAAGGGCTATGATTTAAGCTTCAAGGACAATGGATGCAAGATCAAGGAAAGCTCTGGAATAGTCATTGCAACTGGTAAGAAGACCAGAGGTAATATCTATCACTTGAAAGGAACTGAGAACTATTGTTTGTTGACTCAGACTGATGAGAGTTGGCTATGGCATAGAAGGTTGTGTCACATAATTTTTGATAATATTATAAAGATAAGTACTATATAGGTTGTTAGAGATTTACCTAAGCTTGTGAAGCCCGCTAATCCTATTTGCAAGGAGTGTCAATTTTGGAAATAGACAAGAACAAATTTCAAAAGAAAGGACCAATCAGTTGGAGGACTACTTGAGCTAGTGCACACAGATTTGTGTGGACCTACCAGAGTAAGAAGTTTACAAGGAGACATGTATTTCATGTTACTCATTGATGATTATTCTAGAATGACTTGGGTCACCTTTTTGAAAGAGAAAGTTGAAGCTCTAGATAAATTCAAGGCATTTAAGGCAACGGTTGAAAATGAGATGGATTTGAAAATCAAATGCTTAAGGTCTGATAGAGGAGGAGAGTTCACATCAAATGAATTCAATTTATTTTGTGAAGAACATGGAATAAAAAGATAGCTATCAGCACCTAGAACTCCACAACAAAATGGAGTTGTTGAAAGGAAAAATAGAACAATTCAAGAAGCTACTAGAACCATGATGAAGGAAGCTCATCTTCTGGAAGCATACTTGAGATAGGAAATTCACACCATTGTATATATCCTAAACAGAGTTCAAGTAAAAGGTGACAGTTCAAAGACTCCTTATGAATTGTGGCATGGTAGAGTTCCTACTATGAAATATTTCAAATTTTTTGGTAGCAAATGTTATATCAAAAGAGAAGAAGATTTAGGCAAGTTTGATGCTAGATGTGATGAAGGAATCTTCCTTGGTTACTCCACCAAGAGCAAGGCCTACTGGTGCTATAATAAGAGGTTGAATAAGATCATTGAAAGTGAAAATGTTAAAGTTGATGAATGTAAGGAAAGGTCTTCAGGGTGCAACATGAAGACAACCCAGATGAAGAAGAACAAGCTCTGGTAAGTGCTACCAAAACTCCAAGATATGTAAGAATTAGTCATTCTAAAGATCAAATCATAGGAGATAAGAGCAAAGGAATTTTAACTAGAAGAAAATATGCAAAAGAACAAGTAAATTTATGTCTGATTTCCAAGATTGAACCTAAAACTATGGATGAAGCTTGAAAAGATGAGAATTGGATAAAGGCTATGGAAGAGGAATTGATGCAAATAGAGAAGAATCAGACTTGGGATCTTATTCCCAGGCCAACATACAAGAATGCAATTGGTATAAAGTGGGTCTTTAGAAACAAGATGAATAAGAATGGTGAAGTGGTAAGAAACAAAGCAAGGTTGGTATGCAAAGGATATGCTCAAGTTGAAGGAATAGACTTTGAAGAAACTTTTGCTCCAGTGGAAAGGATTGAAGCAATAAGGATGTTTTTGGCTTTTGCAGCATACAAAGATTTCAAGGTTTATCAAATGGATGTGAAGTCTACTTTCTTAAATGGAGAGTTGGAAGAGGAAATCTATATAGAACAATTGGAAGGATTTCAGTCATCAGATCAGGGTGACATGGTATGCAGATTGAAGAAAGCTTCGTATGGATTAAAACAAGCTCCCAAGGCATGGTATGCATGATTGGATAGGTACCTGATATAGATAGGGTTCAGTAAAGGTAGTACAGATAGCAATCTCTACTTCAAGATCAATGATGAACAAACCCTGATTGTTGCAGTTTTTGTTGATGATATTATTTTTAGAGGCAATGAAGGTATGTGCTTAGTTTTTGTTGGAGAAATGCAAAGTGAATTTGAAATGTCTATGTTTGGAGAGATGAACTTATTTTTAGGTTTGCAAATAAGTCAATCAGATAAAGGTATCTTCATTTCTCAGTCTAAGTATGTGAAAGACTTGGTAAAGAAATTTGAGATGGAAGACTCTAAACCAGTATGCACACCTATGATAACTGGTTGTAAGTTAAGCAAAGATGATAACTCACCCATTGCAAACCAAAAAAGGTATAGATCTATGATTGAAGGATTACTTTATCTGACTCAAACCAAACTTGACATAATGTATGTAGTATGTCTTGTGGCAAGATTTCAGGTAGAACCTAAGGAATCACATGTGATGGTAGTCAAAAGAAGTTTGAGATATCTAAAAGGTACAATATATTATGGTTTGTGGTACCCTAAGGACTGTGACTTTACTCTCAGTGCATACATTGTTGCAGATTAAGTCAGAGATGTGGATGATAGAAAAAGTACAAATGGATGTGCATTCTTCTTGGGAAAAAGATTAGTATCTTGGTTGAGAAAGAAACAAGATTCAATATCCCTATCTACTGCAGAAGCAAAATACATTGCAGCAGCACACAGTTGCACTCAAGTGTTATGGATGAAGTAGACATTGAAGGAGATCAAAATCATGTATGAAGATCCCATTACAATCTTTTGTGACAACACAAGTGCCATAAACCTATCAAATAATCTAGTGATGCATTCAAGGACAAAGCACATATCCATCTGGTATCATTTTCTGAGAGAAAAGGTGACAGAGAATGAAGTCAAGTTAGAGTATGTTTCTACTAAGGATCAGATTGTAGACATTTTTACCAAGCCTCTACCTAAGGATACTTTTGATTATCTCAAAGAAAAGTTAGGGGTTATCACCCCTCCTGCTCTAAACTAAGATGCATGGTAGTGCATCAGTCTAGAGGTGCTTAGAGGTACGGATTGATGCTTTTTAGGGCTACTTCTTAGGGGGAGTAGTCAGAGAGTTCATAAGAGAGATTAGATCCAAATAGAAGAGTGCAAGTATGTGCCCTTTGCCATTGATGTCAAAGGGGGAGAGAAGTCATTTGAAAAACTTAGAGTGCAGATGTGTAAGAGAAAGAAAGAGTGTGGGTGTGTAAAGAGAAAGGGGGAGATTGTTGCAAGTATGTGCCTAATCGATGTTGTCATTGATGTCAACATATCCTTGTTGTCATTGGTGTCAACTGTATCTTATTATATTACTTGCTTAGAAGACTTATATGTTGAGGATATTGAGAAAGTTAGCCTCTCCAGAAGGAACACGTGAGTTATAGAGAAGTGTAGTACAGACAGTGAGTTGTATGTTGAAGAACAGTCTGGGAAACTACTCTACATTTATTTCTGCTTGAAGATTGTGGTCTGTAGATTGGAAGTAAGTTAGAGGTATGACTAAGGATGCTACATTCTAGGTTTGAGCCCTCCACATGAAGATCTGAGTCAGTTGTGTTCACCAGAGTAAAACCTACTTTTTTTGTAAGTTCAGTTGGGACAGGAAGAAAGTATTCTACTCTGCATTCCTCTGTAATAAAGTATTTTGCTCTATAGTTCTAGAAGGAAGTCTGGGATGATGATAAGTGGCTACATTTGCAATGGTTCATGGTTTGGTGGTCCACAAGCTATCTTTCTTTTATGACAGTTGAAGACAATATAGTTCATGTGTTCCGATGAGAAGATTGCTATGGATAAAGTGGTTAAGATTCATGCGGTTTCTCTTGATGATTATAACATGCTTGTGGATGTCTCCTAATCATGTTCCTATCTTGATATTGGTCCACGTTAAGGACTTGAGATCATGTTTGAAGATTGTTCCCAGATAGTGTACCATGTAACTAGTTTTGGCCAACTTGGTTAATCCCAGTGATTGTGGAGATCTCTATAAGATTGTGGAAGCATGTTGTCACATGGAAGATCATGTTTGAGTCCCAGCTAAGGCATGGTATGATCCGCATTTCATTTCCTTTGCATAATGTTGTAATAGGTCAAGACCTAATTTGTAAATGTTTGTAATACTGACCTTGGAGATTGTTCCAATGGTTGATGATTGTAATGTCAACCTTGATGATCATTCCAAGGTTGATGTAGTGTATAAATACTTGTAGTTGAGTCATTGAAAAAGTGTCCTTAAGTGAAAATGGAAAGATAATAAGAAAGGTCCAAAGGCAGAGTAGAGAAGAGGCAGAGGGAAGAAGAGGAAGAGAAGAGTAGAGAATAGGAATTATTGTACTTCAGAAAGATGTTGATCGTGGCAATGAATTTGGTAGTAAGCTATCAATAGGGTTTAACAACCCTTATTGTAATCTTGCTAGGTTTAGGGTTGAGGCAGTGAGCCTGCTAGACCTAGTTGTTCTTCATGGCAGTAAGCCAGTATGTTTAGACCCATGGAGTGACCAAGCCTGAACATCATTATTTCAAGATTGTAATATATATTAAGAGCTAATCCTCTCCATGGTTTTTCCCCACCTTGGGGTTTTCCACGTAAAATCTAGTGTCTCTTGTGTTTGATGTTGTATCTATGGATAAGTTTCTAATTTTATGCATTCATTGTTAAATCATAATAATTGTGGATAAGTGATGAATGTTTAAGTGCAGAAAATGTTTAAGTTTTTGAGAGAACTGATTCAATCCCCCCCCTCTCTTTTGTTCAACACATATCATCAATTTCAAAACTAAAATTTACAACAATTCCAAAGATAACATACTAGTGAATTCCTTTCACTATACATTTACAATGTTTTTCTCATAGCATCAATGATAAGGTTACACATAATATTTGACCATCAAGTCATATAAAAGAATGTACTATATCTAGAACTTTGACATCTATCTTCATAAGTCTCAGCTTGTCTTCTGCTTGGGAAGGAGAGCATCACCTGAGTGCTTTTCCTCCAACCATAGATCGACGGTTCCCCGCACAACTTCCTTCCTAGAAGTGGCCCTACCCTTGACGAAGGGAATAGATATAAGGAACCATTAGGTTTTCCATCTGAGTATCTAGTGTTGTGCCCTTCATAATACTTCATGGTCATACAACTGTAGATCCACTCTAACTATGTATGACACTACTGGAAGCATTATGTCATCTAGAACATAGTGAACTGACTAATGCATGCAGAGATGGATGCATTACTTTGGCTAAAGATTTATATACATAAACATTTCACAATGACTATAGTCGAATGTTTACCCACCTCAACCTGAATTAGACATTGTCTCATCCTATAGTGTTCATAATTTAACCCCTCTAGGTCATAGGAAGGATAGGTTCAATTCACCATTAGTCCATCTAACTTAGACTCTTGTCTTTGATTCAGGAGTACATTCATTAATTTTCTTGTTGCCTATGCAATAGGGAATATGTGACTCCACATCACTCTATTCCCATTCTTTCCTTTTTCAAGTTTACACGTTCATGGTTTTAGTTTTTAACACCATCCCCGATCTAAGTCTCTATGTTTACCTTCTACCATAACATTTCTTTAACTTGCTATCGACTATAATACATCTTATCATAGTCGATAATATTATTAAGTTAACAATAATAAATAGACCTTTAGTCTAAAAGAATTCAAAAGGGGTTTTTCAATACCCTATACTTATTTCCTAAAGTATTGCCATTTAAAATATGACCATAATATAATTTCAAATAAATGAGTTATTAAGCTCGTTTTCATTTTATTTCCTGCATGGAAAGTAAATAACTGTCAAGGGTTTACTCCCTTGATATTCAAGGCTTGGCATGCACTTAATGTAGCCTATACAAATTCATCAAACAACAAACTGGTTGTTCTCCATGGATACTAAAGAGTCATATTACTTTTTCTTACATAAATATTAAACTCGAAGGCATAATATCATCTTTTATAAACAATCAAGTATTATGCTTCTGACTTCACGTGCCTCGAAACTTAATGGCTTTGGCACTATCAAGGGCATTGGTTTTCATAAATTACTCTTCATTCTATCATGCGTGGCCTTAGCCTATTCTATTGTCTTATCTTTATATAATGCATTGGCTCTCAGCTTGCTTAAATGACTGATGAATATATAATGCATGGCTCTCAACCTACTCAAATGACTTATCATTATCTTTATCAATGATTTTAAAAGATGTTTGTTATCCTCAGCCTTATCAGCTCCAAGGGACTCGAGCCTACTATAGTAGTGCTCTTAGCCATTCAGCCTCAAGGCCTCAACAATGTTATCAAACATGCAAATTTTATCTTAGGAGATAAACATAGTATCTTTAAGCATTCGACCATAAAGGCCTTAATAGAATTATCAAACATAACAATGCTATCATATGGGATATGTAAAGAACTCTTCAAACATTTGGCCATGAAGGCCATAACAGAGTTATCAAACTTACCATTGCTATCATATGGAATATGGACAACACTCTTCATACATTTAGCCATGAAGGACTCCTAAGGTTTTTTTTAACAAATGCTTTCATATAAGATAACAAAGTCAACAATTAACCAACGTGTGGCTATCAACAGTGATACTAAGTATGCATCTACATACCACAAGATCACATGACTGTAACATATAGTCATACTTGAGATGATAGGCACGTAGCCGAGTTGTGGCCTGCTAAAGAGTCTATCGATGCTATTATCAGTTCCTTCCTGTAAGCTCTCAATCTTGTAACTCGCTACTCCCTATAGCCTTTTTTTGTGGCCTAAACAATGATAATCAACATAACAATGACAATCAATTTTTTCTTTGCATGCTTTCCCCACACAAAATACAAACTACCACCTTTCAAAATGAAGGCTTGGTAAAACAATTGACAAAAACCTATACCACCTCTAGGTATATAGACTCCACAACTACACTATCCCACAAATACAATATCTCCCATTTGGGAGTAATTTTCATTGTGGTAGGCTTATGATAAGCTCAACCATGACTTCCACTCACTCCACTCTTTGTGGATAGTGGTACGGTTGCCATAAAGAAACAAAGAACCTAAGATTTAAAGGGTGCTCGATTCCACCACAAGTGGATAAATATTTATATCCACATAATGTCATTTACATCTAAATGATATTATAAGGATTATTAAAATATTCTAAGATATCACCAAATTACATTACCAACATTAGGGTGGTAACATTAATATGCAAATATGGGGTCGAGTCTCACTCCCCCACTTTGCTATATTGGACTATAGTTAAAATAATTAAATTATGATATTCACAAAATTTTATATAGAAATAGATAAGTAAACAAAGGAAAACTCCGACATCCAACTAAGATGACTATCAACTATATGAATGTTTTGAGAACATTATTTAGACGAATTGATGTAGGGGACATCGAGAGATCTTAAATCGACTTACCGAAAAAAAGTCAAATTAAAATCGACTTAACAAGGAAAAAGATGTATACTCACCCTATCTTCCATGGGTTCATGAAAGATCAACTTCAATACTTAGATGGAAATCAAACTTTTTCCCAACATCTATTTCCTTCTCCCAGGTGATACTCTCCTTCCATCCTTGAAGGAAGTTTCTTTTCTTGGTTACACTCACAACCATATAACCATGATCAGTGTATCATCATTTAATTCATAAAACATTGTGATAAAATAATCTTAACAACATGTAATCTTATGTCTAATCTAAACATCAATCAATATCCACATATAATCAATGATTCTACTTGATATTTTCCACAAACATCAAATCATTAATCTAAGATTAATTATCCTATTTACCACATAAAAGTGAGATTAAGCTTAATCAAAAGTTGGAGATGTAACATATCTTCCCCCATAAGAATCATCGTCCCGAATGATTTAATGTCTCGAAATATCAACCAACATAAAGAAAAAGTGTTTACTCATCATAGTAAAAGGTTTTAGAAAAGATGGGGAAATCTTTGATAAGTATCCTCATTTAATTCTCCCAGGTGGCATTCTCTTCTGCATACTGGTCCCATTGGACCTTGCATTGAGTTATCTCTTTATTACGTAAGTGTAGCTTACGTGTTTCGAGCACCTTGATGGGATCAATCACTACCCCCTGGGTCCTTCACCTGTATGGCATTCCAATCAAGAATAGGAACATGATTATCTCCTGAAATAAACTTTTTCAAATAGGAAACCTAGAAAATGTTATGCATCATGGCAAGAGCTGGAGGTAGAGAAATCTTGTATGCAACTAGGTTGACCTTTTCGAGAATTTCAAAGGGACCCACATATCTAGGAGCTAGTTTGGACGTCTTTCCAAACTTAATGGAGCTCTTTTGGGGTTTGACCCTTAGAAGGACTTTTTCTCCCACTAAGAAATGCCTTGCAATGCGCTTAGCATCCGCATAACTTTTCTGCCTATCATTGGCTTCCGCTAGCCTTTTCTTAATTAGATGGACTTGCTCTTCCATTTCTGACATCATTTATGGACCAAGGCTAATCCTATCTTCTAGTTTATCCTAGCTTATAGGAGTTTGGCACTTTCTTCCATATAATACTTCAAATGGAGCTGACATAGAGCGCGCGGCTAAAATTGGTGGAGCCAGTCTAAAGTGCATCTGTGACAGTAGTTGAGTCATTGTACCCTACACTTAATATTTTATTGTGTCAAATGCTATCGGCTCTCATGGTGAACTATCAGCTCTTTGAACCTTCGAACCTTGGTGAGTCGTTGAACTGCTGAACTAGCGCCTGTCGTTGAACTCGTCGGGTGCATTGAACCATTGAACCAGTTCAATGGGTGGTTCAATGATTGTTACTAGTCTTTACCACCCTTCATCGTTCTGCTGGGCCTTCAACCAACCCGCAGTTGAACTGTTGAACCCTTTGAACCATTGAACCGGTTCAAAGGTTCAACCTAAAGGTTTTCTCTGCCAAACTTATCATACCAATCACTTAGTTTCAAACACCATTGAAGTAGTGAACTCTCAAACTTTCAAAATTAGTTCAAACAAAAGACTACGGCCTGATTTAAGTCATCGGTGGAGCCAATACTCTCCGCCCGATGGTGAACTTCATACCGACGCTACATGCTACTTCTACTAAATTAGCAAACCGTTGAACCATTAAAAATGGTTCAATCACAGAACCTTAACACTTCAAATTTCACTGGTGGAGCCTACCGAAACCCTCACGATTTCGTAGAACTACTTTTCCCACAAACAAACAAACTTTTACACTTCGTTATCCTAGCACATGTGGATGCTAGGGTTTATTCCAGCATGCTGTCAACCGATCCAGTAACTGCAAAACTCACACAAATAGAAAATGTAAAAACAAAATCTAATCTAATATGTACAGCCATTCCACTGATTATAGAATAATCAACCGATGGAATGGAAAAACCCCATATCGACTGTAAATCAAAAATTGACTACACAGGTGCAATTCAAATGAAAAATAGGATTTTCTTTATTGCTCTGAGGATGAATACAAATGTCTGTTTCACAGTACAACTCAAATTCACAATCACTGCTCTGTCTAACTTCTCTTTTCTAATCTATCTCTCTCTCTCCCTCTCTATATCTATTAATCGATCAGAACTTAGGCTATTTAACAACCCATAGAGAGTAGAACTGACTGGATTCCCAGTGGTTGGGACACAATTCCAGGAAGTTGGGAGACACAACTAACTAACTAACTCATAACTAACTAACAACCTATCATTACAGATCAAAAGGTGTCCTAACAACAGAAACAAACTAAAAATAGCAAGCATTGGTCAAATAGACCTTATTACATAGGAAATGCATAACAACCTATTAAGACTTTAGGCTTCAAATTAACTTGATGAAAGGGTGCCCCTGCACCATACTCCCTGAGAGAAGAGATCTCAAGCCCACTTGAGATTAGAGTGTGTAAGTCTGCTCCATGTTTCTTGATTTGTTCGTCAGTCATCCAAACTACTTTTGAATCAGGTTGCCCCTGCCAAGCGACCAAATATTTGATATATTCTTTATTCTTGGTCTTCTTTACCATTCAGGAATCTAAAATCTTCTACAAGTTTGGTGGTTCATGTTTAGGAATTTCATCATCTGTTGTATCCTGGAATGTTTCATGTTCCATATCTGCATTGTGTTTGTATGGAGTTAAATCACATACATTAAAAATAGGTGACAATGCAAGATCAAAAGGAAGTTGGATCTCATAAGCATTATGTCCACATTTCTTCAAAATCAGACATGGTCCAATCTTCCTCTGCATTAGCTTAGTATGTTTTCCTTTGGGGAGTCTTTCCTTTTTCAGATAAACCCATACCAAATCTCCAACATCAAATTGTACATCTCTTTTCTTTTTATCAGCATATTCTTTATACTTCAAAGTAGTCTACTGGAGTTGGTTCTTTACTTGATCATGCACCTCTTTTATTGCTGCTGCAAAAGCTTCTCCATCTACACTAATTGAGTCTCCTGTAGGTAGATTTCTTAATTCCAAAATACCTCTTGGATGCATACCATACACCACTTGAAAAGGTGATTTCCCTGTACTCCTATTGATGGTATCATTATAAGAAAATTCTGCCTGTGGTAGGATGATATCCCACTTCTCTCCATGCTGTTTTGTCAAACATCTAAGCAGATTTCCTAATGAACGGTTAACCACCTCAGTCTGTCCATCTGTCTGAGGATGATATGCTGATGAGAAAGATAAATTTGTGCCAAGCTTCTTCCAAAGAGTCCTCTAGAAATGACCAATGAATTTCACATCTCTATCTGACACTATACTCAATGGAAATCCATGTATCCACACTATTTCCTTGAAAAACAAATCTGCAACATATGAAGCATCACAAGTAGTTTTGCATGGCAAAAAATGTGTCATTTTACTAAATCTGTCTACTACAACAAAGATACTGCCATAACCCTTCCTTGTTCTAGGTAAACCCAACACAAAATCCATACTGATGCCTTCCCATGGCCTAGAAGGAATGGGCAGTGGCTGATATAAACCTGCATTAGTTGATCTGCCTTTTGCTTTCTGACATATCACACATGTCTCCACAAATTTTCTTACATCTGATTGCAATTTAGGCCAATAGTAATGTCTCTTTACCAGTTCCAGAGTCTTATCTAAACCAAAATGTCCTACCATAGCTCCACAATGCTTTTCCCTAATGATGTTTAGCCTCATAGAACACCTTGGAATACACAATTGTACACCTTTGAACAGCAATCCATCCTGGATCAGAAATTTAGAAAATTCAGTATGATATTTGTCTCCAAAAGAAATACATACTTGATATATCTCTCCAAAGTCTTCATTAGCATCATACATGTTCTTCAAGGAATCAATACCAACACTTTCCAGTTGAATCTGATTTATGGTTAGAGCTCTCTTGCTCAAATCATCTGCTACCTTGTTCTTTACCCCTTTCTTGTGCTTAAGTGTGAAAGTAAAAGATTGTAAAGTTTCTACCCATTTCATATGTCTGTGATTCAACTTCTCTTGACTATTAATGAAACTAAGAGCCTGATTATTTGTGAATACTATGAATTCCTTTGGCATCAAGTAGTGCCTCCACTTCTTGAGTGACTGGACTAGAGCATACATCTCCAACTCATATGATGAATACCTCTTCTTTGCATTATTTAACTTCTCACTGAAAAATGCAATAGGCCTACCTTCTTGACTGAGTACTGCGCCAATTGCCATGTGATTGGCATCACATTCTACCTAAAAAATTTTACTGAAATTAGGTAGTGTAAGGATTGGCTATTGTGCCACCTTCTTCTTTAGTGTTTCAAATGAATCATCTGCTTCTTTGGTCCAAGTAAACCTACACTTCTGTCCTCCTTTAATGGTGTCAAGCATGGGTGCACAGACATGACTAAACCCTCTTATAAACTTCCTATAGAAGGTTGCTAACCCATGGAAATTTCTGACATCATTCATAGTTCTCGGAGTTGGCCAAGACAATATGGCACTTACCTTCTCCTTATCCATTTCCAGTTTACTCTAGGAAATGACAAAACCCAAATAGGTGACCTCTTCCTGCATAAACAAACACTTTTCCAAGTTGATCATAAGCTGCTCTTCATGTAACCTTTTGAGGACCAAGTTTATATGTCTAAGATGCTCTTCCCTTGTATTACTGAAAATCAGAATATCATCTAGATATACTATGACAAATTTGCCTATAAATTTTCTCAAGACCTCATCCATCAGTCTCATAAAAGTACTAGGAGCATTAGACAATCCAAAAGGCATGACCTTCCACTCATACAATCCCTCATTTGTTTTAAATGTTGTTTTCCACTCATCTCCTAGCCTAATCCTTATCTGATGATAACCACTCCTCAAATCTATTTTTGTGAAATACTTAGCACCTCCCAAATAATCAAGTAAATCTTCTATCCTAGGTATTAGGAATCTATACCTGATTGTGATCTTATTAATAGCCCTTAAATCAGTGCAAAGCCTCCAAGTGCCTTCTTTCTTCGGTGCTAGTACAGTTGGTACTGCACATGGGCTTAAACTTTTACCAATCAGACCTATATCCAACAATTCCTCAATCTGTCTTGCAACTTCTACATTTTGTTCTAGAGTAAGCTTGTATGCTGCCTTGTTTGGAAGTGTAGATCCTGGGATCAGATCTATGCAATGACTGATATCCTTTACAGGGGGTAGGGATCTTGGCATTCCATTAGAGATGATGCCTTTGTATTTATCCAACAACTCATGGACAACAGGATCTATGAACCTTTGTCACTTCTCTCCCTTGATTTCTTACTGTTGTTCTTGATTTACTTTTGGCATGGAATTAGGGCATATGCAACTGTACCCTCTTCTACTATTTCTTTCATGAACTGTTTACCTTCTACTAGCATTACCTTGGTTTCTTTCCCCTTTGACTCTACCTCCTTCTCCATCAATGGTAGTAACTCTATCACCTTACTATCATTGGTGATTGAATATGTATTTCTAACTCCATCATGTTGTGCTCCTAAGTCATATTGCCATGGTCTTCCAAATAGGAGATGGCAAGCGTCCATCTGAGCTATGTCAAACAATAATCTATCCTTATATGTTCCAATTTGAAACTCTACCCAAACCTGCTCTTCTTTGACTGTTTGCTAACCTTCAGTGAGCCATGAAATCTTATATGGGTAAGGATGTGGCAATCTCCTAAGTTTCAGCTTTTCTACCATTTCAATAGACACAAAATTTTTAGTAGATCCAGAGTCAATCAAAACTTTACATACCTTTCCTCCTACCTTGCAAGTAGTCTTGAAAAGAGATTTTCTTTGTGGGGGTTCTCTATCAGGTACCTTCATGGTGGTCATTGCCCTCCTAATCATCAAAGATTCTCTTGTCTTAGGATATCCATAACTATCAGGAGCTCTTACACTTTGACTAGTGTTTGAGCTTGTCACACTTTGACAGTCAGATTCTTGTATCAGATTTGTTCTTCTTTCTCCCATTGAACTTGATGGTTTCTCTGGACATCTACTGGCTATATGACCTTCCTGATTACAATTGTAACATCTGATAGATCTTTTGCCCTAGGATCTTCCTCTGAATGGTGGCCTTCTGCCCCTAAAGTTTCCTTGCTGATTATAACTTCCTTTTTGAATTTGACTGTTGTCTCCTTTGCTACCTTCCTGATTGGATCCTCCGTGATATCCAAATCCATTGCATCTACCTCTGAAAGGACATCTTCCACCCCTTTGCTATCTTCCTCTTCCTTTGTTGTCCTGCTCTTGTCTTCTCTTTAACTTCTCTTCCACCTTCAGTGCCAATTGATAGCACTTCTAAACTGTATCTGGACTACGCAGATTTAAATCTTCTTGGATGGCAAGTCTGAACCCATTGAGATATCTTGCTACCCTTTCTTCCTCATTTTCCTTTACCTTTGTCTTGACATAGAGTTTCATGAATTCTTTAGTATATGAGCTGACATCTAACTCTTTCTTCTTCAAGCTTTGCTTCCTCTAATGCAATTGGATGTTGTAATCTAATGGAACATAGGCTTCCTTTACTAAAGCCACCATTTTCTTCCAAGTAGCAACTCTGTTCTTTCCTTCCTTCACTCTGTCATCTTGGGTGAAATTCCACCAAGTAAATGTAGCCTCTTTCATTTTGGACTATGCCATCTTTACCTTTTGATGCTCTGGTATTTCTTCTGTTTCAAAGAAATTGTTCAAGGAGTCTATCCACTCCATCACCGAATCAAGATCCATCTTTCCTGTAAACACTGGTAAATCTAGTTTCACATCCATGGTTCTCCTCTCCATGGATGTGAGGGCATTCAATAAGGGTCTCTGGTCTATATGAACCTCTATCTCTTCCCTCCTAGGGATTTCCTCTTCCTCCCTATCATCTTCTTTACCAAAACTTACTCTGTCCCTCAATTTCTCCAACTCATCTTTCAAAGCCTGATTATGAGCTTTCACTGCTTTGCTCTCTAAAATCTACTTCTTTACCAGGACAACCAACTCAACATTGGTCATCCTTGCTGGGAGCTCTGATGATCCCTCTCCATCTGACATTCTGTCTTCTTATCTTCCCAGAAGATACTCCTTCGCTCTGATACCACTATGACGTAGAGCGCGCGGCCGAAACTGGTGGAGCCAGTCTAAAGTGCGGCTGTGATAGTAGTTGAGTCACTATAACCTACATTTAATATTTTATTGTGTCAAATTCTATCAGCTCTCATGGTGAGCTATCAGCTCTCTGAACCTTCAAACCTTGGTGAGCCATTGAACTGTTGAACTAGCGTCTGTCATTGAACCCGCTGGGCTCGTTGAACCATTGAACCATTGAACTAGTTCAATGGGTGGTTCAACGATCGTTACTAGTCTTTACCACCCTTCGTCATTCCGCTGGGCCTCCAACCAACCCGTGGTTGAACCATTGAACCCTTTGAACCATTGAACTAGTTCAAAGGTTTAACCTAAAGGTTTTCTCTGCCAAACTTATCATACCGATCACTTAGTTTCAAACACCGTTGAAGTAGTGAACTCTCAAACTTTCAAAATTGGTTCAAACAAAAGACTACAGCCCAATTTAAGTCATCGGTGGAGCCAATACTCTTCACTTGATGGTGAACTTCATACTGATGCTACATGTTGCTTCTGCTAAATTAGTGAACCATTGAACCATTAAAAATGGTTCAATCACAGAAACTTAACACTTCAAATTTCACCGGTGGAGCCTGCCGAAACCCTCGCGATTTCGTAGAACTACTTCTCCCACAAACAAACAAACTTTTACACTTCATCAACCTAGCACATGCGGATGCTAGGGTTTATTCCAGCATGTTGTCGATCGATCCAATAACTGCAAAGCTCACACAAATAGAAAATGCAAAAATAAAATCTAATCTAATATGTATAGCCATTCCACTGATTACAGAGTAATCAATCGGTGGAATGGAAAAACCCCACATCAACTGTAAATTAGAAATTGACTACACAGGTGCAATTCAAATGAAAAATAGGATCTTCTTTATTGCTCTAAGGATGAATACAAATGTTTGTTTCACAGTTCAACTCAAATTCACAATCACTGCTCTATCTAACTTCTCTTTTATGATCTATCTCTCTCTCTCCCTCTCTATATCTATTAATCGATTAGAACTTAGGCTATTTAACAACCCATAGAGAGTAGTACTAACTAGATTCCCAGCGACTGGGAGACACAACTAACTAACAAACTCATAACTAACTAACAGCCTGTCATTACAGATCAACAGGTGTCCTAACAATAGAAACAAACTAAAAATAGCAAGCGTTGGTCAAATAGACCTTATTACATAGGAAATGCATAACAACCTATTAAGACTTTAGGATTCTAATTAACTTGATGAAGGGGTGCGCCTGCACCAGTAGCCATCCTAATCATGAAATGATAGGAATAGTTATAGGTAAATTCCACAAGAGAAAGATAATCTTCCCATTTGTATTGTTGGTCCATGCAATACATTCTCAATAGATCTTCCAACACTTGGTTTACCCTCTTAGTTTGGCCATCCATCTCGGGATGATAAGAAGAGCTTATATTCAACTAAGTTCCAAGCGAGGAAAATAAGGTTTTCCAAAACCTTGATGTCATATGGGCATCCCTATCTGAGATAATCTTCTTAGGAATATCGTGCAATTTGAAAACTTCCTGCACAAATTTGTGGGCTATGATAGGTGCCCCATATGTCAAATTCCTAGGTATAAAATGTGCCACCTTGGTGAGTTTGTCATGTCCCCTTTCCAAAAATAACATTTTCTATTTTTAGTAAGTCCCTCCTATCCGAAAATAGTAAGTCACTTTACATGGCAGCTTGGAGGGAAATTAATTATTTAATATTATGTTTGTTCTGATGCATTTTCAAATATTAAAGGACAAATAAATCTTAAATAAAATGTATTTAGAGCTCAAATATTCCCTTTGGGCATTTGGATTTGAGAGGGAATATTTTTAGGGAGATTTGGGCAGATTTGTGAAGAGATTTGCCAAAAATAGGGACTGCACCTTTGACAAGTGGACGGAGAGCATTGTTTGAAGCATCCAAGTGGCATATGGGAGTTGTAACTCCCAAGATTCAAGCATGGGAGATCTTGGACGCCCAAGATGGACTCTCACATCATGAAATAATGTAACATTTCATTTTGGGAGGTTAATGACATTTTCTCACTCTTTCTTGCAGAGCAGATGCTTGTGCAGCTTCAGTGGACAGGGAAACCATTGAAGACGGAGCTTGTGGCTGGTAGACATGAGTTTCCATAAATTTGAGGGTAGTGTTCTTGGGTTGATACAGAAATCTTATCTCAAAGATTGCATTTGTGTAGACAAGATTCAATAGTGTAGTGTTCTTGTGTTGTTGTAGGAGTTTGTAGTGATTTCGTAGTGTGTTTTAGGAGTTGTTTGTGTTGTTGTTCACATTTTCTATTGTGTTGGGGTTTGTATGTTGTATGTACTTTTGTACATAATCATCTACATAACCATATTCCAACAATACTAGGTTGTGTGTCATTCTGAGGGTTTGGAGACATAATAGTGATTTATATATTGTGTATTTCAGCATTTGGTGTAATGGGTTGTAGCTGAAATTGCATAATTTCTGTAGGAGTTTGCTGCTGGGTTATTTTTATATATCAGACCTGTACCCATGTGTTTACATCAGAAATTCATAATAAAAATGGTTTGGAGTGTTTTTGTGATAATTTGGAATGTTTATTGTGCAAACTAGTTACTAGATTTTGGGTCTTGTGATGCATGTTTGTGTTGTAAGTACAAAAGTCATTTTTAGATTTTGGGTTTATATAAAAAAAATACAATTTGGGGACATCTCAGTGCTATTAGAACATGATCTTTCCATCCTATAGGGTTTCATGATTCATTCTTCCAAGTGAAAGAGATCTCAGAGCTTGGAGAAGAGAGCAAAAAAAGTTAACAGCTAACAGAGAAACTGAAGAAGTTCAAATTATGGCTGAGGATAGAGGTAAAGGTAAGGAAGAGGAAGCAGGTGAAATATTTTTAGCCACTGTAGATAGATTGGCTCTCATTTTTGAACAAATGTGGACATATTAGAGTAAGAAAAATGGAGAAGATGCTACAGGTGAAGGAAGCACTTCCAGAGGAAGAAAAGAAACAACTATGTCAAGGCACAAATAACCCATATTTCTACCTGAGAATGGAGGAGGAGGAGTTGCAGTTGATGTTAACATAGAGGCCATCATTGTTGAGGCAATAGCTACGTGGTTTGAGGAGTATTCAAAGCAGTTAGAACCCTATAAAACAACTATTTCATTTGACAATTTTTTGGAGATCTTTGGTAAGGAACATAGGAGAAAGGAGCAAGATAGAGGAGAAAGAGAACTTAAAAGTAAACTGAACAAACTTGCAGAACCTACTTTTGATGGCAGTGACAAAATCTCAACCAGAGCATGGTTACAAAAACTACAAACATATCTCACCCTCAATCCTATGACTAAGAAAGATGTTCAATTTGCAATTTTACATCTGGAAGGTAATGCTTATAAGTGGTGGTATCATGGGACCATTACTCAAGATCACAATCAGGTGAATACATTTGTAGATTTCAGCCAGAGGCTATTAGACCACTTTGAACTCGAAGATGAAGAAGGGTATTTCAAAGAACTTTCAAAGATTAAATAGAAGACTATGGTGAGTGAGTATGTGGATGAGTTTCAAAGAATTGCTATTATGGTGCCTGACATATCAGAAAAAAGGATTGTTTGCCTCTTCTTGGAAGGACTTGAAGATCCTTTAGGAGGTCTTATCAAATCCTTTTCACCTACCACACTCCAAGAAGCAATTAGAAGAATCTTGCAGCTTGAGCCTACTTTTCCCAAGAAGAGCTTGGCACAACCGTCTAAGGGATTCTTTTTAGGACAACAAAAGAGTGGTTTCCAAAAGAAGACTTTCCTAGCCCTTGTAGAAAAGATTGTATCACCTGTGCCACCTGCGGCCCCTAAGAAGATAGACCTCAATGACTAGAAGGAGATTAGGAGGAACCTTTGCTTCCATTGCAAAGAACCATGGGACCCTACCTATCGATGCCTTGGTAAGGGAAAGGTGCATTTCATTGAAGTATCTTCAGACCCTGAGTCTAAGGAGAATGAAGAATTTCATGACTCTATAGACCCTAGTTTTGAAGGAGTGGAAGTTGAAAATAGCAAAGAGGGTTCCTTGGTAGACCTATCAGGAGCCCCTAGATACCATCCATTCTAGGTTCTAGGAGTCCTAGCAGGACAAAGGATGACTGTGTTGATTGATAGTGGGGCTACCCACAATTTCATTGATGAAGGATATGTGATGAAGAGGGGATTGAAAACCAAGGAGTTTGAAGGATTTAATGTCACAGTTGTTGATGGTTTTACAATGCCTTGCAAGAAAGTGATTCAGCAGCTCAACATTACTATGGGAGATTATAATCTAAGTGATGATTTCTATGTGGTGGGTATTGGTGAAACAGATGTGGTGTTGGGTGTGCAATGGCTGCACTCCATTCGAGATATTACCAAAACTACCAAACTATGGAATTCAAATTCCATTCAGATGGAAGAGAAATTGTTCTAAGAGGCCTTTCGAGTGGAGCACCAAGAGTAGTAACTGCGAAGAAGATGGAGAGGACTTTTAGGTGAGGGCAAGTAGCTTGGGCTGCAACATGCTTGATACATCCTTTGAGTTCCCCACAAGAAAAAGGTAAATTTCATTTTGAGATTCAAGAAATTTTGGGTAAGCATAGTATTGTTTTCAATGATCCACCTCTAGTTTTACCTCTAGATAGAGGATTTTAGCATGTGGTTGAGCTGGAATAGGGGGCAAAACTTGTTATTACAACTCCTTACAGACACCCATGAGGTTATAAGGAGGAGATAGAGAAGACTATTAGAGAGCTCTTGGATATGGGTTTCATCAGGCCTAGTTCTAGCCCATTTGCTTCATTAGTGGTGCTTGTGAAAAAGAAAGATGGCACTCTTAGGATGTGTATAGATTATAGAGCATTAAATAAGAAAACAATCAAGAAAAGATACCCCATTCCAAGAATAGATGAACTCATAGATGAGTTACATGGAGCAGTTTATTTTTCAAAGATTGACTTAAGGTCGGGATACCACCAGATTCACATGAGGGAGAAAGATATAGAAAAGATAGCTTCCAGGTGTCACTACGGGCACTTTGATTTCTTAGTCATGCCCTTTAGCCTCACCAATGCTCTGTCTACTTTCAAAACTTGCATAAACCAGGTATTCAGTAAGCAACTCCAAAAATTTGTGCTAGTCTTTTTTGATGATATTCTGATATATAGCAAAACATGGAAAGAACATTTGGAGCACCTAGATATAGTTTTGGGGATTTTGGAACAGCAATCTATCTATGCCAAAATTTCCAAATGTGAGTTTGGGCTGACTGAAATTTTATATCTGGGGTATGTCATAAGTGCTGAAGGAGTCAAGGTAGATCAGCAAAAAATTCAAGCCATCCTAGATTGGCCACCACCTACCAATCTCACACAACTAAAGGGTTTTTTTGAACTATGTTGTTACTATAGAAGGTTTGTGAAAGGAATTTCACAACTTGCTGTTCCATTAACTAATTTGACAAAGAAAGGAGCATTCATGTGGATAGAAGAAGCACAACAAACTTCTGATAAGTTCAAAGAGGTAATGAGCTCTTGCCCTGTGCTTGCAATTCTAGATTTTTCTCTTCCATTCATAGTAGAATGTGATGCATTAGGGGAGGGTGTAGGGGCTGTCCTCACTCAGAATAAACATCCCATATCTTTTGAGAGCATAAAATTGAGCAAGTTAGAAAGAGGATACTCTATTTACGATAAAGAAATATTGGCAATAATGCATGCACTAGAAAAGTTTAGATAGTACCTAGTCTGTGAGAAATTTATAGTAAAGATAGATCATAATAGTCTCAAGTTCTTTATGGAGGAAAAGAACTTGAATGACCACCAACAAAAGTAGGTAAGTAAATTGTAAGCATATAATTTTGAGATTGATTATATGAAAGGCAAGAATAATGTAGTGGCGGATGCACTTTCTAGGAAGCCTACTTTATGCTCTTTGTCAACTATTTCAGCTGATTGGAAGATATCTATCATTGCTGAGTATGCAAAAAACCCCTTTGCTACTAACATATTGGATGAGTTGGTCAGGGATCATAGGTATGTGGTGATGGATGGGCTGATCTATTACAAAAATTGGATCTATCTGGTGCCTGAATTCAAGGTTAAAAAGAAGATCCTAAGGGTCTTTCATGATACACCACTTGTGGGTCATCAAGGATATTACAAGACTTATAGGCAGATCCGTGAGAGATTTGCTTGGAAAGGGCTGAAGGAGGATGTGCATAGCCACATTAAGGAGTACATGGTATGTTAGCAGAATAAGAGTGAACAACATTATCCTGCAAGGCTTCTACAACCACTACCCATACCCAAATAGAAATGGGAGAGCATCTCCATGGATTTCATTACAGGTTTACCCAAGGGGCAAGGTAAGGATTGTATTTATGTGGTGGTAGATAGATTGACAAAATATGCTCATTTCTTCCCTATTATAGATGAATTTAAAGCAGCACAAGTAGCAGAATTATTTTTTAGAGAAGTTTTCAAATTGCATGGGCTACCTAGAAACATAGTTGGTGACAGAGATAGCAGATTTCTTAGCTCTTTTTGGAAGGAGCTCTTTCACTTAATAGGTACTGAACTTACGCCCAGCACAAGCTACCATCCACAAACTAATGGATAAACTGAAATAGTGAACAAGTGGATAGAGGGATACCTGAGAAATTATGTTTTAGATCAGCAACATGCTTGGGTGAAATGGTTGCATCTAGGGGAATATTGTTACAACACTTCTTTTCATATGTCTATAGGTATGACTCCTTTTTGAGATCTTTATGGGTATGATGCACTTTCCTTTTCTGATTTACTATTTTCAGATAGTCGTGTACTAGCAGAAAGTGATCTAATAAATCAGAGTCAGGAGATTTTGAGGTCACTTAAAGATAACTTACAACATGTGCAAAATCAGCAAAAAATTTATGCAAATAGGAAGAAGACAGAGAGAGTATTTGAAGTTGGGGACTTGGTCTTTGTGAGATTACAGCCATATAAACAGAGTACATTGAAGAAGAATGGGGCTAAGAAACTCAAGACCAAGTACTATGGTCCATACAAAATCATATGAAGGATCGGAGAAGTGGCCTATGAGTTGGAGCTTCCTTCAGGTAGTAAAATTCATAATGTTTTCCATGTTTCATGCTTGAAGAAAGTGGTAGGACAGAAAGTTGTTACTTCACATGATTTACCACCATTGGATGATGAACGGAAATTAATTTTGATTCTGGAAAGAGTGCTGGAAACAAGGGAGAAGAAACTTAGAAACATGTGCATCACAAAATATTTGATCAAATGGAAGAACTTGCCAATTGAGGATGGATCATGGTAGGGACCTGAGATACTTGAGCATCTTAATCTCCATTGCTTGAGGACAAGAAAATTCTAGGAGGGAGGACTTGTCATGTCCCCTTTGCAAAAATAACATTTTCTATTTTTAGTAAGTCCCTCCTATCCAAAAATAGTAAGTCATTTTACATGGCAACTTGGAGGGAAATTAATTATTTAATATTATGTTTGTTCTGATGCATTTTCAAATATTAAAGGACAAATAAATATTAAATAAAATGTATTCAAAGCTCCAACATTCCTTTTGGGCATTTGGATTTGAGAAGGAATATTTTATGGAGATTTGGGTAGATTTGTGAAGAGATTTGCCAAAAATAGGGATTGCACCTTTGACAAGTGGACGGAAGGCATTGTTTGAAGCATCCAAGTGGCATATGGGAGTTGTAACTCCCAAGATTCAGGCATGGGAGATCTTGGATGCCCAATATGGACTCTCACATCATAAAATAATGTAACATTTCATTTTGAGAGGTTAATGACATTTTCTCACTCTTTCTTGCAGAGCATATGCTTATGCAGCTTCAGTGGACAAGGAAACCATTGAAGACGAAGCTTGTGGCCGGTGGACATGAGTTTCTAGCAACTTGAGGGTGGTGTTCTTGGGTTGATACAGAAATATTATCTTAGAGATTGCATTTGTGCAGACAAGATTCAGTAGTGCAGTGTTCTTGTGTTGTTTTAGGAGTTTGTAGTGATTTTGTAGTGTGTTTTAGGAGTTGTTTGTGTTGTTGTTTGCATTTTCTATTGTGTTGGGGTTTGTATGTTGTATGTGCTGTTGTACATAATCATCTATAGCATTCCAGTAATACTAAGTTGTGTGTCATTCTAAGGGTTTGGAGACATAATAGTGATTTACATATTGTGTATTTCAGCATTTGGTGTAATGGGTTGTAGCTGAAATTGCATAATTTCTGTAGGAGTTTCCTGCTAGGTTATTTTTGTATATCAGACCTATACCCATGTGTTTACATGATAAATTCATAATAAAAATGGTTTGGAGTGTTGTTGTGATAATTCAGAATGTTTATCGTGCAAACTAGTTACTAGATTTTGGGTCTTGTGATGCATGTTTGTGTTGTAAGTACAAAAGTTATTTTCAGATTTTGGGTTTATATAAAAAATCAGATTTGGGGACATCTTAGAGTCTATCCACCACAACTAGAATAGCATTGTGTTTGTTCCTTGACATAGGAAGTCCTTGCACAAAATCCATGCTAATGATTTGCCGTGTCCATTCCAGAATTTCATGAGAATATAAAAGTCCTACCAGGTGATGGTGTTCTGCCTTCACCCTCTGGCATTCTAGACATCCATCTACAAGTCTTGCAGCATCCCTCTTCATTCACTTCTAGAATATAAAGGCTTCATATCAACTTGTAACTTTGTTACTCCAGAATGTCCTAAATAAGGTGCAGAATGAATCTCTTTCCACACAATATTCCTTAACTCCTTGGAGTTTAGAACATACATCCTTCCTTTATACCTTAATAATCCATCTGGTTCAAGATAAAATCCATCATATTTTAGATCCTAAGGATTCTCCAAAAGAGCCTATTTTACCTACTCGTAATACTCATCTCCCTTAGAATTTTGTAATACCTAATTCTTAAAATCAGAATGTATGGAGATCATTGAGGAGATATGCCTTCTCCTACTTAAGGGATCCACCTCTTGGTTTTCCTTGCCTTGAATGTATTTAATCTCAAAATCATAATATGAGATTAACTCTAACCACCTTTTTTGGTGAGCATTTAGGTGTGGTTGAGTGAACAAATATTTAAGTCCTTGATGGTCTGTTTTTAGTTCAAAGGGTTTCCCAAGTAAGTAGTGCCTCCACATTTGTAGTGCATGAACTACTTCTGCCAATTCCAAATCATGAGGGGCATAGTTTTGTTCATAAGTTTTCAGTTTCCTGGATTCATATGCAATAACCCATCTATTCTGGACAAGTACACCACCTAAGCCTTCGCCTAAGGTATCGATAATGACTACAAAATGACCTTCTGGGTCAGGTACCTTTAAGATAGATGTCTTTGTCAACCTTTCCTTTAGTTGGTCAAATGCCTCCTAGCACTTGTCTGACCAATCAAAAATTTTGCCTTTTTCTTGCAAAGAAGTAATAGGATAAGCATTTTTTGAAAAGTTTGCCATAAATGTTTTGTAATAACCTGCTAGGCCCATGAAACTCCAGACCTCATGCACATTTCTTGGTACTAACCATTCCAATATGGCTTTAATCTTGGTTGGGTCCATAGCTATTCCCTTAGCCAAAATTATATGACCTAAATATTGTACTTCCTTTTGAAAGAAAGTACACTTAGAGAGCTTGACAAATAATTTATGCTCTCTTAGCCTCTGAAGAACAATCCTTAAATGTTGAAGGTGTTCTTCCTCACTCTTAGAGTAGATTCAAATATCATCAAGAAAAATAAGGAAAAACTTTTCCAAGCAATCTCTGAACACACTATTCATTAAGTTCATAAACACTGCATGTGCATTTGTTAATCCAAAGGGTAGGGCAGTGAATTTGTAATGGCCATACCTTGTTCTAAAGGTTGTTTTATAAATATCCTCATCTTTTAGCCGTAATTGATGGTACCCAGATCAAAGATTGATCTTAGAGAACACAATTGCCCCTTGCATTTGATCAAAGAGTTCATCAATGCGGGGCAATGGATACTTGTTCTTTATTGTTTCTTTATTTAGCATGCGATAATCTATACATAACCGTAATGTACCATCTTTCTTTTTCACAAAATATATTGGTGCTCCCCAGGGTGATACACTGGGTCTTATCAGTCCTTTATCAAGTAATTCTTACAATTGAGCCTTTAGCTCCATTAACTCAGTTGTGGTCATTCTATATGGAGCTTTAAATATAGGTTCCAAACCTAGAATTATATCTATAGAGAAATCAAAAGATCTTTTAGGAGGCAATCCCGGTAGCTCATCTGGAAACGCATCCTCAAAATCTCTAAGAAATAGGTACCTATCCATATCTGATCTTTCCTAATCTATGGACTCCCTCTTCTCAACTCCTTGTAGTTTCTGAGATTCATAAAACATTAAATCATCCTAGAAGTTTGTTTCCTTAAGACTATATATTTCTTCCATTTTAACAGCAAAGAGCTGACATCCTTTTCTCTAAGCTCTTTTCATTTGTAGGGCAGAGATTTGTCTCAATTTAACCTCTCTTGGGTTACCTTGCAGAAAGACTTTATTTCTGAGGTCATCTAGACATTCTATTATAGCCCGATGTCTCCATAACTAGTTAATTCCAAGGATAACATCATATGAGCCTAATGGGGCTACATAAAGGTTCACTTTAGTGGAGAAACTTGGAAGTTCAACCTTAGCCTCAAACAAGAATTGCTCTACCCAAGCTTTGGTCTAATTTGCATATTCAACTGACCAAGTATTTGCCATGTATCTAGCTTTTCAAGACTTTTTATTTAAAACTTTTGGGGAAATAAAACATTATGTTGCACCAGTATCTATCAAAACTGAAATTGGAAAACTAGATAAAATACCTATAGTTTCAATAGGAGTAATTTGATATTCATCTTGCCTATTATCCAGGGTTGCATGTATGCATTGATAAAAAGATGCTTGCTGAGAGGGTAAAGGATTCCATCATGGCTGAGTTCCCTGTGTCTTATTAGAACACTGGTTGGCATAATTATCACCGCCACATGTATAACACCCTCCCACGTGTCCTCGCTTTTCATGAGGCTTCCCAAAATAATCTCCATTTTTCTTGGAGTTATTATTGCCCTTCTTTTCACCCTTGGATTCATTTTGCTTGTTCTTGGACCCTTTATCATTTTTCTCAGTAAAATCCTGCTTTTTACCCTTTTTCTTAAAAAATTGGGAGGATTGGTACCAATTACACCTTTTTCAGTTACTTTCCCTATAAGAAGACATAGATTTCAATCTTTGTTCCTGTTTGATAGCTTTCTCATAAACCTAGTCCATTGAAGTGGGACCATGCACATCAACTTCACCCCCAATCTGGGTATTCAATCCCATAATAAAATTTTAGATGCAGAACCTCTCATCCTGCTGATATTGTGGAACATACTTAAGTAGGAAAGTGAACTTTCCCTAGTACTCGTTCACAGTTAAATCACCCTGTCTTAGATTTTGGAAATCTATAAGCTTTTGGTCATAATACAGCTGAGGCAACCATATTTGCCTAAAGATTTCCACAAACCTTTCCCAGGTTAGACTTGTGGATCTCAAGTTTAACTCCATTTTCTTATTCATCCACCAAGCGGATGCTTCACCTGCCAATTGGTATGCTCCCCATACTGCTTTGGTGATTTTAGAATAATTTCTTATTTCAAAGTATTTATCCATTTCTGTAAGCCATGCCTCCATGACATCTCTGCTTACAGTCCCATAAAACTTGGGAGGTGTAACTTTTTTCATGTCTCTAGATAATTCCAAAGCTAAGTGGATTCTTCTATCCTCTTCATGTCTTTCTTCAGAGTTATTCTCTCTACATTCACTTTGGGTGGTATCCTCATGACATTCCTTGTCATCACCCCTATGATAGGCTTCTCGCCTGGGTTCATGCTGACCCCTGACCTTCTGCTCAAGAGTTCCAATTCTCACTCTCATCTCATGGAGAATAGAAAAGATCTAGTCGAGTTTAGAATTGGAGTGGCCTAAAGGTTTCCCTTCTTCCTAGCTATCTCCCATATTGGTTCTTATCTAAACTGTGCTGCAAACTACTTCTCCTGAAGTTTGCAGATTAATCATTCAATTAGTTTTCACACTATTGAATCCATTCATAAATGTAAATCCATTCTCATTCATGCAATCTTAATAAGAAAGAAAAGATTTACCAAAATTCAAAATTGCATTATCGTTTCCATGGATTACATATAATCCATCAATTGTTACAATTTTCTTTTACATCTTACAACTGCAAGTCACTTTCAGATTGGGATATCTTCCCAAGTTTTTCCACATCCTTGAATTTTACCAAATCAAACATAGGAGGTGGATGTATTCTCAGGTACTCATCCACAACCTCCCAAGTAACTACATGATCCTTAAGATCACTTTCCAAGATTGGTTCTTTAGGTGCAAAGGGTTTCACTAATTGATTTTCAGAGATAGCAGCAGTAACCCTAACCACTTTCTTCTTCTCCTGCTTGATGCATTTAATATCATCAGTGAAAGTTTCATCACCAGCAAACCATGTGCCTCTCAAGCAACTAGATTGTTCAAGGCTTTTCATTCTTGAGGTACGCTCTCTCATAGCCTTAAGGTAACGTCCACTTCTCGTTACCTTCTTCCTAGGTGTCATTCTTATTCTTACCATTCTGGCATAAGATCATCCAAACATTAGCAACTGTTAATGTCAGAGGAAAATTTTATGTAGTGAGCTCATAGGTCCATGTATTGAACCTAGTGTAACAAAGAAAAATGTCCCCTTGGGGGCTTTTCCCTCATAAGGTTTAGCTCCCGAGTCTTTCGCATGCATTTAGGACATCTTAGTTCATATTTTGACATCCCGATGGAATGAGACCTAGGTTCCATGGCAAATTGGACCTAGGTGGACCCCTTGAGCTGTACCCTACCCAAAATAGGGGGGAGGACTTGGGCACCCGCAACCTAGTCTTGCCCTATTTTGGGGCAGCCCTAATTTATGGGTGTTAGTTTGTGACTATTATTTGGTCCTTTTTCTGACATGGTAAGTTTTTATTTTTAAAATCTTGGTGGGAGTGCTTGTAGTTATATATATAAGCATGTTTAGGCATTCATTTGTAAACTAGATTTCAATTAGATGATTACTAGCAAGCTATTGTGTTCTCAAGGTGATTCAAGGCTTTCATTGTGTTGCAAGAGCAGGCTTGTGTGTTTTGTGTGTTGATATTTGCAAATCTAAGCATCAATTTCCTCTTGGAATGAAGAGCACCTTCCTCCCATGAGAGGTTCACTACAAGGTGACACAATATTGTGTTTTCATCATTGATTCCTTTAGTTTTTTCCTCTACCTCACAAGGGCACGCACTCTTTATCTGACAACAATGTTTGAAGACTTAAGTATCCTCTAAGGCTTGACTGAGGCAAGCCTCTGAACACCACAACCCCCAGACCAAGTCTTATGATTGCAGGTTACAGGTGTCATATTTGGAAAAAGTGGAGTTGTAGGAAGGATTGGCAGGCATCAAGGATTCAAGATCTGAAGAAAAGTAGGACACAAGAGCACTTCTAGTACTTGGGCGCTCATTCTAGTGTCCTCCGCATCCAAGTTTTAGGAAACAGGAGTTACAGGGCTGATCATTGTCAGAAGGAGGTCCAGATCCCATGAAGAAACTGGTACCTTGGACTTGGGCACCTGCCCCAGTGTCCCCGACTATTCTGCTTTTGAACCCTGAAAATAGGTACTTTGTGATTTGGTATTTTACTCTTGTTTGCAAGAGTTTTTTCTGTTATTCATCAATTTATTGTCGTATTTGCATAATTAAGGTTTTAATGGTCAATTGAGCATAGGAGAAGGAAAATTGATAATTAAATTCCCTAATCCAAGTTTCCCTACATCTCACAAGTGACCTAGGGTATGATAGTGCTCGCCACTTGACCCTAGATCCTTGAATGTATAGTGGAGAGGCAGATTTAAACATCTAAAATCTAGAACATTAACAAATCCAATTTTCCCCTAAACATTTTGGTGAACCCGTGTTTTTGGACTTAAATTGCAACTTTTTGAGTGTGTGTCTTCAGATTTGGATTGATTTCATTCATTCATATAGTCATTCATTTTATTGCATTGAGAAAAATTCAAAGAAATGAAAAATTAGAAAATTTCAAAAAAATTGCATTGTTTGGCTTACTAAATTGCATTAGTTCTTCCTAAATTTTCCTAATTCATGATTTTTGCATCATATCTAATATAAAATACTGAAAAATCAAAAAATTCAGAAATTTGCATTGAATTTTTATTATTAATTTGCTAGGTTTTTGTAATTTTTTTTACAGTTTCATATAACCTAGTAATTCCAAAATCTAGGGTTAGTAGGCAAAATATTTTTCTCAAATTTTTCTACTAATTTTAGAGGCTCATTCAAATTAACATTTGTCATTATTCTTTCATTTTAGTGTAAATTTGCATTTAGATTTAAAATATTTGCATTTTTGCATAGAAAATTTCAACAAAAACTAGCAATTTTGATGTATTTTCATTAAACTTGCATGGACATTTTGCATGTTCAAGCTTGAAAATCATTTTTATATTTGAGAGTATTTAATTTCCATCATAAATCAGACTTCAAAACATTCATATAGCATTTTGTCCAAAGATCTCAAACCTAGGGCTTCAAAAACAATGATTTTCACTAAATTTGGCCTTATCCACTTTATAAACTTGTACCATAGGTGTGTTGTGAAAGGTATTTTTGAATTATTTTTCTCTTATTAGGGTAATCATTTTCTACTCATAAAAAACTTCACAACACCCTTTTAACGGGCTCTTGTAGTGAAAATTTGGTGAAAAACTACACATTTTGACTATTTTTGCCCTAGGGTTTGACCTAGTTTGCACTCCAAGCATGTTGTGATCAATTTTATGGATTGAGGTGACTGATATTATTTTTTGTACCTCCTAAAATTCATTACAACACCCCTCTTTCTAGGTCTTGGAGTTGAGAAACCGTCAAAAATAGCCTATTTTTGCTATATTTTCACTAGGGTTTTACCTTAAGTGATACTAAAAGTGTGTTGTGTTGGAGATTTTGGCACTAAGTGGTTGTTATTACTGATATTATTTTCTTTCCATCATCATTTTCCTCACAACACCCTTTGTTATGCCCTTTTGCATTGAATTTTGGTGAAAAAAGCACCTATTTTGACATATTTTCACTATATTTTAACTTGGCATTAACTTGAAATCGCATCAAGAGTGTGTTGAGAAGGATCATATTTCTGTTTTAGACTGATATCAGACATATAATTTGTTTCCCCTAATCAAAATCCTTATAACACCCTTTTCTTCATTCATTTGCATTGAAAAAGTACAAAAAAATCAAGCATTTTAAGTCATTTTCATACATTCTTTTGCACTTGTCTTTTGCATCAATTTGAAAAGCTTCTCAAAATCTGATCTTACATTGGAATGGCACCTTCATGTCATTTCTCAATGGTATCTTTGCATGCATTTATCAAAGATCTTGATTTTGACCAATTTTTAACTATTATGAGTGAACATCCTACGATATTAGAAAGCTTAACTGAGTTCTTCTCCATGAGTAGCAAGGAAAAGGGTGATGATAATCCCATAGGTTATCCTACTTCCCCTATAACTAAATAGTCAAATGAGAAGACTAGGGATAGATTTAATAATTCCACTGTTCTCCCTGGCCAAGATGAAGCATTAGTGAATGAAGAGCTCCCTTTAACAAAGAACATTCCACAGCTAGAAAATGAGCATTCATTTAACAATAATCAAAATTCCTACCTCTGTGGATCCTCCCACCAACCTTCTTCCTTTAGTGGATTGTTCACACACCTTGGATTTCACTAAGGAAGCGAAGACCTTTAATGTTCCTCCTTTGTTTGAATATTCAAGTCATTTGGACATCACTAAGAGGATAGAGAATAAGTACAATAGTAAGCTTCAACAAGAAAACATTCCACCTAGACAAAGGACCTTTGATCTCGGTGCTTCCTCCTCTACAACACAAAAATCCATAACAAAGAAAATCCCTACGTTACAAAAACTAAGTCGTAAAATACAACGTAAACTTGCAAAAGGGAGAAAGAGAAGACGACAACCTTACCTTGCTTGTCACCAAGAAAACATTGATCCCAACATTCAACCAAACAAACATGATCCTAACAATAAACAACATGATGAGTAAGACATAAATTGGGCTATGATACCTTATATCCCACTTTCCTCTAACATTAGGGAGTGGGAGGATGACAACGATTTACTTGATGATAAGACTTAGCATGAAGACCCTACAGGTAAGTATATCTAATACTTTCTCTCTCTATCATGATGTGCTTCCCTCATGATGTGTTATGTGTTTTTTAGGCCTCCTGGGATGACCTCAAATTCTCTCGTAAGGTCTAGGATACCAGGAGACCGCCTCTATTGTGACCTTCTTCTATTTGTATCATCATTCTTCTAAATTGCCTCTCTCTGATTTCATCATTGTGTGTTGTGTCTTATGGACATAGCATCACGGTTGGTGACCTAGGGCCACCCTCCTACGTGATTGTCCCTAAGACACTTTCTTCTCCTCTCTTATTTATTGTTTCCCTTCCTCTAGTGTTTCCACCTAACCGGTGGATGACGATAAACATTTATACTGATGTGGACCTAGTGTCCCTTTTGAGAGCAATAAAAAAATGGACTTAGTTCCTAATATGACCATGGGGTTGTATATTTTATCCGACACTTGGCTAGTGGAAGCACTCATGCTTTTCGCGTAGTGAATTTGATGTTTCTATCGCATTTACAAACCTTAACAATATTGCTGCTCTATGCACCTTTATTTGTCTTTGAATCTAGCCTTAGTAGTACTTAATTTGGAAAGCTTCATGATATAGCCCTATGGTTATCCTCGAACTCTGAATTCATTGTATAACCTTGGCTCTTTGTGTAGATAATCAAATGCATTGATGTTGTTGTTTATTATGATGTTGTAGACACTAACATGTTTCTTGTAGGGATGTGTTTGTGGAAACATTTGGTGATCGTGAAGTACATGTCACCTCTGGGGGGCATGGGCTTTGTGAAAGTTAGTGTTCCCTGGTGTGTTTTATTCCTACCTTAACATGCTTGATATCATTGCATGATATCAACCACCTTAAGGTGGGGGCATATATAAGGTAAGTTGTTTGTTGTAGATGTTAGCATTGTGCTTGTCCTCAGGTGCAAACTAGTGTGATGAGTACTTCTTGCATCCTAAGTTTGTTTGCAATCAATCTATCTATCTATTGCGTATACCTCCTTTTCACCATAAGGTGTCTCTATGATGCGGGTGGCATTGTATACTTTTGAGCTCATACCTCCTTTTCACTATAAGGCATCTCCATGACGCGGGTGGGGTGGTATGCAATGCTTCCTTTTCACTGTAAGGCATCTCCATGACGCGGGTTGGGTTGCATTTTCAAAAGTCCTCTGCGGATTCAGGGAGAGATTCTGTGACTAACTCAACCCTTAAGCATGTTTTTGGCGATTGTTGTGGTGAAGCCCAATCATTGGTGTGTTCCTGTAATGTGCCTAAGATGGTGATGAGCTAGAAATAGGGAACACACCATCGCTTGTCTATTGTGTTTTCTCTATGTCTTCAAGTGTGTGTTTTGGTGTGCTTGTTTTGTGTGGCATGTCTGTTGCCCCATATGTATCCTACATTTTGGGAGGTTTTGCGTGTCTTGCGTGCGTGTTACCCCATAAATACAAAGACCTACATGATGAGTGCATCATATATTATGGGAGGTTTGTTTACTTTCTAGTACTTGCATTTGCATTTCGTATATCTATGAGAAAAAGAAAAGAAAAGAAATCATGCTTGTCTTCCATGCATTAATGTGTCTTATATGCATTGATTGTCTTCTTTGTGTTTTGTGTGCCTATTACTATCTTCTATGTAATTGGCCTATCTTCTCTGTGCTTGGCGTGCTTGCTATGTTTGTGACCTTACTTTAATGCATGTATTGGCCTTGCATTTATACATACATTAAAGTAATGGCTAAATGTAATGTCAGAAAATGTCCCCTTGGGGGCTTTTCCCTCATAAGGTTTAGCTCCCGGGTCTTTAGCATGCATTTAGGAAATCTTAGTTCATATTTTGACATCCCAATGGAATGAGACCTAGGTTCCATGGAAAATTGGACCCAAGTGGACCCCTTGAGTTGTACCCTGCCCAAAATAGGGGGGGAGGACTTGGGCGCTAGCGCCTTAGTCCTGCCCTATTTTGGGGCAGCCCTAATTTCTGAGTGTCAGTTTGTGACTATTATTTGGTCATTTTACCAACATGGTAAGTTTTAATTTTTAAAATCTTGGTGGGAGTGCTTGTAGTTTCATATATAAGCATGTTTAGGCATTCATTTGTAAACTAGATTTCAATTAGATGATTACTAGCAAGCTATTGTGTTCTCAAGGTGATTCAAGGATTTCATTGTGTTGCAAGAGCAAGCTTGTGTGTTTTGTGTGTTAATATTTGCATATTTGAGCATCAATTTCCTCATGGAATGAAGAGCACCTTCCTCCCATGAGAGATTCACTACAAGGTGACATAATATTGTGTTTTCATCATTGATTCCTTTGGTTTTTGCCTCTGCCTCACAAGGACATGCACTCTTTATCTGACAACGGTGTTTAGAGACTTAAGTATCCTCTGAGGCTTGACTGAGGCAAGCCTCTAAACATCACAACCCCCAAACCAAGTCTTGTGATTGCAAGTTACAAGTGTCATATTTGGGAAAAGTGGAGTTGTAGGAATGATTGGCAGGCATCAAGGATTTAGGATCTAAAGAAAAGAAGCACACAGGGGCACTTCCAGGACTTGGGTGCTCGCTCTAGTGTCTTCCATATCTAAGTTTTGGGAAACAGAAGTTACAGGGCTGATCAGTGTCAGAAGGAGGTCCGGATCCCATGAAGAAATTGGTACCTTAGACTTGGGCGCCCACTCTAGTGTCCCCGACTGTTCCGCTTTAGAATCCTAAAAATAGGTATTCTGTGATTTGGTATTTTACTCCTGTCTGCAAGAGCTTTTTCTATTATTCATCAATTTGTTGTCGTATTTAAATAATTAGGGTTTTAATGGTCAATTGAGCACAGGAGAAGGAAAATTGATAATTAAATTCCCTAATCCAAGTTTCCCTACATCTCACAAGCGACCTAGGTTATGATAGTGCTCGCCACTCGACCCTAGATCCTTGAATGTATAGTGGAGAGGTGGATTTAAATATCTAAAATCTAGAACATTAACAAATCCAATTTTCCCCTAAACACCCCATAGCTATGATACCATATGTAACATGCCAACTCTCATTACCCAAAATTAATCATCTTAATTACCATTAAGTACAAGGTCATGATTAACAAAATCATAGTTAGGCAAGTGATAATCAATATCATAAACAAAAATCAAATGAATATCTTTTTAGATATTTCAAAACTAAATTTTACAACAATTCCAAAGATAACATACTAGTGAATTCCTTTCACTATACATTTACAATGTTTTCTCATAGCATCAATGATAAGGTTACACATAATATTTGACCATCAAGTCATATAAAAGAATGTATTGTATCTAGAACTTTGACATTTGTCTTCATAAGTCTCAGCTTGTCTTCTGCTTGGTAAGGAGAGCATCACCTGAGTTCTTTTCCTCCAACCATAGACCGACAGTTCCCCACACTTCCTTCCTAGAAGTGGCCCTACCCTTCATGAAGGGAATAGATATAAGGAACCATTAGGTTTTCCATCTGAGTATCTAGTGTTGCATCCTTCATAATACTTCGTGGTCATACAACTATAGATCTTCTCTAACTATGTATGACACTACTAGAAGCATTATGCCATCTGGAGCACAGTGAACCGACTAATGCATGCAGAGATGGATGCAATACTTTGGCCAAAGATTTATATACATAAATCTTTTGCAATGAACATAGTCAAATGTTTACCCACCTTGACTCAACTTAGAAGTTGTCTCATCCTACAGTGTTCATAATTTGACCCCTCTAGGTCATAGAAAGGATAGGTTCAATTCACCATTAGTCCATCTAACTTGGACTCTTGTCTCTGATTCAAGAGCGTATTCATTAATTTTCTTGTTTCCTATACAACAGAGAATCTGTGACTCCACGTCACTCTATTCCTGTTCTTTCCTGTTACAAGTTTACAATTCATGGTTTTAGTTTTTAAGACTATCCCTAGTCTAAGTCTCTATGTTTACCTTGTACCATAACATTTCTTTAACTTTCTATTGACTATAATACATCCCATCATAGTCAATAGTATTATTAAGTTAACAAAAATAAATAGACCTTTAGTCTAAAAGAATTCAAAAGGGGTTTTTCAATACCCTATACTTATTTCCTAAAGTATTGCTATTTAAAATATGACCATAATATAATTTCAAATAAATGAGTTATAAAGCTCATTTTCATTTTCTTTCCTACATGGAAATTAAATAACAGTCGAGGGTTTACTCCCTTGATATTCAAGGCTTGGAATGCACTTAATGCAGCCTATAAAAAAGTTATCAAATAACAAACTAGTTTTTCTCCATGGATACTAAAGAGTCATATTACTCTTTCTTACATAAAGATTCCTCCTGAAGTGATGTAGTCAAGGTAGGAGGGTCTGGTGAGAGACTGTCCAACCTTGCAACCTTAAACTATTTACAGCAAGAATAATCAGAGATGCAACAGAAGTTAACAACTAATCAGTAGAAAGGTAAAGATATTCATGAACACATAACATAAGATCTATCCTGGGAAAACCCTAATAGGGAAAAACCCAGCCTTCAAAGCTCATTCCTCTTATATTATAACTTCAAATAGAATTACACATGCGTCAAGTGCTTTATAGATGCTAGGCCGTAGCCCAGGGATTACAAAAGATTCATACAACAATATTCTTTCATGATTTCTTTCTCCTACAACTCAATTCTCTACTCTGTAACTCATTTTTCTTCCTGATCTACCTTCTACTCTATTCTGCTACTTATTTAGATCAAAACAACTTAGGTTCTTGCTTTATATCTTCATTCTATCGATCACTTCCTACCTCTCCTTGTAATGAATCATTTTCCTTCATTTATATCCTCCGCAAGCCTCCAAATCATTATCAAGTTAGCCTAATTGCAACGGCTAGTTATGAAACGTGTACACAAAATAGGTCGAGCCTAAACATAAGGCACTGCTCCACAAATACATAGAACTTTGTGTGGATCTCACTAAAGGTCGAATAGGTCCTAAACTTCATCAAACAATGCTCCTTTAGGCTCCACAAGTCACAGATTTGCTCCGCAAGCTGATTGGACTTCACTGAACACTGTCAGCTCTGCTCTATGAAAACATCTAAAAATAGGTAATCTTCTTATAGCGATATCTCTCTAAAATCAAAGCCAAATGATCTAAATTCTTGATATGTTATAACTGACTATGTCTAGATGTTAAGTCCAGCTCCGTAGCCTCTAATATTCAAATGCAATAAAATGCAGAATTCTCCAAGGTCACTCTCTCTGCAATCTACAACTTCACTATCAACTGTCTCAATTGTTCTGAATGCTTCCGGATGCTCCTGGATCAGACTCTCAGGGTTATTTGAAAAGTGACCCTCTTCACTTTGGTCAATATTATGCTAAGATCAACTAGGTTCGGCGATCTATTTTCAGGTACTTGCAACTGCCTCAAGGTCAGTGGTCTATTCAAGTCCACCCTACAAAACTGCCTCAAGTTCATCATCTTGTCATGGTCTAGGTTCAGTGGTCTACCTACAAGCCTTGCACTACCTCAATGATTAGCAGTCTAAGTAAGTCTTCTCTGCAAGTTTCCTCAAGATCAATGTCTGCTTCAATCAAATTCATTCATGCATCCTTCAGAACAATCAAGTTACTTTCTGATCCAATCAATACACTTCTTAAACTTCTCTGCAACACTTTCCAATCATGATTTCAGATTCAACTTCTCTCACACACCTCTGAATCTTACATTTTCTACTCTACATATACTGCTTCAATACTTTTCTCTATTTCTTTATCCACATTTGCTTTACTCTGGTACACAAAATTTCTCGTTCAGTAGAATTTCTTGTCATTCCCTCTTTCTATGAACTTCTCTTTTTCTGATAGGTCTCACACAAACTTTGCTTTGGACTACTTCCTCTGTTCTATAACACAAATCTCCTGAAGATCAATGGTTCTCCTTCTTCTAGTTTCTCTATCAAATCTGATGTCTCAAAAGATTCTCCTTCCTCTACATAAACTATCTTTGTATCAACAGGCTCTTCTTCTTCTACACAAACTGTTTCTGAATTATGTACTACTTCTCCTTCATTAGTTTTTTCGATAACAAGTTCTTGTTGACTTTCACTGCTTGATTCTTTTCTCCTCCAAACTTGAAAACAGGTTCTTTTGAATGGTCTTATGTTAAATCATCTTTCATTTCCTCTATATCCTACACTGTGATAAGAATTGTGACTCTTATCATCTCTCCCTCTATAGTTTGAATTTTTGTCTGTGTTTTGCTTTGCATAAGGTCTTCTATCTGTGTATCTTGATCCTTATTTTCTTCCAACATATGAATGCTTCCATCTATATAGTCTTCTGAACATACAAGTAACATGTTTCCATCTTGCACCATCAATCCATCCATAGTTCATCTGCATACAATCCGTCATAGGCTTGCTTCATCTCATTTTATTCCAACACATCTTTTTAGAATGATTCCTTAATCCACAAAACTTACAAGGATATAGATCCCAACACAATTCCTTCTCATGTCTATGTCTATTACAATGTGAACAATACATACCTCTTCTCCCCTAATTTGATTTGTTTGAATTTACCATAACATCCTTACCTCTATCATATCCAAGGCCTTCACTTTTTGATTTGATTACTGGTTCAATAGGTTTTGTAATTCCTTGCTGCTACTTTCCCAATCCTTTTCCATCATATCCCATTTTTTGCATGATCTTGAAACCAATACCATCACCAACAACTCTAGGTTTAGTTACACTATCATCTCCAATCTCACTATCTAAAGAAATTTTTGCATCATCACACAAATCATTAGTATTACAAGAAACATCACAAAGTTCAGGTTTAGGTCTCAAACTTTCATTCTCTTTTCTGCATACTGCAAGTGACTACTACAACTGATTAACATGTTCCTTCAATTCATATATCTCCTTCTTCTAGAGACTGTCTTCCTTCTTTAATTCTTCCAAACTTTCTTCTAGATCTCTATTCCTCTATTCAACCTTATAAAACAACTTAAATCCTTCTTCTAGTTCTATAAATTTCTTTTCAACATCTTCAAACAACTTCAGCTCTGCTTCTAAGTCTTCATTCTTGCTCTTTACATCTTTTAGTTCTTCTTCAAGGGCATCAAACTTGTGCACTCCTAGATCTTTTATCTTCTCCAACAATGTTGAATTACATTTCTTGATTTTGTACAATTCTCCTTCCAAAATATCCTTTTCATACATTAGGGTTTCATTTTCTTTCTTCATCCTTTTCCCAATCTTTCCCATCTGAAACAAATCAAATAAACAAATCAATATGAAAAGATTACTGAATATTCCTTGTCTTGATCTTCTTCAGCGATGATACTTACTACTTCTAGGGTTTTGCACAACACTATCAGATTCGCCACCTTCTAACAGATTCGCAACCATCCCAACAGATTCGAAACCCGCTCTGATACCACGTGATGTAGTCAAGGTAGGAGGGTCCAGTGAGGGACTATCTAGTCTTGCAACCTTAAACCATTTATAGCAAGAATAATCAAAGATGCAACAGAACTTAACAACTAATCAGTAGAAAGATAAAGATATTCATGAACACATAACACAAGATCTATCCTAGGAAAACCCTAACAAGGAAAAACCCAGCCTTCAAAGCTCATTCCTCTTATATTATAACTTCAAATTGAATTACACATGCCTTAAGGACTTTATAGATGCTAAGTCGTAGTCTAGGGATTACAAAAGATTCATACAAAAGTATTCTTTCATGATTTCTTTCTCCTACAACTCAATTCTCTACTCTGCAACTCATTCTACTTCTTGCTCTGCCTTCTACTTTGTTCTGCTACTCATTCAGATCAAAACAACTTAGGTTCTTGCTTCAAATCTTCATGATATCAATCACTTCCTCCCTCTCCTTGTAACAAATCATTGTCCTTCATTTCTATCCTCCGCAAGCCTCCAAATCATTATCAAGTCAACCTAATTGCAGCGACTAGTTATGAAACGTGTACACAAAATAGGTCGGGCCTAAACATAAGGTACTTCTCCACAAATGCATAGAACTTCATGTAGATCTCAATGAAGGTTGGCCAAGTCCTAAACTTCATCAAATAGTGCTCCTTTAGGCTCTACAAGTCACAGATTTGCTCCGCAAGCTGATTAGACTTCACTGAACATTGTCGTCTCTGCTCTATGAAAACATCTAAAAATAGGTAATCTTTCGATAGTAATATCTCTCTGAAATCAAAGCTAAATGATTTGAATTCTTGATATGTTATAACTGACTATGTCTAGATGTTAAGTCTAGCTTCGCAGCCTCTAATATTCAAATGTGGTAAAATGCAGAATTGTCCAAGGTTGCTCTCTCTGCAATCCGCAACTTCACTGTCAACTATCTCAATTGTTCTAAATGCTTCGAGATGCTCCTGCATGATGAAGGCATAATATCATCTTTCATAAACAATCAAGTATTATACTTCTCACTTCACATGCCTCAAAAGCCTTAATGGCTTTGGCACTGTCGAGGGCATTGGTTTTCATAAATGACTCTTCGTTCTATCATGCATGGCCTCGGCCTATTCTATTGTATTATCTTTCTATAATACATTGGCTCTCAGCCTACTCAAATGACTTATGAATATATAATGCATGGCTCTCAGCCTACTCAAATGACTTATCATTATATTTCTCAATGATTATAAAAGATGTTTGTTATCCTCAACCTTATTGGCTCTGAGGGACTCGAGCCTGCTACAATAGTGCTCTTAGCCATTCTACCTCAAGGCCTCAACAATGTTATCAAACATGCAAATGTTATCGTAGGAGATAAACACAATATCTTTAAGCATTTGTCCATGAAGGCCTTAATAGAATTATCAAACATAACAATGCTATCGTATTGGATATGCATGACACTCTTCAAACATTCATCCATGCAGGCCATAATAGAGTTATCAAACTTACCATTGCTATTGTATGGAATATGCACAACACTCTTCATACATTCAGCCATGAAGGCCTCCTCAGGTTTTTTTTAACAAATGCTTT
The DNA here is from genome assembly GCA_027924645.1 of Cunninghamia lanceolata. Classification (NCBI taxonomy): domain Eukaryota; kingdom Viridiplantae; phylum Streptophyta; class Pinopsida; order Cupressales; family Cupressaceae; genus Cunninghamia; species Cunninghamia lanceolata. The sequence continues at coordinate 10,169,290 of BSBN01000178.1, read as the reverse complement.
CATATAAGATAATACAGTCAACGATTAACCAATGTGTGCCTCTCAATAGTACTACTAAGTATACATCTACATACCACAAGATCACATGACTATAACATACAGTCATACCTAAGATGATAGGCACATAGCCAAGTTGAGGCCTACTAAAGAATGTCTATCGATGCTATTATTCTCTCCTTCCCACGAGATCTCAATCTTATAACTCATTGTTCCTTGTACCCTTTTTTTGTTCATGGCCTAAAAAATGATAATCAACATAACAATGACAATCAAGTCTTTCTTTGCATGCTTGCCCCACACAAAACACAAACTACCACCTTTCAAAATGAAGGTTTGGTAAAATAGTTGACAAAAACCCATACCACCTCCGATTATATAGAATCCACAAAGACCATATCTCCCATTTGGGAGTAATTTTCATTGTGGTAGGCTTGTGATAAGCTCAACCATGACTTCCAATCACTCCACGCTTCGTGGATAGTGGTACGGTTGGCAACAAGTAACAAAGAACTTAAGATTTAAAGGGTGCTCAATTCCACCACAAGTGGATAAATATTTATGTCCACATAATGTCATTTACATCTAAATGATATTATAAGGATTATTAAAAAAATCTAAGATATCACCAAATTACATTACCAATGTTAGGGCGGTAACATTAATATGTGAATATGGGGTCGAGTCTCACTCCCCCACTTCACTATATTAGACTATAGCTAAAATAATTAAATGATATTAAAAAAAATTATATAGAAATAGATAAGTAAACAAAGGAAAAATTTGACATCCAACTAAGATGACTATCGACTATATGAATGTTCTAAGAACATTATTTAGTCAAATCAATGTAGATGACATCAAGAGATCTTAAATTGAATTATCGACAAAAGTTGGATTAAAATCGACTTAACAAGGAAAAAGACTTATACTCACCCTATCTTGCATGGGTTCATGGAAGATCAACTTTGATACTCATATGGCAATTTGACTTTTTCCCAACATCTATTTCCTTCTCCCAGGTGATACCCTCCTTCCATCCTTGAAGGAAGATTCTTTTCGTGGTTACACTCACAACCATATAACCATGATCAGTGTATCATTATTTAATTCATAAAACATTGTGATAAAATAATCTTAACAACATGTAATCTCATGTATAATCTAAACATCAATCAATATCCACATAATCAATGATTCTACTTGATATTTTCCACAAACATCAAATCATTAATCTAAGATTAATTATCCTATTTACCACATAAAAGTAAGATTAAGCTTAATCAAAAGTTGGGGATGTAAAATGATGCCTCAAAGAAATGTAATGATTGCAAGGTATGTACAAAATGGATTTTTTCAAAAAGGGTTTAGAAACTTTCAAGCAAATGCACAAAAGAAACTTTCAAGAAAATTCAATTGACACATGTAAAACCAAATTTCAAAACCTTATCCAATAGCCTCTCTGCCTATGCTAAAATGGGATCTTCAAAACAGGGTGTGGACAACCATCAAAGCATAAAGGATATAGGAATTTTGTCACATGTTGTATTTTTAGCTACCCTTGTAGACATGTATGCAAAGTGTGGAAGCATAGACAAGGCACGTGAACTATTTGAGATGATGCCTCAAATAAATACATAGTCTCATGGAATGCAATGATTGCAAGATATGCACAAAATGGATTTTTGAAAAGGATTTATAAACTTTCAAGAAAATGCAAAGGGCACATGTAAAACCAAATTCCATAACCTTTGCAAGCATCCTCCCTGCCTATGCCAAATTAGGATCATTGGAATAGGGTATGGACAGCCATCAAAGCATAGAGGATATAGGAATTTTGTGAGATGTTGTATTTGTATTTGCCCTTGTAGACATGTATGCAAAGTATGGAAACATAGACAAGGCATGTGAACTATTTGACATGATGCTTCAAAGAAATGTTATCTCATGGAATGCAATGATTTCAAGATATACACAAAATGGATTTTTTGATAAGGCTTTAAAGAAACTTTCAAGAAAATGCAATTGGCTGGTGTCAAGCCAAATTCCACAACCTTATCCAACATTCTCCTTCCCTATGCTAAAATGGAATCTTTAGAATAGGGTGTGGACAACCATTAAAGCATAAAGGATATAGGAATTTTGTGACATGTTGTATTTGCAGTTGCCCTTGTAGACATGTATGAAAAGTGTGGAAGCATAGACAAGGTGCGTGAACTATTTGACATGATGCCTCAAAGAAATATAGTCTCATGGAATACAATGATTTCAAGATATGCACAAAATGTATTTTCCAAGGATGCTGTCAAAATATTTGAATTAATCAAACCATACTTAACACATATATTGAACTATAATTGAACATAATATCATTTAATGGAAACATTGAAGAACACGTATGACTTTTAAGCATGATACAATATCTATCCTGTAACCATAATTTATCATCATATTATATTTAATGTAAAATGATTGTTTAGGGTAAAATTGGACTTTGTTAATCTTTTGTTGTTTAGATGTTAAAATCCTCCTTTTGCCTAACATTGAAGGATCTAGGGTCGAGTGGTGAGCACTATCATATCCTAGGTCACTCGCAAATGAAGGGAAACTTGGATTAGGGAATTAACTATCAATGTTTCCTTCTCTTATGTCCAATTAACCATTAAAACCCTAATTATGCAAATACGACAACAAATTGATGAATAATGGAAAAAGCTCTTGCAGACGGGAGTAAAATAACAAATCACAAAATACCTGTTTTCGGGGTTCTGAAGCGGAAAAGTCAAGGACTAAGGTATGGGTGCCCAAGTCCAAGGTACCTACTTTTTTAAGGAATCTAGACCTCCTTCCGACCCTGATTAGCCCTGTAACTCCCGTTTCCCAAGATTTGTCTATGGAGGACACTGTTGCGGGTGCCCTAGTCCTGGAAGTGCTCCTTTGTTTGACTTTTCTTTAGATCCTGAATCCCTGATGCCTGCCAAACCTTCCTGCAACTCCACTTTTTCCAGATGCGACATCTATAATCCTACAATCACAAGACTTGGTTTGGGGGTTGTGGTGTTTAGAGGCTTGCCTCAGTCAAGCCCCAGAGGATACTTAAGTCTTCGAACACCGTTGTCAGACAAAGAGTGCATTGCCTTGTGAGGCAGAGGAAAAAACCAAAGGAATCAATGGTAAAAACACAATGATATGTCACCTTGTAGTGAAGCTCTCATGGAGGAAGATGCTCTTCATGCCATGAGGAGATTGATGGTCAAATCTACAAATATCAACACACAAAACATACAAGTCTGCTCTTGCAACACAATAGATGCCTTAAATCACCTTGAGAATGCCTAGAGTTCACAATGATCATCTAGTTTACAAATGAATGCCTACACATGCTTATATATGCACCTACAAGCATTCCCACCAAGATTTAAAAAAAACAAACTTTACCGTGTCGGCAAAAGAACCAACTAATGGTCATAAACTGCCACTTAGAAATTAGGGCTGCCCCAAAATAGGGCAGGACTATGGCATGAGCGCCCAAGTGTTCCCCCCCTATTTTGGGCAGGGTACAGCTCAAGGGGTCCAGCTAAGTCCAATTTACTATGGATCCTAGGTCTCATTCCATCGGGATGCCAAAATATGAACTAAAATGTCCTAAATGCATACTATAGACCCAGAAGCTAAACCATATGAGGGAAAAGCCTCCAAGGGGACATTTTTTGATGTTACATTTAGCCCCTCTTTAATGTATGTATAAACGCAAGGCCAATACATGCATTAAAGTAAGGTCACAAACACAGCAAATACACCAAGCACGGAGAAGACATGCTAATCACATAGAAGACAGTAACAGGCACATAAAACATAGAGAAGACAGTTACAGTCATGCAAAACATGGAGAAGACAGTCAATGAATAGAAGACACATTAATGCATGGAAGACAAAAATGATATCTTTTCTTTTCTTCTTCTCATATATATGAAATGTAAATGCAAGTACTGGAAAGTAAACAAACCTCCCATAATACAGGATGCACTACCCGAGGGCGCAAGTCTCAGTATATATGGGACAACACACATGCAAGACACACAAAACCTCCCAAAAATGCAGGAAGCACTATCCCAGCACACTGGTCTCTACATATGGGGCAGTAAACACACCATATAAAACAAGCACGCCAAAAAACACACACTTGAAGACATGGATAAAACATGATAGACAAGTGATGGTGTGTTCCCTATTTCTAGGCTCATCACCATCTCAGGCACATTACAAGCACACACCGATGATTGGGATTCACCACAACAATCACCAAAAACACGCTTAAGGGTTGAGTTAGTCACAGAACCGCTCCCTACCTCCATAGAGGATGTTTGAAAATGACAGGATGATGCAATCTGCTCTGAGAAATACACCATCCCCACCTCTACAGAGGGCTTAAGAAAAAGGATATGCTCGATATCCTACCTCTGCAGAGGGCTTACATGATTGATTGATTGATTGCAAACAAACTCAGGATGCATGATGCACTACTCTAGGATGCAAGTCTTTGCATCTGAGGTCAAACACATTGTTTACATCTATAACAGATAGCTTACCTTATATATGCCCCCAGCTTAAGGTGGTTGATATCAGTTATCGATATTAAGCACATTAATGTAGGAATAAAACACACAAGGGAACACTGACTTTCACAAATCCCATGCCCCCTAGAGGTGACATGTACTTTACGATCGCCAAATGTTCCCACAAACAAATCCCTGCAAGAAACATGTTAGTGTCGACATCATGATAAACAACAACATCAATGCATATGATTAACCACACAAAGAGCCAAGGTTATACAACAAATTTAGAGTTCAAGGATAATCATGGGGCTACATTACAAAGGTCTCTGAATCAAGTACCGCCAAGGCTAGATTCAAAAGCAAACAAAGGTGCATGGAGCAGTAGTATTGTTAAGGTTTGTAAATGCAACAGAAACATCATAAAATTCACTACGTGGAAAGAACAAGTGCTTCCACTAGCCAAGCGTCAGATAAAATATACAACCCCATCATCATATTAGGAACTAAGTCCATTTGTTGATTTCTCTCGAAAGGGACACTAGGTCCGCATCAGTATAAATATTTGTCATCATCCGCTAGCTAGATGGAAACACTAGAGGAAGGGAAACAATAAATAAGAGAGGAGAAAACAAGTGTCTTAGGGACAGTCACATAAGAGGGTGCCCCCAAGTCACCAACCATGACGTTATGTCCGTAAGACACAACACACAACAATGAAATCAGAGAGAGAAATTTAGAAGAATGATGATACAAATAGAAGAAGGTCACAATAGAGGCGGTCCCCTGGTATCCCAAACCTTACGAGAGAATCTGAGGTCATCCCAGGAGGCCTAAACAACACATAACACATCACGGGGGAAGCACATCATGAGAGAGATAAAGGGTTAGAGATACTTACCTATAGTGTCTTCATATTATATCTTGGAGCTCTCAAACCTCTTGGAGAGGTACTCGATCATGTTTAAAGAAAAATTTGAGTGGTTCTTATGACAGTCTTTTTTTATCATATGATGTTTGTTCCTTAAACCCTTGTTTAAATGAGACTTTTTGTTCCTTATGAGGGGAGAACCACTATTATTTCCATTTGTTGATTGTCATCTTGCTCTTTTCTGATTTTTAGCGAGTTTTCGTTGTTGAATCTTTCTAGGATAGTAACGGGAATCATCCTGTACCATCTTGCTCATTTGTATCAGTTGTTGTTCTTGATTTTCAAAGAAATTTTGATTATCTCCCAATCCATATAAGGATAACAAAGGAGGAACCTCAGCATAAATTTCATTTCTCTGTGGATGAGGTGGGTTATCCATTTTTTTTCTTATCGACTTCAATCATACCCATGATACTATCATAGTCCAAGTAATCATCCTCGTCTACTTCCACTAAGTCTTGTTCCACCATATTATTTTTGGTATGTTTAGGAAAAGGATTAGTGAAGATTTGTAAATTCTGATTTGGCAAAGCAACTGACTTATTTCCATTATCGTTCACACCCGATACCTGGATGACATTTGAATCAATAAGGTGTTGTATCTCATGTTTAAGACACACATCGTTCAGTGTCATGTCCTTGCATCTGATGATAATGATAAAAGGAATTAGCATCGAAGTAAGGTTCTTATTTACTAGGATCAACAGGCTTGATCGGGGGAAGCTTCAAAATGTTATTACTCACAGGTTGATTCATGATAGAATGATAGGACTCAGATATCAGAGTAAACTTTCTTGGTTGATACGATGGTTTCTTTGGATTATTTATAGCAGACACATTCATATTTGGTCCATTTATCTTGATGAAACCCCTATTTTTTTTCCTTTTAAAGTTGTTTTGTAATGATTTGCCCATGGATTGACCACCTTGAGCCGATGAGTTTTGGTTTTCATACTAATTAGATGAAAGTTGATAATCATGAAGAGTGGTGCATAAATGTTGAAAGGAGTTATATTTCATCAAGAGAATATTCTCACGAATATTAGGTTGTAGATTTGTACTGAATATCTTTTGAACATCCTCATCTTTCATCTGATACTAAATTTGCACATAAAGTCCTTGATATCGACCAATGAATTGAGTCAACTTTTCTTTTGGACCTTGTTTACATTGAACCAAGTCAATAAGGGGGACTTGGGGTCTGATATTTGCTTGAAAATGTTGTAAAAATTGTTCAATCAACTATGAAAAGGAGTGTATTGAATTCGGAGGTAATGAGAAAAACCATTCTAAAGTAGTATCTTTGAGAGATCGTAGGAAAAGTTTTGCTAACAAATCCTCCTCAAAATAAAAATCACTACACATAGCTGTAAATGCTGCCACATGAATATTAGGATCACCTTTTCCACCATATTTTTCAAAGAGAGGGGTTTCAAACCTCTCAAGAATAGGAGTTCTCAAGATTGCATAGGATAATGGATTACGGGCATGATATGTTGGTAGACTAGGCTGCAAAGAATTTGTCAAATTTGTTACCTTTTGTTGCAAAGCAGTCATGCCCTATAAAAGTTGGTTTAGGATGGCATCATTGGGAGATGCGGTTTGTTGTGAGGAATTGGAACTGAGGTGAGGAGGTGATTGAGCTTGAGATACAATATGTGGAGACTGAGAATATGTTAATGGTGGTTAGCCATAATGATAGGTGGAAGATGGTTGCGAATATGTAATAGGTAGCTGGAAATGAGTGGAATAGATAGGAGGTTGAGAGCAATTATTCATAGAAGATGTCCTCTTAGGAATCAAATTCTGATAATTAAGTCCCATAGCTTTGTAATTAGTGTCATTAGATACTCCACTACCAGTGATAGCATTACTACAAGCGTTCGCATTAGTTGTTAAGATCGTTGATGTAAAAGTGGATATTCCTGTATTTGGTATAGGTATGGAAAGTTGAGTATGAGATGGTGATAAAGTGTTATTTATCATTTGTAAATGGAAATGATTCAAACAATGAAATGCATAACCTAAACCCAAATAATTCAATACCTCGAAGATGCAAGATGAGCTCGATTGATTGATCAATTTGTTGTGTTGATTGCTCGATTCCGCAGCATAACGTTGATAAGGATGCAAGCTAGATGGATTGAAGATGATGGATGCAAAGGCTCTAATGATATTTCAACAACATGTGGATACTTGAGGATCAATGCATGCTAATGATAATTTGGCAGAATAAGGGTACTTGAAGCTCAATGCATGCTAATGGCTTGTGAGGGGGTTGATTTATAGGAAAGGCTTGGTTCCAATGGATGGCTAGGATCAATTAGGGCTTTAGGTGAAATGGATGGATAGGATTAAGTTAGGTTTCCTTGCACATCAAGAAATTGTAGTCATATGACATGTGGCAAAGGAGGATGAGGCTTAGGTGTGCTTGTGTAGATAAATACTAAAATTAGGTCCCATTAGTTGTGCATGTGAAAGATAAAAGTTGTAACACATGATTGACTAGACAAGTGTTGGAATGTGATGAAAGATGAGTGTTTAATTCAAATAAAATATTTGAATTAGTTGGGATATGAGTTGGATATTAATTAAATAAATTAAAATTATTTAATTAATTGAGAAGTTGAATAGGATGAGATAAGATATGATGTGAAAATTAATTAAATAAATAAAATTTATTTAATTAATTGGGATGGGGATAAGATAAATGGGATTATGCATGTGAAATTAATTAAATAAATAAAATTTATTTAATTAATTGGCTAAGTAGGATGAGGATGGGATTGAATGGGATTTTAATTAAATAAATAAAATTTATTTAATTAATTAGCTAATGGATAAATGGGATTAAGAGTGGGATTTAGGACAAAAATGGCTTATGATGTTTAGGATAATGTTTTAACAAGGTGTTGTAGGACATAGACAAAGTTGGGACAAATTTGGGTGTCTACATTTTGCCCCTCTTTGAGATGATGTTCGAGATGATAAGATTTGTGTCGAGTAACATCATTTCAAAGAAGCCAAGGTATGGATAGAGGAAAATGATAGTGATGATGAAAAGATATGATGAGGATGATGATGGTGGAAAGATAGGATGAAATGGGATGATGATGCCCCCTCGAGAGGTTAGGCGAGTTGGACAAACACGGGTAGGCTCTCGAAAAGAAATGGCTTGGCTGCAAAAAGAAAGATAAGGGGATAGATAGAAGAAATGATGATGCGTTATGCTGCAATGAAGGTGAGCAACCATGATGTTTGATATAGCACTAGACGTTATGCACCAAGGTATAAGGACCAGGGTGACGATGTGTCTTGTGCCCCAGCGTAATACAACCTTGTCTAACATATGAGGAAGAAAACTTAGAGCATTGAAGTCCTACTACACAAAAGGTATGATATGACCTTAGATGCAAAGGATAGTGCAAAAAGCTATTCCAACATACACAAGATATGAATATTAGCTGGAATGATATAGATGTGATACAAATGCAAGATAAAAAGATAACACACACAAGCAAGCAAGCACAAATGATTCAAAAACAAACAAGGTATTGCCCCTGTCAAGCTGTAAACCAATGATTAATTGCTGATTGTTGATAGTTGAGAGTGTTGTCATTGTAGGGAAAGCTATATCCCTAGATCAACACAAGGTTGTTTGCTGAGTTGGTTGGCTAGTTGATTGATTGATTTGGCTTACAACAAGACTAGGATCAAGACTATGGATTGCGTTTGGATAACTTGGCTTGATTAATTAACATGATTGGTATGGATTAAGGATGGGCTTGCATTTGGATCTTTGTTTGGAATGGTTGGAAGATGATGAAATGTTGATTAGATTGATTTGATGAAGGATGGATGATTTGTGGTGGATTGAGCTTCTTTTGACTTGCTGAAGTGATTGGATTTGTTTTGATGGCTAGATTGATGTGCTTGAGTTGATTTGCTTTAGTGTTAATGTTGATGATTGATAGGATTTGTTTTGATGGTTGGCTTGATGTGCTTTGGTTGTGATGTTTGTTATTGCTGGGTTGATTGTTTTGATGATTGGATTGTTTTGAATGATGATAGTGATGGTGTGATGATAAGAGTGTCCACTCAATCTAAGTATAAGCAAGTGTTCTTAGTGTGCACAAAGGATATAAAATAAACAAGGTATTGCCCTTGTCAAGTCATAAACCAATGATTGATTGTTTCATTGATAAAGATAGATAGTGTTGTCATTGTGGGGGAAGCTATATCCCTAGATCAACACAAGGATGTGGGAACGCTATATCCCATTGATGATGATTGATGATGATTGATTGGGCTCATGACAAGATTAGGATCAAAACCTGTTGATTTGATTGGATAATGTTCCTTGATTCATTAGCTTGCTTGATATGGATTAGTGTGACATGGATTTAAGATTATTGCTTAGATTGATTTGATTGATATGACTGGAAGAAGTGATTGATTGAAATGGATGAATGAATGTTATTGATAGGAAGAATTGATGATTGATGATTTTGATTTTGATTGATGTTGATGGAGTGGATTGTTTTGGATGATGATTGAATTGATCTTATTGCTTGGATTTTTTGTTGGATATTTGATTTTTTTGAATTTTTTGACATATTTGATTTTTTTTTGTAGTTTTTGAAATGTTTTGGGATATCAATGGATTTACAATTTAGGTAGCTGTTGTGCTAGATACCAATGACAAGGGAAAACCAAGTCTAGGTGCAAAGATGGATGAATGGGATTGGATGGATAAAAGGATGGGCAATAAGGGATGGAAGGCTCATGATATATGGATGGATAAAAAGATAGGCCATAAAAGGGATGGATGCATGCCTCATGATGAACAAATAGGTAGGCTATAGTGGAAAGCTCATGATAAATGGATGGGGATAAGCTATAAGATGGAAAGCTTATGATAAGGATATGCCATAGTGGATGGATCATAAGGGAGCCAGGATGTGATCTTCAAAGGCTATGTTGCATAGGAAGAACTTGCCCCCATTCTAGGTGGTAATGCTTAGGATTTTTACATGACAAAGTTCATGACCAAGGGATGACATGATAGATTGGGTTGAATGGGATGGATAAATGGTCATTGGATAGGACTTGGTTTGGAAAGAAGGTATATCAAGAAATATCCAAACATGTTTCACCATTTCACCCCTATGTCTTCATCAAAATCAAAAGGCGGAAGGATGGGTAAATGGGTTCAATAAGATAGGTATATGGATGTAATGGCTAATGATGGTAGGATAGGATATGGCAAGATAGGACATGATAAGATGGAAAATGATAGGTTGGATGAGACAATGTGCCCCCAAGTGTAAGTGACATAGAAGATCAACCTACACATGACGCCTGTTTGCCAGGTTTTCATCATGGTACTTATCCAAGGCGCCTGTTTACCAGGTTTTCACCATTAGACGAAGGGATTTCTCTTTACTATTTTGATTTCTTTTTTTTTTTTTTTTGTATTTTTCTTTTTTGCTTTTTAGATGGGTTGACAATTACACATGGCGCCTGTTTGCCAGGTTTTCACCATGGTAATGGATAGGAGGGACTCAAGTGGCTAGTGCTATGAGAGATGATATTGTCCCTTTAGAGATGGATGATGTCTTCGCATGGACCATGTCATTATGCTCATAGATGTTGATAAGGGATTGCATGGATAGGAGATGGATTAGGTAGATAATGGATTATAATGTGGAATTATGAAAGGTTCATGCAAGGATAGATGGATGGGGATAGTGGATTATGATGTGGAATTATGGTAGGGTAGGCTAGTGGCTTATGGTGTGGATTTATATAGGCTTATGGAATGAAGATGGATGAAAGGCTTATGCAAAAGCATGGACCATAGGGATAACATGGGGGAGATATGTAGGATAATGGATGAAGGTTGGGGAGATGGAGTTATGTGAAGGTGTTGCGGAGTGGAAGGGAACCATGACCAATGGTTGCACACACCGTGATAAACATTGAAGCTTTTGGTGAGATGGTGGTGTAGGAAGCAATGGAGATGTTTTCTTAGGAGATGGTTGATGAAGTGATTTAGGAACCCACATAGATTTAGTATTTTTAGTGCTTTTGTTTTGCTTGTGGGATTTTTGAAGGGAATGGAAGTTTTGGGTGGAAATAGGCTTTTGGATGAATATAGGTGGTTGGGATTCTTGAGATGTGGATGAAGATGCCTCATTCGCTTTGCTAGCTATTTGCTTAGGAACCCAAACCATTTTGCTTTTGGGCTTTGCTTTTGGAGGTATGGGCTTGGATAGCTTTTTGGATTGCTTTGCTTTGGTTCTTTGCATTGATTTTTCATGTTTGTGCCCTAAGGCATGAGAGTCCTTACGATTTTTGGTAGGACTTTTAGCTTTATAGGTAGAGGCATCAAAATTTTTGCTTTTGAATCCCATGGCATGGGTGGAGTGGATGAAATGATTGGAAGCTTTATGCTTAGGTGATGTGTGCTTTTGTTGGCCATGATTAGGGATGTAAGGATACTTATGAATGATATGTATGTTAGGTGTTGGAAGCAATGGTGGCAAGGTGAATGGAGGGATATTTGGAGTTGGTAAAAGTGGAGGCAAGGTGGATGGCGGAAGGTGTATGGTCACATGCTTTTGACATTTATAGGATGATGGAGATGGAATGGCTACATATGTTTTGGGTATATGATGGGGGGTGTGATGGAAAGTGGTAGGTTTAGGATGCATGAAAGGATTACCAACATCTTGGCCTTGTTTACCTTGGGGTGTGTATCCAAGGCCATATGAGCATGGAGGGATTTTGACATGGGTTGGCTCCAAAATACCTTGTTCATAAAGGCCTAGACCTTTTCCTTGGTAGTTCATGTTTTGGAGTATGCGATGGACAATGGGACTAGGTGTGCTGTGAACATTAGACTTGAGCTCATTATTGGATAAAGAAGGTGAAGTGGATAAAGGTCGTTGTTGTCCTAAGGAAGAACATTCATGGACAAAGGTGGTAAAACCAATAGGACATGATGGTGGACTTGAAGTGGAATCGATGGTCAATGTGAAAGGAGGATCATTAGGATCTTGCTTATGTTCATGTTGATCCAAGTTATTGGTATGATCTTTTATGCTTACTTGGGGGACAAGTGTCTCATCATGACAAGTTGATGTTTGCTCATTATGGATAGGGCTAGATGGTAGATGACTAGGAGCAATGTGGATATCTTGGTCATGGATAGATATAGGATTATGGATAGGATCAAGGTGCTCATGGATAGCTTCTTCATAGGTATCATCTTGATCATAAAGAAGGTAAATGTTATGGATGGGTTGCATGGAAGTGTTTTGATCTTGAGTTGGACTAGGGCTTAATATTTCCACATGTTTAAGATTATGCTCTTGACATACCTCTTGACTTTGGATGGAAGTGGAAGGTTCTTGAGTGGACTTGATAGGCTCTTGATAGTTATCAACATGAAGGCATGATGGCTCTTGACTTAGGCTTGTGGTTGGAGACTCTTGAATAGACTTGTTGGCTTGTAGGTCACATGATGGGCTTAAAGGGCTAGGTATGTTAATGGAAGCCTCTTGAAGAGGCTCAAGGATATATGAACCACATGATGAGATTATAGGATTGGACATGACCTTTGGAAGTTCATTGGTAGGCTCATGAATTAGTGTTTGACATGGAGGTAGTTTATTCCTAGCTAGTAGCCAATGGATCACATCCTTTGCAAGTGTATGGGTGGATGGAAAATATAATGGATGTATGATAATGGTAGATGGTGTTGGATTAGGATTAGGATGAGGATTAGGTTGAGAGCTAATTGGATTGGATGGATTAGGATTTGGACTAAATGGGGGTGATGCATAGGATGGGGATGATGTGGCATGTTTTCCCATTATAGGTAGGTACACCTTGTAAACAATTGGAACAAATATTGGGCATTTATTTGTATTATGGCCTTTGGTCCTATGGTATGCACAATAATCATGTTCATCATATGGACTTTCTTCACATGGTTTGACTTCAAGAAGTTCAATGAGTTTTGCTTCAAGCATCCTTTGTAAAACTCTCTCAGCCGCATCCTTAGGTGAAGGATTAGAATGACATGGTGATGAAGGTAATGAAGGGCTTGGTGGTTTGGAAGGTTGATGGATTAATGGACTAGGAATGGGATCACATGATGGTGTTGGGATAGGACTTGCTGGCTCATGTGTTGGCATGGGATTGGATGGTGGTGGCCACTCTAGATTGGTATCTCCCTTGTCAAAGGTTATTAGATCTTGCATAGGATAACTTGGGCTTGTTTGATTTATGTATAAGGGACCACTTGGAGCTGCATGTGCTTCTTGTTGCAAAGGTGGATTTGGGTTTATTTGTGCTTGTTGGGGAGGCCATTGATAGTCTTGGTAGCTAGTTGTAATGGTAGGATATGTAGACAAAATATCTTGAGGTGGACTCAAAAATATAGGCATTTGATCTTGTTGGCAAGGTTGACTTGTGCTCACTTGATTTATATAGAAAGGGCCATTTGGACTTGGATGTTGTTTTTGTAATATCACTTGATGACATTGTGGATGGGCTTGGTAGTGCATTGGAATGGTGGTATGAGGGATTGGATAAGCTTGAGGTGGAGGTTGATAGGTTGATGTGGCATTGACTTGATGGATAGGTGGATTAAGTTGATAGGAAGTGGATGGATATGACATGTGGCTATAAGGTGGATTAGGTTGATAGGAAGTGGCTAAGGATTGTTGTACTTGTCGAGCTTGACTAGTGGCTAAAAGGTGTTGGACTTGGGCTATGGAGTGTTGTAGTTGAGGTGATTAGCTTGCGTGGGGTTGAGCTTTTTGGATGAAGAATTGTAATATTTCAATGGCGTCTTGGTTTAGGGGTTGTAATCCTTGATAAAGATTTTGGAGGAATCTTTGGAATTTGATTTCTAGGTCTTCTAGTGTAGACATGTTGTCACCACGTGTTTGTCTTAAGTCCTTTTAGCAAGTGCTTGCTTAGGGATTTGGATGATGATGTGGAATGTTTAGATGATGTGTTTAGATTGATTTGTTTATGTGTTTGGGTGTTTAGAGCTTGATATGGCAATATTCAAACAAATGATTATGCATATACACACATGAATCACTCACGCAAGACACATAAGCAAGTTGTTGACTTTGAAAATGAAATGTGATGATTATGCAAGCACACATGGAAAACACATCAACAAGCCTAATGTGTAGTCAAGTGGGTATAGCCAATTAGGTCTTAGGCTATCTATTGCACAAGGTTGACTATGGAATTGAAAGTGAAATCCTGCCACACAGCCAGGAGAAAGGGGTAACCCACCCTTCACCTTCACTTCCCAAAGGTATAAAGTTCTTTGGGGCTTAGCCAAGAGTGACAAGATTCCAACTCCCAATGAGGGTGTCTTTCGATTCAGCCTCGATTGAGGTCGTCCCTTGGAGTGGTGTGTCTCCAAGCAGGCCTCCTAAGAAGGGTATGACAAAAGCAAACCAAGTGAGCTGTCACTTGATTCACACTCGCAGTTGTTAATTTTCCCTTAGAAACTTGAAATGTGTAACAAACAGTTCAAGCACTTGTTCTTTTTAGACCCAAATCTAAATGTGATGGAAGACAATGGTTTGTTTTAGCCCAATTTTTTTTTGATGTGAATTTGCAAACAATTGTTTGTTTTAAAGCCCAAATCCAAGTGTGATGACAAACAAGTTGTTTGTTCTATGCCCAAAATCTAAATGTGTGATCAAATAATGATTAGAGATGAGAGATTAGAATGAGTGCACCTCATAAAAATTGCTTTCCAAGTTGCTATTATGATTGATCCAAATGTTGCTCCAGCTCCTTTGATTCACTTACAAGTCACTGCAAAAAATAAAATGTGATTTGGTTTGCTAGATTGGAAGATATGATTTTTTTTTATAAAAGTCGCGCGTCAAAAATTTCTGAAAAATTAGAATCGCAGGGTCAACTTCAAATCGCCATAACTCTTTGAATACTGAACCAAATATTTAATGTAACCACTTTTCGGAAAGCTCTCGAAGTCCTCTTTCCAACGAATCTAAGATCTCCTTTTTACAGGACCTATGTAAAACAAAAAACCCTCTGCAACAGATCTGGTCATAAATTAAAAAAATCAGCAAAAAATTGCGCGTCAAAAATTTCTGAAAAATTAGAATCGCAAGGTCAACTTCAAATCGTCATAACTCTTTGAATACTGAGCCAAATCTTTAATGTAACCACTTTTCGGAAAGCTCTCGAAGTCCTCTTTCCAACGAATCTAAGATCTCTTTTTTCCAGGACCTGTGCAAAACAAAAAACCCTCTGCAACAAATCTGGTCATAAATTAAAAAAACCAGCAAAAAGTCGCGCGTCGAAAATTTCTGAAAAATTAGAATCGTAGGGTCAACTTCAAATCGTCATAACTCTTTGAATACTGAGCCAAATCTTTAATGTAACCACTTTTCGGAAAGCTCTCGAAGTCCTCTTTCCAATGAATCTAAGATCTCTTTTTTACAGGACCTGTGTAAAACAAAAAAGCCTCTGCAACAGATCTGGTCATAAATTAAAGAAAAATCAGCAATATAAAATATCTTCAACCTACAAATCAAAGTGCATAAACCTGCAAAAATAAATGATTGATGCTCCAAGAAATCTGATCTTCACAAAAATAACTCAAACAAGAGGGTTAATCAGGGACGTGAGTCCCACCGGGCGTGCCAAAATGTATATCGAAAAATTTAGATTTGTAAATGGAAATGATTCAAACAATGAAATGCATAACCTAAACCCAAATAATTCAATACCTCAAAGATGCAAGATGAGCTCGATTGATTGATCAATTTGTTGTGTTGATTGCTCGATTCCGCAGCATAACGTTGATAAGGATGCAAGCTAGATGGATTGAAGATGATGGATGCAAAGGCTCTAATGATATTTCAACAACATGTGGATACTTGAGGATCAATGCATGCTAATGATAATTTGGCAGAATAAGGGTACTTGAAGCTCAATGCATGCTAATGGCTTGTGAGGGGGTTGATTTATAGGAAAGGCTTGGTTCTAATGGATGGCTAGGATCAATTAGGGCTTTAGGTGAAATGGATGGATAGGATTAAGTTAGGTTTCCTTGCACATCAAGAAATTGTAGTCATATGACATGTGGCAAAGGAGGATGAGGCTTAGGTGTGCTTGTGTAGATAAATACTAAAATTAGGTCCCATTAGTTGTGCATGTGAAAGATAAAAGTTGTAACACATGATTGACTAGACAAGTGTTGGAATGTGATGAAAGATGAGTGTTTAATTCAAATAAAATATTTGAATTAGTTGGGATATGAGTTGGATATTAATTAAATAAATTAAAATTATTTAATTAATTGAGAAGTTGAATAGGATGAGATAAGATATGATGTGGAAATTAATTAAATAAATAAAATTTATTTAATTAATTGGGATGGGGATAAGATAAATGGGATTATGCATGTGAAATTAATTAAATAAATAAAATTTATTTAATTAATTGGCTAAGTAGGATGAGGATGGGATTGAATGAGATTTTAATTAAATAAATAAAATTTATTTAATTAATTAGCTAATGGATAAAT
This sequence comes from Cunninghamia lanceolata, assembly GCA_027924645.1. NCBI lineage: Eukaryota > Viridiplantae > Streptophyta > Pinopsida > Cupressales > Cupressaceae > Cunninghamia > Cunninghamia lanceolata. The sequence goes on along the minus strand of BSBN01000178.1, from coordinate 10,152,207 downwards.
GGGATTAAGAGTGGGATTTAGGACAAAAATGGCTTATGATGTTTAGGATAATGTTTTAACAAGGTGTTGTAGGACATGGACAAAGTTGGGACAAATTTGGGTGTCTACAGGTGATAAAGTGTTATTTATCATTTGTGCACATTCAGTTATGGGCATGACATTGGTTTGTACAATATGTGCTAGACCACGAAGTGCATTAGCACCATCTTGTCCTTCTTTTATCAATTCTCTTATATAATAAATTGTAGGAACTGCTTCTTCAGCTATTCTCTCATTTTCCATAAATGTTTGAAATTCAGCTAGGTTTTTATCCAACTTTTCTATTTTCTCATGAGATACATATCCTGTTACCTCAATAGTGTTATCAACATCATGAAAAGTTTTTTCTTCCATCGAGGTTGGAGGATGTATAGTGTCTTGCACAATTTGAGTTTCTCCCTTTGTAAAGAAGGTGTCCAAAGTACCAATTTCTTCAAGAGCACTAGATCTTGTTAATCTTTTACTTCTTCTCAAATGGATATTATTTTTAGGACATCATGTCATAAAGCTTATACAAAAGCATACAACACACAATGCACAAACTAAGAGAACAAATCCTAGGAGAAGGCTATGATTGACGGCCAAAATGCTTGATTTCTTGTACTTCTTTCAATGCAAATGAATGAAACAAAGGATACTGTGAGGATTTTAGTCAAGGGAAGAAAGTTATATGTCTGATATCCATCCAAAAGAGAAATATAATCACTCTCAACACAATCTTGATGCAAATCCAAGATAATGCCGAGTCAAAATATAGTGAAAATATGTCAAAATAGACACTTTTTTCACCTAAACTTAATGCAAAAGAGAATAACAATGTGTGTTGTGAGAAAAATGATGATGGAAAGAAAAAAAATATTAGTAATAACAGCCACTTTATGTCAAAATATCCAACACAACACGATTTTAGGGCCACTTAAGGTCAAACCCTAGTGAAAATATAGCAAAAATAGGCTATTTTTCACGATTTTTCAACTCCAAGACCTAGAAAAAGGGGTGTTGTAAGGAATTTTAGGAGGTAAAGAAAATAATATCAATAATATCAGCCACCTTATCCATAAAATTTATCACAACATGCTTGGAGTGCAAACTAGGTCAAACCCTAAGGCAAAAATGGTCAAAATGTGTAGTTTTTCGTCAAATTTTCACTACAAGAGCCCAATAAAAGGGTGTTGTGAAGATTTTTATTAAGGGAATAAAATTATTACCCTAATAATAGAAAATTAATGCAAAATAATCCTTCACAACACACCTATAGTGCAAGTTTAGAGAGTCAATAAGGTCAATTTTAGTGAAAATTATTGTTTTTGAAGCCCTAGGTTTGATATCTTGGGATAAAATGCTATGAGAATGATTTGAAGTCTGATTTATGATTAAATTGACTTAATCTCAGATCTAAAAATGATTTTCAATCCTTAATACGCAAAATGCCAATGCAAATTTAATGAAAATGCATCAAAATTGCTAGTTTTTGTTGAAATTTTCTATGTAAAAATGCAAATATTTTAAATCTAAATGAAAATTCACACTAAAATGAAAGACTACAGAAAAATAAAAATTTGAATTAACATCTAAAATCAGTAGGAAAATCTGATAAAAGATTTTGCCTACAAACCCTAGATTTTGGAATTACTAGGTTATATAAAATTGTCAAAATTTCCACAAAACCCTAGCAATTAAATGATGAAAATGCAATGTAAATTTATGATTTTTTTGGATTTTTCTGTATTTTATATCAGATATGATGCAATAATCATGAATTAGGAAAATTTAAGAAGAATTGATGCAATTTAGTAAGCCAAACAATACAATTTTTTTGTATTTTTCCAATTTTTCAATTTTTTTGAAATTTTCTCAATGCAGTAAAGTAAATGCCTATATGAATGAATGAAATCACACTAAATATGAATACAAACACTCATAAAGTTGCAATTTAAGTCCAAAAACATGGGTTCACCAAAATTTTTAGGGTAAAATTGGACTTTGTTAATCTTTTGTTGTTTAGATGTTGAAATCCTCCTTTCACCCTAACATTGAAGGATCTAGGGTCAAGTGGTGAGCACTATCATATCCTAGGCCACTTGCAAATGAAGGGAAACTTGGATTAGGGAATTAATTATCAATTTTTCCTTCTCTTATGTCCAATTAGCCATTAAAACCCTAATTATACAAATACGAGAACAAATCAATGAATAACAGTAAAAGCTCTTACAGACGGGAGTAAAATAACAAATCAAAGAATACCTATTTTTGGAGTTCCAAAGCAGAATAGTCAGGGACTAAGGTGTGGGCACCCAAGTCCAAGGTACCTACTTTTTAAGGGAATCTAGATCTCCTTCCAACACTGATTAGCCCTATAACTTTTGTTTCCCAAGATCTATCTGCGAAGGACACTATTGCGGGTGCCCTAGTCCTGGAAGTGATCCTTTGTCTGACTTTTCTTCAAATCCTAAATCCTTGATGCCTACCAAGCCTTCATGCAACTCCACTTTTTCCAGATGTGACACCTATAATCTTGCAATCACAAGACTTGGTTTGGGGGTTGTAGTGTTTAGAGGCTTGCCTCAGTCAAGCCCTGGAGGACACTTAAGTCTCTGAACACCGTTGTCAGACAAAGAGTACGTTCCCTTGTGAGGTAGAGGCAAAAACCAAAGGAATCAATGATAAAAAGATAATGATATGTCACCTTGTAGTGAAGCTCTCATAGAGGAAGATGCTCTTCACGCCATGAGGAGATTGATGCTCAAATCTCTAAATATCAACACACAAAACATACAAGTCTACTCTTGCAACACAATAGAAGCCTTGAATCACCTTGAGAATGCCTAGAGTTCACAATGATCATCTAGTTTACAAATGAATGCCTACACATGCTTATATATGCACCTACAAGCATTTCTGCCAAGATTTTAAAACTCAAATTTTACCGTGTTGGTAAAAGAACCAACTAATGGTCATAAACCGACACCCAGAAATTGGGGTTGCCCCAAAATAGGGCAGAACTAGGGCACTGGCGCCCAAGTTCTTCCCCCCTATTTTGGGCAAGGTACAGCTCAAGGGGTCCACCTAGGTCCAATTTGCCATGGAACCTAGGTCTCATTCCATCGAGATGCCAAAATATGAACTAAAATGTCCTAAATGCATACTAAAGACCCAGGAGCTAAACCTTATGAGGGAAAAGCCCCCAAGGGGACATTTTTTGATGTTACAATGATATATACATAATGTCATGAAAATAACATATAGTGTATATACAAATCCATATAGGCATGTACAAACAAATTCATACAGACATATACAAAGATATACATTGGTAAAATACAAAAGTATGTATACAAAGCCATCTAGGCATACAAAAAAAGTGTCCCAAAATCAAATTTCCTATGAACTATTATCAAATAATCGATGACCCTTGCTTGGTTGTGAAGATGGAGAGTCGATCAGTGACTCATCCTCTCTCTCTCTCGTTGACTAGACCTCCTTGACAGAGATTTTTGAAGCTCCACCTATTAATACAATCAAACAATATCCACATTAATATAGAAAACATGAAATATATAACATGGCATATGTAATCAATCACTTGCTGCTAGCTAGTGATCCCTCTTGATCATTTTTTGTCTCTCTTCATTCGTAACTAGACGGGTTGTAGTTGTGACCTCCTGTGAGAAGCAGGAAGAAGAAAAATTTAGTAAACATGACTTTCATTTATGTACATTAAATGAAATGAGATAAAACAAGAAATAAAAAATGATATTTACATGTTATTGGCTCATACTTCAGTCAAAGGATTTGCAGACAAAAAAACTGCAGCAATGCCGACCTCCGCTAACTAACGAAGATGAGGAGGAGTCTCCATATTCAATATCTAAACATAGAGTTCAAGGTTATTTGACCAAAATAGATACATAACATTATTTAAATGCATAATGATTACAAATGGTAAAATTTACCTCAGTGAAAGTGTTTCTAGATGTAGGGGACCAAGGAAATCATGGTGGTGGTGGTGAAGCTCCCTGTTCATCATCAAATTGTCACTAAATAAGATTACCATTGATATATGTACTATATTTATGATCTTGTGATAAATTACATACCTATTTGCTTGACCTCCTCTCATAATCTTGCATTGGATAGCTAACAAATGCAGGATGAATACTTTGACCCTAGAATTTCATAGTGCAAACAATTACATACATTAATTTTGATTTATAATATTTTTTTTTAAAATGCACCTGGTAAACTTTTTAACGTGACCAGTGACACTGGTACAACACGCCCTCCGGTTCTACGCAAATGCTTTTGCCTAGAGCAATGAACTGGTGAGGCCACAACACGGGGGACCTCATCCCCTAGCAAGAACATTTCAAACCCATGACGTCGTTGGCCCAGCAAAGGTGTAAATCCTGCAAGCTCATTGGCCCAGTGGGGGTTTCAACTCTGGTGGCCGCCACTACAACCGAGTGACTTAACCACCGAACCACGCCCTTATCGACATTTTAACTTATAATATAGATACTCATAATTAACTAGAAATTTCAAATTCAAATATATTAAATCAAGCTGAACCTTGTAAAAAATTACCTAGGATTCAATTACAAGTGTTTTTTGCAAGACAACATCTATGAGGGAAGTATCATCCAATATGGATGTGTCCATCATTAGTTGCTGCCCCTGTGTCGTAGTGTCATGATACTCTGCAACATCATCTAGATTTCCTAAATGGTGAGATGCATGGGTCCCATAATCATACAAGTTCCCACATGAACTACAAAGATGTGGGGCCAACGATGCCTAGTGCTCACCCTCATCAGCCTGGGTAAGATCATCACCATGCTATTCTAGAGATTGGGTGAGAGAACTCAATGAATACAGTGTCTCCACCTCAACACTCTCCTTCAAAGATGAAGGGAGTGAGATATGTGCTAACCTCATGAGGGGTCTAGGTACATGTTTTTGGTCTCGACGTGCCCCTTGTCTATCTTGGGCAGAGCCACCACCTCTACTTTGGAACTCTTGAATGTCAATGTAATTAGGAATCTGGTTGAGGATGAACTCACAATAGAGTTTCCTCAAGAAATATTGTGGCACCTCATTGTTATTACAAGGACGCTCATCAAAGACCATGTACCATCTATCCCAAAAGTTTTGGGATATACCTTCATGCACACACCAATGAATTAGGAACCGTTTGTAACTCTCTTCCAGCGTTTGGCCAATTTTAGGATTGATAAAATGTGAACATAATTGAGATTTTGTAAAAAAATTTCCTTAACTTGTTTGTAAGACAATTTGTCAGCATAGTATTGTTGACTCCTCTCCCTATAGTCATTCAATTCATGATTTGGTTTGTCACCAATTCAATATGAGAAACAATGACCTCTAATGATTTGGCAAGGGCATTCCTACAATTAGTCCTTGCATTTGGAGTATTTAATGTTTCAATTAGGGTTTCAAGTTGTTTTTTGTTTTCTTCAATTCACCCTAAATAGTTTTCTTGTGTGTCTCTTTGATGTTGAGGACATGAAGGTGGGCATTTTGAGGGTTCTCCTCAGTTTGAGGGGGGTTGATTTGAGCCTCCTTTGTTGGATTAGGGTTTTTTGGTGTCTCATTGGCTGAAAATTCAAGATAAAAATCTAATCAAAACATTACAAAATTAAAATTTTCTTTTCAAATTCATAAAAAACAATCAAACCCTACCTTATTCAGCTACTACACCCTCTACACCTCATGTACAACATCCTTGGGAGTAGGATTGGTGAGGTGGCATGGTGAAATTTTTGTTTCAATCTCTCCTATAATGCGCTCGTGGTAGCGGAAGTGAAACCTGTGGCCAATTTTTGCAAATGAATTGCGGGTTTCACTTTTTGTTGCTTTTATTTTAATTTTTTACAAGCCTAAAATGCGAGCGCATTATAATGCACTTATTTTATAGTTCATATGGGACCAAAAAGTGGTTGTGGCTGCCTTTTGGTTCCTCAACTTTGTGGATTGACCTAGGGCTCAACTTTGAATTAAGAGGGGGCAGGGATACCTCTTCCTCTTGGTCAATCTCATTTTGAGGTTTTTCATTCCCAGTTTCAACACCTACCACACTCGTAGAATCATCCTTAGCAGATAGGATTTTTTTATAGCTTTCAAACACTTTTTTCTCATATTAATTTGTTCTCTGATCTTTTCCCCCAACTCACTAGAGTTGTGGATATCTGATCTTCCATCTCCTACACCATCAAGTTTTGTAGAGTCTACTATATCCATTTGATTCTTTTTTAGATTTCCTATGACATTCTTGTTTTCTCTTATTCTTTCTTTAAGTTTGTCAAGGACTAGATCTTGGGCATTCTTTTTATGCCCATCTAGTGCTATCTCTTCTTTGATGACTTCTTCCTCTGGCCTACCTGTATTCTCCTCTTCATACCTAGTCTCAAATTGAGACTCTGTATCAACAATAGAAACATTACTTGGAGGTTTCTATCTAATTCATCAGTCACAATGCTTTCTTTGTTAGGGATGAAGCATCCCTACATATTTAAAAGTCTATCTTCTTCCATTTATAGTGTTAATATCTTCTTGACTTCCATTTAGTCTAGGCTCATCTTGGCGCAAAGCTGAGTTTGTGTTATTTCTAACTTGGGAGGGTAATTGTTTTTATTGACATTATTCCTTATAACCTATTCCAATTCTATATTTATTTTTTAAGAGATTATTTCCCATCATTTACATTAGGAGTAAAATTGCTTTTATTGTTAGATTTTTGAATAATTGGACAATCTTTTTTTGGGTGCTCGTCCCTTTTACATAAGAAACATGCATTAAGGGATCCTAGGCCCATAACTTCACAGAGAAATGTTTTATCTTCAATATTAATTTTAATCTCTTCAGGGATTGGGGATCCAGTATTTGGTGACATCATTACTCTTGCATCCATATGTGGGAGAGTAGTTCTTGTGTCCTTAATTTTGAGGACATTACCTATTGTTTTAAGCATTTGTGGAAAGAATTCCCAAAGTTGTGATGGAACCCTTTTAACCAATAGCCATCTGGGCATAGAAAAAAACATCACTTCTTCATTGGAGATCTCAGGAGCCCAAGGAAAGGCTCTGAAGATGGTTTGCCCTAAGTTCTAGAACCCTCTATCAATAACCCTCCTTTACATGTTACTATTTTTAAGGTAAATGACAAAGAGACTAGTATGCGACATTCTGCAAAATGATGCATAGATCACTAACTTCTTTCCCCACACTGATGCAAGCCAATTATCAAAAACATTTCTCAAGGGCATTTTATCGATGCTCAAGCAAGAAAAAAAATTTACCACATTATTTAATCTAACTTCCTCTTTTTTAATTACTGACATCATTTCATCATTAGGAATAATGCTTAACTCCTTCGTCAAGAAAGAGTCCTTACCATTTTCTTCTTCCTTTCTATCCATTCTCTCTCTTCCTTTGGTGCCATCTCTATTATAAATTCTGATGTCCTTGTTGATCTCAAAATGAGTATCTTCAAGTGGAGCTTCGGCATGGTCGACACCTGGGATGGTTCTATAAGTTTTCTATCCATCATTTCCTCCTCCACCCTCAAAAACTTTATCTCATGGCCAAGTAGTAATTACCCCGGCCAAAGGGTTACAAAATCCCAAGGGTCATACAGGCATAAAACTTATATAAGGCACAAAACTTAAAACATTTAATTTTCAAGAAAGGCGTGCACTAAAGACTATGTAGGGATACAAGTGAGAAGACACTAGATTCAAATTCAAAATAAAAACATACAAGATCATCCTGCCTTATTAATAAAAGAGAACAACAATTACACCAAGATATCAAATTCTACAAATAAAACTAAGAGAATCACTACCAATGCAGAGAAGATCCCTATCAGGAAGATCATGAAGGGCATCAATTCACTTGATCAACCTCAGAGCCCTTCTCCTCCCTCTAAAAAGAATTTGATTTCCAATAATTACATGTGAGACCTTGCTTTTATATTTCAAGGTTGAAAACCCTAAGTGAGCTTAGAAACATTGTAAGTAAACTTAAAAAAGTATAATTAAATAAATAATTACACCAACCAAAGTTGTGATGTAAAGGACAATTGTGATGCAATGAGGCACTACCACCTATCAAACTCAATGACATCATTTCACAACCTTTAAAATTCCTCAGTGAGAGAAATGACTTACTAGACTAGTAGATTGGAGAGTACCAATAATATCTTACTAGTGAAGGTGTGCAAAGAACAATCAGGATTATAAGGTGATAGATTCATAGACATGTACAAGAATGGTGCATGGGCCTACCAAAGGAACTGTGATGCACAGGGCACAAGCAATGTAATTAGGAGTCACCATGTAGTAAGGCACTTAAGAATTTAGAGTGCTATAGATTATGTGACCAAGGAAAATCAACCCAAAGGGTGGAGTCATACCATAGGTGGTATCTAGCATGCAGGGCCAGTAAAACAAAAGGATTTGAAGGGATTAAGTTGTGATTTTTAAAGTGAAACAACCATGATAGATAGTCATGGCTTGAACATAACAAAAGAACAAGGATGGATTAGAACATTTCACACTTACTAAAATGATTGTAAAACCCTAAACTCTAGAAGCTATAAGGAAAATATAGACATGAAAACAGAGTTGCAGGAAAGGCACCAACATGGGACATATACTACAAAGTTATTGATAAAATGCAAGAATGGTGGATGTACAATAATGACTTTTATATGTGTTCTTCATTATATTACCATTATTATAATTTATTTGGAACATAGACAATCAATTGGAGGGTGAACAAAGAGGTCCAAGATACCTACTCTGATACCATATTGAAAATGCAACACAAGAAGAGGATCTTGAGGCTCCAACACAACACTTAGTCATTCATCTTCAATACTTTTGTATTTTATATTCAATGGCTTTGTAAAGACATTGAACCTATTAACTACCCAAACCACCTAACAAATAACTAATAACTAATCTCTACTAACTAAAATGTTTATTACATAATGACTTACATTATTTATTTATTATTTAAAAACTCATGTTAAGCACTAATTCCTAATTGTTTCTATTGACAACCAAGGGTGTATTGTTTAGTTATTTTTAGTTTTAGATAGTTGTGTATTCCTTGTTGATGTATAGTTTGTGTATCTCTATTATGTGCATTCTTCATGGATACTTTCATTTTATTGAACCTTTTTCTTTGTTCAATACAAAAAAATCTATAGAAAGTTTGAGATCTTTTTAGACAATTCTATATAAATATATGTGTTATTTTATTCTTATACTTTTTAATCTTATGGATTCATTTTCAAAACCAAAATAATAGATTGTTAGATTTGAAGGTATAAAATTATAATATATAGGAGTTCAATCATCACAAAATTTGATATTTTATAAGAATTTTCTTGTACATGGGAGTTCCAATTGCTTTTCAATTATATAAGAAATATGAATTAGTTATTTTCTAAAAAATAATAATCAAATTTATCTAAGCTCTATCAATTCTCAATTTTAATGTAGTGGAATTTTTAAGATGGGTGAAACTTTTATTAGACCTCATGTTTAATATAATTAAATATGCATGTAAATCAAGTTGATTATAGAGTCAATGTTTTCATATTAATAGTGGCCATTATCATCAATTCAACCTAGAAGCACATTCACATTTTGGAAAACTTTTGCCTTCTATTAACTTTTAAATCTAAATTGTGTTGAACACCCAGAATACTGAGAGGTGGGGTGAATTAGTATTCTCTTAAACCATTCACTAATTAAACCATTAATCCATTTGCCCACTCAACAACATTAAAGAAAGTAAAACATAGAATGATCAATCACAAAACATAGCACATAGACACCAGTATTTTTATGTGGAAAACCCAAAATGGGAAAAACCATGGTGAGTGTTAGCTCACAATATATTATGTAGTAACAATACCGAATTACAAGAGGCTCACTGCCTTAGGGCTCACTGCCCTTAAGGATTCACTATCCAAAGAAAGATGCTCACTACATACAGGCTCATTGCCATAATGAAAGAAAAAGAAGGATGGCCCACTACCAAGATGAACTGCTAAAATTACATCTACAAATGCATGGATACAGTTCCAATGAGGCTCAGAAAATTGATTCAAAACTCTTCATCCTACTCTGCTCTATCACACTACTCTACTTTTATAAGATCTATCTTCTTCTGCACTTGTCGCCCTTACACAATCACAAGACTTTGCATGTTGCACACACACACATTCATATTCGCACTTACTTCTTCACATTCACAACACACAACACCAAACACCAAAATGAATCTCATATATATCCACAACATTTACAATCTTCAACTTAGGTCGGTATATAAAGATGAAACATGTAGTTATGCCTTGTGTAGTTTGTTGGCCTAATTCTTGCACCAAATCACTTTGCGGACCCAATTATCACTTACAACATAATATCATATGTCAGATTCAATCATAGAACCACTTAGAATAAAGTTCCAATCTATTGCAAGTATGAGGTGAACTAGTGTTGTCATTGATGTCAACATACTCATATTGCTTTGACAAGAAGGATTGAATGAGCAGTGTGCTGAGGATATTGAGGAACAGTGAAGAACAGTGATGAGAAGAAGGCAAAAGTACTCAATAGGATGAGATTCAGAGGATGCGGATTAAAGGGTTTGTAGATATAAGTCTTGGGATGATCCAGTTAAGATTTCAGAGGTTCGCATGAAGATGTGAAGAAGTTGTGATCGATCAAGTAGAATCGGTTCCGGGAAATGCTCCGGAGTGACAGAGTGTTACAAAAAGGTTTAGTGAGATCTGGAAGTGCATTATCCTATTCTGTGGATTGGACAGAGTGTTTGGGAGGTCCTTGTGATGTGTCATCTCAATTGGTATGTGGTTTGGAGGTCCAGAAGCACCTCTGGCAGTATGACAGTGGCAATAGACTGTGTTCTTGAAGTTTCAGATGAGGAAGAGAAGAGATTCCAGTGAGTAGGGAAGTGCGCATGTACCTGGTCATTCAGGCAGGCTTGTGAAGGTTCTTGGATCATGTTAAGGTTGTGTTGTTGGTTCGCATTGGTGGTAGAGCCCAGAATTGAAGATATTCTTCCAGATGAAGTTCTTGTTCAGACTAGCCGACTGGATGAGTTGTTCATCCTGCGAATGTTCTTGTGGTGGCCGAACAGATGTGTTATTCATCTTGCGAATGTTCTTATGGTTGATTGCTGACTTAGATGATTGTTCCTAAGCTGATGTCTTGTATAAATAAAGGTTTGTGAGTTCATTTCAAAGTGTGGGGTTGTGCAGATGAGTGTGGTATAACGAAAGAGTGAAAGGCAGAGAAGAAGTGTTTTGGGCTTAAATGGAACTGATCCAGACATGGTGAAGATGTCATTCTCCAGTTCAAGGTTGTGATCCTTATGATCTTGTAGACAATGTGTCTCTTTTGTAGGTAGTGTGCCTCTTTGTGAGTAGTGTGCTCAGGCAGTGAGCCCTGACTGGCATGTGCCATTTGTTTTTCTTATTCTTCTAATAGAGAATAATCCTTGGGTTAATCACCCCGTGGTTTTTCCCTTAACCGGGTTTTCCACATCAAAAATCTTGGTGTCTAATGTGTTGATGTTTATCTGCTCCGGTGTTTATGCTTTCTGCTTTCATGAATGATTAATAGATATGTTGCTAACTAACAAAGAGGAATCAAGTGTTTGAAATAGAAGCAAGGTTTTTGCACAACTAATTCACCCCCCCTCTTAGTTGTGTGCCCTAGATCTAACAATTGGTATCAGAGCTAAGTTCCTCTGAAAGGAGCTTAACCGCTTGAGGAGATCCAAGATATCATCATACAAGAAGGATAGTCTAAAGTTCGATGGAACCAACTTCACTCTCTGGAAAGGTCGCATGAAATGTCACTTGGAGTGTATGGGAAAAGCATACTTGGCCATGGTTTCAAAACCATATGTACCTCCACAGGGTGGTCTGACAACTCTAAATGAAATCACAGATGTTGAAAATAATCTGCAGACCAAAGAAGCTCTTCTAAGTGCATTGAATAACTCAGATCTCTCAAATGTTATTGACCTACCAACTGCATATGAGATTTGGACTAAACTGGAACTTCTGTATGAAGGAGATGAGTTTGTCAAGAGTGCAAGGTTGTAAAGTCTGAAAGGGAAATTTGAAAGATTGAAGATGAGAGATGATGAAAATATCTCTACCTTTATGCCAAGAGTGAATAAGCTAGTGTGTGGAATCAGGAATGTTGGTGGAGTTCTGGATGAAAATGAAATTGTTTGCAAAATCCTCAAATCCCTTCCTACTGCCTACAAAATCAAGGTTGCTGCCATTGATGAATTTAGAGCCCATACAACTGTCACAAGAGAGCAATTGGTTAGCAAACTGGCTGCATTTGAAATGACTGAGTTTAGAGATGATCACCCCAAGACTGAATCTGCATTCAAGGCCAGTGCCTATGTGAAAGGAAAACAAAGATTTGATCCGGGAGAGAATTCTTCAAGGAAGCTGTCATGGTATGATCAAGCAAGGAAAGACATGGAAGAGGAAGAAGTAGAAACAGCTCAACTTGAAGCCCTCATTGCAAAGAGACTGCCAAGAGGATCCGGTAAGTATGAAGGAAAGCTACCCCTTAAGTGCTTCAACTGCAATAAGATTAGTCATTTTGCTTCAATATGTCTGGAAAGATTTGCAAGGTCAAATGCTAACAGACAAAGGTTTCAAAAGAGCTTCTATTATGTTCATGAAGAAGATGATAATGAAGGAGTAACAGATGATGAATCAGAAATGGGAAGCAAATCTAGAAATGAATGGGTGTTTATTGCCATCAAGGAAGAAGATTCAATATCCTCTGAATCTGTCAATCATAAGGTTGTAGAAAGAGCTTTAGCTGCCCAAGTTGAAGAAAAGGATGATTGGGTTATTGACAGTGGTTGTTCTCACCATATGATAGGTGATAAGAACAAGTTCTTAGATTTGGAAAGGTATGAAGGAGGAATGGTAAAGTTTGGTGACAATTCTGCTGGTAGAATCAGAGGTAGGGGAACTATTTCTTTTGATGGAAAGAGCAAAACTAGTAATGTACTGTATGTTGAAGGATTGAAGCATAATCTTCTCAGTGTTGGTCAGTTGGTGGACAAAGGCTATGATCTCTAGTTCAAAAATGGAAGATGCAGGATCTTTGCAAGCTCCAGAACTGAAATTGCATCCGGTACCCAAACAAAAGGTAATATCTTCCATCTAGTTGGTTCTAATAAAATTTGTCTGTTTGTTCAAGTTGATCAGAGTTGGTTATGGCATAGAAGGATGTGCCATGTGAATTTTGATAACATCATCAAGATAAGCAATACTCAGGCTGTAAGAGATCTTCCTAAATTGGTGAAACCTACAAATAGTTTGTACAAAGAATGTCAGCTAGGTAAACAGAGCAGAGTCTCTTTCAAAAGCAAGGATCAGTCCACTACCGGATTGTTGGAATTAGTTCATACTGATCTCTGTGGTCTGACAAGAATCAAGAGTATGCAAGGTGATAGATATTTCATGTTACTGATTGATGATCATTCTCAGATGATGTGGGTTACCTTCCTAAAAGAGAAATCAGAAGCCCTTGAGAAGTTCAAAATCTTCAAAGCTATGGTAGAGAATCAAATAGGATTGAAGCTGAAATGTTTGAGGTCTGATAAAGGTGGTGAATTCACATCCGGTGAATTCATAGACTTTTGTGAGAAGCATGGCATAAGGAGATAGTTGTCTGCCCCTAGGACTCCATAGCAGAATGGAGTTGTTGAGAGAAAGAACTGGACCATCTAGGACAATGATGATGGAAGAAAATGTTCCCCAGATGTTTTGGAGAGAAGCTATCAGCACTGCAGTCTATACTCTCAATCGAGTTCAAATCAGAAGCAATACCGGTAAGACTCCTTATGAACTTTGGTTTGGTGTAACTCCTATTGTGAGATATTTCAGAGTATTTGGTAGCAAGTGTTATATCAAAAGAGATGAAGGAATCTTCTTGGGTTACTCCACTCAAAGCAAAGCATACCGGTGGAAAGATGATAGAAAGTACAAATGTGAAGGTTGATGAAGGAATTGAAAAGCCCTCAAGATTCTATGAATGTGATGAAGATGATCAGAATGATTCTCTGGTGCAAGGAGCTCAATCCTCCTCTAAAATTTAGATACAGACTGATCCGGTAAATCAGGAAGAAGAAGTTTGTCTGAATGAGCCTAATCAAGAATTAGTAGTGCAAGAAACTCCCAAAGTTCCAAGGTATGTAACTCTAAATCACTCTAAAGATCAGATCATAGGTGACAAAAGTAAAGGGGTACAAACAAGGAGAAGAATTGCTCAAGATTCAAATGAATACTATCTGATTTCAAAGATTGAACCTAAGACAGTTAATGAAGCTTGCAATGATGAAAACTGGACCAAAGTAATGGAGGAAGAGTTGATGTAAACTGAGAAAAATCATACTTGGGATCTTGTTCCCAGACCTAGAGACAAGAATGTGATTGGAACCAAATGGGTCTTTTGGAACAAATTGAATGAAGTTGGTAAAGTAATCAGAAACAAAGCTAGATTGGTCTGCAAAGGCTACTCTCAAATAGAAGGAATTGATTTTGAAGAGACCTTTGCTCCGGTGGCAAGAATTGAAGCAGTCAGATTATTTCTTGCATTTGCTACCTTCAAAGACTTCAAGGTATATCAGATGGATGTCAAGTCTGCCTTCCTAAATCGTGATCTGGAAGAAGAAGTTTACATTGAACAACTGGATGGATTTCAATTATCTGATAATGATGATATGGTCTGCAAGTTAAAGAAAGCAGTGTATGGATTGAAACAAGCCCCAAGAGCATGGTATGAAAGGTTGGATAAGCATCTTGTGCAGATTGGATTCAACAAAGGTACTACTGATAGTAACTTTTATTTCAAAATTGATCATGAAAACATTTTGATTGTTGAAGTGTTTGTGGATGATATCATTTTTGGAGGAAGAGATAGTATGTGCAAAACTTTTGCAAATCAGATGAAAAGTGAGTTTGAAATGTCTATGCTTGGTGAAATGAATTTCTTCTTGGGTCTGCAAATTACTCAAACAAAGAAAGGGATCTTCATTTCTCAGACCAAATATGTGAAAGAATTGTTGAGGAAATTCGATATGGAAGATTCAAAGCCAATGAACACTCCTATGGCAACTGAATGTAAGTTGAGCAAAGATGATGACTCTATTAAGGCAAATCAGACAAAGTATAGATCAATGATTGGTGGATTGTTGTATCTCACTCAGACTAGACCAGATATAATGCAGGTTGTTGGTATTGTGGCAAGATTTCAGGCTGATCCTAGAGAATCTCATGTTATGGCAATCAAGAGAATTTTTAGATATCTAAAAGGGACAGTGGAGTATGGTTTGTGGTATCCTAGAGATCATGATTTCTCTCTTCATGCTTACACAGATGCAGATTGGGCAGGAGATGTGGATGATCAGAAGAGCACCAGTGGTGGAGCATTCTTTTTGGGAAAGAGATTGGTTTCTTGGCTAAGCAAGAAACAAGATGCAATATCTCTGTCTACAACTGAAGCAGAATACATTGCAGCAAGAGGTAGTTGCACTCAAATCTTATGGATGAAGCAGATGCTAAAAGACATTAAAGTAGAATATGAGGAGCCTATCACAATTTTCTGTGATAATTCAAGTGCAATAAATATTTCTAAGAATCCGGTGTTGCATTCTAAGACCAAGCACATATCTATCAAGTTTCACTTTCTGAGGGAACAAGTGAACAAGGATGAAGTCAGATTGGAGTATGTATCCTCCAAGGATCAGATTGCAGATATCTTTACTAAACCTCTTCCCAAGGACTCTTTTGAGTATCTCCGGGAGAAGTTAGGGGTCATGGCCCCTCCAGTGATGAACTAGGATGCACTGATGTGCATCAGTCCAGTGGATATCACAGTCATATCTTGTGATTTGGATTGATGATGGGGAGCTGCTACTAAGGGGGAGCAGCTGGTATGATTCTGATGTGTTCGAATTGCAAGTATGAGCCCTTTTCCATTGATGTCAAAGGGGGAGAGAAGACATGTGAAAAACAAGTGGTTGATGATCAAAGGGAGAGCAGTAAAGGAAGAGAAGACATGTGAAGAGTTGTTGTTGATAGGGGGAGCTGTGACAGAAAGGAAAAGTTCTTGTCTTGATGGTTTTTCACATCATATGTTGCCATCAATGACAAAGGGGGAGATTGTTGCAAGTATGAGGTGAACTAGTGTTGTCATTGATGTCAACATACTCATATTGCTTTGACAAGAAGGATTGAATGAGCAGTGTGCTGAGGATATTGAGGAATAGTGAAGAATAGTGATGAGAAGAAGGCAAAAGTACTCAATAGGATGAGATTCAGAGGATGCAGATTAAAGGGTTTGTAGATATGAGTCTTGAGATGATCCAATTAAGATTTCAAAGGTCCGCATGAAGATGTGAAGAAGTTGTGATTGATCAAGTAGAACTGGTTCTGGGAAATGCTCTAGAGTGACAGAGTGTTACAAAAAGGTCCGGTGAGATCTGGAAGTGCATTGTCCTATTCTGCGGATTGGACAAAGTGTTTGGGAGGTCCTTGTGATGTGTCATCTCGATTGGTATGTGGTTTGGAGGTCCGGAAGCACCTCTGGCAGTATGACAGTGGCAATAGACTGTGTTCTTGAAGTTCCAGATGAGGAAGAGAAGAGATTCTAGTGAGTAGAGGAAGTGCAGATGTACTTGGTCATTCAGGTAGGCTTGTGAAGGTTCTTGGATCATGTTAAGGTTGTGTTGTTGGTCCGCATTGGTGGTAGAGCCCGAAATTGAAGATATTCTTCCGGATGAGGTTCTTGTTCAGACTAGCCGACCGGATGAGTTGTTCATCCTGCAAATGTTCTTGTGGTGGCCGACCAGATGTGTTATTCATCTTGTGAATGTTCTTATGGTTGATTGTTGACTTAGATGATTATTCCTAAGCTGATGTCTTGTATAAATAAAGGTTTGTGAGTTCATTTCAAAGTGTGGGGTTGTGCAAATGAGTGTGGTATAGCGAAAGAGCGAAAGGAAGAGCAAAAGTGTTTCAGGCTTAAATGGAATTGATCCAGACATGGTGAAGATGTCATTCTCCAGTTCAAGGTTGTGATCCTTATGATCTTGTAGATAGTGTGTCTCTTTTGTAGGCAGTGTGCCTCTTTGTGAGTAGTGTGCTCGGGCAGTGAGCCCTAACTGGCATGTGCCATTTGTTTTTCTTATTCTTCTAATAGAGAATAATCCTTGGGTTAATCACCCCATGGTTTTTCCCTTAACCAGGTTTTCCACGTCAAAAATCTTGGTGTCTAATGTGTTGATGTTTATCTGCTCTGGTGTTTATTCTTTCTGCTTTCATGAATAATTAATAGATATGCTGCTAACTAACAAAGAGGAATCAAGTGTTTGAAATAGAAGCAAGGTTTTTGCACAACTGATTCACCCCCCCTCTCAGTTGTGTGCCCTAGATCTAACACAATCAATAGATCATACCAAAAATTGATCAAAGTATCAAGTCGGACTTAAACTTTGTTTATCACTGGTTAAGTCCATCTGTCAAATTGCAACTTTCAATGTGGACCACAAGACTTGCTCAAATTCATATCCAAGACTCTTCAGACATCTTACAACGTAACTCTAGAATCATAGAACATAATATCAACTTGCGGAAAAATGTGGACCATTAGAACATATGCCCTGTCACAGTCAAACACTTTCAAACCTTATAACGATACTTAGTAGTTCATAACTATCTTTTTGGTGGACTCCAAGATCTGAAACTTTTGATTTGAGACCTTTAGACAAGTATTTACAACACTTAAAAACCATATAAGAAAATATCTATTACCAGAGGAATCCGGACCAAAATACTTAGGTGTTCTACTCTGTTCAGTACTATATTCTGTCATGCCAGACTTAGGCTGCTGGAAGGTACACTTCTAGGGATGATCAAAAGCTGAAACTTTATATTTAAGATCATCTAAGGACTATAGACATCTTACCAAAACTGCAAGACCAAATCTTTAACTGTGGACCAACTTTGATCAAAATACTGTCTCTTTGTCACTATCTCTGTACTTTGCCAATACTTAGTCAAAATGCTTAAGTCTGTATGTCAGACAAAAATCTCTATTCCAATCTTGTTGAATCTTAGTTCCTTTTCTTGTTACCATCAATGAAAACACCATCAAACATCATGCTCAACCAAACTAACTCATACCAGTAGTGTCTCTATCTATGATGTTTGCCTTGTTGCCAACAATCTACCCCTTTGGCATTGATGGCAACACTTGATTTGAAAAATCATCATACAACTCCCCCTTACTCTTTATACACTGCTCCTTTTAACTTCATGATTCTCTCCTTTATTTTTAGTTATTTTTCTTTTGTGTTTTTCACATGCTTCATTCTCCCCCTTTGACATCAATGGCAAAGGTGTATGATACAAAAATATGTACAAGTGACCAAAACTTCAAAACTGTTTGTACTGTCCACATATATATAGATGAAATCAAATTGCTTACTATATTTTTAGGGAGAATATCTTTGTAGATATTCTTTAGTTGCACCAAATATTCATCCCATCTGACCTTAGCATCATTCAAAACTAATATATGTGCATTAACCTGGGACACCAACTCTTCTACCTTCTTCACGGTAGTAGGGGCCTCAGTTATTTGCCTTGTCTTATCTTTTACTGCTACTAGCCTGGTCATGGATGAAATCTTGAAGCTCGCTATCTCCCAGAGCTGGCTCATTCTATGTTTGATGACCTCCTTCTGGGTCTACAACTTATTTATGTTAGAAAGGATGGTTTCAATTGTAGCCCTTTGATTCCCAATAGAATCTTTCACCGGATCATAAGATTTAGATATTTTAGTGATCCAGGCTTCCCAACCATCTATCATGTCCTTTAGATCCTTAGTTTTCTCAAGCCATGTTAGACAAAATTGATACAGTTTGCTAGCTTCTTTGATGGCCATTTCTAAATACTCAACACTCTTATCTAACATAACTTTGTCTTGAGAATATTTATCATTCAGCTCAACTAATCTCTTGTTGTCAATCTCTTCCCTTACCTTCTTTTCTGTAGCTTGTTCAAGGGATTCAAAATGAGAGTTGACTAACTCCATAAGCTTCTTCAACTATGCAGTAGGAGCCAAGGATGTATCTCTCTTTATTCTAGGCATAATCTTTTCAAAAATTGTTGATGCATCACCAATCAGCTCACTATCTTCCATATGTGATTTCAATATCTCTTCTTGTGTCATAGTCTAAAAAATTGTCCCAAGTCTTAGTTTCTATGATGGGGACATTGTGGCAAGGTTAATTGGTCCTTCCAATAGCTCAAGTACAGTCAAAATCTGAGCTTCCTTTTGCTTCTCCAAAAACTCTCTCAAGGAGTCAACTGACTCCTTCTCAGTAGTGTCTCTTTTATCTTCTTCATGAGACACCTCATCATCATGCCTTTCTAGAGGATTTTCCTGAATGAGCTCTTGTTCATTTCCTTCTATATCCAGAGCAAGGTTGTCAATCATTTGTTCATTTGATTCTTCTCTCTGCTTACCTTGTCCTTCAGAGTTAATTTCCTCATATACTAGTTTTACTTCCTTAGAGTTCTTTTGCTCTGCAGACTCCTTCATCTCTTCTTCTTGCCTAAAGATTATCAGAGGAGGTGTTCCACCTTGATCCACACTCTATTTTGTATTCTCATTCGGAATTGTACTAGAATTGTCAACATCAACATTTTGTTCCTCTTCATCGGTGTCTATCACAGTTGAGATTTTCAGTTCATGTAGCACACTTAGTGTTATCTCCTTAGTCTCTTTAACTAGTTTCCCAATGTCACCAGACATTAGAGTATTGACCTTTTTATTTGTTATGAATTTATCACTAAGCGTCTTAGTGACTTTGACCTTTTCTTCACTAGTGATATTTGGGCAAAGTTTCAATAAAACATACTTCTTTATCTCAGCATCTTTGGCCATGGCCCCTTCTTTTCTTACTGTCATGATGCTAGCTAGACTATCTAGTAAGTCATCTATGACTTCAATTAGGGATTTATTGAACATATCTAGAAATCTTACAACTATTGCTTTAATTATCACCTTGTCTCCATCAGAGCTTTCATCATATGTACCAGCAATAGGCTCTAAATTCTCATGTTGAGCCATTGCATTGACTGTGGCTTCCAAGGATATTGTTGCTTCATCTTCTCTAGTCTTATTCTTCTCTCCTTTCTTCTTCTTCTTGCCCTTAATCTTTCCAGAGAGCTTCTCTATTTTTGCTTTCTTTGCCTTGATTTCTTCATCAGTCTTTATCTCTTCTTCTTTTTCTCCTCTACCAAGGCTCACATACACTCTTTTTGTGGCCTTTGTCTTCTTTCTTTTCTTATTCTCTATAGGCTTCTTCCCAAGTACTTCTTTCTCAATATCTACAGTGGGAAGAGGTTTGGAGCTTCTAGAGACAGCTATAGCAAAGAAGAAGCCACTTTTTCTTCTTCTTGAGCTCGAAGTAGGCTTTTCTAGTTTAGATTTCTCTTCTTCCTTCTCTAGAGCCTTTGATGTCTGACCTTTCAGAGAACTTGCAGCCTTAGAGGCCTTAGACTTGGCTCTTGCTTCATTTATCTATTCTTTTTTAAATCATTTACTTATTGCAAATCCTTCTACATATTTTCTTACATTTCTCTTGATTTCCTGTTGTTTCAGTTCCATATGCACTTTGAGGGATTTTTCTTCAAATGTTCCAAATCTTTCCTCATTGGGGTCCTTTGGTTTGCTCAGCATTAGGTCAACTAGGCCAATCAGAACATCCTTTGTAACCTCATATCCCATTGCTGGGATCCATACAGTTCTGGGTTCTACTACCTCCATGAGGCATTTATCTTTGTCTACCATAAACACAATCTCTTTTTCATATTTCTCCACAACCTTTTTAGGGATCCTAGCCCTAGCCTGCATTTTCTTTTGGAAATTCTTAAAGTAACCCCATAATACTGCATTTTGTTTATCAACATCTCCTAAACTCTGTAAATGATTTCTAATTTGAATTGCTACCGGAGAATCATTTAACCAAACAATGTTACCCATACCTGGTAATTCTTTCAGGAAGTAGAATAGTAGGCAGATGATTAGAGTACCATACTTGAAGGGGTACTTAGTGTCATTTGTCCTTTTCAGATTCTCCATCAATTATTGCTGGAGAAACTCACACAGGTCATAGTCTACATTCTTCTTCACCATATCAAAGGCTGTGTGGATAGCTGTTGAAGAGATAGAGTTCTCTCTGTTTGAGAAGTATACTTTATAACCAATCACCATGGAAGCAAACCTTACCACCAGATTTTCTATGTCATTGACAGTTAGTGCCCTTTTTTCAAATTTGGTACATGTTAACTCCATCACTATGTTATTCTTTATAGCCTTCAAAGTCAGAACTGTTCTGGTGGAACACATGCCAGGGACCACCTTAATGGAATTTTTAGTAATCATATGCGTCATGTATAACCACATGAATTCATCATGTATTTTGCTTAGGGCATACCTAACCCAAGCATCTTCAGAGACAATAGGGAAATTGATCCATACAACTAACTTATTTTCATGCAAGTGTTGTATTCTTCCTTCAATTCAAACATATCATTCATCAATTTTTCCAAATAAAGCTGTCCTGATTTCATATGATCATATTCTTCCAGATTTGCATGAATATATGCCCTAATGTCTTTCGTATGCATAATACCATATGAAATGTCAGAGAATGTACCATCTGGGTCTGTTTCTAAGGATTTGAAAGGGTGCTTCTTAAACTTAGGTCAGGGCCTCTCCATGATCTCAACAACTTGTGGGGTTGACATCTTTTATAGCTTAACAAAGGCTTTACAAGAATGAGAACTTTAAATACCTTTTGCTTCCAGTTAGGGTTTCTTTACACCAAATGCTTGAATTTACTTCAACTTCTCTCCTTAGATCTCCTTGGTTGCTTGAGTGTTCGAATGCAATGTGAATTTCATTTGAATAAGATTGCCTATACACCCTTTTTCATCAAAACCTATTTGCCATAAACGCTAGTTTCAAAAAGTTGTCAGACACTTTCTTTGTCATTCACAGTAGATGTAAATTTATCCACAATCTTTCGCATCATGCTCTTTTTTGCTAGAATTTTCTCCAAAAGTTCTAATATACTGTTGTTCAACTCATATCCTCATGTTGGCTATTAGCACCACCTTTCTAGCTAGGGGAATAGAATATTTCATTAAAGCTCCCCCTAAGCCAGAGCTCCCAATTCACTTCTTGGAGGAAGTGTCTGCACCAGATTCTAGCATAGACTCATTCTTGGCTTCAATAACTTCTTAACCCACACCTTGTTCATTTCCTTCTTGATTTATGCTAGATCCACCTTTTGTGCCGGTTTCTTTATTTCTACTTGATTATCCTTCTTCATATTCTTGGTTATGCAGAGCCTTGCAAAATGTCCAGACCTATTACAATTGAAGCATACAACATTTCTCTAACCATTGTTCCTTCCATTCATCCTATATTTGTAATAGTTAGCCTTATGTCTAAATTTATTACATGTAAAATAGTTACCATTGAAAGATTAAGTATTTCTTCCATTGTTGTAGCCATTTCTTATCTGACTTCTACATTCACTAGCTCTATGACCAAATATTTTGCATATAAAATAGTTGCCCTTGAAAGTTTGAGCATTCCTTCCATTATTGTAACTATTCCTTATCTGACTTCTGCATTCATTAGCTTTACGACCTATGTTATTGCAAGTAAAGCACTAACCAGAAAAAGATGGAAAATTTTGATTCACTCTGCTTCTACATTGGGTAGCCTTATGACCAAACTTATTGCATGAATTACAATAACCATTGAAAGATGGGTACTTTTGAGCATTTGGTTGCCTGACTGGTGGTTTTCTAGGTCCATTCCTTTGGTTCCAGATCTGCTTTCCATTGTCCTTCTTGATCTTAGCATTCTTTTATTGACCTATTTTAGAACTTTCACCTTTCTCAAATCCTAAGCCTTCTTTGTCATTAGAGTTCTTCTGGCTAGCAAGCGTCTCATCAAGTTTTGTAGAACTTATCTTGAACTTTTCTTCATAACTCCTTGCCTTCTCCAAATCTGACTTCAAGTTCCCAACTTGCTTTTCAAGCTGAGCACATTCTTCTGATTTGACTTTCACCAGTTGATTTAGATCTTCTTCTTCTTTTTCTTTATCTTCAATTTGCACTTTCAGATCATCCAATATTTCATTTGTTGATCTTAATTGTTCACTAACTTATGTTTCTCTTTGAACTTCTTGACTTGTTCCCTCAATTTTCTGATGCACTCATTTGCTTCCTTGACATTTTCTTTCAAATCCCTATTTTCTATTTCAATCCTTTCAAGATCTTCAAGAATAGCTTTGAGTTCTTCTTCACTAACAACCATGCATTCTTCTTCTATAGTTTCAGTTGAATCAATTTCTTTAGGAGTAGAATACCTTTTACGTGCCATGTGTTCAATCTCCAAGATCTTCCTTAAGCTACTAGACTTCTTCCAAGGAACTAGGCTCTGATACCAATTGTTGAACACCTAGAATACTGAGAGGGGGGGTGAATTAGTAATCTCTTAAACCATTCACTAATTAAACCATTAATCCATTTTCCCATTCAACAATATTAAAGAAAGTAAAACATAGAATGATCAATCACAAAACATAGCACATAAACACCAAGATTTTTATGTGGAAAACATAAAATGGGAAAAGCCACGGTGATTGTTAGCTCACAATATATTATGTAGTAACAATACTGAATTACAAGAGGCTCACTGCCTTAGGGCTCACTTCCCTTAAGGACTCACTATCCAAAGAAAGATGCTCAATGCATATAGGCTCATTGCCATAATGAAAGAAAAAGAAGGATGGCTCACTACCAAGATGAACTGCTAAAATTGCATCTACAAATGCATGGATATAGTTCCAATGAGGCTCAGAAAACTAATTCAAAACTCTTCATCCTACTCTACTCTGTCACACTACTCTGCTTTTATAAGATCTCTCTTCTTCTAAACTTGTCACCCTTACACAATCACAATACTTTGCATGTTGCACACACACACATTCATATTTTCACTTCTTCATATTTGCAACACACACCACCAAACACTAAAAGGAATCTCATATATATCCGCAACATTTACAATCTTCAACTTAGGTCGGCATGCAAAGATGAAACGTGTAGATATGTCTTGTGTTTTTTGTCGGCCTAATTCTTGAACCAAAACACTTTGCAGACCCAATTAACACTTACAACACAATCTCATATGTCAGATTCAATCATAGAACCACTTAGAATAAAGTTTCAATCAATAGATCATACTGCACATTGATCAAAGTATCAGGTCGGCATTAAACTTTGTTTATCACTAGTTCAGTCCATCTGTCAGATTGCAACTTTCAATGTGGACTACAAGACTTTCTCAAATTCATATCCAAGACTCTTCAGACATCTCAAAACATAACTCCAGATTCACAAAACATAATATCAACTTGCAGAAAAATGCAGACCATTAGAAAATATGCCCTATCATAGTCAAACACTGTCAAACCTTATAGTGATACTCAATAGCTCATAACTATCTTTCCAGTGGACTCCAAGATCTAAAACTTTGGATTTGAGACCTTCATACAAGCATTTACAACACCTCAAAACTACATAAGAAAATATCTATTACCGGAGGAATGCAGACCAAAATACTTAGGTGTTTTGCTCTATTCAGTACTATATTCTGTCATGCTAGGCTTAGGCTGCTTGAAGGTACACTTCCAAAGATGATCAAAAGTTGAAACTTTATATTTAAGATCATCTAAGGACTATAGACATCTTACCAAAACTACAAGACCAGATCTTCAACTGCAGACCAACTCTAATCAAAATATTGGCTCTTTGTCACTATCTCTGTACTCTGCCAATACTTAGTCAAAATGCTTAAGTCTGTTTTGCCAGACCAAAATCTCTATTCCAACCATGTTGAATCTTAGTTCCTTTTCTTGTTTCCATCAATGAAAACACCATCAAACATCATGCTCATCCAAACTAACTCATACCAACAGTGTCTCTATCTATGATGTTTGCCAAGTTGCCAACAAATTTGGTTACATGGCTATGATGTTTTCTTAAATAATAAAAAAAAATTTAAGTTTTATATAATAAATAATTATTTAAAATGTTCATATAATCCATTAATATATATAGCCCTTGTAATTAATTTTCTCTAAAGACTAGTTATATCAATTTATTTTCCTTTTGGCTAAAATTTAAATATTTGATATCATTTATTTGCAACCTTCATTTACTACTATTATGTCATAAAATCTCCCCCTAGGACTTTTACCTCCTAAGTTATCTCCCGGGTCCTTTAGATTTAATCATGCATATTACAAATGAATCCTAGAGCAAATCCCCCAAAAACCATGTCAAATGGGACTTAGGGGACATTATTAAGCTTAAGCATGTCCCAAAATAGGACCCTAGACAAGGACGCCTGCACCCTAGTCTAGAACTATTTTGTCGGGACCTAAATTTTAAATGTCTGCAAAGTGACCATTAAAAGGTTTCCCTTTGTCGGCCTATTTAATTTGAATTACGAATGTTTAGCGGGAATGCATATATAAACATGTTTAGGACTTCATTTTACACCTAGATGGATAATGTGAACTTGTGAACTTGTGCTAAGGATACTCATTGCTTTCATTGTGTTGCAAAGCAGTATTGTGTTGTGTTTGTACTTGTTTGTTGCAGATTTGTCTTCATCAATCCATGTCCTCATGGTGTGAAATATCATCTCCTCGTGAGAGCTTCACCTTCGAGGTGAAATCTATTTTGTGTTTCAATCAAGTTATCATATCATTTGCTTTTACCTCTATCCATCAAGGACACGCATTCTCTCTAATAACAGTGTTGGAAGGCTTGAATGCCATTCTGGGGCTTGACCGAGGCAAGATCCTAAACACCACAACCCCCAACCCCTCTCTTGTGATTGTAGGTTATAGGTGTCAGATCTTGTGGAGAGGAGTTGCAGGAGGTCAGTGCAAAGCAAGAAGATTCCAGATCTGAAGTAAATGATACAAAATATCCTTATTTGGACAAGGGCACCCACTCTTTTATCCTCCAGTTTTGCAGTGTTAGGAATCTCTAAGCAAGTTGCAGTCTGAAGCAGCTTTTATCCCGAAGCCCTCAGAAAAAGAACAACATTGGACAAGGGCACCCACTCTTTTGTCCCTGAAGTTTCTGCCTTCTGAAATCCAAAATCTAGTATGTCTCTAATCTGCATTTAGTGTCTTCCTGTGTTAGCATTTGTCGGGTTTCATCCGTTTGTTTATGATTTTGCATAATTAGGGTTTTAAGCTTAATCAGTTTATGATTTAACAAATTAATCAACAAATTACAAATTTCCTTGTCATTCCAAGTGACACCAAACCTATAGCTAAGTCCTCTTGCAAAAGTTGTGATTCAACTCGATTTAATGTCCTTGAATGTAAGTAGTGAAAGGATGATCTAATTAAAATATCAACCTCAATCAACATCCCCCTTTTTCTACATAACATTTTGGTGAACCTGACATTTTTGCTGAATTTTGCACATTTTTGAGTGTTGTTCATCATATTTACATTCATACATATCATCTTCATCATCATACATTTGAAAAACTTGCATAAAAAATGAAAAATTTGAAAAAAAATAGGTATTTTTGGTTTATTTAGACATAATTTGCACTATTTTCCTTTCATATTATTGAAAACATTTAATTTTATGATATTTACATCAGATCTGAGATAACTTGCAGCATTTCATATTTTCATGATCATTTACCTTGCATTTGCATCTCTCATTTGTTAGAGTTTTGCTTGAAATTTGCATTTTCATATAACCTAGTAATTTCAAAAGCTAGGGTTTGTAATTAGAATCTTATTTCAGATTTTATTGCTCAATTTCACACTCATTCAAATCTGATTTTGGAATGTAGTGTTTCATCATAGTGTATTTTTGCATTTACATTTCAAATTTTGCATTTACACATTGTGTATTTCAACAAAAAGAGGCATATTCATTCATATTTCCCTAAAATTTGACTTGCATTGAGAATTATAGGATTTTTGCATCATTTTCAAATCTGATTTGAGTTATTTTACATATTTAATCTGATTAGATTCCATTCATTCATCATTTTGCATACTTTCATACCTTAATTTCACTATTAGGGTTTCAAAAATCGTTGCATTTTTACTACATGTTGGCTACCATTGCAAGATTGGTGTGTGGTGACAAATTTTGCTACATTATTGGACTGATTAAATGTTTTAATTTTCTGCCCCTCATCATTCTCCTAATTTCATTACATATTTTGTGCATTTGCATTAAAAAAAGTGAAAAAAAATTGAGCATTTTAGGAGCATAAACGAGCATAGATTGGTGTTGTTTCATTGCATTTTTCATTAATATCATTCATTTCAAATCTTGCATTCATTATTAAGCATATATCCATTGGTCATTTGAAATTATTGCATCAATATTGGCATATTTTTAAATACACATTGTGTATTTCAATAGTAGGTGTTTATACACTTTGTTCACACTGTCTTGATCAAAACCTTTAAAATCATCAATTGGGCCTTGTTGTGTTGTACTCCTTCCTTCTATTCACTTTGTTTGTTGTGGACTCTATGTGTATTTTTACCCGTTTCCCTCAAACAAGTGTTTTAGATGTGAACTAGTCTCTCATCTATGGCTTTTCATCATAAAAACACTGCTATGGTCCTTCCTCGCCCTAATAGGAAAAGGAAGATCCATGAACCTGATATTACATTTACACCACATGATAGAACAATAGGGAACATTGAAGGTCCCATTTACACTAAAGTTAGCATTATGGAGACTCCCGTGAAAGGAGCCCTTGTTGATCCAAATTGCATAACTAACATCGCCACATAAGAGTTCCTCTATTCAAACAATTGGATACAAGAAACTTATGAACCTACTGACATGATGATAAGAATGCATAATTAAGCTCTTCTCCCAGCTATAGGGAAGATTTCTTTAGTGGTCTAAGTGTTTGAAAAAGCCTTGGAACAATCATTTGATATTATCTCGACATCTGACCTCTTCCATGTGAAACTAGGCCATCCGTGGCTCAAGGCTATGAAAACTGTCCCTTCAACAATTCATAAATGCTTAAAGTTTACACATCATGGGAGTACACACACCATTCACCATAGTCGATGGAAACCTATGGTCACTCAAAATAATGTCATCCTTGATTACTTCTGGTCAGAACCTATAGCAGAACTTGAACCTCGAACAGACCTAACCTTCTTAGGATATTGGCGTTACAAAGCACAATTACTATCAAGATTAGTCTGACCCCCTATTGAAAACACAATACCTAAAGAGAAACCTATATTACAAGAACCCCCTAGACCAAAAGGAAAAGGGATATATGCTAAGGTTCCTCCTCCGTCATCTCTACAAGGATCAGGAGAAACCTATAGAAAACAATACCATGCATCACTACGAGTTAATCACACATCTACTTCTTCCTCTGAGATACAAAAACCTATGGAAAAACATGAGATTCCTTTTGGAGATATAAGAAATAAAACAAGAAGAAATAGACAAACTAGAGAAAGAAGAAAGAGAAGACAAGCCTTGGCTCGAAATAATGCATCACCTCAACAAGAAAACAGTGAACCACCTAACACTGAAACAAATAAAGAAGAGCCCAAGGTTGATAAGGTAAATGATAAGGAATTTGAATGGGCACTTGTCCCTTATACACCTCTTTCCTTCGGCATTAGGGATTGGGAGGAGGATGATTTGCTCGACGATAACCGCTAGTTCAGTTGTGCTTTCAAGTAAGTATTTCTAACCCTTGGTGGTCACCTTTGTCGTAGCATTCTTTTGCTCGCTTATGTAACCCTCTCCCTATTTTGTGCTCCCTCGTGATGTGTTATGTGTTGTTTAGGCCTCTTTGGATGATCCTTGATACTCTTGTAAGGTCAAGGATATCTGGAGACCACCTCTATTGTGACCATTCCTCTATTTGTTTCATCATTCTTCTATCATTGCCTCTCCTCTATTTTATTGTTGTGTGTCATGTCTTAAGGGCATAGCATTGTGGTTGATGACCTAGGGGCATCTTTCTACATGGTCTTCCTAAAGCACTTGTTCTCCTCTCTCATTTTATTGTTTACCTTCTTTAGTGATTCTACCTAGTTGACAGATGATGAAAACAAATGAATACTAATGCAGACCATGCGTCCCTTCAGCAAGAAAGAAAAAATGGACCTAGTCCATATATGAATATGGGGTTGATCTATATATATATATCCAACACTTGACTAGTAGAATCACTTTGTGTGATGTATCATCTTATGGCATTTCTTGTAACTAACATTTTACAATCTACTCTTGTACACTTTGATTGGTATCTCACCTTGTTGCTGCACTCGGTTCTGAGGTACCTATAGGATAGCCCAATGGTTATACTTGGATCTGAACCTCTAGTATAGCCTTGGTCCTTGATGTGATTGTTTTCATGCATAGCTTTTATGATATGGTTGTTATCTTAGAGTAAGATTTTCTAACCATCTTGTTGTTTACCATATCTTATCAATGTGTTTGTGGGAACATTTGGTGATCGTAAGCACATGTCACCTTGGGGGCATGGGCTTTGTGAAAACTCTTGTTTCCTTGAATGTCTTCTCTCTACCTTAACATGCTTATATAGGTACACGACATCAACCACCTTAAGGTGTAGGCATATATAATGATATCTATCTGATGATTTTGGTACTAACGAAGCATGTTTGTAAGCCCTCTCCGTGAGGTGGGATGTTGTATCTCTAGCACGAGTACACATCTTTACTTATATTGCAAGAAAAAATCCCTCTCCATGAGGTGGGATAGAATATATTTTATCAAAGAAGCCCTCTGTATGAGGTAGGATAACGTATCTCTTGAGCTAGTGCATATCCTTTTATTCAAAAGCCTTTCTGCGAAAGGTGGGATGGTGTATCTCTTGATCTAGTGCACATCCTTTTATTACAAAAGTCCTCCACAGAGGTGGGGTTGGATCTTGAGACTATCCTCCCTTAAGCATGTTTTTGGCAGTTGTTGCGGCATAAGCCCAACCGTTAGGTGTGTCTGCAGCGTGTTTGAGATGGCGGGACTCAGCAATAAGCTCCTTCCATCACCCGTGTTTGCCGTGTTTAAGATGTATAGTATGTCTATGGCATTCTATATGGCACTTGTGTATTCCATGTGTCTTCCATGTGTTTTCCCTTGTGTGTAGTGTAAAGGGTGTGGTGATGAGTCCTCCGTACACTTGGGTTTTGTATGGCGTGTTTTCCCCCATGCATAGTGTAAAGGGTGCGACGATGAGTCCCCCCCTACACTTAGGTTTTGTATGGCGTGTTTTCCCCCTTGTGTAGTGTAAAGGGTGTGGCGATGAGTCCCCCTATGCTTGGGTTTTGTATGGCATGTTTTCTCCCCTAGTGTAGTGTAAAGGGTGTGGCAATGAGTCCCCCCTACATTTTGGGGATTTGTGTTGCAATTTTATTTTCCATGCATATATATATGAAAATGTTAAATCACTATATTCATCATGTT
Organism: Cunninghamia lanceolata; assembly: GCA_027924645.1. NCBI lineage: Eukaryota > Viridiplantae > Streptophyta > Pinopsida > Cupressales > Cupressaceae > Cunninghamia > Cunninghamia lanceolata. The sequence goes on along the minus strand of BSBN01000178.1, from coordinate 10,121,445 downwards.
TTACGTGAGTGTTCTTATGTCTTCATCATGTTTTGCATTCTTCAATACTGTCTTCTCCATGTCTTGCATGCTTTCTATCATCTTCATTGTGTTTTGCATGTCTGCGATGTGTCTTCTAGTGCTTACGTGAGACTAGGGGCTAGAAATAGTTCCTCAATCTTTGTGTATGCCTTAGCTTCAAGTGCTTGGTGTGTTTCATGTGTTTTCAACCATACTTTAATGCATGTATGGGTCATAAGATCATACATACATTAAAGTGGGGGCTAAATGTTATGTTGTAAAATGTCCCCCTAGGGGGTCCTTTAGATTTAATCATGCATGTTACAAATGAATCCCAGAGAAAAATCCCCCAAAACCCATGTCAAATGGGACTTAGGGGACATTCTTAAGCTCAAGCATGTCCCAAAATAGGACCCTGGACAAGAGCGTATGTGCCCTAGTCTAGACCTATTTTGTCAGGATCTAAATTTTAAATGTCTGCAAAGTGATCGTTAAAAGGTTTCCCTTTGTTGGCCTATTCAATTTGAATTACGAATGTTTAGCGGGAATGCATATATAAACATTTTTAGGACTTCATTTTATACCTAGATGGATAATGTGAACTTGTAATTTTGTGTGAAGGATACTCAAGGCTTTCATTGTGTTATAGAGCAGTATTGTGTTGTGTTTTTACTTGTTTGTTGCAGATTTGTCTTCATCAATCCATCTCCTCATGGCGTGAAAGATCTTCATCTCCCCATGGGAGCTTCAGCTCTGAGGTGACATCTATTTTATGTTTCAATCAATTTATCATATCATTTGCTTTTTCCTTTATCCACCAAGGACACACACTCTCTCTAACAATGGTGTTGGAAGGCTTGAATGCCATTCTGGGGCTTGACTGAGGCAAGCTCCTAAACACCACAACCCCCAACCCCTCTCTTGTGATTGCAGGTTACAGGTGTCAGATCTTGCAGAGAGGAGTTACAGGCGGTCAGTGTAGAGCAGGAAGATTCCATATTTGATGAAAATGACATAAAATATCCCTAATTAGACAAGGGTGCCTGCTCTTTTGTCCTCTAGTTTTGCAATGTTGAGAATCTCAGAGTAGGTTGCAGTCTGAAGTAGATTTTATCCCGAAGCCCTTAGAAAAAGCACTACATTGGACAAGGGTGTCCACTCCTTTGTCCCTAAAGTTTTCTCCTTTTGAAATCCAAAATCTAGTGTGTCTCTAATATGCATTTAGTGTCTTCCTGTGCAAGCATTTGTCGAGTTTTGTTCGTTTGTTTATGATTTTGCATAATTAGGGTTTTAAGCTTAATCAGATTAATATTTAACAAATTAACCAACAAATTCCAAATTTCCTTGTCATTCCAAGTGACACCAAACCTGTAGTTGAGTCCTCTTGCAAAAGTTGTGAATATTCAACTTGGTTTAATGTCTTTGAATGTATGTAGTGAAAGGAGGATCTAATTAAACTATCAACCTCATTCAACATCCCCCATTTTTGACATAAAAACTACTTTCTATAAATGTTGTTTGTAACACATTTTTTAATATTTTAATATGAATTTTCCATATAAGTATATTTCTTGTTACTTCCTAAACATAACTAGAGGTAATAATAATTATTATATTTTCTATTTGATGAGGGGGTCAATCCTAGAACACAAAATAACACAAATTGCACACAGAAAATAGGAATGTTCTTTTATTGATTTGAACAAAACATTACATTATAGAAATTGGAATCAAATCAGAGGATCAATCCTCAACAGGCTACAACATATTACAACTTCCTATCTCTAGATTCTGGAACCTTTTGCCTTCTATAGCTTCAAATCTATAGGGTTTCTATTTTTCCTCCATTTTCTAACTCTCCACTTTCATCCTTTTCTCTACTACCTCAAAAGACTCAAAAAAATGGTCATAAATAGCCCTTTTTTGTGCCTTCCAACCAAAATTCTAAAATTTGTAGCTCCCTCTAGAAATAGGTCAACTTCTGGGATCCATAACTTCTCATCTGGGTGTCCAATTAATGAAGCGTTTGATGCATTAGAAACCTTGTGAAGTACTCTACGCACTAAAAATCCACTCTACAATTCCATCCTTTTTTGGGGCCATACGGGGCCTCTAAGCACCTCATATCTGACTTTGAAACTTTTCCAAGGGTTTTCAAAGAAACAAAAATTTTACTATCTTTCATCTAGCAAGTGATCTTTGGCCAATTCCTTCACAAAAGGTCATATTTTCAATTCTAAAGATTTGAGTAAATTTTTGCTTCCATACGTGCTCAAATCCAAACTTTCTAAAAATAGCAGTTGGCTATTTTTAGTAGGTTGGAAAAACTGAAGGTTCTACATCCTTATTTAATAAATTGGGTATCTAAAAATACAAAATTTAAAAATAAAAAAGAACAAAATCATCATTTCTTTTTTGGGTGATGCAAGATTGCCCTTACACCACTAGATACTCCTACATCAGACACCTAGGGTAATTTGAGAAGTGACCTTGTCACATCTCAGTTGTTTGAGGAAAACCAAATGGTCAACCTCTTCCTTAGACAACTAGGAAGAATCTTCAACAGACCTTCCTTTTCACTTCACCAAATATTCTTCATATTGCTTGTTTCAAGTACTCCTTCCCACACAGCTATCCAAGATTTCTTCTATCTCCACCTTTGAAGGAGATGCCAGGATATTCCACTATTCTTCTATTGGTCCATCCTCTGTGTCACCTTCATGACACTCTGTTAAATCAGTAATGTTGAACATAGGGTAAATGTTGATTTCACTCGACAACTCTACTTCATATGCATTTCTTGAATCATGCTTCTTCAGGATCCTGCATGGTCCAAATTTCATCTTCAACTTATTATATGTCCCCATTGGGAACCTTTCTTTCCTTAGGTGAACCCTGGCTTCATCACCAACCTTGAATTCATTAAAATTTTACTTATGATCTGCCTTAGCCTTGTATTGAGAATTCATTTTATTAATGTGTTGTCATACCTCTTCATGCAAGCTCTCTAAATGCTCTACAAAATCTTTTGCCTCAGCATTACTCTTCTCTCCTTTGTCTATCTTTATTAGCTCAAAAGCATTTCTCAGACTACTCCCATATACAATTTGGAATGGGGATTTACCAATACTCCTGTTGATAGAATTGTTATATGCAAAATTAGCCTATGGTAATATCAAATCACATTGCTTGGGCTTATCTCCTACTAAGCATCTCAATAGGTTGCCCAAACTTCAATTCACTACCTCTGTGTGTCCATCGGTATGTAGATGATGTGTAGAACTAAACTTTAATTTAGTCTTCAACTTCTTCCATAAGGTCCTCCAGAAATACCCAATAAACTTGGTATCTCTATCTGAAACTATACTCCTTGGTAGACTGTGTAGTCTAACCACCTCTCTGAAAAACAACTCTGCAATGTGAATAACATCAATGGTTTTCTGACAAGGAATGAAATGTGCCATGTTTGAAAATCTATTAACCACCACAAAAATTGAATCATGGCCTCTATGTGTCCTTGATAAACTAAGAACAAAGTCCATGCTGATATCCTCCCATGGCCCCTCTGGTACAGGTAATGGCTGATATAGCCCAGCTTATGACTCACTACTTTAGCCATCTGGAATACTCTGTAACTTTGCACAAATTTCTTCACATCATGGTGTAATTATGGCCATTAATAATTCTCACTAACAAGAGCAATGGTCTTATCTCGACCAAAGTGTCCTACCAACCCTCCACTATGCTTCTTCTTATTCATATTATCTCTCATGGAACTCCTCAGAATGCACAACCAACTTCCTCTAAACAACATACCATCTTGGATCATATAATCCAACCATATCATTCTATCCAGGGCAACAGGCTTGATTCTAGGCCTATGTAAAGTCTAGATCTTTAGGATACAAATTCTTGAGTTCATTAAAACCAATGACCTATATCTTCATCTCTGTCATCAAAGTTTGGCTTCTACTTAAGGAATCTACAACTCTGTTTGATCTTCCACTCCTATCCTTCAAAACAAAAGTATAACTCTGCAAAATCTCAACCCATTTTAAGTGACCTTGATTCAACTTCCCTTAGCTATTAAGATATTGTAAAGCCTGATGATCAGTATATAGAACAAACTCTTTTGGGAACACATAATGTCTTCATTTCTTCAAAGCCTAAACTATAGCATAAAACTCTTGATCATAGACATAATTTGTTTTCTTGGCATCACTAAGCTTCTCACTAAAATAGGCAATGGGCTTACCTTCTCGGCTCAAAACAACTCCTATAGCACTGCCACTAGCATCCCAATCTACCTAAAATACTTTATTAAAATCTAGAAGTGCCAAAATAGGTTGCTTTGTGACTTTTTGCTTTAATGTATTAAAACTCTTGGTGGATCTTGTAGTCCATTTAAACTCCTTTCTATCTCCTCTCATTGTCTCAATTAGAGGTGCATAGATGCTACTAAAATTCTTGATAAATTTTCTATTAAAACTTGACAAACCATGAAAAGATCTTACCTCTATAGCACTCCTTGGCATGGGCCATTCAACAATAGCCCTTACTTTTTCTGGATGCAAGACCCTCAGTTGAGACAACAAATCCCAGGTATACCAACTCCTTCTTTACAGAACTACATTTCTTCAAATTAATCAACAACTTCTCCTCCCTCAACTTCTCTAAAACCCTTCTGATATGCATCATATGATCTTCCCAAGTCTTACGAAAAATCAAAATGTCATCTAAATAAACAATAACAAACTTTCCCATAAACTCTTTCAATGCCTCGTTCATGAGCCGCATGAATGTTCTCGGTGCATTGGTTAGCCCAAATGGCATGACTAACCACTCATACAGACCCTCCTTAGACTTGAAGGTTGTCTTCCATTCATCTCCTTCTCTGATTCAGATCTAGTGATATTCACTCTTCAAATCAATCTCTGTAAAGTACTTAGCTCCACTTAAGCAATCCATAATATCATCCATCCTTGCCAATGGAAATATGTACTTGATTGTAATTTTGTTGATGGCTCAGGAATCTGTACACACTCTCCACTCTCCATCTTTCTTCCATGCTAGCACTACAGGTATCACACATGGACTTAGGCTCTCCCTTATTAATCCTTTCTTTAATAAGTCTTGAACTTGTCTGTTTAGTTCCTCATTCTCTACAGGAGTCATTTTATGGGCCGCCTTATTCAAAAAACTAGCTCCTGGTATCAAATCCATTTGGTGACTTATCTTCCTCACTGGTGGTAAACCTTCTGGTACATTATCAAAGATAATGTCCGAAAATTCTTCCAACATATCTGAGACTTTTGTTGGGACATCTTCACATTTCTCCTGGCTGATCTTAGGAATCAACACAAAGAAAGGACACTCGTGCTTCATACCATCCAAAGATTTCCTACCATCTACCAAACAAATTTTAGCAGTACTACATACCTTTTCTTCCACCTCCTTTAAGGGCTTCAACTTATGATGAACTCCATTCATTGTTAGGGAATAGATGTTTGCATGGCCATCATAGACAACACACCTATCATACTACCATGGCCTTCCCAATAGTATATGGCATGCATTCATCGGTATGATGTCACACAACACCTCATCATGGTAGTCTCCAATCTTGAACTTAACTAATCACTGCTCATTGACCAAAGCTTTATGGTCCTTCTGCAACCATGCAATCTAATATGGATGTGAATGCCTTCTCCTTGTCAACTTCAATTTGTTAATCATCTCCTCTGAGACAAGATTATCAATGCTTCCACTGTCAATAATAATATCACAACACTTACCTTCACACTTGCACCTTGTACGGAATAAACTCTTCCTCTGATCTAGTTCTTTCTCCTCATTTAAAAAGGTTTTCTGACAACTAGGGTTTCTCCCCTTTTAGTATCTTCAAAATTCTCAAATTATGCATCTTTATCTACATGTCCAACTCGTGCATTACCTTCAAGCCTTATATTTGTCCTTCCTTGATGTTGGGGACACTTGTATGCTTGATATCCTTTTTCTCCACATTGGAAATAGGTTTCTTTGAAACCTCCTCTTCTAGGTCCTTGCCCAAGTCTTCCTCTTCCTTTTCCTCTTTGCTCACCATTATTTTGGTCACGAGGGCGATAGGCATTATTTCCTCTCTGATTTCAACCGGTGCTTGCTTCTTCACTTTTCTTTTGATCTTCATTTTGGCCTCCATGGGATCTTCTACCAGTCCTTTCTCCTTGACCTCTTCCTCTTTGCTTGCTTTCAAATCTTTTATTCAGCTTCTCTTCCACCTTCAGGGAAAACTAGTACACATCTTCTATGGCAGCCATTCTGACCAAGCTCAACTCCTCTTGAATACTTGGCCTCAACCCATTAATATAATGGGATACCTTCTCCTTGTTGGCCTCTGCATGGCTTGTTCTAATAATAATCTTATAAAACTCTTCTGTATACTCCTTAACAAATTTGTTACCTTGCTTCAATCCTTGCAACTTCTTCAACAACTACAACACATAGTCCACAGAAATGAATTGCTTCTTTAGTTTGTCCACTATCTAATCCCATTTGGTAATCTTTTCTTTTCCTCTTCTATTTCTCTCTAACTCAACCTCCTTCCACCAAATATTGACATGGCCCTTCAACTTCATTTTTACAAACTTGACTCACTTTGGATCCTCCACATCTTCATATTCAAAATATTCCTTCATATATCAGTTATCCAATCAAGGAGATCTTTTAGATTTAGATCCCTAAAATAGGTAGAAAATTCAATCCTAGGCCTCTTTCCAATCTTTGAAATAGCCCTCAACAACCTAAATTGGGCAAGATCTCCTACATCATCTTTTTCTTCCTCAGATATCTCTTCTTCTTCAACTTCATCCTCACTTTCTTCTCTTATTCTTAGCTCAAACCCTCTTCACAACTCCTCTTGTAATGCATCGATTTGTCTTTGCAGAGCTCTAAAAACCTCTTCTGTCAAAGCATTTCTCATAGCACCACCACGGTTCCTTCACGGAGGATTTTTTTTTTAGTTCTATAGAAAATGCAAAACCTCAATTAATTTCTATAGCAAACCCACAACCACAGGTCTTGGTGCAAACTACCTCATAGTCAGCGATCTATCTACACACTCAAGAACTACTACTCTGATACCACTTGATGAAGGGGTTAATCCTAGAACACACAATAACATAGATTTCACACAAAAAATAGGAATGTTCTTTTATTGATTTGAACAACACATTATATTATAGAAACTGGAATCAAATCATAGCATCAGTCCTTAATAGGCTGCAACACATTACAGCTTCCTATCTCTAGATTCTAGAACCTTCTACCTTCTATAGCTTCAAATCTACTAGGGTTTCAATTTTCCCTCGCTTTTCTAACTCTCCACTTTCCTTCTTTTCTCTACTACCTTAAAGGATTCCCAAAATGGTCATAAATAGCCCTTTTTGGCGCCTTCTAGCCAAATTTTCAAAATTTGTAACTCCCTCCAAAAATAAGTCAACTTCTGGGAGCCATAACTTTTGATCTAGATGTCTGATTGACAAACTGTTTGATGCGTTGGAAATCTCATGAAGTTCTCTATGCACTAGCAATCCACTCTACCAATTCTACCCATTAAGTGCCTCATATCTGACATGAAACATTTTCAAGGGTTTTTAGAGAAATGGAAACTTTAAATCTTTCATCCCACAAGTGATCTTTGGCAAATTCCTTCACCAAAGGTCATATTTTCTATGATTAATGAAATCAAAATGAAGATTAAATACTAATCAGATGCAAAATACAACGATTATACCTTCCTTTTGAACTCACAAATCCAAGCGGGAAGGAGTTGCACCCGATAGTCTCCTCCAATTTTACCCAAGACTAGTGTGTAGATGTGGATTGTTCAAATGCTCAACACAATGTAAATGAGATGGGGATTGATAGATTAGATGGGATTGAGGAAAGATTTTGACATTAGGATGGTAGGATGAGGAGATTGTGGAATGATTTTGGTAGAGGTTTAATGCATGAAGAAGTCTCTCTCCAAAATGGCTTGGAGAGGGTCTCATTTATAGAGTTTTGGAAATGAGGATGGAGGGTGAGGATTGAAGGATGAGATCAAGGGCTAGGAATAAAAGTAAATAGAGCAATCCTAGGTTTGATATAGCAAAGTGGATATGTTTTCACCAAGGTATAGAAGACTAGGGTGATGATATTTATCCAACATTTGCATGGACTAGACATGCAAACAAAGGGATGATCCCATGCATGCCCAAGATAGTACAACCTTGTCCTGACAAGGGAAGGGGACTCATAGCATAAGTCCTTAGTACAAAAAAGGTATGATGAACCTTAGATGCATAAGGGGATCAATATGCTAGAACCGACCCTATGATCAACAAGATATGAATACTAGCTTGGAGTAATGAAAATCAGCCCACAAGCACAACATACAAAAGCAAGACTATGCCCCATTCTAGACATTTTCACCACATACCATGATATAGTGAGATCAAGGTAGCTTTGATGTGATCTTTGAATAGGACAAAAGATAAAAATCAAAAACAAAAAGACCAATGAACCAAAACAAATAGCCATTGTCTCTCTTGCCAAGATGGATGATGATTTGATAGATTCTGCCTATTGTAGGAACGATATATCCTAAGGCAGGAATCAATTGATGATTGGATCGTGTTTTGTTGATGTTGTAAGATTGGCTCAAGATATGATGGTGACAAGTTGTGGTTGATGCTGATTTGATAGTTGATGATTTTTTATTAAGGGACAATGCTTTGATAGGTAATGCGATGCTTGGATCTAGTGTAAGCTCAGAGGGTTGGATGGGTGCATCTTATGCACTTGAGTATTGGAAATGTCCTTCGTATCCCAGACTACCTACATACCCTGTATCCACGGGATCAAGGCACATTAAGATGTAGGTGATGATGATATGTAGTTCTGATTTGTGATGATGATGTGGGATGATGATAGATGTGATGATGTTGGAAGATGAAATGTGTTGGAAGATGATGAGATGTTGATGGAATGATGTTGATTTTGTGATAGATATTTATTTTTGGAATTTTGTGGATATTTTGATTTTTTTAGATTTTCTGTGATGTTTTTGGATTTTTTGATTTTGGAAAATGAATGGTTTATTATGAGATGGTTGCATTGGCCTTCATGTGGGTAACCTTTGCGCTAGATACCAATGACAAGGGAATACCAAGTCTAGAGGTGAAGGTGATGGGGTTGGATAGGGGGATTGGATATTTGATTCATGATAGATGAATGGACAAGTGATAGGGATGCGTGTTAGATAGATGGAAGATAAGGATGAGGGGTAGGATAGGTATGCATGATATATGGATGGGGGATTTCAGGATTTTCTCCAAGGGCTAGGTTGCAAGGAATCATATGCCCCAAATGCTTAGAATTTTGCATGATGGGCTCATGTTTGAATGGATGGTCTTTGTAGTAGATGGATGGAGGATGTACTTATAAAGGGAGTACGCCAAGAGGTCTTCAAAGCAAGTTGTTGATATTTTGCCCCTTGTCTTTATCAAGATCTAAGGTGGGAGATATAGTGGATAGAATGGATGGGGAATAATAGGATAAATAGGGGATGGTGGATAGGAATATGATAGGATAAGGATAAGATAGTGAATAAGATGTGCAAAGGATACTATGGATGTGGATGATTAGATGGTTTTGCCCCCAAGTGTAGGGATGCAAAATGGATGGAGAAGGGGTTACGCATGATGCCCACAAGGGGTTGTCATCATGGTACTTGCCCAAGGTGCCACAAGGAGTGGTTTTCACCATTGGATGAATTTTTCTCTTTACTCTTTTCTTGATTTTTTTATTTTTTTTCTTTTTTTCTTTTTTGATGGAAGGGGGACTCTAGCGTCTGTTTCCATAGCAAGGAGAAGATGGTGCCATGTTGGATAGCATTATGGATGATGATTGCATGGATTGTTGGTAGATAGGAGAAGATGGAATGGATTATGATGTGGATTATGTGGATTATGATGTGGATTATGCGGATTATGATGTGGATTATGCAAAAGCATGGACCATAGGAATGTGATGGGGAAGATATGTAGGATAGTGAATGAAAGATGGAGAGATGGGATTATGTCGGGATGTTAAGTGGTGGAGGGGAACCAAGACCAATGATTGCACACACCATGATGTATTTGGAAGCTTGTACTTTGGATGTGGAGTTGGGAGTAATGGGAATTGGGATAGGAGATTTTTGGATGGTCGATTTGGGGTTTTAGGTACCCAAATGGACTTAGGAATTATGGGAATTTTAGATGGGGATTGGGATGTTTGGGATTTTGGGGTGGATTGGGAGGTAGATGCCTCATTTGTTTTGATTGATCTTTGCTTAGGGACCCACACCATTTTTGCTTTTGCTTTTTCTTGTGATGGTGTGGGCTTTGATAGCCTTTGGGATTTTTGATTTTTCTTGGAAGGGATAATATCTTTAGGATTTTGTGCTTTATGCATTGAGGCATTCAAATTATTACTTTTGAATCCCATGGATTTGGGGGAAGATTCATGTTTGAAAGATGTGTGCTTTTGTTGGTCTTGATTGGGAATTTTAGGGGGTTTATGGGTGGAGAAATTAAAAGTGGATTTATGGATAAATGGATGAGGAGATTTGAGGATAGGGATATTAGGAGTTGGTAGGATAGGAGGTAAAGTGGATTTAATAGGAATATTTGGAGTTGGAAGTAGTGGAGGTAAATTTGATGGAGGGAGATGGATGGTCACATGCTTTTGCAAATGATAGGATGATGGAGGAGGGATGGTGACATATGTTTTGGGAGTGCGATGAGATGCACCATGTTTGGGATTGGATGAATGGATTGTGGAAGATGTGTGGGTGGTACCAACATGTTTAGATTGTTTTTCTTGGGGTGTATAGCCAAGGCCATGCGAGGATGGATGGGATGTGGTGTGGATGGGCTCCAAGATGCCTTTTTTTGTGAAGGCCTAAGCCTTTGCCTTGATAGTTCATATGTTGGAGCATGCGACATGCAATGGGATGTTTGGTGATTTGGAAACAAGACGCGAGTCCATTATTTGTTAGAGGAGGATAGATGGTGGATGGAAGTTGTTCACCTCCTATAAGGGGTTTACCACAGATGAAGGTGCTTTTTCCAAGTGAATAGGAGGATAGATTTGGGATGGGATTGGTAGATGGAGATGAAGGATTCATGGGGGATGGTAAAGGGGTGGTAGAAGATGGTGTGAGATTAATAAGTTGACCAATAGATGGGAGGGGATTGGGGATGGGATTAGATGGGATGGTTAGATCTTGATTAGGAGAAGGGGTTGATGTTTCAACATGCTTTGGATTTGATTCTTGACATAGCTCATGTGCTTGGATAGAAGTGGAAGTGATTTGGATAGATGTGGTGGGTGCTTGGATGGATGTGATAGGTGTTTGGATAGATGTGATAGGTGCTTAAATATGGTTGCATGATGGTTCTTGAGTTATGATAGGGGATTTTTTAAGAGGTTTGGTGGGTGTTGGATTGCATGAGGGTGTTTGATTCCTTACTAATAGCCAATGGATGGCATCCTTCATGATTGTATGGGTTGAAGAACAATATAATGGATGGATAGTAAGGGTGGTTGGTGTGGGATTAGGATTGGGATTGGATAGGTGGGTGATAGGATTAGGTAATGATGGTTCTTGGATGGGTTCAAGGATAGGTGTGGGATCGGATGGTGGTGTTGGAGGGGTGGGGGATTTGGGGGATTCCATTGCTTTGCTTGGTGATGTTCTTTGGAGGAAATCCCACAAGGATGCTTTGGATGTGATAGTGTTGGGACTTGGAAGATTTGATGGTGGATTAGATGGTGGGTGGGTGATAGGGGATGGTGGATCGGGAGATAAATAAGGTGATGGATTAAGGTTGATAATGTTGGAGGGATATTGTGATGGGAGGATTGGAGGATGGGGATTAGGAGATGGGGGATTTGGTTGTTGATATAAGGTTTGGATTTCAAATATAAGGTGTGCTAGATTGGTGTTCCCTTGATCAAAGTTAGCATGACAAAGGTTGGGGGATGGATAAGTTGGAGGTATTGGTTGATTGGATAAGTATGATGGCATGGCTGTGTAAGGGGATGGTGATTAATATGAGGGTAAAGGTTGATATGATGGAAGTTGGTCTAAGGTTGAAGGTTGATATGAGGTTGATGGTGTGGATATGTAAGATGTAGGTTAGTATGAAGGTTGAAAGAATGACGATTGATATGATGTGGATGGGGGTGATGTGTAGGGTGTTTGTTGATATGATGGAGGTTGGGTAGGGGCTTGGGATTCTCCAATAATGAGGTGTGCTAAGGGTATATCTTTAATGTCATTTTTGAATTGTTCCTTAGCATTAGGATCCATGTTCTCATAGACTTTTCTATGTCTTTGTAATTGTTGTATTGCTTCATAAAGATACATTTTGGGGGAGAGATATGAGATGAAATGGAGGATGATGGATGATTGTGATGTTGGGAATCAAAATTTCAAGACCTTAAGATGATTTGATTTGATTTGTTTTTTGTTGGATGGTTCTCTATGCTTTTGATAGACTAATGATCTTAAGCAAGAGGGTTGATGTGTTTGACTAAGGTCTTGATTTTTTTGATTGGGTTGATTTGGATTTTGGAGTTTGATAATGATGTTGGGGGATTTGGATAATGATTGGGATTGATGTTGATTTTGGATTGGATTTGGAATATGGTTTGGAAGATTATGGATTGATGTTGGTTGGATTTTGGTTTTGATTTGGATGAGATGAGATTAGAATGATGTTGATAAATTGGATTAAGGATGATGAGGGTGATTAGGATAAGATTGGATTGAATGATTTGGATGATGATGTGGATAAGATAGGTGATTAGGATGATTAGGATCGATGAGTGATTGGATTTGAATGTGTTGGAAGAATGAGGTGAATGACTTGTCTTATGTGTTTGATGTTTATTTTGATTTGGCAATGTTCAATGAAATCATCACACTTGTACAATCATGAATCACTCACACAACACACAAGCAATTTTGAATTTTGAATTGGAAGAATATGATGATGATTAAACAAGCACATGTGGAAAACACATCAACATGCCCTAATGTCTAGTTTGATGTAAGGTATGGCCAATTAGGTTTGGGCAATGTTTACACGAGGTTGACTAAGAATTGAAAGTGAAATCTTGTGACACAGCCAGGAGAAGGGGGTAACCCACCCTTCACCTTCACTTCCCAAAGGTAGAAAGTTCTTTGGGGCTTAGCCAAGAGTGACAAGATTCTGATTTCAATGAGAGTGTCTTTCGATTCAGCCTTGGATGAGGTCATCCCTCGGGGTGATGAAATCCCCTAGTAGGCCTCCTAGGAAAGGGTAAACAAAAGTGAATTAAGTGAGGTGTTTTTGATCTCCAAGGTCACCTTGCGGTGCGAGGAGAGAGCATACACACGCACACTTGACTCACACTCGCACTTGGTTAATTGACCCTTAGAAATTGAAATGTGAGGAAGACACGTCAATCAATGGTTCTTTTTAAATCCCAATTTCAAGATGTGATTGAAGACACTAGTTCTTTTTAAGCCCAATTTTGATATGTGATGAAGACAAATGTTTGTTTTATGAGCCCAAATCGAAGTGTGTGATGAAAACAAGATTGAAGATGAAAGATTAAAATGGATATACCCGAATTGTTTTCGCTATCCAAACTACTGTGTTTTCTGATCCTGATGTTGTTCCAGCCCCGAATGATCACCTACAAGTCACAAGAACGAAAACAGAGCAAGTAGACTAGCCAAGATGATCGTTATGCAAAAATCAAGAATCTGATAAAATCTGATGAAAAAAGAATTGATAAAGAGAAAAGAAGTACACAAACAGATTCTTCAAGAAATTATATGTGATTTTAAAAAAAATTGTGAAAATTTGATCAAAAATGCAAAAGATATGAGCATTTGAAGTTTTGAAGCATCTTTGACTTTGACTATGAAAAAAGGCTAGAAAAATGTATAATCACCTGAAAATTTCTTCACAAATACGAAGTGCTCAGACTCCTCTTTCCGATGAGTGTTTGTTTGCTCAATTTCACCTCCGTATGCGAAAGTTATGTAAGTTTGAAAAAAATAGCCTATTTAGGCATGTAGAAGCACAAGGGGAACCTTACAGTTTGTGAAAAAATGTTAGCAGTTTTGAACATTTTGGTCACATGCAGAAGTTGTCTATTGGCGGTTAGATGTCTGGCAATCAGTTTGGTGGTTAATATGAGTAGAGCCCTTGGTCTCCCATATGACCAAGGGCCAAGATGAGGCAAAAAAATAAAATAAAAGAACTAAGAATAAATAAGGGGGAGGCCAATAACCCCTGACCCCACCCCTTGGTTACCAAATGATCAAAGATTGAAAAACCCGACCATTAGGGTTTGAAGCATGCGATAGGGTCGACGGGTTGTGTTGAAGGCAGGGGAGTCGGCAATGTTAGAAGGAGCTCGGCGGCGGAGGTTAGTAGTTTGTGTGCAGGTGGCAGTGGATCTCAAATGGCCGAGGGTGGTCGATGCAGAGGTGAGCGGTGGTGTTAGGAGGTCTGTAGTGGTGGGGATTTGAAGGGTCGGTGTGTATTGAGGTAGCCAAAGGGGGATTTCACAGGTGGTGGCAACAGAGGAGTGTATGCAAAGAGCAGTGGAGGATTAGGAATGGAGACGGTCGAGCGCAGGTGGATGAGGGGCAGACAGAGAGTGTCAGCTGGGGGGGTTGGGTAGTGCCGAGTGGGTTGGAAAGATGTGGTGGTGGGTTGGAAGCTAGGTGGCGACCGAGGGTTAGAAAGGCGGTGGTTGTGAGTTGGGGATGTTAGGTGGGCGGCGACTGGGGAGAATCTAGTGGCGACAGGTAAGATTTGAACAATGACAGGGTTGGTGGGTGGTTAGCAGTGTGTCGACTGGATGGTGGGGGTGTACTTAGCAGGTGGCGACAGGAGAAGGGCGCCACCAGAGGTGTTAACTTTCCATGATTTTTGACCCAGCATTGCAACAAGACCTTAACCACAAGACTGTAAAACTAGAAAACCAGTAGTCACAGAATACTGAATGCACAGATCAGTGTGGCATGGGGGGGTCACACTTTTGTATGGTACGGATCCGTACAGTACGGATCCGTACTGTATAGATTGTACCCTAAAAAATTTTCAAAAATTTTCAAAAATTTTTGTCACAGAACCCAGGCAAGTTTACTGTCAAAATTCACAAAAACAGCGACCTGATTGCCATAATGCAGTCCATTTCTGCCTAGGATGCAACCTACAACACTTTACCTCCAAAACTTCCAAAAATTGCCAAAACAAGAGTTAGAAAATGAAGTTTTTGACAACAAAACCTTCACAAACTAACGATTAGATTCAAGACCAGGTGTTCCAATGTGATTAATGAAATCAAAATGAAGATTAAATACTAATCAGATGCAAAATACAACGATTATACCTTCCTTTTGAACTCACAAATCCAAACGAGAAGGAGTTGCACCCGATAGTCTCCTCCAATTTTACCCAAGACTAGTGTGTAGATGTGGATTGCTCAAATGCTCAACACAATGTAAATGAGATGGAGATTGATAGATTAGATGGGATTGACACAAGATTTTGACATTAGGATGGTAGGATGAGGAGATTGTGGAATAATTTTGGCAGAGGTTTGATGCATGAAGAAGTCTCTCTCCAAAATGGCTTGGAGAGGGTCTCATTTATATAGTTTTGGAAATGAGGATGGAGGGTGAGGATTGAAGGATGAGATCAAGGGCTAGGAATAAAAGTAAATCTTTTATTCATTTTGGGGAAAGGGGTGATTAAATGAGGTATGGGTGTGAAAGAATGTGAAATGAATTAAAAATTCATTTGGGGAATGGGAAATGAATTAAGAATTCATTTGGGGATAAGAGGTAATGAATGAGGATGGGTGAGGTAAGGGGTGTGTAAGAGAAGTAAATGTGATGTGTGATTTATTTCAATTTTTAATTTGAGGGATGTGGGGAAGGGTGTTAAACTAGGTTTGACCACCCACATGAGAGGTTAGGACTAATTAAACAGAGGTTTTGCTTAATTGATCCTAGGGCTAGGATGAGGTAGGCTAGGGTAGGTTAGGGTAGGTCAATTAGTAGGCTAGATCAATTAGATAACCATGATTTATCTAATTGATGAGGATTAGGGAAAAGGAGAATTGAACCAAATAAATATCGGGAATATTTATTTGATTAATGAGGGATAGTGTTGTAAGGTCAAAGTGATAAATTAAATGAATTAATTGATCACAAGGGATAGATAGATGGTTAGGGAAGATACAAGAAATTGATTTGCATAGAAAGTCAACTTTAGGTGTCTACATTTTCAATTCTAAAGCTTTGAGTAAATTTCTGCTTCCATACGTGCTCAAATGCAAACTTTCTAAAAATAGCAATTGGCTATTTTTATCAGGTTGAAAAAATTGAAGGTTCTATATCCTTATTCAGGCAATTGAGTATCCAAAAATACAAAATTTGAAAAGAATAGAAAACAAAATCATCATTTTTTTTGGGGCAATGCAAGATTGCCCTTACACCACTAGATGCTCCTACATCAGACACCCAGAGTAATTTGAGAAGTGACCTTGTCACATATTAGGTGTTCGAGGAAAACCTAACGGTCAACCTTTGCCTTAGGCAACCAAGAAGAATCTTCGACAGACCTTCATTTCCACTTCACCATATATTCTTCATATTGCCTGCTTCGAGTACTCCTTCCCACACGACTATCCAAGATTTCTTCAATCTCATCCTTTGAAGTAGATGTCGAGTTATTCAACTGTTCTTCTGTTGGTCCATCCTCTGTGTCACCTTCATGATACTCTAGTAAATCAACAATGTTGAACATAGGGGAAATGTTGATTCCACTTAGCAAAGTTCTACTTCATATGCATTTCCTGAATCATGCTTCTTCAAGACCCTGCATGGTCTAAATTTCTTCATCTTCAACTTATTATATGTTCCCATTGGGAACCTTTCTTTCCTTAGGTGAACCATGACTTCATCACCAACCTTAAATTCCTTAAACTTTCACTTCTAATTTGCCTTGGCCTTGTACTGAGAATTCATTTTATTAGTGTGTTGTCGTACCTCTTCATGCAAACTCTTCAGGTGCTCTGCAAAGTCTTTAGCCTCGGTACTACTTTTCTCTGCTTTGTCTATCTTTCTCAGCTAAGAAGCATCTCTCAAACTAATCCCATATACAATTTGGAATGGGTATTTACTAGTACTCATGTTGATAGAATTATTATATACAAACCTGAACTATGGTATGGTGCTACCACAATAATGGGTTACACTTTCTAGGACATCCTGATTTTTGCTGAAATCACATATTTTTAGAAAATATAATTATTTAAGCCTTGAAAGGTTCCATTTAAAGGATTTTAATTAAAGAGGGTTTGATCAAATCCCCTTGGATAGAACCCCGGGCGCTAGTTTTAAACCATACCTATAATGGAGTCTCCTCTACACCTATCAAAATGTTGATAAAAAACCACTTTTGATTTACCTTTTGAGGGATCAAATGAATTCATTTAAAATTTATGTTTTGTAAGTATGTAGTCCTTATTATAAGCTTCCCAAAAATTATAATTTTAAATATATTTAATTTGATTATTATATTTATTTTTTATTTCTTGTGAATGTAGGTTTTTCACCGAACATCAAGTTCTCTATTCTACACACATGGAAAATTAGTAAATTAGTGAAAAAAAATTCAGAAAAATATCTATGCCCTAGGTATTGATGTCCTTGTTTCAACAAAAAAAAAAAAAAAAAATTGATACATATAGAAAAAGTTATGTTTTACGGAAAACGCGTATGTCTAACTTATAATTGGTTTGACATCAAAACTTAATTTAAAAAAATATTCAACAAAACATTATGAAACCAAATACATGCCCTATATATTGGTGTTATCAATCTAAATTCAAAAGAATCAGAATTTTATCCTTTGTAGAAATAAAGTTATATGCTACAGAATACACATCACTTTAAAAAAATGTTGTTTACTATTAAAAACTAGTTATCAAAGGAGACGCAAAAAAATTTACATTTTAACTCCAAACTTTTTTAAAAATATATATTTAGAATCTACAAACAAAATCTCACAAATCACTAGTTCACATCATCTTCAAATTCCTAATAGTTTAGTGGCTATAGGTGTCAGAAAGTGAAGATTTAGTTCAAAATATTGATTTCAATGTCAAGTTTGGCCAAAAAGTGTAACCCATTATTGTGGGATGACCCGATAATATCAAATCCCATCCCTTGGGTTTATCTCCTACTAAGCATATCAGTAGGTTGCCCAAACTTCAATTCACTGCCTTTGTCCATCAGTCTGTAGGTGATGTGCAAAATTGAACTTGAATTCAGTCTTCAACTTCTTCCATGAGGTCCTCCAGAAATACCCAACAAACTTGGTATCTCTATCTGAAACTATACTCCTTGGTAGACAGTGTAGTCTAACCACCTCTAGAAAAAATAACTCTACAATGTGAACAACATCAATGGTTTTCTAACATGGAATGAAATGTGTCATCTTTCAAAATATGTCAACCACCACAAATATTGAATCATGCCCTCTTTGTGTCCTTGATAAACTAATAATAAAGTCCATGTTGATATCCTCCCATGGCCCCTCTAGTATAGGTAATGGATGATTTAGCCCAATATTTTGACTCACTCCTTTGGCCATCTGGTATACACTACAAATTTGCCACAAATGTCTTCACATCCTGGTGCAACTATGGCCAATAATAATTATCACTAACAAGAGCAATGGTCTTATCTTAACCAAAGTGTTCTGCCAACCCTCCATTATGCTTCTCCTTAATTAGATCCTCACTCATGGAACTCCTCGGAATGTACAACTGGCTTCCTCTGAACAACATACCATCTTGGATTATATAATCTAACCATCTCATCCTTTTTAGGGTAACAGGCTCCAAACAAGCTTTCTAGACCTTTACAAAGTCTGGATCTTCAGGGTACAAATTCTTGAGTTCATTAAACTCAACAACCTCTATCTTCATCTCTGTCAACAAATTTTGCCTTCTACTTAAGGCATCTACAACTCTATTTGATCTTCCACTCCTATGCTTCAAAACAAAAGTATAACTTTGCAAAAATGCAACCCATTTTAAGTGCCTTTGATTCAACTTCCCTTGGCTATTAAGATATTGTAAAGCCTGATGATCATTATATAGAACAAACTCTTTTGGCAACAAATAATGTCTCAATTTTTTCAAAGCCCAAACTATAGCATAAAACTGTTGATCAAGGTATGTGCAGGATCATTGCGGGCCAAACAGTGGCAATAGGAAAAAAATCGCGTTTTTACTTAGCCAAATTCGTGACTTGGCAAAGTTTGACTTTGAAACGGATATCTATTTTGGTTTGTTTTTGGTTTGGTGCCAAACCAAAATGGATATCCGTTTTGACAACGGATATCCATTCTCAGAATGGATATCCATTCTCAAAACAGATATCCATTCTCAAAACAGATATCCATTCTCAAAATGGATATCCGTTTTCTTTTCTCTATTGTTTTCATTGTTTTTTATTTTATTATTTCAGCATTTTTAGCATTTTACTATTTAGGCATTTTAGCTATAAAATACAATCTAAATTTTAGAAAGACTGTATCATATGAAAGGGGCAACCTTGTCATCTTTTGGAATGCATGATTTCTTTTAGTTCCATCCATTTTGGTATCATTTATTCTTGTGATTGAGAGTTCTCTCCACCCCTGATTGAACCATTACTTCCCCTAACTAATTCTCCTATCCTCTTGACTCTCAATCAATTCTTTAGTCCACTCTTAATAAGTCTTCTATAATCTCTCAATCAATTATTTAGTCCACTCCCAATTAGTCTTCTATAATCTCTCAATCAATTATTTAGTCCACTCCCAATTAGTCTTCTATAATCTCTCAATCAATTCTTTAGTCCACTCCCAACCAACCCCACCATTCATGTTGCTTCTTCTACTATTAATACATCTCTCGCCATCATTTTTAGGGGAGACTCTCCATTTCTTCCATTTATGTCAAATTCTTGTTAATATCTCTTATTCCATTTTCCATTGATCCCAACACATCATGGATAGCGAGTCACCTCAAAAGAGTTAAGCCATATTTTCATTACAACCCCCACAATAATTATTATACTTTTACAGTCCTAACTTTGTGAGCCTTTTCCATTTCAATTTTAAGGATTTGAAGGTTCTTACACTCTCCATAAAATCTCCAAGTTCTCAAGGCATCCTTATTCTTCCCATTGTCATCAAGAGGATGTTCTAATTTCTACAAAGGAGGATACCAAAATGTTGGATCCTTGAGGACAAAAGCTAGCACAGGTGCCATAAAAAGATTCCTTGAAGCTTCGCATGTTCTTTACATTATTTTAAAAAGATTTCAGTAGTAATTAGAAAACTTAAATTTGCCTAAGAAAAGTAACAATTTGTTGCCTCTTGTTGCCTCTTCTTGGTTATTTTAAAAAGCAACAAGGTGAAGTGACACATCCTTATGACCAGCATCAAGAAGAACAACAGGAAGTGTATTTGGATCTTGGAAAAGATTAGGAAACAGAGGAACATCCAGTTGATGAGAATAAAGAGCAAGATAAAGAACAACCGGATGACTGAGATAAAGAGCTCGATGTGGAACATTATATGACATAGAACCAACAAGATGAACATCAAGTTGAACAATGAAAAAGTGGTATTAGTTGCACCTATATAGAGAAGTGGTTTAGAGGTTGGTTAGGGGAATTATTTAGGGTTTAGAGGTTTAGGGTTGCTCACGTTTAGGGGTTTAGGGTTTACAGTTTAAAGAGAGATAGAGAGAGGGGACTAAAAGAGTTTGGGAGAGATAGAGGAGACAGAGGGGAGAGATAGGGAGATAGAGAGTGAGAGGCATGTCCAAAGACATAGAGAGAGAGAGATTGAGAGGTAGAGGGATATTAGAGATAGGGAGATAGAGGTTTAGGGTTGCTTGGGTTTAGGGGCATTATTTAGGGTTTAGGGTTTAGGATCTTGGGGTTAGGGGTTAAGGTTTAGAGGTCTAGGGTTTAGGGTTTAGAGAGAGATAAAGGACCAATAGGGAGATATAGAGGAGTCCGAGGGGAGAGATAGGGAGATAAAGAGTGAGGGACATGGCAAGAGACAGCGAGAGAGATTGAGAGGTAGAGGGACAAAGGTGATAGGGAGATAGGGGAGAGATAGGGAGATAGTGGTTTATGGTTACTTGGGTTTAGGGTTTAGGGGTTTGGGGTTTAGGGTTTCTCAGGTTTAGGGGTTAGGGTTTAGGGGCATTATAATTTAGGGTTTAGGATTTATTGTTTAGGGGTTAGGGGTTAGGTTTAGAGGTTTAGGGTTTTGGATTTAGGGTTTATAGAGAGAGAGGAATGATAGGGAGATATAGAGGAGTTTGAGGGGAGAGATAGGGAGAAAAAGAGTGAGGGACATGGCCATAGACATAGGGAGAGAGATTGAGAGGTAGAGGGACAAAGGTGGTAGGGAAATAGGGGAGAGATAGGGAGATAGTGGTTTAGGGTTACTTGGGTTTAGGGTTTCTCAGGTTTAGGGGTTAGGGGTTAGGGTTTAGGGGCATTATTTAGGGTTTAGGATTTAAATTGTTTAGGGGTTAGGGGTTACGTTTAGAGGTTTAGGGCTTTGGATTTAGGGTTTATATAGAGAGAGGAATGATACGGAGATAGAGAGAGGAGATCAAGGAGAGAGATAAGGAGATAGAGAGTGAGGCACATGGCCAGGGACATGGGGAGAGAGATCAAGAGAGGTAGAGGGATGATAGAGATAGGGAGATATAGGTTTAGAGTTGATTGGATTTAGGGTGTACTTGGGTTTAGGGTTTCTTAGTTTTGTAGATAGCTAGATAGAAAGAGAGAGGAGACAGATAGGGGGAGATGGAGGTGACAAAGGGGAGAGATAAGGAGATAGAGAGTGAGTGAGATGTCCAGAGAAATAGGGAAAAGGATTGAGAGGTAGAGCTCGATGATAGAGATAGGGAGATAAGGGAGAGATAGGAGATAGGGTTTAGGGTTGCTCACGTTTAGGGTTTAGGGTTTAGGGGTTCGGGGTTAAGGTTTAGGGGCATTATTTAGGGTTTAGGGTTTATGGTTTAGGGGTTAAGGTTTAGAGGTTTAGGGTTTAGTGTTTAGAGAGAGAAGACAATTAGGGAGATATAGAGTGAGGGACATGGCCAAAGCATAGGGAGAGAGATTGAGACCTAGTAGAGGAATGATAGTGATGGGGAGATAGTGAGATAGGGAGATAGAGAGATAGAGGTTTAGGGTTTCTTGGGTTTAGTGTTTAGGATTTAGGGGTTTATGGTTTCTCAAGTTTAGGGTTTAGGGGTTAGGAAATAAGGGTTAGGGGTTAGGGGTTAGGTTTAGTCATGTGTTAATACAGGTTGTGGAGTGAGAAATGGGTGGTATGGGAGATCAGAAGACTAGTTTAAAGTTGGGCCGATGGATATATGTCACAACGAAAGGTTCAAAGGCTCGTCAAAAGTGGAGTGATCGGAGCATCGGTATAAGAATTTTTGAGTTGGTCGATAGTGTTTATCTTGCCGATAGGAAGAATGTATATGATTTGATGTTATTTGGGACTTTGAGAAGGTTTCTTAAAGCTGATTAAGCTTTAATCTATTTGAACTATGGGTTTTGATGGGTATTTCACCGTGTTTTGAGAGCTTCCACTATGTGCTCTGCATCAGACCAATAGGGAGATATAGAGGAGTCTGAGGGGAGAGATAGGGAGATAAAGAGTGAGGGACATGGCAAGAGACATAGAGAGAGAGAGATTGAGAGGTAGAGGGACAAAGGTAATACGGAGATAGGGGAGAGATAGGGAGATAGTGGTTTATGGTTACTTGGGTTTAGGGTTTAGGGGTTTGGGGTTTACGGTTTAGGGGATTAGGGTTTCTCAGGTTTAGGGGTTAGGGGTTAGGGTTTAGGGGCATTATTTAGGGTTTAGGATTTAAATTGTTTAGGGGTTAGGTTTAGAGGTTTAGTGTTTTGGATTTAGGGTTTATAGAGTGAGAGGAATGATAGGGAGATAGAGAGAGGAGACCGAGGAGAGAGATAAGAGATAGAGAGTGAGGCACATGGCCAGGGACATAGGGAGAGAGATCAAGAGAGGTAGAGGGATGATAGAGATAGGGAGATAGGGGAGAGATAGGGAGATATAGGTTTAGAGTTGATTGGATTTAGGGTGTACCTGGGTTTAGGGTTTCTCAGTTTTGGAGATAGCTAGATAGAAAGAGAGAGGAGACAGATAGGGAGAGATAGAGGTGACAAAGGGGAGAGATAAGGAGATAGAGAGTGAGCGAGAGAGATTGAGAGGTAGAGGGACAAAGGTGATAGGGAGATAGGGGAGAGATAGGGAGATAGTGGTTTATGGTTACTTGGGTTTAGGGTTTAGGGGTTTGGGGTTTAGGGTTTCTCAAGTTTAGGGGTTAGGGGTTAGGGTTTAGGGGCATTATAATTTAGGGTTTAGGATTTATTGTTTAGGGGTTAGGGGTTAGGTTTAGAGGTTTAGGGTTTTGGATTTAGGGTTTATAGAGAGAGAGGAATGATAGGGAGATATAGAGGAGTCTGAGGGGAGGGATAGGGAGATAGAGAGTGAGGGACATGGCTAGAGACATAGGGAGAGAGATTGAGAGGTGAGGGACACAGGTGGTAGGGAGATAGGTAGATAGTGGTTTAGGGTCACTTGGGTTTAGGGTTTAGGGGTTTGGGGTTTAAGGTTTAGGGGTTTAGGGTTTCTCAGGTTTAGGGGTCAGGAGTTAGGGTTTAGGGGCATTATTTAGGGTTTAGGATTTAAATTGTTTAGGGGTTAGGGGTTAGGTTTAGAAGTTTAGGGTTTATAGAGAGAGGAATTATAGGCAGATAGAGAGAGGAGATGGAGGAGAGAGATAAGGAGATAGAGAGTGAGGCACATGGTCAAGGACATAGGGAGAGAGATCAAGAGAGGTAGAGGGATGATAGAGATAGGGAGATAGGGGAGAGATAGGGAGATATAGGTTTAGAGTTTATTGGATTTAGGGTGTACCTGGGTTTAGGGTTTCTCAGTTTCAGAGATAGCTAGATAGAAAGAGAGAGGAGACAGATAGGGAGAGATAGAGGTGACAAAGGGGAGAGATAAGGAGATAGAGAGTGAGCGAGAGAGATTGAGAGGTAGAGGGACAAAGGTGATAGGGAGATAGGGGAGAGATAGGGAGATAGTGGTTCATGGTTACTTGGGTTTAGGGTTTAGGGGTTTGGGGTTTAGGGTTTCTCAGGTTTAGGGGTTAGGGGTTAGGGTTTAGGGGCATTATAATTTAGGGTTTAGGATTTATTGTTTAGGGGTTAGGGGTTAGGTTTAGAGGTTTAGGGTTTTGGATTTAGGGTTTAGATAGAAAGAGAGAGGAGACAGATAGGGAGAGACAGAAGTGACAAAGGGGAGAGATAGGGAGATAGAGAGTGAGTGATATGTCTAGAGAAATAGGGAGAAGGATTGAGAGGTAGAAGGATGATAGTGATAGGGAGATAAGGGAGAGATAGGAGATAGAGTTTAGGGTTGCTCATGTTTAGGGTTTAGGGGTTAAGGTTTAGAGGTTTAGGGTTTAGTGTTTAGAGAGAGAGGACCAATAGGGAGATATAGAGTGAGGGACATGGCTAAAGCATAGGGAGAGAGATTAAGAGGTAGAGGAATGATAGTGATGGGGAGATAGTGAGATAGGGAGATAGAGCTCGATAGAGGTTTAGGGTTTCTTGGGTTTAATGTTTAGGATTTAGGGGTTTATGGTTTCTCAAGTTTAGGGTTTAGGAGTTAAAATAGGGGTTAGGGGTTAGGGGTTAGGTTTAATCATGCATCCCAATCATTCCCCTATCATTCCTATATATCCTATCTCTCCCCTCTATCTTTCCCTCTCCCTTATCAACAAAGCAAATGGAAACAAGAAAACTAGGACTCCCTTTCTCAGGTTTAGGTTTTAGGGCTTAGGGGAATTATTTAGGGTTTATGGTTTAGGGGTTAGGATTTAGTATTTGGAAGGATTATTTAGGGTTACTTGGGTTTAGGGTTTAGGGGTATTATTTAGGGTTTACGGTTGCATGTCAAAAGTAGTCTCTCTCTCTCTAAATCCGTAAACCCTAAATAATGGCCCTAATCCCTAACCCCTAACCCGCATCTACCTCTCTCCTGTATCTATTCAAAAGTGCCTTTAAAATACTATGAGATACCTTAGTATAAGTAAATCATATAAAAATCAAATATATATATCATCATAATCCTATATAAATTTTGATAGTATTTTATAGCTAAAATGCCTAAATACTTAAAATGTATGCAATGCTAAAATAATAAAATAAAAAAAATGAAATACAATAAGGAAAAGGAAAACGGATATCCATTTCCAAAATGGATATCCATTTTGGAGATCATAAAAAGCAAAAAAGACTGCATTTTTGCAAACCCGCGGCTTGCAAAAATGCAATCTCATCTTCAAAAAAATGGATATCAGCGCTGAGGAATGGATATCCAATCCAAAGAGGTAAGATTTCATGCATTTTTTGGTTTGTTTTGTATTTTCAAGCAATTTTTTTGGTTTTTATGCTAAGTGGGTATGTTTTATAATTTAATTAGGTAAAATGGATGCACAAAATGAAAGCCCAAACCCTCCACCACCAAACCCTCCCCCTCCAACAGTAGAAGAGAATATTCAAAGAAATATTGATCATATAAGCAGGATCATAGAAATGTATCGCCGCCACCCTCGATCGTCTATAATGACATCGAATTTAGAGGGAATCATTAATCATATTCAAACCTTGTCCACCCAACACGAATCATTTTGGCAATGGCGAGAAGCCAAGAAGGCCGAATATGCTGACAGCTTGTCATATGAGGAAGTCAAAGATTTAGAGATTACAAAAACTATGTTGGACCAACACTTTGTCAATCCTAAAACCGGATTGCATGTTGATGTCCGTAAGCCCAAATTTTCAATCAAATGGTGTATTCATGAGGGCATTAGTCAAAACTTTTGGGATCATTGGTGGATGGTTTTTGATAAACCACCCAACAATAATTTAGATGTGCCTTTGTATTTCCTCCGTAAACTCTATGCAGAGTTTGTCATGGGTCAACATGTTAATTATTTTGATTTTAGAGAGTTTCAAGGAGTGGGCAGAGGAATACCTCAAGATAGACCTAGGGCAATTAGACAAGTACAAGGTCCCTATATTCCCCCTCCTGCTATCCCTTCTCCACCCCCAATGCAGCACCCAGACGTTGTTGCAAGTGCAACACAATAGGGCCTTAGTGCCATACACTCTTTGACCGAGCATTTGATCATACAGACATCTCAGTTTGCACAAGCACATGATGAAGGTGATGATATTGGATCACCTGGTACCACTAGACCGTCATCGTCCAGACATATATGTGTGCCCCATCATTCCATTGCTTGCAATCATTTATGCTTGGGTCCTATTATGGAGAGTAGTGAGCCACCGTTGAACACATCAGAGTATGATCTCCATTCACGAGATGAGGCAATGGGGTCCAAAACTCAAGCTGAGGGGTCAGGGACAAGAGTAGAAGCTACTGGATCAGTAAACATTAGAGAAGGAGAAATGCATGAGCAATCTTTTGTGCAGGTAAAATTTAAAGTTAAATTTTATGGTCTATTCCACAACTTTATTAGTACTAATGTATCTAAGTGGGATAACAGTTGATGACAGAGGAGGAGTTGACAGAAGTTCATCATGCAACTTTGTCTGCCATCCAATTTGGCTTGGACTTGCCGGTATAAATTGTTGTACACATTAACTTTTTTTTATGCATTTATTTCTTTGTGAGTAATTATATATTAATTTATATCTTGATGTTAATTTTATTTTATAGCCAATCGAAAATGTGAATGATGTGGCATCTTTGCCAATAGTCTTTTCTCGAACTCCTGATCAACCCAAGGGACTATCATTTGCAGAACGACTTTCTCAACGCCAACAAAGGGTGGAGGTAATTTGATTGAATTGTACTTTAATTGATAATTTAGAAAACTTAAATATTTGATTATAGTCATTTAGAGTCTTACATTCTTGTCCTTTTTAATTGATGCAGGAGGCCTCGATGGTGGTATGTGCTTGTTTTCTAGTAGATAAGTTTTTGTGTAGTGCATTTCCTATTTTAAATGTATGCATTTCCTATTTTGTTTAATAATTATATATTAATTTATTTCAATGTTACTTTGCTTTTATGTAGTCTGTTGAGAATGTGAGTGATGTGCCACCTTTGCCATCATGCTTCACTAGGACACCTGATCGTCTTAAGAGAAAATCATTTGTAGAACGATTGTCCGAACAACAACATAGAGTTGAGGTAATTGAATTGAATTTTTCTAAATAATTGATAGTTTTTATAAATAAATGAAAGTTCTTAATTGTAGTAGATAAGAATATATTTACTAACTTTAACTTGTGTTTTGACTTGTTAATGCAGGAAACTTCACCTCCATCAATTACTAGACATTTTGGTACAAAGAGGACACTTTTTCAGGATCCATCACAGATTGTGGATACATCACAGATTGTGGATCCATCACAGATTGTGGATCCATCACAGATTGAGGGTCAAGTGGACTTGTAGTATTTGATGTAGCTATTTGGCATGTAGATTGTATATAGATTTTGAGACATGGCATATGCCACATTTTGTAAAAAATATTTTGAGTTGGCATATTTGCCAAATTTTTGTATATGTCTACCATTATGGACTAGATTTTAATGTATATACACCTTGATATACAATATAATTTAAATTCCTTATGTGCAAGTCATGATACTTCTCATGATGCCATACATTATGATGATAGTTCTTTAGTCCATTGATGATATGTTTAGCATTGAGAATGGTTTTAGATCAAGAGAATGGTTTTAGATCAATAGAATCAATATGAAAAAATTCCTTATATATGCCCTAATCAAATAAGGTCATGATAAACCATTTCATCATGTATTTAGTCTTCATCTTGTCAAATTTTGTAAATATGTCAAAGTTGTCATATGAAAAATGTAAAAAAAATGCAAAAGTATGGAAGATGAATAGTCAAGTACTCAAGAGTCAGTTGGAGACTATTGGTTTCCCTCAAATCATGTATAAATATGCATAAACCTAATGGAGTCAGCTTGTCATTGAGTCAAAAAGGTATTGATGGTTTGGAGTTACTTTAGTGTGTTCATATTGATAATATATTCTCAAGAGAGTTTCGAGAATGTTTCAGGGATGCAGAGTGTTTCAGGATATCTTTAGGATGAATATTTGATATCAATATGGTTTTGAGTTTGAATTGGTGCCTTCATACATTAGGAATTATCAGTTGATCATATGGACAGAATAAGTGTTGTCAGTTGAGTTGGCTTGTTTAGTGTATATCTCTCATGTGATGAGTTGTTTATCAGTGGTATTGTTGATACAGGTGATGGAGTTCATTTGACATCATGTTGTGGCATAATCATATTTGATCTTAGTGAAACAGATGATATGATTTACAAGACGCAGTGAAATTGGTCATGGGCTTTCATGTATTTCATGTGTATTCATATACAAGATTCATGTATTTGAGAGTATTGATCACCTTGGTGTTTTTCTTGTAGTTTGTCATCTCTCAGTGATGTCTTCTATCATTCCCTTATCCATCTTCATAGAACTTGCTTAGTAAACATATCCTTATGCATACAATTTTCTCCTTTAAAGGTGCATAAGACTATACATGCCACACACTATATTGTTTCATAGTTGAGGATGTTTTGAGCTATTGTCAGATCTCTATTCTCCTACCTTGATTGTCACTGGTTACTCACTCTTCAAGTTTTGGTTAAAGAAAGGTTGTTCAATTTCTAAGATTTAAGGTCATTTCACTTATGTTGACCGGCCAAAGGGTTATTATACATTGTGACCACTGGCCCCATCTTTCTTCATCGGGTGGCAAAGTCTAAATCAAGGCAAACGGTCAAGTTCGGTGGTTTTTGTTTTTAAAAAAAATTTATCACCTTTTAAAGAAAAGGCTCGAGCAGGAAATTTTTTTTAAAATTGGAGCATGGAGCCCGCGATGAAAAATATTTTGCAGATCCCTGAGACCAAAAAATTGCCAAACTTTGACCGGGTAGTTCTTAGAATTCATGATAGTAATTTATGCTCTGTTTGGACCTACAGGTGCACGTGGCATCCTTCCACAATAACCTCTCTCATTTTTGGTCAACTCCATTCCGTTTGACCGTGTTGAAATCAAACGCATTGGCGCAAAATGCTTCAATTTAATGCAGTGGAAAGGTGCTAGGTGCGACATTTTTCATTCCATAGCTCGTGGGGTCGAATGGACTGCACCAACACGTCGGGGTGGGGGGGTAAATGCTAGGGGAGGTCTCGTTTCGTGCGCCAAGCATCCCAGTCATTCCAGGAAAGAGGCTACCGGCAAAGTCCCTTAAGATCCCTGAGACCAAAAAACTGCCAAACTTTGACGGGGTAGTTCTTGGAATTCGTGAAAGTTGGGAATGTTTTGTTTGGACCTACAAGTGCATGTGACATCCTTCCACAATAACCTCTCTTGTTTTTGGTCAGCTCCATTCCGTTTGACCGTGTTGAAATCAAACGCATTAGCGCAAAATGCTTCAATTTGATGCAGTGGAAAGGTGCTAGGTGCAACATTTTTCATTCCATAGCTCATGCGGTCGAACGGACTGCGCCAACACATTGGGGTGGGCAGGTAAATGCTAGTGGAGGTCTCGTTTTGTGCGCCAAGCGTCCCAGGGATCTTAAAGGACTTTGCCGGTAGCCTCTTGCCCGGAATGACTGGGATGCTTGGCGCACAAAACGAGACCTCCACTAGCATTTACCCACCCACCCCGACGTGTTGGCACAGTCCGTTCGACCCCACGATGAGTAGAACAAAAAATATTGTTCCAGTTGACACATTCTCAATCATTGACATGGATGATATCTCAGTACTATTCATTTAGGCACAATATGAGCTTCCAATGGAAGGCGCAATTGTGAGTTTAAGATGATGAAAAGTGTGCCTCATTCACAGTCATGTTTTACTTGTCTTCAATGATGATTCCTTGATTCAACTTAATCCTTTGATAATACATTTTAACCTCCTTGTGAAAGCGCACTTTCAAGGTTGCTTGAGCAAGAGCTAGTGCCTCAACATCAAGGCACACTTTTGGTGTTCTAGAAACATGAACTAGCACCTCAAATAGTAAGGCACTCATTCTAGGTTGTTTATTCAATAATTGGCACTAGTCACATATGGTGTAGAGAGGTAGATGTGCACCCAAGTCATCATTTGATGCCTTCAATAACTATAAACTCCTTTGATGATGCATTTTATCCTTCCTATTCACTATCTAGCCTTAGGCGCACATTTTAGGTTGATCAATCATAATCTAGTGCCCTAAGTACCAAGGCACACTTTTAGATTAGTTTGATAAAGGATTAGTGCCTTCATTTCTAGGCGGAAGTTTGGAGTTGAAATACATCAAAATAACAAGTTTCTTCATCACTTCAAACATATTTAACACTTTGAAGATCTCCAATGCATGATTGAATATCAAGAAACCAATGTATCATTTCATGAAGGTCTTAAGTGTTGTAAATATGGATCTTCTTATTTAATCATGTGTTATAAATGAAGGAATGCAATGATTGCAATATTTGCACAAAATGGAATTTTTGATAAATATTGAAAGGAAATGTTAAGAAAATGCAATTGGCGGGTGTAAATCCAAAGTCTGGAAGCATAGGCAAGGCATGTGAATAGTTTGGCATGACACCTCAAAGAGATGCTATCTCATGGAATGCAATGATTGCAAGATATGCACAAAATGGATTTTTTGAAAAGGCTTTAGAAACTTTGAAGCAAATACAATTGGAACGTTTAAAACCAAATTCCATAACCTGTGCAAGCATTCTCCCTACTTGTGCCAAATTAGGATCTTATATATACATATATGCACATAATGTCATGAAAATAATGTATAGTGTATATATCAAGCCATATAGGCATGTACAAATAAAACCATATGGGTATATACAATGATATACATCGATAACATACAAAAGTATGTTTACAAAGCCAAATACACATATGTAACAAAATGTCCCAAAATCAAATCTCCTATGGATTGCTATCAAATAATCTATGGCTCTTGCTAGGCCATGAAGATGGTGAACCAGTCAATGACTCATCTTCCATCGCTCATCGACTAGACCTCCTCGATAGAGATTTTTGAATTTCCACCTATTAATACAATCAAACAACGTGCACATTAATATAGAATTTAGTATTCAAAATATATAACATGGCATAAGTAATCAATCACTTACCACCAATTGGTGATCCCTTTTGATCAATTGTTGTCTCTCTTCTTCTATAGAGCTGGATGGGTAGGGGAGGTGACATCCTGTGAGAAGCATGAACAAGCAGATTTAAAAGTAAACATGAATATCATAAATATGTACATTAAATGCTGCACTTATTATAGGACTATTCTAGTACTATTTTAGGACTGTTGTAGGACTATTGTAGTTAAAACTATCCTAGTAGACATGTATAGGACTGTTATAGGACTGTCATCTCATGGAATACAATGATGGCAAGATCAAGGCTAGATTAATTATGACTGTTATAGGACTTTTATAAGAATGCAAAGTAAGGAAGCATAGGCAAGGCACATGAACTGTTTGGTGGAATACCTCAAAGAAATGAGAATTTTGTCAGATGTTGTAGTTGCAATTGCCATGTGACACATGTATGTAATATGTGAAAGCATAGACAAGGCACATGAACTATTTGGCAAAAGACATCAAATACATGTCACCTCATGGAATGCCTTATGTAGAAAAAGGTACAAATGTGCAGTATTAAGAAATACAAATGAGAACTAAAAATCATACCTCGAGTATAGTCAAAATAACCTATGATGCCATACAAAATAATTTACGATGCCATGCAAAATAATCTACGATGCCATCTAAAATAACTTTATTCGCTGTCCTATATAGTCAAAAGCATGCATTATAGTTATTAAAGTAACAAGATTTTTAATAAAACAATTCTAAAAAATAGAAAAAACAAGAACAAGTTAAGATAAAAAAATGTCATACCTGTCCATCTGGAAGTTTAAATGCTAGTCAAGTGTACCTAAGGGGTCATCTCTTACCTTCAAAGTATCCAATATTGCTTCATGATCAGCATTACTAATTGTCCATAGTTCTTTTGATTTTGGTCTTCCACAATGCTTTAGTAACTTGACATTTGTTGCTACAACTAGGTGAGGATACATCAATATGGTTTTATGCTTCTCAAAGTCTTCAAAGGTTGGGATGCCATTCTTTTTAACCATATATGTTCGTAACCAAGTCCCAGCAATAACAACTGATCCTATAGGATATGTGAACCCATCATCATCTGTCATAGGTTGTGTTAGCTTTTGTTTTCCCTGTACACATCGTGCCAACCAATAGTCTGACCTCTCTTCATTTCCATGCGGTGCAACAACTGCATAACCATGACCTGGTTGTACAAGGTCTGAAAGATGTTCATAGTCAAATGAGCTCTCCATGTCATTGACGGAAGATGATTGACCTTCATATAAAGGGACTAAATATTGTGGAATCCATGCATCTACCCACTCACTTGACTCACAATTGTTCCAATTACATTTAATACAACTCTGACAAAAACAAGCTAATTCTCGTGTCCAAATAGTCCATGTACTTGCATTTGAGCTTTGAAATGAATGCATCTTTGATGATTCACTGATTCTCTGACATTCCAATTTCTCTATCGCTATCCCATCATCAACCAACCAAAAGAACCTGCGCACTTCAGAATCAAGAGCCACTCCTCGTGACAATGCATAGTTACACCACTTAATAATGGAATCTGCATCACTGAATGTAGCACCACCTCTAATCTTTAGTTGTTCTTTAAAAAGAGCTCTCTTCACGCATGCACCTGCTCCATCATGTTCACCTTTTCCGTGCCCGGCTTCAAAAAAATTCCAAATATGAGGTATACCCTTCTCTACATGCATTTTGCTCAACCAATAGAAATTACGAGCATTCTTGAATTGACCAGTGCAATTATCTGACCAAATGAGATGTTGATCTATTCTAATATCTTTTTCTTGCAAGAACCCATAAAATTGTTGAAAACAATATTGCACAAATTCTGCTAAATGAGATTGATCATCACTCATGTAAAAATGGTATTCTCTGACAATCAACCTGTTCTCTTCTGTACTCTCGGGGGCATGTCTGTATGTGATGTGAACAAAAAGAGCAATCTGAATAGAATTGTAGTATTGGGATTGAACTTCATTTTGGGGTTGCAATGTATAGTTTTCTGCAAAATCAACTACAAAGACAATAGTTCCAATCGGGAAAGAGTCTTTACACATCCTAAACTGTTGATCTAACCATCGAGACCTGTGGCTATGTCTAACATACTTGTAGAAAAGATTTTTCTTAAAATCATCAATAAAATCAGCAATACTTACCTCTCCTACAATCAACTCACATCTAGAACCTTCACCTCCACTTTTCAAATTGTATTTCACTGTCTCATATCTCTTTTTCTCAACCATTCTCTTTCCAAAATCATGCTCGTTGCCCTCATGAAAACATGATACAAACTTTGATAACCCACCGCATTGTAAACACTTTTCATTTAAACAATCATTCTTGTAGAACATGCAACCATCATCTCTAATACATAGAAATAAATCCAATAAGTCCCTAGATGACTTTGGTAGTTGAATTGCACCACACTCCTGTAACATTTTGTTAGTGTGCAAAGTAGAACGAATATTGCATAATAATTCATGGTACATAGAAAATTCTACATGGTATTTGCAACAACATGTATTACGAACTTTAAGAGGAACACAATAAAATGGCTTAAGAGATTCAAATGCTTTTTGTGAGATTGTCATACCTGGGTGAGTTTCACAATATTGTTTGTACAATGTTGTTTGGCTACATTCCAAGTAATGTTTGGGATGTGGTGTGCGGTCTTTATCACCAATTCTTAACTTTACAACATCTTTTGCATTCGGTGATACCCTAGAGTTAGTGTGCCAAAATCGTTCAATTTCTTCCTTTGTGCTATCAATTAGCTTCTTGTCAACTCGTGGAAGCCTACCACTGAAAGCCCAAGTATCATTGGCAATAGGACTATCTAGCCTTGATCTTAATGCTAGTGCTTTTGACAATGTTTTATGATTCAATCTTAAGTCAACACAAGTTTGCCTCATTAATCGAGCATTTCTTAATTGTTTGCTTACTATTGAGGTTGTTATTACTCTACGGGCAGCTCTTTTATCTTTCTCCTTGCTAGTCTTTCCAATAGAATTGAGTGCATTGAAAAGGCTTCTTACAATAATTTTATTCCGATTGGACACTTTGTTTAACTTAATCTTTAATTTCTTTAGTAAAGGTCTCATTTTGTACATCTTTAATAATTGCACAAAAAGTTGGCATTGTTCAGTTAATGTTTTCTTCTCAAAGTATTCATTGAAGAGTTTTGTAGCCCACAACCGAACCGTTCGTGATGACCTCTTCCCTTCAAGTTTTTCCATTATGTTCTCATCAATTTCAAGTAACCATTTTGGGGTTTTTGGGTGTTTTCCAATTTCATCACGGTTATTCTCTTCTTGACAAATGTCCTCTCTTCTTATGAAATTTGGAGATACATTGATTGTTCTTGTTTCATCCATGTTTTCAACCTCATCAATTTTATCAACAAATGGATTATGGAGTGCAATTTCAATATCATGATGTTCATATCCACTTTCTTCAAGTGCACGTCTTCGTTTTTCTTCTTCTTCTTTGTCCATGGTATTGCTATTATGAATAGGTGTTTCATAACATTTTTCAATATTTTCATTTGCAATATCATGGTGAATTTCATTCTTATCTAACATTTCATTATAATCAAAATTAACATCTTCAAATTGCATGTCATTAGATGGTAAAGAAGAAGATTCACCTTGATGAGCATCCGCCAAACCCACCCTTCCAATCCTCTTCCTTTCTTTATCTTTTTTCCTAATTGCTTCAATTTCCTCCAATGGAACTCTCCTCCTCCTTTTTGCTTTACGACGACTGTTGCTCCCCATTAGGGGAACAAAAATATCACCCTTATGATTGTAACAAGAAAATTGTGTCTCCAAAAGTGCATAAAAATATTCCTTTCACTGTCATGGCTAGAAATCACGAGTATTTCGACAACAGAGGGTCTCTGGTTGCAGAAGTCGAGCCCAGAAATATTCCTTTTGTCTTTTTTTTGCTTTTCCAAAACGGATATCCGTTTTGGAAAACCCAATTCTTTGCAACGGACACTTGCAACGTCCATATGCCTACTACAAAATAGATATCCGGTTTATTATGTACATTTGGATTCTATAATAGGGATTCATTGTATTATTCAATAAACTTGTGAATTACCATCTAATTTCAATGTTTACACACTAATCCACCTAGGTATCAACTTAATAAAGCTTTGGATATAAGCCATTATTTGATTTTAGGCTATCATCAAATGAGGAGCTTCTAAAGGCAAAAATGTTGTCCCAAAAGAAGACTCAATGTTATTCATAAAGACATTAGATTGTTAAAATACAAATTCGAGGTTAGATATTCCTTGGGCTATTTTAGTATAGAGAAGCAAAATTGCAATATATGACTATCCTAGGAATTAGAATGGTTGATCATAGGATATTCATGGCATTTTGATATTAATGGATGGATTGATGGATGTTTAGGGAGTTTAAGTTTAAATGTAATGTATGAGAATTCTTATTTATGAAGGATCTAATATGTCTTATGTCTTATTTGCAGGCCATTCAAGAAAGAAATGAAAAGATACCAAGGACTATCATAACACCTATTATAATTAGGTGCATCAAAGGATTGTCATCCAGGACCTTACCAATATGGGAAGTTATCAAAACCATGTCATGTTTAAAATTAAAGGCTTTATCACCTCTTTGTCCCTATAGGCCTATTAGAACAATAGGTCACATTTTATTCATATACCGGGGTTGAGAATAAACACTAAGCATTTGTAGTTATGGCAAGTGTAAATGGAAATAGATCACAACTTTAGACAATCTATCCTCTCCTAGATTGCACTGACTGAGTGGAAATTACAAATTCCCTATTAATGTCCTTTATATACTGAAGGTATGGGTGAGAAAGGTAAACTTTGTATGTTGTAGACAAGTGATGTAGAGCAACACATCAAAAGCTTACAAACAAGGTGTAAAATACCCATTAACCCACCAATTGCTCAAATAGCTTTTAAAATATCCTTCCCAAGGTCCAAACGAGACCGAAATACACTCTTTCTTTACTATCGGCAAGACATTTATGTTTCTGCAGCGCGCTCCCTATCAAATTGGTAACGGATAGGGGTTTTTTCGGGGGAACGTCGAAAGGGTTTGGCCGATACAGGCTGACAACGCCATTTAGGGTGAACTGTGGAATTTCCTCCGCATCAACCACTCTATTGGTATGTTTCTTGTACCAAACACTGGTCCAGAAGCACACATTTTCTGAATTGGTAGAAGTCTAGTTGGAGAAATGTGGTCTCCTCGACTACTATTATTGTAGGATATGCATAAATGGGTTTCTTGAAAAGGCTTTAGAAATTTTCAAGCAAATGCAATTGGCAAGTGTAAAGCTAGATTCTGCAACCTTTGTCAGCATCCTCTCTACCTCTACCAAAATGGGAGCTTTGGAATAGGGTATGGACATTCATCAAAGCATAATGGAAGTGGGATTTTTGTAGATATTCTAGTTGGAAATGCTCTGGTAGACATGTACGGAAAGTGTGGAAGCATAGACAAGACACATGAACTGTTTGAAAAAATGCCTCAAAGAAATGTGGTCTCATGGAATAAGATGATTGCAGGATATATACACACTTACTCCGATGTGAGATTCACCACCCTTGTCTATCAGTAAGACCAATACCCTTGGTGAGACTTTTTACTTGCATTCCGACGTTATAACTCTCCCCGATGTGTTTACCGTCCATTAGTCATCGGTAAGACTTGTACATCGGTCAGACATTCTCTTCGATTTCTGATATCGTATCTCACACCGAAACAATAAACACCGAACTACACCATCGGCCAGACCGCCTCTATCAGTGACACTTTTCTTCTCGCCTCTGAGAGTCCATCTCTTTCCGATGTTCCTTCTGTCGGTGTGACTCCCTCTCATCAGTGTAGTTCTCAACTGTTCTTCCGATGTGCCGATAAATAACCCATCGGTGACACTTAATGATTGTCACCCCGATATGACTTGATCTGTGAGATCAATGTTGTCAGCTCAATGGAACTTTGTCTCTCTGATAACTATTGTCAGTCTGATGTCTTCGATTTAGCCTATACATAACATGACTTGTTATCACCGGTCAACTAACGTATCTTTTCCCAATTTTCCTGATATGGCCGGTCAACCTTTGTATCCTTTGACATGTACATTCACCATTTACAACCATGATAAATGATAGCAGGATATACACGAAATGTCCACGCATACATAAACGATATACCCATGGATTGTATCTTCGGTGAAACAATACCAATGGTACAAAATATGTTGCTTCTCTTCATCCAAAACCAATGGCAAAAAACTTTTGTTAAATCAACAAAACGGATATCCGTTTCTAGTTGCTTTTACTGAAGCAAAACGGATATCCGTTTTGATTGTTGACTTTCTATGGATTGTAACGTGTTTTAATGTTTCAGTCTCTTCTTCGAACTTCACCCTTCGTGCTGATGACTTTTTTTTATGCAAAATTGATAAAATGAAAAGGGTTTATAGAAAAAATTGTTAGCTTTCTAAAAATATAAGATTTATTTGGTTATCATTTTATTAAATAATTATTAATAATTTTCAATATACCGTGTCTCTGAAATCCTGATGGACACACTGATTGAAAAACATCCATAACTTTCAAACCATTTCACCTTTTTGAGATCTGAAACATGCGTCACACTCTATGCTTTTCTGGCTATAGGTTAAAAAAAAAAATTTTGAATTTTGATTTTTTTTATCAAGTTAGGTTGGCTGGAAAATTACTTTTTATTTTGAAAAAAAGTCACAGTAAAAAAATCATAACTAATTATTTTATTAGAAAAAAATTTCAAATAAATATGCATCACATCCGGACATGAGTCCTCTACTTATTTTGAAAGTTTAAAAAAAAATATATATTTTTACTCATAGTTAGGTTGGCTGGACACACACCCACTTTTTATTTTTTTCTGAAAAATTTAATAGCTGTTCATTGAAATATTCAATTTTCACTAAGTAAATTTAGTTTTTATTTTTAAAAAAATAGTAGCCTATAAACTAGATTCAATTCTCTACAAATTTCATTCTTACATCTTTTTCAAATTGTATAGATAATCCATTCAAAATTTCACATGAACTTGATAAAGTCTGATTTTTTGTATTTTCATTGCCACTTAGAGGTATAGTTTGGCCCATCATGATCCTGCACATACCCATCATAGACATAATACTTTTTCTAGGCATCATTAAGCTTCTCAAAGAATGTTGTAAGATATTCTACCTACACAAGAAATACTCCTTGTGATCCATACGGTTGAGAAGAGATTATTTGATGAACTAGGGCAAAAGTGTCCAATTTTGATGAATTGGCAGTCAATCATTAAGTTCTTGGACCTTTTAGACATGATGGTAGGGTCAGATTTGATTCAAAATTATCTAAAAATCTAGCTACCTTCTAGATGTGGAAACCACTCTAATTTAGACAAATCAAAAGGAAAAAAGTTAACTTTCTTAGATACCTTGAACTTAATGGTAATATTAGATTTAAACCAACATACTCTAAAATGAACCTGCAATACAGAGCCCCAAAGAAGAAACCCTCTCAAATCTTATAATTTCATCAAGTTTTTCGGATTCTCTAGGTCACCATATGATGCAAGAGAAGAGCATACTCAAATTTTCAAGAGAAACTAAGATTTACAATGTTGGGTCTCTCAAAAAGACTAACATAAAGAAATCCTACAATCTGTGATATCATGTAAGAGTTGGTATAGAATGTTCTATACCATGCAAGATTTGGCTATGGAGGTAGCCACCCAAGATCTAGGAGCTTCAATGAAAGTACAAAAGAGACCCCAATTGGAAGAATAATTATATTCTATCAAATGATGCAATATGCATATAATATATATGAATATGATGCATCACAATGAGAAGTGCTTGGTTATATAGGCCAAGGTGAAACATAAAACAACATAAGATTATGACAAGTGTCTTAATCTTATGACTTGAGACACAAATAGATAACTATCCTAAGTGTGCCTTAAGTATGCCCTAAGTAAACTTAACTAGATAAGTGTAAATATGACCTAATATGGAACCAATTAGGTAGCATACCTCATTCACACCAATAGAATGCCCTTAGCCTTACTCTTGGGTCTCGATGTTCACCCACCTTGACGACCCCTAATAAGAAAACCCGGTAATATCAAATCCCATCCCTTGGGTTTATCTCCTACTAAGCATATCAGTAGGTTGCCCAAACTTCAATTCACTGCCTTTGTTTGTCCATCAGTCTACAGATGATGTGCAAAACTGAACTTCAATTTAGTCTTCAACTTCTTCCATAAGGTCCTCCAGAAATACCCAACAAACTTGGTATCTCTATCTGAAACTATACTCCTTGGTAGACCGTGTAGTCTAACCACCTCTCTAAAAAACAACTCTACAATGTGAACAATATCAATGGTTTTCTAACACGGAATGAAATGTGTCATCTTTCAAAATATGTCAACCACCACAAATATTGAATCATGCCCTCTTTGTGTCCTTGGTAAACTAAGAACAAAGTCCATGTTGATATCCTCCCATGGCCCCTCTAGTATAGGTAATGGATGATATAGCCTAGTATTTTGACTAACTCCTTTGGCTATCTGGTATACACTACAAATTTACCACAAATTTTTTCATATCCTGGTGCAACTGTGGCCAATAATAATTCTCGCTAACAAGAGCAATGGTCTTATCTTGACCAAAGTGTCCTGCCAACCCTCCACTATGCTTCTCCTTAATTAGATCCTCTCTCATGGAACTCCTTGGAATGCACAACTGGCTTCCTCTGAACAACATACCATCTTGGATTATATAATCTATCATCTCATCCTATCCAAGGTAATAGGCTCCAAACAAGCTTTCCAAGCCTTTGCAAAGTTTGGATCTTCAGGGTACAAATTCTTGAGTTCATTAAACTCAACAACCTCTATCTTCATCTTTGTCAACAAAGTTTGCCTTCTACTTAAGGCATCTGCAACTCTATTTGATCTTCCACTCCTATGCTTAAAAAAAAAGTATAAATCTGCAAAAACTCAACCCATTTTAAGTGCCTTTGATTCAACTTCCCTTGGCTATTAAGATATTGTAAAGCCTGATGATCAATATATAGAACAAACTCTTTTGGCAACAAATAATGTCTCAATTTCTTCAAAGCCTGAACTATAGCATAAAACTGTTGATCATAGACATAATACTTTTTCTAGGCATCATTAAGCTTCTCAAAGAATGATGTAAGATATTCTACCTACACAAGAAATATTCCTTGTGATCCATATGGTTGAGAAGAGATTTTTTTATGAACCAGGGCAAAAGTGTCCAATTTTGATGAATTTGCAGTCAATCATTAAGTTCTTGGACCTTTTAGACATGATGGTAGGGCCAGATTTGATTCAAAATTATCTAAAAATGTAGCTACCTTCTAGATCTGGAAACCACCTCCCAACTTCAAACCCTTGTAGATTTGGCCTCCACTATCTAATTTAGACAAATCAAAAGGAAAACAGTTAACTTTCTTAGATACCTTGAACTTAATGGTAATATTAGATTTAAACCAACATACTCTAAAATGAACCTGCAATACACAGCCACAAAGAAGAAACCCTTTCAAATCTTATATTTTTATCAAGTTTTTCTGATTCTCTAGGTCACCATATGATGCAAGAGAAGAGCATAGTCAAATTTTCAAGAGAAACCAAGATTTGCAATGTTGGGTCTCTCAAAAAGACTAACATAAAGAAATTCTACAATCTGTGACATCATGTAAGATTTGGCTATGGAGGTAGCCACCCAAGATCTAGGAGCTTCAATGAAAGGACAAAAGAGACCCCAATTGGAAGAATAATTATATTCTATCAAATGATGCAATATGCATATAATATATATGAATATGATGCATCACAATGAGAAGCCCTTGGTTATATAGGCCAAGGTGAAACATAAAACAACATAAGATTATGACAAGGTCTTAATCTTATGACTTGAGACACAAATAGATAACTATCCTAAGTGTGCCTTAAGTATGCCCTAAGTAAACTTAACTAGATAAGTGCGAATATGACCTAATGTGGAACCAATTAGGTAGCATACCTCATTCACACCAACAGAATGCCCTTAGCCTTACTCTTGGGTCTCGA
Organism: Cunninghamia lanceolata; assembly: GCA_027924645.1. Classification (NCBI taxonomy): domain Eukaryota; kingdom Viridiplantae; phylum Streptophyta; class Pinopsida; order Cupressales; family Cupressaceae; genus Cunninghamia; species Cunninghamia lanceolata. The sequence continues at coordinate 10,079,816 of BSBN01000178.1, read as the reverse complement.
TGTTCACCCACCTTGACGACCCCTAATAAGAAAAATAGGAAAATGTCTCAGGCCGGGAAGCACTCTATGGGCCCCTTAGTCCATTTGGATTCAAGTTTGGCACATAAAAATGGAAATTCCTCTAGGAAGGAATTTAGATTGGTTGAGTCAAAGGATAAGGCTATTCTTATGATATAGAGTTCACTAAATCAATTTGGCTTCAAACCACCTTACATTGTTGACTCTATTGTTGTTATTGGGCAATTTGCCCTGTTTGTTTCTCCCCACCCCTAGTAAGGGGATGTTGTTGTTTGGTTGTTGTTTTGCTGATTTTGTGCTATTTGTTTTGTATTGTTCTTCTATGTAGATTTAGACAACTTTGATTTATATTTATTGACCTTTGTAAAAAGATGGGGCCCTTTCAAAATCCTTCCTTTACCCAATATAAAAAAAAAATTATTTACCATGAAATGTCTTTAGAGAAATCTTTATGTTACTTTTCAACTATCTTTAAGGATAAGACTCCTTAGTGGTTTTTTCTTTTCTACTTCTTCTTTAGTACTTAAGTCCATGCATCGTAAGAGCTTCGAGGTTTGTATGGGCGTTTACATTGTGCATTTTTACCATGGTTATCCATGTGAATATAATTGACAACCGTGACACTAGACAACATTTTGTCCATGCATGCACCAAGATATAAAAACAACGATAATGCCTTGAGAATCAGTGTTATGGATTTATAGCCTCTAAAACAATTGGGTGCCTCTATGACTTTGGGCTTATAGCCTCTATGATGATCTGTAAGAGCTATTAAATGATGTGAGAGTCCTAATATGTAGGAAACATGAAAGGATTTGCCAAGGATTTTCAATTTGGACGGTGCAACAAAGTGCACTGAATCTGGGGAAGTCTAGGTATATCTTGATGATGTGTTGTAAATTCAGGTGGTATTAGGTATCATTGGTAATCTGTGAAAAAATTGAAGTTTGTTTGTATATTAAAAAATATACATGTTTCTAAACTACTGGCAGAGCAGTTTTGAAAAAAAAAATTCAAATGGGTAGTTGAGATGTCATAATAACGTCCATTGTCAGACTCCTTTGATTAATGCACGATGGAGTTATATATTTCTAATTGAAGACGGAATTCCCTGTTCTAAAGTTGGTATTAAATGTTGTCACATTAATAATAAAAGTCAAAAGCAAATCCCGCCCAGAATCTGCCGAAAATAAAGACAAAAAAACATCGAGAAACTCCGAAATTTATTAAGGCTAAAGTTTGACCTGATCAAAAGTTTCCCATAGCCTCTTAATAGGTATCACGATGTAATAATTGTCATGATAATCTTCTCCGTAGTTTGAGGCTCTCTCTTATGTCTTGTAATTGAGTTGAAGTTATTTGTGTCATATGACTTTCTTATATATGTATACTTACAGACATTCTTCATGAGCACAACTGTTTTTCATTCGGGCTTGTGAAATATTTTGATGAAATATGGCTGTTGAGAGAGAGAAGAAGCAACTAAATGGATGGGATGAAGATAAGGAGGTCTTACAGCCTTCGCCTAGAATTCTTGATTATGAGGGCAGTTCAACAACTCTTCAACTGCTGGGAAGGAGCACAAGAAATTCAACATATTCTTCATCTTCATGTAGGTCTGAATTGATTGAGCTTGATCTCCTGGAATTGGGTCAAGGACAGTGCCTTCCCTTTGGGTGGGAGAAATGCTTAGACTTGAAGGTGAATTGCTCAAATCAATTTTATTATCATAAGTTTTGGGTATAGATATTTTATTATCATAAGTTTTGGGTATAGATATTCTTGTCCTGCAGTCTGTATGATGAATTTTTCTCTACAGATATTGGTGTATGGCCTGTGTACTTACAGTTTTTATGTATATATGAATATTGTGCTGTAGACTGGAGCAGTGTATTACTTGAATTCAGAAGGAACTGAAAGAAGCTCAGAATTCAGATTTAATGAAGGAGGAGGAGGAAGACTAGACCTTGATCTGAATTTGTCTACTTCAAAAGTTCTCAAGACCAGAAATGAAAATGATGACTCTGTCAGCACTAATGATAATATTGCAGAAGAGGCTGAGTCTGTTATGAGGCTTGTTGGGTGTCAGAGATGTTTAATGTATGTCATGGTATGTGGTCAAGATGCCAAGTGCCCAAAGTGTAATGGTGGTTTCCTCCTAGATTTTCTTCATAGAGATTCATTTTCTGAATAAATCAATAAAAACTAGTACTTTTTTTCTCCTTTGAATATATTAACTATATGTTGGAACAAGATTTAAGGCTGATATGGCTGCTATTCTTAAACATCATCCATTTCAACAGTTAAAGGTTAATTTTGGCCAATAAAAGTAGGACAAATATTTACCACTTTTTGTTGTAGATGAGATGTAAAATTACTATTGATTGTTTGACCATTGAAATAGATGATAGTTAAGTAGAGTGCAACATGACCAGGTTCAAAACATTGTAACAATTCATCTGTTCTCTTTGCTATATTAAAATGAGATTGAACTTTGAGTTTGAACTGAGCTTTGAGTTTGATTTAAATAAATTAACAATAGACTCGCCAGGAATGGAACTGGTCATGGTAGGCAGAGTATTTTGAAAGGGCAGTCACTGCTTGTACTTTGTCAGTTGACATAATAAAATCGTTATCTTCTACATTTAATTGTTCTGTCGATTTGAAAAAGGAAATATCTGGTATTCTTTGATCTATACCATTTATTCCTTGGATTCGAAGCCAGATCAAGCTTTCATGCAATTTCAATTTTTAAGGAGTGTTAATGCTAATCACTGATGCTTATATGAAAAAACATGATTGATAGACAGTACAACTTTCAAATATACAGTCATATATGGGTTAATGTCATGTTAATTAACAACCTTCTTCATGCACAAAACAATGAACAGCAAGAATTTTATTAGACAAACCTTAATATTGTAAGTATGAAGAAAATTCCCACAATTCAATATAGGACAAGTTAAACATATCCTTAGCTCATAATGTTTATAAGGGGACTGTATCTCACAGTTACTATGAGTAACATGTAAATACACCCAATACTTCTTTTCTTTCCCTTCAAATGAAGGATCACAAAAACGAGGTCAACACTGTGGAGGTTGTTCATCATAAAGTATGGATATGATGCAACTTCCTAAAATATTCAGAAAAAATAATTAGAAGGAAGTTTGAATAAGGACTTTAATGTTACATATTGGCCTACTTGAAACATTTGAATATTCGAATTTATTCAAACCAATTGTCCATAACATTCGAGTGCATATCATTATGAACTTGTTTATTATAGATATTAAGCATATAAAAAAGTTCAATAATCCTGTATAATAGAAGTAGGAGTATATATGATATGAAACAGTATTAGAATAAAAAGAAAGTAAAGACAATACATAATATTTTTATTTGGAAATTTTTTTTTGGATAAAAAACCTACACAATAAAATTCTTCACTATTGTAAAAATTCAACCATTCTCCAATACAAAAATGAATTTCTTATTTCTTACTCATTATTAAACAATTTTTAGGTCACCCAAAATCAATAATGTGGAAAAATCAAATCTTCTCACAAATCAAATCTTCTCACAAATCAAATCTTCGCAATGTAAAAATATCAAATCATAATTAATGCATTTAAGTGACCAAGATCATTATTTTCCTATTGGCAAAACTCTTACACCTCTTAAAGATGCAAATGCTAGTAAGGAAAATTTTCATATGTGTAGTTGAGATTTGACAATTAGGTTTTAAGAAGGTAAACTATTTTGATAGATTGATTGCGAAATTGAACAGTATATTCAACCTTTAACTTACCTAAACAATCCCTCTTACTAATGCAAAGGTCCAAACATTATAAACCATTTCAATCCAAAACAGACCATGTTGAAAATATAGTGGGTGCCAGCATTATATAATATCACAGCAACCTTATCCATACCCTAAAGCTTATCCTCTTGTACTTGATAATGAGCTTCAAATTATGATGTTGAAATCATCAATTTGAACAAGTATGTTTTTTTGATAGCGACAATCAAAGCGTCGCCACACGTTTTCATTTCCAATGAATCATAGTCGGTGTTGATAGTGGAATTCAAAGGTTGGTCATTTATTGGCAGAGAAACATATTCATCATCCTCTTCACTCACGCGTTTTCATTTCCAATGAATCATAGCCAGTGTTGATTAATATATACCCACATTTATTCCTCTTTGGAATTGAATAATATTACAGCTTTAGTGTAATTTTCCCAACCTGTAACACTGATTTCAATGAAGACATATAATCTTCACAAGGAAGAATGATAAATGCATTAATGCAAACAATAATTAAAATCTAAATGTATTTAAAGCCCATTTAAAAAAGTATTTAGCTACCTAAATTAGTAATTATTCCACAATGGATCCTATGAGAATGAATGTGCTGAAGAAAAGAAAAATCTGAGACGGTTCGATGATGATAACAATCTCACAGTTCTTCATCTGTAAGGGAAGCAGAACAGGAAAATCACCATGTTGTTTACAAGCAGGAGTAAGAGAAACTGCCCTGGTAATTTTGCATGGCCTTTTCTCCTCACAAGACTGCTAAATTGATCTACATAGCAAAGAAGAAGGATCATTATAGAGATTGAACCAATGCCCACATCAAAGAAGAATTTCATGAATAACAATATTACAGAAGTTACTGCTGCCTCGAATCTTGTTGATTGTCTAGGATGTTAGATGTGTTCAATGTGATCTATCAAAGATGTCAACTGCTGCAGTGCACTGGAGAAGATTTATTTATATCTATAGGGGACTATAAAATGTATTACAAAAATATTTATTTTTTTCTTCAGTTTATAATTGGTGATTTACCATGATCATTTTTAATTTAATCAAGAAGAATTATTGTTTATATAAAAGTTCTTAGTTCATTCGTTTATATATATTATGATGGATTGAATTCGTACATGTAGAAAAATTTACTTAGATGTGCTTTCTTATTAATTTTAAATTTAATTATTTACTTATTTACTACATAAATTCAGTAGACGACAAATTCCATTCCCTGTTCAGGGTTTCTATATAAAATTCAATAAACTCGATGTTTTCGTTCCCTGTGCAGAGCTTCTGTTTTATTTGTTCATGCATAAAACATATGGCATCATATCCACTATTTCTCCTTATTTTCAAAGGGAGCCTAGACAAAATGGTCAAAAGAACGTCCATTTAGATTTATAAAAACAATGTGAGACACAAGTAGAGAGTATTTTTGTTCACAAATTTATATTTACTCTCCTGTGGTTTATTCCTTTCTACAACCACCGAAGCAACCATAATTAATCACATAAGGTTTTCATATGTGGTTAAATTAAGTACAAAAATATTGAAAAAATTATGAGAGAAGATTTGCCTTAGAGATGAATGTTGGGACTTAGGTGCGTTATTCACATGTGGAGAGTTTCTGAAGAAAGAGTTTATCTATAGATTGGCAAGCAGCTATTAGAATGCAATATTGTATGATGTAGAGAGTTTTAGATGTTGAGGTATAACATGCATGCATGTTTACATGTGGTGATATTTGGGTGGCAACCACAAATCATTTGGAGAGCTCATTACCATAGTGTTATTAGGAACATGGATGGCAATGTGGGTGCACTTGTGGCAAAGTTGGAGTTTGTGCAACATAATCCAAGGACATAGTGATGTTCAAGAGGATATTCTGAGGTACCAAAAGCAATTAGAAATGGTCAAATGTTTGTATATGCTATGGCAATCTTGAAGCTAGTTGTGGTGGCTATACAGAAAGACATGTATGTGCATCGGCATTGTTTAGTAAGAAACTATTAATTTTTAGTGTACATCAATGACTACATATACATAATGATTATCCACATGGAGACATCATTAGTGATATGTATGACATGCTGACATCATGGTAAGGTCAATATGCAGTTGTGCAATTCTTAGTATTCCATAGGTTGGTTGGATAGTTAGATGGTTGGTATGAACCATTATGATGTCTATTTGTATCTTCTCATGTGAATGTGTCAAGGATGAATGGTACTAGATAGATTGTTAGGATATGGTTTAGACATTGAAAGGTTGATTGCAAAAGAAAGGTGTGTTGCAATATTGTACATTGAGACTCTATAAGATACTAGTGTATTGAATCTTTGGATTCTAAATAATATAGTAGTGACTATCTTTTGGTTGTGGGTTTTCTCCCATAAGGGTTTCCCATGTAAACATTGGTATCTCATGTAATCTTGTGTTTGCATATTGTTCCATGTACTTCTACTAATATTGTTAGATAGATCGATTAATATTGTTTATTATTTTTCATCACATAATCTTATGTGTATTTATCCCAATATATTAGTCATCTATAATAGGGGTATTTGATCCCCAACATTTTCTATCAAAGCATGCTACATGTTATATGACTTGTTTAAGCAATGACCACGTCATTGGGAGACCAAATCGTAATGTGTGTAATGCTAGACCTTGAAATATTAGGTTTGTTACAATTCGTGTATTATTGGTCACAAATAAAAACTTTGAAGCATATTGTGAAAAGACAACGTGGTATTGAATCTATGTCTAGCACATCAAGGTCTAAGATTGAATGATTTAATGGATAGAACTTTGAACTATGGAAGTTGAAAATGGAAGATCTTCTAGTGGAGACAGATAAGTTGGATGTAGTATCTTCTTTAGGTAAACTCACAAGTATGTCTAATGAGGACTAGGTAAAATTGGATAAAAAGGCTAGGAGTATTATCCAATTATCTCTTACAGATTTTATGCTAATGAATGTGTTTAAATAATCAACTACTTATTCATTGTGGAATAAGATAGGTATATTTTATGAGTTGAAGAGTGTTGTTAATAAACATGTCTTGAAAAAGAAGTTGAATTCTCTAAAAATGAGAGAACGAAACTTGGTAACTAGTCACCTAAATGTTTTCAATTTGATTATTTGTCAACTTGTGTCAATGGGAGTCAAAATGGAGGAAGATTATATAAATCCATTATATTATTTTGTTCTTTACCTAATTTGAATGGTAAAAATTGATAATGTCAATTAGTAATAATGTTTTATTAAAACTAGAGAATGCCATAGGCATTTTGTTAAGTGAAGAGATTAGAAAGACTTCCGGGGATGAAACCTCTCTTGATGCCCTAGCTGTTAAAAATAGGTCTAAGGAGAAAGGGGATAAGAAAAGAATGGAGATTAAAATTCCAAGGAAATGGGCAAGTCAAAATGTCCATTTAAATCAAAAGTAAAATGTTAAAATTATGGAAAAAAGTTCACATTAAGAAGGATTGTAAATCCAAGAAGAAGGATGATTCTTCTAATAGATCCTCAAAAAATGATGAATATGGTAGTGACACTTTCATTTCTATCAATGTCATTGGTGATTACTCTTAGATAATTGACTCAAGTGCATCTTATCATGACATAGGACATAGAGAGTGGCACTTTGAATACACAAATTGTAATGAAGGTCAAGTTTTTATCAATGATAATAGCTCATTAAAGATAGATGGTCAAGGAAAGACAAAGGTAGCCTTCATGGATGGAAGTGTGAGAACGCTCTCGAATGATTTACATATTCCAATTCTAACTTAGAATCTTATGTCTATGTCCAAGATGACTAACTTTGGGATACATGTTACTTTTTATTGTAAAGATTGTAGGTTGGAACGAGGAAACTTGGTGCTTGCAAAGAGATTGTGGCATGGTACTCTATTCATCATGGATGCATCAATATTGTCTAGGTGTGCCAATGTAACTAAATCTAAATTAGGGATGTTGTGAAATCTCAGGATGGGTCATCTAAGTGAAAAAGGTTTAAAAAATCAATGAGTAAACATATGGTGGATGCTTTAGAGGACATGAGAAATGTTTCATATGTCAATGTAGTAGGAAGTCTTATGTATGTAATGGTCTACACAAGACCGGACATTGCCAAAGTAGTGGATGTTTTGAATAGGTTCATGACTAAGTTGGGTAAGGAACATTGGACATAGGTAAAAAGAGCATACAGGTACTCGAGAGGAAATTTAGATTACTATTTGAATTAGCATAGTATTAATTATGTGGGTAAAGTGTTGAACATAAAAGAATTTGTGGATTCTAGTTGTGGTAGAGATCTAGATAACTAAAGGTTGACTAGTGGTTATGTTTTAATTTTGTTTAGAGGTGCAGTTAGCTAGATGAGTAAGTGAATTTAGATAGTTGCACTATCCACAAATGAAATAGAATACATAGTTACAATGCAAGCAAGTGTAAAGAAGTTGTGTTGTTTAAAAGATTATTTGATAGTATTAGTTTTAAGAATCATACAATGTTGATTGTTTATTCACAAGGTGTAATTTATCTAGAAAGAAATCTTATTTACCATGCTATAACTAGGAACATTGATGTGAAAATAATTTTCTAAGAGAAATGGTTGAAAGGTTAGGAAAGTACAAATGGAGAAAATTGGCACTCAAGTAGATGTTGTTGATTCTTTAACAAAACTTGTAAGTACTATCAAGTTCTTGTGGTTTATCAATGATATGTGTCTATCCCATTCCCATACATGAGGTTAATTCATTAGGTTGTATATTGCACTCTCTCATATGGAATGTTGGAAATTGGGTGTGTTATTCACCTACGGAGGTTTCCTGAAGAAAGAGTTTATCTATAGATTGGTAAGAAACTACATAATGCATTATAATATGATCTAGCGAGTTTCAAATGTTGTAATATAACATGCATGTATTTTTACATATTGTGATGTTGTGGTAGTAAATGTAAGTCATTTGCAGAACTCATTACTACATACTGAATTTAGTGTTCCTGAAAGCATGAATGACAATGTAGGTGCACTTGTGGTAAAGATGGAGTTCATGCAACACACTCTAGGGACATGGTGATGTCCAAGAGGACATTTTGAGGTGTCACAAGCAACTAAAAATTGTTAGATGTTTGTATATGTTATCATAATCTTGAAGCTAGTTGTGGTGGCTATACAGGAAGACATATACTCACTAATAATGTTTGGTAAGCAACTATTGATTCTTAGTGTGTGGAAGTGGCTACATATGCATGGTCATTATCCACATGGATACAACATGATTAATGATATTTGTAACATGCTAACACCATGGTACTGTAAGTACAAAAAAGGTTCACAAGCCTACATGGCAGTCTGATGATGATCTGGAGTCCTAATCATGTACATGTAAGCATAAATTATATACCTCTTCATAGATTTTTTTTGGTGACATGTTTTTGAATGTTTTTCTTTTTGTTTTTTCCTCTCTAACCTTCAATCTAACCTTTTAAGGTCTTCACAATCTTTCTTGTTGTCCACCTAACCCATTTTTGACAAACCACCCCTATCACTTACCAAACCTGACAACATGGCTAATGAACCTCTCAAGAGGGTAAATTCACTTCTCTTGAGGGTTTATTTCATCTCTCATTCTTCCATAACCATCCAATTGACCTTCCAAGGTCCCACATACATCCTAACCACTTGCTTAGTCCATTCTAGCTGGATCACCCCTATAACTTGTAGGATCTTTCGGGGAGATCCTACAACTAAAGTGGGATCTTCCAGGGTAATCTTCCCTACTAAAAGGGGTGACGCAATTCCCAGGTGTGCTTTTCTCCATTTGTAACCTTCAAACTCACTTTCCCACCTTCTAACTACTTTTCCAAGCCATTCAGCCTAGGTAGCCCCTTTTTCCTTTAGGATCTCTAGGGGTAATTTTCCTTTCTAAAAGGAGTGACCCACTTCCCATAAGGGGTGACCCTATAATATTTTCCATGCTTGATTTCTTCAAATTTTATCCTGATTTGACTCCATTTTATCCCTTGTTTACAAGCCTCTTCTTGCATAACCAATTGATCATTTCCCTTAACTATTTTTAGATTCCCTGTCAATCTATTATTATCTCCCAATCACTCTATTGTTAGCTCTCAATTAGTGTTTTTTTTAATCTTCTAATCAAGCTTCTATGATCTCCTCTCCAACCATTGTTCACTTCCTATCAAATCTAGATCACTCTTTAAACAATCCTCATTAACTCCCCAATTGGCACCACCTCTTGTGTGGATTTTAAACCTATTAATACCCCCCTCCTTTATGCATTTGAGGAGGAAAAATTCATTACTACATTGTTGGCTTGCTCAAGCATTTGCAACTCCATAGCATTCTTATGCTCTACGCAAGACCTTGTGTGCCTTTTATTTCTACAATGTCTTCAAAGATCAAGCCATTTATGTTTCCATAGCATGCTTATGGTTATTCAATTTCTTTTCAATTTTCATAGCTTCAAGACTCAAGCTATTTGCTTTCCATATCCCCATTTTTGTTGATAACTGAGAGGGGGGGGTGAATTAGTTATCCTAATATTTCTACTTTTTGTGCTTTCTTAACAGTTAATGCAACATCAGATCAAATAAGCAAGCATAATCATGAAATAGAAATAACACCAATACACATGACACAATGATTTTGACGTGGAAACTCTATTAAGGGAAAAACCACGGGGTGATTAACCCAAGATATTATTCTCTGTTAGAAGAATAGAAGATACAAAATGGCACTTGCCAATTAGGGCTCACTGCCCGAGCACACTGCTCACAAGAGGCTCACTGCCTATAAAAGACTTACTGTCTACAAGAAGAAAACTTGAACTGATGAGAAGCATCCACACATGCTGAAGTTTAGTTCCAGTTAAGCTTGATAGACTGATTTGCTGCACTTCATTCTTACTCTCTTTAAGTGCTACTGTCCTCTTACATTCTGAATCTGTTTTTCTGCCTTTTATGCTCTTCTTCTACTTTTACTCACACTTTTATACACACACCACTTCCTTTCACATCTAAATCCATCTTGTATATATATATCCGCACAAGTGATTTCAACACTTTTCTAGTCGGCATCCGGAATAGTCAATATTATCTTAAACTCTGGTCTGTCGGATGAATCCTTGCATACCAAGTAATGTGGATCAAGAATATGGTTGTAGAATTCTTCAATCATGTCAGCCAATCATGAATGATACCTCAAGAAACTTAGTCATTAGCAATATCTCTTCCAGATTTGGGTCTGACACTCTGCCAGTACAGTTCTTCCTCTGTCTACTCTGTCAAACAGGAACCCAACACTCAAGTGCTCATATCTCTTCACCCTTCCATCACCAGAGGCTAAATCCTTGGAATATATTAGTCAAGGTACTTCTCTTGACTTCCCCAAATCTGCACTTTACTAAAATACTTCCTCTGAGAGATCCAGACCTGACTGTCGGACCTTGCTGACTGCTCTATTCTTGCTTACCAGATCATAACACTTCTTCAATCTAACTTTCGGTAGAGACTCATCATGTATTGCGGATGTGTGAGATAACCTTTGTTGCCATCAATGACAACATTCATGAATCCATATAGTGTCTCTTGCCAACAATCTCCCCCTTTGTCATTGATGGCAACACTTAGTTAAAAATGACTAAGTGTCACACTATACTCCCCCTTGGCTGATGCTCTATCTCTATGTACATTTTCTGGAGCTCCTCCTTAGCTAGATTCCTCATTTTTCACTGCTCATTACTCCCCCTTTGACATCAATGGCAAAGGGTGGGGTCCACACACCAAAATTTCAAAAATTAATCTATACTTAGCCGCATAAGTATATCATCCAGTTGTACTCTACATATACTTTTGTATGTCTGCAAAAGTGTTTTTCAATTGTACAACTTCGATTGCCCAACTCAACTTCATCCTGTCCAAAATTGATATGTGACCACTCAACAGGAATGCAAAAGCTTCTGCCTTCTTCAGATCTGTTGGATCATTTGTCTTGGCTATGGTTTGAGCATCACTTAGGGCCTCATGCATAGTCTCCAACTTAGGAATGATTATTCTTCTAAGTTCATTTAACTTGCTGATTCTGTTTTTCTTTTATTTCTCTAGCTTCTTAATTTCATCCAAGACTGCAATAGTTTGACATTCTTGATTTACTATGGATGAGGTGAGTGGATCAAAATTTTGAGAAAGTTTTGTTAGTTTGATCTCCTGTTCTTTCATTTTCTTCTCAATCTCCATTATTGCTTTGGACCATGATAGACAAAATTTATATATTTCCCCGCCATCTTTAAGAGCATTTTCTAAGATCTTTATCCCTATATCCATATTTCTTCTATCATTTGATATTAGACTTAGTACTTTAGAGAATCTTTTATCCAAAAACTCTTTCCAGACCTTCTCCTCAGCTGATTTCTCTAAGGACTCAAAATGAGTGTTGACTGAACTAATAAGAGACTTAAGATTACCTGATGAGGAAGCCAATGAATCTTTTAGAAAGGATGGCATGATATTTTCAAGCACACTGGATGCATCTTCTATTAGCTCACAGTCTTCCATGTGAGACTTTAGGAGTTTTTCTTTTGCCTTTGCATTTGCAAATGAAGCTATCTTCATTGTTTGTATCGGGGAAAGAGAATCAAAATCAAATGGTCCTAGTAGAAGTTCTGGTTCATCAATTTCCATTGTCTCTTTGTTTAGGAAATCTTTGACAATTTCTACAGTGTCTCTTGCCGGAGACAAAGTTTTCTTTTCTTCTACAGTCTTAGAGCTGTCATCTTCTTTTCCCTTTACTTCTTTTTATTTCTCCTTTATTCTTTCTTCTCCTTTGGATCTGGAGTCAGCAGGGGAAACCAGAGGAGTAATGTTTTTTTGTTCATGAGCCACCTCTTCCGGAGCAGAGGATTCCAAGCCCTTATCTTTACCTTCATCGGTGTCCATTACTTCTTTTGTCATTGCCTTAGTAGATTCTTTTTCAACACTTGTAACCGAGGGATCAACACCCAAGTCCTCTATAATAGGAATGTTGAATCTTGAGTATGCATTCCACAGGATTTCTTCTGTTTCTTTTGCCACTTTATCAATTTCTCCAAGCATGAGCTGATTCATTCTAGTCTTACTCCGGAACTCATCCTTGCAATCTTTGAAGATCATATCCATTTGTTTTGAAGTAATTGAAGGGTAGAGTTGAATAGCTATCTGTTCTCTGATTTCTAAGTCCTTAGCCTTAGCATTTTCTTTTCTCACTTCAAGTTCCTCTTCCAAAATTTTAGGAATTAGAGAAATTATTTCAATTAAGGCTTTATTGTATGTGTTTAAGTACTTAACTGTGGCTTCCTCCAAGATTTTTCTATCTGCATTATTATATGCATCATAGAATTTTGTTATTGGTTGCAAGTTCCCATCCATAGTAACATCTTTAACTACATCATCTAGGGATAGTGGGCTTTTCAACAAACTTTTCTGCCTCTGCCACCTTATCTGCACTGGATACTTTCTTCTTCTTCTTCATCTTCTTGATCTCTTCATCAGATTCTGTCTCTTCTTCATCTTTCTGACTGATATAAGACCTTGTGGCCTTTGTCTTAATTCTTTTCTCTACTTTACCGGATGATTTTGCTTCCAGTTTTGATGTCTTTGAGCTCTTGTCAATGGTAGGAGCGGACCTCTTAGAGGATCTTGTCCAGGTGGGGGCTTCTACTGGACCACTTTCCTTTTCAGCACCTTCCTTCTCTTTCTTTGCTCTTTCCATCTTCTTCCTGTTTGCATCAAGTGTTTCTTTTGATATGCCAAATCTTTTGGCAACATTCTCAACTTCTTTTCTCACTTTTCTCTTTATCTTCGGTTGTCTTAACTCCACATGGATCTTCACACTTAATTCTTCAAAGGTTCCAAACCTTTCTACCTTGGGATCCTTTGGTTGACTCAACATGTGTTGAACATGTAGCTCCACGATGTTCTCATCCACCTCATACCCCATTGGCATGATCCATACTGTTCTTGGTTCCACTGCCTCCATTAGACACTGATCAGTCTCTACCATAAAGCATACTGTGTCTTTGTATTTCCCAACTAGAGATTAGGGAATTCTCTCTCTAGATTGCATCATGTTCTGAAGGTTTTTGAAGAAACCCCAGAGAGCTAAGTTTTGTGCTTTGTCGTCACCAAGTCCATACAAATAATCCCTGATTTGTATGGCAACCGATCTGTCATTCTGCCATACCCATCCACTGGATCCGGGTAGCTCATTCATAAAGTAGAAGAATAGACAAAGTATTAGGCCACCAAATTTGAAGGAGTTCTTCTTGTCCTTCTTTATCTTTTGCAGGTTTTCCAAGAGTTGGTTTAGAAGGAGCTTAGAAAGGTCGTAGTCTACATTTTTCCTCAACATTTCATAGGCAGTGTAGACAGCAGTTCCATGTATTAAATTCTCCCTGCTAGAATGATATATCTTGTAGCCGATGATCATGGATGCAAACTTGACATCCGGATCAGTGATGTCATCTATTGTCATTGCTCTTTTGTCAAACCTAGATCCAGTAGCCTCACTTACAGTCAGATTCTTGATTGATTTGAGAATAGGTATCCCACTAGATGAGTGCAAACCAGTAACTACCCTAATGGCATCTTTTGCGATCTTGAATGGTCCATTCAATCACATGAAGTTGTCATGTATTCTGCTCAAGACATACTAGACCCATTCATCCTCAGCAAAGCAGGGGAAATGTATACACTGTGCAAAGTGCTTCTCTCGAAGGGCCTTGTATTGGGGTTTGAGCTCAAATGAATCATCTATTAGTTGTTTATGGTAGATATCCCTCAATTTGGACTCTCCAAATTCTTCAATGTTTGTGTGAATGTAAACCCTAATATCTTCTGTATGCAAGACACCATGCGGAACACTGGAAAATGCTCCTAGGGGATCTGCTTCCAAGGATTTGTAGGGATGTTTCTTAAATTTGGGGTGAGGCATATCAGTGATCTTCGCGATATTCAGAGTAGATTAAAAAGATTTGCAGAGAGATATTTAAGAATGGGAAATACCTTTTGCGCTTCTAGGTTTCATGGAGTGAGCCGGATCGATTTCTGGATGAATCGACTTCTGCAAGTGAACTTTGATGGGGCTTTGAGGAAATTTATTTCAGAGCTCCTCTTTTCTTCTTCTTAAATGTAGAATGAGAAAATGATTAATAAGAAGAACCCTTATATTACTTCGCAACCCTAATACCAAGTTGCAATAAATGCTCGACCTAAGTCATTCCGGTTTGCCTTATTCAGATGACTTGAAGAATCGGATCAATCTTGATCTAAACATCGTGCGGATCTTCCAAATCTTAACCATAGTTTATTTAGATGTTTCTCTCATGAACCCTTTAATCCGCAACTCTCCTTGTGCTAGTTCCGGCACCAATTGACTGGCTGGGGGAAAATGGTTTTCTTTGTGTCTCCCCTTGAGCGAGAGCTCACTTTTTAATTTTTGAAAGGAATATCAGCACCAGAGTCTGGTGCGGATCCATCCCCTACATTCTCTGTACTTTTCTTCACCCAAATCTTGTTCATCTCACCTTGAACTTCATTCACATTCACTTTTTGTTTTCCCTTATCTTGATTCTGATTATGATGTACCGAACCTCTTTTGTCCTGATTCTTACTTCTACAAAATTTTGCAATATGACTAGATCTATTACAAATTTGGCAAACAACCTTTCTTTGCATATTTGATTGATATCCTTTTGATCTACATTGATTAGCCATATGACCCATTCTATTGCATGCAAAGCATCTACCATTGAATGAATTGTTCATTTGCATATTTCTGCATTCGTGAGATTTGTGACCATACCTTTTGCAGTTGAAACACTATCCGGAGAAGGATGTATTAGTCTGATTCATTCTCTTTCTGCACTGATTAGCTTTATGACCAAAGTTATTACAGTTGTGGCAGTATCCATTGAAGGATGGATATCTTTGAGCATTAGGCTGCCTTACCGGAGGTCTTCTAGGCCTGTTCCTTGGATTTTCTGATCCAAAATTCTTCTGACCAGATCCAGAGCTTTCACCTTTTTCATACCCCAGGCCACACTTGTCATCTACCCTCTTTTGGCTCTCAAGAAGAACTTCAAGTTGAGCAGAGCTTATCTTGAATTTCTCTTTGTATTCATTTGTTGTTTGAAGATCCCTTTTGAGCAAACAATTCGATCCTCAAGTTTTTCTTCATTATCTTTAGCATCTTCAAGATTAGATTCAAGATGTCTGATTATTCTATCCATCTTGTGGTAGTCTTCTAATTTTTCCTTGAGAGATTGTCTTAGGTCATCTTCAAATTTTCTTCTTTCTTCAATTTCTTGGGTGAACTTCATAACTCTTGATTCCATTTCATGTCTTACCTTGATGATTTCTTTTGATAACTTTTCACATAACTTGGTTTTCTCTTTCAGATCTCCATTTGTATCATTGGCTTCACCTTGACTTGCCAATTGCTGAAGTAGCTCCTTTCTCTTTTTCATAGAGAGACTCAGTTTCTCTTTTAGTTCTTTTATGAAATCATCAGCCTGTTTGAGTCTTTCCTTCAATTCATTAACTTTAGAATTTGACTGCTCAAGATCATCAAGGGCAGACTTAAGTTGCTCCCTTATACCATACACATCCATTTGAATTCCCAGATCTTCCTCAAGTTGTTAGGCTCTATTGGGAGGAACTTGGCTCTGATACCAATTGTTGATAATTGAGAGGGGGGGTGAATCAGTTATCCTAATATTTCTACTTTCTGTGCTTTCTTAATAGTTAATGCAACATTAGATCAAATAAGCAAGCATAATCATGAAATAGAAATAACACCAATACACATGACACAATGATTTTGACGTGGAAACCCTGTTAAGGGAAAAACCACAGGGTGATTAACCCAAGATATTATTCTCTGTTAGAAGAATAGAAGATACAAAATGGCACTTGCCAATTAGGGCTCACTGCCCGAGCACACTGCTCACAAGAGGCTCACTGCCTACAAAAGACTTACTGTCTACAAGAAAACTTGAACTGATGAGAAGCATCCACACATGCTGAAGTTCAGTTCCGGTTAAGCTCAATAGACTGATCTGATGCACTTCATTCTTACTCTCTTTAAGTGATGTTGTCCTCTTACATTTTGAATCTATTTTTCTGCCTTTTATGCTCTTCTTCTGCTTTTATTCGCACTTTTATACACACACCACTTCCTTTCACATCTAAATCCATCTTGTATGTATATCTGCACAAGTGATTTCAACACTTTTCTAGTCGGCATCCGGAATAGTCAATATTATCTTAAACTCTGGTCTGTCGGATGAATCCTTGCATACCAAGTAATGTGGATCAAGAATATGGTTGTAGAATTCTTCAATCATGTCAGCCAATCATGAATGATACCTCAAGAAACTTAGTCATTAGCAATATCTCTTCCAGATTTGGGTCTGACACTCTGCTGATACAGTTCTTCCTCTGTCTACTCTGTCAAACAGGAACCCAACACTCAAGTGCTCATATCTCTTCACCCTTCCATCACCGGAGGCTAAATCCTTGGAATCTATTAGTCAAGGTACTCCTCTTGACTTCCCCAAATCTGCACTTTACTTAAATACTTCCTCTTAGAGATCTGGACCTGACTGTCGGACCTTGCTGACTGCTCTGTTCTTGCTTACCAGATCATAACACTTCTTCAATCTAACTTCTGGTAGAGACTCATCATGTCTTGCGGATGTGTGAGATAACCTTTGTTTCCATCAATGACAACATTCATGAATCCATATAGTGTCTCTTGCCAACACATTTTGGCCATGTTGCCAAGAGGAGGACCTTGCTACTACAAAGGAAGAGATAGTTACCAAAAAGGACCTCTGAGGACTCACACCAAGCACTACTACTTGATTCAATTAGGTTTTTCATGCTTTTGTAATAATTTAGAGAATCAAATCTTTCTCTTAGCAAAGTAAAACTTTATTTTTCTTTCTCTTGAGAGGTAGTTTTAAATTGCTTCCATAGATGAGATTTGCTTTTTAATTTCTTAGATAATAGATTTACTTGTTTTCCTAGGTTAATTTCATTTTCTTGTTCTTATATTTAATTGCAAATTTTATTTCATTACATTTCAAAATTAACCCACAAAAGCATACAAAAACATAGTTTAGATCTTGCATAGAAAAAACATATAGCTTACATACTTTCATAGTGATTAAATTATTTGAAATTCAAAAAAAGAAATCAAAATTTGTTTTTTATTCATAGAAAACACCAAAAACATTAGAAAACACAAAAAGAAAATCAAGAGATCAAGCAAACCCTCAATTTCATCATGAGGTCAACAAATTCAATGAAGTTAATAAAACAAATCAATGCAAACAAGTTTCTCCCTTTTGTCCAGCATTCAATGTTTAAAGGCATTAGGGAAGATTGGGTGAAATTTGTATTAGAAAATATTAGAGAGAACATCCCTCAACCAATTCTCATTCAACAAAACACAAAATAAAGAAGAGAAACCAAAGAACATCAACAAAGAATCATCGATCAACAAGGGCTCATATAACAATGCATGTAAAACAAAGAAAGGAGGTTAGATCACCTTTGTATCATAAATGAGAAAAATAGTCTTCAAGATAGGCTTACAAAAGTGACACTTTTGGTCATATTATAATCACAACCACAATAGCCATTGAACATTTTCATCAACATCACAACATTTGTAACAATTTCAGCCAAACAAACACATCCATACATCATATAATCAACCCAACCAAAATCCATGACATTCTAGTAGGCTCATGAATAGAACAATCCCCTAGTTAGACATCCACTCGACTGGCTCTTGCCACAAGAGTGGGAGTGACTAGGCCATAATGGATAGCAAGGATACAATTCACATGTTTCATATTAGAGTCTGACTCACCCATGTCATGTCTGAATCACATTCTAAATAACACACATTTTGGTGAACCAAACATGAAGGGTAGATCCTCTTGGGATGGGATTTTTTGTTTCCACACATTTCTTCCATTTCACTTTCATCTTTCACTTCCATGCTCATTTAATTCATTTTATGATGTTTCCCACACACCCAATATAGGACAAATTAACATAAAGTTTAGGGGAATGTCCCCTCTAATGAAACTGGAACATCTTTAGATTCAATAGCTCTGATCTCAAATCAATTAGACTCTCATGACTCAAATTCAAGGGTATCAAACAAGACCCTTGCAACTTCTTGGTTTTTAATAACTCCACATGTGAAGGCACAAACATTCAACCTAATCAAATCAAAGCACACCAAGTGAATATTCAATCTGAGATCCATCAACAAGATTGACCCATAACAAGCCATAGGAAATCAAGCACCCAAATGGACAACAAGGTGAGATATCAAGAAAAGATCTTGCAAGAAGCTCAAGAGGCACAAAAATCCCTCTATGTAGCACATCAAGATAAAATATCTAAAGCATGTCAAGTGTCATAAAAAAAAACAAATGGAGCCACTCAAACCCTAATGTAAAGTGATACATCACAAGGTGAAAAACACAAAGAATAGAGGAAGCCTCACTCACAAACCTTATAGCAACCTTCGTCCAATGGGTCAAGACCCTTGAGGATAGAAGTGCTAAACAATATTGCCAAAACAAAATTGAGGAAAAAAATAGAGTGCAAAAAAATTCTTTCATTGACAAAATCAAATCAAACTAGGGGGTAACCTAAAATCCCCCTCATCTAACCATTCCCACAACATGTGTAATGAAGCATCCATCCCTCCTTTTCCCTCATCATTCAACATGGTGAGTTTTAATCAAACAGGTGGGATTCTTATGATGCAAAATCAACCAAAAACAATCCCATCCAATTTTTAAAATATAAGCATGCATCCATCTAGTTTTCCAACTCTCTCCATATATCAACAATCTAGCATACCCTTTCAACAAGAGCAACAAGCTCCACCTATAGGGATAATGTGTGGAGGAACAAGATCCTCTACACATAACCCCCTCTTAGGAACATACCTTGAGTATTTAAAGGAGCCTCTTGACTATAACATTTATCATTTCATACTACCACATCCTCTCCCTAACTTTCCAAAATTCAAAGGAGAGGGTCAATCTAACTTGCATATCAAAGCCTACATCATAGTAGTGTAGGAACTCCTTCCTTGGGATGGTGTGCTGGTAAAAAAATTTCTTAAGACTTTGGAGGGTGTCACATTGGATTGGTACTATCGACTTCTATAAGCATTAATCCACTTATTTAGGAAACTCATCGATCAATTTGTGGCTACCTTTGACATAAAAAACCTAGTCAAGATAGAAATACGAGAGTTTTTAATGATCAAACAAGAAACCAATGAGTTGATCACACACTTTATCATATGATAGAGGAAAGTTCTCTACTCTTCAACTAGTGCACTAGACATGGATTAGAGGGAATTCTATGATCTCTTTTTACATGCTCTCAATAAGGACATAGGAGTCCAAAAACTCCCTTATAAATCATATGAAGAAATGCTTGAAAGTTCCCTTAAAATTGATTAAGCTACTATTGATAGAAGAAGAAGGGAGTATGATGTCAATGGAAATTTGGTAAACCATGATAGAAATAACAAATAATCAACAAATAATCAAAAAATAGATGGCTCAATAGACATTTCACCATCCAAGAAAAAAAACTATGATTACAATAGTTATACAAGTTTGGGGATCTAAATGTCAACAATAATCCCCCAAGATTCAACAAACAATCATACAACAATCATCATAAACCTCAAAATTACAATCATGATAAATATTGCTCATTTCACAAGAGAAGGGGGCATGATATACAATTATGTCAAAAGTACCATCACTTCATATCAAACCTCCCAAAAGATCAACCATTCATGGTCACATACTCACAAGATAAAGGAAATAGTCCCAAAATTTGTCAAAATACCTTTGATCAAAACATCCTAGGCCTTGCAGAATTAGACAAAGATCTATACATATGTACTACCCAAGGACCAGAATGACTAGATGACACCACTAGTGATTCAAATTTTTCTTACATGCTATAACTTATCAAGAGTTCTCCTATGTACAAGAATGATCTCCTCGATGCCTTAGATCTAGGCAATCTAGTTCAAAACACTCCAAACAAAAAGTGTTCTTCCACATTTGATTTCAAAAAATTACCCTTAAATGATGACATAGATAAACAAGGCGATGTCCCCCTCTATCTAATATTCCAAGTTCAAGAATATTCCACCGAACATGTAATGATCAATGACGGGTCTGAAATTAACATAGTTCATTTCTCTCTCCTTCAAAGAATGGGTTATAATGAAACTCACATCACAATCTAGAAACTTCCATCTGTTGGTCATGATGTTAGTCATTCGCAAACATAGAATAAAAGTTACACAACAACCTTTACTCATCTTGAAAGATACGATGAATTCAGAGAATTCATGATCCCAAGTCTCCGTTGATTAGGTCTTAATCTACTGACGTTACTCAGTGGTTGATGTGTGTTGCTGTTTTCCATTCAGGGGCCTTACGTATTTCTGCAAAGTTCATCATCATTCTTCAAATATCCTACTCTATATGCTTGCTCTGCATAAATCTCCAACAATTCTACCTCTGCACTGTGAATTTAGTCAAATAATGTGCCTACAGGCTGATATTTGCATGATTTCTACCATTATTTATGATTCTTTGCATGATATTTTCAATACTACATGCATTTAACTCAAATATGCTAATGATTTTCAGTTACCTACGGGATTTCAGCATATTTCTCTGTTCTACTTGTTATTTATCATGATTTGCAGTTATGGTGATGAATTTATGAAATTAAAAAAAGGAAAAGGATTAAAGAATAAGATTCCCAAAACTACTTGACTTAGATCACTGATCCACATACAAGCTCCCATACATGCAATGAAAAGAAGGAAACTAGAATCATACTTCACCAGGACATTCCACAAATCCGCATGATCTAGTGCAAATCTTCAAAGGAAAAGTTGATAACAACATGTAATGAAATGAAAGCGCTTCTAGTTGAACACAGCATTCACCAGTACATATCCAGAAACCAACAGAAAGATTACGTAAAATTTACAATCAGGATGTAATCTGAAACTTCATATCCATTCAGTATGCTCAAGAACAGGTACATTTACAGTAATCTGAAGAAAGAACCTTGACATTTCAACAATTCTATCCTCATTAGTCTCAGTAATCCGATCTCCTAATTGATTCTACAGTAATTAGCCTTAATGCGCCAGATGCGTCTGTGTATTTTATTGTATCTCTTAATGTCTCAGGCTCTGGCCTTTATATAGAGCAAATGCCAGAAAACAGTTACAATGATCCAAGGATCAGGATCCTCTCACAATAATCAACGGTCCAGATGAAAAGCACATGCTTCGCCAGTTGGCAAATGTACAGCTGGCACAGAATATTCCAGTATCTTTGATTTGATTCGGTCTCCAGCTGGCAAACAGCATATTTGACAATATCCTCCTCACTTTTGGTTCATGTTGCCTCCATGTGCAACTTTGTAATTATCAGCTTCAGCAGCAGCTCTAACAGCATCATGACTTCCTGCAAATAAACAGACAAACATTAAGTTCATCATCATGTGGAAAAACAACAGGAAGTTAAACGTTTTATTAAACATGCCTCAAAATGTGCAGCTACAGGCAATAGGGCTTCATACCTGTGGAAAATACGCACTAAATGCATAAACAGCGTTAAAAAAACACTCGGGTCAACCATCGTTTCATTTTCCCGCCCATTTCATGTATATCGGGTTCAAATATGATCATGTATGTCAAAATATACAAGGAAATAACCGCTTTAAACAAATTATTTCAAATTTGGCTTTGCATGCTCTGTTTGTATGTTTCGGGTCATCATCATATTCGCATCGGCGTGACCACATATGATCGGGGTGACAAAATTAGACTTGGTCGATGGCAACAGTTATACCGACGCCAAAAATCATGATGATGCCCAACTCTATGTCTTCTATCTAGCCGCAGGATATCATGAAATATGATGCTCCTCCCTTCCGAATGCTCTGATGAAAAGCACATCAGGATGTTTCGCTTCTGCATATTGGGGAAAGAAAGACATCATCGTCATCATCATGTCAAAGGAAAATAGGAGGATTTGGAATATGATCCTGCTGCTGAGGAAAGGAATATGATGGTGACGTCATCGTCATATTCGGGCTTCATTAAAATGCAAAAGATGACGTCACCGTCATGTTTCGTTAAAATCAGGGGATAAATGTAATATCGGGTCACCTAAGGAAGATGATCGGGTGGTGCATGTAATATGACCCCTTTGCGGCCAAGGTAACCCTCTCGAAAGATCAGGATGATGATGATGATCATCATCATATCCGCACTAGGTGATTTAAAATATGATCCTGCTGAATGTCCAGATGACGTCATCAGGATATCCGGGGCTTTTGTTAATCTTAGAACATGACGTCATCGTCATATTCGTGAACCGGATCGTGTTTTGGAAAATATCCTGCCGAAGGAGAAATGTGATGGTGATGTCATCCTGATATTTGCTTCTTCGTTTATCAGGTCGGGATGACATCATCAGGATATTTGCAAAAAGGTTATATTTCTCGGCAGGAGGACATTACGAAATATCAGGTAGACAAACAAGATCATGATGATCTTGACAACATGACTTAGGAATGGAATATCACCCTCCCTTTGAAAGATAGGGTGATCATCATGATTGTGCAAAAAGAGATCAGGAGGATATGAAATATGATCCTGCCTTGAAAGATCAGGATGATGATGATCACTAGGACTTTGACGTGCGTATGCAAATTATGCAGATGGTGGATTTTCTAAGTAGGGTGATATTATAATATCAGCATGATATTATAATATCGGGTGATGTTAAAATATCATGATGCTCACGATGTGCCCAAGGTCATTTGATGAGTAAAACACACTATCACTTAAGATTGACGTCCGAATATTGGGACTGCATGATTTTTATCGGGTGATAGACCAAGATCATGATGATGACCTTTCGCGATACAAAAGACCGCTCGACGAGGAAAACTTACTATGACTTAAAGTTGACGTCTGGATATTTCGACCTCAGGATATTATCGGGGGGCGTTTCAAATATGATGATGATGTTCTTCATACAGCAAAACTGAGTTTATAAAATATGACCCTCTTCTTGCGAATATCAGGTTTGACCAAAACTTTGACTGTGCATAACTCCCTCATATGGACGAATTTTCAAGTGATGTAAAAGGCAAACCTGCATGGAATCTCAAGCTCTTTCTAACTATGAGGTCATAGAAACGAAATATGAACTTTGACAAACTGACCTCATGATGATGACCAACCTCATCCTAACCTTCATGATGATAATGCACCTGACCTATTTTTACCAAACCGCCAGAAAGCAGACAACACAAGCCAAGCCAAAAGTTGGGTCCCTGTTTTGATAATGCAAAATGGGGCGTGTTGTGTAACCACACAACAACTTGCCACCAAAGAAAACAACCAAATTCAAATAATTCAAGTGATGTGATCACATTTATCTATAGTGTTCTAATTCTGTCTATGTGTCAGCATCATAATCCTCTGAATGATAAAATTTCATTATGGTGATAAAGCTAACAAAGGATCAGGTGTGTGCATATGATTAATTATCCTCATCTTGAAAGTAAGTTGAAAACACAAGTAACTGGTGTTAAACTACATAGTTGGGGATCATCCCTCATAGCCAACCTGGATAGAGCCTTGCTGCCAGCAGGCGTCCATAGCCCTGGCAAGGTTATCTATACAATCTCCCTAAGTAGAGCCCCACTGCCAGCAGGCATCTATAGCCCCGGTAGAGTTACTTAGATGGCCTAAGTTTATTGTTTATATATTTTTTTATTTTTATATCTGATATCATCATGTCAGCTCATTTGTACAAGGTATGGTCACTTGCAGCTTTAGGTTGGAGATTGTATTGGTAGCAAGGGAGTCCCTTTAGATTTTTCACTTAACACCTATACTAGTGTGTTCAACAAACCCAAGGCTATTAGGTGTTTCATTGTGATGGATTCACTTTGACCAAGAAGAAGCACCCTGATGAAAAGACATCATAAACCTGATCATGAACACTTCTTAGAATGAATCATAACCTATATTTAAATGTGATCTCATCATCTGAATCCCAACAATTTAATTATTTTCTTAGGGTGATGAAGTGCATCATCCTGACTTACCAGAACAAGGTCCCAACCAACAAAACAACAACAACAACAAACAAACTGTACAAACAACTATACAAATATACAGTATGATACATGTGACTGTGACGAAGTCATTCAGGCCTGGAAATAATGTTTGAGGAATTATCCATTGACTGGCAACGGGACATCCTCACCTGTCAGGTTCTTAAGCCTATAAGTGCTGTCTCCTAAAATTTTAGAAATCTGAAAGGGACCTATCCATAATCTATCAAACTTACCATGATCATCTTTCTTTTCATGGGCTTTATCCCACATCAGGACTAAATCGGATATCCTGAAAGCTTTAATTCTAGCTCTCTTGTCAAACCAGCATTTGACAACAGCCTGATGTTTTGCAAATTGGTCAATCGCTTGACTTTGTTTTTCTTCCAGATGCATCAACTGAAGCAACCTGACTTCCTGTTTATTATCTATGCCTAGATATTCTTGGGCAAACTGCAGAGTAGGAATTTTCAAGTTTACAGGGAGGATAGGATCTACCCCATATACTAGTTGGAAGGGTGAGTTTCCTAATGCAATTTTCATTCTAGTTCTATCTACCCATAAGGCATATTTCAGAAATGAGTTCCATTCCCTGGGATTTTTCTCTATCAATTTTCTTATGATACTCAGTAAATTCTTGTTGGTGGATTCTGCTAATCCATTTCCCTGGGGATAGTAGTTGGATGAGAACTTAAGTATGATCCCATGATCAAAAGCCCAACTTGACAATTTGGCCTTCTTACCAATGCATAAGGAATTCCATACCTGGTGACAATGTTGCTTTCCAGAAATTTAATGACATCATCCGCAGTACAAGTTTTGCTGCTGATAGCCTCAGTCCATCTGGTACAATAATCAGTAATCGTTAGGACATACCTATGGCCTGAGGAAGACGGAGGATTGATCGGTCCTATGAAATCCATGCCCCACTGTGCAAATGGGCGTTCTTCCATCACTGGCTGCAACGGTTGTGCAGCATATTTTTCTCTGTTGGCAGCAACCTGGCAAACATGACAACATTTAACATGATCAGCCGTGTCTTTAAAAATTGTAGGCCAGTAATATCCTGCTCTGAGGATTGCATGTGTTGTGTCTAATGCTGATCCGTGTGCAGTACCAAACTTGTCATGTGACTCTGTTAAAACTTTATTTGCTTCTGGTTTCTCTAAGCATCTCAGGTATATTCCTTCATAATTCTTCTTGAACAAGGTTCCTCCCTTCATCATATACCTCTGGGATCTTATCTTTAAGGCTCTTCTCTATGAGGCTTGCATTCTTGAAGGACATCTTCCCGTGATCAGGATGTGCCTGATGTCTGAATACCATTCCCCATTGTCTTTCTCATTGATCACATACTGCTGACTGATGATGTTTGGATCAGTTTGAGATATCATCTGGCTCAGAGCTTGTCCTCTTACTAGCTTCATTGGTGTGATCTCCATGTCATATTCTTGTAATACAGTAATCCATTTGGCCCTTTTTTCACCAGGTTCACTCTGCATCAGCAGCATCTTTACTGCTACATCTGGTACCACAGCAATCACTTTGCTTCTCAGTATATAATGTCTAAACTTTTTTACTGCTATGACTAATGCAAGTGCCTGTCTTTCAACATCTACATATCTCAACTCAGCATCCCTGAAAGGACAGCTCATGAAAGCAATTGGTTTCTCTTCTTTCTCTTTATTTCTTTGAGTTAACACTGCTGCAGAAGTATGTTCTGAGGCAAATGAGTAGATGTAGAAATCTCTTGTATAATCTAGACTAATGAGGACAGGAGCATCTGAAATAGCCATCTTTATATCTTCAAAGGCAGCCTTGGCTTCTGGTGTCCACTCAATTTGTGCATCTTTTTTCAACATGGCATTTGGTGGTCTAACAATCTCAGCAAAGCCGGTGATGAACTTCCTCACAAAATTTATCTTACCAAAATAAGATTTAAGTTCCTTTTTGCTTCCTGGAAGTTGTAACTTCATAATAGATTCCACCCTGTCAGGATCAATGATAATTCCATCTTCTGTGATTAGGTGGCCTAGTAATTTTCCTGCTGTGACTCCAAATATGCACTTCTTAGGATTCAAAGATATTCCATATTCTTCACATTTCTTCAGTACACTTCTGAGATCAGCAACATGATTTCCTCTTTCCTTGGAGAATACTGTCAGGTCATCCATGCAGATGACTATACATTTTCCTATTAAGCCTCTGAAGGCTATGTCCATTGCTCGCTGGAATGTAGCTCCAGCATTTATAAGTCCAAATGGCATACGTCTATATGCAAAGATACCCCACTTTGAGGTGAAGGCAGTTTTTAATCTGTCAATTTTATCAACCATCACTTGGTTGTATCCTGAAAAACCATCCAAGAAGGACATCATCTTGGCTCCATTCACAATTTGTAGAACTTCATCCAATGAGGGCAAAGGATAATTATCTTTTTCTGATGCTCTGTTCAGGTTCCTAAAATCTACACATAATCTGATGTCTCCATTCTTCTTTCTGACCGGCACAAGATTCGCCACCCAAGTGGAGTGCCTTACAGGAAATATTATCCGGGCATTTAACAATTTCTTGACTTCTTCAAGGATGATTGGTTCAAGCAGAACATTGACTGGCCTCTGCTTCTGTCTGAAAGGTTTTGCATCAGGCTTGAGAGGTATAATATGAGTTATGACAGAAGTGTCTAATGTCTTTAGCTCATCATAAGTCCATGCAATTACATGTATGTAATCCTTAAGGGCCTGAGTTATTCCTTCTAACTCTTCAGGTGTACAAACCTTACCCAATAAGACATTTCTCTTGTCATCAGCTTGTCTAATATTTACCTGTGAATATTGACCTCCATCTGCCTTAGGCAGATCTTTATGTTTAAGTATATTATGTAGATCAAAGGCTCTTTCTAATTCAATCATACCTTTGGGAATTCTGTTGCTAGGCAACTCTAATATCTCATCTTCTTCCCAGACATGATCTTCCATATCATTCTCATCTATAATCTGAGCTTCAAATATGTCTCTGTTTGATATGAAGTCCAGGATGTGCTGATCATCATCAAACACTTGGAGATTAGTCACATTGTCAGGTACTGAAGGTACTGACACCAATTCTACTGAAAATCTCTTCAGACCAGATATAGACAGCGGTTCCAACGTACTGGCGGCCTGGGCAAGTGCATCTGCCCTCTGGTTCTGTTCTCTTGGTACGTGAACGATATTAAAGGCATCAAAGTCTTCAATCAGGTCCCACACACGATGCCTGTAATTTGATAGCTTTCTGTAATTACAAGAGTAAATTCCTCTTACTTGTCTCACAACCAGTTCTGAATCTCCAAAGACATGCAAGATCTTCACTTTCTTCTTATGGGCAAACAACATTCCATGAATCAGAGCTTCATACTCTGCGACATTATTAGTGCAGGGGAACTGTAGTCTGTAAGCTGCTAAGTAGGATTTCCCTGATGGATCAATAAGGTCAATTCCTACCCCGGCACCTTGCTTGGATTTGGATCCATCAAACCTCAGGATCCAAGGCTTATCTTCAGCAGGACATTTGTCTTCAGCAGGATATTTACTTGAACTTCTTTTCTTCTTTGCAGCTCTGGCTACTGCTCCGCCTGATATCCACTTTAACTTGGGGATGTCATCCTCAAGTTTCTTCTTTCCTTTATTTGGTGAGCCTGATGGCTTTTCTGTTTTCTCTTCCATCTCAGTAGGAGGATGATGTTCAGCACATACAGCTGCATGCTTCTTCAAAATATGTAAGCATAGTGAGCAAGTTGTTTCTGAGTGAGGTGCCTCATGCAGCCTACACCAACCTCTAATTAAAACCTCCTGGGGAGATTTACGTTGTTGTGTCATCTTTTCTATTTCTTTTACCAGAAATTCTTCGAACTTCGTCAGGTCACTGCCTTTATCCTCATCAGACAACTCATAATCTGATTCCATGAAGCAATCACTACCAGGAGTGATCTTTTCTTTTCTCATATCATTTATCGGATCCGACACCAGGACCTCTTCTGTTTTCCGGATATGATCTTCATCAGGATCCGTCGGTGCCTCTGTTCCTGCAGAAGACAAATAAGAATTAGTACCATCATCATCATCAGACATAGCACTCACCTCGGAATATGATGATGATGCTTCACTATATGTTTGCTCCAGTATCATCATGTCTAAGCATGGTTCACAAGTCTTTTCTGAATGTGCTTCGCCATGTAATCTGCACCATCCATCAATCAAAATATCATTAGCAGATATATTCAGTAATTGGCAATGTTTTACCTGAGTAGATAAATGCATCTCAAAATCTCTGAAGCGATCTATTTCATTCTCATTATCTGGATTATTATCAAACTCCAGACTTGGCATGTCCTCATGATAATCATCATCATGATGATGATGAACATCCAGCATCAGGATCTCCTCTATTTTAACAGTTTGCGGCCTGATGTGATAAACTCTAGGTTCTACGTTTACATACATGATCTCATTTGTTTTGTTATATTCTGTGATCATATGTTTCATCCTAGGCTCAGCATCAATCCTGATCTGATTAGGTATACCTTTCCATGGTAACCACATGTGACTGAAGTCTGTGGACATATATCTGTTAAGCGTTTTAGACCAATCTCGGCTAAGCAACATCCCATATGTATCAGGTATGTCCACTGCCTGAATGTCAATGTAATACTGGATCCGAGGATCAGATGCTAGCTGCATGTGAATGTGAGTGAGTTCTCCCACTACACTTACTTCTGTCTTGTCCAGTTGAGTGACCTTCTTTAAGGATTTAGCAGGATGCAGTCCTAATGCGTTACATATTGACAAAGGCATAACATTCGTTGAGGCTCCTGAATCAACTAAACAGTTGTGCAAGTTCTTGCTGAACATTCTTATGGTGAGGAGAAACGGAGGTGATTTAGTTTTATCTCTATACAAGGTCATGTGGGAGGTTTCAGCGGCTTGGACTGTAGCTGACACCTTAGACTTGATAGTATTATCTTTAGCAGCATGATCTTTGCCATTGGATTGACTTGAAAGATGATTATCCTCTTTAGGAGCAGCATCATCTAGTGACTTCATGAATGCCCTTTTGATGGCGGGAGTTTTCAATAGCTCAGATAAGGACAGGCTGATCTTGATTTTCTTCATTTCATCAGCCAAATAGCTGACTAACTTGTCAGACTCTTGAGGTGCATTTATGACTTTTGTTACTGTGTTTTGAGGAGACAAGTATTGAGCATTCACCTTAGGGAATCCAGGGTTATTGCTAGCCTTAGGATCAGGAGGTGTGTTGAAGTTGTTTGGAGGTAGAGATGATGTCAATGGACCAGCAGGTCTGTTGGCATTGCTCCTCAGGTTATAATTGTGCTTACCAAGATATTGCTGCTGGTATGCATGTACTTCCTCATGCTCTCTTGCAGGTTCATTTTCATCCTCAAAGGGGAAGACATAGTTTGTTTCAAAGGTTAAGGCAGATTCTTCACATGTCTGATTATAATCCTGATGAGGTTGATTTGTGTACGTTTCTAACACAAAAGCTGAGTCATATCCACAAGGAACTATTTCATTTCCTTCTGCATGAGGTGGATTTCCAGAAGTATTAGACACTTCAGTCTGAAAGATGCTGGTAGCAATCCTAAATTGTGGACAATCTAATTCTGCATGTGCATTTGTATTGTGAATCCTGCACCAATTGGTAAGGGCTGCTTCAGCAAGATTGACTCTGGTAGTCTGTTTGGCTTCACCAGGAGGCTGATTGTCTAGGGGTGATGGTAATGAACTGTTATTTGGCCTAGAGTTCCACACTCTCGGTTGTCTAGGAGGATTATTATTGTTTCCACCATTATTGTTGAAGTTATTGTTGTTATATCCTCTGTCAGGGTAGTTTGGTCTATCATTGGAATAACTCCTATTCTGACCTGACTGCGAATAAAACCCTTGATTTCTCAAATGTGTTACTTCTGTGGTGAGTTTTCTGAGTTGAGCAGAAATTTCTTTGATTTCCTCCTTCTCCTCTTGAGCTTTGGCCACTACATTTTCAGTCTGAGGCTTGAAAAAAGAAGATCCATGGTTGTTGTTGGATAGATCTGTACCCTGAGGTGTCTGAGCATGTGCAGGATATTGTGGCAATTGGCTATTTCCATTAGGAGGAGGCATAATACTCAATGGAGGTACTTGCAAAGGTGCAGGCATGACTGCTAGGGGTATCAATGATCCATTTGGATATTGTGCAGGATATTGTGAAGGATAAGCTGCAGGATATTGTGATTGCATGCCAGGCAAAGTAGGGAATGCTATATTTGGAGTAGGAGCAGGTATCAACTGTTGATTTACCTTGATAGCTTCTTGAAAAGCTCCTGTCAAAGTAGTGATCTCAGGATGTGTTCTCCTGATGAACATGGAAGTTAATGGATCCAGGGCTGAATAATAGATACTCCTAGCAGCAGCATCAGTCACCACATATGGGGCAACTAGCTTGGACAACATTTTTTGAAACCTAGCATTGAAATTGGCAATAGGCTCATTCTCAAATCTTTTGATTGTGGCAAACATGTGGTAATTCATGGATGGATCAATAAGGACTTTGAACCTGTCAACAAAGGCTTTCTCTAAGACAGCCCACGAACCGACAGAAGCTTGGCCAAGACTGATGAACCAATTATAAGCCTCTTCCCCTAGGGAAAAAAGAAATAATCTGCACACCACGTCCTGATGTTCTATTCTGGCTCTACAGCATGCTTCTTTAAATGTCCTGATATGATCATCAGCATCTTGATAAGGATGATACCTTGCACAAAGTTTGTCCGGATTCTTTGGTAACTCATGATATGCAGTAAAAGTCAAGGGTGACTCCGCTGCAAAGAAAGACATTGCAGCCTAAGGGGGCTGAACTGGTGGTGCAGTTGGCTGAGGTTGAACTAAAGGTATACCCTGGGTTTGAACAGGAGGTGTCACGGATATACCGGAAGGTATTTGCAAACTGACAGGGGTCACAGGAGGAGGTCCCGGTGAAGTTCTGGACGCACTAGACCCTGGAGTATGGTGAATGTCCACAGTCCTAGGTCTGAAACCTCTAACAGGCAATTCTTCAAAAACTTCACTAGGTCTAGACCTGGTATTTATCCTGTAAGCCAGGATTTCTCGATTTGGAGGCAAATTGGCTGAAACTTTGCAAATATTGGCTGGATTCCACCGGATGAGGTGATATTTGCGGTTAAACGGTAAATCAGACTAGATATTTACGAAATATTTGCGAAGATACTGCAAATATGATAGGATATTGGGATATCCTGACCCGTAGCACAAGATCTCAAGTGTTTAAGGCTCAAATTCTCAAAGCTTGAACAAATTTACTCATCTTTAGCCGATATTAGTGAATTCAGAGAGATCTACTGTAAAGCCTGCAATATTCATGTGAGATCTGGAAATCTTTACATAGAATGTGCATATACAATCTTGTCACAGCAAATATTTACGAAATTTACTGAAATTTACAAGTGATCTGAGGTTACCTTACTCTTATACGTCATCAAACCTGAAAATACTGATGATGTTGCGTCATCTTCCGGTCGGGCCCTCCTTCTAGCGCCAATTTATGTTGGTCATGATGTTAGTCATTCGCAAACATAGAATAAAAGTTACACAACAACCTTTACTCATCTTGAAAGATACGATGAATTCAGAGAATTCATGATCCCAAGTCTCCGTTGATTAGGTCTTAATCTACTGACGTTACTCAGTGGTTGATGTGTGTTGTTGTTTTCCATTCAGGGGCCTTACGTATTTCTGCAAAGTTCATCATCATTCTTCAAATATCCTGCTCTATATGCTTGCTCTGCATAAATCTCCAACAATTCTACCTCTGCACTGTGAATTTAGTCAAATAATGTGCCTACAGGCTGATATTTGCATGATTTCTACCATTATTTATGATTCTTTGCATGATATTTTCAATACTACATGCATTTAACTCAAATATGCTAATGATTTTCAGTTACCTACGGGATTTCAACATATTTCTCTGTTCTGCTTGTTATTTATCATGATTTGCAGTTATGGTGATGAATTTATGAAATTAAAAAAAGGAAAAGGATTAAAGAATAAGATTCCCAAAACTACTTGACTTAGATCACTGATCCACATACAAGCTCCCATACATGCAATGAAAAGAAGGAAACTAGAATCATACTTCACCAGGACATTCCACAAATCCGCATGATCTAGTGCAAATCTTCAAAGGAAAAGTTGATAACAACATGTAATGAAATGAAAGCGCTTCTAGTTGAACACAACATTCACTAGAACATATCCAGAAACCAACAAAAAATTACGTAAAATTTACAATCAGGATGTAATCTGAAACTTCATATCCATTCAGTATGCTCAAGAACAGGTACATTTATAGTGATCTGAAGAAAGAACCTTGACATTTCAACAATTCTATCCTCATTAGTCTCAGTAATCCGATCTCCTAATTGATTCTACAGTAATTAGCCTTAATGCACCAGATGCGTCTGTGTATTTTATTGTATCTCTTAATGTCTCAGGCTCTGGCCTTTATATAGAGCAAATGCCAGAAAACAGTTACAATGATCCAAGGATCAGGATCCTCTCACAATAATCAACGGTCCAGATGAAAAGCACATGCTTCGCCAGTTGGCAAATCTACAGCTGGCATAGAATATTCCAGCATCTTTGATTTGATTCGGTCTCCAGCTGGCAAACAGCATATTTGACAATATCCTCCTCACTTCTGGTTCATGTTGCCTCCATGTGCAACTTTGTAATTATCAGCTTCAGCAGCAGCTCTAACAGCATCATGACTTCCTGCAAATAAACAGACAAACATTAAGTTCATCATCATGTGGAAAAACAACAGGAAGTTAAACGTTTTATTAAACATGCCTCAAAATGTGCAGCTACAGGCAATAGGGCTTCATACCTGTGGAAAATATGCACTAAATGCATAAACAGCGTTAAAAAAACACTCGGGTCAACCATCGTTTCATTTTCCTGCCCATTTCCTTGTATATCGGGTTCAAATATGATCATGTATGTCAAAATATACAAGGAAATAACCGCTTTTAACAAATTATTTCAAATCTGGCTTTGCATGCTCTGTTTGTATGTTTCGGGTCATCATCATATTCGCATCGGCGTG
Organism: Cunninghamia lanceolata; assembly: GCA_027924645.1. Taxonomy (NCBI): domain Eukaryota; kingdom Viridiplantae; phylum Streptophyta; class Pinopsida; order Cupressales; family Cupressaceae; genus Cunninghamia; species Cunninghamia lanceolata. The sequence continues at coordinate 10,045,531 of BSBN01000178.1, read as the reverse complement.
ACCACATATGATCGGGGTGACAAAATTAGACTTGGTCGATGGCAACAGTTATACCGACGCCAAAAATCATGATGATGCCCAACTCTATGTCTTCTATCTAGCCGCAGGATATCATGAAATATGATGCTCCTCCCTTCCGAATGCTCTGATGAAAAGCACATCAGGATGTTTCGCTTCTGCATATTGGGGAAAGAAAGACATCATCGTCATCATCATGTCAAAGGAAAATAGGAGGATTTGGAATATGATCCTGCTGCTGAGGAAAGGAATATGATGGTGACGTCATCATCATATTCGGGCTTTATTAAAATGCAAAAGATGACGTCACCGTCATGTTTCGTTAAAATCAGGGGATAAATGTAATATCGGGTCACCTAAGGAAGATGATCGGGTGGTGCATGTAATATGACCCCTTTGCGGCCAAGGTAACCCTCTCGAAAGATCAGGATGATGATGATGATCATCATCATATCCACACTAGGTGATTTAAAATATGATCCTGCTGAATGTGCAGATGACGTCATCAGGATATCCGGGGCTTTTGTTAATCTTAGAACATGACGTCATCGTCATATTCGCGAACCGGATCGTGTTTTGGAAAATATCCTGCCGAAGGAGAAATGTGATGGTGATGTCATCCTGATATTTGCTTCTTCGTTTATCAGGTCGGGATGACGTCATCAGGATATTTGCAAAAGGTTATATTTCTCGGCAGGAGGACATTACGAAATATCGGGTAGACAAACAAGATCATGATGATCTTGACAACATGACTTAGGAATGGAATATCACCCTCCCTTTGAAAGATAGGGTGATCATCATGATTGTGCAAAAAGAGATCAGGAGGATATGAAATATGATCCTGCCTTGAAAGATCAGGATGATGATGATCACCAGGACTTTGACGTGCGTATGCAAATTATGCAGATGGTGGATTTTCTAAGTAGGGTGATATTATAATATCAGCATGATATTATAATATCGGGTGATGTTAAAATATCATGATGCTCGCGATGTGCCCAAGGTCATTTGACGAGTAAAACACACTATCACTTAAGATTGACGTCCGGATATTGGGACTGCATGATTTTTATCGGGTGATAGACCAAGATCATGATGATGACCTTTCGCGATACAAAAGACCGCTCGACGGGGAAAACTTACTATGACTTAAAGTTGACGTCCGGATATTTCGACCTCAGGATATTATCAGGGGGCGTTTCAAATATGATGATGATGTTCTTCATACAGCAAAACTGAGTTTATAAAATATGACCCTCTTCTTGCGAATATCAGGTTTGACCAAAACTTTGACTGTGCATAACTCCCTCATATGGACGAATTTTCAAGTGATGTAAAAGGCAAACCTGCATGGAATCTCAAGCTCTTTCTAACTATGAGGTCATAGAAATGAAATATGAACTTTGACAAACTGACCTCATGATGATGACCAACCTCATCCTGACCTTCATGATGATGATGCACCTGACCTATTTTTACCAAACCGCCAGAAAGCAGACAACACAAGCCAAGCCAAAAGTTGGGTCCCTATTTTGATAATGCAAAATGGGGCGTGTTGTGTAACCACACAACAACTTGCCACCAAAGAAAACAACCAAATTCAAATAATTCAAGTGATGTGATCACATTTATCTATAGTGTTCTAATTCTGTCTATGTGTCAGCATCATAATCCTCTGAATGATAAAATTTCATTATGGTGATAAAGCTAACAAAGGATCAGGTGTGTGCATATGATTAATTATCCTCATCTTGAAAGTAAGTTGAAAACACAAGTAACTGGTGTTAAACTACATAGTTGGGGATCATCCCTCATAGCCAACCTGGATAGAGCCTTGCTGCCAGCAGGCGTCCATAGCCCCGGCAAGGTTATCTATACAATCTCCCTAAGTAGAGCCCCACTGCCAGCAGGCATCTATAGCCCCGGTAGAGTTACTTAGATGGCCTAAGTTTATTGTTTATATATTTTTTTATTTATATATCTGATATCATCATGTCAGCTCATTTGTACAAGGTATGGTCACTTGCAGTTTTAGGTTGGAGATTGTATTGGTAGCAAGGGAGTCCCTTTAGATTTTTCACTTAACACCTATACTAGTGTGTTCAACAAACCCAAGGCTGTTAGGTGTTTCATTGTGATGGATTCACTTTGACCAAGAAGAAGCACCCTGATGAAAAGACATCATAAACCTGATCATGAACACTTCTTAGAATGAATCATAACCTATATTTAAATGTGATCTCATCATCTGAATCCCAACAATTTAATTATTTTCTTAGGGTGATGAAGTGCATCATCCTGACTTACCAGAACAAGGTCCCAACCAACAAAACAACAACAACAACAAACAAACTGTACAAACAACTATACAAATATACAATATGATACATGTGACTGTGACGAAGTCATTCAGGCCTGGAAATAATGTTTGAGGAATTGTCCATTGACTGGCAACGGGACATCCTCACCTGTCAGGTTCTTAAGCCTATAAGTGCTGTCTCCTAAAATTTTAGAAATCTGAAAGGGACCTATCCATAATCTACCAAACTTACCATGATCACCTTTCTTTTCATGGGCTTTATCCCACATCAGGACTAAATCGGATATCCTGAAAGCTTTAATTCTGGCTCTCTTGTCAAACCAGCGTTTGATAACAGCCTGATGTTTTGCAAATTGGTCAATCGCTTGACTTCGTTTTTCTTCCAGATGCATCAACTGAAGCAACCTGACTTCCTGTTTATTATCTATGCCTAGATATTCTTGGGCAAACTGCAGAGTAGGAATTTTCAAGTTTACAGGGAGGATAGGATCTACCCCATATACTAGTTGGAAGGGTGAGTTTCCTAATGCAATTTTCATTCTAGTTCTATCTACCCATAAGGCATATTTCAGAAATGAGTTCCATTCCCTGGGATTTTTCTCTATCAATTTTCTTATGATACTCAGTAAATTCTTGTTGGTGGATTCTGCTAATCCATTTCCTTGGGGATAGTAGTTGGATGAGAACTTAAGTATGATCCCATGATCAAAAGCCCAACTTGACAATTTGGTGGAAATGAAGGCAGAACCATTATCACTTACCAATGCATAAGGAATTCCATACCTGGTGACAATGTTGCTTTCCAGAAATTTAATGACATCATCCGCAGTACAAGTTTTGCTGCTGATAGCCTCAGTCCATCTGGTACAATAATCAGTAATCGTTAGGACATACCTATGGCCTAAGGAAGACGGAGGATTGATCGGTCCTATGAAATCCATGCCCCACTGTGCAAATGGGCGTTCTTCCATCACTGGCTGCAACGGTTGTGCGGCATATTTTTCTCTGTTGGCAGCAACCTGGCAAACATGACAACATTTAACATGATCAGCCATGTCTTTAAAAATTGTAGGCCAGTAATATCCTGCTCTGAGGATTGCATGTGTTGTGGCTAATGCTAATCCGTGCGCAGTACCAAACTTGTCATGTGACTCTGTTAAAACTTTATTTGCTTCTGGTTTCTCTAAGCATCTCAGGTATATTCCTTCATAATTCTTCTTGAACAAGGTTCCTCCCTTCATCATATACCTCTGGGATCTTATCTTTAAGGCTCTTCTCTGTGAGGCTTGCATTCTTGAAGGACATCTTCCCGTGATCAGGATGTGCCTGATGTCTGAATACCATTCCCCATTGTCTTTCTCATTGATCACATACTGCTGACTGATGATGTTTGGATCAGTTTGAGATATCATCTAGCTCAGAGCTTGTCCTCTTACTAGCTTCATTGGTGTGATCTCCATGTCATATTCTTGTAATACAGTAATCCAATGGGCCCTTTTTTCACCAGGTTCACTCTGCATCAGCAGCATCTTTACTGCTGCATCTCGTACCACAGCAATCACTTTGCTTCTTAGTATATAATGTCTGAACTTTTTTACTGCTCTGGCTAATGCAAGTGCCTGTCTTTCAACATCTACATATCTCAACTCAGCATCCCTGAAAGGACAGTTCATGAAAGCAATTGGTTTCTCCTCTTTCTCTTTATTTCTTTGAGTTAACACTGCTGCAGAAGTATGTTCTGAGGCAAATGAGTAGATGTAGAAATCTCTTGTATAATCTGGACTAATGAGGACAGGAGCATCTGAAATAGCCTTCTTTATATCTTCAAAGGCAGCCTTGGCTTCTGGTGTCCACTCAATTTGTGCATCTTTTTTCAACATGGCATTTGGTGGTCTGACAATCTCAGCAAAGCCGGTGATGAACTTCCTCACAAAATTTATCTTACCAAAATAAGATTTAAGTTCCTTTTTGCTTCCTGGAAGTTGTAACTTCATAATAGATTCCACCCTGTCAGGATCAATGATAATTCCATCTTCTGTGATCAGGTGGCCTAGTAATTTTCCTGTTGTGACTCCAAATATGCACTTCTTAGGATTCAAAGATATTCCATATTCTTCACATTTCTTCAGTACACTTCTGAGATCAGCAACATGATTTCCTCTTTCCTTGGAGAATACTGTCAGGTCATCCATGTAGATGACTATACATTTTCCTATTAAGTCTCTGAAGGCTATGTCCATTGCTCGCTGGAATGTAGCTCCAGCATTTATAAGTCCAAATGGCATACGTCTATATGCAAATATACCCCACTTTGTGGTGAAGGCAGTTTTTAATCTGTCAATTTTATCAACCATCACTTGGTTGTATCCTGAAAAACCATCCAAGAAGGACATCATCTTGGCTCCATTCACAATTTGTAGAACTTCATCCAAAGAGGGCAAAGGATAATTAACTTTTTCTGATGCTCTGTTCAGGTTCCTGAAATCTACACATAATCTGATGTCTCCATTCTTCTTTCTGACCGGCACAAGATTTGCCACCCAAGTGGAGTGCCTTACAGGAAATATTATCCGGGCATTTAACAATTTCTTGACTTCTTCAAGGATGATTGGTTCAAGCAGAGCATTGACTGGCCTCTGCTTCTGTCTGAAAGGTTTTGCATCTGGCTTGAGAGGTATAATATGAGTTATGACAGAAGTGTCATATGTCTTTAGCTCATCATAAGTCCATGCAATTACATGTATGTAATCCTTAAGGGCCTGAGTTATTCCTTCTAACTCTTCAGGTGTACAAACCTTACCCAATAAGACATTTCTCTTGTCATCAGCTTGTCCAATATTTACCTGTGAATATTGACCTCCATCTGCCTTAGGCAGATCTTTATGTTTAAGTATATTATCTAGATCAAAGGCTCTTTCTAATTCAATCATACCTTTGGGAATTCTGTTGCTAGGCAACTCTAATATATCATCTTCTTCCCAGACATGATCTTCCATATCATTCTCATCTATAATCTGAGCTTCAAATATGTCTCTGTTTGATATGAAGTCTAGGATGTCCTGATCATCATCAAACACTTGGAGATTAGTCACATTGTCAGGTACTGAAGGTACTGACACCAATTCTACTGAAAATCTCTTCAGACCAGATATAGACAGCGGTTCCAACGTACTGGCGGCCTGGGCAAGTGTATCTGCCCTCTGGTTCTGTTCTCTTGGTACGTGAACGATATTAAAGGCATCAAAGTCTTCAATCAGGTCCCACACACGATGCCTATAATTTGATAGCTTTCTGTAATTACAAGAGTAAATTCCTCTTACTTGTCTCACAACCAGTTCTGAATCTCCAAAGACATGCAAGATCTTCACTTTCTTCTTATGGGCAAACAACATTCCATGAATCAGAGCTTCATACTCTGCGACATTATTAGTGCAGGGGAACTGTAGTCTGTAAGCTGCTAAGTAGGATTTCCCTGATGGATCAATAAGGTCAATTCCTACCCCGGCACCTTGCTTGGATTTGGATCCATCAAACCTCAGGATCCAAGGCTTATCTTCAGCAGGACATTTGTCTTCAGCAGGATATTTACTTGAACTTCTTTTCTTCTTTGCAGCTCTGGCTACTGCTCCGCCTGATATCCACTTTAACTTGGGGATGTCATCCTCAAGTTTCTTCTTTCCTTTATTTGGTGAGCCTGATGGCTTTTCTGTTTTCTCTTCCTTCTCAGCAGGAGGATGATGTTCAGCACATACAGCTGCATGCTTCTTCAAAATATGTAAGCATAGTGAGCAAGTTGTTTCTGAGTGAGGTGCCTCATGCAGCCTACACCAACCTCTAATTAAAACCTCCTGGGGAGATTTATGTTGTTTTGTCATCTTTTCTATTTCTTTTACCAGAAATTCTTCGAACTTCGTCAGGTCACTGCCTTTATCCTCATCAGACAACTCATAATCTGATTCCATGAAGCAATCACTACCAGGGGTGATCTTTTCTTTTCTCATATCATTTATCGGATCCGACACCAGGACCTCTTCTGTTTTCCGGATATGATCTTCATCAGGATCCGTCGGTGCCTCTGCTCCTGCAGAAGACAAATAAGAATTAGTACCATCATCATCATCAGACATAGCACTCACCTCAGAATATGATGATGATGCTTCACTATATGTTTGCTCCAGTATCATCATGTCTAAGCATGGTTCACAAGTCTTTTCTGAATGTGCTTCGCCATGTAATTTGCACCATCCATCAATCAAAATATCATTAGCAGATATATTCAGTAATTGGCAACGTTTTACCTGAGTAGATAAATGCATCTCAAAATCTCTGAAGCGATCTATTTCATTCTCATTATCTGGATTATTATCAAACTCCAGACTCGGCATGTCCTCATGATAATCATCATCATGATGATGATGAACATCTAGCATCAGGATCTCCTCTATTTTAACAGTTTGCGGCGTGATGTGATAAACTCCAGGTTCTACGTTTACATACATGATCTCATTTGTTTTGTTATATTCCGTGATCATATGTTTCATCCTAGGCTCAGCATCAATCCTGATCTGATTAGGTATACCTTTCCATGGTAACCACATGTGACTGAAGTCTGTGGACATATATCCGTTAAGCGTTTTAGACCAATCTCGGCTAAGCAACATCCCATATGTATCAGGTATGTCCACTACCTGAATGTCAATGTAATACTGGATCCGAGGATCAGATGCTAGCTGCATGTGAATGTGAGTGAGTTCTCCCACTACACTTACTTCTGTCTTGTCCAGTTGAGTGACCTTCTTTAAGGATTTAGCAGGATGCAGTCCTAATGCGTTACATATTGACAAAGGCATAACATTCGTTGAGGCTCCTGAATCAACTAAACAGTTGTGCAAGTTCTTGCTGAACATTCTTATGGTGAGGAGAAACGGAGGTGATTTAGTTTTATCTCTATACAAGGTCATGTGGGAGGTTTCAGCGGCTTGGACTGTAGCTGACACCTTAGACTTGATAGTATTATCTTTAGCAGCATGATCTTTGCCATTGGATTGACTTGAAAGATGATTATCCTCTTTAGGAGCAGCATCATCTAGTGACTTCATGAATGCCCTTTTGATGGCGGGAGTTTTCAATAGCTCAGATAAGGACAGGCTGATCTTGATTTTCTTCATTTCATCAGCCAAATAGCTGACTAACTTGTCAGACTCTTGAGGTGCATTTACGACTTTTGTTACTGTGTTTTGAGGAGACAAGTATTGAGCATTCACCTTAGGGAATCCAGGGTTATTGCTAGCCTTAGGATCAGGAGGTGTGTTGAAGTTGTTTGGAGGTAGAGATGATGTCAATGGACCAGCAGGTCTGTTGGCATTGCTCCTCAGGTTATAATTGTGCTTACCAGGATATTGCTGCTGGTATGCATGTACTTCCTCATGCTCTCTTGTAGGTTCATTTTCATCCTCAAAGGGGAAGACATAGTTTGTTTCAAAGGTTAAGGCAGATTCTTCACATGTCTGATTATAATCCTGATGAGGTTGATTTGTGTACGTTTCTAACACAAAAGCTGAGTCATATCCACAAGGAACTATTTCATTTCCTTCTGCCTGAGGTGGATTTCCAGAAGTATTAGACACTTCAGTCTGAAAGATGCTGGCAGCAATCCTAAATTGTGGACAATCTAATTCTGCATGTGCATTTGTATTGTGAATCCTGAACCAATTGGTAAGGGCTGCTTCAGCAAGATTGACTTTGGTAGTCTGTTTGGCTTCACCAGGAGGCTGATTGTCTAGGGGTGATGGTAATGAACCGTTATTTGGCCTAGAGTTCCACACTCTGGGCTGTCTAGGAGGATTATTATTGTTTCCACCATTATTGTTGAAGTTATTGTTGTTATATCCTCTGTCAGGGTAGTTTGGTCTATCATTGGAATAACTCCTATTCTGACCTGACTGCGAATAAAACCCTTGATTTCTCAAATGTGTTACTTCTGTGGTGAGTTTTCTGAGTTGAGCAGAAATTTCTTTGATTTCCTCCTTCTCCTCTTGAGCTTTGGCCACTACATTTTCAGTCTGAGGCTTGAAAAAAGAAGATCCATGGTTGTTGTTGGATAGATCTGTACCCTGAGGTGTCTGAGCATGTGCAGGATATTGTGGCAATTGGCTATTTCCATTAGGAGGAGGCATAATACTCAATGGAGGTACTTGCAAAGGTGCAGGCATGACTGCTAGGGGTATCAATGATCCATTTGGATATTATGCAGGATATTGTGAAGGATAAGCTGCAGGATATTGTGATTGCATGCCAGGCAAAGTAGGGAATGCTATATTTGGAGTAGGAGCAGGTATCAACTGCTGATTTACCTTGATAGCTTCTTGAAAAGCTCCTGTCAAAGTAGTGATCTCAGGATGTGTTCTCCTGATGAACATGGAAGTTAATGGATCCAGGGCTGAATAATAGATACTCCTAGCAGCAGCATCAGTCACCACATAAGGGGCAACTAGCTTGGACAACATTTTTTGAAACCTAGCATTGAAATTGGCAATAGGCTCATTCTCAAATCTTTTGATTGTGGCAAACATGTGGTAATTCATGGATGGATCAATAGGGACTTTGAACCTGTCAACAAAGGCTTTCTCTAAGACAGCCCACGAACCGACAGAAGCTTGGCCAAGACTGATGAACCAATTATAAGCCTCTTCCCCTAGGGAAAAAGGAAATAATCTGCACACCATGTCCTGATGTTCTATTCTGGCTCTGCAACATGCTTCTTTAAATGTCCTGATATGATCACCAGCATCTTGATAAGGATGATACCTTGGACAAAGTTTGTCCGGATTCTTTGGTAACTCATGATATGCAGTAAAAGTCAAGGGTGACTCCGCTGCAAAGAAAGACATTGCAGCCTGAGGGGGCTGAGTTGGTGGTGCAGTTGGCTGAGGTTGAACTAAAGGTATACCCTGGGTTTGAACAGGAGGTGTCACGGATATACCGGAAGGTATTTGCAAACTGACAGGGGTCACAGGAGGAGTTCCCGGTGAAGTTCTGGACGCACTAGACCCTGGAGTATGGTGAATGTCCACAGTCCTAGGTCTGAAACCTCTAACAGGCAATTCTTCAAAAACTTCACTAGGTCTAGACCTGGTATTTATCCTGTAAGCCAGGATTTCTCGATTTGGAGGCAAATTGGCTGAAACTTTGCAAATATTGGCTAGATTCCACCGGATGAGGTGATATTTGTGGTTAAACGGTAAATCAGACTGGATATTTACAAAATATTTGCGAAGATACTGCAAATATGACAGGATATTGGGATATCCTGACCTGTAGCACAAGATCTCAAGTGTTTAAGGCTCAAATTCTCAAAGCTTGAACAAATTTACTCATCTTTAGCTGATATTAGTGAATTCAGAGAGATCTACTGTAAAGCCTGCAATATTCATGTGAGATCTGGAAATCTTTACATAGAATGTGCATATACAATCTTGTCACAGCAAATATTTACGAAATTTACTGAAATTCACAAGTGATCTGAGGTTACCTTACTCTTATATGTCATCAAACCTGAAAATACTGATGATGTTGCATCATCTTCCGGTCGGGCCCTCCTTCTAGCGCCAATTTATGTTGTTCATGATTTTAGTCATTCGCAAACATAGAATTAAAGTTACACAACAACCTTTACTCATCTTGAAAGATACGATGAATTCAGAGAATTCATGATCCCAAGTCTCCGTTGATTAGGTCTTAATCTACTGACGTTACTCAGTGGTTGATGTGTGTTGTTGTTTTCCATTCAGGGGCCTTACGTATTTCTGCAAAGTTCATCATCATTCTTCAAATATCCTGCTCTATATGCTTGCTCTGCATAAATCTCCAACAATTCTACCTCTGCACTGTGAATTTAGTCAAATAATGTGCCTACAGGCTGATATTTGCATGATTTCTACCATTATTTATGATTCTTTGCATGATATTTTCAATACTACATGCATTCAACTCAAATATGCTAATGATTTTCAGTTACCTACGGGATTTCAGCATATTTCTCTGTTCTGCTTGTTATTTATCATGATTTGCAGTTATGGTGATGAATTTATGAAATTAAAAAAAGGAAAAGGATTAAAGAATAAGATTCCCAAAACTACTTGACTTAGATCACTGATCCACATACAAGCTCCCATACATGCAATGAAAAGAAGGAAACTAGAATCATACTTCACCAGGACATTCCACAAATCCGCATGATCTAGTGCAAATCTTCAAAGGAAAAGTTGATAACAACATGTAATGAAATGAAAGCACTTCTAGTTGAACACAACATTCACCAGTACATATCCAGAAACCAACAGAAAGATTACGTAAAATTTACAATCAGGATGTAATCTGAAACTTCATATCCATTCAGTATGCTCAAGAACAGGTACATTTACAGTGATCTGAAGAAAGAACCTTGACATTTCAACAATTCTATCCTCATTAGTCTCAGTAATCCGATCTCCTAATTGATTCTACAGTAATTAGCCTTAATGCGCCAGATGCGTCTGTGTATTTTATTGTATCTCCTAATGTCTCAGGCTCTGGCCTTTATATAGAGCAAATGCCAGAAAACAGTTACAATGATCCAAGGATCAGGATCCTCTCACAATAATCAACGGTCCAGATGAAAAGCACATGCTTCGCCAGTTGGTAAATGTACAGCTGGCACAGAATATTCCAGCATCTTTGATTTGATTCGGTCTCCAGCTGGCAAATAGCATATTTGACAATATCCTCCTCACTTCTGGTTCATGTTGCCTCCATGTGCAACTTTGTAATTATCAGCTTCAGCAGCAGCTCTAACAGCATCATGACTTCCTGCAAATAAACAGACAAACATTAAGTTCATCATCATGTGAAAAAACAACAGGAAGTTAAACGTTTTATTAAACATGCCTCAAAATGTGCAGCTACAGGCAATAGGGCTTCATACTTGTGGAAAATACGCACTAAATGCATAAACAGCGTTAAAAAAACACTCGGGTCAACCATCGTTTCATTTTCCTGCCCATTTCCTTGTATATCGGGTTCAAATATGATCATGTATGTCAAAATATACAAGGAAATAACCGCTTTTAACAAATTATTTCAAATCTGGCTTTGCATGCTCTGTTTGTATGTTTCGGGTCATCATCATATTCGCATCGGCGTGACCACATATGATTGGGGTGACAAAATTAGACTTGGTCGATGGCAACAGTTATATCGACGCCAAAAATCATGATGATGCCCAACTCTATGTCTTCTATCTAGCCGCAGGATATCATGAAATATGATGCTCCTCCCTTCCGAATGCTCTGATGAAAAGCACATCAGGATGTTTCGCTTCTGCATATTGGGGAAAGAAAGACATCATCGTCATCATCATGTCAAAGGAAAATAGGAGGATTTGGAATATGATCCTGCTGCTGAGGAAAGGAATATGATGGTGACGTCATCGTCATATTCGGGCTTCATTAAAATGCAAAAGATGACGCCACCGTCATGTTTCGTTAAAATCAGGGGATAAATGTAATATCGGGTCACCTAAGGAAGATGATCGGGTGGTGCATGTAATATGACCCCTTTGCGGCCAAGGTAACCCTCTCGAAAGATCAGGATGATGATGATGATCATCATCATATCCGCACTAGGTGATTTAAAATATGATCCTGCTGAATGTCCAGATGACGTCATCAGGATATCCGGGGCTTTTGTTAATCTTAGAACATGACGTCATCGTCATATTCGCGAACCGGATCGTGTTTTGGAAAATATCCTGCCGAAGGAGAAATGTGATGGTGATGTCATCCTAATATTTGCTTCTTCGTTTATTAGGTCGGGATGACGTCATCAGGATATTTGCAAAAGGTTATATTTCTCGGCAGGAGGAGATTACGAAATATCGGGTAGACAAACAAGATCATGATGATCTTGACAACATGACTTAGGAATGGAATATCACCCTCCCTTTGAAAGATAGGGTGATCATCATGATTGTGCAAAAAGAGATCAGGAGGATATGAAATATGATCCTGCCTTGAAAGATCAGGATGATGATGATCACCAGGACTTTGACGTGCGTATGCAAATTATGCAGATGGTGGATTTTCTAAGTAGGGTGATATTATAATATCAGCATGATATTATAATATCAGGTGATGTTAAAATATCATGATGCTCGCGATGTGCCCAAGGTCATTTGACGAGTAAAACACACTATCACTTAAGATTGACGTCCAGATATTGGGACTGCATGATTTTTATCGGGTGATAGACCAAGATCATGATGATGACCTTTCGCGATACAAAAGACCGCTCGACGGGGAAAACTTACTATGACTTAAAGTTGACGTCCAGATATTTCGACCTCAGGATATTATCGGGGGGCATTTCAAATATGATGATGATGTTCTTCATACAGCAAAACTGAGTTTATAAAATATGACCCTCTTCTTGCGAATATCAGGTTTGACCAAAACTTTGACTGTGCATAACTCCCTCATATGGACGAATTTTCAAGTGATGTAAAAGGCAAACCTGCATGGAATCTCAAGCTCTTTCTAACTATGAGGTCATAGAAACGAAATATGAACTTTGACATACTGACCTCATGATGATGACCAACCTCATCCTGACCTTCATGATGATGATGCACCTGACCTATTTTTACCAAACCGCCAGAAAGCAGACAACACAAGCCAAGCCAAAAGTTGGGTCCCTGTTTTGATAATGCAAAATGGGGCGTGTTGTGTAACCACACAACAACTTGCCACCAAAGAAAACAACCAAATTCAAATAATTCAAGTGATGTGATCACATTTATCTATAGTGTTCTAATTCTGTCTATGTGTCAGCATCATAATCCTCTGAATGATAAAATTTCATTATGGTGATAAAGCTAACAAAGGATCAGGTGTGTGCATATGATTAATTATCCTCATCTTGAAAGTAAGTTGAAAACACAAGTAACTGGTGTTAAACTACATAGTTGGGGATCATCCCTCATAGCCAACCTGGATAGAGCCTTGCTGCCAGCAGGCGTCCATAGCCCCGGCAAGGTTATCTATACAATCTCCCTAAGTAGAGCCCCACTGCCAGCAGGCATCTATAGCCCCGGTAGAGTTACTTAGATGGCCTAAGTTTATTGTTTATATATTTTTTTATTTATATATCTGATATCATCATGTCAGCTCATTTGTACAAGGTATGGTCACTTGCAGTTTTAGGTTGGAGATTGTATTGGTAGCAAGGGAGTCCCTTTAGATTTTTCACTTAACACCTATACTAGTGTGTTCAACAAACCCAAGGCTGTTAGGTGTTTCATTGTGATGGATTCACTTTGACCAAGAAGAAGCACCCTGATGAAAAGACATCATAAACCTGATCATGAACACTTCTTAGAATGAATCATAACCTATATTTAAATGTGATCTCATCATCTGAATCCCAACAATTTAATTATTTTCTTAGGGTGATGAAGTGCATCATCCTGACTTACCAGAACAAGGTCCCAACCAACAAAACAACAACAACAACAAACAAACTGTACAAACAACTATACAAATATACAATATGATACATGTGACTGTGACGAAGTCATTCAGGCCTGGAAATAATGTTTGAGGAATTATCCATTGACTGGCAACGGGACATCCTCACCTGTCAGGTTCTTAAGCCTATAAGTGCCGTCTCCTAAAATTTTAGAAATCTGAAAGGGACCTATCCATAATCTATCAAACTTACCATGATCACCTTTCTTTTCATGGGCTTTATCCCACATCAGGACTAAATCGGATATCCTGAAAGCTTTAATTCTGGCTCTCTTGTCAAACCAGCGTTTGACAATAGCCTGATGTTTTGCAAATTGGTCAATCGCTTGACTTCGTTTTTCTTCCAGATGCATCAACTGAAGCAACCTGACTTCCTGTTTATTATCTATGCCTAGATATTCTTGGGCAAACTGCAGAGTAGGAATTTTCAAGTTTACAGGGAGGATAGGATCTACCCCATATACTAGTTGGAAGGGTGAGTTTCCTAATGCAATTTTCATTCTAGTTCTATCTACCCATAAGGCATATTTCAGAAATGAGTTCCATTCCCTGGGATTTTTCTCTATCAATTTTCTTATGGAACTCAGTAAATTCTTGTTGGTGGATTCTGCTAATCCATTTCCCTGGGGATAGTAGTTGGATGAGAACTTAAGTATGATCCCATGATCAAAAGCCCAACTTGACAATTTGGTGGAAATGAAGGCAGAACCATTATCACTTACCAATGCATAAGGAATTCCATACCTGGTGACAATGTTGCTTTCCAGAAATTTAATGACATCATCCGCAGTACAAGTTTTGCTGCTGATAGCCTCAGTCCATCTGGTACAATAATCAGTAATCGTTAGGACATACCTATGGCCTGAGGAAGATGGAGGATTGATCGGTCCTATGAAATCCATGCCCCACTGTGCAAATGGGCGTTCTTCCATCACTGGCTGCAACGGTTGTGCGGCATATTTTTCTCTGTTGGCAGCAACCTGGCAAACATGACAACATTTAACATGATCAGCCGTGTCTTTAAAAATTGTAGGCCAGTAATATCCTACTCTGAGGATTGCATGTGTTGTGGCTAATGCTGATCCGTGTGCAGTACCAAGCTTGTCATGTGACTCTGTTAAAACTTTATTTGCTTCTGGTTTCTCTAAGCATCTCAGGTATATTCCTTCATAATTCTTCTTGAACAAGGTTCCTCCCTTCATCATATACCTCTGGGATCTTATCTTTAAGGCTCTTCTCTGTGAGGCTTGCATTCTTGAAGGACATCTTCCCGTGATCAGGATGTGCCTGATTTCTGAATACCATTCCCCATTGTCTTTCTCATTGATCACATACTGCTGACTGATGATGTTTGGATCAGTTTCAGATATCATCTGGCTCAGAGCTTGTCCTCTTACTAGCTTCATTGGTGTGATCTCCATGTCATATTCTTGTAATACAGTAATCCAATGGGCCCTTTTTTCACCAGGTTCACTCTGCATCAGCAGCATCTTTACTGCTGCATCTGGTACCACAGCAATCACTTTGCTTCTCAGTATATAATGTCTGAACTTTTTTACTGCTCTGACTAATGCAAGTGCCTGTCTTTCAACATCTACATATCTCAACTCAGCATCCCTGAAAGGACAGCTCATGAAAGCAATTGGTTTCTCCTCTTTCTCTTTATTTCTTTGAGTTAACACTGCTGCAGAAGTATGTTCTGAGGCAAATGAGTAGATGTAGAAATCTCTTGTATAATCTGGACTAATGAGGACAGGAGCATCTGAAATAGCCTTCTTTATATCTTCAAAGGCAGCCTTGGCTTCTGGTGTCCACTCAATTTGTGCATCTTTTTTCAACATGGCATTTGGTGGTCTGACAATCTCAGCAAAGCCGGTGATGAACTTCCTCACAAAATTTATCTTACCAAAATAAGATTTAAGTTCCTTTTTGCTTCCTGGAAGTTGTAACTTCATAATAGATTCCACCCTGTCAGGATCAATGATAATTCCATCTTAGGTGATCAGGTGGCCTAGTAATTTTCCTGTTGTGACTCCAAATATGCACTTCTTAGGATTCAAAGATATTCCATATTCTTCACATTTCTTCAGTACACTTCTGAGATCAGCAACATGATTTCCTCTTTCCTTGGAGAATACTGTCAGGTCATCCATGTAGATGACTATACATTTTCCTATTAAGTCTCTGAAGGCTATGTCCATTGCTCGCTGGAATGTAGCTCCAGCATTTATAAGTCTAAATGGCATACGTCTATATGCAAATATACCCCACTTTGTGGTGAAGGCAGTTTTTAATCTGTCAATTTTATCAACCATCACTTGGTTGTATCCTGAAAAACCATCCAAGAAGGACATCATCTTGGCTCCATTCACAATTTGTAGAACTTCATCCAAAGAGGGCAAAGGATAATTAACTTTTTCTGATGCTCTGTTCAGGTTCCTGAAATCTACACATAATCTGATGTCTCCATTCTTCTTTCTGACCGGCACAAGATTTGCCACCCAAGTGGAGTGCCTTACAGGAAATATTATCCGGGCATTTAACAATTTCTTGACTTCTTCAAGGACGATTGGTTCAAGCAGAGCATTGACTGGCCTCTGCTTCTGTCTGAAAGGTTTTGCATCTGGCTTGAGAGGTATAATATGAGTTATGACAGAAGTGTCATATGTCTTTAGCTCATCATAAGTCCATGCAATTACATGTATGTAATCCTTAAGGGCCTGAGTTATTCCTTCTAACTCTTCAGGTGTACAAACCTTACCCAATAAGACATTTCTCTTGTCATCAGCTTGTCCAATATTTACCTGTGAATATTGACCTCCATCTGCCTTAGGCAGATCTTTATGTTTAAGTATATTATCTAGATCAAAGGCTCTTTCTAATTCAATCATACCTTTGGGAATTCTATTGCTAGGCAACTCTAATATCTCATCTTCTTCCCAGACATGATCTTCCATATCATTCTCATCTATAATCTGAGCTTCAAATATGTCTCTGTTTGATATGAAGTCTAGGATGTGCTGATCATCATCAAACACTTGGAGATTAGTCACATTGTCAGGTACTGAAGGTACTGACACCAATTCTACTGAAAATCTCTTCAGACCAGATATAGATAGCGGTTCCAACGTACTGGCGGCCTGGGCAAGTGCATCTACCCTCTGGTTCTGTTCTCTTGGTACGTGAACGATATTAAAGGCATCAAAGTCTTCAATCAGGTCCCACACACGATGCCTATAATTTGATAGCTTTCTGTAATTACAAGAGTAAATTCCTCTTACTTGTCTCACAACCAGTTCTGAATCTCCAAAGACATGCAAGATCTTCACTTTCTTCTTATGGGCAAACAACATTCCATGAATCAGA
The DNA here is from genome assembly GCA_027924645.1 of Cunninghamia lanceolata. Classification (NCBI taxonomy): domain Eukaryota; kingdom Viridiplantae; phylum Streptophyta; class Pinopsida; order Cupressales; family Cupressaceae; genus Cunninghamia; species Cunninghamia lanceolata. The sequence goes on along the minus strand of BSBN01000178.1, from coordinate 10,028,263 downwards.
GCTTCATACTCTGCGACATTATTAGTGCAGGGGAACTGTAGTCTGTAAGCTGCTAAGTAGGATTTCCCTGATGGATCAATAAGGTCAATTCCTACCTCGGCACCTTGCTTGGATTTGGATCCATCAAACCTCAGGATCCAAGGCTTATCTTCAGCAGGACATTTGTCTTCAGCAGGATATTTACTTGAACTTCTTTTCTTCTTTGCAGCTCTGGCTACTGCTCCGCCTGATATCCACTTTAACTTGGGGATGTCATCCTCAAGTTTCTTCTTTCCTTTATTTGGTGAGCCTGATGGCTTTTCTATTTTCTCTTCCTTCTCAGCAGGAGGATGATGTTCAGCACATACAGCTGCATGCTTCTTCAAAATATGTAAGCATAGTGAGCAAGTTGTTTCTGAGTGAGGTACCTCATGCAGCCTACACCAACCTCTAATTAAAACCTCCTGGGGAGATTTATGTTGTTGTGTCATCTTTTCTATTTCTTTTACCAGAAATTCTTTGAACTTCGTCAGGTCACTGCCTTTATCCTCATTAGACAACTCATAATCTGATTCCATGAAGCAATCACTACCAGGGGTGATCTTTTCTTTTCTCATATCATTTATCGGATCCGACACCAGGACCTCTTCTGTTTTCCGGATATGATCTTCATCAGGATCCGTCGGTGCCTCTGCTCCTGCAGAAGACAAATAAGAATTAGTACCATCATCATCATCAGACATAGCACTCACCTCGGAATATGATGATGATGCTTCACTATATGTTTGCTCCAGTATCATCATGTCTAAGCATGGTTCACAAGTCTTTTCTGAATGTGCTTCGCCATGTAATTTGCACCATCCATCAATCAAAATATCATTAGCAGATATATTCAGTAATTGGCAACGTTTTACCTGAGTAGATAAATGCATCTCAAAATCTCTGAAGCGATCTATTTCATTCTCATTATCTGGATTATTATCAAACTCCAGACTCGGCATGTCCTCATGATAATCATCATCATGATGATGATGAACATCCAGCATCAGGATCTCCTCTATTTTAACAGTTTGCGGCGTGATGTGATAAACTCCAGGTTCTACGTTTACATACATGATCTCATTTGTTTTGTTATATTCCATGATCATATGTTTCATCCTAGGCTCAGCATCAATCCTGATCTGATTAGGTATACCTTTCCATGGTAACCACATGTGACTGAAGTCTGTGGACATATATCCGTTAAGCGTTTTAGACCAATCTCGGCTAAGCAACATCCCATATGTATCAGGTATGTCCACTACCTGAATGTCAATGTAATACTGGATCCGAGGATCAGATGCTAGCTGCATGTGAATGTGAGTGAGTTCTCCCACTACACTTACTTCTGTCTTGTCCAGTTGAGTGACCTTCTTTAAGGATTTAGCAGGATGCAGTCCTAATGCGTTACATATTGACAAAGGCATAACATTCGTTGAGGCTCCTGAATCAACTAAACAGTTGTGCAAGTTCTTGCTGAACATTCTTATGGTGAGGAGAAACGGAGGTGATTCAGTTTTATCTCTATACAAGGTCATGTGGGAGGTTTCAGCGGCTTGGACTGTAGCTGACACCTTAGACTTGATAGTATTATCTTTAGCAGCATGATCTTTGCCATTGGATTGACTTGAAAGATGATTATCCTCTTTAGGAGCAGCATCATCTAGTGACTTCATGAATGCCCTTTTGATGGCGGGAGTTTTCAATAGCTCAGATAAGGACAGGCTGATCTTGATTTTCTTCATTTCATCAGCCAAATAGCTGACTAACTTGTCAGACTCTTGAGGTGCATTTACGACTTTTGTTACTGTGTTTTGAGGAGACAAGTATTGAGCATTCACCTTAGGGAATCCAGGGTTATTGCTAGCCTTAGGATCAGGAGGTGTGTTGAAGTTGTTTGGAGGTAGAGATGATGTCAATGGACCAGCAGGACTGTTGGCATTGCTCCTCAGGTTATAATTGTGCTTACCAGGATATTGCTGCTGGTATGCATGTACTTCCTCATGCTCTCTTGCAGGTTCATTTTCATCCTCAAAGGGGAAGACATAGTTTGTTTCAAAGGTTAAGGCAGATTCTTCACATGTCTGATTATAATCCTGATGAGGTTGATTTGTGTACGTTTCTAACACAAAAGCTGAGTCATATCCACAAGGAACTATTTCATTTCCTTCTGCCTGAGGTGGATTTCCAGAAGTATTAGACACTTCAGTCTGAAAGATGCTGGCAGCAATCCTAAATTGTGGACAATCTAATTCTGCATGTGCATTTGTATTGTGAATCCTGCACCAATTGGTAAGGGCTGCTTCAGCAAGATTGACTTTGGTAGTCTGTTTGGCTTCACCAGGAGGCTGATTGTCTAGGGGTGATGGTAATGAACCGTTATTTGGCCTAGAGTTCCACACTCTGGGCTGTCTAGGAGGATTATTATTGTTGAAGTTATTGTTGTTATATCCTCTGTTAGGGTAGTTTGGTCTATCATTGGAATAACTCCTATTCTGACCTGACTGCGAATAAAACCCTTGATTTCTCAAATGTGTTACTTCTGTGGTGAGTTTTCTGAGTTGAGCAGAAATTTCTTTGATTTCCTCCTTCTCCTCTTGAGCTTTGGCCACTACATTTTCAGTCTGAGGCTTGAAAAAAGAAGATCCATGGTTGTTGTTGGATAGATCTGTACCCTGAGGTGTCTGAGCATGTGCAGGATATTGTGGCAATTGGCTATTTCCATTAGGAGGAGGCATAATACTCAATGGAGGTACTTGCAAAGGTGCAGGCATGACTGCTAGGGGTATCAATGATCCATTTGGATATTATGCAGGATATTGTGAAGGATAAGCTACAGGATATTGTGATTGCATGCCAGGCAAAGTAGGGAATGCTATATTTGGAGTAGGAGCAGGTATCAACTGCTGATTTACCTTGATAGCTTCTTGAAAAGCTCCTGTCAAAGTAGTGATCTCAGGATGTGTTCTCCTGATGAACATGGAAGTTAATGGATCCAGGGCTGAATAATAGATACTCCTAGCAGCAGCATCAGTCACCACATATGGGGCAACTAGCTTGGACAACATTTTTTGAAACCTAGCATTGAAATTGGCAATAGGCTCATTCTCAAATCTTTTGATTGTGGCAAACATGTGGTAATTCATGGATGGATCAATAGGGACTTTGAACCTGTCAACAAAGGCTTTCTCTAAGACAGCCCACGAACCGACAGAAGCTTGGCCAAGACTGATGAACCAATTATAAGCCTCTTCCCCTAGGGAAAAAGGAAATAATCTGCACACCACGTCCTAATGTTCTATTCTGGCTCTGCAGCATGCTTCTTTAAATGTCCTGATATGATCATCAGCATCTTGATAAGGATGATACCTTGGACAAAGTTTGTCCGGATTCTTTGGTAACTCATGATATGCAGTAAAAGTCAAGGGTGACTCCGCTGCAAAGAAAGACATTGCAGCCTGAGGGGGCTGAACTGGTGGTGCAGTTGGCTGAGGTTGAACTAAAGGTATACCCTGGGTTTGAACAGGAGGTGTCACGGATATACCGGAAGGTATTTGCAAACCGACAGGGGTCACAGGAGGAGTTCCCGGTGAAGTTCTGGACGCACTAGACCCTGGAGTATGGTGAATGTCCACAGTCCTAGGTCTGAAACCTCTAACAGGCAATTCTTCAAAAACTTCACTAGGTCTAGACCTGGTATTTATCCTGTAAGCCAGGATTTCTCGATTTGGAGGCAAATTGGCTGAAACTTTGCAAATATTGGCTGGATTCCACCGGATGAGGTGATATTTGTGGTTAAACGGTAAATCAGACTGGATATTTATGAAATATTTGCGAAGATACTGCAAATATGACAGGATATTGGGATATCCTGACCCGTAGCACAAGATCTCAAGTGTTTAAGGCTCAAATTCTCAAAGCTTGAACAAATTTACTCATCTTTAGCTGATATTAGTGAATTCAGAGAGATCTACTGTAAAGCCTGCAATATTCATGTGAGATCTGGAAATCTTTACATAGAATGTGCATATACAATCTTGTCACAGCAAATATTTACGAAATTTACTGAAATTCACAAGTGATCTGAGGTTACCTTACTCTTATATGTCATCAAACCTGAAAATACTGATGATGTTGCGTCATCTTCCGGTCGGGCCCTCCTTCTAGCGCCAATTTATGTTGGTCATGATTTTAGTCATTCGCAAACATAGAATAAAAGTTACACAACAACCTTTACTCATCTTGAAAGATACGATGAATTCAGAGAATTCATGATCCCAAGTCTCCGTTGATTAGGTCTTAATCTACTGACGTTACTCAGTGGTTGATGTGTGTTGTTGTTTTCCATTCAGGGGCCTTACGTATTTCTGCAAAGTTCATCATCATTCTTCAAATATCCTGCTCTATATGCTTGCTCTGCATAAATCTCCAACAATTCTACCTCTGCACTGTGAATTTAGTCAAATAATGTGCCTACAGGCTGATATTTGCATGATTTCTACCATTATTTATGATTCTTTGCATGATATTTTCAATACTACATGCATTTAACTCAAATATGCTAATGATTTTCAGTTACCTACGGGATTTCAGTATATTTCTCTATTCTGCTTGTTATTTATCATGATTTGCAGTTATGGTGATGAATTTATGAAATTAAAAAAAGGAAAAGGATTAAAGAATAAGATTCCCAAAACTACTTGACTTAGATCACTGATCCACATACAAGCTCCCATACATGCAATGAAAAGAAGGAAACTAGAATCATACTTCACCAGGACATTCCACAAATCTGCATGATCTAGTGCAAATCTTCAAAGGAAAAGTTGATAACAACATGTAATGAAATGAAAGCACTTCTAGTTGAACACAACATTCACCAGTACATATCCAGAAACCAACAGAAAGATTACGTAAAATTTACAATCAGGATGTAATCTGAAACTTCATATCCATTCAGTATGCTCAAGAATAGGTACATTTACAGTGATATGAAGAAAGAACCTTGACATTTCAACAATTCTATCCTCATTAGTCTCAGTAATCCGATCTCCTAATTGATTCTACAGTAATTAGCCTTAATGCGCCAGATGCGTCTGTGTATTTTATTGTATCTCTTAATGTCTCAGGCTCTGGCCTTTATATAGAGCAAATGCCAGAAAACAGTTACAATGATCCAAGGATTAGGATCCTCTCACAATAATCAACGGTCCAGATGAAAAGCACATGCTTCGCCAGTTGGTAAATGTACAGCTGGCACAGAATATTCCAGCATCTTTGATTTGATTCGGTCTCCAGCTGGCAAACAGCATATTTGACAATATCCTCCTCACTTCTGGTTCATGTTGCCTCCATGTGCAACTTTGTAATTATCAGCTTCAGCAGCAGCTCTAACAGCATCATGACTTCCTGCAAATAAACAGACAAACATTGAGTTCATCATCATGTGGAAAAACAATAGGAAGTTAAACGTTTTATTAAACATGCCTCAAAATGTGCAGCTACAGGCAATAGGGCTTCATACCTGTGGAAAATACGCACTAAATGCATAAACAGCGTTAAAAAAACACTCGGGTCAACCATCGTTTCATTTTCCCGCCCATTTCCTTGTATATCGGGTTCAAATATGATCATGTATGTCAAAATATACAAGGAAATAACCGCTTTTAACAAATTATTTCAAATCTGGCTTTGCATGCTCTGTTTGTATGTTTCGGGTCATCATCATATTCGCATCGGCGTGACCACATATGATCGGGGTGACAAAATTAGACTTGGTCGATGGCAACAGTTATATCGACGCCAAAAATCATGATGATGCCCAACTCTATGTTTTCTATCTAGCCGCAGGATATCATGAAATATGATGCTCCTCCCTTCCGAATGCTCTGATGAAAAGCACATCAGGATGTTTCGCTTCTGCATATTGGGGAAAGAAAGACATCATCGTCATCATCATGTCAAAGGAAAATAGGAGGATTTGGAATATGATCCTGCTGCTGAGGAAAGGAATATGATGGTGACGTCATCGTCATATTCGGGCTTCATTAAAATGCAAAAGATGACGTCACCATCATGTTTCGTTAAAATCAGGGGATAAATGTAATATCGGGTCACCTAAGGAAGATGATCGGGTGGTGCATGTAATATGACCCCTTTGCGGCCAAGGTAACCCTCTCGAAAGATCAGGATGATGATGATCATCATCATCATATCCGCACTAGGTGATTTAAAATATGATCCTGCTGAATGTCCAGATGACGTCATCAGGATATCCGGGGCTTTTGTTAATCTTAGAACATGACGTCATCGTCATATTCGCGAACCGAATCGTGTTTTGGAAAATATCCTGCCGAAGGAGAAATGTGATGGTGATGTCATCCTGATATTTGCTTCTTCGTTTATCAGGTCGGGATGACGTCATCAGGATATTTGCAAAAGGTTATATTTCTTGGCAGGAGGACATTACGAAATATCGGGTAGACAAACAAGATCATGATGATCTTGACAACATGACTTAGGAATGGAATATCACCCTCCCTTTGAAAGATAGGGTGATCATCATGATTGTGCAAAAAGAGATCAGGAGGATATGAAATATGATCCTGCCTTGAAAGATCAGGATGATGATGATCACCAGGACTTTGACGTGCGTATGCAAATTATGCAGATGGTGGATTTTCTAAGTAGGGTGATATTATAATATCAGCATGATATTATAATATCGGGTGATGTTAAAATATCATGATGCTCGCGATGTGCCCAAGGTCATTTGACGAGTAAAACACACTATCACTTAAGATTGACGTCCAGATATTGGGACTGCATGATTTTTATCGGGTGATAGACCAAGATCATGATGATGACCTTTCGCGATACAAAAGACCGCTCGACGGGGAAAACTTACTATGACTTAAAGTTGACGTCCGGATATTTCGACCTCAGGATATTATCGGGGGGCGTTTCAAATATGATGATGATGTTCTTCATACAGCAAAACTGAGTTTATAAAATATGACCCTCTTCTTGCGAATATCAGGTTTGACCAAAACTTTGACTATGCATAACTCCCTCATATGGACGAATTTTCAAGTGGCTTGTGTTGTCTGCTTTCTAACTATGAGGTCATAGAAACGAAATATGAACTTTGACAAACTGACCTCATGATGATGACCAACCTCATCCTGACCTTCATGATGATGATGCACCTGACCTATTTTTACCAAACCGCCAGAAAGCAGACAACACAAGCCAAGCCAAAAGTTGGGTCCCTGTTTTGATAATGCAAAATGGGGCGTGTTGTGTAACCACACAACACCATCCTTAGAATTCATGATAACACAAACATCCAAACCATGGGTAAGGTCAATCATCAAATTACATTAGGTCCTAAAACTCTCCTAGCTGAATTTTATGTCATTAACAAAGAAACCACCTACAATATGATTCTAGGAGGACCTTGGATTCACAATGTTGGGACCCAAAATAATGGCAGCACAAAACTCTAAAACTTTCCTAAATCACCTAGGCTAGGGACTATCGTCAAGATGAAAGGAAGAGGTTTATCAACAAGTTTTGGGCAATTTTGGCCAACTAACAGGAGTGGGTAGACTCCTCTGCACTTTGAGCTCAACTTAAACTTTGGAGGGATATTCCAAGGGGCATACCTAAATAGATATTAAGTTCAAACCAGATGAACAACTAAAAATATTGGACAACCAAACCCAACTCATAATCTTGACTCCAAAAGTTGTCACTAAATCAAGAATGATTGGCTATCACATAACCCCTATATAACTAATTTTAATTGTATGAATGTACATGCACAAGAAGATGGTTTTACCCTGAACCACAAGTGAATGATTTGTTTGATTAAAAGATTGATTGATCCCTCTCCAATATGGAATAGTGCCTACTCCATTGGGCAACTGAGTTGTAAGCAGTGAAAAGAAAGAAAATAGATTGAACCAGTAAAAACAAAAGACTAAAATATATTGACATATATTTCTCAGATTACATCTCATACATTGGACATACTTAATTATCCAGAACCAAACTACAATGACCCATTTGCAACAAAGAAAAGACTCAACACAAAGCATGTATTGACTTAAATGCTATCGTACATTATCAAATCTCTATTACAATCACACCAGCAAATGTGGTGAACAAAAATACAAAGCTACGACTATATATTTCCCTGAATCATTACAATAGTCATGGATACATACCACTGCATAAAGATATGCATTACAACCCATTCCTACACTGTATCAACCACATTTCTCCATTCAATACTTAGACATTATCCTCTACTTAATACCCATAAATAACCCTTAGGCCTTCCTAACCAGACAATTGGCTCAGTGACCAACCTTGAAAACATCTAAAAAACATGCATATATAGCAATTTAGTTCAAATTGATGGCACCAATTTCTAGCACTGCACTTAATCAATGAGTATGCACCATGTTGCATTAAATTAAGGCTAAGAAATAAGTCAAAGAAAATGCATGCTGGAGAAGAAGGCCCACATCCTGCAACTCTGCAAAATTTAGAAGAAGATTACTTGCATGTTTCATGTACTAGGAACATTAAAGAGGGAAGGCCCAAAGCAACTACAATATTTGATTTTTCCTCCACATGTACCCAAGCATTGAAGAATTTCATTATTTCAGCTACCAACATGACACAACTCTACAAGCTCATAAAATTTGAGTACGAATCAGCCTTTAAATTTTTTACAACACTTCAAATGTGTTGTCCAATTTTTCTATTTTGAGCCATCTGACCACTAACTGTACCCATTTGCATTTCCTTCCCCATCACCCAATCCACTTCATTCTTTGCACTTTCTGCTTGGTAACATCCACCACATTTTTTTGTCTCTACATTTGCCTAATTGGTAAATCTTTAATTTGCCAAACTTTATCTATTAGTCAGCACAAATGACTCATGGTGAACTTTCTCTATGGCCCTTTATCACCTTGTTGGTGAATCTTCCATCTCTAGAAATTTTTTGTCGTAGTCGACAAAAATCATTTTCTTCAAACTTTTTATGGTGCCTTCTCATTCTCCTTTTGTCAGCAAAAGACCCTTTGGCTGAACTATTCATTTATCACCCCTATCAGTGATTTCATATTTTTTGGAACCTGGCCAACCTTCCTTTATCTATTGGCAAAAACTTGTTTTATTAAACTATTCATCTATACCCTTTTTGCCTCATATTGCCAAAGTTGCCTTGTAGGCAAAATTTGACTTTTCCCCTTTAGTCAGTAAAAATGACCATCTTTGAACTTGAGCCATTTTGCCCCTTGTAAGCAAAAATGTCTTTTGTCAAACTTTCCCTTTTCATCTTCTTGCTCCCTCCTATTGCCTTATCGGTGAAATAAGAAACACACAAACTTATTAAAAGTTTGGTTTCAGGCCGGTTTGCTGATATCTATGCTTTTATCAGAAAAAAAAGCATTTTGTCGAACTCATCTCCTTTATCGCTTTGTTGGAAAATTGGCCCCTTTTAGAACCAAGAGTCTTGGGCACCACCTCCTTCATTATTGACAAAAGATCCTTTTGTCGAACTTGCCACTTGATCTCCTTAGTCAGAAAAAACCTGCTTTCTCAAACCAAGCATTTTACTGCCTTATCGGCAAAAATACCACTTGCCGAACTAACTTCACCTTAGTCATTTCTCCATGTTGGGAAAATATCATATCAACAAACCACCACAATTATGAACTAGTTCATTAGTTTAGCCATCCACTGATTTGCCGACTGAAATCTTTCTTCCCCCTTCATGCCTTAGTCAATTTTTCCTTATCGACAATCGCCTTCTGCTTTGTTGGTGAAGTCTGCCATCAGTGAAATTCACCATCGGAGAACATCATGAACCTTGAACTTATGCATTTCACCAACAAAGGGATTCATCCTTTAACTTTGCCACATTAGTAACAGGTGAAAGGAGAGTATACAAGTATGTATAAAACCCTATCTCTCTAGTTATGTTCATAAAATCATATCACAAGTAATTAAACAAATGAAACACAACAATAGTTATTATACGTTATGCATAGCATTCATTCAATTTATAAAGTTTAGATATATTACCATCTTGGAACGTAAAATCATTAGTGTGCTAACCCTAGATAAATATATAAGTTGTTATTTGAAATGGTATATTCAAATTACAGGACAAAATGTCACATCTACGCATAGACAAATGAGATGCAGAGTTCAAATTGGTCATGTTCCCTAGATCGCACAATGTATATAGCAAGTTGGGGTTCACAAAGGATACACATTGTGGGAATACAAATATCAAAACATTCAAAGCATGAATTGATGCATAGGAAGATGACCCTATTCTATAGAACATATTAGCATCCGGATTATATCATGCTACTGGATTTCCTTACTCTATAGAGGCTTTTGACCTTTTGGCTGAATCTATGTTACATTATGATATTAACACAAGGAGAATAGAAAAATAGTTCAGAAATTATATGCAGATTTGTTTGTAGATGGCATTGCTGAGATGTTCCACTTGAATACCACTCAGAACATGTATGTGCCTGATTTAGATGCCTTGGCCAAAGAATTTGAAGCCCATGATAAGAATTGTAGGAAGGTCATATATCAGGGATGGAGACACCCAAGTAACATAGCCAGAGTAGCTACCAAAATGGTAGTACACTTATACAAATTTGATTTCAATGAAGAAGTGCAATATAATATTCATGTTGAGTCGGAGGAACAGAATGGTAGAATGTGGAGTCTTTAAACCTTGGATATTCAAATTAATAAGGATGGTGGTAGAATATAAACTAGAGAATGCCAAGGTACAGTGGGCCAAGATGATTAGTGATACCATTCATGACCAGTTGGTCAAATGGAAAGAAGGCAAAGGGATGATCTTCAGGATGACATCCTACTTGGTGTATGCCTATGCAGCGAAGGGTACATTTAATGGCCTATAGATTGTAGGAAGGATTGGGAAGTTACCCAATGAGAAACACCCTGGGAGCATTATCCCCAGCTGGAGAGGAGACTCTTAATACAACATTATAAGATGATTAATGATGCCTTTTTGATGCACCTAGTCCGGCTCATGGAAGGGGATAGGATAAAATTATTCTGTCGGTGCTACAAAGGCTATCATTGGATATGGGTCTTGGTTCATCCAAGCCAAAACTTATTCATATATCTGAATGGAGGGTTTCAGTGGAAAACCATACATGTTACCAAGGTACCCTACAGATAAAGTGGTAATGATGCAAATGATGAGGCAACAATTGCCTATATTTGAAATGTTGAAGATAAAAGAAGGAAAACCATATAGGAAGTTTCCTATTGATATAAACTGGTTCGTGGTAGGAGCCATAGAAAATGAAAGAAAGGTAGAGGCAGAGCTGAAAGCTTTTAATTTGAAATTGTTTCCTCTGGCCAGAGACTATGATCCTTATCACCAGATTGAGAAAAGATTCAACAAGAAGTACAAGCACACTATCCATCTTGAAGATTATTGGGTGGGTTGTAATGATGAAAATGAAGTCAGAAAAAGAGAATATCAAAGACTATCACTAGACTAGATGAGGACCATAGGGCAGCCTGAAGTGCCCCCTCAAGTTAGAAAAGATGATGATAATCTCGTAGATCGAGAATATGAGGAGAAAAAGGTATACAATGACACTATTTTTGCTCCAGATTTAACACATAAAGAGGATACTTCTATTGATGCTCTCACTACCAAGGTTATGGCCAGAACCAAGAACTGGGTTGCTCAGAAAGTCAAGGAGATTAAAATCAAAGAGGTGGCAATAACCAGTGATAAGAAAGGGAAAATAAAAGGGAGAGAAGAGAAATGATATGATAATTTCCTTGTACATAAAAGACAGATCCTAGGGACAAAAATACTTGAACCTAGTTGATCTGAAGCAATAGAGGAAATCACTTCTAAAGGAGTATCCTTGGTGTATCAACCATTGTCACCTCCTACCAAACCCATGCTTAGGGCAATCTCTAACTCATGAGGAGACTACAAGAGGACATGAGTAGAGTCTAGTTGGGACTGCTGCAGAGGGGAGAGATGATGATGAAGAAGATGAAGTGCCTATTGTGACACTCAAAAGGAAGAGGAAGGATGGTGTGCTACAGGATGTCAAAGTGCCCAGGAAAAGCAGACATCAAAGCCCTCACATGAGAGGTGCTATTCCACCACTAGCATCAGCATTAGGTGATCCACCTATAAGTGTAATTATGAAACCACATCATGATGTACCTGTAAAAATCATAGTGAAAGCAAAAATTGAGATGACACAAAGTGCTAGGAGCCAAGATGAAGAAGATGAAGCTATAAAGGCCCTTCTACTGAGCCAGACAATTGATTTAACTGAAGATGATGTGGTACAAGATATCACGAATCACCCTATCAGACCCATGTTACAACATATAGGAACACAAGATAAAGATGATATAACAGGAGAGTCACATGATGAAAGGAAAGAAAGGGAAGAAAATCCTTGTTGGCAAGAGACACTATGTGGCTTCATGATTGTTGTCATTGATGGCAACAAAGTTCATCCCACACATCCGCAGCACACAATATGTCTTTACCGGAAGTTAGATTGAAGAGTGTTTTGGTCTGGTGAACAAGAACAAAGCATGCAGCAAGGTCCGACAATCAAGTCTAGATCTCTCAGAGGATGTATCTCAGAAAAGTGTGGAATTGGGAAAGTCAAGAGGAGTACCATTACTACTACGTTCCAAAGATTGAGCCTCCGATGATGAAAGAGTGAAAAGATATGAGCACCTAAGTGTTGGGTTCCTGACAGGCAGAGTAGACTGAGGAAGAACTGACCGGCAGAGCATCAGACCTTAATCTAGATGAGAAATTGATGATGGTCAAGCTATTTGAGGAATCATACATGGTTGGTCGATGTGATTGATGACTTCTATATCTATGTTTTTGATACGCATCACATATTGAGCATGGATCTAGCCGATAGATTAGTGTTTAGTAAATATATTGAGTATTCCGGTTGCCGACTAGAAAGATGTTGAAATCCTTGATGTGGATATGTATACCAGATTGATTTCGGTATGAATGTAATAAGATGTTGTAATAGTGTGCGAAGAAAGGTAGAGAGCAGAGTGGACGCAAGAATACAAGTCTGGTATGTGACAGAACAACAGCACTAAAGTAGAGGAAGAATGAAGTGTAGTAAGTCAGTATATTGAGCCTAATCGGAACTGAACCTCAGCATATGTGGATGCCTCTCATCAGTTCAAACACTTGGTTACCTTCCATAAACACTATAGATAGTGAGTCTCTTGTAGGAAGTGTGCCTCTTGTGAGCAGTGTGCTCAGGAAGTGAGCCCTAATTGGCAAGTGCCATTTTGTACTTCTTATTCTTTTAATAGAGAATACAATCTTGGGTTAGTCACCCTGTGGTTTTTCCCTTAACAGGGTTTTCCACGTCAAAATCATTGTGTTATGTGTGTTGATTTTATTTCTTCTCTCATGGTTATGTATGCTTATATGTTTTGATGCTGCACTAATTGTTAAAGAAGAATAAAAAGTTAAAATATTTAAGATAACTAATTCACCCCCCCTTTCAGTTATCTACCTTGTTTCCAACAATTGGTATCAGAGCCAAGTTCCTCCAAATAAAGCCTAACAACTTGAGGAAGATCTAGGAATCTCAATGGATATGTATGGTATGAGGGAACAACTTTAGTCTACCCTAGATGATCTCGAGCAATCTCACTCTGAAGTCAATAACCTGAGAGAAAGACTCAAACAAGTTGATGATTTCATAAATGAACTCAAAGAAAAACTGAGTATTTCTATGAAAAAGAGAAAGGAACTACTTCAACAATTAGCAAGTCAAAATGAAGCCAATGATACTAATGAAGATCTGAATGAGAAAAACAAGTTATGTGAGAAGCTATCAAAAGAGGTCATTATGGTAAGAAATGAAATGGAATCAGGGGTTATGAAATTCACCCAAGGAATTGAAGAGAAGAGAACAATTGAAGATAATCTAAAACAATCTCTCAAGGAGAAGTCAGAAGACTGCCACAAAATGGATAGAATAATCAGGCATTTGGAATCTGATCTTGAAGAAGCTAGAGATAATGAAGAACAACTTGAGAATCAGATAGACACTCTTAAAAAGGATCTTCAAACAATGAATGAATACAAAGAGAAATTCAAGATAAGCTCTGCTCAAGTTGAAGTTCTTCTTTAAAGCCAAAAGAGGGTAGATGACAAGCATGGCTTGGGGTATGAGAAAGGTGAAAGCTCTGGATCCAGTCAAAAGAACTCTGGATCAGGAAAGGGTAGATTACAAGCATGGCTTGGGGTATGAGAAAGGTGAAAGCTCTGGATCCAGTCAAAAGAACTCTGGATCAGGAAATCCAAGGAATAGGCCTAGAAGATCTCTAGTAAGGCAACCAAATGCTCAAAGATATCCATCCTTCAATGGATACTGCCACAACTGCAATAACTTTGGTCATAGAGCAAATCAGGGTAGAAGAAGAATGAATTAGACTAATTCATCCTTCTCTGAATAGTGTTTTAACTGCAAAAGGTATGGTCACAAATCTCATGAATGTAGAAATATGCAAATAAACAATTCATTCAATGGTAGATGCTTTGCATGCAATAAAATGGGACATATGGCTAATCAGTGCAGATCAAGAGGATATCAGTCAAATATGCAAAGAAATGTTGTTTGCTACAATTGCAATAGATCTGGTCATATTGCCAAATTCTACAGAAGTAAGAATCAGGGTAAAAAGGGTTCGATGCATCATAACCAAAATCAAGACAAAGGAAAAGAAAAAGTGAATGTAGATGAAGTTCAAAGGAAGATGAACAAGATTTGGGTAAAGAGAAATATAGAAAATGTTTGGAATGGATCTGCACTAGAATCTGGTGCTGATATTCCTTCTAGAAACTAAATTAGATGAGCTCTAGATTAGGGGGAGTCACAAAGGAAAATAAATTCCCCCAGCCAGTCAATTTGTGCCTAAATTTGGCACATGGAATGCTGTGGATTAAAGGGTTCTGAGAGATATATCTAAAATAATCGTCGGTAAAATATGAAAGATCCGCAAGAAGCTTTAAAGAGTTTAATCATCCAAGATTGATCTGGTTTGATAGCCATCCGGCAAAAGTAGGACTTTCATAGTTAGATCCAGTGTGATTCTAAATTGAAATATCTTGATCTATGGAGAAATGGGATGATTTGAGGAAAGGAGATACATTGTCAATTATCAATAAAATAGTTCTAAGTGCTTCTCAATAATTTGGGAAGATCTCTCTCAGAACAAGGCAACCGAAATAACTTAAGTTGTGCATTTATTGCAATATGAATTTAGGGTTTGTGCTGAGATAAAAGGGTTCTTTTATTAATCATTTACACATTTGCATTTGAGAAGAAGAAAGAAAGAGCTCCGCAAACAAGTTTACTTCAACCCTATCAAAGATCAACCGCAAAATATGATTCAACCAATGACCTTTTTCGGCTCATATCGTGAACCCTAGAAGCGTAAAAAGGTATTTCCATTCTTGAATATCTCTCTCTGAATCCTTTACAATATGGCTACTCCAAATATTGTTAAGATCACTGATAGGCCATGCCCAAAGTTCAAGAAACATTCTTACAAATCCCTAGAAGTTGATCCCTTAGGCGCATTCTCTAACATTTCGCATGGGGTTCTACACGTAGAAGATGTTAGGGTATACATCCATGCAATTATTGAGGAATTTGGAGAATCAAAGCTAATGGATATCTACCATAAGCAATTAATAGATGAAACATTTGAACTCAAAGCTCAATACAAGGCCCTCTGGGACACATTTTGGACATTGCATCCACTTTCCTTGTTTTGTAGAAGATGAATGGGTCCGGTATGTTCTTAGCAGGATAAATGACAACTTCATGTGGTTTATGAGGCCATTTAAGATAACAAAAGATGCCATTAAGGCAGTAACTAGATTGTACTCATCTGGTGGGTTGCCTGCTCTCAAATCTATCAAGAATCAGACGGTGAGTGAGGCTACTGGATCAAAGTTTGACAAAAGAGAAATGACAATAGAAGATATCACTGATTCAGATATCAAATTTGCCTCTATGATAATTGGCTACAAATATATCATTCCAGCAAGGAAAACTTTTTATCCAGAACTGCAATCTGTACTGCATATCAGATGCTAAGGGAAAATGCAGATTATGATCTATGCGAACTTCTCCTAAGCCAACTGCTAGAAAACTTGCAAAATATCAAGAAGGACAAGAAGAACTCATTCAAGTATGGTGGCCTAATACTATGTCTCTTCTTTTACTATATGAATGAGCTACCCAAATCTAGTGGTTGGGTATGGAAAAATGACAGACTAATTGCCATACAAATCAGAGATTATATGTATGGGCTTGGTGATGCCAAGGCACAAAGTACAACACTCTGGGGATACTTCAAAAACTTCCAAGGTATGATGCAAGCCAGAGAGAGAATCCCCCAATCTCTAGTTGAAAAATACAAGGATATAGTGTGCTTCATGGTAGACACTGATCAATGCCTATGGAGGTAGTGGAACCCGGAACAGTCTGGATTATGCCAATGGGCTATGAGGTAGATGAGAAAATTCTGGAGCTACATGTTCAACACCTACTAAGTCAGCCAAAGGACCCTGAGGTAGAAAGGTTTGGAACCTTTCAAGAATTAAGTGTGAAAATACATGTTGAATTGAGACAACCAGAGATAAAAAGGAAAGTGAGAAGGGAAGTGGAGGAAATTGCCAAGAAATATGGCATATCAAAGGAGGCAGTTGATGCCAATAGAGAGAAGGTAGAAAGAGCATAGAAAGAAAGACAAGAAGCAGAAAAAGAAAGTGTTCCAGTGCAAGCCCCCTCCCAGACTAGATCCTCAAAGAGCTCTGCACCTGCCACTTCTAATAGCCCAAAAGCCTCAAAATCGGAAGCAAAGACATCCGAAAAAGGAGAGAAGAGAACAAAGACAAAGGCCACAAGGTCATACACAAGCCAAAAGGATGATGAAGAGATGGAGACTGATGAGGAGGTTAAGAAAATGAAGAAGAAAAAGAAAACTTCTAGGAAATCCTCTGCCGGTGAAAACAAGGAAGAAGAAGCAGAAGAATTTGTTGAAAGGCCTACTCTCTCTGTTGATGATGTCATCAAGGAAGTCACTGTAGATGGGAATCTATAGCCCATAATAGAATTTTATGAGTATAATGACACTGACAAAAGAATTTTGGAGGAAGCCACAGTCAAGTATTTGAATATCTATAATAAAGCATTCATTGAAATCATCTCACTAATTCAAAAAACCTAGAGCAAGTACTTGAAATGAGAAAAGAAAATGCTTAGGCAAAGGACCTTGAGATCTGGGAATAGATTGCAATCCAACTCTATCCTTCCATTACTTGAAAACAAATGAACATGATATTTAAAGACTACAAGAATGAGTTCCGGAGCAAAGAAAGAATAAACAAACTTATGCTTGGAGAGGTAGATCAAGTTGCCAAAGAAACAGAGGACATCCTCCGGAATGCATTTAAAAGATTCAATCTTCCTATTATAGAGGACATACATGATGAACCTACTGAGAAAAATGCAGAAGAGCCAAAGGAGATAGGTGAGGAGAGGACTAAGGACTTGGATTCCTTTGTTCTGGAAGAGGAAGTCCATGAAGAAGTAAACATCTCTCTTTCAGATCCCCTAGCAAACTTTGAAACTGAAGGAGAAGAAAGAAAAGAAGAGAAAATTAGTCAAGGAGAAGAGGTAAAGGGAAGAGAAGAAGATCAAATAGAGAAGATCCTAGATGACAGTTCTAAACTGGGAAAAGGAAAGAAGACTCTATCTCCAGCAAGAGACACTGCTGAGGCAGTAAAGAGATTCTTAAACAAAGAAATGTTAGAGATAGATGAACTAGAATTATTTCAAGGACCACTCAATTTTGACTCCCTCTCTCTAGTCTAGACAATGAAGGTAGCATCTTTTTCTCAAGCTAAAGAAAAAGAGAAGCTTCTGAAGTCTCACATGATAGAGATTGCATCTGGTGTGCTAGAGAGAATCATGCCATCCTTCCAAAAGGATCTTTCAGCCTCTTCATCTAGTAATCTAAAATCTCTTGTTAATTCTGTTAGCACACATTTTGATTCTTTGGAGAAATTAGCAGAAGAGAAAGTCCAGAAAGAGTTTTTGGCAAAGAGATTCTCCGAAGTGTAGGGACTCATAGAAAATGATAGGAGAAATCTGGATATTGGGATAAAGAGCCTAGAAAATGCTCTTAAAGATGACGAAGAATTATACAAATTTTGTTTATCTTGGTCCACAGTGACAGCAGACATTGCAAAGAAGGTGGAAGAACAAGAGGGTAAACCATCAAGTTTATCTCAGAATTTTGATCCTCTCACCTCATCCATAATGAATCAAGAGTGCTAGGCTATTGCCACTATAAATGAGATAAAGAGGCTTGAGAAGGAGAAGAAGAATAGAATAAGCAGAATGAGTGAACTAAGAGGGCTAATTATCCCTAAGTTAGAGGCAATGCATGAAGCCCTAAGTAATGCTCAGACCACAGCCCAGACCAATGATCTGACAAACTTAAAGGCAGAAGCTTTTGCATTTTTGATGATTGGTCATATCTCATTTTTGAACAGAATGAAGCATAGTTGGGCAACATAATTTGTCTAGTTGAAGATCACTTTTGTGGATATACTTAAGTATATGTAAGTATAACATTTATACTTATGCAGCTATGTATAGGTTAATTTTTGAAAATTTTGGTATGCGGATTCCACCCTTTGCCATTGATGTCAAAGGGGGAGTGAGGAGTAGCAAAAAATGTGGAATCCAGCTAAGGGGGAGCTCCTGCAAAACTGTACATAAGACAGAGCATTAGCCAAGGGGGAGTTTGCTATGACACTTAGTCATTTTTCACTAAGTGTTGCCATCAATGCCAAAGGGGGAGATTGTTGGCAAGAGACACTGTGTGGCTTCATGATTGTTGTCATTAATGGCAACAAAGTTCATCTCACACATCCACAGCACACAGTATGTCTTTACTAGAAGTTAGATTGAAGAGTGTTTTGGTCTGGTGAACAAGAACAGAGCATGCAGCAAGGTCCGACAATCAGGTCTGAATCTCTCAGAGGATTTATCTCAAAAAAGTATGGAATTAGGAAAGTCAAGAGGAGTACCATTACTACTACATTCCAGAGATTGAGCCTCCGATGATGAAAGAGTGAAAAGATATGAGAACCTAAGTGTTGGGTTCCTGACAAGTAGAGTAGACTGAGGAAAAACTGACCAACAGAGCATCAGACTTTAATCCAGATGAGAAATTGATGATGGTTAAGCTATTTGAGGAATCATACATGGTTGGCTGACATGATTGATGACTTCTATATCTATGTTTTTGATACGCATCACATATTGAGCATGGATCTAGCCGACAGATTAGTGTTTAGTAAATATCTTGAGTATTCCAGTTGCCAACTAGAAAGATGTTGAAATCCTTGATGCGGATATATATACCAGATTGATTTTGGTATGAATGTCATAAGATGTTGTAATAGTGTATGAAGAAATGCAGAGAGCAGAGTGGAAGTAGGAATACAAGTCTGGTATGTGACAGAATAGCAGCACTAAAGCAAAGGAAGAATGAAGTGTAGTAGGTTAGTATATTGAGCCTAACTAGAACTGAACCTTGGCATATGTGGATGCCTCTCATTAGTTCAAACACTTGGTTACCTTCCATAAACATTATAGACAATGAGCCTCTTGTAGGCAGTGTGCCTCTTGTGAGTAGTGTGCTCAGGCAGTGAGCCCTAATTGGCAAGTGTCATTTTGTACTTCTTATTCTTTTAACAGAGAATACAATCTTGGGTTAGTCACCCCATGGTTTTGCCCTTAATAGGGTTTTCCACGTCAAAATCATTGTGTTATGTGTGTTGATTTTATCTCTTCTCTCATGGTTATGTATGCTTATATGTTTTGATGCTGCACTAATTGTTAAAGAAGAACAGAAAGTTAAAATATTTAAGAAAACTGATTCATCCCCCCCTCTTAGTTATCTACCTTGTTTCCAACACTCCTGAGGTAGAAGTACATATGGGGTCCCTGGACACTTTGATTGAGAATGTGACTAATCCAGTTGTGGTGGACTTGACCCTGATATGCACCTGAGGAAGGGAGTAAAGAGGAGAATAATTGTCAGGATGATCAAGAGAATAAAGGGCAAGAGCCTAAAACTGATGAAGTCCCAAAGGAACATGAAGATTTGACATCAGGTAATCAACATCCTCTAGAACAAAGATAAGAAGAACAATTGCAAGAGGAGTAAAATCTAGATGTTAAGGACGGACATCAAGAAAATATACAAGATCCAGAGGATCAGGAAAAAGAACAAGATAAAGGAATTCAAGATGCTCAAATTGAGCAATTAGATCAGGATAAAGGATCACAATCTGATGTTTTGGCTTTGATTACTTCAGAGGTAAGCCAAGAAAAGGCACAGCCAGTACCATTTGATTTCAAATCTTTGTTTACAATTGATTCTTCTAAAGCCAAATAGAGAACTAGGATAGTCTCCAACATTAAAAGAGATCCAAAAACTAGGAAGAGGATAGCTCAAGTTGTTGTTCCTATAGTAGATAAGGCCATAGGAGAGATCTAACCAAAGGAATTCCAGGTGACTCAGGTTGACTTGGGTCATGCTACCATAGAATAGGAGATACAAGAACATCTAGAGAGTATAGAAGCAGTGGTAGATAAAATAAGAAAGCTAAAAGCTAGAAAGAAGGAACTCAAAGAGAAAAACATGCAACTGCAGTAGTTTATACAGGGGTTGCTAAATCCAGATAGCTTGGCATCTACCTTATAGGCTACAGAAAAGCTAGCTACACTCACCTTAATAAGTGAGGAGGAGATAATTGGTCTGGATATCCAAAAACACCAAGCTCACATTATGCTTCTCTAAATTCATGACCTCTGGGGAATAGCTAATAAGGACTTTCATGTCCAATTGGGACATATTGTCCAAATTTCAAAAGGATATTAATTCTGTGAACTGTGAATTCACTCAGAGGATATCAAAGTGTAACTATGCAATAAGCATACTCAAAAGAGCTAAGGGGATGACAGATCAAGAGTTGTTGCAAAATAAAATCCTCACTCAAGTAAGATCAACACTAATGGATACGTGGTTAACTGAGATGATAGATGAAATGGAAGTATTGAAGGCTAACATGACCAAAGTAAAGGATACTCAAGTTAAGGTACATAACTTACTAGAAGAAGAAAAGAACATCCTAACAGAATTACTAGAGGATGTTGTAGAAGAAGAAATGCCAGATCTGGATAATTCTATACAAATATTTAAAGATAAATTCAAAGAAATGGTGGAAGATCTAATAAATTTGATCACATAAGATGTCATGGATGAGATGGTAGAACTCAAGGTGAAGATAAAAGGATATGAAAAGGAAGGAGATAAAAGGACATCCATGTTGGAATCTTTAGAAGAACAAATAAAAGCATTAAAATATGCCAAGTTGAGAGCCATGACAATTAGTAAATTCCAAGTGGATACCTTTACTTAGGCATATGGTAATTATAAGAGAATAGACACAGGGATGCAGACACATGAAGAAGATCCATCTGCATAAAGAAAGAATTGCATTATGTGTTTTCCAATGCATTTTGTTGTACTAGCACTTGCAGTCTAACCAGGTGAAATTGAATATTATAGAATATTTGAGAAGGATAGCTATACCCCACCAGAGGATTACCAACTGGCAATGTGTGCCATGTGTTTTGTATGTTGACTTTGTCAAAGAAATATGAAGGGTTGATGATAATAGATAAATCTTGATCATAGGATCTTTTGTAACTGCCTCTTATCCTTGATCTATAAAAGGAGATAGTGTGCAACTTGTAAAGGCATTCAGAAGCTTAATTGAGATTGGATTGTTGAAATGTCAGGACCAATCATCAAGGTCAATTGTAAATATATACTCTCTTACATACTTAATGAAGATGAAGTCCCTCTGATTACATATAATTGTAAACTTTGAGTAATTTGTGAATGGATTCTGGATATGTTACTTTGATTTGTTGTATCCTTTGGAGTGCATTTCAGTTTGTGCATGTGTTGTCTTCATTCTTTTCCTTCAAAGTTAGCGTCAATCATATTTAGTTATGGAATATCCTGGTGAATATATGGTTTGATTTCCATCTCTTCATGATAGTATCAAGGATACATATGGATCAATGGCTAAAGATTCATTAATTTCAGTAAAATCATCAAAGTTTAGTTAAAATTTGTTTAATTTCATTTCAATCATCATCATAATTGCAAATACATAGAACATAATGAGAAAATATAAAGAAATATGCTGGCATTGCATAGATAAATGAATATCTTTAGCATATTTAAGCAAATCACATGTCAATTTGAAAATATCATGCAAATGAACATAAATAATGATAGTAGTCATGGAAATACATGATTATAGGCATATCCTTTGAATAAATTTATAGTGTAGAAGTGAAATCAAGTTAATAAGAGTGATATGCAAAAGAATTGATCAAACTTATATGAATATCTACATGATCTAGTTAAATACAGTGGAATTTAACCGTGTTTGTTAAGAATTCACAAAAAGTAGGTGTAATAGAGCATATCTGGATATGGCGAACTTCAAAACAAAAATGTAAGGCCCCTTAAGGAAAAAAACAATGTACATCAAATCATTGAGTAACGTCAAACAATTATGAACTAATCTATGGAGACTTGGGATTATGAATTCTCTGAATTCATCATTTCTTTCAAGATGATAAAGGTTTGATATGTATTTCCTTATCTATATTTGTTTATGACTAACATCATGACCAACAATGATGTTAGAATTTATGTTCACTCAAAGATAGATGAAATCAATCATGTGGATTTGAGGAGGTCAGGAATCAACTTCTAGATGATGAAGTTATCTACAAACTTGAATATACAAATGTAGGGACAAAACACCTGGATATCTAGAAAGACTAACCTAACTTTTGTGATGAGCATGAGTGGGTCAGATTCATATTAAGAAAGATTCATGACAAATTCATATATCTAGACAAACCCTACCGAATAACCAAATGTGCAATTAAGGTTCTCACTAGGTTATGTTCCACTGAATCTGTACCAATGATGAAGTCAGTCAAGAGTGAAAAGGTCATTGAGTTGACCAGAGCAAAGTTTAATAAATTAACATTGATTGTGAATAACATCATTGATCTGGGTGTTTGATATGCAACCATGGGAATTGCATATAAAGTTTACTTCACAAACAGAGAAGGTTCTACAACTCGTACTACTATTCATACTTCATATCAGATGGTTAAAGAAGGGAAAGATTTTGACCTTTGTGAAGTCATGAGAGAACAACTTATGGAGAATATAAGAAGAACAAAGGAAACCTATTACATTTTTAGGTATGGCACATTGATTATATGTCTTACTTTCTATTTATTGAATTAATTACCTAGCTTTAGTGGAAAAAATTGGCAAGAGCACATTCTAATAGTAGCTTAAATCAAGAGTCATGTAAGGGGGTTTAGTTATCCAAATCACTACAAAACAATGTATTGGGGTTTCTTCAAAACCCTTCAGACCAACATGCATTCTAGAGAAAGAATTCCCTACTACTCTATACATCAATATAGGGAGAAGATTACATTCTTGGTTGACAAAGATTACACCTACATGGAGGTAGTTGAACCTAGAACTGCATGGATTCATAGATTTCCATATGAAGTCTCTGAAGAAGAAATAAAAGTTTATGTTGACATTCTATTTAGCAAACCCATAGATACCAATGCTGAAAGGTTTAGAACCTATGATGAAATCATGAACAAAATACATAAGAAGGTTGTAGAAGAACACCTTGAGAAGAATAAGCCTAAACTACATGAGATGTGGGGCATCTCATCTAGAACCATTTTAGAAGCTCCTGCCGAGGAGATTCATCATGTTCTTGTTGCTCCATCTGCTACACAAAATCTAAGGAGAACTAGCTGAGCTACCTCTGCTGCTACAAATGTGTCACTTCCTTCTAGATCAACACAAATGGGATCTACCAGAAGAAGATTTGCTTTAGAGACCCAAGCACGAAAAAAAGTTGAAGATAAGAAGCATGGAAGACCTAAAGTGCAAGCCAAGAGGAAGAAGCTGAAGGATGTTGTGATTGAAGAAGAAGAAGAAGGTGAGGAGGAGAACTCTTTATAGAAGCTAATAAGAAAAAGTAAGAAGCATAAGCAAAATCCTCCAGTGGCATCCACAGAAGGTCCTTTTCAACTAGAAGTAGTATTCAATGGAATTGAACAACATGGGTTGTTAAAACACACTATTGAGCTATACCCTGATGTTCCTCCTGAGGATCAAAAGACAATTGAAAAAGTAGTGATCAAGTATATGCTCAAATATAACTTACCTATGATTGATGTGATTGGGAAGGTCCCAGAAAGCCTAGCTCAAGCCTTAAGGTAGAAATTAGAAGAATCCATTAAAATGAATAATGAGCTGAGACAACAAGCTCGTGAGAAGGATAGATAATCTATATCATATGAAGAAAAAGACAAGTTGGCCATGTAGATTATTTTCTATTGATGTCAAAGGTTATGGTGATGCTGATGTGATGTTGTTGTTTCTGGAGTTTGGTCTTCATAATATCCTTCATTATACTACATGATTGAGTTGATGGTGATGCTTCATGAGTTCATGCTTCAAGATGCCATGCTTTAGGAGTTCACATGTGCTTCATTGTTCATGAGTTGTTATGGTGAATCGGTTGGTATGATGTTCATGATCAGGATCATATTATAAAGGACAATAAGGTTTTATGCTTCATGATGTTCATGCTCTCATTTCAAGAGTTCAAATAATGTTTAGTATGATGTACTCATGTCAGGGTCTGCATTGCTTTGTGTCAAATTGCTTATTGAGGGTTTAAGTTGATGATCTTGCTTCATGTCTTGATTATGATGTCTTGACACATACTTGAGTGATCATTGTGATGGAGTAATGTTTGGATGCTCAGTTATGGAGATGGGGTTGTGTTGGAAATTAGATGGAAACCAAAATTACAGATGGTGACCAAAAAGTGCATCAGAAAGGAAGACTTTCCATGATAGTGCAAGTGAATGCAAGTGAAAGGTTGAGTTGAAGAATGATGTTTAAAGGTGATGTTTGTCATGCCATTGTATAATGTTGTTGGCTTTTCATGGTTTAGATGCAAAGTGTAGATTATTCATCAGTCATGGTTTGCATATTGCTAGGAGGCATGTTCACAAGGTTAACAGTGTTGAAAGGTTCTTCTATCTATTGATTGTTGTTATGGTGGATTAGTGCTTCTAGAGATGACTTATAGTTGATATTGTTAATCATCTTTATTATGTCAACTATATTATTGATGGGATGTTCTTGGTGATGGCTCTGCAACTAAGATAGAGGACTCATTCACTTATATATGATATAAGGTTTAAGGTTTTAAGGATCTCTATTCAAAAACCTAAACCCTAACATCTCTACCCTAAGTCTAATAAACTCTAAAACATATATCATAAAGTCTTCATTGTGACAGGAAAACACTTTTCTTATGTTTTTGAGTTGACTTATAAGTGCAGGTTATGAGCCACTTAAGTGGCAACTTAAGGGTATCAGTTTCATGGGGCAACAGGCCCTTCTGCCTAGTGCCACCGGTTGAACCAGTCTTAACAATTTCCATTGGGCAATAAAGATTCATCGATGGCTCCAATTCAATTCTGCAAAGGGCACACAATGATAAATCAATGGCCAAGGTTTAAAATAAGAAACCCCACTCTCGAGCCCAAACATTGACGTGCATTTAGCCGTCATCACTTTATGACAACAAAGAAAGTTTTTTTTATGGCTATTTTTAGCCTTTTACATTGCAGTTTTTTTTGGTGATTTCAAAGCAATAAAGCCACAAGATGCTTTATGCCATTTTGGACTCCCTCTCTCCCACTCATACATATTAAAGACTTTTTAAGAGGGGTGTTTTGTTTTTTTTTAAATAGGGAGTTGGAAGATTAAAAGCCCTAACTATCCCTACAGTTATAAAACTGACTAAGAGGGCCAATAAAATTAGAAATTGTTTCTATGTGATATTTTAGAAATGAGACTTGATTAGTTGTGTTCTAATGAAAATTATCTACACACTGATATGTATTTTGTGAAGAATAGTGGAGAAAAATAGAGATATTGAAGATGTTAAGTTTGAAGGATGATTTATAAAAAGGTCTGTGTGATATTCTTGATTTATGCAGTTGAAAATATGTGAATATAAGATGTAGACCTTCAAGGAGATGAGAAAAGTATTTTTATGTGTGAATGTCTTTAATAATATGGAGG
This sequence comes from Cunninghamia lanceolata, assembly GCA_027924645.1. Taxonomy (NCBI): domain Eukaryota; kingdom Viridiplantae; phylum Streptophyta; class Pinopsida; order Cupressales; family Cupressaceae; genus Cunninghamia; species Cunninghamia lanceolata. The sequence goes on along the minus strand of BSBN01000178.1, from coordinate 10,001,800 downwards.
TGAAAAGTTTGAAGATGTGTAATATGAGAAAGACTCTTATGTGATAATGCATAGACTGAGCTTTTGGTAACAACTTGATAGAGTATAAAGACTGTGAGGTTGCAACAAAATGTTTTGTGTTGTAGAATTAGAGTGGTTATTGTGGTGTCGCAGTGATGCAAATATCTTACAACAAGGATGATTATATTCCTCTAAAAGAATGATTTTTTTTTGTGTGTTTGTAGAATTAACTACAGGCATGCATTTGAAGAGACATTAAATTGTATAAGGACAATGTTATGTATAGAAACAGAGCATCCCTCTGAAATTCTTTATTCCATTCAAATTCTTGATTATTAATGTCAGTGAGACAAACATTATACCTAGTGAAGGTTGATTTTTTCCAGTGAGGCATACTTGTAACCAGTGAGGTTCCTTTGCCAATGAGGCTTATTGTGTAGCCAGTGAGGCTTTGCCAGTGAGGCTCTATAATCAATGGGATCTTTTTTAGCCAGTGAGGCAATCTTTCCTGAGTGGTTTTTTATCCCTATGAGGGTTTTCCACTCATAAATCCCATGTTATGTGTTGTCTTGATTGTGTATCTTTGAGGTTCAAGTTTCTTGTATTGGTTGATATTACTGTGATTCAATCATCATTCAAAGTCTAATTGTTTGAAGTATCTTGATTCTCTTTGTTCTTTCAATCAAGTGGTTTAAGGGTGTAAAAAGTTTGAAAGATTAATTTAAGTTCATTTTAATCTATCATACCACTGTTTCACCCCCCTCTCAATGGTATTGTACTCCAATAGGCCCAAATACAAGCCCAAGAACTGAGGACAAAACATTGAGTATATACACTTATGGGCATGAAGGAAAGTGATAAAGAGAAATTTCAAAAGGAAACAGAGGTTGTGATAGAGTAAATTGTAAGTGAATTAATAGGAACATAAAATGTGGAACTATCACAAGCCTCTCCTCCACCACCACCTCATTTAACTGCATCTCCTCCGCAAATCACTGAGCATCAAAATTTGTAAGAGGAGAAAGAAGAAAAAGCTACAAAAGACAAGAACTAGAGGCTCATGAAGAAGAAAACATTTCTCTATATCATAATATTGGACTTGTTAATCAATCTAAAGAATACAGGGTAACAAAATAACTCTGAAAGAGAAGAGGAATAAACAAACAATGATTTAGAGGAGAATTTAGAAAAGGAACAAGACATACCATCCTCCTCTCCGATTGACTCTATCAAGGAGTTTCTTGCTCATCAAATATAGATTCAACTGGTGGTTACTCCACAACTGTTGCAATTGACTATTTTAGATGGACAAGTTAGCTTGTCTAGTATATCTCCACTTCACAAGTTACAAATAGGAGATATTCTTCAATCCTCTTCTAGACATGAAATCTTGTAGCAACAAGTTGAAGGGGCTGAAGTGTTAGAAGATGCAATCAAAATATCGCAAGAGGAATTGTCTGAGGCAAAGAGAGATCCCACCTTGCCTCTATTGAATGCACAAGACAACTAAGAGGGGGGGCTGAATTAGTTGTAGCTTAAAATTCCAAAACCCTCACACACATTTAGATCCACATAGATTCATTTAACCCTTAGACTTTTATGATGATTAAGAATGAAAGAAAATAATAGAAACTAAATCAAACCATCATAAAACACAAGAGAACATCAAATTTGTGTGGAAAAACCAAGAAGGGAAAAACCTCGGTGAGGGTTAGCTCACAATATAAAGTATTATCAACACTGAAAAACAATAGGCTCACTGCCAGAATAGAGAAGAAGATAGAGAAGATTGTTACAAGGAGAAAACTATCTCAATGCAATAGAGATTTCCACCGCAACACCAACATCACTTCCGCAGCATCACTGAAGAATTGTAGACACCTTCTGCTCACTACATCCAATAGTCTAACACATGAAATATTGTACTGCACTACACATTCAATCACACTATTGTTCACATCACATTCATTGCACGCACACCCAATCATGATCCCTTAACACTCATTTATACCATCATCAACCTTGAAAGCATTCGCCAAGGTCAGAAAATCACCTTAACCCAAAAAATTCAAATTAGGTTTGGACCTAAACATTCCCACGGTGGAAAGGAATGAAGGTGGACCACAAAACATCTTATCTTGGACCTAAATTTATCCAAGGATGCTACTCCACACTTTCACAATCACCAAAGAACTTTCACAAATAGTGTAAACACCCAAGGTTGACCAAACCTATGTTAACACAATGAACTTTTAAGTACACACTTCCTCAAACCCAAAGACAACTTGCAGACCACATGCAAGGCTTCAATGCAATCTAGAGTATTCTGTGAACATCCTAAAACATCCTAAAATCCAACAAATTCCTTTGCAACAACTTTCACCTACTGCACAACTTTATCATGTTTATCCATTATGCTTAACTATCTCTATCATGCATTGTATCTCTAGAAATCAACTTCCAAAGCACCAAACCATGAAAAACTTCAATAGAAGAAAGATATGAACCTTATAAGCACAATTCTAGAACCAGAAGACCTAAAACCTCTTTGTGGAGAAATGCAAAGCAAAGACATTTCTCCTAGACACCTTTGCAACACTCAGAAACATAGTCCACACACTGGTGAACACAACATCCTCTACACCACGAGTGAGAACACCAAATTTAGAATATAAAAACTCTTAACATCTCTTAACAAAATATCCAAACCGTAAAGATAGATCTTCAACATAGGGGAAATGCGAAGCAAAACTAGAGCACTACTCTATAAGACAAAATGTCACTTCAACACACTATTTCCTTTATTAATAAAATTTTCTCAAAAGCACTTGGAAACCAACCAACAGAAACATATTCTTAACATCTTCAACAAAGAAACTCAGCCAAACATCTCATACTATTGCAACAACCTCATCTCTGCTCAACCAACCTCATACCTTATCTCTGCTCAACCAACCTCATACCTTATCTTTTCTTAACCAACCTCATCTCTGTTCAACCACTTGATACAGTTGACACCAATGACAACACAAGGTTGTTGACATCAATGACAACATCGACCAAAATGTACCTATGAAGCTCTAATGCCCATGGGGCCTGAAATTGCATTTGGGATGTTGATCTTAATGGAGATCAATGGCCCAAATGTAATTTTGGGCCCCATGGGCATTGGACCTCCGTGGGTATATTTTGGCCCATGGAATTTAACCCTAGCCATTAGATTATAAATTGAGATCAACAACCCAAATACAATTTTGGGTTCATTGGGCATTGGAGCTCCATGCATACATTTTAACCCATGGAATACAACCACATTTGTTAGATTATACATAAAATCAATGATGGTGATTAAAACTTGGTGATATGGCCCTAAAGTAACCAATAATTATATAATATTATTGGCGAATTAATTTTATTTTCTACTAAAACTTATAAAATTCAGGCAAATCTGATCTAATTAGGTATCGAATATTGTGGCAAATTTTTGAGTTTAAAATTTTAATAAAATAAATATTCTGGCGATTTAACTAGGACTAAAATAAAATTTTGTAAAAATGTGGCGATTCGGGTCACCTTATAGCTTGTACTATTAGCTAAATTTTGAATCCCCAATTTCAACTATTAGCCAATTGGCGAATATTAGCCACTTAAAAAATCACTGATTGTACCTGCTTATTACTACTTTGCAATAATATTTCTTTTACTACTCTGCATGCTCCCCCTTAGAACCAACCAACACTAGAACTTACTCCCCCTGATTGCAACATCCAACATGACAACTACCTTCTCCCCCGGAGAGGTATCCTCCAATATCAGTCTAGGATAAGGAATGAATCTTGAAATCCACTGGACTGATGCATCTCCTTATGCATCTAGTTTAAAGGAGGGGTAATAACCCCTAACTTCTCCTAGAGATACCCAAATGTATCCTTAGGAAGATCCTTGATGAATATATCAGCAACATGATCCTTTGTAGGCACATACTCAAGCTTCACTTCATTCTTTGCAACTTTCTCTCTCAGAAAGTGATACCAGATTGATATATGTTTTGTCCTTGAATGCATCACATGTTAATAGAACCTGTATTATAACAAAATATAGGAATAGGTTCATCATATACCACTCTAATATCCTTCAAGGTTTGCCTCATCCATAACACTTGTGTGTAGCAAGATGTTGTTGCAATGTATTTTGCCTTTGCAATAGACAGAGATATTAAATCCTACTTCTTACTTAACCAAGGCACCACTCTACCTCCAAGAAATAATGCACCACCACTTGTAATTTTCTTGTCATCTACACAACCAACCCAATCTGCATTTGTGTAATCACTTAGAGAAAAGCCATTATCCTTTGGATACCACAAGCCATGATCTAGAGTGCCCTTTAAATATCTAAATATCCTATTCACTGATGCAACATGTGACTCTCTAGGATCTTCTTGAAATCTAGCCACAAGACAAACTAATGCATAATATCTAGTCTAGTAGCAGTTAAGTATAATAATCCTCCAATCATTGACCTATATCTACTTCAATCAGCCTTAGGAGATTCATCATTGTTCTCATCTTGCAACCAGTTGTCATAGGGGTACATACTAATTTAGAATCTTCCATTTCAAACTTCTTTAACATCTCCTTGACATACTTTGATTATGAAATAAAAATACCTTTATTTGTTTGATTGATCTATAGCCCAAGGAAGAAGTTCATTTCTCCACACATTGACATCTCAAATTCTTTCTACGTTTCATCTACAAAACTCTTACACATACTTTCATTTCCACTAAAAATTATATCATCTACATACACTTCCACAATCAAAATTTGATCTTCTCCTACTTTTATGTACAAATTACTATTTGTAGTACCTTTATTGAATCCTTGTTGTAATAAGTACATGTCTAACCTTGCATACCAAGCTCCGGGGACTTGCATCAATCCATATAGTGACTTCTTCAACCTGCATACCATATCTATTTTATCTAATAACTGAAATCCATTCAGTTGTTCTATGTATACTTCTTCCAACTCACCATTCAAGAAAGCAAACTTCACATTAATTTGAAATACTTTGAAATCCTTATGTGTTGCAAAAGCCAAAAACATCCTGATGGCCTTGATTCTTTCCACTAGAGCATAAGTTTCCTCATAGTCTATTCCTTCTACTAGTGAGTATCCTTTACACACAATCCTTGCCTTGTTTCTTACCACTTCTCCATTCTCATTCAATTTTTCCTATAATACCCACTTAGTTCCAATCACATTCTTGTTTACAGGTCTTGGGACAATTTCCCAAGTCTAATTCTTCTCAATCTGCATTAGTTCTTCTTCCACGGCTTTGACCCAATACTCATCCTTGCATGCTTCAATTACTATCTTAGGTTCAACTTTAGAGAGTAAACATAGATTTACTTGTACTTCAATAGCTTTCCTTCTTGCTATCACACCTTTGTTCTTGTCACCAATGATCTAATCTTCAGAATGATGCCTTTGCACATACTTGGGAGTTTTAGGAGTCTTTTTCGGAGCTTCTTCCTCTTCAACCTACACTTCCTTTTCCTTAATATTTTCTTCTTCTCTGCAAGAAGATTCATCTAATTCATATCCATTCACTTCTAAATTCTTCTGTAGATCTTCATCAACTTTGACATTTTCACTCTCAATGATCCTTCTTAGCCTCTTCTTGTGGCATCGATAATCTTTGCTTTTAGTAGAATACCCAAGGAAGATACCTTCATCAAACCTTGCATCAAACTTTCCTAGATTTTCTTCATCCTTTTTGATATAACATTTTCTTCCAAACATTCTGAAGTATTTGGTAGTAGGAATCTGTCCATACCATAACTCATAATGAGTCTTTGTACTATTTTCTCTTTCCTACACTCTGTTCAGTATATAAATAGTAGTATGAATTGCTTCTATCTAGTAGACCTCTAGTAGGTTTGCTTCTTTTATCATTGTCCTTGCAACTTCTTGAATATTCCTATTCTTTCTTTCAACCACTCCATTGTACTAATGAGTCCTAGGGGTAGATAAGTGCCTCTTTATTCCATGATTCTCACAAAACATTTTAAACTCATTGGAGGTGAACTCTCCACCTCTATTAGACCTCAAACATTTGATTCTCATATCCATTTCATTCTTAGCCATGACTTTGAATGCTTTGAACTTATCTAGGGCTTCATATTTTTCTTTGAGAAAAGTAACCCATGTCATCCTAGAATAATCATCAATCAATAGCATGAAATACCTATCACCTTGAAAACTCCTTACCTTGGTAGGACCATAGAGATCTGTATGCACCAATTCCAATAGTCTAGTAGAAGATTGATCCTTGACTTTGAAACTACTTCTTTCTTGCTTTCCAATTTGACATTCCTTACAAATAGCATTGATAGGCTTTGTAATCTTTGGTAAATCTCTCATAGCTTGAGCAGAACTTATTCTTACCAGGCTATCAAAATTGATGTGATGCAATCTCCTATGCCATAGACAACTCTCACTAATCTAAGTCATGCAACAATAACCATCACCATCTTTGAGTTGATAAACATTTCCATCTGTCCTCTTTCTAGCAGCTATCATAGTTTCTAAGTCCTTTATGATCTCACAGCCACCATCCTAAAACACAAGATTGTATCCTTTGCTACACATTTGTCCAAAACTCAAGAGATTATGTTTCAAGACCTTGACATAAAGAACGTCATCAATATTATGCTTTCCATCAAAACTGATTGAACCTTTTCCACATATCTTACTAGATGTATCATCACCAAATCTAACTAGTCCTCCATCATATTTTTCAAGTTTAACAAACTTACTCTTATCATTGGTCATATGATTTGAGCATCCATTGTTAATGACCCAATAGTTCTTTTCCTGTGTAGTATGAAAAGCAGATATCAAAGTGCTTTCAACATTAAGACCTACCTTTGGAGCCTTTTCCTTCACACATTTCCTAGAGTTAGTAGAAACAGTATCATCTCTTAAGGCTATGAACAAACATTCATTATCCTCATCATTCTCATAATCAGATTCATCATCAGATATACTTGCATCTTCTCTAACATAGTAGCTTTTCTTAGGCACTCTACTTTTGTTCTCCCTATTCTTTCTTCTCAAAATTATTTCCAAACATCTTGAAGCATAATGACCTATCTTGCCACAACTAAAACATTTGAAAGGCAACTTACTACTATACTTACCAGTAGCCAATTTCATTCTTCTAGCAAAATTAGCTTCCAAATTGTCTGAATCCTCCCGATCTGATTCCATAGTCATCTCAGATTTTCCAGCCTCGAAGGCAGTCGTAGTCTTTGCACTACTTGTACCAAATTCTATTATTTCAAAAGTAGTTAGGGTGCCAAGCAACTGATCTTTGGTAAACTAATTCAGATTTTGTAATTCTTTAATAGCAAAAAGCTTATGATTGTAAGCTTTAGGAAGAGTTCTAAGTACCTTCAATACCACTTATTTTTCATCCATATTTCCACCAAGACCTTTGATGCTATTGACAACTTCATCCACCCTCTATAAGTAGCTTGTAATGTTTTCATCTTCAGACATTCACATGGTCTCAAGCATAAGCTTCAAATTCTGCATTTTAGCTTGCTTAACCTTATCATTTCCTTCATAAATACTTTGTAACTTTTTCTAGATTTCATTAGCAGTATTCAAATTCATAACTTTCATCAACTCAAAATTAGTAAGATCACTTAAAAGAGCATAATTCACTTTACGATTGGTTTCATAGGCCTTGATCTCATTTGTAGTACTTGGACCATTTTCTAGTATAGTGTATTGAGTCTCAACAGCCTTCAAGATCTCATATCCAAGAGATATCAGATAACCTTCCATCCTTATTTTCTAGAAAGTATAATCCATTCCATTGAACAAAGGAACATCCTTCTTGTGCTCCATCTGAGTTCTACCTCAAGTGGTTAAGCTCTCTTTCAAGGAACTTGGCTCTGATACCAATTGTTGAATGCACAAGTCAAGTGAGAGGGGGTGAATCAATTGTAGCTTAAAATTCTAAAACCCTCACACACATTTAGATCCACGTAGATTCATTAAACCCTTAGACTTTTATGATGATTAAGCATGAAAGTAAATAACAAAAACTAAATCAAACCAACATCAAACATAAGAGAACACCAGATTTATGTGGAAAACCCAAGAAGGGAAAAACCACGGTGAGGATTAGCTCACAATATAAAGTAGTATCAACACTAAAAAATAACAGGCTCAGTACCAGAAGGCTTACTGCCAAAGGGTTCACTTCCCAAAAGAAAGTCTCACTACCAGAATAGAGAAGAAGATAGAGAAGATTGTTACAAGAAGAAAACTATCTCAATGTAATAGAGATTTCCACTGCAACACCAAGATCACTTCCATAGCATCATTGAAGAATTGTAGACACCTTCTTCTCACTGCATCTAATAGTCTAACACATGAAATCTTGCATTACACCACACATTCAATCACACTATTGTTCACATCACATTCATCATGCGCACACCCAAACATGATCCCTTGACACTCATTTATACCGTCATCAATCTTGAAAGCATTCTCCAAGGTCAGAAAATCACCTTCACCCAAAAAATTCAAATTAGGTCTATACCTAAACATTCCCACAGTGGAAAGAAATGAAGGCAGACCACAACACATCTTAGCTTGAATGTAAATTCATCCAAGCATGCTACTCCACACTTTCACAATCACCGAAGCACCTCCGCAAATAGTGTAAACACCCAAAGTCGGCTAAACCTGTGTTAACACAATTAACTTTTAAGTACACGCTTCCTCAAACCCAAAGAAAACTTGCAGACCAAATGCAAGGATTCAACACAATCTAGAGTATTCCAAGAACATCCTAAAACATCTTGAAATCCAACAAATTCCTCTGCAACAACTTTCACCTGCCGCACAACCTTATCATGTTTATCTAGTATGCTTAACTATCTCTCTCATACACGGTATCTCTAGAAATCAAATTTTAGAGCACCAAACCATGAAAAACTTCAATAGAAGGAATATATGAACCTTATAATAATAATTCTAGAATCACAAGACCAAAAACCACTTTACAGAGAAATGCGAAGCAAAGACATTTCTCCTAGACACCTCTGCAACACTCAGAAACATAGTCTACACACTGGTGAACACAACTTCCTCTGCCCCATGAACTAGAACACCAAATTTAGAATATAAAAACTCTTAACATCTCTTAACAATATATCCAAACCACAAAGATATATCTTCAATATAGAGGAAATGTGGAGCAAAACCAGAACACTACTCTGTAAGCCTAAATGCCACTTCAACACATTGTTTCCTTTATTAATGAAATTTTCTCAAAAGAATTTGGATTCCAACCAATAGAAATATATTCTTAACATCTTTAGCACCTCTTCAAGGCAACCAAATCATCTTTAGCAAAGCAACTCAAACAAACAACTCATACTATTGCAACAACCTCATCTCTACTCAACCAACCTCATACCTTATCTCCGCTCAACCAACCTCATCTTTGTTCAACTAGTTGATATAGTTGACACCAATGACAACACAAGCTTGTTGACATTAATGATAACACTGAATGTACATAATTACAACAACCTCCTACTCAACAGATGAAACTCATGTTGGAGTCTTTCAAGACTCATTCTTCTTACCTAGAAAAGCAGGTTGAGAAAAGGATAATAGAGCAAATAAATAGAAAAAAGTTGGTTGAAATGTCTGACAAGTGTGCAAAGGCACACAACAATCTACCAGAAGATTTGAAAAATATTTAGAAGAGCATTGAGGAAGCCAAAGTGCTATACTAATTTTGTTTGAAATGGCCTACTACCACAAAGAACATAAAGAATCAAGCTAGCTCCATTGAGTCACAATTAATTCAAGTAGCCAACATGTATGATCCACTAAAGGATAGAGATAGAGCCATCAAGGATCAAATTGAAAATCTACATAGTCAGCTAAGATAGATCCTAGAATAAAGAGAGAAAATAATGGGAGAAATAGGTTAGCTAAGAAAGGTTGTGGATATGAAATTAGAAGCCTTAACCAGTATCATGACTGAAGCATAAAAAATGGCTCAAAAAGTTAAAACATCAGCCACTTTAGAAGATGTAGAAGACTTATATATTTAGTTTGGGAGTCAATCTCACATCATATCCTCTACAAAGAAGAATTGGGACTCAACCCTTTCCTAGTTGTAGGTAATTTATACAAATATTCTACCTTCCACATGAACAAACTTTTATCTAAGGTATGACACATTTTGAAGTTTGTATATATGCGGTGAATAAAATAATAATATGTAGTGATATTTTGATATAAGGCCAACTATATGTAGAATCTGGAAGAACAATTTTGCTACATCAATTTTGAAAAGATAAAAGCCACCACTTAGGGTAACTTGACTAATAAGAGGTGATAGGAAATATTCAGATAGGGGGAGCTTACTTATTTTTGAAAAATACCACTAGTCCTTTGCCATTGATGTCAAAGGCGGACAAATGCATGGAAATCAAGTTAAGTGTTGCCATCACTAACAAAGGGGGAGATTGTTACATATAAGTTTTCATTGATGTCAATAGTGTTGTGAAGTGTTGCGGTATGAAAGAGTGGAACATGAGATGGCAAGGAGTTTGCATGATGAGTTAGACATGAATATGTGTGGAGGAACTCAAAGGAGCAGACTGAGAATGATAATTGGAGAATTGTAAAATAAAGAAGATATATCAGCACCATCTGTACACTATTTTTGATAAGTTCAGCTGGAAAAGAGGGTCTAGAACCCTATACAAAATGGTCCCCTAGGCTACAAACCATTAACAAGCTAGAAACAACACATTAAAAATGCATGAATAGTAGACAAAAAACACCTAATCAAAAATAGTAGAAACAACAAAAACAACCAGAAACTAGGGATTGTCAGTCATCCCAAACTTGGCCAAGAAATCAACCATGTCTTTGTAATCTCCCAAGCTATCAAGCCCCACCTGTTTGACCTTGTCATCCAAGTCCTTGATAGCCTTGAAGATCGATGCCGCCCGATGCAGCGCCTTAGCAGCAAAATCAACCATAATCTTCTACTTCTTCTGCATTCCCTCCATCTTCTTCTAGAGGTGACTCAGATCCTCAGTAGTAGTAATGCACAAGGAGCAATTCCCTTTGCTATCTTGTCCCCTAGAAGCCCTAACAGCTTAACCCAAGTCCTCAAAACTGGACTTGTTCATGGAAGCAAAGTGACTCGCCCCTTCAACTTCATGCACAGACTTAGTGGGGATTTCCTCTCCTCCCTCCTCCATCATTTCATCAACAAACTCCAATTCATTAGAGATCTCAACCCCTGGGGGTTCATAGAAGGTTTCCCAGTAATGTGGGTAGACCAATGGACCCTCAGGTTAGCAGCCTCCACACCTTCCCCACTACCAACAAGTTTATGCCCAGAGTCTAGCTTAATAATTTTCACCAGCTCATCTACAGTCATAGCCTCCTTACCCTTCTTAGCTTTCTTCTCAAGAGTAGTACCTTCATCATCTAAATCTAGTCTATATCTTTTTGCCAACTTTTCCCTTGGCCCTAGGGTGGCACATTTCTAGGGTTTCTTTTTAGAGGTGATAGGGGTTCCAATAGGGGTATCATCCATAGCACGGGGATCACCCTTAGGGGTTTTGAGGGAAATCTTAAGGGCCTCCACACAAGTCTTCACCTTGCCTTTAGAACTAGGAGACACACTCATCTGGGGGTCCTCAAGTAGCTTAACCTTAATTTGCTTCGGGGGGCACATGGCAAGGTGGAATTGGTAAAGTCTCAGAATGAGGACTTGATGAATGTGAACAATAAGGTGGCCAACATTCTTATCCCTAAGCTCTCTAATTAATTTGATAGAGTTATCCAAGGAAGAAAGCAGAAAAAAGGAAAACTGATTTCCATTTTATTTCTAAAGTGGTTAAGGAGAGCAAAGTGGTAGTGGTAAAAAACCTTGAATCTGTCTTCCAATGTGAAGAACTTCATAATCATTAAGTAGATATGGCCCCAGGGCTCCAACAACTTTTCTCTCTCAAACCCACCATGTAGCTTCACAGCTGCCTCCCCCTCTCTAAAGAAGAGAACCATATGTTTAGGATTAGGCACCCTGCTGTGTCTCGAATGTTTCTTCCCTATAATAGGAAGCCCCATAGCCTACCCAATCACTTCCTCAAACACCTGGAAGCCCATGCCACCAATCTTGACTTCTCTGGTTTCATCGTCCCAAGTCTCTACGGACTGGCATGACAGATTCTCATCATGACCATCCATCCCTTCCAAGAAAGAAACCACCTCCCCTTCTTGAATGATAAGCCACCATCTGTACACTGTTATACCTTATCTACTAAAGCACATATGTAAGTTGGAATTCCTAATATACTTATTTTTGAAGACCATGAATAGATATATTTGGGTTTTTGTTGCATGATGATAACATGAACACATGATGATTGACACCTAATGGATAAAGTTGCAAAAACTTGAAGAACTAGTTAAGTATAGTGTATGTCAAGAAGGATGTTACAGGATCGAAAGAACGTACTACACTCTACTGCATCTAGAGAAATGAACCTGGAGATAGGACAAATGGATAGGTATTACTCTCAGCTATCAATGTTTCAAATTTGAGATCACAGTTCTTACCGCAAAGTGTTTGGGAGATAGAAAAATGAAGATAGTAAAGAAACATGGCAAGTATAGTCACAAAGTAGTAGGAAGATGCTTCACACTTCTCCATAGATGAAGATATGAAGTCGTGGCTTGAAGAATATGTAGATATGAGTATCAAGGACGTATATTTCAATTTTCAAGAAATAATTTATACTTCAAATGCTTTTCTGGAGTTAGATGTATGAAGACATGTCTTGGTGCTGAGTGGTGTGAATACAAGAAGAGAGTTAAATGCACAATGACAATTGGTCTTGCTGATTAAATAAAAAGTTCTTATGACTCGAAGGTATGTGGTAATCAAGTTTCAAGTGATTGTGTTCACTACAAGCTTTAGTTTCATAGCCTTGTCTTAAGATTGAGCAAGCAAAAGTTGCTAAGGATACCTACATCAGGGACCTAGTGTTGGTGCCATAATGAAACATCTTGAGATAACACTTGGGAAGTATATAGGAATGTTTTAAAAGTCTCATAATGGTTAGAAAGTGGTCTGCATAATGTAATTTTGTCTTCTCTGGTAGCACATTGGGTTTGGAGTCAGATACAAGGATGGGTAGTTACTGAGGTGCTGACTTGGTGCATAATAAAGACATGTTGAGTCTAATGGATGTGTACTAGCCTAGAAGGGTGTGTCAAGTCTGAATAGGACCTGATTATACATTATTCTTGTAACACATTAGGATTTCATTTACCACACATATTTGAGAGCCAACTAATATGGCCACTACACGTTTCATGCTACATGTTTCTTTTTGGTTGACCAAAGAGAAAGACTTTGAACCTTGCAGAGGATATATATAGAGAATTAAAGTTGTTGAAGGGTGTTTGTGGTGTTGAAACAATTAGTAGAGTCGAGATTATATGAATATACTTTCAATAGAAGAAAATATGATGATGAAAAATTGCTAAGGATCAGTTCATACAGTTGTAGAAGATATACTATGCTATAAAATTGTAAAGATGAATTCCTGAATATACTTTGATGTTGTAGAGATTTGTATTGTTGCTATAAGGAGGGCTGAAGTGGTCAGCATTTTGTGTCACATAAAGAACATCATGATATACTTTGTAAATGTGTAACTGATTAGGGAGCTGTAGCTTCCTTTGGCTTGTAGCCCATAAATAATATTGGAATCCTATTTTATTTGTGAGGCTAGATTTGGACAGTAGATCCAAGCAACTAGATCACCATGGTTTTTCCCTTCTTGGGTTTTCCACATAAATTTGGTGTTATGGATGTGTGTCTTTGTGTTCTTGCATTTCTCATGTTTTGAATAGTCACATTAATTTGAATACTACAAAAACTAAGGTAATTTGATTAAGTACTAATTCACCCCCCTCTCAATACTTCTATGTGTTCAAAACAAAATGGGTCAAAGTATTTTTTAGAGAAGGATCAATATTTTTTCTTTTCTAAATTTAAGTTTAGAAATTGTTCCATCTCCTTCTCATTCCCATTTTATTCCCTAATAAAGTTCCATTTCAAAGTCTAGTAGGTCATCCTAAACTAGGTCAACTTGCAATCCCCTAAGTAAAAAATCCTACTTAAGAGCATTCACACTATTTGCCCCATTTGCATACATACAAAGCAATAAAACATGTCATAGTATCATGGCATTCATAACACTTCAAACATAGTAATTTGCATCTACATATGTGAATCAAACGAATCCATACACATTGTATACATTAGAAAATAGAAAAAATACAAAAACAAATTGCACTATCATTATCGTCCATGTGTGATCATCATATGTATGCATCTTAACAACATAAATAAAAACTATAGCCAACTATTTGCATAAAAGGGGAAGTGAAGTACAAGATGTCAACTAAACATAAGTATAAATCTCAACCAATTAGGTCTCACAACAATATGTGCATAACAATATTTGAGTACAATTCACTCCACCAACAGAGTCAAAAGAGAAAAAATATGCACTCAAGAGAGCAAGTCTCCCCATGCAAGGGGGAAAGTGAAAACATCTTCAATAGACATAGGTACCTCAAATACCTCAAGGTGTCAGGTTAAACTATTGTAAAATATTGAGAAAAACCATAAAAATTAGAAAGTCAAAAAACCTAAAAATTTGTAAAACTTTTCCAAAATCCCTAAAAACCAAATATTTTTTCAAAAATCTACAATAAAAGGAGGATTTATTCTTATCCTCTCTAGCTTAGGATTTATCTGTGATCTTTTATTTCATTATTCTATGTTTTTGTCCTTCTTTTGTGTGTCTTCATCACTGTAGGTCTTCACAATGAGGCAAGTTAACTCAAGTATACTCCAAACTCATGCATTGACGATATGTTCCCTTAGTCTCTTTTTAATGCTTACTTCAAAAATACATCATATAGTCAAACTAATACATATTTTTTCAAGTCCAGATGTGGGACAAAAATAAAGGTAAGGCTATCCTTTGGGAATGATACCTACTTTTCATGTAGACTACCATCCCTAAGGGGGAAAATATGTAAGTACCAAAAAAGGCATAAAGGCATACATAGAAATTTGATGATGATCCGGAGTCCTAATCATGTACATGTAAGCACAAATTATATATACCTCTTAGAAAATTCTTTCTTAGTGACACATTTTCAAATGTTTTTCTCTTTGTTTGTATCTCCCTAACCTTCAAGCTAACCTTCGAAGGTCCTACATGCTTTCTTGTTGTCCACCTAACCAATTTTTGACAAACCATCCTTGTCACTTGCCAACCCTGACAACATGGGTAATCCACCTCCCAAGAGGGGAAATTCACTTCTTGGGTGAATGCACCAAGTTGTGGGACCAAAAAGTCACCAATTTGGCTTTTTAATCCCATGCAAGATATAACACAAGTGCATTATAATGTGCTCGTGTTATAAATTACATAAAGTAAAAAAACACAAAAACTCACAATTGCAACCATTTCTACACTTTTGGAAGGAAAAAATCCATCATAAGAGTGCAAGTGCTAAGAGTAATAGACATTTTCACCATGCCACCTCACCAATCCCACTCCCGAAGACATCATGAAGGAAATGTAGAGGGTATAGTAACCGAAGAAAGTAGGGTTTGATTAATTTTTGTGACCTTGAAAAAAATTTACTTTTGTAATGTTTGATTGGTTTTTTATATAGAATTTATAGTCAATGAGGTAGCACAAAACATAAATCCAATAGAGGAGGGTCAAAACAACCCTGAAAACCCTGAAAACCCCCACCTTCACATCCTCACCATGAAAGAGATACATAGGAAAACTATTTAGGGCAAATAGAAGAAAATTAAAAAACATCTTAAAACCCTAATTGAAACATTAAATAGTCCAAGTGCAAGCACCAATCATAGTAGAGTGCTTGCCAAGTCATTAGAGGTAATTTTTTCTCACACTAAATCAATAACAAACCAAATCACCAAATTTCATGATTATAGGAAGAGGTGTCAGAAATACCATGCCAAAAAAATGTCTTATGAATAAGTGAAGGACCTAAAAATTACAAAATTCGCATTATGTTCACAATTTATCAATCCTAAAACTAGCCAAACATTAGAAGAAACTTGCAAACACTTCCCTATTCATTGGTGTAGGAACAAAGATATATACCAAAACTTTTGGGATAGATGGTACATGGTGTTTGACGAGCATCCATGCAACAACAATGAGGTGCCACAAATATTTCTTGAGGAAACTCTATTGTGAGTTTATCCTCAAGAAGATTCCTAACTATTTTAACATTCAAGAGTTCCAAGTCAAAGGCAGTGGCTCTTTCCAAGATAGAGAGGAGGCATAGTGAGACCAAAACCATGTATCTAGACCCCTAATGAGGCCAGCACATGTGTCACTCCCTTTGACTTTGATGGAGAGTGTTGAGGTGGAGACACTACATTCATTAAGTACTCTCATGCATTCTCTAGCACAACACAACATGATCTCACACAGGCTGATGAGGGTGAGGGCAGTAGGCATCATTTATCCCCACATATTTGTAGTTCATGTGGGAACTTGTGTGATTATGGGACACAAGACTCTCACCAGGATGTTGTAATGCAGGGGCAGCAGTCAGTGATGGACATGTCCATATTGGATGATCTTGTTCTCATAGATGATGTCTTACAACATATGTTTGGTATTGACTCTCGAGTAATTTTTTACAAGGTTTGTATTGATTTAATATATTTATATTTAAAATTTGTAATTAATTTTATATAATTATCTATATTATAAGTCAAAATTAATGTATGTAATTGTCTACGCAATGAAATTCCAGGGTTAGAGTCTTCATCTTGCCTTTGTTAGCCATCCAGTGGTGGGTTATGAGAGGAAGTTGAGTTAGCAGGTATGTAATTTATCACATGATCATAAATATAGTACATATATCAATGGTGAAATTATTTAGTGATGATTTGATAATTTCAATAGGGAGCTTCACCAACACCTCCACATTTTCCTTGGTCCCCTGGATGCAGAACCACTTTTACGAAGGTAAATTTAACCATTTGTAATCATTATGCATTTAAATAATGTTATGTATCTATTTTGGTTGAATAACCTTGAACTCTATTTTCAAATGTTGAATATGGAGATTCCTCATCATCTTCATTAGTTAGTAGAGGCAGACATTGTTGCAGCTGTGTTGTCTTCACATCCTTTAACCGAGGTATGTGCTAGTAACATGTAAATGTCATTTTGTATTTCTTTTTTATTTCATGTCATTTGATGTACATAAATGATATTTATGTTTAGTCAATTTTGATTCTTGATTCTTTTCACAAGGGGTCACAACTCCAACCCATCCAACTATGGACAAAGAGAGAGAAAAGATGATTGAGAGGGATCATCATCTAGCGGTAAGTGATCGATTACATATGTGATGTTATATATTTCATGTTTTCTCTATTAATGTGCCTATTGTTTGATTGTATTAACAGGTTGAAATGCAAAAATCTCTATCAAGGAGGTCTACTCGACAAGAGAGAGAGGATGAGTCACTGATTGGCTCTCCATCTTCAAGGTCAAGCAAGGGCCACCAATTATTTGATAGTAGTTTAGAGGAAACTAGATTTTGGGACATTTTTTGTATGCCTAGACTGCTTTGTATACATACTTTTGTATGTTACCGATGTATATTTTTGTATATCCCTGAATGTCTTTGTTTGGACATGCCTATATGACTTTATATATAGACTAGATGTTATATTCATGACATTGTGTATATGACATTTTACATTAAATATTTAATATGATGATCAATTAGCATTATAGGAATTTGGTTTTACACATGCCAATTGCATTTTCTTGAAAATTTATAAATTATTTTCAAATAATCCATTTTGTGCATATCTTGCAATCATTGCATTCCATGATCCTGTTCATTTCTTTGAGGCATCATGTCAAACAGTTCACGTGCCTTGTCTATGCTTCCACACTTTGCATACATGTTTACAAGGGTAGCTACAAATATAACATGTGACAAAATTTCTATATCCTTTATGCTTTGATGGTTGTCCACACCTTGTGCCCCATATCCCATTTTGGCATAGGCAAGGAGGATATTGGATAAGGTTGTACAATTTGGTTTTAAATGTGCCAATTGCATTTGGTTGAAAGTTTCCTTTGTGCATTTTCTTGAAAGTTTCTAAAGCCTTATGAAAAATCCATTTTGTGCATATCTTGCAATCATTGCATTCCATGAGACAACATTTCTTTGAGGCATCATGTCAAACAGTTCACATGCCTTGTATATGCTTCCACACTTTACATACATGTCTCATAGGGTAGTTGCAACTACAACATTTGACAATTTAATTCTTATATCCTTTATGCTTTGATGGATGTACATAATGTGTTCCAAAGATACCATTTTGGCATAGGCAAGCAGGATGTTGGCTAAGGTTTTAGAATTTGGCTTTACACCCGCTAATTGCATTTGCTTGAAATTTTCTAAAGCCTTATCAAAAAATCCATTTTATTCATATCTTGCAATCATTACATTCCATGAGATGAAATTTCTTTGAGGCATCATGTCAAATAGTTCACATGCCTTGTCTATGCTTCCACACTTTGCATACATGTCTCCAATGTCAGTTGCAACTACAACATCTAACAAAATTTCCATATCTTTTATGCATTGATGGATGTCCATACCATGTTCCAAAGATCCCATTTCAGCATAGGCAAGGAGGATACTAGCTAAGGTTGTGGAATTTGGCTTTACACCTTACAATTGTATTTTCTTGAAAGTTTATAAAGCCTTATAAAAAAAATCCATTTTTTTAATTCTTGCAATCATTGCATTCCATAAGATGGCATTTCATTTCAAAGCATCGTGTCAAATAGTTCATGTACCTTGTCTATGCTTCCACACTTTGCATATATGTCTACTAGGACAATTGCAACTGCAAGATCTGACAAAATTCCCATATCCTTTATGCTTTGATGGATGTCCATACCATGTTCTAAAGATCCCATTTTGGCATATGAAGGGAGGATGTTGGCTAAGGTTGTAGAATTTGGCTTAAACCTCTCAATTGCATTTGCTTGAAAGTTTCTAAATCCTTATTAACAAATCCATTTTGTGCATATCTTGCAATTATTGCATTCCATGAGATGGTACTCTTTGAGGTGTTCTTTCAAATAGTTCATGTGCCTTGTCTATGCTTCCACACTTTGCATACATGTCTACTAACATAGTTGCAACTACAACATATTTGACAAAATTCCAATATCCTTTATGCTTTGATGGATGTCCATACCATGTTCCAAAGATCCCATTTTGGCATAGGTAGGGAGGATGTTGGTTAAGGTTGTGGAATTTGGATTTACACCTACCAATCACATTTGCTTGAAAGTTTCTAAATCCTTATCAACAAATCCATTTTGTGCATATCTTGCAATTATTGCATTCCATGAGATGGCATCTCTTTGAGGTGTTTTGTCAAATAATTAACATGCCTTGTCTATGTTTCGACTCTTTGCATACATGTCTATTGAATGTCAAGAACACTGAGAAGGGGGGTGAATCAGCATTCCAAAAATCTTTTCATGTTCTTTATCTTTCAACCATTTCCCAAAATTAGTTAAACAAAAACACAACATGCATATGAACAACAACCATAAAATCATGACACATGGACACCAAGATTTTGATGTGGAAAACCCAAAAAGGGAAAAACCATGGAGAGGATTAGCTCTCAAATATATATTGCAATCTTTACGAATAATTATGTTTGGGCTTGGTCACTCCACGGGCCTAGAACATGCTGGCTCACTGTCATGAAGCACAACTAGGTCTAGCAGGCTCACTGCCTCAACTAGAAAGATTACAATAAGTGTTGTTAAACCCTATTGGAGGCTCACTGCTAGGCTCACTTCCTTGATGAAGAAAGACTCATTGCCAAATATAAATCAAATTATATATGTCAAGGAATACTGCAGGAGCATCTGTCACTATGCCGAGGTGCATCAACTAAATTCTGTATCCCAAGTCTTCATTATCTCTGATCTGTATCACTACTCTACTATTCATATATTTGCATTACACACACACCACATAACTAGAATTCATCACCTTTATATATATACATCATGATTTTGATCCACAATCAGGTTGACATCTAAGAGGAGAAACATGTGCATAGGAAGGTGTAGCTTGTCGGCACAATCCAATGCACTATATGTTATGCGGACCTAAATCTTTACCCAAACATGTTCATATATGTCAGCTCTAATCATTCAATCACTTAAATAGATTCTTCATGTAATATATCTTCTCTGCCTAATGATTTATCATACTGGTTAGCTTGTTCCTTAAGACCATGCTTAGCAGGTTCATTTGTAAATTTACTTTTTTTACTATGGATCACAAAACACTTCCAAAATCATATCAAGGACTCTTCACACATTCCCAAACTTGCCCTCAGTACCGCAATACATGATATCATCTTGAAAAGAATTGTGGACCATCAGAACTCAAACTCTGTTTTTATCAAACTCTATCAAACACTGTACCAAAATTCAGTAGCTTGTAACTATCCTTCCGGTGGACTTCAGATCTCCAAACTATGGAATTAGGCCCTTCATATAAGTGTTTACAACATCTCAAAATTGTGTAACAAAATACTCATTTGCGAAGGAATGCAGACCATTACAATGTGCCCTATTCATTGTCTTTGCTATACCTTTGTTCACTCAGACTTAGATAATTCTTCCAAATGACTTTTAGAGGAAGTCAAGACTTAATCGCTGGAGCATGACACCACCAAGCAATAACTAACATCCTACCTAAACTGCATTACTAGATCATCATCTTGTGGAGGCACACTGACCCACTGACTATCCTTTACTCTGTACAAACCCATACATTGCCACTTCTGCCAACTGGACCTGAAATCTATTGTGATCTTCCAGAGTTGTGTCTCTCTGTCATCCTGATGAGATTTCTGATCCTTGTTTCCATCAATGACAACATGCAAGTCCATACTGGAGCAGTGTATATTGCCAACAATCTCCCCGTTTGGCATTGATGGCAACACTTAGTGAAAAATGTTTACTGCCCCCCCTTACTATATACATTTTGTTTTCCTGCTCCCCTTGAGATGTTTATCCCATTTTTCATTGATTTTCTTCTCCCCCTTTGACATCAATGACAAAGGGTGTGATTCGGAACCCAAAATTTTTCAAAAAACTCCAAAAATTGTGTACTCTTGCACATATTTACAAATGTAATCTTTATCTTTTTATTACATATGTTTGAGAATGTCATTGAATATGTTTTTAATCTGTGCCCACTCAACATCCCAACCTTTCTGGGCATTATCAAAAATTTGAATGTGTCCACTGAAGAGGAAAGCTAAGGCTTCTACCTTTTTGAGATCAGAAGGTGTGTCCGTTTGTACAACTACTCTAGCCTCTATGACAAGATTTGTCATTGAGTCCAGTTTAGGGCAAACTAGTCTCCTTAGTTGTCCCATTCTTCTTTTTATTTGATATTTCCAATTTATTAAATCAGTCAGGTCATTGTCAATTCTAATGACTTCTGCTTCTTTATTTCTTACTGACTCTATTGCTGGATCAAATTTCTCAGAAATGTTCATTAGTTTCTATTCCAGCTCTTTGATCTTTTCTTCAATCTCCTGAGTAGCTTTTGCCAGGATAGACAAAATTTGTACACATCTCCAGCTTCTTTCACAACTCTTTGAATATTGGCTATTGTATTATCTAACGAAATTTTATCATTGGCTATCAGTATCTTTAATTCTTCCAATCTTTTTTCATCAAATTCCTGCCTTACTTTTGTTTATGTAGATTTTTCAAAAGATTCAAAATATTTGTTTACTGAATTGATGAGTCCTTTTAGTTGGTTGTTTTAGGGCAAAGAGATGTCTTTCTGATAAGATGGCATTAGCTTTTCCAAAATGTTGGATTCTTCACTAATGAGCTCACTATCCTCAATGTGAGACTTCAACATTTCCTCTTGATCTCTCGCCTAAACAATTGGAACCCACTTAAACTTTTGTGCTGGTGAAATTGTGTTTAGATCTATTAGATTGTGTAGAAATTATGGGTCATCCAAATCTTGTTTTCTTTTCTCCAACAATTCTTTTGTTGATGCAGCAATGTCTCTTGGCACAGTAGAAACTCCTTTCTGGTTTTGTTCTAGACAATCTAAATCTATATCCTTATTAATGTCCTCTTATTGTTTTGGTGGAGGATTTTCCATGACCAATTTTTCCTCAATCCTTTCCTCATTGGTAACATTCTTAGCTTGATGTGCCAGTGAAGATCTAACTTGAGATTCATCAGCAAGTATTTCTTTCTCCTCAAACATTCTGTCATCTTTATCTATTTCTTGTCCTAAGTTTACTTCCAGAGCATAATTATCAGCAACATTATTCTCTTTATTGACACATTCGGTGGGAAGATTATGTTGCTTTAGAGCTTCCAAGATAATCTCTTATGTTTCTTTTACCACCTTACCAACTTTACTCATCATTAACAAATTCATCCTTGTTTTAGTTCTAAACTAATCCTTGGTCTACTTGGAGATTAGGTCTTCTTCTTCTGAAGTGATTTCTAGACATAATCTAGTCAACACGTGTTTTCTCGTCTCAATATCCTTAGCTCTAGCAATATCCTTTCTAATGCTCAAAATATTTTCTAAGCTTTTAGCAAGATCAAAGATGATCTCAATAAGAGCCCTATTGAAGATGTTTAGTTATTTCACAGTGGATTCTTCCACGCTTCTTTTCTCAACATCACTATATCCATCATAGTGCTCAATCACGGGCTTTAAATTCCCATCCACCTTGATAGCTTTTATTACATTTGCAAGTGTTGGAGGCTTTTCCTTTCTCTGTCTTTTATTGGATTTATCTTTTCTGGAGGATTTTTCTTTAATGCTTTCAGTGGCATTGACAGCCTTAGCTTTCATCTTCTTGATCTCTTCATCTGTCTCTATCTCCTCTTCATCCTTTTCACTTATACTAACATATAGTCTTTTTCCCTTCATCTTTTTCCTCTTCATGTCTTTGGCAAAGGATTCTTTTGATGTTTTCTCTAGGTTCATTGATGATGTGGCACCAAAGGGAGTAACAGAGCTCCTAGTAGTCCTTTGAACTTTTTTTGGTTTGTCCTAGCTTAACTGAGACTTCTCTGAAACCTGTATCAGATCACTCTTTTTTTTTTCTTTTGTTGCTTTCTCCCTTACCTCTTTCAGTTGTTCTTTGGTGTTGCCATATCTTGCAGCAATCTCTTCTACCTCTTTTCTAACTTTTCTAGTTAATTCAAGTTTTATGAATTCAACATGAAGTTTCATGGATATCTCTTTATAAGTTCCAAATCTTTCTTCCCTATTGTCCTTGGGCTTGCTTAGCATGTATTGAGCATAGTTCTCTAATATTTGCACATCTACTTCATAGCCCATCGGCACTACCCAGACAATCCTAGGCTCAACAGCTTCCATTAGACATTGATCTTTTCAAACCATGAAACAGATGGTGTCCTTATACTTCTTAACAATTTCCTTAGGAATTTTTTCTCTAGACTACATCATGCTTTGGAAATTTTTGAAGTACCTCTATAGGGCTGTATTTTTCTTATTAACACTTCCAATGCTATTTAGGTGGTTTCTAATTTGAACAGCTACTAGTTTACTGCTTAACCAACTCAAATTCTTCATGTTTGGTAGCTCATTCATGAAATAAAAGAATAAACAAATGACCAACATACCATATTTGAAGGGGTAATTCTTTCTCTCCTTTGTCTTTCTTAAATTTTCCATTAATTGATTTAGTAGTAGATCACATAAGTCATAATCAACATTCTCCTTTATCATCTGATAGGTAGTGTAGATTGATGTGCCTAAAACATAGTTCTCCTGGTTGGAGAAATAGATCTTGTAGCCCAACACCATTGAATCAAATCTCACATCATGATCTATGATATCATTGATAGTTAGTTCCCTCTTGTTGAACTTTTCTCTAGTGGCCTCTTTAATAGTTTGATTCTTCACAGCCTTCAACAAGGGCACACTTCCGGTGGAACTTAATCCAATCACTGCCTTAATTGCTTCCTTAGTGATTTTGAAGGGCCACCCTAACCACATGAATTCATCATGAATTCAGCTCAGAACGTACCTTACCCATTCATCCTCCGCAAATGTAGGGAAATCCACATATTGAATAAATTTATTTTCCTTTAGGGTTTTGTATTCTTCTTTGAGGTCAAACTAGTCATCAATTAGATGCTTGAGGTATAAATCTGACAAGCAAATATTATTGTGTTCTTCTAGGGCAACATGAATATATTCCCTAACATCCTCAACATACAAAACTCCATAAGGTATACCCAAAAATGCACCCATTGGATCAACTTCAATTGCTTTGTGAGGATGTTTCTTGAATTTAGGTAGAGGGCACTCAGTGATATCTACAATTTGTGGAGTCACCATAGCAAAGATTCAATAAATTCACAATGAGGGTTTCTACTGTAAATACCTTGATATGCCAAATTTTGGGTTTTCTTCACCTGAATCATTTAGAGTTTTTGAATCTATGTTGTGCCTTGAAATCTTGCTTCAATCTCTCTCTAACATTTGAAAAACTTTGAATGCAAACTGAATTAGAAGGCAAATGACTTGCTTTTTATCCTCTGCACTTAACTTAATCGTCATAAATGCTTGTTTTCAAAAAGCTACTTGACTTTTCTCTAATAGACACATTCAATTAAATTGCTTCGCAATGTGCCGCAATAGCTTATTTTCTTCCATTTTTTCTTTCAGATGATTTATCTTGTTGAATTCTATCAAAAATCTCTGTGTTGGATTCCAACACCAACCTTTTAGCTGGGGGATTTAGATTTCAGCATTGCTCCCCCTAAGCCAAAGCTCTCAATTCACTCCTCAGAAGAAGTATTTGCTTCAGATACTGGTGTGGATTGATCCCTGACTTCAATTACTTCCTTTTTGATCCATACCTTGTCCATTTCTTTCTTGTTTCAACTGGATCAACTTTCTCTTTTCCCTTATCATTTTTCTGCTTTATTTTCCTTTCTTCAGAATAATGATTTTTCTTCACATTCTTGCTTCTGCAAAAACTTGCAATATGTCCAGATTTGTTACAATTGAAACACACCACATTCTTTTGTCCTAGATTCCCTTTATTTATTGGATTTGATCTGCATTGATTAGCCATATGACCAAATCTATTACATGCAAAACACTTTCCATTGAGTGATTGATTGTTCTCTGTATTTTGGAAATCATCTCTTACCAAACTTCTACATTCATTTGATCTGTGTCCCATTTTATAGAATGCATTGCACCTAATAGAATTTTGACTCACTTTAATTCTGCATGTAACTGCTTTATGACCAATTTTATTGCAAGTGAAGCACTGACTAGAAAATGATGGAACCTTTTGATTTATTCTACTCCTACACTGAGTAGCCTTATGACTAAACTTGTTGCATGAATTACAATAGCCATTGAAGGATGGGTACCTTTGAGCATTTGGTTATCTAACCAAAGGTCTTTTGGGTCATCTTCTTTGATTCTTGGTTGGATGGTTTTTTGCTTTTCCTTTTTTCATATCTGACTTGTCTGACTTGTCCCAAGTTTGAGCTTTCTCTCCTTTCAAATCCCAAGCCTTGCTTGTCATTAGGATGCTTTTGACAGACTAGCAACTCTTCAAGTTTTGCAGAGCTTATCTTAAACTTCTCTTCAAAGCTTTTGGCCTTTTCCAAATCTACTTTTAGTCTTACAATTTCTTTTTCAAGTTTGACACAATCTTCTAATTTGTTTTTCAAAATTAAATTTAGATCTTCTTCTATTTTTACTCTTTCTACTTCCAAAAGATTTAGGCTTTCATTTGTTGATATTAATTGATCACTAACCTCTTTGTATTTGTCCTTGAATTTCTTGACTTGTCCCTTCACTCTTGTGATACATTCATTAGCTTCTTGCAAGTTGTCCTTTAGATCCCTGATTTCTACCTTAGAGTTTTCAAGATCATCAAGAGCTGCTTCTAGTTCCTTGTTGCTTTCGTAATTACCAAATCTTCTTGCTGCGATGATTGCACTATCCCAGATCTTCCTCAAGTTGTTAAACTTCTTCCAAGGAACTTGGCTCTCATACCAATTATTGAATGTTAGGAACACTGAGAGGGGGGGTGAATCAGTGTTCCAAAAATCTTTTCATATTCTTTATCTTTCAACCATTTCCCAAAATTAGTTAAACAAAAGCACAACATGCATATGAATAGCAACCATAAAATCATGACACATGGACACCAAGATTTTTATGTGGAAAACCCAAAAAGGGAAAAACCACAAAGAGGATTAGTTCTCAAATATATATTGCAATCTTTACAAATAATTATGTTCAAGCTTGGTCGCTCCACGAGCCTGGAACATGTTGGCTCACTGCCATGAAGCAGAACTAGGTCTAGCAGGCTCACTACCTCAACCCTAAACCTAGAAAGATTACACTAAGCATTGTTAAACCCTATTGGAGGTTCACTACAAGGCTCACTGCCTTAATGAAGAAAGACTCATTGCCAAATATGAATCAAATAGTATATGTAAAGGAATACTGCAGGAGCATCTGTCACTATGCCAAGGTGCAACAACTAAATTCTGTATCCCAATTCTTCATTATCTCTGATCCTTATCACTGCTCTACTATTCACATATTTGCATTACACACACACACACTAAATAACTAGAATTCATCACCTTTATATATCCGCATCATGATTTTGATCCACAATCAGGTCAACATCTAAGAGGAGAAATGTGTACATAGGAAGGTGGTGTAGTCACGGTAGGAGGGTTCACAGAATGAACTGTTCAGACCGTGCAGCAAGAGTAAACACAACGGAAACAACTCAAAGAAATGGAACAAATGCAGGTTCAGTCATTCAGTATATCAAAGAATTCAAATACAATCTGGTCGGCAAGATGCGGGCTTACAACTGGGCTCAAAGGCTTGATTACATACATGCACAAGATAAGGATTTGAAGCTTCTTCGCACAAAACTAAAGTAACAGATCTTTCTAATGTAAATAGTTGGTTTCCTAAAGATCTATTACATCAATATATATCATCTCTGAACCAATAGATTCCTCCGTGTCAGCTAGGGAAGTTCATAAACTCTAATGAAGAGTTGTAACATGTTCATAGATAGGTCAGACCTAAATGCATAGAACACTTCCTCAAATGCATGAAAGGATGTGTGGACCTTTAGGGAAGGTCAACCACGAACCAAGGAACATTGTAGGATGTGTCATTAGGATCTACAAGTCAGGGAATGATCTGCAAGCCTTCTCCTTCAGCTGATTACTCATGACTTTCAGAAAGCTTTGCACTATGAAAATAGAGGATCTTCTAATGGTGATAACTTTCCGGTAACTGATCCAAATGCTCTGAATTCTTGATATGATGTAGATAAATGAATTAAGATGCTAAGTCCAAATCTGCAAGATGTGAAATGATGAAACCAGACCATAAGCTGAAACTACTTCTGACTGGACTGAACTGGAAAATGCAAACAAAATGGAATGAAATTTTTTTTAGTTGATGCAAGATTTCTCTTGAACCAGGGATGCTCTTGCATAAGACATCTGGGGTTATTGAAAAAGTGAGTCCCTCACTTTGCTGGGGCTAGGGGAGAACCAAGACAGTCCACCTTAGCCTGAGAAATCCATGATGAATCTTCTTCCGATCTACCTTTCCACTTCACAAGATATTCTTTGTATTGTCTGCCTCTGGTGTTGCATCCAACTCTGCTGTCCAAAATATATTCATTTTTTTCAGTGCTTGTTGTGGTAACTGTTTCTTTAAATCTTCTTTCATACTATCACTGAACTTTGCTTCAGGATACTAGTAAAGATCTGCAATGTTGAAAATGGGTGATATAGTCAATGTCTCTGGTAATTCCACTTCATATGCATTGCCTGAATCAAATTTCTTGAGTATCTTACAAGGTCCAAACTTCTTCATCTTCAACTTGTTATATGTCCCAACTAGAAATCTTTCTTTCCTCAAGTACACCATTACTTCATCTCCTTCAAATTCCTTATGTTTTCTCTTCTCATCTTCTTTCTCCGTATACTTTTTGTTCATGTCTTCCAAATGATTCTTCACCTGGTTATGCACTATCTTCATATGATCTATGAATTCTTCTACTTCTGCACTTTTCTATTCCTTTGTGTTAATATCTCAAAATTCAGCCACTCCTCTCAGGTTTACTTCAGTAACAATCTCAAAAGGTGTTCTTCCAATACTTCTATTGACTAAATTATTGTATGCAAACTCTTCTTGTGAAAGAATCAAATCCCAACTTCTTGTCTTCTCTCCAACCAAACATCTCAACAAGTTTCCCAAACTCCTATTCACTACCTCTATCTGTCCATCTATCTGTGGATGAAAAGTTGAACTAAACTTCAAATATGTCTTCATCTTTTTCCAAAGTGTCTTCCTAAAGTAACCAACAAACTTTGTATCTCTATTTGAAATTATACTCCTAGGTAATCCATACAATCTCACAATCTCCTTGAAAAATAGGTTAGCCACATGTACTGCATCAGTTGTCTTCTTACAAGGTATGAAACAATCCATCTTTGAAAATCTATCAACCACTACAAATATTGAATCATGTCCTCTCTGTGTCTTATGTAATCCCATTACAAAATCCATGCTTATGTCTTCCCAAGGTTTCTCCGGTACTGTCAAAAGGTTTATACAATCCAGTGTTCTGACTACTCCCTTTTGCAACTTGACAAACTCTACAACTTTGTACAAATATCCGAACATCCTTATGAATCTGAGGCCAAAAGTAATTAGCACTTACCAAAGCCACTGTCTTATCAATGCCAAAGTGTCCTACGAATCCACCACTATGTTTCTCCTTGATCAAGTTATCCCTCATTGAGCTTCTAGGTATGAACAACTGACTTCCCATGAACAACATTTCTTCTTGAATGAAATAATCCAACCACTTACTCCTATCTATTACAACAGGTTCCTTACATGCCTTCCAAGGTTCTGCAAAATTAGTGTCTCCCTCATACATGTTCTTCAATTCATCAAAATCCAACACTTCAACTCTCATTTCTGTCAACAAGTTTCTTCTCCTACTCAAGGCATCAACAACTTTATATAATTTTCCACTCCTATGCTTCAACACAAAAGTATAACTTTGCATGAACTCTACCCATCTCATATGTCTCTGATTCAACTTACCTTGACTATTCAAATATTGCAAAGCTTGATGGTTTGTATACAACATAAACTCCTTAGGCAACAAGTAATGTCTCCATTTCTTCAAGGCTTGAATTATGGCATAGAACTCTTGATCATAAACTAAATATCTTCTCCTTGCATCATTCAACTTCTCACTGAAATATGCTATAGGTCTACCCTCTTGACTTAACACTGCTCCAATTGCATTTCCACTTGCATCACAATCAACTTGAAATACTTTATTGAAATCTGGTACTGCCAAATTAGGTTGCTTTGTCACCTTTTGCTTCAACAAATCAAAACTCTTACTTGCTCCAGATATCCACTTGAAATCTTTTTTGTCACCTCTCATTGTCTCTGTCATAGGGTTACAAACTGAACTAAAATTTCTAATGAACTTCCGGTAGAAACTAGCCAAACCATGAAATGATCTAACCTCTCCAATGCTCTCTAGTGTAGGCCATTCAACAATCGCTTTCACTTTCTTAGGGTCCATCTTCAATCCTTCTGCAGAAATCACAAATCCCAAATATACCAACTCTTGTTTCATGAAACTACATTTCTTGATGTTTATCAGCAATTTCTCCTCTCAACCTCTGCAAAACTTGTCTAAGGTGCCACAAATATTCTTCTTTTGTCTTACTAAAAATCATAATATCATCCAAGTACACAATCACAAACTTACCCAAGAGTTTCTTCAGGACTTCATTCATCAACCTCATGAAAGTACTCGATGCATTTTTCAATCCAAAAGGCATCACTAACCACTCAACAGTCCTTCGTTTGTCTTAAAAGTAGTCTTCCATTCATCACCTTCTCTAATTCTGATCTGATGGTATCCACTCTTCAAATCTATTTTTGTGAAGTATCTTGCTCCACTTAAACAATCCATGATATCATCCATTCTGGGTAAAGGGAATCTATACTTAACTATGATCTTCTTTATAGCTCTAGAATCAGTACACATTCTCCATTCTCCATCTTTCTTAGGTGCCAAAACTATAGGTACTACACAAGGACTCAAAATTTCTCTGATCAAATCTTTTCTCAACAACTCCTGTATCTATCTATTCAATTCTTCATTCTCTGTCAGTGTCATCCGGTGTGCTGCTTTGTTAGGAAAACTTGCTCCCGGTATAAGATCCATGTGATGACTGATACTCCTTATAGGTGGTAATCCTTCAGGCACGTTATCTGATATGATGTCTTCATACTCTTTCAGCAACTCTCTTAGCTCCTCCGGCTGTTCTTTTTTAGTCTCTTTCTTCAATGATTTAGGCTTCTTAGGAATCAAGGCATAACACATATTCTCATGTCTTAAACCATCCAGAAATTTCCTTCCATCTACCAAATAGATTCTAGCATTCCCACATACTTCACTCTTAGGATCATCCTCCAAAGGAATCAAGGTAATTCTCTTTCCATTTTTTGTTATAGTATATGTATTCTTTATCCCATCATGTATTGCTTTTCTATCATACTGCCAAGGTCTACCCAACAAGATATGACAAACATCCATAGGCATAATATCACACAAGACTTCATCATGATATGATCCAATATGAAACTTCACCGAACATTGTTCACTCACCAGTACCTTATGATCATCCTGAATCCATGCTATTTGATGGGGCTTAGGGTGTTTCAATCTTTCCAAATTCATCTTAGTCACCATCTCTTCATAAACTAGGTTATCTGAACTACCACTATCAATCACAACTTTACAACACTTACCTCCTGATTTGCATCTGGTTCTGAACAGACTTCTCCTCTATGATGGTTCCTTAATTGCTTCTGTTTTAAATAGTTCTCTCCTCTCTCTAGATTGCCAACTGAGCTAGGTGATCCAACAGGTTCTTCTTCAACATAGGATACTCTTCCACTATTTTTTGTCTTCTTGCTTATACTACCCTGATTACATTCAAATTATGCTCTATGTCCTTCACCTCCACACTTGAAACAAGTGCCTTTGAATTTTCTCTTATCAAATCCTCTTCCTTCTTTTCTATATCCTTCATTTAGGTATGCATTAGGGTTTCCTCTCCGGTAAAAATTTCTGTCATCTCTCCGGTAAGCATTGTTATCTCTATCATCCTTCCTCAATGGGCTGTCAAACTTGTTCTACTCGGGATAAGATCTGTCTCCTCTAGAAAATGTCCTACCTTTCATAAATTTATCTCCTCTACCTCTCTATCTCTGATCATGTCTCTTATTCATCTTCTCTTCAACTTTCAGTGCAAATTGATATGCTTCTTCCAAAGATGTCATCCTTACCAAGCTTAGTTCTTCTTGAATATTCAATCTCAATCCATTGATGTATCTAGCCACTTTCTCCATGCTTGATTCATTGTGTCCTATTCTTATGATCATCTTATGAAATTATTAAGTGTACTCCTTCATAGATTTCTCCTTTTGTCTCAAGTTTTGCAATCTTTTCAACAGCTCCAACTCATAGTCAGTACGTATGAACTGATTCTTCAACTTTGTCACCATCTGGTCCCACTTTGTAATCTTTTCCTTTCCTCTCCTATTTCTTTCCAACTAAACTTCTTTCCACCATATAGAAGCATGTCCTTTCAACTTTGTCTTTACAAATTTCACCCTCTCTGGATCTTCAATTTCCTCATATTCAAAGTATTCTTCCATGTCATTTATCCAATCAATCAATTCTTCTAGATTCAAATTACCAGTATAGTTTGGCACATCAACTCTAGGTCTTTTCCCAATCTTTGAAATAGCTCATAACATCTTTACTTGATCTGATTCTTCTTCTTCATGACCTTCTAGGGTTTCGCCACTTTGTTGAACAGATTAAAATTCTTCTTCATCATCACTTTCAACATTAGGTCTAGGTGTCAATCCTCTTCACCTATCTTCTTTAATAGCATCTAGATGAATTTGAATTGTTCTCATCAATTCCATCATTTCATCTATTCTATTGGCCATTGTACCAATAGGAGGAACTCTTCACGATAGCATCTTCCTAGGATCAAGTGCAAACTACCTCAGGTTAGTGATCGGGCTACAAGCGACAACTACCTCTCAATTAGCGATCGGTTGTGCACAAGTAACCTGCCTTAGATCAACGATCTGCTTACAACAAGATCTTATGGAATCCCCTTTGCCAGTTCACTCCAAAGAATCAAAATTTCACTCTGATACCACTTGGTGTAGTCACAGTAGGAGGGTTCATAGAATGAACTGTTCGAACTGTGTAGCAAGAGTAAACACAATAGAAACAACTCAAAGAAATGGAACAAATGCAGGTTCAGTCTTTTAGTATATCAAAGAATTCAAATACAATCTGGCTGGCAACATGTAGGAATACAACTGGGCTCAAAGGCCTGATTACATACATGCGCAAGATAAGGCTTTGAAGCTTCTTCACACAAAACTAAACTACAGATCTTTCTAATGTGAATAGTACTTTCCTAAGGATATATTACATCAATATATATATATATATATATCATCTCCAGACCAATAGATTCCTTCGTGTCAACTAGGGAAGTTCACAAACTCCAATGAAGAGTTGTAATGTGTTCACAGATAGGTCGGACCTAAATGCATAGAACAATTCCTCAAATGCACGAAATGATGTGCGGACCTCCAGGGAAGGTTGGCCATGAACCAAGGAACATTGTAGGATTTGTCATTATGATCTGCAAGTTAGGGAATGATCCGCAAGCCTTCTCTTTTAGCTGATTACTCATGATTATCAGAAAGCTCTGCACTGCAAAAATAGAGGATCTTCTGATGGTAATAACTTTCCAGTAATTGATCCAAATGCTCTAAATTCTTGATATGATGTAGATGAATGAATTGAGATTCTAAGTCTAGATCTGCAAGATGTGAAATGTTGAAATCAGACTACAAGCTGAAACTGCTTCTGACTGGACTGAACTACAAAATGCAAAGAACTAAACTGCAAACAAAATGAAATGCAAATGTTTTTTGGTTGATGCAAAATTGCTCTTGAACTAGGGATACTTCTACATCAGAAGGTGTAGCTTGTCAGCACAATCCAATGTAATATATGTTATGTGGACCCAAATTTTTACCCAAACATGTTCATATATGTTGATTCTAATCATTCAATCACTTAAATAGATTCTTCATGTAATATCTCTTCTCTACCTAATGATTTATCATACTAGTCGGCTTGTTCCTTAAGACCATGCTTAGCAGGTTCATATGTAGATTTACATCTTTTACTATGGATCACAAAACACTTCCAAAATCATATCAAGGACTCTTCACACATTCCCAAACTTGCCCTCAGAACCGCAAGACATGATATCATCTTGCAAAGAATTGCGGACCATCAGAACTCAGACTCTATTTTTGTCAAACTTTGTCAAACACTATATCAAAACTTAGCATCTTGTAACTATCCTTCTAGTGGACTTCAAATCTCCCAACTCTAGAATTAGACACTTCATATAAGTGTTTACAACACCTCAAAACTACATAACAAAATACTCATTTGCGAAGGAATGTGGACCATTACAATGTGCCCTGTTCATTATCTCTGCTATACCTCTGTTCACCCAGACTTAGATAAATCTTCTAAATGACTTCCAGAGGAAGTCAAGACTTAATCTCTGGAGCATGACACCATCAAGCAATAACTAACATCCTACCTAAACCGCATTACCAGATCATCATCTTGCGGAGGCACATTGACCTACTAACTATCCTTTACTCTATACATACCCATACATAGCTACTTATGCCAACTAGACCTATCAACCAGATCTAAAATCTGGTGTGATCTTCTAGAGTTGTGTCTCCCTGTCATGCTGATGAGATTTTTGAGCCTTGTTGCCATTAATGACAGCATGCAAGTCCATACCGGAGCAGTGTCTCTTGCAAACAGTGTCTACTAGAACAATTGCAACTACAACATCTAAAACAATTCCCATATCCTTTATGCTTTTAATTATAAGATTAGTTATAATTAAAAGCTTGGCAAAGAATATAATATTCATGAGTAAATTGTAAATCTTAATAATTTTGTGGATTTCTTTTTGGGAGTATACTTGTAACTTGAGTTGAATTTTCAACACATTAGGTAAGGTATGCAATGTGTTTGAATTTTGATCCCTTAGTACTATTATTTTTTTATCAACCAATATTGTCCATATTGGGGTGCAAAGACAAACTTTATTCTCAAAAGAATTTTCTAGAAATTCAATATGAATTGTTTCCTAGACAATTGAATCCAAGAAACAATAGTTAAATTATGAATATTGAAGCTAACTTATATTTGGCTAACAAATAAATATATTGTGAACCTATTTGCAACAACTTATGATATGGTTTTCATATAATTATTTTTTGTATATAAATTATTAGTTAAAATTTGCACTTTTATGTTAAGAAAAATATGGAATATGAAACATAAAATAAAGCATTTTTTCTAAGAGAATGGTGGGTACAAGGAAAGATGCATCCAATCATAGGATTTATCATTTAGGGCTTTATAAGTTTTTTTTGGATGAATCTAACAATTCATACTTTGAATCATATAAGGAAATATAATTTGTTTATGCTAAATTATTAGATCGATGCTAAGTGTTATTTAACATATTTGATGTACTCTTCTTTTTGTATACATCTCATAACAATCATGATATTGAAACTACTAGATTTGATATGATAATCATAGATAATTTTTCATCTTACATGTTAGACATATCCTCATCTCACCTTCTATATGTTTGACATCATTTTCCTACCTTCATCTCACCTTAGATATATGTTTGAAATTATATGTTTAGTTAGGGAGAAACATAGAGAGAGACTGAGAGGGAGATGATATGTTTGACATTATTGTTGCAAGTATGGGCGTAACCGGTGTTGTCATTGATGTCAACATACTCATGTTGCATTAATGAGAAGGATTATATGAGCTGTGTGCTGAAGATATTGAGAAAATTAGTCTCAATCAGGAACAGTGAAGAACAGTGATGACAAGAAGGTAAAAGTCCTCAATAGGTTGAGGATCAGAGGATGCAGTTTAAAGGGTTTGTAGATATAAGTTTTGAGATGCTCCAGCCAAGTTTTTAGAGCTCCGCATGAATATCTAAAGAAGTTATGGTTGCCCAAGTAGAACCGGTTTCGACAAGTGTTTAGAGGTGATAGAATGCCATAGATAGGTCTGATGAGATCTGGAATTTTATTATCCTATTCTACAGATTTTAGGGAGTGTTGAGGACGTCCCTGTGAAGTATCAACTAGATTGGTTTGTGGTTTGAAGGTCCAAAAGAGCCTATTCATTTGTGATAGTGATGACAGACTGTGTTCTTGAAGCTCCGGATGAAGGAGAGAAGAATTCCAGTAGGATGATGAAGTGCAGATGTTCTTGGTGATTCAAAGAAGGTTATGATGATCATTGAATCATGTCCAGTTCATGTTGGTGGTCTGCATTGAAGTTAGAGTTTACATTTGAAGAATAACCACCAAATATTAGTGTTCTTCTTGAGACTGGCCGACCGGATGTATTACACGTCTTGCAGATGTTCTTGAAGGTGTTTGCCAACTTAGATGATTGTTCCTAAGTCGATGCCTTGTATAAATAAGGGATTGTGAAGTCATTTTCAAATGTGTCTTGCAGTGATGAGTGTGTGGTAGCGAGGAGAAGTGCGAAAGGTAGAGTAGAAGTATTGGGCTTAAATAGAACTGATTCAAGCATGGTGAAGATGCTATTCTCCAGTTCATGAAGGTGATATTTATTTGTAGATAGTGTGTCTCTTGTAGGCAGTGAGCCTCTTGTGAGCAGTGTGCTCAGGTAGTGAGCCCTAATTGGCATGTGCCATTTTGTTCTTTCTATTCTTCTAATAGAGAATATATTCTTGGGTTAATCACCCCATGGTTTTTCCCTTAATCAGGTTTTCCACATCAAAATCTTGGTGTCTTATGTGTTGATATGTTTCTGCTTTTGATTTGAATGCATTATGGTTCATGATTAATATTCTGCTAATCACTAAAGAAGATTTAAGTGTTTAATTTGAGAAAGTTTCATACAACTGATTCACCCCCCCTCTCAGTTGTGTGCCCTAAGTCTAACGATTGGTATCAAAGCTAAGTTCCTCTAAAATGAGCTTAACCGCTTGAGGAGATCCAGGATGTCATCATACAAGAAGGATAGTCTGAAGTTTGATGGAACCAACTTTGCTCTTTGGAAAGGTTGCATGAAATGTCACTTGCAGTGTATGGGAATGGTGTACTGGATCATGGTCACAAAAGCGTATGTACCTCCACAGGGTAGTTCGACAACCCTAAATGAAATCACAGATGCTGAAAACAATCTGTGGACCAAAGAGGCTCTTCTAAGCACATTAACTGACTCAGAGCTCTCAAATGTTATTGACCTACCAACTACCTATGAGATCTAGATTAAACTAAAACTTTTGCATGAAGGAGACGAGTATGTTAAATGTGCAAGGTTACAGAGTCTAAAAGGGAAATTTGAAAAACTGAATATGAGAGATGATGAAAATATTACCACTTTTATGCCAAAAGTGAATGAGCTAGTTTGTGGAATTAGAAATTCTGGTGGAGTTTGGATGAAAATGAGATTGTTGGTAAAATTCTCAGATCCCTTCCTGCCTCTTACAAAATCAAGGTTGCTGCCATTGATGAATTCAGAGCCCATACAACTGTCACAAGAGACCAATTGGCCGGCAAACTGGCTGCTTTTGAAATGACTGAGTTTGGAGATGATCCCCCCAAAACTAAATCTGCATTCAAAGCCAGTGCCTGTATGAAAGGTAAACAAGGATTTGATCCAGGAGAGAACTCATCAAGGAAACTGTCATGGTATGAAAAAGCAAGAAAAGACCTGGAAGAAGAAGAAGTAGAAACTGCTCAACTTGAAGCCCTCATTGCAAAGAGACTACCAAGAGGATCCAGTAAGTAAAAAGGAAAATTGCCTTTTAAGTGTTTTAACTGTAATAAGATTGGTCATTTTGCCTCAAGATGTCTGGAAAGATTTTCAAAGCCAAATCCTAACAGATCAAGGTTCCAAAAGAATTGTTACTATGTTCATGAAGAAGATGATAATGAAGGAGTAACAGATGATGAATCAGAGACATGAAACAAATTCGGAAGTGAATGGGTGTTTATTTCCATCAAGGAAGAAGAACCAATATCCTTTGTATCTATCAATAATAAAGTTGTAGAAAGAGCTCTGGCTACCCAAGTTGAAGAAAAGAATGATTGGGTCATTGATAGTGGTTGCTCTCACCACATGACAAGTGACAAAAATAAGTTCATAGAAATGGAAAGGTATGAAGGAGGAGTGCTGAAGTTTGGTGATAATTCTGCTATTAGAATTAGAGGAAGAGAAACTATTTCTTTTGATGGAAGAAACAAAACTGGTAATGTACTGTATGTTGAAGGTTTGAAGCACAATCTTTTCAGTGTTGGACAGTTGGTGGACAAAGGCTATGATCTCTGATTCAAGGATGGAAAATGCAAAATCTTTGAAAGATCTAGAATAGAGATTGCATCCGGTGCTCAAACTAAAGGTAATATCTTCCACTTGGTTGGTACTGGTAAAAGCTACTTATTTGTTCAAGTTGATCAGAGTTGGTTATGGCATAGAAGGATGTGTCATGTGAATTTTGATAATATCATCAAAATAAGCAATACTCAGGCTGTAAGAGATCTTCCAAAATTGGTGAAACCTATTAACAGCTTGTGCAAGGAATGTCAGTTGGGTAAGCTGAGAAGAGTCACATTCAAAAGCAAGGAACTATCTTCTACTGGATTATTGGACTTAGTTCACACTGATCTTTGTGGTCCGACAAGAAACAAAAGTATTCAAGGTGATAGATACTTCATGCTACTAATAGATGACTATTCTCAGATGATGTGGGTAACCTTTCTAAAGGAAAAATTAGAAGCTCTTGAGAAATTCAAAATATTCAAGGCTATGGTAGAGAATGAAATAGGAATAAAGTTGAAATGTCTGAAGTCTGATAGAGGTGGAGAATTCACATCGGATGAGTTCATAGAATTCTGTGAGAAACATGGAATTAAGAGACAGTTGTCTACTCTGAGGACTCCACAGCAGAATGGAGTAGTGGAGAGAAAGAACCAGACCATCTAGGAAGCATCTAGGACTATGATGATGGAAGCAAATGTTCCTCAGATCTATTGGAGAGAAGCTGTCAGCACTACAGTCTATACTCTTAATCAAGTTCAAATCAGAAGCAATACTGGTAAGACCCCTTATAAACTCTAGTTTGGCATTACTCCTACTGTAAGATATTTCAGAGTCTTTGATAGCAAGTGTTATATCAAAAGAGATGAAGATTTAGGCAAGTTTGATGCTAGAAGTGATGAAGGAATATTCTTGGGTTACTCTACTCAAAGCAAAGCATACCGGTGTTATAACAAGAGACTAAGAAAGATGATAGAAAGTACAAATGTGAAGGTTGATGAGGGAATAGAGAAACCTTCAAGGTTTTATGAATATGGTGAAGATGATCAGAATGGTGTTCTAGTTCAAGGAGCTCAATCCTCTTCTGAAAGTCAGATTCAGACTGATCTAGTAAATCAGGAAGAAGAGATAGGTCTGAATGAGCCTGATCAAGAAGCAGAAGTGCAAGAAACTCCCAAAGTTCCAAGGTATGTAAGACTAAACCACTCTGAAGATCAAATCATAGGTGACAAAAGCAAAGGTGTGCAAACTAGAAGGAAAATTGCTCAAAATTCAGATGAATATTATCTGATTTCAAAGATTGAACCTAAGAGAATAAATGAAACCTGCAATGATGAAAACTAGAACAAAGCAATGGAAGAAGAGTTGATGCAAATTGAGAAAAATCACACTTGGGATCTTGTTCCCAGACCTAGAAACAAGAATGTGATTGGAACCAAATGGGTCTTCCAGAACAAACTAAATGAAGTTTGTGAAGTAATAAAAAATAAAGCCAGATTGGTCTGCAAAGGCTACTCTCAAATAGAAGGAATTGATTTTGAAGAAACCTTTGCTCTAGTGGCAAGAATTGAAGCAGTCAGATTATTTCTTGCATTTGTTGCCTTCAAGGATTTCAAGGTGTATCAGATGGATGTCAAATCTGCCTTCCTGAATGGTGATTTAGAAGAAGTGTACATTGAACAACCGAATGGATTTTAATTATTTGAGCATGGTGATATGGTCTGCAAATTAAAGAAGGCACTGTATGGACTAAAGCAAGCCCCAAGATCATGGTATGAAAGATTGGACAAACATCTTTTAAAGATTGGTTTCAACAAAGGTACTGCTGACAGTAACTTATATTTCAAAATTGACCATGAAAACATCTTGATTGTTGAAGTATTTGTTGATGATATCATCTTTAGAGGAAGAGACAATATGTGTAAAACCTTTGCAAATCAAATGAAAAGTGAGTTTGAGATGTCAATGCTTGGTGAAATGAATTTCTTCTTGGGTCTGCAAATTACTCAGACAAAGAAAGGAATCTTTATTTCTTAGACCAAATATGTGAAAGAATTGTTGAGGAAATTTGGAATGGAAGATTCAAATCCAATGAACACTCCCATGGCAACTGGATGTAAGTTGAGCAAAGATGATGACTCCCTTAAGGTAGATCAGACAAAGTACAAATCAATGATTGGAGGATTATTGTATCTCACTCAAACTAGACCAGATATAATGCAGGTTGTTGGTCTTGTTACGAGATTCTAGGCTGATCCCAGAGAATCTCATGTCATGGCAATCAAAAGGATTTTTAGGTACCTAAAAGGAACAGTTGAGCATGGTCTATGGTATCATAGAGATAATAATTTTTCTCTTCATGCATAAATAGATGCAAATTGGGCAGGAGATGTGGATGACAGGAAGAGTACCAGTGGTGGAGCATTCTTTTTGGGGAAAAGATTGGTTTCTTGTCTAAGCAAGAAACAAGAGGCAATATCCCTATCTACAACTGAAGTATAATACATTGGAGCAACAGGTAGTTGCACTCAAGTTTTGTGGATGAAGCAGATGCTAAGAGATATTAAAGTAGAATATGAGGAGCCTATCACAATTTTTTGTGATAATTCAAGTGCAATAAATATTTCTAAGAATCTAGTGTTGCATTCTAAGACTAAGCACATATCTATCAAGTTTCACTTTCTGAGAGAGCAAGTGAACAAGGATGAAGTCAGATTGGAGTATGTGCCCTCCAAGGATAAGATTGTAGATATCTTTACTAAACCTCTTCCCAAGGACTCTTTTGAGTATCTCAGGGAGAAGTTAGGGGTTATTGCCCCTCCAGTGATGAACTAGGATGCACTGATGTGCATCAATCCGGTGGATATCACGGTCATATCTTGTGATCTGGATTGATGATAGGGAGCTGCTACTCAGGGAGAGCAACTGATATGTTATGAAGTAATGGAGTTGCAAGTATGAGCCATTTGCCATTGATGTCAAAGGGGGAGAGAAGACATGTGAAAAACAAGTGGTTGCTGAACAAAGGGGGAGCAATAAAGGAAGAGAAGACATGTGAATAGTTATTGCTGTTAGGGGGAGTTGTGATAGCAAGGAGAAGTTATTGTCTTAATGGTTTTTCACATCATATGTTGCCATCAATGACAAAGGGGGAGATTCTTGCAAGTATGGGCCTAACCGGTGTTGTCATTGATGTACACATACTCATGTTGCATTAATGAGAAGGATTAGATGAGCTGTGTGCTGAGGATATTGAGAAAATTAGTCTTAATCAGGAACAGTGAAGAACAATGATGACAAGAAGGTAAAATTCCTCAATAGGTTGAGGATCAGAGGATCTGGTTTAAAGGGTTTGTAGATATAAGTCTTGAGATGCTCTAGTCAATTTTTCAAAGGTCCTCATGAAGATCTGAAGAAGTTATGGTCACCCAAGTAGAACTGGTTCTGGCAGGTGTTCAGAGGTGACAAAGTGCCACAGATAGGTCCGGTGAGATCTGGAATTTCATTATCCCATTCTGTAGATTTTAGGGAGTGTTGAGGAAATCCCTGTGAAGTATCAACTAGATTGGTTCATGCTTTGAAGGTCCAAAAGAACCTATTCATTTGTGACAGTGATGATAGACTGTGTTCTTGAAGCTCCGGATGAAGGAGAGAAGAATTCCAGTAGGATGATGAAGTGCTGATGTTCTTGGTGATTCAGGGAAGGTTATGATGATTGTTGAATCATGTCTAGTTCATGTTGCTGGTCCACATTAAAGTTGGAGTTTGCATTTGAAGAATAACCACTGGATATTGGTGTTCTTCTTGAGACTGGCTGACTGGATGTATTACACATCTTGCGGATGTTCTTGTAGGTGTTTTCTGACTTAGATGATTGTTCCTAGGTTGATGCCTTGTATAAATAAGGGATTGTGAAGTCATTTTCAAATGTGTCTTGCGGTGATGAGTGTGTGGTAGCGAGGAGAAGTGAAAAAGGCAGAGCAGAAGTATTGGGTTTAAATGCAACTAATTCAAGCATGGTGAAGATGCTATTCTCCAGTTCATGAAGGTGATGCTTATTTCTTTATAGACAGTGTGTCTCTTGTAGGCAGTGAGCCTCTTGTGAGCAGTGTGCTCAGGCAGTGAGCCCTAATTGGCATATGCCATTTGTTCTTTCTATTCTTCTAATAGAGAATACATTCTTGGGTTAATCACCCCGTGGGTTTTCCCTTAACCAGGTTTTCCATGTCAAAATCTTGGTGTCTTATGTGTTGATATGTTTCTACTTTTGATTTGAATGCATTATGGTTCATGATTAATATTCTGCTAATCACTAAAGAAGATTTAAGTGTTTAATTTGAGAAAGTTTTGCACAACTGATTCACCCCCCCTCTTAGTTGTGTGCCCTAAGTCTAACAATTGGTATCAGAGCTAAGTTCCTCTAAAAGGAGCTTAACCGCTTGAGGAGATCTAGGATGTCATCATACAAGAAGGATAGTTTGAAGTTTGATGGAACCAACTTTGCTCTTTGGGAAGGTCGCATGAAATGTCACTTGCAATGTATGGGAATGGCATACTGGTCCATGGTCACAAAAGCATATGTACCTCCACAGGGTGATCCGAAAACCCTAAATGAAATCACAGATGCTGAAAACAATCTGCAGACCAAAGAGGATCTTCTAAGCGCATTAACTTACTCAGAGCTCTCAAATGTTATTGACCTACCAACTACCTATGAGAACTGGATTAAACTAGAACTTTTGCATGAAGGAGACGAGTATGTTAAATGTGCAAGGTTACAGAGTATAAAAGGGAAATTTGAAAAACTGAAGATGAGAGATGATGAAAATATTATCAGTTTTATGCCAAGAGTGAATGAGTTGGTTTGTGGAATTATAAATTCTGGTGGAGTCTTGGATGAAAATGAGATTATTGGTAAAATTCTCAGATCCCTTCCTACCTCTTACAAAATAAAGGTTGTTGCCATTGATGAATTCAAAGCCCATACAACTGTCACAAGAGACCAATTGGCTGGCAAACTAGCTGCTTTTGAAATGACCGAGTTTGGAGATGATCCCCCCAAAACTAAATCTGCATTCAAAGCCAGTGCCTCTGTGAAAGGTAAACAAGGATTTGATCTAGGAGAGAACTCATCAAGGAAATTGTCATGGTATGAAAAAGCAAGAAAAGACCTGGAAGAAGAAGAAGTAGAAACTGCTCAACTTGAAGCCCTCATTGCAAAGATACTACCAAGAGGATCTGGTAAGTA
Organism: Cunninghamia lanceolata; assembly: GCA_027924645.1. Lineage (NCBI taxonomy): Eukaryota > Viridiplantae > Streptophyta > Pinopsida > Cupressales > Cupressaceae > Cunninghamia > Cunninghamia lanceolata. The sequence continues at coordinate 9,958,668 of BSBN01000178.1, read as the reverse complement.
TGAAGGAAAATTGCCTTTTAAGTGTTTTAACTACAATAAGATTGGTCATTTTTCCTCAAGATGTCTAGAAAGATTTTCAAAGCCAAATCCTAATAGATCAAGGTTCCAAAAGAATTGTTACTATGTTCATGAAGAAAATGATAATGAAGGAGTAACAGATGATGAATCAGAGACATGAAACAAATTCAGAAGTGAATGGGTGTTTATTTCCATCAAGGAAGAAGAACCAATATCCTCTGTATCTATCAATCATAAAGTTGTAGAAAGAGCTCTGGCTGCCCAAGCTGAAGAAAAGAATGATTGGGTCATTGACAGTGGTTGCTCTCACTACATGATAGGTGACAAAAATAAGTTCATAGACTTGGAAAGGTATGAAGGTGGAGTGGTGAAGTTTGCTGATAATTCTGCTGGTAGAATCAGAGGAAGAGGAACTTTTTCTTTTGATGGAAGAAACAAAACTGGTAATGTACTATATGTTGAAGGTTTGAAGCACAATCTTCTCAGTGTTGGACAGTTGGTGGACAAAGGCTATGATCTCTGATTCAAGGATGGAAAATGCAAAATCTTTGAAAGATCTAAAACAGAGATTGCATCCAGTGCTCAAACTAAAGGTAATATCTTCCACTTGGTTGGTACTGGTAAAAGCTACTTATTTGTTCAAGTTGATCAAAGTTGGTTATGGCATAGAAGGATGTGTCATGTGAATTTTGATAATATCATCAAGATAAGCAATACTCAGGCTGTAAGAGATCTTCCGAAATTGGTGAAACCTACTAACAACTTGTGCAAGGAATGTCAGTTGGGTAAGCTGAGCAGAGTCACATTCAAAAGAAAGGAACTGTCTTCTACCAGATTATTGGACTTGATTCACACTGATCTTTGTGGTCTGGCAAGAACCAGAAGTATTCAAGGTGATAGATACTTCATGCTACTAATAGATGACTATTCTCGGATGATGTGGGTAACCTTTCTAAAGGAGAAATCAGAAGCTCTTGAGAAATTCAAGATATTCAAGGCTATGGTAGAGAATGAAATAGGAATAAAGTTGAAATGTCTGAGGTCTGATAGAGGTGGAGAATTCACATCGGGTGAGTTCATAGAATTCTATGAGAAACATGGAATTAAGAGATAGTTGTCTACTCTGAGGACTCCACAACAGAATGGAGTAGTGGAGAGAAAGAACCGGACCATCCAGGAAGCATCTAGGACTATGATGATGGAAGCAAATGTTCCTCAGATCTATTGGAGAGAAGCTGTCAGCACTGCAGTCTATACTCTTAATCGAGTTCAAATCAGAACCAATACCGGTAAGACCCCTTATGAACTCTGGTTTGGCATTACTCCTACTGTAAGATATTTCAGTCTTTGGTAGCAAGTATTACATCAAAAGAGATGAAGATTTAGGCAAGTTTCATGCTAGAAGTGATGAAGGAATATTCTTGGGTTACTCTCCTCAAAGCAAAGCATACCAGTGTTATAATAAGAGACTAAGAAAGATGATAGAAAGTATAAATGTGAAGGTTGATGAGGGAATAGAGAAACCCTCAAGGTTTTATGAATATGGTGAAGATGATCAGAATGTTGTTCTAGTTCAAGGAGATCAATCCTCTTCTGAAAGTCAGATCTAGATTGATCCGGTAAATCAGGAAGAAGAGATAGGTCTGAATGAGCCTAATCAAGAAGCAGAAGTGCAAGAAACTCCCAAAGTGCCAAGGTATGTAAGACTGAACCACTCTGAAGATCAGATCATAGGTGACAAAAGCAAAGATGTGCAAACTAGAAGGAAAATTACTCAAAATTCAGATGAATATTGTCTGATTTCAAAGATTGAACCTAAGACATTAAATGAAGCTTGCAATGATGAAAATTGGAACAAAGCAATGGAAGAAGAGTTGATGCAAATTGAGTAAAATCACACTTGGGATCTTGTTCCCAGACCTAGAAACAAGAATATGATTGGAACCAAATGGGTCTTCCGGAACAAACTAAATGAAGTTGGTGAAGTAATTAGAAATAAAGTGAGATTGGTCTACAAAGGCTACTCTCAAATAGAAGGAATTGATTTTGAAGAAACCTTTGCTCTGGTGGCAAGAATTGAAGTAGTCAAATTATTTCTTGCATTTGCTGCCTTCAAGGATTTAAAGGTGTATCAGATGGATGTCAAATCTACCTTCCTAAATGGTGACTTAGAAGAAGAAGTGTACATTACACAACTGGATGGATTTCAATTATCTAAGCATGGTGATATGGTCTGCAAATTAAAGAAGTCACTGTATGGAATAAATCAAGCCCCAAGAGCATGGTATGAAAGATTGGACAAACATCTTTTAAATATTGGTTTCAACAAAGGTACTGCTGACAGTAACTTATATTTCAAAATTGACCATGAAAACATCTTGATTGTTGAAGTATTTGTTGATGATATCATCTTTGGAGGAAGAGACAGTATGTGTAAAACCTTTGCAAATCAAATGAAAAGTGAGTTTGAGATGTCAATGCTCGGTGAAATGAATTTCTTCTTGGGTCTACAAATTAATCAAACAAAGAAAGGAATCTTTATTTCTCAGACTAAATATGTGAAAGAATTGTTGAGGAAATTTGGAATGGAAGATTCAAAGCCAATGAACACTCCCATGGCAAACGGATGTAAGTTGAGCAAAGATGATGACTCCCCTAAGGTAGATCAGACAAAGTGCAGATCAATGATTGGAGGATTATTGTATCTCACTCAAACTAGACCAGATATAATGGAGGCTGTTGATCTTGTTACGAGATTCTAGGCTGATCCCAGAGAATCTCATGTCAGGGCAATCAAAAGGATTTCTAGGTACCTAAAAGGAATAGTTGAGTGGTCTGTGGTATCCTAGAGATCATAATTTTTCTCTTCATGCATATACAGATGTAGATTAGGCAGGAGATGTGGATGACAGGAAGAGTACAGTGGTGGAGCATTCTTTTTGGGGAAAAGATTGGTTTCTTGGCTAAGCAAGAAACAAGAGGCAATATCCCTGTCTACAACTGAAGCAAAATACATTGCAACAATAGGTAGTTGCACTCAAGTTTTATGGATGAAGCATATGCTAAGAGATATTAAAGTAGAATATGAGGAGCCTATCACAATTTTTTGTGATAATTCAAGTGCAATAAATATTTCTAAGAATCCAGTGTTACATTCTAAGACTAAGCACATATCTATCAAGTTTCACTTTCTGAGAGAGCAAGTGAACAAGGATGAAGTCAGATTGGAGTATGTGCCCTCCAAGGATCAGATTGTAGATATCATTACTAAACCTCCTCCCAAGGACTCTTTTGAGTATCTCAAGGAGAAGTTAGGGGTTATTGCCCCTCCAGTGATGAACTAGGATGCACTGATGTGCATCAATCTAGTGGATATCATAGTCATATCTTGTGATCCGGATTGATGATAGGGAGCTGCTACTTAGGGGGAGCAACTGATATGTTATGAAGTAATGGAGTTGCAAGTATGAGCCATTTGCCATTGATGTCAAAGGGGGAGAGAAGACATGTGAAAAACAAGTGGTTGCTGATCAAAGGGGGAGCAATAAAGGAAAAGAAGACATGTGAATAATTGTTGCTATTAGGGGGAGTTGTGATAGCAAGGAGAAGTTCTTTTCTTGATGGTTTTTCACATCATATGTTGCCATCAATGACAAAGGGGGAGATTCTTTCAAGTATGGGCCTAACCGGTGTTGTCATTGATGTCAACATACTTATGTTGCATTAATGAGAAGGATTAGATGAGATGTGTGCTGAGGATATTGAGAAAATTAATCTCAATCAGGAACAGTGAAGAACAGTGATGACAAGAAGGTAAAATTCCTCAATAGGTTGAGGATCAGAGGATGTGGTTTAAAGGGTTTGTAGATATAAATCTTGAGATGCTCCACTCAAGTTTTCAAAGGTCCGCATGAAGATCTAAAGAATTTATGGTCGCCCAAGTAGAACTGGTTCTGGCAAGTGTTCAGAGGTTATAAAGTGCCACAGATAGGTCCGGTGAGATCTGGAATTTCATTATCCCATTCTATAGATTTTAGGGAGTGTTGAGGACGTCCCTGTGAAGTATCAACTAGATTGGTTCGTGGTTTGAAGGTTCGGAAGAACCTATTCATTTGTGATAGTGATGATAGACTATGTTCTTGAAGCTCCAGATGAAGGAGAGAAGATTTCCAGTAGGATGATGAAGTGGGGATGTTCTTGGTGATTCAAGGAAGGTTATGATGATCATTGAATCATGTCCAGTTCATGTTGGCAATCCGCATTGAAGTTAGAGTTTGCATTTGAAGAATAACCACCAGATATTGGTTTTCTTCTTGAGACTGGCTAACCAGATGTATTACATGTCTTGTAGATGTTCTTGTAGGTGTTTTCTGACTTAAATGATTGTTCCTAAGTCGATGCCTTGTATAAATAAGGGATTGTGAAGTCATTTTCAAATGTGTCTTGCGGTGATGAGTGTGTGGTAGTGAGGAGAAGTGTGAAAGGCAGAGTGGAAGTATTGGGCTTAAATGGAACTGATTCAAGCATGGTGAAGATGCTATTCTCCAGTTCATGAAGGTGATACTTATTTCTTTGTAGATAGTGTGTCTCTTATAGGTAGTGAGCCTCTTGTGAGAAGTGTGCTCGGGTAGTGAGCCCTAGTTGGCATGTGCCATTTTGTACTTTCTATTCTTCTAACAGAGAATACATTCTTAGGTTAATCACCCCATGGTTTTTCCCTTAACTAGGTTTTCCATGTCAAAATCTTGGTGTCTTATGTGTTGATATGTTTCTTCTTTTGATTTTAATGCATTATGGTTCATGATTAATATTCTGCTAATCACTAAAGAAGATTTAAGTGTTTAATTTGAGAAAGTTTCGCACAACTGATTCACCCCCCCTCTTAGTTGTGTGCCCTAAGTCTAACAATTATACCCTCATTTCACCTTCTATAGGTCTAGTATACCCTCATTTCACCATCTATATGTGTTACAAAAAGAGCAAAATGAGGAAGCAGGGAAGAGAGAGACATGTCTGGCATGATTTGTATATCCTCATTTTACCTTGTATATGGTTTTTGGATGCTTTGCATATCTTCATTTCACCTTTCTACATTTTCTTTACACCTACCAATTGCATTTGCATGAAAATTTTGAAAGCTTTATCAAAAAATCCATTTTGTGCATGTATCTTGCAATCATTGCATTTTATGAGACAACATTTCTTTGAGGTGTCATGCCAAACTATTCACACACCTTATCTATGCTTCCACACTTTGCATACATGTCTAAACGGGCATCTACAAATACATGTGGCAAATATCCTTTATGCTTTGATGGTTGTCTATACCCTTTTTCTATATCTTTTCAATGGAACACCTGAAAATGTAATCTCCGTGAGGATAAAAAACGCAACCAACATATGACTTCTTGTTCTAAAAAAATGCCTATGTTGTAATACTTAACTCGCAACACTTAATTTTTTGTTTTGAAAAAACTTGAAAACTTAAGAAATGCAAATGAGTTGTATATGCACAGAAAAAGTAAACAAAAGTGCATTGTACCATACCAGGGTAATTTCATTACTTTTAGAGCCAATAACTAATACTAATAAAAATAATTAGTTGTAAAATAATAAGGGTTTTTAAAAACAAAAGCAGTTTACAGACATTGAAATAAAAGAATGGATAGTCTACTTACATGAACTATAAAACAACAGAGAAAGTTATGCTTCACAAGTTTTGCATGGATATGTGCAAGCAAAGCATCCAATACCTACACAACAATTTTTTTACAATATTTTACAATGAGACTTTCGTGCATGTTCTACTATGAGATGTCCCAATCGTAGTTACTTCTTCATTTTCCATTAATCAAATCTACGTTACAGAGACCCCTACTCTATTTGGCCTAAAGAGACCCCTACTCTATTGGGTGAGTTATTTTTGCAAGGGAAGTGTTTAGACATGTTTATTGGCTCTAAAAGTAATGAAATTACCCTGGTATGGTATAATGCACTTTTGTTTACTTTTTCTGTGCATATATGCCTATTTAAACCTTCCCTATTAATCTTAGGATTTAAAGCCATGTGAAAGTCTCTGTTGTTACATTATAGTCCCCAAAATAGGCCTAATTTGACTATAATACCCCATTTTTTCCTATTCTGTACAAAACAAATTTATCTCATTTTCACATATGTTTTACAATGACTAAAAGGGTATCCAAATCAAGTACCAAATCTCCATTATCATGTGTATGAAGGAATTTATGACAGGAAAGGTCTCTAAGAAAGGATACAAACTCCTAGGCCACTTACAAGGCAAGCACATGTGGATTTGTCTTTCTCTTGCAAAACGAAGATGAAAGTAAGAGAGAGAGAGAGAGAGAGAGAGAGAGAGAGAGAGAGAGAGAGATTTGGCATGATTCACATATCCTCATTTCACATTCTATATGGTTTCTATGATTTGCATATCTTCATTTCACCTTTCTACATTTTCTTTACACCTGCCACTTTGCATACATGTCTATCAGGGAAATTGCAACTATAACATCTAACAAAATTCCCATATTATTTTTGCTTTATGGATGTAATTAGAACACATTCCATACCTACCTCAAATTTTTTAAAATAAATTTCGTTTGCCTATGGTGGCAAGGAATGCATTGTTCCAAAATTCTTTAGTTTCATACAATGGAAAGTTGCTAGGAGTGACATTTTGCATTCCACAACTCGTGGGGCTAAACCAACTGTGCCAACATGTCAGGGTGCGTGGTTAAATGCTAGGGGAGGTCTCATTTCATGTGCCAAGTGTCCTAGTCATTTGGGACAGCATGCTACTGGTAAAGTCACTTAAGACACTTGGTGCACAAAATGAGACCTTCCCTAGCATTTACTTGCCCACCATGACGTGTTGGCATAGTCGATTCGGCCCCACAAGCTGTGGAATGTAAAATTTCACTCCTAGCACCTTTCGACTTAAGCTAGTAGGTTGCAGCTCAAAATAACTAAGATAATTGGTACATGAAATGAGACCTCCCCTATAATTTACCCACCCACCCTGATGCATTGACGCGGTCACTTCAGCCCCACAAGCTGTGGAATGCAAAATTTCACTCCTAGCGCCTTTCCACTACATGAAACTAAACTATTTTGCATGAATGCATTTGATTTTAGCACAGTCAAAAGGATTAGATTTGACCAAAACTGAGAGAGGTTATTGTGGATGGATTCCACATGCACCTATAGGTCTTAACAAAATATTCCTAGCTACCACAAATTCTAATAACTACTCCATCAAAGTTTGGCAGTTTTTTTCTCTTAGGGATCTTAAGTGACTTTGTCAATATCCTACTACCTCAAATGACTAGGACACTTGGCGCATGAAAAGAGACCTCCCCTAGCATTTACCCACCCACCCCGATGTGTTGGCGTAGTCGATTCAGCCCCACAAGCTGTGGAATGCAAAATGTCACTCCTAGCACCTTTCCACTATATGAAACTGAAGCATTTTGGAACAATGTGTTCCTTGCCACCATAGGCAAATGAAATTGATTTAAAATAAATTGAGGTAGGTGTTTGTAGGTGGACCTGAAATCCAATACATGCAAAGATGTTCCTAGGTGTCATGGTTTGATGAAACAGTCGGTCCAAAGTTTGACAACTTTTTTGTCATAGGGCTCTTGAGAGATTGTTTGTGTTTGATGTAGCTGAGAATGACCATGAGGCTTTGCCACTAAAAAGACATCTCCCCTAGCATTTACCTGCCCACCTAGACATGTTGGCGCCATTCATTTGGCCTTAAGAGATGTCAAATGTAAAAATTTAGTCCTAATACCTTTCTAGTAGATGAAAATTTAGTACTATAAAGGTGTTCTCACTTGATCCAATGTCTTGTAGGGCATCAATTAAGGATGCCCTTACCATTTCTATCAATTGTTAGCACAAAATGTGAAGAAACAAATGAGGTTTTTTCATTAAAACTCATAGTAACATCATTAAAACTCATTAAAACTCATTATGAAATAGTAACTAAAGGACATATCATCATTAAATAATCATGAAAACCTACCTCACTTTCCTTCCAAAGGCAACTTCATAAGGATTATGCCTACCTCCGTCATACACAAATCCTACATGCAAATGCAATTGCACCATTTCGCTAAAATGAGTACACCAATAAACTCTACAATGAAATGAACCTAATCAACCAGGATCAAGGAGCACATAGAAGAAGGTATGATAGGTGTCAAAAATATAGAAGGTGAAATAAGGATAGAAAATAAAAATAACATACCTTTCTATCATTCCACTTATTCAATCCAATGAATCATTTGGGTCTGTTGTACTCTTTATTGTGTCAAGTATTGTCTCGTAGTCAGACTCACAAATCTTCCACAAGGTCCTATTCAATGGTCTACCCCCATATTTGATCAAATGAACATTTGATGCCACAACACGGTTACATGGTTAGAATAGTGAAGAATCTTCCTATGTGTGTCAAAGTCCTCAAACAACAACACATCAAACTTCTTCACTGGGTACCTTATAAGCCATGTTCCAGTAACAACCACTGATCCTCTAGGGTACTCAATGTTTTCTCCATCTATAATAGGGGAATCTAATTTATTTTTTGCCTCAACACAATGACACAAATAATAATCCATTCCTTCTTAATTTTCTTTAGTTTCAATAATAGCATAAACATGCCCTGCATTGATATGTGCATTCAGTTCGATGAATATAGTCATTAATACAAAAAACTAAAAAATAAGATAGAATATTGAATTTTATTAAATTTGAATGCTGATAATACTTGGTTGAACTAGATCTGAAACATGGTCAAATTCAACTAATGATTCAATCTCTGTGAGTTGTAGTGTTGTCAGTGGTTGATACATGTCAATTAGGCTTAGGCTTCTTGTACACCAATCATTGACCTACTTCTTTGACTCACAATCATACCAAGCTTCATCTGTACATGAAGAACAAAAGCATACTATATGTCGTGTATGAATACTCCATGAAACTACATTGGAGCTTCTAAAAAAGTGTACCTCACTCGATGCTGTCAATGTACAACATTCCTCATATTTTTCAATGTTAGTATCATCAACCAACCAAAAATATCTACAAACTGTATACTTACCTTCACTACCTAGACCCATTGTAGTGTTACACCATTTGACAATAGATCTTGCATCTATGAACTTTGCATTGTCTTTGTACATCAACTCTTCTCATGTTAATGCTCTTTTGATACATGCTCCTACACCATCATGCTCCCAATTTCCATGGCCGATCTCACAAAAATTCCACATATGTTGAACACCATTCATCTTATGCATCTTTCTCAACCAATTGAACATCCACGATTTCTTGAATTGTGATGCATAATTATCTGACCATATGATATGCTGATGAAATGATATGCTCTTGCAAGCCAAATCATGGTAGAACATCTGAAAGCAACCTTGTACAAACTCTATATAATTTGTGTGATCATCATTGATATAAAAATGATATTCACTCAAGATCTTCCTATCATCCTCTATACTATCTTCTCCATGAATGAATTCTATTTGCATAAATATAACAACCTGCATAGAGTTGTAATATTGCGATTGCACCTCATTCTATGATTGTAGTGTGTAGTTCTCTACAAAGTCAACAACTAAAATGATGGTACCAAGTGGAAAAATGTCCTTGCATAACTTGAATTGTAAGTCCAATCATTGAGCTCTATGGGTATCCCTTTAATACTCGTAAACTATATTATCTCAAAAAATAGAGATAAACTGATACACTGGAATCTTCTGAATGACCAATTCACACCTTTTTTCTTCTTTACCATCTTTTAGACTATATGCCACTGTCTTATATTTTCTAAAACTTACTAGCTCATTTCCAATTGCATGTGTGTTCTCCATGTGTTCACAAATTAGCAAATGTTACAACCCACCACAATGATCACACGTGCCATCCAAGTATAAGCTATTTTGGAATAATTGGCCATCCAGTCTTTGACATAAGATGCTCGATATGAAATCTCTTGATGATATAGGTGGACACTTTATATTACACTTCTACAAAACATCATTAGTATGCAAATCTACACATATATATCTTTAAACATCATAATGATTAGAAAACTCAATATGTACTCTACAACAACAAGTTGTGCATGTGTGATTTATTTTGACATAAAAAGGCTTTACCATTTCAAAATACCTTTGACTAATTTTAACTTGAGGATACATCTCTTGAAATTTCTTGAAAAAATGTGTTTGAGTGACATCTAAAAAATGCTTTGGATGTGGCTCACAGTTTTGATAACAAATTCTCCTTCTTACAACATCTTTTGCATTAGGAGATACCCTTGTTTTATTTTTCCAAAAATTTTCGATGAGAGATCTCAAGGATTCAACAAAAACTTTGTCTTTCCATGGGAGTCTCCTAGAGGATTCCAACAATTCATTAGTATTTGGGTCCTCAACTCTTTCACATCTTCCAATGGCTCTCATTAGAGTTTTTTTACTTATTTTCAATGCTTGACTTGTCTTTCTAATGAGGTGAGATTTCTTTGTTTGTCATCTTACTATTGTCAATGTATTGACACATCGTGTGGCATTACTATCCTTGGTGTGTGAGGTGGAAACCACGCTCTCATATGCACTCATTAGATTCTTTACAATTGATTTTTGACTTGAAGAATCTGATGTTCTTAGGCCAAGAATCTTCATAATGGGCCTAAATTTTAGATTTCTCATCAACTCAACAAATAGTTAACATCTTCCAGTTTTATTTAAGTTCTCAAGAATGATTTTCATACCTTATTGGCATATCTTTGGCAAGTACACTTGGGAATCTTATCTTGCGTGGGCTTCCAAAAATTCTCATCAATATCAATTAGAAACTTAGGCTTTCTATGCAAAATTCTAGGAGGCATTTTCATTGGTAAAGTTGACTCAACATTAGGAATTCCTTCAATATTTACCTGTGATGGGATATATGTGTTGGTAAGAGATACTACTAGGCATGTCATGTGTTTTCATTGATGGCAACTAAATCTTACACATCCGCATTACATTAGTGGATCATACCGGAAGTCAGATTGCAGATTTGTCTAAGTAGATAGGAACAAAGCATATGACAGGGTTCAGCATCTTGGTCCACAATTCTTCATAGGTAATCATATTATAGATCTAAGGGAATGTCAAGGGATGTTAGGGCTACCTAAATCCAATATTTTAGCCTCAGGTGATGAAGGGATTGAAAGATACAAGCATCTGAGTATCGAGTTTTGGTGAATAGTTCAGTCTGGTGAAGAACAAGCTGACTTGGTGTTTGATCCTTGTGCAGATTAAGAGAACTGGATGGTTAAGCAATTTATGAGATCTGGTGGTATTGGCCAACATGTGTGGTGACTTGAATTCATAAGTTGTGGTGCGCATTGATATTTGTGGATGGATTCAACTGACAGAACAGTGTTCTTGAAAAGTTCCTAAGTTTTCTTGAGGCTGTTGAGATAATTTCATGTTGCGGATATATATATATTTGATAGGTGTGAGCATTTTGAGGTATGGATGTGTGAATATGAAGTGGTGTGAAGTGTAGCAGTAACAAGTGTGAAGCAGAGATCTGAGCCTTGGATCATGGTAGAATAGTAAAATAGGGCAGTGAGAGATGAAGTGTGTGAAGTTAGTATATTGAGCCTAATCGAAACTGTAATCTTGCATGGTTAGATGCTATTCTTTAGTTCAAATATTCCAGTGATCTTTTATAACTAATCTTGGAGGCAGTGAGCCTCCTTTGAGTAGTGAGCTCTGGGTAGTGCACCCAAAGGCATGTGCCTTCCTATTTTGTAATACTTTTAATAGAGTATAAAATCTTGTGGGTTAACCCCCACCGTGGTTTTTCCCTTAACCGGGTTTCCACGTAAAAATCCTGGTGTTCATGTGTAATGATCTTATTGTTGCTATTCTTGAGTTCATCCTTCTTTTCATTTGAATGTATATGGTATATAAATAAAGGAACATAATAACAAGTTTTGTAGAACATTGATTCACCCCCCCTCTCAATGTTCCTTAATTTCAACAATTGGTATTAGAGCAAGGTTCCTTTGAAAAAGTTTAATAGCTTGAGGAAGATCTGGAAAGGTGTTTTAATGGGTTCAATCAATCATGAACTTCAAGTGGCCTTAAATGATCTTGAACTATCTAGAGTAGAAATCATAGATCTGCAAGAGAACCTTAAAGATGTTGAAGATTTCATTGAGACCTTAAAAGGACAACTGAGCAAATCTAATGAAAAGAGAAAGGAGCTACTTCATCAGCTAGCAAATCATAATGAAGATAATGACATGGATGATGCCCTGAAGGAGAAGACAAAGGAATGTCAGAATTTAGAAAAAGAAGTTATTATCGTAAGACATGAGATGGAATTTGGGGTGATGAGGCTAACCAAGGAAATTGAGGAAAGGAAGAAGTCTGAAGAAAAATTGAATCAATCTATGAAAGAAAGAACATAAGAGTGCTACAGATTGGATAGAATAATTGGTCATCTAGAATCTAATCTACAAGAAACTAGGGATAATGAGGATCAACTTGAAAGACAAATTGTCATTCTCAAACATGACCTAGAAGCTGTAAATGAGTACAAAGAAAAGGTCAAGATAAGCTCAACTAAACTTGAGGTGCTACTTGATAGTCAGAAGATGGCAGATGATAAACATGGTCTGGGATTTGAGAAAGGTGAAAGCTCTGGATCTAGTCAAAGAAATCCTGAAGCAAGAAATCAAGGAAGGAATTCTAGAAGGCCTCTGGTAAGACAACCTAATGCTCAAAGGTATCCATCTTTCAATGGTAACTATTTCAAATGCAATAAGTATGGTCATAGAGATAATTAATATAGAAGTAAAGTGAATCAAAATGTATTATCTTTCTTCGGTCAATGCTTTAATTGCAAAAAGATAGGTCATAAGGCTAAGGATTGTAGAAGTGGATCAAGGAACCCTCCTAAGGACAAACAAGTTTTCAATGGAAGATGTTTTACTTGCAACAAGTTTCGACATATGACAATGTAGTGTAGATCTAAACCTACTCCAACATGTAATTGTCAGAGAAATAAGATTATATTTTTCAACTGCAACAAATCTGAACATATTGCTAAATTTTGTAGAAGCAAAAAGGTGAACTCATAGGCAAGAAGAACAAAACAAAAGATGGACAAAGGCAAGGGCAAGGTAGATGTGAATGAGATCCAAATGAAATGAATAAAACATGGGTCAAGAAATATGCAAAGATTGAAGGTGATGGATCCGCACTGGAATTCAGTGCTGACAATTCCTCTGAGAATTGAAATAGGAGCTCTGGCTCAGGGGGATCTGCATTGAAAATCTAATACCCCTACCAGTGAGTGGGTGCCTGAATCTAGCATGATGAATGAAGATAAAGAAGCCTATTGAAGATATGTTGAAGCAAATTCCAGAAGAAAAGAAGCTAAAGCAATTGATTGTGGAGTAATTGAAGATTGATTGTGTGTAGAAATATTGTAACTGGATGTATTAGGGAAAAGCATTTATTACAATCATGAATTAGGTCTTGCAGAGAATAAAAGGTCACTTACTCAACATTTGAATCACTTTGCATTCAAAGAGAATAGGAAGAAGAGCATCTGAGTTGAGATTTCAAAGATTTGAAGTGTGAAAAACAAATTCGATAGCTAACCCTAATCAGTGAAACAAGGTATTCTCTGTGAAACTTTCTAAATTTGCAATATCTGGATATGGCTACTCCATTGGTTGTTGACATCACCAAAAGGCCCCGACCTAAATTCAAAAAACATCCACAAAAATCTATAGAGGTCGATCCGTTAGGTGCCTTTTCAAATGTTTCGTATGGTGTGTTGCACGTTGAAGATATTAGGGATTATATTCATGCTAGCATAGATGAGTTTGGGGATTCGAAGTTAGTAGATTTGTTCAATAATCATCTGAGGAATGAAATTCATGGTCTTAAACCTGAGCATAAGGCACTACAAGATAAACATTTCATTCATATCATAGGGTTTCCATCCTTTGATGAAGATGAGTGGGTCTAGTATGTGCTGAGTCAGATGCATGATGAGTTTATGTGGTTAATGAAACCATTCAAGATCACCAAGGATGCCATCAAGGTTGTGACAGGGTTGAACTCATCAGGTGGATTGCCAATGTTGAAGTCAATAAAGAATCAAATTGTAATTGATGCTACCAGTTCAAGGTTTGATGAAAGGGCAATGACAATAAATGACATCATTGATCTGGATGTCAAATTTGCATCAATGGTGATTAGATACAAGATATATCACTCCAGCAGGGAGAATTTTGTATCTGGTACAACTATCTATGCATCTTATCAGATATTGAGAGAGAATGCTGACTATAACTTGTGTGAGTTGCTATAGAATCAACTGATAGAAAATTTGAATAAAGTTAAGAAGGATAAGAAGAACACTTTTGATGCAGAGCCACAGCCGAAAACATTCAATGGAATGGTGGAATTTGATATTTCTTATTTCATTGGCAAGAGCTGTCTAACTATCTTACCGATATACACTATCAGCCTGACAATAACTATCAGCACCTCCTATACATCTCACCCCGATACCCATCTCACCCTGATGGGTATTTCGTTTATGTGCCTATCGGCAAGACTTCGTCTGTCGGCTTCTCCAAACCGAGCTATCCTGATGACTGTTGTCACGACGATACATACAAACTTCAACCGGCTGATCCGGTTCCTGTTACCTCCAATACCAGTCGCCTGATGTATCTTTCGACAATGTATAAGCGCGATGTATATTTTCAATATACAAGTGCTAGATACAAACAAAACATACAATCCTCCCTTTGACTGGCGTTGACTTCTTTGTATCAAACCCTTGTATCTGCAGAATGTATGTTCGGACATACAATCAAATATACAACCACAAAATATACATCTGCGGAATATAGCTAGGAATATTCCCTCCGATGACAGTTGACCATTGACTTCGCTTGTATCATCTCAATGTACATTTCAAATGTACATTCGGTATATGCAAACTATAAAGTGCATTTGATGGATATGCAAGATCTGTATCAAATATGCAAGTGCAGTATCACACAAAATGTATACAAAGGGTATATACACAGAACTTGTATGACCTGATGTACAATTACGATATACACAGAGATTATATATCGACACTTTACCAAATCCACAACATACAAACCCGATATGCGAATGACGAATACACATGAAATGACCCTCAGATGCAAAAGCAATATACACATCAATTGTCCCCAACAAATAAAAGTGATATACACAGGAACTGTATATCCGAACTATTTCACCTTTTTACCTTTGAAACATGCATTTTTAACATGTTTTAACACCTGATCTATTTAGCGATATACGCATAGATACAAATGCGATATACACACAAATTGTATGTCGTATACAAACACTGTATATACGTCAAATGTACATTTTGACAAAACCCTTGAAACTTCACAAATTTCATGCAAAAAACACAGAGATCAGACCAATCTGTGTTATGGGCAATCTTAACTTAGATTTTATCCTTCAAACCCTAGCACATGAGGATGCTAGGATAGATCATAGCATGCTATAAATCGATCCCAAAAACATGAAATGCAAAAACAAAAAAATGAAGTTGCAAACTAAACTACTATACATGTCCATTCCACTGATTCAGAGAATCAACCGGTGGAATGGATGAATGAATCCATTTCGCCTGTAAAATCAAAATTGACCACACAGATAGATTGAAGATCAGACAAATGAAACAATGGGATCTTCTTTATTTCAATAACAGAAATGCATACAAATATCACAACCCCACTGTATCACAATGCTCAGTCTGATCTCCAAAACACAATGTCTCTATTTTTCATATGAAACGCTGAACTATATCTAAACAAATTGATCTAGGGCATAAATAACTACTCCTCACGAGTAGTATAGACTCGATTCCCAGCGGCTAGGAGGACAACTAGCATAACAAACTATAACTATCAACACACCATCCTAGATTGACTTACAACATAAGGATTGGTCCAATGGACCTTATTACATCATAAACTAAAAACATACTATAATTAGACTTATTCTTTATTTCAAAGGGGTGCTCCTACACCAACTTTCAAATATGGTACACTAGTCTTGTGTTTGTTCTTCTATTTCATGAATGAACTGCCATGGATGAAGAGTTTGTATTGGACAAATGACAAACCAGTTGCCATCCAAATACAAAACCACTTGAACGGTATTGATGATTCTAAAGCCCAAAGGACTACCATCTGGGGATATTTCAAGAACTTCTAGAATATAATGCACCTAAGGGAAAGAATCCCTAAATCTATGGTTGAAAAATACAAGGATACAGTCTATTTTATGGTGGATATAGATCAATGTTTAATGGAAGTAGTTGAACCAAGAACTATGTGGATCATGCCCATGGGGTATGAAGTTGATGAGAAAGTATTGGATATGTATTCTCAACACCTTTTGAGTAAACCAAAGGACAACACAATTGAAAGATTTCAGACATATGGTGAACTCAATGTGAAACTATAAGTTGAGCTCCAAAAACATAAATCTAAGAGAAAGATTCAAGGGCAAGTTGAAATGTATGCAGAAAGCATTGGAATAACAAAAGAAGCTACGAGACTAAACAGGGAAAGGATAGAGAAAGATGAGAAGGAGAAGCAAGATAGGAAACAAGGAAGTATTCTAGCAGAATCCTCTTCTAAGCCAAGAACTATTAGGAGTACAAGTATAACCTCTGATGCATCACCTTCTCCTATTGTAGAGAAATCCAAAGAAAAACCTACCAGTAAGGAAGAAAAATAACAAAAGCAATGGCCAAGAGGTCATATGGCAGTGTGGAGAAGGAGGATGAAGAAAAGACTGATTCAGATGATGAGGTTAAAGATTTGAAGGCCTCAGACACTAAAGTTGTTAAAGTATCTAAGGAGAAGCCCTCCAGAAGCAAAAAGCCAAGCAAGAGGCACAAGTCAGAGGCTGATGTTGAGAAGCCAACTCCTTCTATGGAGGACATCATTAAGACAATCGCTATAGATGGAAACTTAAAACTAATGACTAAATTCTATGATCATTATAGTGATGCTAACAAAAGAATTTTGGAGGATGCTACTGTAAAATATTTGAATGTATTCAACAGAGTACTAGTGGAGATTTTGTTAGAAGTTTCTAAGAGTTTAAGAGACATTCTGGAAATAAGAAAAGAAGCTGCCAAAACAAAGGATATGGAGCTGAGGGAACATGTAGTGTCTGATCTATGTCTGGTGATCTCCATAAAAGAAGCAGATAAGATTCTTAAAGAAGTCAAGAATGAATTCAAAAGTAAGAAAAGGATGAATAAGCTGATGATTGGAGACATTGATGAAGTTGTTAAAGAAATAGAACAAATTATAAAGAAAGCATTAGACAAGAATAAGTTTTATGTGGTTACAGAAGAACTAGTTGATACTGAGGATGCATCAATTCTGAATGATGAAGAGCTACAGAAAAATGAGCAACAAACTAGAGCAGATGAGGTCTCCATTCCAAAAGAAGAAACATTGAATAAAGAAGATGAAGGAAGATCAAGAAAAAGAAACTGATGATGGAATTGATTCCTGCACTCTAGATGTTGATGAATTTGATAATACTACCATTGACGATACACCAAATCCTCTGAACTAGAATGTAGAAGATATTTCTAAGATAGATAAAAGCAAGGATGCTTCTGATGATGATGCAAAGAAGGTAGAAGCAGAGAAAAAGAATGAAAATGATGAGCAATACAATGTGGTTGACTCCCAAAAGGGAGAAGATGGAGGCCCTAAAGAGCTTAAATCTGCAACATCATATTGGACAAGAGACACTACAGAAGTAGTGAAAGAAATTTTGGAAACAGATAAACAAATTGAAGAAGATCAGGATATAATACAAGGACCAATCAATTTTGATACTTTATCACCGGTGCAGAAGATAAAGTTGGCCTCTATTGCACAAGCTAAGGCTAGAGAAGAAATCCTAAAGTCTCATATAGAAGATAGCAAGTTGCTTGGCCTAGCATCTAAGATTTTGGAGAAAATGATGACCACAGTTTAGAAGGACTCATCAGCATCTCCCTCCGGCCAGTTGAAAAGTCTGATAAACTCTTTAAGTTTTCATTTTGAAACCTTAGAGAAGTCAGCAGAAGTTAAAGTCAAAAATGAATTTAATGAGAAAAGGTATGCTGAAATAAAGAAAATAATTAGTTATGATAGATCAGGGCTTGATACTAGTGTAAAGAGTATTCAAAATGCCTATCTAAAGCAGCGGAGATTTATAAGTATTACTTAAACCGATCTAAAGTTGTTGAAGATATTGAAAAGAATATTAAGGACTTAGAGCTCAAATTGTCTAACATTTCTCAGTCATATAGTCCTTTAACTGAGTCGGTATCTACTAAAGAATGCCAAGTAGGGAGTTTGCGGAATGAATTGAGTGACCTAGAGAAAGAAAAGGTTAAAGTTTTGGGCAGATTGGATGAGCTCTGGGGACTGATTTCCCCCAAATTAGAAACTATGTATGATCTATTGGCAGAATCCCAAGTTGTTGCTACTACTAGTGATCCTACTGACCTTCAAAAGGTAGAATCACAAGCATTTTTTTTAGTGGGCATATATCCATTTTGGGCAGCATAAAGAAGAACTAGGATAGCGAATTGTCATGGTTGAAAAACATTTTTTGGGGATATCTTTTTGTTGATGAACAAGGCTTAAAGACTGTGTATTCATATGTGGAAGTATATACTTAGAATTTTGACCCATATACATAAATTTTTTGCATATGAGGATCCCAACCTTTGTCGTTGATGTTAAAGGGGGAGAGGAAAAGCAATAAAAAATGAAGAATTAATCTAAGGGGGAGCATTGGAAATCACAAGTGTATATAGTAAGGGGGGGCTGTTCTAACACTTAGTCACTTTTCATTAAGTGTTGCCATCAATGCCAAAGGGGGAGATTGTTGGCAAGAGACACTGCTAGGCATATCAAGTGTTGTCATTGATGGAAACTAAATCTATCTTACACATCCACATTACATCAGTGGGTCATACTGGAAGTTAGATTGCAGATTTGTCTAAGTCTGGATAGATAGGAACAGAGCATATGACATGGTTCAACATCTTGGTCTGCAATTCTTCATAGGTAATCATATTAAGCTACGGATCTGAGGGAATGTCAAGGGATGTTAGGGCTACCTAAATCCAATATTTTAGCCTCTGGTGATGAAGGGATTGAAAGATACAAGCATTTGAGTATTGGGTTTTGGTGAGACAGTTCAGTTCGGTGAAGAACAAGCTGACTTGGTGTTTGATCCTTGTGCAGATTAAGAGAAGTGGATGGTTGAGAAATTTATGGGATCCAGTAGTATTGGAAGACATGTGTGGTGACTTGAATTCATAATTTGTGGTCTGCATTGATATTTGTGCATGGATTCAACTGACAAAACAATGTTCTTGAAAAGCTCCTAAGTTTTCTTGAGGCCGACTGGAGTTGAGATAATTTTATGTTGCGGATATATATATATATATATATATATATATATATATATATATATATATATATTCGATAGGTGCAATCATTTTGAGGTATGGATGTACAAATATGAAGTAAGTGGTATGAAGTGTAGCAGTAACAAGTGCAAAGCAGATATCTGAGCCTTGGATCATGGTAGAACAGTAAAACAAGATAGTGAGAGATGAAGTGTATGAAGTCAATAAATTTAGCCTAGCCAAAACTGTAATCTTGCATGGTTAGATATTATTCTTTAGTTCAAATATTCCAGTGATCTTTTGTAACTAATCTTGTAGGAAGTGAGCTTCCTTTCATCAATGAGCTCTGGGCAATGCACCCAAAGGCATGTGCCTTCCCATTTTGTAATACTTTTAACAGAGTATAAAATATTGTGGGTTAACCCCCACCATGATTTTTCCCTTAACCAAGTTTCCACGTAAAAATCCTAGTGTTCATGTGTAATGATCTTATTGTTTCTGTTCTTGAGTTCATGTTTCTTTTGATTTGAATGTATATGGTAAATAAATAAAGGAGCATAATAACAAGTTTTGTAGAACACTGATTCACCTCCCCCCTCTCAGTGTTCCTTAATTTCAACAAGATGGTGTACCTTCAATTGGATATGGAAAGAATAAAAATGATTGAAGTTGAGATGGAAAATATGGTGTACCTTCAACTTGACATATGAATGATAGCGTGCCTCTAACTTGAGAATAGAATGAAGATGTACCTTCAAATTCACCTGTGAAAGATGGAGTGCCTCCAATTTCAGAAGAGAATGATGGTGTTCCTTCAACTTGACCTGTGAACAATGGAGTGCCTCCAACTTTGAGATTCAATTTCCTCATTGAACGAAGGTTTTTCATTTGTTCCCTTTGTGCCACCAATTCCATCTCTCTCTTATCTTGATTAGATGTGTCATGTTCCTCTTCACTTGGCAATAGTGGCATGTCTTCTTGTATGGTTGACAATTTCCTACTCTCAGTAATTCGTCTCATTCTTTCTCTTTTCCTCTCATTCTCAGCTTCACGCTCTTCTAGTGTTAGAGTCTTTGCTCATTTCCTCATCATGATGAACATTTCTATATGTATCATGAATAAGAGAATGATGATGTTAGAAGCATAATGAATAATCAACATGATGATTGTTATGACAAACAAGCTAAGTATATTACCATTATAAGGATTAAAAGTGTTGAATTTCACAATCAATGAATACAAATTAGTCAATTGGTAGTAAAGAAGACATTAAGTATGATGGCACACCTAGTCCTAATGATAAGCATGAGTTGAATGGTTTATATGTCACTATTGAGAGTGGAAATGAAGAGAGCTTTTATGATTACGTTTGTCTAATAAATGACTCCAAACTTGTTGATTTTGACATGATTATATTAGAAGTGAAATGTATAATGATAGTCTAGGCCTAGATGTTCCTGATGACATAGATAAGCACATGTTGATTGTTGATCTCATAAATACCATGATCAAACTCTTAAAGTTTTAGCTCTTTTTCATAATCCTAACTATGGTGCAATCTTCAAAAGTTAGGAAAATATCCTTGGTTTGACTAGAAATGATGTAACAATTAGTCTAAGTGGTAAGACACTAATCAAGACTCATTGCCTTCAATAGATATGTCCAAAGAAATGTTAAGAGACAAAATACTAACTAACATTAGAAACTAGCTTTATGATGCAAGACTTGAATAAAACATAATGGTGAACACGAAGAGCATCAATTATAGTTTGAATTAGATATTCAAGATAGCCAAGGGGTGAAATCATCAAGAAAGGTTAATTTACAAATGGTGGTAGGCACAATCTCTAGGTTATTTTCACATTTTTTTAACATATCTTCTCAAACACGCTTTCTTAACCTCCCATGGATACACCTACTCAAGATAAGATACAAGAAGTCACTGGCACTAAGGAGAGTTATGACAAGCACCATTTGATGGACCAACCATTCCAAATGGACACTCACAAGGTAAAACTAGACCTACCAACATGTTAGGATAGCCCAATTATTATATTGTAGGTGGTAAGTTAGTTAGAGTGGATCATGAAGACAAGTATGAAGTCATCTCAAATCAGCAATCTATTGTCAATCAAGGTCATGTGAGTAATGATCACAAAGGTAATGAAGAAAAAACCAATGGAATTCATGACAAGGAACACAATACTGTGTTAGAAGCATAATGAATTGTAGACACCTAAAAATGTCTTCTACCATCAAACCAACTCCCGACATCCCTAAACATATCAATTTCCCTTCTAAATCAATTAATTAAATTTTATTTAATTAATTACCTATTTCATTTTCCAAATTCACACTATTTTATCCCCAAAATTGAATTAATTTCATTAATTCAATAGTCCAAACCTTAGCCAATTGATTTAATAAATATGCAATATTTATTAAATCAATTTCCCCTTTTCCACTAAAACCAATTAATTAGTTAAAACCATGATCAACTAATTAATTCAGCCTATAATTGACCTATCCCTACCCTAAACAATTAAATAGCTATTATTTAATTGCCTACCCTAGCCTACCTCATCCTAGTCCTAGGATTAATTAAATAAAACCTTTGTTTAATTAATCCTAACCCCTTCATTTGGGTGGTCAAACCTTGTTTAACACCCTTCCCCACATCCTCCAAATAAAAAAAATGAATTAAATCCACATAAGTCAATTTTTTATTTTAAAACATCCCACATCACATTTATTTCTCCTTACAACCCCATACTCATTTATTTCCTCTCTTCCCCAAATGAATTTTTAATTCATTTACATTCCCCCATATGAATCTTTTATTCCAAAATAATCCTTCACCCACATGCTCATTAAATAACCCCTTTTCCCAAAATGAATAAAAGAATCACTTTTATTCCTAGCCCTCCATTCATTCAAGATTAAATCTAGGCCCTCCACATCACTTTTATCCTCCACCATTGATCTCTCAAATCAATCTCCACCCTTGGATCAAAATCCTCTCCAAAAATCTATAAATAGAACCTCTCCCAAGCCATTTTCATCATCTAAGTTTATGTAAAGTCATAATGCCAAAATCATTCTTGAGCTAGGATAGTGAGTTGCACAATTTGAATAGCATTTCACATTGGAATCCATTGTCTAGGGATCATCTTGGTCTTAGGAGCTTTTTTTGGGTGCAAAGTCTCCTTCCTCCCTTGATGGGATTAGATGTGTATGTGAGGTATAATCTTTTGTTTATTGCATTTGATTTAGTATTTTCACCTTGTTTGCATTTCTAATCTACATTGGCATGCCCGGTGGGACCCACAAGGTCCAAATCTAACTTACTTTTGTGAGTTTTTGTGTGAGATACGTGTATTTTCAGGTGTAGCGCCATCCTCTCCTCGCAGCAATGCCATCACTGGTCCTTTTCAGCGCCATTTACTGTTTTGGCGCTATTTTTGCGCAGCTTGATTCCTTACACTTACATTTCCT
Source organism: Cunninghamia lanceolata (assembly GCA_027924645.1). NCBI lineage: Eukaryota > Viridiplantae > Streptophyta > Pinopsida > Cupressales > Cupressaceae > Cunninghamia > Cunninghamia lanceolata. Next base: position 9,935,586 of record BSBN01000178.1, on the reverse strand, counting down.
TTTTTTAGATCTTCCTGCTATATTTGGTGATTATGTGCTCTCTGTTTACACAGACATACTGAAGTTACAAGGGGGGACTATGTCAAAATTTTCATAAGGGGTCTAAACATGCACTTTAGTTTTGTTATTATGTTGTTTTTCATCTACTCAGACTAACAAAGCTAACAATACCTTGATTTTAATGTCTAACCCCTTTTGTGTGGTGAGAAAAATCACTTTGGTGTAGGTCGGACGTGTACAAGTGCCGTATCAGCGCCATCACCCAGATTGACGCTATCCTTGGAATACACAGACTCTCAGGAAAATTGCACAGTAGCGCCTTCCTATACCTAAATCAGCACTATATCTTCTTCATTAGCGCTTTTAGTCTGATTTATTAGTGCTAAAACTTTTATTAGCGCTACTCTGTAATGTGTCGCCATCAGAGTCTCTAAACAGTGCCATAAGTTTAATTAGCACCTTTTTGTAAGTCAGGTTGTTCTGCCCGCAGTGGCGCCTGTGCATATTTGTTTTAGCGCTATTTGGAAAAACTTACTTTTCTATCTGTGTAGGTACTGTGGGTACTAACAAAACTTTTACAGGGTGGTTTGATGTTTAGATAGCAAACACTTTGATTTGGGAAGTTAAAATGAACCCTTTTGTATGTTAGATCTTAGACAACATTTCAAATTGGTGTTTTAAAATCAAACAAACAAACAAACAACTCTTTGTGTGAAGTGTGTGTGTCAACAAACATTTACTTTGGTGCTCTAAAATTTACTCTTTGGTGTGCCAACAAACAAATCAAACACTTCGATTTTGGGTTTTAAAAAGAACCACAACTTGCATCAAATTGACATCATTAGATTAAAATGAACAACAAATTTGCATTTCTCATGCATGTAACCAAGAAAATCCTCTTAATTGTTTAAATTGTCTTGTGCTCTTTTTGTTTGTAGTGTGAAGGATTGTATGCTCTTCCCTCGCACCATTTTGGTGACCTTGGGAATCAAAAGCTCGTCACAAAACTTACAAAAATCACCCCATTTAAATCCAAAGATCTAAAATGAACCATGTTTAGTGTAATACAAACATTTAGAATATGTATGCTCTCCCCTCGCACCTTTGAGTGAACTTGGGGATCAAAAGTATTTTTATGATTGTATTGCTTTTGTTATCCTTAGAGGGCCTACCAACCCGCTTCGAAAGGTGGGAACGACCCAAGCGACATCAAGCTAAAGCCAAGCTCTTCCAAGCCGCTATATAAAATAAGGCATTTGGGACGAAAGTCTCAAGTGACACGTGTTGTTGTGTTATACCAACAACCAACCTCCCCCAAAACCCTCCAAGGCGTAACCCTTGGAGGCTGGGAGACTCCATAACGGAGAGTAACGCTGCCGCATGTATAACCATCTGAACGGATGCCCTTACTACGAACCATTGTTTAGCAAGCCAAAATCCTTCTATTTGTTGGCATAGAAGGGAAACCTTTGAAGTGGCCCCAATTCATGCAGTTCTTAGCCGAGGTAGTAGGGACAATCTAAAGGTTTGGTGAGGGACAAGCCTTATAAGAAACCTGGACCTTGGTATGCATGAGAAGTATGTGCAATTGTAAGGAGGAGCCAGTGCTACCAAGATCTTGGAGCTACCCGCTTTGAATAGGCGCAGCTAGGGGATTTAACAAATATTGTCACATTCTCACCTTAGGTTTTTCAAAGTGCTTGTTAAATAAAAAATCACACATCTTTTTTTCAAAACAAAGCAAAATATTGATTGTTGTGTGATTATTATGCTTGAATTATTTGCAACAACATTGCCAAGGGACAAAACACATCATTTGATCACATTCCAAACAAAGAAAAATAAAAAAATTGTCATAAAAAATCTGTCTTTTTAGGACCTTGATAGACACTACCTTGTTTTAGTGCCATCTCTGTCTGATTGTGGCACCATTTCACCTGTGGATTGGCACTATTCTGAGATTGACTTGCCTAAAACAGAGACCTAGATAACTGTGATTTACACCATCTGCACTTCCAAAATCCATACTCACATCCCAAAATTCTGACAATAGTCCACCCACTTTTCTCCAAATTTTCCAAAACCATACCTTCACTTTGACCTTAGAGGATTAAATCACCATCATTGTTAGACCATTTGCTATATCAAACCCATTCAAATTCATATCTGCTTGTCTTCATTGATTTTTGCATACCTTTTGGACCAAACCAAAATCCTTGTCATAAGAATATCATTCCAAAAAATCCCCAAAATCTCCCAAATCAAAACATCATCAAAATTTGTCATCCTTTTGAGCTCAAATTCGATCTAGATTTCATCCTACACACATCATATCTTGCTTGGAAAGTCAATAGTCTACCTTCCAAGTGAAATCATTATCCCTCTTTGTGTAAGGTCATTAGTCTACCCCAAACAAAGAAAGACATCCCTTTTGTGCAAACCACAAATCTAGGTCCTACCTGAGCTCAATTTGTTGACTACCAAAATCATCCATATCACACATCAAAAAATCAAACATCAAACAAAATCTCCTCAAAACAAATGTCATCTTTGGTCCAACATTTGTGCAAAATCAATATCGGCCATCCACATCACATTTCGGTTGAAACCTCTAGAAATACATATCAATCTTCCACCACATCGCCTCTTCTACTCCACCTCATTACCACATCCATCTTTGGGTCCAACATAATCAATCAGATCCTCTAAGGTTTCCATCATTATTTTATTTTCACATTGAAAATAAAACCTATCCACTTGCATGCCCATCACTAGATCACAACACAAGAAAATCCAAGAAATGGCAGAGCAATATCCAGGCATAGGAATGCCTAATACCAACAGCCGCAACATACCCATCAACCAATCATTCAACCAATCTACGTACCCTTACATCCCCTCATATGGTCCCAATGAAAATCCCTCCCATTACTTACAACAACTACAACCATCACCACCATCACCACCACCACCACAACACATCCCCCTCGTATCCCGAGATGATTTCGATGTCTTAACCTTCACACAAGATGCCGATAATATGGACATGCTTGACAAAGTCCTAAGGTCGGATCCAAACAGATTTCTAGATCATCTTCTCAAAATTGGTGCTCAACTACCCCCCATCACCACATCATCACAACCATCCACCTCTACAATCGCCCCTACCCCATCAAATAACCAAGCATCCACATCCAACACCCAACCCACTATCTCTCAAACAACAACACCCATCATCTCTCACACGTCAATACCTGTCGTATCTACCACCAACATAACCTCTACCACTACCACATCTACCATTTCTACCAATATCCCTAACCCCACCACTTCACAACCCGTCACCACATCCACTACTACAACAATGATAAACCCTTCCATGCCACAAATTTCCATGGGTATACAAGGCAACATCACGCAAGCAAGTACATCCACAAGTGTGCCTCCACCTAATCCCCACACCATTGCATATCTACGACAGTTGTTCTCACAACCACCTTACAATACATCCAACCCATCCCACGCCCACCAATCCAACGTCAATCGATCCACTGTCACATATCCACATAACCTCGTCACATCATCTACACAATATCAAACAAACCCCCAATATCAAACCCCACCCCAATTCCAACATCTCACCAACCAACAGGCGTACATACAACAACCAGAGCAACCACAGGATATTACAACTGTTGTACAAGGCTTAATCCAACAGTTAGCGGACCTACAAACTGGGGGTAAATGCAAACACCATTCCTTTGAGGATATTTGCCCCTACCTATTTGATCGCACATTATACATGCCCCCTTTCCCCAAGAACTTCGAGACACCTAAATTCAACAAATACAAGGGAAAGGGAAACCCTAGGGACCACCTTAGGGAGTTCTACATCGCTTGCCTAGAAGTCTCTAACAACGACACATATCTTATGAGACTCTACCCAAGAAGCCTTGGTGGCCAAGCTGCTGAATGGTTTGCCCATCTTCCACCTAGAATTCAAACATTCCCTGAGCTTGCGGAGAAGTTTGTAAACCACTTCTCTTACAACTTTGAACATGAGGTGTCTATAACCAACCTCTGCAACACCAAACAAAAGAACAAAGAAGCTTTTTCTTCTTTCTTACAAAGGTGGAGGGGCTTAGCAAGCAAGCTCCCATGGCCCATTCCTGAAAAACAAATCGTCACCATTTTCATGGCCAATCTCCAATCAGGAACTAGGGTTTCACTTATAAATTCTTTGTGCGTCTACCTTTGAAGAGGTCATCGACAAAGGCACCACCATCGAACGAGCCCTCATTGCCAAGGGCTCCATCAAAATGTATGACCCCAAATCCAACAACAACTACAAATCCAATAACAACACCCCCAATACCAACAACAATGCCAACACGCAATCAAACAACAAATCACGTTATTGGGGGAAGAACAAGAACAATCTGAATGATGGCATCACGAATGTGAAAGTCATCCAACATATACAAAACCAAACACCTGCACATATGTATGCAACAAATGTAAATAACTAGAGAGGCCCAACTAAACCATGCAAACCACACAGATAATTCACACCCTTAGGGGAACCTGTTGAAGACATCCTTGATAGATGTCTCAAGCAAAATTTGATCACGCTTCCACCTGTTAGACCTCTTCAAGAGAATGAACTAAAAGCTGCATGGTACAATGAAAATGACTACTATGAATACCACCACATTGTGGGTCATAAAACAACCGACTGCATGCAACTAAAACATTGCATCCAAGACCTTATTGAACAAAATCTAGTCGGTCTTGATCACAGCACCCAACCATCACCAAATGCCAACCTAGGAGCTTACAAGGATCCCCTCCCTAATCATAACAAAGCCTCCTCATCCAACCAAACCTACAATATCACCCCACCACCCGCATCTTACGACTCTATCGTAGGATGTATAGAAGCATCATCCCATGTCAACACAGTCACCATCCGCGTACAAGCACCTGATTGTGTTGTTACAACCCGCCATGGCTGTGTATCCATTCGTACAGCCCCTCCCACGGAACAAACACCTACATCCACATCCGATCCCCTACCTCCTCTCCCTACCGCACGTACACCACCTACCCACCAATATAACCTCCTAGAACACCTAGAAAGGACACCTGCACAAATTTCCATCCTCAAGTTGCTTCGCACATCTCCCCTTCATAAAGACATCCTTGATAAATCCCTCTTGCAAACACAAGTCCCTGCCAACTTGAATGTAACTCAATTCCAAGCCATGGTAGGACACATCGCCTCACCCCATCATCTCACCTTCTCAAAAAAGGACCTATCCACCTCCGATCACATACATAATGACGCCCTGCACATTGAAGTCTGCATCCACAAGCACACCATTAAAAGAGTCTTAATAGATGGTGGTTCTGGCCTCAACATATGCATGCTAAAACTATTAAAACACTTGGGGTACTCCGATGTGGTTGTTGACACCAGTGATTGCATTACGATCAAATGCGATGATACTGAACGGCTCTCTGAAGGTACTATCAAGCTTCCCATACAAGTGGGACAGAAAATCCTTGAAGCAAAATGTCAGGTTTTGGATCTTGACCTCCCCTATAACATCCTTCTCAGCAGACCATGGATTCATGCCATGCAAGCCATCCCATCCATCTTCCATCAATGCATCAAATTCCCCCACAATGGCACAGAAGTCATAGTCTATGCCAACCCTCACCCCTTCCAATACTGCAGTTTTCTGGAAGGACACAACCAAACATTTTTCCCATATAATAAAGCCACCGCTGAAGCCAAACCAACAAACTCAAACTCATATATCGACCCTGCAAGCATCGCTTCCACTTCATCCCAAGCAACTCCACCACCCGAGGTCCAGATCAAGCTATCTGACATGGGATGTGGGGAATATGACCTACATGACACTTTTTGTGTGGGCATATTACCCAATCCTAAGACATTCAACATCCCAACAACAGAGATAGCCAATATAGTCATTATCAAGTGCAAACCCTCACCGACCTTCGAGAAGAAGCATCTCCTGGACCAGGATATACTTGAAGATATCTTATCTTGGCTTTACAAAGATGAAGAGCTTGCGCAAGAAGCCCCCACAATCCCCACAGAAATCTACGGCAAAGGTTCTGAAATTGTCAAGAGCATGGGCTATAAAGGACAAGGTAGTATAGGCCTTCATGAACAGGGAATCGTAGAACCACTGCAAGCAACAAAGAATCCCTCTACTCAAGGGTTAGGGTATGGTCAACCACAATGCATCCTCAGTATCAGAGAGTGTATCTTATTCAAGGTCACTACAGTCTCCTTAGATGTCGACAATGTTAACGAAACAGCCATTCACGACTCCTTTAGTGATTTCACTGACTTCTTCAACTCATCCATTTGTACCATCTACTCTGTCACCACTCTTGCTTCATTCTCCAATGACTTACCACTGGTTTACCCTGACCTCATTGATTGGGACCAATGGGGACCTCCTGTCTTCGACATCGCACCAACGATGAGGCCATCGCCGAAATGATGGGGGTAAGAGATCACTTTCCTTTGGGAGATCATCGAGCAGGATACATAATGGAACTCCATCCAGATGCCTATTTCGAGGAGACAACCCCTGCTTCTAGTCACAAAAACACAAAATGCAAAAATGGATCTGATGGTGAAAACTATTCTACGGCAGTATCAAATCCCAAAATAGAAAAAAATAAATGACGTATCTCCTAGTGAAAACCTCCACGAGGTGCCAGGAGATGGAAGCATGGGCCTCCCTAAGATAGACAAAGTCTATCCTGACAGATCACCCATCTTGGTCAAACCAGCTCAGGAAATGAACCTTGGAACAAAAGAAGAGCCAAAAATCACATATAGAGCAAAATATCTCAGCCTACAAGAATAGGAGAATTTCTTGTCCTTCTTCACATGCATAAATCACAATTTTGCGTGGATCGATATGCCAGGGCTAGATCCCGTGTTGGTAGTTCATCACCTTGCAGTACACCCTGACGCAAAACCAGTCAAACAGAAGCTTCAAAAAATGAATCCTTAGGTCGCTCTCCTCGTCAAAGTAGAGCTCAAGAAATTATTGGATGTTGGGTTCATTCACCCAATCGATTATCCTGAATGGGTTTCAAATCTTGTACCAGTTGCTAAACCGGATGGCTGAATCCACTGTTGTACCAATTTCAGGGATCTCAACAAGGCCTACCTGAAAGATGACTTCCCATTACCAAACATCGACATGATAGTGGATCTAATAGCAGGATATGAAATGTTATCCCTCATGGATGGTTTCTCAGGATACAATCAGATAAAAATTGCCGAAGAGGATCAGCACAAAACGGCCTTTATATGCCCATGGGGAACATATTGCTGGGTGGTAATGCCATTCGGCCTGAAAAAATGCAAGAGCCATCTATCAAAGATCCATGACCGTCATCTTCCATGACCTCTTCCACCACGTCATGGAAGACTATGTGGATGATTTGCTAGGAAAATCAAAGACCAGAGAAGAACACTTAGAGGTGCTAGCTAAGATCTTCGATAGGTTGGAGCAATACAATGCCTGTTTGAATCCAAAGAAATGCATCTTCGGCATCACCTCAAGCAAACTTCTGGGATACATAGTCTCAAGAAGAGGAATCGAAGTGGATCATCATCAAGATGCCACCTCCCAAAACACTGAAACAACTGCGAAGCCTGTAGGGAAAACTCCAGTCTATCCGTCGATTCATTGCCCAACTTGCGGATAAGTGCCAACCCTTCTAGCATCTGCTCCAAAAAGACATAGCTTTCATCTGGAATACTTAGTGTTAGAGTGCCTTCTGTTGGCAAGCGACACTATATGGATTCATGGTTGTTGTCATTGATGGCAACAAAGGTCATCCCACATATCCGCAAGTCATGGTGTGTCTCTACCGGAAGTCAGAATGAAGATTGTTGTGGTCCGGTGAACAAGAACAAAGCATATGGCAAGGTCCGACAGATTGGTCCGGATCTCTCAGAGGAAATGTCTTGGTGCAGTGCGGATTTGGGGAAGTCAAGAGGACTACCTTGAGTGGTATATTACAAGGATTTAGCCTCCGGTGATGGGCAAAGAAAAAGATATGAATAGTTGAGTACCGGATTCCTGAGAGACAGTGAGAACAGAAGAAGAACTGACTGACAGAGTATCAGACTATTTTCTGGATGTGTTATTATTGATGGTAAAGGTTGTGAAGGCATGAATCATGTTTGGCCGACATGATTAATGATATCTACAAGTATATGCTTGATCCGCATTGCTTGGTGAGCAAGGATTTAGCCGACAGAACAGAGTTTGTAAGAAACTAGATTGTTCCGGATGCCGACTAGAAAGGTGATGAAATTACTTATGCGGATATATATAGAGGATGGATTTAGTTGTGAAGAGTGTGATTGTGTGAGTGAATATGCGAATAAGTGCAAGAACAGAGCAGAAGTAGCAAGAAAGATCTGGTATGTGAAAGGATAACAGAATAAAGAACAGAGGAAAGATGAAGTGCAGCAGATCAGTGTACTGTGCCTAACCAGAACTGAACTCCAGCATATGTATATGCTTCCAATCAGTTCAAGACTGTGATTCTTATCACTTTGTAGACAGTGTGTCTCCTTGTAGGTAGTGGGCCTCTTTGTGAGCAGTGTGCTCGGGCAGTGAGCCCTAATTGGCAAGTGCCATTTTTGTAATTTCCTATTCTTCTAACAGAGAATAATTTTTGGGTTAATCACCCCGTGGTTTTCTCCCTTAACAGGGTTTCCACGTCAAAAATACTGTGTCATGTGTTTCTTATTTCATGGTAATGTTTTTGTGTTTGATTCAATGCTGCATTAATTAATAAGAAAGTTCAAAAAGGGAAATAATTAGGATAACTGATTCACCCCCCCTCTCAGTTATCAACACCTTTGACCAACTAAAAGAATATCTGGCTAATCCTCTTGTGCTAACTCCACCAAGGCAAGGCGAACCCCTCCTTCTTTACATCTCCGCAATAGAGACAGCCATCGGAGCCTTGCTAGCACAACTCGACGAGAAAGGGAAAGAAAGAGCCATTTACTATATCAGTCACACCTTGATCTCATATGAGCTCAATTATACACAAATTGAACAAGCAAGTTTAGCCCTTGTCTTTACGTCCCAAAAGTTGAGACACTACATGCTTAATCACAAGACCAAGCTCATTGCTAAGATTGACCCACTAAAGTACCTCCTCAACAGAGCTACTCTTACTGGCAGAATGGCTAAATGGGTCATGATTCTCACAGAGTTTGATATAGAATACACTGAGAGAAAGGCCATCAAAGGGCAAGTTATAGCAGATCAGCTGGCTAAAACACCTATCCCCGCAGAATATCCTACAATTGCAGATTTTCTAGATGAGGCCATCCTAACAATCACACCAGCCACAAACACATGGAAGATGTATTTTGATGGATCATACACTCACAGAGGCTTGGGGGCAGGTGTCCTATTTGTTACCCCTCAAGGCAACACAATTCCTAAATCCTTCAAAATCACATTTCCATGTACCAACAATGTAGCGGAGTATGAGGCCCTCATCACAGGTCTCTGCATGGCCATCCAATGGAAAATTGAAAAGCTACTGGTGTACGGCGACTCTCAACTGGTCATCAGGCAAGTCAATAATGAATACAAAACCAAGGATGACAAGCTCCTTCCCTATAAAAAGATGGTCGATGATTTCAAAGGTTACTTCGAAGACATCCACTTCGAGCAAATCCCAAGACTCAATAACAAAGCAGCAGATGCCATGGCCACTATTGGATCTTTAGTTGACATGAAGAAGGATAGCAAGAAATGTGAGTTCCTGATCGAAGAACTCCCTATCCCAGCATACGATGTTCCTCAATCCAAACTAGTGTGTGAAGTCGTTGGTCCCTTGTCCTTGTGGTACCAAGAAACATATCTATACCTCCATGACAACATCCTCCCCCCTAATCTATCCAGCTCACAACGAAAATCATTCATCCGTCGAGCCTCTCGTTTCATCCTTGTAGGTGATACATTATACAAAAGGAGTCTTGCTGGTACACTTCTATGATGTTTAGATTCTAGGGAAGCCAAAGTAGCCTTGGAAGAGGTACACGCAGGCATCTGTGGGGTGCATTCAAGTGGACCCACCCTTTCTAAAAAGATCCTTAGGACCAGATATTATTGGCCTACAATGGAACAAGATTCCCACAGGTTTATCAAGAAATGCCTCCCATGCCAACAGCATGGTGATCTCATTCACACACTAGCATAAGAGCTGCAACCTATCACCACGCCGTGGCCTTTTTCACAATGGGGACTCGACCTCGTAGGGAAAATACATCCTCCATCCTCCAATGGCCATAAGTTTATTATTACTGCTACCGAATACTTCACCAAGTGGGTGGAAGCAATACCACTCACCTTCACCACTGACATCCAAATCTCAAAATTCATCCTCCACTATATCATCTGCTGATATGGTATTCCCCATTCCATTGTCACTAACAATGGAAAGTGTATATCGAAAAATTTGGATTTGTAAATGGAAATGATTCAAACAATGAAATGCATAACCTAAACCCAAATAATTCAATACCTCGAAGATGCAAGATGAGCTTGATTGATTGATCAATTTGTTGTGTTGATTGCTCGATTCCGCAGCATAACATTGATAAGGAGATAGATGATGGATGCAAAGGCTCTAATGATATTTCAACAGCATGTGGATATTTGAGGATCAATGCCCTTTTAGAAAATTTGACAGAATAAGGGTGCTTAAGGCTCAATGCATGCTAATGGCTTGTGAGGGGGTTGATTTATAGGAAAGGCTTGCTTCCAATGGATGGCTAGGATCAATTAGGGCTTTAGGTGAAATGGATGGATAGGATTAAGTTAGGTTTCCTTGCATATCAAGAAATTGTAGTCATATGACATGTGGCAAAGGAGGATGAGGCTTAGGTGTGCTTGTGTAGATAAATACTAAAATTAGGTCCCATTAGTTGTGCATGTGAAAGATAAAAGTTGTAACACATGATTGACTAGACAAGTGTTGGAATGTGATGAAAGATGAGTGTTTAATTCAAATAAAATATTTGAATTAGTTGGGATATGAGTTGGATATTAATTAAATAAATAAAATTTATTTAATTAATTGAGAAGTTGAATAGGATGAGATAAGATATGATGTGGAAATTAATTAAATAAATAAAATTTATTTAATTAATTGGGATGGGGATAAGATAAATGGGATTATGCATGTGAAATTAATTAAATAAATAAAATTTATTTAATTAATTGGCTAAGTAGGATGAGGATGGGATTGAATGGGATTTTAATTAAATAAATAAAATTTATTTAATTAATTGGCTAATGGATAAATGGGATTAAGAGTGGGATTTATGACAAAAATGGCTTATGATGTTTAGGATAATGTTTTAACAAGGTGTTGTAGGACATGGACAAAGTTGGGACAAATTTGGGTGTCTACATTTTGCCCCTCTTTGAGATGATGTTCGAGATGATAAGATTTGTGTCGAGTAACATCATTTCAAAGAAGCCAAGGTATGGATAGAGGAAAATGATAGTGATGATGGAAAGATATGATGAGGATGATGATGGTGGAAAGATAGGATGAAATGGGATGATGATGCCCCCTCGAGAGGTTAGGCGGGTTGGACAAACACGGGTAGGCTCTCGAAAAGAAATGGCTTGGCTGCAAAAAGAAAGATAAGGGGATAGATAGAAGAAATGATGATGCGTTATGCTGCAATGAAGGTGAGCAACCATGATGTTTGATATAGCACTAGACGTTATGCACCAAGGTATAAGGACCAGGGTGACGATGTGTCTTGTGCCCCAGCGTAATACAACCTTGTCTAACATATGAGGAAGAAAACTTAGAGCATTGAAGTCCTACTACACAAAAGGTATGATATGACCTTAGATGCAAAGGATAGTGCAAAAAGCTATTCCAACATACACAAGATATGAATATTAGCTGGAATGATATAGATGTGATACAAATGCAAGATAAAAAGATAACACACACAAGCAAGCAAGCAAGCACAAATGATTCAAAAACAAACAAGGTATTGCCCCTGTCAAGCTGTAAACCAATGATTAATTGCTGATTGTTGATAGTTGAGAGTGTTGTCATTGCAGGGAAAGCTATATCCCTAGATCAACACAAGGTTGTTTGCTGAGTTGGTTGGCTAGTTGATTGATTGATTTGGCTTACAACAAGGCTAGGATCAAGACCATGGATTGCGTTTGGATAACTTGGCTTGATTAATTAACATGATTGGTATGGATTAAGGATGGGCTTGCATTTGGATCTTTGTTTGGAATGGTTGGAAGATGATGAAATGTTGATTAGATTGATTTGATGAAAGATGGATGATTTGTGGTGGATTGAGCTTCTTTTGACTTGCTGAAGTGACTGGATTTGTTTTGATGGCTAGATTGATGTGCTTGAGTTGATTTGCTTTAGTGTTAATGTTGATGATTGATAGGATTTGTTTTGATGGTTGGCTTGATGTGCTTTGGTTGTGATGTTTGTTGTTGCTGGGTTGATTGTTTTGATGATTGGATTGTTTTGAATGATGATAGTGATGGTGTGATGATTAGAGTGTCGATTCAATCTAAGCATAAGCAAGTGTTCTCAGTATGCTCAAAGGATGTAAAACAAATAAGGTTATTGCCCTTGTCAAGTCATAAACTAATATTTGATTGTTTGATTGATGATGATAGTGTTGTCATTGCAGGGAAAGCTATATCCCTAGATCAACACAAGGATGTGGGAATGCGATATCCCATTGATGATGATTGATTGGGCTCATGACAAGATTAGGATCAAAAACTTGTTGATTTGATTGGATAATGTTCCTTGATTCATTAGCTTGCTTGATATGGATTAGTGTGACATGGATTTAAGATCATTGCTCAGATTGATTTGATTGATATGACTGGAAGAAGTGATTGATTGAAATAGATGAATGAATGTTATTGATAAGAAGAATTGATGATGATAATTTTGATTTTGATTGATGTTGATGGAGTGGATTGTTTTGGATGATGATTGAATTGATCTTATTGCTTGGATTTTTTGTTGGATATTTGATTTTTTTGGATTTTTTGACATATTTGATTTTTTTTTTTTGTAGTTTTTGAAATGTTTTGGGATGTCAATGGATTTACAATTTAGGTAGCTGTTGTGCTAGATACCAATGACAAGGGAAAACCAAGTCTAGGTGCAAAGATGGATGAATGGGATTGGATGGATAAAAGGATGGGCAATAAGGGATGGAAGGCTCATGATATATGGATGGATAAAAAGATAGGCCATAAAAGGGATGGATGCATGCCTCATGATGAACAAATAGGTAGGCTATAGTGGAAAGCTCATGATAAATGGATGGGGATAAGCTATAAGATGGAAAGCTTATGATAAGGATATGCCATAGTGGATGGATCATAAGGGAGCTAGGATGTGATCTTCAAAGGCTATGTTGCATAGGAAGAACTTGCCCCCATTCTAGGTGGTAATGCTTAGGATTTTTACATGACAAAGTTCATGACCATGGGATGACATGATAGGTTTTACATGACAAGGTGTATGATAGGTGGATAATGATAATATGGATTGATGAGGAAGGTATGAGGTATACCAAGAGATATCCAAAGCATGTTTCAAGATTTTGCCCCTATGTCTTCATCAAAATCAAAAGGCAGAAGGATGGATGAATGGATAAATGGGTTCAATAGGATAGGCTTGTTTATGTAATGGCTAAGGATGGTAGGATGGTAAATGATATAATGGGATAGATAGTTTGGAAATGGATAGGTTGGATGAGACAATGTGCCCCCAAGTGTGACATAGAAGATCAACCTACACATGATGCATGTTTGCCAGGTTTTTATCATGGTACTTATCCAAGGCGCCTGTTTACCAGGTTTTCACCGTTGGATGAAGGGATTTCTCTTTATTTTTTTGATTTTTTGATTTTTGATTTTTTTCTTTTTTTTTTATTTTTTATTTTTGGATGGGATGACAATTACACATGGCGCCTGTTTGCCAGGTTTTCACCATGGTAATAGATAGGAGGGACTCAAGTGTTTAGTGCTATGAGAGATGATATTGTCCCTTTAGAGATGGATGTTGTCTTTGCATGGACCATGTCATTATGCTCATAGATGTTGGTAAAGGGATTGGATTAGGTAGATAATGGATTATGATGTGGATTATGCAAGATTGATGCAAGGATGGATGGATGGGGATAGTGGATTATGATGTGGATTATGAAAGGTTCATGTAAGGATAGATGGATGGGGATAGTGGATTATGTCAGACTTAGGATGAAAGGCTTATGCAAAAGCATGGACCATAGGAAGGTGATGGGGAAGATATGTAGGATAATGGATGAAGGATGGGGAGATGTAGTTATGTGGAGGTGTTTTGGAATGGAAGGGAACCATGACCAACGGTTGCACACACCGTGATAAACATTGAAGCTTTTGATGAGATGGTGGTGTAGGAAGCAATGGGGATGTTTGCTTGGGAGATGGTTGATGAAGTGATTTAAGAACCCACATAGATTTAGTATTTTTAGTGCTTTTGCTTTGCTTGTGGGATTTTTGAAAGGAATGGAAGTTTTGGATGGAAATAGGCTTTTGGATGGAGGTAGGTGATTGGGATTCTTGAGATGTGGAGGAGGATGCCTCATTTGACTTGCTAGCTATTTGCTTAGGAACCCAAACCATTTTGCTTTTGGGCTTTGCTTTTGGAGGTAAGGGTTTGGATGGTTGCTTAGATGTGGATGAGGATGCCTCATTCACTTTGCTAGCTATTTGCTTAGGAACCCAAACCATTTTGCTTTTGGGCTTTGCTTTTGGAGGTATGGGCTTGGATAGCTTTTTGGATTGCTTTGATTTGGTTCTTTGCATTGATTTTTCATGTTTGTGCCCTAAGGCATGATAGTTCTTTGGATTTTTGGTAGGACTTTTAGCTTTATAGGTAGAGGCATCAAAATTTTTGCTTTTGAATCCCATGGGGTGGGTGGAGTGGATGGAATGATTGGAAGCTTTATGCTTAAACGATGTGTGCCTTTGTTGGCCATGATTAGGGATGTAAGGATACTTATGAATGATAGGTATGTTAGGTGTTGGAAGCAATGGTGGCAAGGTGGATGGAGGGATATTTGGAGTTGGTAAAAGTGGAGGCAAGGTGGATGGCGAAAGGTGTATGGTCACATGCTTTTGACATTTATAGGATGATGGAGATGGAATGGCTACATATGTTTTGGGTATATGATGGGGGGTGTGATGGAAAGTGGTAGGTTTAGGATGCATGAAAGGATCACCAACATCTTGGCCTTGTTTACCTTGGGGTGTGTATCCAAGGCCATATGAGCATGGAGGGATTTTGACATGGTTTGGCTCCAAAATACCTTGTTCATAAAGGCCTAGACCTGTGCCTTGGTAGTTCATGTTTTGGAGTATGCGATGGACAATGGGACTAGGTGTGCTGTGAACATTAGACTTGAGCTCATTATTGGATGAAGAAGGTGAAGTGGATAAAGGTCGTTGTTGTCCTAAGGAAGAACATTCATGGACAAAGGTGGTAAAACCAATAGGACATGATGGTGGACTTGAAGTGGAATCGATGGTCAATGTGAAAGGAGGATCATTAGGATCTTGCTTATGTTCATGTTGATCCAAGTTATTGGTATGATCTTTTATGCTTACTTGGGGGACAAGTGTCTCATCATGACAAGTTGATGTTTGCTCATTATGGATAGGGCTAGATGGTAGATGACTAGGAGCAATGTGGATATCTTGGTCATGGATAGATATAGGATTATGGATAGGATCAAGGTGCTCATGGATAGCTTCTTCATAGGTATCATCTTGATCATAAAGAAGGTAAATGTTATGGATGGGTTGCATGGAAGTGTTTTGATCTTGAGTTGGACTAGGGCTTAATGTTTCCACATGTTTAAGATTATGCTCTTGACATACCTCTTGACTTTGGATGGAAGTGGAAGGTTCTTGAGTGGACTTGATAGGCTCTTGATAGTTATCAACATGAAGGCATGATGGCTCTTGACTTAGGCTTGTGGTTGGAGACTCTTGAATAGACTTGTTGGCTTGTAGGTCACATGATGGGCTTAAAGGGCTAGGTATGTTAATGGAAGCCTCTCGAAGAGGCTCAAGGATATGTGAACCACATGATGAGATTATAGGATTGGACATGACCTTTGGAAGTTCATTGATAGGCTCATGAATTAGTGTTTGACATGGAGGTAGTTTATTCCTAGCTAGTAGCCAATGGATCACATCCTTTGCAAGTGTATGGGTGGATGGAAAATATAATGGATGTATGATAATGGTAGTTGGTGTTGGATTAGGATTAGGACTAGGATTAGGTTGAGACCTAATTGGATTGGATGGATTAGGATTTGGACTAGATGGGGGTGATGATGTGGCATGATTTCCCATTATAGGTGGGTACACCTTGTAAACAATTGAGACAAATATTGGACATTGATTTGTATTATGGCCTTTGGTCCTATGGTATGCACAATAATCATGTTCATCATATGGACTTTCTTCACATGGTTTGACTTTAGGAAGTTCAATGAGTTTTGCTTCAAGCATCCTTTGTAAAACTCTCTCAGCCGCATCCTTTGGTGAACGATTATAATGATATGGTGAGGAAGGTAATGAGGGGCTTGGTGGTTTGGAAGGTAAAGGGATCAATGGACTATGATTGGGATCACATGGTGGTGTTGGGATAGGATTAGTTGGCTCATGTGTTGGCGGGTGATTAGATGATGAAGGCCACTCATAAGATGCATTTGCTAGATTGGTATCTCCCTTGTCAAAGGTAATTAAGTCTTGCATAGGATAACTTGGGCTTGTTTGATTTATGTACAAGGGATTACTTGGACTTGGATGTGCTTCTTGTTGCAAAGGTGAACTTAGGTCTATCAATGGTGCTTGGTGGTCTTGTTGAAAAGGTGTACTTGGACTTGATTGATTTATGTACAAAGGGCTATTTGGACTTGCATGTTGTTCTTGTGATATCACTTGATTGCCTTGTGGATGGGCTTGGTAGTGCATTAGAATGGTGGTATGAGGGATTGGATAAGCTTGAGGTGGAGGTTGATAGGTTGATGTGGCATTGGCTTGGTGGATAGGTGGATTAAGTTGATAGGAAGTGGATGGATATGACATGTGGCTATAAGGTGGATTAGGTTGATAGGAAGTGGCTAAGGATTGTTGTACTTGTCGAGCTTGACTAGTGGCTAAAAGGTGTTGGACTTGGGCTATGAAGTGTTGTAGTTGAGGTGATTGGCTTGCATGGGGTTGAGCTTTTTGGATGAAGAATTGTAATATTTCAATGGTGTCTTGGTTTAGGGGTTGTAATCCTTGATAAAGATTTTGGAGGAATCTTTGGAATTTGATTTCTAGGTCCTCTAGTGTAGACATGTTGTCACCACGTGTTTGTCTTAAGTCCTTTTAGCAAGTGCTTGCTTAGGGATTTGGATGATGATGTGGAATGTTTAGATGATGTGTTTAGATTGATTTGTTTATGTGTTTGGGTGTTTAGAGCTTGATATGGCAATATTCAAACAAATGATTATGTATATACACACATGAATCACTCACACAAGACACATAAGCAAGTTGTTGACTTTGAAAATGAAATGTGATGATTATGCAAGCACACATGGAAGACACATCAACAAGCCTAATGTGTAGTCAAGTGGGTATAGCCAATTAGGTCTTAGGCTATCTATTGCACAAGGTTGACTATGGAATTGAAAGTGAAATCCTGCCACACAGCCAGGAGAAAGGGGTAACCCACCCTTCACCTTCACTTCCCAAAGGTATAAAGTTCTTTGGGGCTTAGCCAAGAGTGACAAGATTCCAACTCCCAATGAGGGTGTCTTTCGATTCAGCCTCGATTGAGGTCGTCCCTTGGAGTGGTGTGTCTCCAAGCAGGCCTCCTAAGAAGGGTATGACAAAAGCAAACCAAGTGAGCTGTCACTTGATTCACACTCGCAGTTGTTAATTTCCCCTTAGAAACTTGAAATGTGTAATAAACAGTTTAAGCACTTGTTCTTTTTAGACCCAAATCTAAATGTGATGGAAGACAATGGTTTGTTTTAGCCTAATTTTTTGATGTGAATTTGCAAACAATTGTTTATTTTAAAGCCCAAATCCAAGTGTGATGACAAACAAGTTGTTTGTTTTATGCCCAAAATCTAAATGTGTGATCAAATAATGATTAGTGATAAGAGATTAGAATGAGTGCACCTCATAAAAATTGCTTTCCAAGTTGCTATTATGATTGATCCAAATGTTGCTCCAGCTCCTTTGATTCACTTACAAGTCACTGCAAAAAATAAAATGTGATTTGGTTCGCTAGATTGGAAGATATGATTTTTTTTTTCTAAAAGTCGCGCGTCAAAAATTTCTGAAAAATTAGAATCGCAGGGTCAACTTCAAATCGCCATAACTCTTTGAATACTGAACCAAATCTTTAATGTAACCACTTTTCGGAAAGCTCTCGAAGTCCTCTTTCCAACGAATCTAAGATCTCCTTTTTACAGGACCTGTGTAAAACAAAAAACTCTCTGCAACAGATCTGGTCATAAATTAAAAAAATCAGTAAAAAGTTGCGCGTCAAAAATTTCTGAAAAATTAGAATCGCAGGGTCAACTTCAAATCGTCATAACTCTTTGAATACTGAACCAAATCTTTAATGTAACCACTTTTCGGAAAGCTCTCGAAGTCCTCTTTCCAACAAATCTAAGATCTCCTTTTTACAGGACCTGTGTAAAACAAAAAACCCTCTGCAACAGATCTGGTCTTAAATTAAAAAAAATCAGCAATATAAAATATCTTCAACCTACAAATCAAAGTGCATAAACCTGCAAAAATGAATGATTGACGCTCCAAGAAATCTGATCTTCACAAAAACAACTCAAACAAGAGGGTTAATCAGGGACGTGAGTCCCACCGGGCGTGCCAAAATGTATATCGAAAAATTTGGATTTGTAAATGGAAATGATTCAAACAATGAAATGCATAACCTAAACCCAAATAATTCAATACCTCGAAGATGCAAGATGAGCTTGATTGATTGATCAATTTGTTGTGTTGATTGCTCGATTCCGCAGCATAACATTGATAAGGAGATAGATGATGGATGCAAAGGCTCTAATGATATTTCAACAGCATGTGGATATTTGAGGATCAATGCCCTTTTAGAAAATTTGACAGAATAAGGGTGCTTAAGGCTCAATGCATGCTAATGGCTTGTGAGGGGGTTGATTTATAGGAAAGGCTTGCTTCCAATGGATGGCTAGGATCAATTAGGGCTTTAGGTGAAATGGATGGATAGGATTAAGTTAGGTTTCCTTGCATATCAAGAAATTGTAGTCATATGACATGTGGCAAAGGAGGATGAGGCTTAGGTGTGCTTGTGTAGATAAATACTAAAATTAGGTCCCATTAGTTGTGCATGTGAAAGATAAAAGTTGTAACACATGATTGACTAGACAAGTGTTGGAATGTGATGAAAGATGAGTGTTTAATTCAAATAAAATATTTGAATTAGTTGGGATATGAGTTGGATATTAATTAAATAAATAAAATTTATTTAATTAATTGAGAAGTTGAATAGGATGAGATAAGATATGATGTGGAAATTAATTAAATAAATAAAATTTATTTAATTAATTGGGATGGGGATAAGATAAATGGGATTATGCATGTGAAATTAATTAAATAAATAAAATTTATTTAATTAATTGGCTAAGTAGGATGAGGATGGGATTGAATGGGATTTTAATTAAATAAATAAAATTTATTTAATTAATTGGCTAATGGATAAATGGGATTAAGAGTGGGATTTAGGACAAAAATGGCTTATGATGTTTAGGATAATGTTTTAACAAGGTGTTGTAGGACATGGACAAAGTTGGGACAAATTTGGGTGTCTACAGAAAGCCCTTCAAAAACCAAGAAGTTCACACCTTGTGTGAAAAATTTGACATCAAACACCACTTCTCCACAGCGTATTACCCCCAAGGCAACAGTCAAGCAGAGGCTTCTAACAAAACCATCCTCCGCATTCTCAAGAAAATAGTCAATGAAGCTGGCCATGACTGGCACCTCCAACTCAACCCTGCCCTATGGGCCTACTGTACAAGCATCCGCACTCCTACAGGAGCCACCCCATTCTCACTAGTATTAGGATCTGAAGCCATTTTACCTATAGAGGTCGAGCTCCCATATCTCTGAGTGTCCTTGTAAAACATTATCTCTGATGAGGACTACCATGTCGCAAGGTTGCATCAACTTGAACTACTAGATGAGAAACACCTGAATGCATTGAATCACTTACAGGCATACCAAAACTGCCTCAGAAGAAGCTACAACAAAAAGATCAGAACCAAAAAATTTGAGGTAGGTGACCTTGTCCTAATGGAAAATCAGAAGAACCTGCAAGAGTGTCCGAAGCAAGGAAAGTTTGAGCCCAATTGGCTCGGACCTTATGTTGTCACCGCCGATTATGGGTCAAGAGCTTATCAGCTTGCAACACCTGAGGGGTAGCTTCTAGATGAGCCAATGAACATCCTACATCTCAAGAAATTATATGCATAACCCATCCGATACCCCAAGTCAAAAAATAAAAAAATCAAAAACACCAAAAAAATTAGAAAATCAAGAAAAATCAGAGTGCAATAAAAAAACTTCCAATGGTGAAAATCACTTCGGTGACACCTTGGATAAGTACCATGGTGAAAACTTGTTTCAGGCACCATGCGTAGTGGCCGGTTCTACCATCTAATAAATCCTCTTTCTGTCACATCACTCCATATCTCATGCATCCCATGGCTTGGAATTCTGAAATATCAAGTCCTATCACCCAACACATCCTATTCCATCCCAAGGCCAACTCATGGAATGAGGATCCTTGTAAGCTCCCTTTGTACATATAAAATCCAAAAAATCCAAAAACATCTCAAAATCATAAAATACAAAAACAATAGAAAATATAGAAAACCCCAAAAACAACACATCTCATCGCCCTCATCAAACACACATCAATCTTCATCACATCGCAGCCATCTCGAACCATTCCCACATCATCAAGTCTAACCAGAACTACATATTCATTTCACTCGCATCTTAAAAGTACCTTGATCCCGTGGACATAGGGTATGTAGGCAGTCTAGAATACGAAGGATGTTTCCAATACTCTGGTATCTAAGATGCACCCATGCAACCCGTTTGGATGGTCCCCATTCACTGAGCTTTCTGGATCTAATAAATGATACACATGCTACTTATACAATTGAAACATAGTCCCCAACGCAAAAATCATCAATCAACATACCAACCATCATCCTGTTGGCAAGAGACACTATATGGATTCATGGTTGTTGTCATTGATGGCAACAAAGGTCATCCCACATATCCGCAAGTCATGATGTGTTTCTACCGGAAGTCAGAATAAAGATTATTGTGGTCTGGTGAACAAGAACAGAGCATGTGGCAAGGTCCGACAGATTGGTCCGGATCTCTCAGAGGAAGTGTCTTGGTGCAGTGCGGATTTGGGGAAGTCAAGAGGACTACCTTGAGTGGTATATTCCAAGGATTTAGCCTCCGGTGATGGACAAGGAAAAAGATATGAATAGTTGAGTACCGGATTCCTGAGAGACAGTAAAAACAGAGGATGAACTGACTGACAGAGTATCAGACTACTTTCCGGATGTGTTACTGTTGATGATAAAGGTTGTGAAGGCATGAATCATGTTTGGCCAACATGATTAATGATATCTACAAGTATATGCTTGATCCGCATTGCTTGGTGAGCAAGGATTCAGCCGACAGAACAGAGTTTGTAAGAAACTAGACTGTTCCGGATGCCGACTAGAAAGGTGATGAAATTACTTGTGTGGATATATATAGAGGATGGATTTAGTTGTGAAGTGTGTGACGATGTCAAGAATATATGCGAAGAAGAGCAGAACAGAGCAGAAGTACCAAGACAGATCCGGTATGTGAAAGTATAGCAGAATAAAGAACAGAGAAAAGATAAAGTGCAGCAGATCAGTGTACTGAGCCTAACCAGAACTGAACTCCAGCATATGCAGATGCTTCCAATCAGTTCAAGACTGTGATTCTTATCACTTTGTAGACAGTGTGTCTTCTTGTAGGCAGTGGGCCTCTTGTGAGCAGTGTGCTCGGGCAGTGAGCCCTAATTGGCAAGTGCCATTTTGTAATTTCCTATTCTTCTAACAGAGAATAATTTTGGGTTAATCACCCCGTGGTTTTCTCCCTTAACAGGGTTTCCACGTCAAAAATACTGTGTCATGTGTTTCTTATTTCATGGTAATGTTTTTGTGTTTGATTCAATACTGCATTAATTAATAAGAAAACTCAAAAGGAAATAATTATGATAACTGATTCACCCCCCCCTCTCAGTTATCAACAATTGGTATCAGAGCTAAGTTCCTCCTAATAGAGCCTAACAGCTTGAGGAAGATCTGGGAGTTCAAATGGATGCATATGGTTTAAGGGAGCAACTCAAGACTGCCCTTGAGGATCTTGAACAGTCAAATTCTGAAGTCAATGAATTAAAGGAAAGACTCAAACAGGCTGATGAATTCATGAGAGAATTAAAAGACAAATTAAGTCTCTCTATGAAAAAGAGAAAGGAGCTGCTCCAACAGTTGGCAAGACAAAGTGAAGAAAACAATACAAATGAAGAATTGACTGAGCAAACCAAGTTATGTGAAAAGTTATCAAAAGAAGTCATTATGTTAAGACATGAAATGGAATCAGGAACTATAAAGTTTACTCAAGAGATTGAAGAAAAAAGGAAGGCTGAAGACAATCTAAAACAATCTCTTAAAGAAAAATCAGAAGAATGCCACCAGATGGACAGGATTATCAGACATCTTGAATCTGATCTTGAAGATGCCAAAGATAATGAAGAAAAACTTGAGGATCAAATTGCCTCTCTCAAAAGAGACCTTCAAACAACAAATGAATATAAAGAGAAATTCAAGATAAGTTCTGCTCAACTTGAAGTTCTTCTTGGAAGTCAAAAAGGGACAGATGACAAGTATGGTTTGGGATATGAGAAAGGAGAAAGCTCCGGATCCAGTCAAAAGAATTTTGCATCAGAAAATCCAAGAAACAGGCCTAGAAGATCTCCAGTAAGACAGCCCAATGCTCAAAGATATTCATCTTTCAATGGATACTGCCACAGCTGCAACCACTTTGGTCACAAAGCTAATCAGTGCAGAAAGAGAATGAATCAGATTAATTCATCCTTCTCCGGACAGTGCTTCAACTGCAAAAGGTATGGACACAAATCCCATGAATGCAGAAATATGCAAGTAAACAAATCATTCAAAGGTAGATGCTTTACATGCAATAGAGTAGGTCATATGGCTAATCAATGCAGATCAAGAGGATATCAGTCAATTATGCAAAGAAATGTTATTTGCCAAATCTGTAATAGGTCCGGTCATAATGCTAAAGTCTGCAGAAGCAAGAATCAGGACAAAAGAGGTCCGGTGTATAATCAGAATCAAGACAAGGGTAAACAAAAGATGAATGCAGATGAAGTTAGGAATCAGATGAGCAAGATTTGGGTGAAGAAAAGTTCAGAGAATGTAGAGGTTGGATCTGCACCAGACTCTGGTGCTGATATTTCTTCCGGAAATTAAAAAGTTAGCTCTGGCTTAGGGGGAGACTCAAAGAAAATCTTGTTCCCCCAGCCAATCAAGTGGTGCCTGATGTGGCACAAGATGCGGAGTAAAAAGTTTAAAGATATAAGTCTTGAGACGATCCAAATAAGATTTCAGAGGTCCACATGGAGTTATGAAGAAGCTGTGATCGATCAAGTAAGACCTATTCCGGGAGATGCTTCGGTATGACAGAGGATTACAAAAAGGTCCGGAGAGATCCGGAAGTGCACTATCTTACTCTACGGATTGGACAGAGTGTTTGGGATGTTCTTGTAATGTGTCACCTCGATTTATTCATGATTGAAAGATCCGGATGATGTTCACAGATCAGGACTGATCTGGGATACTCCAAGCTATCCGGACAAGGCAAACCGGAATAATATAGGTGAAGCATTTATTGCAAACAGATATTAGGGTTTGCGAAGCAATATAAGGGATCTCTCAAAAATCATTTGCTCATTCTGCACTCAAGAAGAAGTGAAAAGTGGAGCTCTGCAACAAAATTCATCAAGCACACCAAAGATCTCTTGCCGAAGTCATTGCATAAAGAAATCAATCCCACCACTCCGTGCAAACCGAAGGCGCATAAGGTATTCTCCGTTTTTCATTATCTCACTGCAAATCTTTGAAGAATGGCTACTCCAAATATAGTTAAGATCTCTGATAGACCTCGCCCCACATTCAAGAAACATCCTTACAAATCATTGGAGGTAGATCCACTAGGAGCCTTCTCTAGTGTTCCTCATGGTGTATTGCATACGGAAGATATTAGGGTTTACATCCATGCGAATCTTGAAGACTTTGGAGAATCAAAGCTGATGGATATCTATCACAAACAATTGATAGATGACTCCTTTGAGATCAAACCTCAGTACAAAGCCATCCGGGACAAACACTTTGCACAGTGCATTCATTTCCCCTGTTTTGAAGAAGATGAATGGGTCCGGTATGTACTAAGTAGAGTACATGACAACTTCCTATGGTTGAACCAGCCCTTCAAGATCACCAAAGATGCAATTAGGGCTGTAACCGGTCTGCACTCATCCGGTGGATTACCTGTTCTCAAGTCTGTCAAAAATCAGACAGTTAGTGATGCAACCAGATCCAAGTTTGACAAGAGAGCTATGACAGTTGATGACATCACTGAACCGGATGTCAAATTTGCAGCTATGATAATTGGTTACAAAATCTATCATTCCAGTAGGGAAAATTCAGTACCGGGAACTGCAATCTACACAGCTTATCAAATGTTAAAGGAGAATGCAGACTATGACTTGTGTGAGCTTCTTGTGAACCAACTCTTTGAAAATCTGCAGAAGATCAAGAAGGACAAGAAAAACTCCTTCAAGTATGGCAATCTGATCCTTTGTCTCTTCTTCTACTACATGAATGAGCTTCCCGGATCCAGTGGATGGATATGGCAAAATGACAGACCGGTTGCCATCCAAATCAGAGACTATTTGCATGGACTTGGGGATGCTAAATCAAGAAATACAGCTCTATGGGGATACTTCAAGAACTTCCAAAGCATGATGCATGCAAGAGAAAGAATACCCCAATCCCTTGTAGAAAAGTACAAAGACACAGTATGCTTCATGGTTGAAACAGATCAGTGTCTAATGGAGGCAGTGGAGCCAAGGACTGTTTGGATCATGCCCATGGGGTATGAAGTGGATGAACAGATAGTAGAGTTGCATGTTCAACACATGCTAAGCCAGCCCAAAGATCCTAAGGCAGAAAGGTTTGGAACCTTTGAGGAACTGAGTGTAAAGATACATGTAGAACTCAGGGAACCGGAGATAAAGAGGAAGGTAAGAAAAGAAGTTGAGCATATTGCTCAAGGCCTAGGCATCTCAAAAGAGGCACTAGATGCCAGCCGGGAAAAGAGGAGAAAGGCTGAGGAAGAAGAGAAAAGTAAAGAAAGTGTTCCGGTTGAAACTCCCACCCGGACCAGATCATCAAAAAGATCTGCACCTCCCACAACCAAAAGTTCAAAACCGGAAGTCCAGGCATCCGGTAAAAGATCCAAGACAAAAGCCACAAGGGCTTATGAAAGCCAAAAGGATGAAGAGGAAACAGAGTCAGATGAGGGAATAAAAGAAATAAAGAAGCAGAAGAAGAAAGGATCCGGTAAACCCTCCACAGGCCAAGACAAGGAGGAAATGGCAGAGGTATCTGTTGAAAAGCCCACTCTGTCTCTAGAGAGTATAATCAAGTCGGTCACGGTGGATGGAAACCTTCAACCAATGACTGAATTTTATGATGACTACAGTGAGGCTGACCAAAAGATTATGCAGGAAGCCACAGTCAAATATCTGAACATATACAATAAGGCTTTCATTGAGATCATATCTCTTATTCCTAAAAGCCTAGAAAAGGAATTAGAAAGAAGAAAGAATAATGCTCATGCAAAAGATCTTGAGATCCGGGAGCAGATAGTTATTCAGCTATATCCTCAAATTGATCCCAAGACAATGAACATAATCTTCAAAGACTGCAAAGATGAGTTCAGAAGTAAAGCCAGGATGAATCAACTCATGCTTGGTGAGACTGACAAAGTGGCCCAAGAGACAGAAGAGATCCTCCGGAAGCCCTTCAAAAGGTTCAATCTTCCTGTTGTAGAGGACTTAGGTGCAGAAACAGCTGCAGATTTGGAATCATCTGTTCCGGAAGAAGTGGGCCCTGAACAGACAAACATCTCTCCTCCGGTTTCCCCTACAGTCTCCGGATCCAAAGAAGGAGAGAAATTATAGGAGAAGGAAGCAGGGGTGAAAGATAAAGAGGTTGACAGTTCCAAGACTGCAGAAGAAAAGAAACATCTGTCTCCGGCAAGAGACACTGCACAAACTGTTCAACAATTTTTGAGCAAAGCCACTATAGAAATTGATGAACCGGACCTGCTGAAAGGACCATTAGATTTTGACTCTTTGTCACTGGTGCAAACAATGAAAATAGCCTCATTTGCAAATGAGAAAGTCAAAGAGAAGCTGCTAAAATCTCACATGGAAGACTGTGAGCTTATGGAGGTAGCATCTGGAGTGCTAGAGAAGATCATGCCATCCTTTCAAAAGGATCCCACAGCCTCCTCTTCCGGTAATCTCAAAACCTTAGTCAGCAGTGTTAGTACACATTTTGAATCTCTAGAAAAATCTGCTGAAGAAAAGGTTCGGAAGGAATTTTTGGATAAAAGATTTTCAGAAATATTAGAATTAATCTCTAAAGATAGGAAGATTGTGAGTATTGGAATAAAGAGCTTAGAGAATGCTCTTAAGGATGGCGGTGACATTTACAAATTTTGTATATCCTGGTCAAAGGCAACAGCAGCAATTGATAAGAAAATAAAAGAGGAACAGGACAAGCTACAAAGCTTATCTCAAAGTTTTGATCCTCTCTCTTCCTCCATAATAAATCAAGAATGTCAGACTATTGCAGTCTTGAATGAAATAAAGAGTCTTGAGAAGGAAAGGAAGAATATCACTAACCAGATGGGAGAACTTAGAAGGATTATAATCCCTAAGTTGGAAACTATGCATGAGGCCATCAGTGATCCTCAGACCACTGGCCAAACAAATGATCCGACAGATCTCAAGCGGGCAGAAGCTTTTGCATTTTTGTTGAGTGGTCACATTTCAATTTTGGATAGAATGAAGCAAAGTTGGGCTACAGAAATGATCCAACTGCAGACATCCTTTGCAGACATTCTTCAGTATATGTGAGTATGTAAATATACGGCTATGTATAGAAAATTTTTGAAAATTTTGATGTGGGACCCTACCCTTTGCCATTGATGTCAAAGGGGGAGTGAGGAGCAGTGAAAAATGAGGAATCCAATTAAGGGGGAGTTCCGGAAATTGTATATAAAGACAGAGCATCAGCAAAGGGGGAGCATAGTGTAAACACTTAGTCATTTTTCACTAAGTGTTGCCATCAATGCCAAAGGGGGAGATTGTTGGCAAGAGACACTATATGGATTCATGGTTGTTGTCATTGATGGCAACAAAGGTCATCCCACATATCCGCAAGTCATGATGTGTCTCTACCGGAAGTCAGAATAAAGATTATTGTGGTCCGGTGAACAAGAACAGAGCATGTGGCAAGGTCTGACAGATTGGTCCGGATCTCTCAGAGGAAGTGTCTTGGTGCAGTGCGGATTTGGGGAAGTCAAGAGGACTACCTTGAGTGGTATATTCCAAGGATTTAGCCTCCGGTGATGGACAAGGAAAAAGATATGAATAGTTGAGTACCGGATTCCTGAGAGACAGTAAAAACAGAGGATGAACTGACTGACAGAGTATCAGACTACTTTCCGGATGTGTTACTGTTGATGATAAAGGTTGTGAAGGCAGGAATCATGTTTGGCCGACATGATTAATGATATCTACAAGTATATGCTTGATCCGCATTGCTTGGTGAGCAAGGATTCAGCCGACAGAACAGAGTTTGTAAGAAACTAGACTGTTCCGGATGCCGACTAGAAAGGTGATGAAATTACTTGTGTGGATATATATAGAGGATGGATTTAGTTGTGAAGTGTGTGACGATATCAAGAATATATGCGAAGAAGAGCAGAACAGAGCAGAAGTACCAAGACAGATCCGGTATGTGAAAGTATAGCAGAATAAAGAACAGAGAAAAGATGAAGTGCAGCAGATCAGTGTACTGAGCCTAACCGGAACTGAACTCCAGCATATGCAGATGCTTCCAATCAGTTCAAGACTATGATTCTTATCACTTTGTAGACAGTGTGTCTTCTTGTAGGCAGTGGGCCTCTTGTGAGCAGTGTGCTCGGGCAGTGAGCCCTAATTGGCAAGTGCCATTTTGTAATTTCCTATTCTTCTAACAAAGAATAATTTTGGGTTAATCACCCCGTGGTTTTCTCCCTTAACAGGGTTTCCACGTCAAAAATACTGTGTCATGTGTTTCTTATTTCATGGTAATGTTTTTGTGTTTGATTCAATACTGCATTAATTAATAAGAAAACTCAAAAGGAAATAATTAGGATAACTGATTCACCCCCCCCTCTCAGTTATCAACACATCCTACACATGGCCAGACTGTTCTTTTGCCCATCTTCCACAAAATTCTCTAATCAACACCAATGGATCTGCGTCCTAGGATATATCTTTCCTACAATGGACAAAAATCTATCATTCTACCATCACGTCTCTTGGAAAGAACACACAAAGGCTATTTGTATCTTTTCGTTGGTCTTTTTGCTTATTGATTTTTAACTTTTTTGTCTTGCTCTAAGTCATCTCCAAAGCTACCTTGATCTCATTATATCATGGTAAGTAGTGGATAACACCTGGAGTAGACATCGTTATTGTTTCTGCATGCTGTGCTTGTGGGTTGGTTTCATTACTCCAAGAATAGTATTCATATCTTGAAGTCTAGGTCAGTTCTAGCATGATGTGTCATATTTGCATATACAAGCATCAAAACCTTTCATGCATTATTCGCACTCATCACTATGAGTCCCCTTTCTCGACTAGACAAGATTATACTACCTTGGGCATGCATGAAATCATACTATTGTTTGTGGGTCTAGTCCATGCAATCGCAGGGTATACATCATCACCTAGGTCATTTCATACCTTTGTTAACTGTATCCTACATTGCTACATTAAACTAAGAAATGCTCTTAATTAATCTTGTACAACTACTGTTTCTAGCTCAAAATCATCATCCTAATCACTCAGTCAACTATCCCATCTCGGCCTAGATTTAATAATCATTTTCCCCCATCCCCCACCAACCCACCCCTCACTAATCCCATTCCCCCACCGCACTTCCACTCAACACATCCTGAACCGAAATAAATCTCCCCTCAAATGATGTGGTGTCTTACGACCTAACAACCCTCTCATCTATCCCCTCTATCTCTCGACACTCCCAATCCTACCCATACCCATCCTAATCCCCTTTCCCACAGCCTCACCACTCAGGGTCAACACAAAGAACATCATGTGTATCAGGACTGGACCACCTCACCTATAACCTAAACTGCATCTAAGCATATCATTTAGCTACATGACCTGATCATAATTGCATATCATATTAGATTCATTTTAATCCATCATTGCATGTCATATTAGATTCACTTTAATCCATTTTGCATGACCTTTTAGATTCATTTTAATCCATTTTTGCATATCACATTAATCCAATTTGCATGTCATATTAGATTCATTTTAATCCATCATTGCATGTCATATTAGATTCATTTTAATCCATTTTGCATGACCTTTTAGATTCATTTTAATCCATTTTTGCATATCACATTAATCCAATTTGCATGTCATATTAGATTGTTTTAATCCATTTTGCATGACCTTTTAGATTCATTTTAATCCATTTTTGCATATCACATTAATCCAATTTGCATGTCATATTAGATTCATTTTAATCCATCATTGAATGTCATATTAGATTCATTTTAATCCATTTTGCATGACCTTTTATATTCATTTTAATCCATTTTTGCATATCACATTAATCCAATTTGCATGTCATATTAGATTCACTTTAATCCATCATTGCATATCATATTAGATTCATTTTAATCCATCATTGCATGTCATATTAGATTCATTTTAATCCATCATTGCATATCAAATAGATTCATTTAAACCATCTCAAATTACATGTCACTTAGGTCCATTTTAATCCATTTAAGTTTGCATAATAATTAGGTTCATTCCAAGCATCATTTAGTTGTACATTATACATCACATCTCACATCATCTCACAAACCACTTAGTCACATTACAATACATTTAATAAACATCTACACTGCATATGCATATTTTCATACATAAACATACATTTCCATCCTAAATGCATCCATAAAATCAAAAACATCATTGCATAAACATAATTGCATCCATCACATAGATATCATCATAATAGAACATCATATCCATAGCATCATATACCACCAAAATGCATCATATCACATAAAATCACCACATAAAATGTACATCGCTCATATACACATCAAAAAATAAAGTGTACTGATACAAAATGCCTCTAAGGGCTATCATGATCTAACTATCACATAGAGGATCCCCTCTCTGATGGAGTGGGAGACTCTGACCCTGGTCGAGGCTGTGATCATGTCGGCACTTGTGGCTGTGGCGGTGGCGGTACCTGCACCTAAGGAACCTGCTGGGGCACGAATGAGGGAGGAGGCATCGTCTGCTGAATAGACTGAATAGATCTCTCTCTATGTGATCTTGATGCCCTCAACCCACTGACCTAGCTATAGCTCGGTGCTCACTGCTCTGCTGGCACAACTGCATAATACAGCCCCTAAAGTACTCCATCCGCCTGCTGGCCTCTATGAAATCCCCCTGTACCTGCATCAACTGCCCCTGGGCCTGTCTCAACTGTGCCTGCAGATGATAGGTTTGTGTCTATGCCTAAGACAACTGAGCCTGCATCCCTATCAAAACTAGGGCAAGTCCACCACCTAAAGCTTGTAGACTGCCTAATGTAGTCTCTGCCTGCTGTGCCCTGCTAAGTGTTGCATCTTGCTCCCTGGTCAACACCCCTATATCACCCTACACCTAGGCCAACTATGCCTACAACGCAGCCACCTATCCATCTGCCCCATCTAATAATGCCAGGGCCCCCCGCAACTGCACCAACTCTACCTCACGGCTCTCTAGTGCCTCCTCTAGGCTAGCTACCTGTGCCCGTAAGGTCTCCATCTCCTCCTCATCCCGTCGTCGCCGACGAGGTGTCAACCTCTCAGACTCTACCCCCAAAGCTATCCCTGAGGTCCCTGCCTCTGCATCATGCCTACCAACCTGCTGCTGCACTACCTATGGTGGAGGTAGGTGTCCCCTGTGCTGCCAATGTCCTCTAGGCTATCGCCCTAACCCCATCTGAACCTGCTCAATAGGAACTTGCTATACAGGTACCTACTGCCCCACCTGAACCTGCTCAACAGGAACCTGCTGCACAGGTGCCTGCTGCCCAACCTGCCCCTGTCCTGCTGCCACTGCTGCCAACACATCTATTAGCTGGCCATCCCTCCCAACCACTCTCTCCTCTCCATCATCTCCAACCTCC
Source organism: Cunninghamia lanceolata (assembly GCA_027924645.1). Taxonomy (NCBI): domain Eukaryota; kingdom Viridiplantae; phylum Streptophyta; class Pinopsida; order Cupressales; family Cupressaceae; genus Cunninghamia; species Cunninghamia lanceolata. Next base: position 9,903,710 of record BSBN01000178.1, on the reverse strand, counting down.
ATGAGGAAGTCCTCAATGATCAACTCCCCCTCCGTCCCGCAATCCTCCCCATCCAGGTTGTCTCCACCATCTAAATCATCGCCCCCTAAACCTACTGCCTCCTCTGCTAGATCGGTCAGCCGGGTGGGCCGATGCATATGCCACCATATATCATATCCAGCCATAGTCCCTGCATCTCTAACCATGCTCCTCTAATCCCATTGTACTGGCCGAAGCACTGCAAAGTCACTCAAAGCCACCTGTGGTTGTAGGGCTGTGGGCCAGTAAGGTCCATCTCGCGGGGTCCGCGCGTATATCGCCATCTGCTAAGGGGTGTCCTGCACCAAACCAAACTGCCGCATAACCCGTGAGGGTAGGTACATCTCTATGCAACGGTCTCCTCGACCCATAAGGTATCTCTGCTGAAAGGTAAATGGAAGATGAATAACATCATCTGGCCACTCCTCTACACCGATGTATGGCTGCCAAACCACACTAATCATGTCATCTAGCATCCTCCACCAATATCGTACCTGGCCAGTATATGTGTACTCTACATCCTGATATAAAAACACAAAGGCCTCAAACGGCTGTTGATAGTACCCACATGTCGGTCAAGTGACAAGGATGTGCTCCCAAATCCATACATGTAGTAGAGTCACTCCAGCAGATAGGCGACTGTGTGCATCTCATGGTACAACTGTGCTAGCATCATTGGCCCCTAGGCATAGACAACCCCATGCATCACCATCCCCTCTATCACCCCTCCCCAGCCAACTGGAAAACCCCTGCCTCGCCTATCAGGCATCACCATGCCTCCAATCAATGTACAAAGGAACAAGGCAAAGGGATCTGCACCTGCAGCCAATGTCCCCTCATAGTCCATCTCTCTCTCATTTGGAGAGAGAACAAGACGATTTGCCCCAAACACTCTGACCAGTGCACTCCACCCTCTCTTCGTGTCATATCTGACACGTCAGCCTCGGATAGGTAGCTTGAGGATGTGATAAACATCCTCAAGTGTGATGGTAATCTCTCCTGTCGGCAATAAAAAACTGCAAGTCTCAATGCGGTATCGCTCCACCATGGCCGTCGTCAGAGCTCTATGAGCTCACAGAACTGGCATAGAAGACACAGTCAGAAGCCCCAATCTTGCCAATCATGCCTTTGTGGCGACATCAAAATCATCGAACAGTGCCATCATAGCAGGAACTCATCGCTCTCGCGACTGCAATATGAACCGCTCTGTATCCTGCATATAGAACATTATGGTTAGATGTCAACCTATCTATGTCTAAACCAACCTTTTTCCTCTAGGTATCTAACAAGCCAGCATCAGGTGGCATGAAAATAGACAACCCCTTATGCCATTTTTAAAATGGCACTAAAATTTCTTCTAAATAGCGCTAATACAGAATATCGCACCACTGCGCATACCTCTTTGTGCCAAACTTACCAATAGCGCTACTGCGTGCTATCCATCGCGCCATTTAACCATATAATGTCACTATTCATTTTGGCGTTAATTCGCCCAATGGTGCCAATTTCCCCAATAGTGCTAGAATAAATCATTGCGCTAGAACACACCATAGCGCTAGAATACATCACAGCGCTACTTCCTCGGATGACGCTATTGCAGATAATAGCGCCACTTTGACCCCCATTTGGCATTAAAACGCCAGAACTCTATTCTTCCATGTATGGCACTAATCTGGAAGATAGCACTAAAACACCCACCTAATGGCGAAAAAACTTCCCTAACCCTACCCGAGCAGATAGTGCCACTCCAGAGGATGGCGCCAATCTGCCTTGCCATTGGCGCTACGTGCTCCAATCTTGCACCCTAAAACCCTAAAAAAATGCACGCAAAACAAAAAAATTACAAAGATAGGGTTAGGCCCTACCAAAGGTCCAGGGCCTGGTGCCTGACCAAACTCTTGGAACCGCTCAGAGATGTGTCAAAGTTACAGGAACTGGGGGTTGCGATCAGCCATCTCTCCTGTGTCCTTTCCTCTCCAAGGTCAAAAGTGTGCAATGTGGCACTCTAAGGGCCCACTTTAACTAATATAGTGGGCCATGTCATTCTTCCACCCCCTCATTTTCCCTCTAGGGTGCAGATCTCAGTGTTTTTCCTCTGTTTTTCTTCCTGTCATCCTCTTTTCCCATCCCCTATCCAACTTTCATTCCCGTCACATCCTTTTCGAGAAATCACTTGGAAAATTCTTATTTTCCCGCCGACCTCTCGAGGGGGCATCCCTTATCCATCTTATTCCTTCCCGGTAGCTTGGGCATATTTTTCTTCGACCTAACGCCACTTCCCTCCTAGGTCCGGACGCCACGTTAAAGAGGGGCAAATGTAGACACCTAAAACTATCTTCTACCATCAAACCGACTCCCGACATCCCTAAACATATCAATTTCCCTTCTAAATCAATTAATTAAATTTTATTTAATTAATTACCTATTTCATTTTCCAAATTCACACCATTTTATCCCCAAAATTGAATTAATTTCATTAATTCAATAGTCCAAACCTTAGCCAATTAATTTAATAAATATGCAATATTTATTAAATCAATTTACCCTTTTCCACTAAAACTAATTAATTAGTTAAAACCATAATCAACTAATTAATTCAGCCTATAATTGACCTATCCCTACCCTAAACAATTAAATAGCTATTATTTAATTGCTTACCCTAGCCTACCTCATCCTAGTCCTAGGATTAATTAAATAAAACATCTATTTAATTAATCCTAACCCCTTCATTTGTGTGGTCAAACCTTGTTTAACACCCTTCCCCACATCCTCCAGGTAAAAAAATTGAATTAAATCCACATAAATCAATTTTTTATTTTAAAACATCCCACATCACATTTATTTCTCCTTACAACCCCATACTCATTTATTTCCTTTCTTCCCCAAATGAATTTTTAATTCATTTACATTCCCCCATATGAATCTTTTATTCCAAAATAATCCTTCACCACCATGCTCATTAAATAACCCCTTTTCCCAAAATGAATAAAAGAATCACTTTTATTCTTAGCCCTCCATTCATTCAAGATTAAATCTAGGCCCTCCACATCACTTTTATCCTCCACCATTGATCTCTCAAATCAATTTCCACCCTTGGATCAAAATCCTCTCCAAAAATCTATAAATAGAACCTCTCCCAAGCCATTTTCATCATCTAAGTTTATGCAAAGTCATAATGCCAAAATCACTCTTGAGCTAGGATAATGAGTTGCACAATTTGAATAGCATTTCACATTGGAAGCCATTGTCTAGGGATCATCTTGGTCTTAGGAGCTTGTTTTGGGTGCAAAGACTCCTTCCTCCCTTGATGGGATTAGATTTGTATGTGAGGTATAATCTTGTGTTTATTGCATTTGATTTAGTATTTTCACTTTGTTTGCATTTCTAATCTACATGAATAATCAACATGATGATTGTTATGACAAAAAAGCTAAGTATATTACCATTATAAGGATTGAAAGTGTTGAATTATCACAATCAATAAATACAAATCAGTTAATTGGCACTAAAGAAGACATTGAGTATGATGGCACACCTAGTCCCAATGACGAGCATGAGTTGGCAATGGTGCAATCTTCAAAAGTTAGGAGCATATCCTCCATTTGACTAGCAATGATGTGACAATTGGTTTAAGTGCTAAGATACTAATCAATACTCCTTGCCTTCAATAGATATGTTTGAAATGTTAAGAGGCAAAATACTAACATTAGAAACTAGCTTTATGATGCAAGATTTGAAGAAAATCATGATGAACACAAAAAGCATCAATTATAGTTTGAATTAGCTATTCAAGATAGCCAATAGGGTTAAATCATCAAGAAAGGAGTAATGTAAAGGCTAATTATGATGATAGAGTTGTTGCTGATATTTTGATTGAGTTTTATGATGACAAAAAGACTAAAATATAGAGTTTATTGCAGCCTAATCAGTCTGATTTCTTGGAGAAACCTAGAGATGGCAGTCCAAAAAATTTAGAGGGTACTTGAAAACAACAAATAACTTATCTAGTATAGGTCCAATAAATGAAACTCAAACTAATTTTTTAGAGGTAAATGGCCAAGAGGATGATAGTGACAAATCATTACTAAATGAGGACCAATTATATAAGATTTGTAGCATCAATAGCACTATATTTTATGTTGATACAACCGATTACACTAGAGAGAATGATGATAATACTTTGTTGTAGGGAGGTATCAATGAAAGTTCAAATTGAGAGAGTACAAAAGAGTCTTGAATGTCATTTTTCACTTCCACATTGACAAGAAGAAGAATCAGGGATGCTCACTTACAATTTTGATAATGTTTAAAATTCTTTAGGGTTAACTAATCAAGATACAACAAATTCATGTATATATCATATTTTAATGATTCTAATTCTATTAATACACATAATGATGAATTTTTTTAACTTAGATAGTTCCACTTTTAGTGATTGTGAGTGTTCTGAAGAACATAAAGTGGAGTAAACAAATACATAAAGAACATACCTTAGATTTTGAGATTCAAGTTGTCTGATCCTCCAAAATTTGGCTTCAAAATCCTTAAAAAATTGATCTTTCTGGCAAGTTCCTTCATATTCAATATTGAATTCTATATAACTCTAATAGGATTAGTGAAATTTATGAAAAAAAATAAACATATATCATCAAATTCAATCTAAATACATGAAAATTAGCATTGAAACTGTAATGTGGTAAAATTTGGATTTTGTTTAGTTTTGATTTGAATCCTCCTTTCACCAATTACATTCAAGGACCTTAGGATCAAGTGGTAGAGCACTATCAGGTCCTTGGTCACCTACAAATGTAGGGAAACTTGGATTAGGGTGCTTAATTGTCAATTTTCCTTCTCTAATGCTTAATTATACATCAAAACCCTAATTATTTGAAATCAACAATAAACTGATGAATTATACAAAAAGTTGTAAAATGAAAAATACAAATGCACCTATTTTTGAAGTTTAGAATGTGGAATTGTTGGGGACTAAGGAGTGGGTGTCCAAGTCTGAGGCCTTGTTTTCAGTCAGGATTTGGAAATAAGATCTGATGCGTATATCTGTTGTTTCAGAGATTTTTCCGTTATGGAACTTCGGGGACTAGGGAGCAGGTGCCCTAGTCTAGGGAGCTCTTTTTTTCTCTGTTCTGTAATTCTGACACTTTAATATGCCCTCCTGCAACTCCACTTTGTCTGGATCATCAACCTATAACCTGCAACCATGAAAACTTTGGGAGGGGGTTGTGGTGTTTAGAGGCTTGCCTCAGTCAAACCCCAGAAGGACACTTAAGTCTTCCAAACACATTTGTCAGATAGAGACTGCATGCCATTGTGAGGAAGAGGCAAAATCTAAATGAATAAATGATCACAAACATAAATGATGTCACCTTGTAGTGAAGATCTCATGAGAGGAAGAAGCTCTTCATTCCATGAGGAGATGGATACTCAAATATGCAAACACAAACACATAGACAACACAAATCTGCTCTTGCAACACAATGAGAGCCTTGAATCACCAATGCATGTGTAAATCTCATATAGTGAACTTCTAGTTTACAAATGAATGCCTAAACAAGCTTTTATATGCAACTACAAACACTCCTGCCAAGAATTTCATAATTCAAACTTATCATGTCAGCCTAAGGACCAAATAATGGTCATAAATCAACACTTAAAGTTTGGGACTGAGCTAAAATAGGGTAGGACTAGGGTGTAGGCACCCAAGTCCTCCCCCTTATTTTGGGCAGGGTTAGGTTCAAGGGGTCCCCCAAGGCCCCATTTTTCATAAGGCCTAGGGTTCATTCCATCAGGATGTTAAATTATTATGCAAGATGTCCTAAATGCATACTAAAGACCCGAGAGCTAAACCTTTTGAGGGAAAAGCCCCCAAGGGGACATTTTTTGACATTATAGAAACAATATGAAACATGAAACTTTTAGTTTAAATAATCAAATTATGTCTAATAACATGCATTTTGCTTCTTCTACATTGAAAAACTAAAAAAAGCCAATGGATTAATCAAACAATGATTCTTAAAATGTCAAACACCATGAAAACATGTTTTCTTGGCCGATAGAATGCATGAAAACCAAGGAATAACAAACATGTGGGGTTTGAATCATGAATCCCACATGCTTTTTGTTCATTTTTTTTGCTTCACCAAAACGTGCTCATATTATAATGAGAGGGCCTTTTGAAAAGCATGGAAAGTTTATGTGCTTTCATGCATGGAAACGTATAAGTGTTTTAACTATTTTTAGCGTTTAAGTGTTTAAGTGTTTAAAGAGGGAAGGGAGAGAGATCAAGATAGAGAGACTACTTTTGACATGCGACCCTAAACCCGAGCAATCCTAAACCCTAAATAACACCCCTAACCCCTAAACCCTAAACCCAAGCAACCATAAACCTCTATCACTCTATCTCTATTTTCTGTCTACCTCTCAATCTCTCTCCCTATGTCTCTGGCCATGTCCCTCACTCTCTATCTCCCTATCTCTCTCCTCAGTCTCTTCTATATCTCCCTATCAGTCCTCTCTCTCAACCCTAAACACTATACCTCTAGACCTTAACCCCTAACCCCTAAACCATAAACCCTAAACCCTAAATAATTCCCCTAAACCTTAACCCCTAACCCCTAAACCCTAAACCCTAAACCTGAGCAACCCTAAACCCCTAAACCCCAAACCCTAAACCCCTGAAACCTAAACCCTAAACCCAAGCAAACCTTAACCTCTATCTCCCTATCTCTCCCATATCTCACTATCTCTATCATCCCTCTACCTCTCAATCTCTCTCCCTATGTCTCTAGCCATGTCCCTCACTCTCTATCTGGCCATCTCTCCCCCCGATCTCCTCTATATCTGCCTATCGGTCCTCTCTCTCTAAACCCTAAACCTTAAACCTCTAAACCTTAACCCCTAAACCCTAAACTTGAGAAACCCTAAACCCCTAAACCCTAAACCCAAGAAACCCTAAACCTATATCTCCATATCTCTCCATATCTCCCTATATCTATCATCCCTCTACCTCTCAATCTCTCTCCCTATGTCTCTAGCCATGTCCCTCACCCTTTATCTCCCTCTCTATCTCCCTATCTCCTCCCTTGGTCTCCTTTATATCTCCCTATCGATCCTCTCTCTCTCTCTAAACCCTAAACCCTATACCTCTATTGGAATGCACAAGACAATTGAGAGGGGGGTGAATTAGTTGTAGAGAAAACCTTGAACCCTCACTAGTATTCAAATCAACAACCACTTAATTATCAATCAATGGCAAAGGGCAGGACTCTTTACATTCTCCCCCTTTGATAACATAAAGACAACTTCTCTTACACTACTATGTTATGAATACTCCCCTTGAGTAGTACACTCCAATCTCAACAACACTTACTGCTTCTATTAGCAACAAACACCAAAAGCCACTACCTACTCCCCTTGAGAGGTAGCCTCCAACATCAATCCAGATCAAAGAGTAAATCCTTGAGCACCACTAGACTGATGCATCTCCTTATGCATCTTAGTTCAAGGTAGGAGGGGCAGTGACCCCTAACTTCTCTTGGAGATACTCAAAAGTATCCTTAGGAAGAACCTTAGTAAATATATCTATAATCTAATCTTTAGTAGGCACATACTCAAACTTCACTTCATTCTCTACAACCCTTTCTCTCAAGAAATGATACCTTATTGAAATATGATTTATTGTTGATTGCATCACTGGACTCTTTTAAATGTTTATAGCACTTGTATTATCACATAAAATGAAAATTGGTTCATCATACACAACTCTGATATCCTTCAAAGTTTGTTTCATCCATAACACTTGAGTACAATAGGATGCGGTAGCTATATACTCAGCCTTTGCTATAGACAATGAAACTAAATCTTTCTTCTTACTTAGCCATGACACCAATCTACATCCCAAGAAGAATGCACTACCACTTGTACTTTTTATGTCATCAACACATTCGACCTAATCTGCATTTGTATATGCACTTAGGGTGAAATCAATAGCTTTAGGATATCATAGTCCATAATCTAAAGTGCCTTTCAAGTACCTCAGAATCCTCTTTACTACCATAACATGTGACTCTTTAGGATCTTCTTGAAATCTATCCACAAGGCAAACTGCATGCAGGATATCAGGTCTAGTAGAAGTTAGGTAGAGTAATCTGTCATGCCCACAATTCCCATGCAGTCACGACATGCAACACACATGTCATTTCCACATTTGTCTTGTGGTCGTGACATGAATTATCAAAAAAATTTCCACACATCCCTAGAAACCCCCTCGCACATGTTAGCATGCTTGGTGGCAATACGCATAAGGCGTAAACATGTCAATCAAATCTCAGGGTAGTACAATTACAAGTGTAATCCCCTATGTGATGATAGCTGACTAGGGGGTTATGTGACGTGATGAGCACTGCCATTGGGGTTAGGATCGATTTGACCTAAACCCTAGATTTCCTAAATAAGTGGTGGGATTTCAATGTGTGTCAAAACCCAAACCCTAAAACTAAAGCATAAAAGATTAAATAACAACTTGCCAAAATAACATAGTTTACGAAAGATTAAAATATTAACCAATGTAAGGATTAAATCCCCTAAGAAAATTTACCTAGGTTCCCAAAAAAATCTGGCAACATAACACCTCTAGGGCATATATAGGAATTATTCTAATTTAAAATGCATGCCAACTAGCTCACTAAACTCACTAAAATTGATTAAATTAAATAAACAAAATAAATACGCTAGGAAGAATAATTTTGCTGCACTAAGGTTCCCTAATAGGTTACTAGGTTAAATTAAATTAATAATCTACTTCGAATATTCCCAAGCATACGATAAAATTAATTATATCAACTTTGCTAAGATAAGGTTGCATTATTAATCCTAAAGTTACAATATTAAAATAAGTCCCCAAATCATGATTAAATTTTTTTTTACAATGGTTTCCCATAATAGAATATAAAATTACACTAAAGTTTCCCTACAAATATTTATTAAACCCTATATCCCACAAGGAATCTATTCTCCTAACAATTTAAAAAAGGTCTAAAATAAAAATTCCCACTCTAAGGTCTCCAAGTCAACTCAAAGGATAAATTTATGACAACTAAGTAATAAAATAAATAAGGGAGAAAAAAGGGCTCATGGGCTCACGTGAACCCATGCCCATTAATTTAAAATTAAATTAAGACTCCCCCCAAAAGAAAAGAATAAAAGAATATCCTAAGCCCTAAAGAGCCCTTCAAATAAAACAACAATTTCCTTATGGAAAGGAAACAAAACCCTAACCCTATTCCTTATTTTCCTATTGTTTTCAATCTCTCTCCTTTTGTTTTCTCATTTTCTCTTTTTGTTTTGCAGGGTTGGGTCGAGAAGGCAGCCATGAAAATTCACACACAGAGATATATACTCGCAGTATATACAAGATATTTTAATAAGATCTTTTTTTTGTAGGAATATATATATATATATCTCTGGTTAAAGCTTAAGATAGAAGAAACCCAGAAGAGTAATTTTTGTTATGTATATTGCAGTCCTGAGAAACACAACTATATATATATATAACAAGACAAGTTTCGTTGGCAGGTTTGAATGTAGTCGGCACCGAATGGTAGAATGTCCGCAGCGGGGGACTGTGTCTAGGATGCTGATGGTGGTGGGCAGTTCATAGTTAAGGCGTGACGTGGAGGAAACAAAGGGGGTGTGTGGGGGGGTTTGAACCCCCCCCACAGTGCCCCATTTTGTGGAACCAGTCCATGGTGGTAAAAGAACAATCGACGCATATTGAAAACCCTCTTTTTTAAAATAAAAAATAAAACATTTCAATCAGCAAACCAAAAAAATAGTGATGCATATAAAATTTTACATTATATTATATTATATATATATAATATGTAATTTTTTTTCATAGTTTGCTCTTAGTTAGCTAGTATAACATAGTTTCCAGCAAAAAAATAAAATGTAATATATATATATAGGTACTTCTATATATATATATATATGTATGTATATTTATATATATACATAAAATATACTCTCACCGTTACAATATATTTATTTTTTCTAGTAAAATAAAAAAAATCAGATAGGTTAAAATATATATATATATATATATATATATATATATATATATATATATATATATATATATATATATATATATATATATAAAGGTATGACTATGCATGAACATTAAACATAGGATTATATTCAAATATTCAAACAGTTAAATAATGCTTCTAAGACAAAATAACTAGCAACTTCACTATTTTTTTCTTTTGTTTGTAAAAAAAATTTAAAGTTAGCAACATAATATTTCTAATAGAACCATTTCCTTTTTGTAACCAATAATGAAATAAAGACAACATTTACTATTTTTTTTTTAAAAAAAAACATTTTTAAACCAGCCAACTAACTCATTTTTTTTGCAAACATAACAATATACATTATAATATTCAAATCATTTTAACAATACAAAATAAGAGAGTATTTTCTCTCTTTCTATTTGAACAAACTATACAAAGGCCATTCTTGGCCATGGCTCTCAAGTAGCCAAAATAACAATGAACACAATTTTAAATGCACTTGCACCAAGCTCCAAAAGTCACCAAAATGAACCTACAAGACTAAAACAAAAGAGGGAAAACCAAGCCATAAAAACCACTCTCATCCCTACCATAGATCCACAAATGGGTCACCCTTGAGCTTGGAGGTCATCCACACACAAGGTTTTCACTCCACAACAATGCAAACACACATAGAAAGTAAAACACCCAACCCATGGTTTGACAAACAACAAAATCCATTTGGGAATGGATTCAATGGGGTAGGAGAGTGGACAACTCTCTATTCAAGAGGTGCACACCACAAAAATCCCCAAATCTCATGAATCTCAAGAAAAACAATAAGGCCTCAAGCCCAAATAAATATCTCAACACAAACTTCTCAAGGCACTCTTGCCTTCAATTAAAATCCCATGCACATCCAATATACTCAAATGACCAAAATACCTGAAGTAGAACAAGAGGGTGACCTCGAGGAGGTTCACTCCTCTCCAACCCCTCACATGTTGAGCATTTTCTCCAAATAGAGAGACTCTTACAAAACTCCCTCAAAACCCCACAACATAAAATGCAAAACACTCACAATGCAAGCACATAATAAAAATAAATGCATTAGGAAAGGCTTCAAGCCTTGAATCCTACCTTGAAATGCCCAACAATGGAAGATAGTTGAAGTAGAGCCTTCCAACTCCACCTCCAAGTCCTTCCTCCAAATGTGCCTCCAAAACCCCCCAACTCTCTCCAAAGCCTCAATAAAATAAAAGATGTAAAAAAAAATTAAGAACTCTCTCTCTCTCTCTTCAAGAGGGAGTAATATAGGCTCTCTTCATGAGTCTTGAGGAATGAGAAGGTCACACATGTCAACTTCTCCTTCCTCCAGACATCCACTTGTACTCTCCCACACATGTTTGAGGGCAAGGTGGAGCTCAAGAGGATGAGGGTATGACATGTGTCAATATCCTATCCTCTCATGAAAGCCCACAAAACTCCAAGGTACTCTCAAGAGCATTGGAGTTTGGGTTCACCACAATTAGGGGTTTTGAAGACTCCCCAAGCCTTCAATGTATGGTACCCAAAACCTTGGACTGAGGTGTGGATAAGGTTGAAGGTTTGACCCATCCTTCCACTCCTCCCCAAATTTCCATTTTCGTCACTTCACATCAGGGTGAAGTTTAAGTGACCATATGGGAGTTATCCTAGGGTTAGACATGCTCAAAAGGGCCCTAGACCCTAGGGGTACAACCCAGGGTCACTTTTAACCCAAATTTAGCACCTTAGGATGTAGAAAATCACATGAAAAGGGGTTGCAAAAATTAAAACACAAAAATTGAGTCAAATAAATATTACACATTTACAACACCATAATACAATCAACTAAAAATGGGTGGACCTAGCCTGTAAGACACCATACGCAAACATTATGAAAATTCATCATGCAATACACAGTTGATCTTGGTTCCTTTTGGAACTAGATCGGTTCAACATGTGATTCACAAAATGTGTGGGATGATCTCTGATTTTCAGTGGCTTGGGAAAATCATCTACGCACTTAAACAATAGATTAATCCAACATGTATATCATAGCCGAAGCAAGGAAAAGTATACACTCACACCATTGCATAATCATTTAAAACATCATAAAAATCACATCATAATTAGATTCATAATTTTCATTTATATAAACCATCTCAAGATAAAAATCGCATAGTAAATGCCTAATATGATCTCACAACTAGTATGTCTAAAAATATCAGAATGCATATCACATGTCTAATCATCATTAGTGAATCAAAATCAGGATCTAGTCTCATCACAACATACTAAGCATAACTAACCAATATAAAGGAATATAGTCTAGAAAATCTATATATTAGGATCAATAGTCCCCAAATGTCTAAAATGTCTCCAATAGTAAATATGAAACAAGCAAAATAAGGGAGTGAAATAATAGGCCTCACATAATCCTCCAATCATAGACCTATACTTGCTCTAATCAACCTTAGGAGATTCATCATTTTTGCTCAGCTTACAACTAGTTACCATAGGAGTACACACAAGCTCAGAGTCTTCCGTTCCAAAATTCTTTAGCATTTCCTTCACATATTTTGACTGAGAAATGAAAATCCCTTTTTCTAATTGAATGATTTGTAAACCAAGAAAGAAATTCATTTCACCAAACATTGACATCTCAAATTCCTTTTGCATTTCGTCTACAAAATTCTTACACATAGCCTCATTACCTCCAAAGATAATATCATCAACAAATATTACCACAATCAAGATCTAATCTTTACCAATTTTAAAATAGAGATTGCTATCCATAGTACCTTTACTAAAACCTAGTTGCAACAAATATTTATCCAATCTTGCATACCAAGCTCTAGGAGCTTGCTTTAATTCATACAAGGCCTTCTTCAATTTGCATACCATATCAAACTTATCTAAAAGTTGAAATCCTTTTGGTTGTTCAATGTAGACTTCTTCTTCCAACTCACCATTTAAAAAGGTAGACTTCACATCCATCTGATATACTTTGAAATCTTTATGTTCTGCAAACAATAGAAACATTCTGATAGCCTCAATTCTTTCCACTAGAGCATAGCTCATCTAGTTTTTCTCATTTTAACTAGGGGAAAGAACCACTATAGTCTATGTTTTGGGAATGATACCAGGCCTATTCTCTCCCCTATCTTGGGTGACTAAAATGCCAGACATATCATTTTCGCATGTGTTTTTCCTTTAGAGGGGCCTGCTCTTGGATACCATTCATCCAAGTAGGAACAACCCTAAGTGGTAACAGGCTAGACGCCAAGCCCTTCCAAGCCACTATAAATAAATTGTGTTTAGAGCGAAAGCTTCAAACAACGAGTGCAGTTGTGTTATACCGACAAACCAACCTCCCTCAAAACCCTCCAAGGCGCAACCCTTGCAGGTTGGGAGACTCCATAATGGAGAGTAGTGTTGCCGCATGTATAACCACTCGAACGGTTGCCTTTATTAATCATCCTTTGTTCTAGTGACCAAAAACCCCTGTAATCCATTTGAAGCCTAGAATTGTACTTTCTTTTCTTTTTTAGTCCAAAAAGAGTCAAAAAAATCACAAAAAAATAAAAAACCATAAAAACATTCTTTGTGTTTGTTGTGTCTTCTTGCCATAATTTTAGAAAATCAGATCAAAGAGACCATCTTGCAACAAAAGAAACCAAAAACATTAGAAAAATTGCCAAAAATTTGCAAAAACACTGAAAAAAACCAAAGCTGCACTTTTATCACTTTCTATTGTGCATTTGTTCCAACTGGCTATGCATTTGTATTGACTTGCTACGTTTATATCACCTATTACTGCGCATATACTTTTTACCAGTACTACACATTTGTGTCGACTTTCTATGCTTGTATCCTCTGCTATTGCGCATTTGGTTCTACGCATCCATGACAGTGAGTATTTCCACATCTTTTTAGAGAAAATTTTAGGTTTTCTAGGTACCAATTTTAGTCTTGTGTCAGTTTCTGTTGAAATGACAAACCAATTAGAAGTAATTTCTCAAGAACTCCAATACCTATGAGAGAAATTAGACTTTGATATCTTGCCCCAGGATCATATAACAATTTCTCAAGAACTTCAAGTCATACAACAAGAAATCGCAATCTTACAAGCTGAACGTGTCAGTACTAGCTACACCTTGCCCCAAACTCATACATCTGTCTCCCATCTTAATGATGCTGATGACAAGGCAAGCACCACCTTAAGTTAGAAATCATATACCACTCTGTCTACTAGTCCTCCTTCACCATCTTCTAAGACACATCTCCCAAAGCATACCAATCCTACACCAACACCGCCATCAAGTTCCTCAAGCTCTAAATGGACAACCAAAAAAGCCTCAGATGATTTTTGGGAAAGATGTTTTTCAGATTTACATAGCAAAAGAAAAGCCAGGGAGAAAGCCAAAGCCACTCATCCATTACCCCATACACCTACAAAGGATGTGATCCAAGGACTACCATCAAAGAGTCAACCATGTCCACAAATTCCCGTCCTTGACCTTATCAAAGAGTCTCCAAACATGTCAAATCCTACAACCCCTTCATGTATCCTACAACCCCTTGAGCATATTGAAGAACCTCCTACCATGCACCAAAGTCAATGTCCATCACACCTTCATGTTGTTGACCAAGAGCCTATCCAAGAGTCTTCTACCTCAACTTCAATTCAAGCACATCAAGAGTTATGTCAAGAGCACACTTTAGAACATGTGGAAACATCAGCCCCTTGTCTGAATCAAGATCAAAGAACTCCCATCCAACCCTTACATAACCTTTATCTTTTTGATGATCCTATACCTATACATGAGAAAGAAATCCAAATTCAAACCATTCATAACCTATATCTTTTCCATGATCAAGATACTACCTTTGATGAAGAGGCTATCAATGAGGAACTTGATCATGTACATGAACAAGAGATCAAATTCCAACCTCTCCATGGCCTATATCCTTTCCATGGTTAGGATATTATCGTTGATGATGAACCTATACAAGAGTACCTTAATTCTATCATGCTAAATACTATCTATGATCAAGATCCCATCTACGATCACGAGCCTATCTATGATCAAGCAGACCATGATGATCCTCTTAGCCCACTTTATGCGTTCCATGGTCCTGAGCTTATAACCCCATCTAGTCCTATCTGAGATTCAACAACTTCCTCTTCCTTTGATGAGACACTTGCCTCCCAAGAAAGCATAGAAGATCAAAACAATAATACTCCTCTGCCATCCATTATCGACCATGCTGCAAATCCCCCACCATATATCCTTGGTCTTACCGTTTTCGTTCATGAGTGTTCCTCCTTTGAACACCAGCAACCATTATCCTCTATCTCACCTTCTCCACCCATAAAGAACTCGTGTCTAGTGTTCCACCTATACACAATCCCGCTGTCCATCGTATACTCCAGAATATGAACTATCAAGGTAAAGGCTTAGGCCTTCATGAACAAGGTATTTTGGAGCCCTTCCATGTCAATGTTCCTCCTCCTTCATATGGCCTTGGATACACACCCCAAGGTGAACAATATCAAGATGTTGGTACTACCTCCACTCCTCCTAAATCCCCCACTTTCCATCGCAAACCCTATCATATCCCCAAAACATATGTCGCCATTCCACCTCCATCATCCTATATATCCCAAGAGCATGTGACCATACACCTTCCACCATCCAATCTACCTCCGCTATTTCCAACTCCTAATATCCCTCCATGAATTTTACCACCACTTCTTCCAACACCTTATCCATCCATCTATGAATCTTCTAACAATCCCAATCATAACCAACAAATGCCCATGTTGTCTAAACAAAGAGCTTCCACCCACTCTACTTTCACCATCTCAAGAGAATTCACCAACAAAAATTTGGATACCTCTACCCCTAAATTCAAAAATCCTAAGAGTCCTCATGACCTAGGATACAAAACCCAAGAATCAAAGAAACATCCTTCTCAAGAGCTGCATACACCCACACACCTATACGCCAAGCTGAAAAAGGTGTGGGTCCACATCTAACAAATGATTACTCCAAAAGTTGCACAAAAGATGCATACACGCAAACCCATACCTTCACAGGTACTATCTAAAAACAAAATGGTTTGGGTACCTAAGAAAAAAGCCATCAAGTCAAATGAGGCATCCACCTCTCAAGAATCTCAACCATTACTTTCTCCCATTCCATCGAAAAGTCTCAAAATCTTCCATCCCACATGACAAGAAAAAGTCTCTGTTGCTTCCTACACTACTTTCCCATCACTAGCTTCAATGTTTATCATGGTATGTGCAACCGTTGGTCATGATTCTCTTCCATCCCTACATGCCTAAGTCATTCATCCACAAGAAAAAGTCTCTGTTGCTTCCTACACTACTTTCCCATCACTAGCTTCAATGTTTATCATGGTATGTGCAACCGTTGGTCATGATTCTCTTCCATCCCATAACATTTCCATATACCTCCATCTCCCCTTCTTCCACTATTATCCTACATGTCTTCCTCATCCTATTCCTATGGTCCTTGCTTTTGCATAGGCCTTCCCTCCGTATTCTACATCATCATCCACTATAGCACCTTCTCCAATCCACTATCTACCTTCTTCATCTCACTGTCATGCAATCTCTTACCAACATCTATGAGAGCACTCGATATGGTCTATGCGACGACATATTTCTAGTGGGACTATCACCTTTCATGGAACCAGGCACTCAGGTCCCTCTCTTCTGTATTGTACCCTCTCCTATTAAATAATAAATGAAAAAAAGAAAAAAGTAAAGAAAAATCCCTTCATCCAATGGTGAAAATCTAGCAAACAAGCACCTTGGATAAGTACCCTAATGAAAACTTGGCAAACAAGTGTCATGTGTAAGTTGATCTTCTATGTCACCTACACTTGGGGGCACCTTGTCTCATTAGCCTATCACTCTTCTCCTATCGGTTTCCTTCCATATCGTTTCCTATCCTATCCTACCAATCCTGTCCAGTCTATCCATCCTAATCTTCCCTTCCTCTTTTTTTTTTTTATCTTGATAAAGATTGGAGGCACAATGTTGAGAAATGTTTTAGGTGTCTCTTGACATACCTTTTCCCTCTAAACCACACCCGTCCTTCATTGCCCTCTCATCCTCCTATTGTCGTAAGCTTTGTCATGAAAAATCCTAAGTATTCTACCTACAATGGGGCATGTTATTCTTATCTGACATAGTCCTTGGAGATCACATCCTTATTTCCTTCTACCTAATAATCCGTATCTACTATCACCCATGCATTCTACCTATCCATGGTGTTTCCTTGTCATCAGTATCATCTGATCCATGTCCATTCCATGTCTGATCCATATCTATTCCATACTTGATCCATATCTATTATGTACCTGATCCATATATGTTCCATATTGTATCTTGTCTGATCCATACCTATTTCATATTGTATCTTGTCTGATCCATATCTGTTCCATATCATGTCTTATCTGATCCATATCTATTCTATGTCATGTCTTATCTATTCCATATCTGATCCATATATGTTCCATATCATGTATCATCCAATCCATATCTTAGGTCCATCAAAGTCAATTGCAAACTACGTTGCCTCTATGTTGTCACGTAGACAAGGCCATTTCTCAAATGCGCCCCCGAGGCTCCACTATCCCATCCATCCCATGTCTAGTCCTTCTATCTATCTAAGTCCACACCACTTTCTACCACCTAGGTCTTAGGTCTGTTAGGGTTTACCCTGAACTATGTTGCCTCTGCGTTGTCACGTAGGCAAGGCCATTATCAATGCACCCCCGAGACACTAGGTCGGTCCCTTAGGGTCCATCTCACCAATAAGGATTGTGGAACCTTTCACAAGGCAAGCAAGCACAAGCTAAACCCGCTTTCAAGAAGAAATTTTGATGCAAGACCTCAACCTATCCAAAGCAAAGAAACCAAGTACCTAAAGCACTCTAAATGATTTTACCTAAATTATGGCAAGAAACAAACACATCTAAATGCAAAAATATTTTGTGGTTGTGATCAGGTTAGGTTACAAGCATCTTGATTTTTGTTATCATGTCTTTCTATGCTACTCAAGGATGCCAAAAGATAGAGATGCTATGATGGGGGCATGATTATTTTCTTTGTTTTGTTGTTTGTGGATTAAACTTTAGTAATGTGGCACCTTGTCTAAAGACATGATCGGCAAAAGATCATCGAGGACATCAAAGGTCTAACATGAATGGGGGCAATCCTTGATTGTTGATATGCAAGAAATACTCAGGTCATCTCAGTTCAATTATACCAAATGCTTGTATTAACTTGCTAAATCAAAATCCATGTAAGCAATACTTAGGTCATCTCAGTTCAAGTATACCTAGATGCTTGTATTAAATTACAACATTCAGAAAAAGTACCCAAAAAAAATTGCCCAATGATGAAATAAGCACTTCAAAATACTTGCACCATCAAGATGTCAAAAGAAAACACCATTCGTATCCATTATACATCCATAAAAGCATCCATACCATACCCCATGCAATAAAGATCCAACAATGCAGAGTAACAATACAAACAAAAGCTTGTGTCCTTCTATCGAGTGATTCTTCTATCGATCAGCTTTCTATCTATCATTGTGGTCCATTCTTCCCAATCCAATCAGGCTGAGTAATGATCCAAATGTAAGTCCATCCTTAATCCATACCAATCAAGTCAAGTCAATCTTGTCAAAATTATACAAGTGCCCTCAGTGGTCTTGATCCTTGTCTGGTCATAAACCAACTCGATCAGTTAATCAATCAATTGTCTTATACAGGATGTAACATTGTCAAAATTAGACCAACACATGCGTCTTACATGACATGCTTCATTTCCTGAGACCAGACACTATCCTTCGTGTTTTTTCTAGGGATCCATTGTTCCTTGCCATGACAACACGCCTGCTGTGTTGGTCTAGGGATATATTGTTCCCCGCCATGACAACATTGTCATATATCGTTATCAATATATCGATTAGGTTTACCGCTTGACAAGGGTGATACCTTGTTTGTTCTTGTATCGTTTGTGCATACTTGCTTACTTGCTTGTGTGTGTCATCATTTTATCTTGCATCGCGTATCATTCAGCTCTTTCTTCATCCTTCTTCATGAGATTGTTCATCTCATGCCTTCTGCCTTCTTCTTGTCTAATCTCCCAAGGGGGCATCCTATCATCATTTAACCTGTACCAAGGGCAAATTGGGGCATGTATAATTGTCAGACTATCTATTCTTTGAGGCAATGCCGTAAACTGCATTGCATCAAAGAGGGGCAAAATGTATATGCCTAAAAATGACACGATTCAGTCTAAATAAATATTCTTAATATTTATTCCCTTCTAATTCCTCTATCAATAAATAAATAAATAAATTTATTTGATTCATATTCTTCCAACAATTAAATAAAATCCTTTATTTAATTAAATTCTTCCAAACAATTAAATAATTCTCAATTATTTAATTAAATCAAATCATTCTTCCAAATTTAAATAAATTAAATCAAATTTATTTAAATCTTCTCAGTCTCTAAAAATAAAATACAATCAAATATTTTATTTATTCTTCCAAAATCATGCACAACAATTAAATAAATTTATTTATTTGATTTGCTTTCTTATCTTCTAAATTAAATAATTCCAATTATTTAATTGTTTTCTTCCAAAAATATCTTCTCTAAATTTAAATAAATCAAATATTTATTTAAGTTGTCTTTTTCTTCTAAATTGAGTTATCTCTAAATATAATTCAATCTTTGTGCACATGCAATTAAATATTCCTAATATTTAATAAAGAAAAATATCTTCTTATTCTCATGCAAATCCCTTCTTCTTGTTTTAAATCACTTAACTGATTATTATATTCTTTTAATTGCTTTAACTCATTCTTCTATTCTTAGCAAATCCTCTCATGCAAACGAAAGCCAGACACATGTCTTCTTCTTATTTGTTGCACGTTCCTCAACTGTTCTCAACCATTGATCTTCTCATTCTCTCTATACCATCAATCTTATCTCTCCCAAGTCTATAGGTACAACCTTCTTCTTCCATTTCAATCATCCAAGTTTTAAGTATTGTTACTCTATAGGAATTATAGCATGCCTTTGGCACCAATTCCTTCATTGCTTGTGATCACGCTCGTTTCTACACACTACTACCATCATTGTGAAGCTCATCTTCATGGCAATACTATCATAGCCATTCTTGATTGACATTCTTGAAGCATAGCAAGGAAGTGCACTCTCTGAGGGCCCTATTTCATACATGCAAGATTGATTGTGATAGGCGATCAATGGAAGCTCGAATTGAAGGAGGTTTGCTTTGTTGTTCATTGCTTTATTTTATTGAATCTTCTTTGTTCACCATTTCATAGAAGTTTTGGGTAACTTGATATTGATTATTATTGTTTATTCATTTGAATCCAATTTTCCCTTAACACCTTTAACTTGTGAATATCCTTTGCATACAAGTCTAGCTTTGTTTCTTACCACTTCTCCATTCTCATTCAACTTATTTTTGAAAACCCACTTTGTTCCAATCACATTCTTATCTGCATTCCTGGGGTCAAGTTCCCAAGTCTTGTTCTTTTCAATTTGCATCAATTCTTCTTCCATTACCTTGACACAATGTTCATCTTGCGTAACTGCTTTAGGTTCAACCTTTGAAAGTAAATAGAGATTTACCTGTTCTTCTGCAACTCTTCTTCTTGTCAAAGCTCTTTTGCTTTTGTCACCGATGATTTGGTCCTCTGAGTGATTCTTTTGCAGATAATTGGGGGTTTCAGGAACTCTTTCTGGAGCTTCTTCTTCATCAATCTAAACTCCCTTGTCTTTATCTTCTTCAACTTCCTCTGTATCAATAGGCTTATCTGACTTATATCCATTTGGCTCTGAGATTTTCTAAATATCTTCATCTACTTTCACATTTACACTTTCAACAATCTTTCTAAACCTTTTGTTGTAGCATGGGTAAGCTTTTCTTTTAGTAGAGTACCCAAGGAATATGCCTTCATCACATCTAGCATCAAAATTTCCTAACTCTTCATCTCTTCTGATATAGCATTTGCTTCCAAAAACTTTTAAATACTTGACAATAGGAATTCTTCCATACCACATCTCATAAGGTGTCTTCATTCCATTTGCTTTAACTTGCACTATGTTTTGAATGTAGACAGTAGTGTGAATTGCTTCTTTCCAATATACTTCTAGTAGGTTTGCTTCCTTGATCATTGTTCTAGTAGCTTCCTGAATTGTCCTATTCTTCCTTTCACCTACTCCATTTTGTTGAGGAGTTCAGGGGTAGACAATTGTCTCTACGTTCTTCACAAAAAGCATTGAATTCATTTGAAGTAAACTCACCACCTCTATCATACCTCAAACACTTGATTCTCAAATCCATTTCATTCTCAACCATCACTTTAAATTCCTTGAACTTGTCTAGGGCTTCTAATTTTTCTCTAAGAAAAGTAACCCAAGTCATTCTTGAATAATCATCAATAAGTAGCATGAAATACATGACAACTTGTAGACTTCTTATTCTTGTAGAACCACACAAGTCTGTATGCACCAACTCTAATAGACTGGTAGAGGTTTGTTTTTTTCTCTTGAATCTAGTCTCTGTTTGCTTCCCAAATTGGCATTCTTTGCAAATGGCATTAGCAGGCTTCACAATCTTAGATAGGTCTCTTACAACTTGAACTGTGCTTATTCTCACCAAATTAACAAAGTTAATATGACACATTCTCCTATGCCATAACCATCTTTCATTTGTCTGAGCCAACAAACAACAATTATTAGTACCTTTCAATTGATAAACATTACCATGAGTCTTCTTACCAGCAATAATTATTATTTCAGAGCTTTTCCTTATCTCACATTCATTATCCTTAAACATCAGATTGTACCCTTTGCTACACATCTATCCAACACTTAGAAGATTATGCTTTAAGCCTTTGACATAGAGAACATCATCTGTATTATGCTTTCCATCAAAATTAATTGACCATTTTCCACAAATCTTACCAGGTACATCATCACCAAATCTATCTAGTCCTCCTTCACACTTTTCCAATTTAACAAACTTACTCTTATCTCCTATCATGTGATTTGAACATCAGATGTCAATGATCCATTCATCCTTTTCCTTTCTAGCATGAAATCTAGACATCACTTTCTCTTCTTCCAAACTTCCTTCACATAGCTTGCAAGGTTAGTAGAAATAAGTTCTTTTAGGGTAATAAACAACCATTCACTAGCATTACCATCCTCAAAATCAGATTCGTCATCGGATACACCATAATTTTCTCTAACATAGTAACTTTTCCTCACCATCTTACCTTTACCTTCATTTTTCTTGATCTTCAAAGCTCTAGCAGGCATGAGTTTTCCAGTCCATGAAATAATTTGTGATAGTGCTTCTGGATTAAACTGTGTATGTTTTTGCTTCAACGTTTTAGATCACACTCTGTGATCCATCATCAGGAAGAGGATGATTATGAGTTGGATTGCAAACTTACCCTTTAAAAGGAAGAGTAGGTGGGGTTTGTGTTGGTGAGGTGGGCAAAACAAAAAATTAATTAAAAATTAAAAGCTAACACACAATGAGATGAATGGTATAGACATGCAAAAGTCACAATCTAATGTAAAAAGAATTACCTAATAATTAAAATAAAATTATAAACAGTAATATATCATATAAATGATATATGAAAATACAAAACCTTAGTATATTAAGTAAAGTATAAATGAATAAAAGCTAAATGCAATAACAATGTTGTATAAGATAAATGATAATTAAGTGAAAACGAAAAAATAATAAAATGTATATATCTATATGTCAAATAAATGCTATATAAATACATAGGTATAACATCAAAATTGACAACTAAGTGGAAACAAAAGAATAAAATAAAATAAAACCCACATATGTATCCACAAATCAAATATATGAAACCACATGCATCTAATCATAGACAAAACCTATGTGAAACTATATGCCCACATGAACCCAAAAAAACTAACAAACCTTGCTATCCTATAAATAGATAAATATAAGTGATATCAAAATAATATGTATGTCAATAAAATAACACATAAAAACCTATCAATAGTATATTATATCAATGATAAATAGATGAAATAAAGAAAAAAGAAACATATCCAAAAAAGAAGTATAAATATATGAAAATGATAAATATGTGTTATAAATATGTCAAAAATTGATATGTAAAACCTATTAGTAGTTTAACAAAAATTAAAAATAAAAGATAACTAATAAATATATATATTTATATATGATAAAAAAATACATATCGTTATAGTATCATATAATAAGATATACAAAGAGAACATAAGCATATATAAATACCTACAAGGGTATACACACCAACACAAGCACATCTATAGAAGACCTAAAAAATGTACAAACTCAAACATAGGTAAGAAGTAAAGGTTGAGAATGAAAGGCATGAGATTTGAAAAACAAAGCCTATACTTACATATAAATGATATATTACTATACATTAATAGTATAATGCATAAATGATGTGAAAACAAATGCATGTAAAAACCTACACATGAATATACACAAATAAAAATATCTATAGAAATACACAAGAAAATGCAAATGAAGATACCTATACATAAATATGCAAGAAATAATTAAATATAGATGATATATACATATATTTCATTAATATATGATATACATGATGTATAAATATATATCATAGTATGCCATAAAAATGAAAAATAAATGGGAGAACGAGCAAGACAAGTAAGGCAAATAAATGAAATATCAAAACAATCTAAAGACAAGAAGAGGACTAAAGGTATGAGAAAACAAAAAGACAAGGAGCAAAACAAGAAAGAAAAATAAATGGGTTTGAGAGGAAGTATGACATAGAAATGAAAAAACTAAAACAATCTAAAAGGCAAGACAGAAAAAGGTATGAGAAAAGAAAAGACAAGGGATAAGACAACAAAGATAAATAAAAGTGTGTGTGTGTGTGTGTGTGTGTGTGTGTGTGTGTGTGTGTGTGTGTGTGTGTGTGTGTGTGTGTGTGTGTGTGTGTCAGCTCGTGTGTGTGAGGGGGAAGGAGGAGTGGAAAGCACTAGGAAAGGGGAACATGAAGGGGGAAGGAAAAGAGGGAAAACAAGGAAAGGTAAGAGAGGGAGAGGAAGGGGAATTGGGAAGAAAAATAGGGGTGAAAAAGGAGGAAAAATAAACAATGAGCCGGGCAAGGACTGGGCCTAAGGAATCAAGAAGCAGTAGGGTGTGACTGGATGGAGTTTAGTAATGGTTGCCAGGCTGGGCTGATCTGCCACCCTTCATCACGATTGAGATTGGAGGGTTGACTTCTAATGAAGATGGATTCTTGGAGTTTCCTCTTGAAGAAACAATCTTCCTTCACTAAGACTTGGGTGTGCTCAAGACAAATGTGGTGTTTGGTATGGTACGAGTGCTTAGCTAGAGCAGATTTGGAAACACGATCATGCCTGATGTCTGCACTATGCTCCTTGATCCTGGTGCCAATGGATTGTCTCGTTTCCCCAATGTATGGGGTCCCACAGGAGAAAATGATCTTATAGACCCCATAGTTGATTAGATTACTCCTCAGATTTTTGGTAGAAGGAATAAGATTTCTAAGGGTGGAGATAGGTTTGAAAGTACATAGGAGGCCCTTTTTGTGAAGGATTTTAGATATTTTATTAGATAGGCCTTCTATGTATGGTAGGGTGGCAACCCATGTATCATTAGGGACAACCGGTTTGGGTTTGGGATGGACTTAACTTTTGGCATGATTAAAGGCTCAAGAGATACATTTATTGCGATACCCATTCAGTTTAAACACTTGGGAAAGGTGGGAGAGTTCTTTCTGAATATGCTCACTATCACAGATGCAATAAGCCCGAGTGGCTAGTGTCTTTAGGACCCCAGCCTTTTGAGCAGGATGGTGGTGGGAAGATGCATGGAGGTAAAGGTCGGTGTGGGTAGACTTTCTAAAGACACTGCGAGCAAGGGAGCCATCATTCTTTCTCATGATCAAGACATCCAAGAGAGGAAGTTTGTTGTCATTTTCGAGCTCTTTAGTGAATTGAATACAATTCATGAGATTATTGAGGTGAGAGTGGAAAAGCTCTAAGCTATCAAGGCCATGAGGCCAACATATGTTGGTGACATCAACGTAACGTTTCCACCATCTAGGCTTAAAGGTGAAGGAGTTAAGGGCGAACTCCTCAAAGTGCTCCATGTAAAGGTTGGCAACAATGGGGGATAAGGGAGAGCCCATGGCAACTCTGTCATATTGCTTGTAAACCACATCTTGGAAAGTGAAGAAAATGGAACGAAGGCAAAGCTCAACAAGAGAAGCTATCTCATCGTTAGTTTTGCATCTAACTAGCTCAAAAGAGTCAGCCACAGGGACTTTGGTGAATAGGGACACCACATCGAAACTAACCAAGACCTCATGATCCTCAACATTTTTATCATGTTTAAATTTGACAAAGTGCATAGAGTCTTTAATGAAGGTATCATACTTGCCCACTAAGGGAGAGATTAACTTGGCAAGGAAGGTGGCTAACTTGTAAGTGGGGGAATGTGTGGTGTCAACGATAGGTCTAAGAGGAATGCCCAGTTTGTGGATCTTAGGAGCACTGTAGATATGTGGGGTAAATTCCTTGTTAGGAAGGAGACGCTTCTTAGTAAGGTCATCGAATGAAGAACGGGAAATCACCTATTTAACTTTATTAACGACCTTAGAGACGGGGTTCTTTGGGAGGACCTTATAGCTCCCATTGTTTGACTGCAAACTATCTATTCTTTTCCTCCTCTTTGGCTTTCTTTTCTCCTAATGATGGATCATGTAGTGTGATCTGAAACATTGAGAGAAAAATACTACAACACAGTTTAATCCAGAAGCATCAAGTGACAATATTATGGACTGTGGAAATTTGATGACTATTAATATTAAGGAAGCAGACATGAATGCATCAAGAAGTTGAGAGAGCAAAACAAGAAATTCAAAGAAAGATACAAGGAAGTTAATGAATAGATTAACCAATCAAATGAGATAATCACCAGTTTGAAAATAAAAATTGAGGAAGGAAAAAGAATTGAAGAATGCCCAAATGAAAAACTGAAAGGCAAATCTAAAGAATACTCAAGGCTTGAATAAGAAATAGTGGTCTTAAAGATTGAGCTAGAAAAACCAAAAATTCAAGAAGACAAATTCAAGAAAAGCTCCATACTACTTGATGAAATGATTGCAAATCAATGGGCTCCTAAGGATAAAGAAGGAATTGTTGCAAGTATGGGCCCAACTAGTGTTGTCATTGATGTCAACATACACCTATTGTATTGATGTCAAGGATTGGATGAGTTGTGTGTTGAGGATATTAAGAAAATTAGTCCTATCAGAAATAGAGAAGAACAGTGAAGACCATGATGTAAAGATCTCAGCTAAGATGAAGATCAGAGGATATGCATCAAAGAGTTTGTAGGTATGTGTCTAAAGGTGGTCCAATAAATATTTAAGAGGTCCACATGAAGGTTTGAAGAAGTTATGGCCACATGAGTTAAACTGGTTCTGGTAGAAGTTCAGAGGTGATAGAGTGGCACAAATAGGTCTAGTGAGATCCGAAAATGCAATATCTCGTTCTGCGGATTTGGTGGAGTGTTTAGGAAGTCAATGTGAATTGACAACTTAATTGATTCATTGTCTCGAGGTCCGCAAGCATCTATTTCAATATGACAGTGATGACCGACTGTGTTCTTGAGGTTTTGCATGAAGGAGAGAATGATTTCAGTAAGCAGAAGTAGTGTGGATGTTCTTGGTGATTCAGGCAAGCTTGTGGGGGTCTCTAGATTGTGTCCAGTTTGTGTTGGTGGTCCGCATTGAAGATTGAGCTTGAAATTGAAGAATTACTTCTGGATGATGATGTTCTTCCTAAACTTGGCCGACTGGATGAGTTACACATCTTGCAGAAGATCTTGAAGATGTTCTACGAAGCATGGCATGTTCCTCAAAGAAGATTGAAGTCCCAGATCTGTATGGCTAATAGTGTGGTGATTTGCATGAAGTCTTTTGTAATTAGTCAAGTTGTATTTATGTATTTTCTCTGTAAAGTATGCTAACTTTGATGATTATCACAAAGTTGATGTCTTGTATAAATAAGAGTTGTGAAGTCATTTCAAATGTATCATGGTAAAGATGAGAGTGTGATAGAGAGGAGAAGAGTGAAAGGTAGAGTAGCAGTGTTGGGCTTAAATGGAATTGACTCAAGCATGGTGAAGATGCTATTCTTTAGTTAAAGTATGTAATATTTATCATTCTGTAGACAGTGTCTCCTGTAGGTAGTGGGCCTCTTGTGAGCAGTGTGCTCAAGTAGTGAGCCCTAATTGGCATGTACCATCTTGTCCTTCTTATTCTTTTAACAGAGAATACAATCTTGGGTTAGTCACCCCATGGTTTTTCCCTTAACTGGGTTTTCCATGTTAAAATCTTGGTGTCATATGTGTTAATGTGTTTTTGCTCTTGAATTGTTACATTGTGTTTTCATGATTGATGTATTATTATGCTACTGAACTACAAGAAGGATTTAAGTGGTTAATAAAAGGAAAGTTTTGAGACAATTGATTCACCTCCCCTCTCAATTGTTTGTCTTGAAACTAACAATTGGTATCAAAGCCAAGTTCCTCTAAAAGAGCTTAACCGCTTGAGGAGATCCAGGATGTCTTCCTACAAGAAGGATAGTCTGAGGTTTGATGGAACCAATTACACTCTTTGGAAAAGCTGCATGGAATGCCACCTACAATGTATGGGAATGCAATATTGGATCATGGCTTCAAAGAAGTATGTCCCTCCAAAGAATGATCTAAAAACTGTAGATGAAATCAAAGATGCTGAAGACAATCTTCGGGCTAAAGAAGCTCTACTAAGTGCCTTATTTGATTCAAAGATAACAAATGTTATAGATTTAAAACCTACATATGAGATTTGGGAAAAAATGGAACTTCTACATGAAGGAGACAAATATGTTAAATGTGCCAAGCTACAGAGTCTGAAAGGAAAATTTGAAAACTTGAAGATGAATGAAGATGAGAATATCACTACTTTTATGCCAAAAGTAATGAGCTTGTTTGTGTCATTAGGTGTGCTGGTAGAATCTTGGATGAAGATGAGATTATTGTCAAAGTTCTTAGATCCCTACCTCCTACTTACAAATACAAGGTTGCTGCTATTGAAGAATTCAGATCTTTGATAACTAGGAGGTATTTTTCGCAGCATGTCAAATTATGATATTTTATTTCAGGGTTTAACTGCGTAGTTTTTGAGTCAAACACATGACCCATATTTCATGAGTAGTGGTTCACATGAACACATCTCTCATGTTAATGAATGGTCCACTTAGCACTCATTGCATCTAGGTGATGTTCATAGGGGTGAAGCATCGGGACTTCCCAGGAGGTCACCCATCCCAATACTACTCCAACTCAAGCACGCTTAACCATGGAGTTTTCCCCAAGATTAATTAGTTGGAAAATTAGTTGCATTTGAATTGGCTAAGTTTGGAGATGCCCCCCCAAGACTGAATCTGCATTCAAAGCTAGCACCTATGTAAAAGGCAAACAAAAGTTTGATCCGGGAGAGAACTCCTCAAAGAAACTATCATGGTATGAAAAAGCAAGAAAAGATCTAGAAGAAGATGAAGTAGAAGTTGCTCAACTTGAAGCCCTTATTGCAAAAAGACTACCAAGAGGATCCAGTAAGTATGAAGGAAAATTGCCCTTCAAATGTTTCAACTACAATAAGATTGGTCATTTTGCCTCAAGGTGTCCGGAAATATTTTCAAGGGAAAATCCTAATAGATCAAGATTTCAAAAGAAATGTTACTAGTTCATGAAGATGATGAATCAGAGACAGGAAACAAATTTGGAAGTGACTGGGTGTTTATTGCCATCAAGGAAGAAGATCTAATGCCCTCTGAATTTGTCAATCATAAAATGATAGAAAGAGCTATGGCTGCCCAAGTTGAAGAAAAGGATGATTGGGTCATTGACAGTGGATGCTCCCACCATATGACAGGTGACAAAAATAAGTTTATAGATTTAGAAAGATATGAAGGAGGAGTTGTAAAATTTGGTGATAATTCTACTGGCAGAATCAAAGGTAGAGGAACTATTTCTTTTGATGGAAAGAACAAAACTAGTAATGTACTATATGTTGAAGGTCTAAAGCATAATCTTCTTAGTGTTGGACAGTTGGTGGACAAAGGCTATGATCTCCAATTCAAAAATAGAAAATGTAAGATCTTTGAAAGTTCTGGAACAGAGATTGCATCCAGTACTCAAACAAAGGGTAGCATCTTCCACTTGGTTGGTACTGGAAAAAGTTGTTTATTTGTTCAAATTGATCAAAGTTGGTTGTGGCATAGGAGAATGTGTCATATGAATTTTGATAATATCATCAAGATAAGCAACACTCAGGCTATAAGAGATCTTCCAAGACTAGTGAAACCTACTAATAGTTTGTACAAAGAATGTCAGTTGGGCAAGTAGAGTAGAGTCACATTCAAAAGTAAGGAACAATCCTCTACCATATTGTTGGACTTAGTACATACTGATCTATGTGGATTGGTGAGAATCAGGAGCTTGCAAGGTGATAGATACTTCATGTTATTAATTGATGACCACTCCTAGATGATGTGGGTGACTTTTCTGAAAGAAGAATTTGAGGCTCTTGAGAAATTCAAAATATTCAAAGCTATGGTAGAAAATGAAACCAGATTAAACATAAAATGTCTCAGGTTTGATAGAGGTGAAGAATTCACATCCAGAGAGTTCATAGAATTTTGTGAGAAACATGGGATAAAGAGACAGTTATCTGCTCCAAGGACTCCGCAACAGAATGGAGTAGTGGAGAGAAAGAACCGGACCATGCAGGAAGCATCTAGAACCATGATGATGGAAGAAAATGTTCCTCAGATCTACTAGAGAGAAGATGTAAGCACTGTTGTCTATACTCTTAATCAAGTACAAATCAGAAGCAATACTGGTAAGACCCCTTATGAACTCTGGTTTGGCATCACTCCCACTATGAAGTATTTCAAAGTCTTTGGTAGCAAATGTTACATTAAAAGAGATGAAGACCTTGGAAAATTTGATGCTAGAAGTGATGAAGGAATATTCTTGGGTTATTCTACTCAAAGTAAAGCATATCGGTGTTATAACAAGAGATTGAGAAAGATTATAGAAAGTACAAATGTGAAGGTTGATGAAGGTATTGAAAAACCCTCAAGGTTTTATGAATATGAAGAAGATGATCAGAATGATGTTTTGGTCCAAGAAGTCCAAGCCCCTTCTAAAATTCAGATCTATATTGATCCAGAGAATTAGGAAGAAGAGATAAGTTTCAATGAACCTGTTCAAGAAATAGAAGTGCAAGAAATTCCCAATACTCCCAGGTATGTAAGACTGAATCACTCTAAAGATCAGATCATAGGTGATAAAAGCAAAGGTGTTCAAACAAGAAGAAAGATTGCTCAAGACTAAAAAAATATTGTTTGATTTCAAATATTGAACCAAAAACAGTGAGTGAAGCATGCAATGATGAAAGCTGGACTAAAGCAATGAAGGAAGAGCTAATGCAAATTGAGAAAAATCACACTTGGGATCTTGTTCCTAGATGTAGAAACAAAAATGTGATTGGAACCAAATGGGTCTTCCGGAATAAAATGAGTGAAGATGGTGAAGTGGTCAGAAACAAAGCCAGATTGGTCTGCAAGGGTTATTCTCAAGTAGAAGGAGTTGATTTTGAAGAAACTTTTGCTCTGATGGCAAGAATTGAAGCAGTCTGGTGCAGGTGCACCCCTTCAAAAGGACCAATATACACAAGAGGAAGGAGAAGAAGACTAACTTTGAGTTAACATTTCATGTTATCTATAGCATCTTCAAATGTAACATCCAATGTTAGCATTTCCTGTTTATAATGTAATGTTAGCATTTTCTGTATGAAGTTTCTGATAGCTTGGATTAAGGGAAAGTTAATCAAGGTGTCTTAAGCACTAGAGTTTTGCTGTCCTATACTCTGCAAGTGTCATGTAACTAATTAGGAGTCTTTACCTATAATTTTGAAAAGATAAAAATCCCAGAAACAGAGGAGAATGCCAGTCCCTCGCATTGGGAAAGATAAAAAGGGGAAAACCTTTTGTAGAGTACAGAGGAGTAGTTTCTGGGCTCTGGTCTCTAAATAGTGGAATGTAATTTCTGAAACATGAAGAAAGAATAGAAGTTCTGCAAGTCATTTTCTTTCCAGTTTCTGAATACTGTGTAGATAACCAGTGTAGATACTCTGTAGGAATTCGTCCTGTGTAGATTTTGTATATAGTTTAGTTTTGAGCTTCTGTGGTCGAAGTAATCGAATAAATCCATTCCACTGGCAGATTTTTGGGGAAATCAGTGGAATGGACTTGTAAACTAACCCCCCTCCATTTTTGTTTGTTTGTTTGACTATTAAGTATGGTGGGATAGAATTTACAGAATCCTTTCCTGAGAAGATCGTCCTTAAGTATGTGTATTACTACATTTGTAGAGTGAATATTTTGTGTGTATCCTTCAGTTGTGTCTGTATGAGCATTGTTGAACAATTTAGATGTCAATTCAAGCCTGAAATGTATGTTTTGGAGACATCGGCGTGAGTTTCCAACTGTGCCTCCGACGGAGAAACCATCGGCGTAAGGATTGATATCGGCATGCCGAAATTAGATTCATCTGACAGTGAAAGTCTCACCGATAGTAATCGCGGCCGAAGGCATTGGCGAGAGTCAGGGCATCGGCCAAGAGGAAGTGTGTTGGTCCGATGGTAGCAAGTCACACCGACAATGGTTTGCATTCAAGTCATCGGCGTGAGCTGTAGGGAAGTCTGGCCAAAAGGGGTCGGCGTAGGAGTTTCAGCGGAACATGAGATATCGGCAGAAGGGAGAAAGGTGGCGCCGACGATAGGTGGTCTCGCTGATAGAGTTGAGGTCATCGGTGAGAGAGGGGTGTATCGGCGAAAGAATTCAACGCTGGAGCGACAGTAGGAAGTCTCACCGATCGGGGTGAGATTCGGGAAGTCTTGCCGATGGAAGGCTCATCGGTGAGAGATGTGTTGTCGGGGGATGCGGAAAATGTGATGCCGATGGTCCAAGTCTTGCCGATAGCTATGTGCTAGGCTCATCGGAGTGAAAGAGACGTCGGTGTGAAATTTCTTGAAGTGGCCGATAACCATTGTCAGCCCGATAAGGGCATGTCGGCGAGACATTTTGTATTATCATGCCGATAGGCACATAATCAAAGCCACTCATCGCTGAGAGATATGTATCGGTGAAGGACTCTTTCGTTTGACTGATAGTTATTGTCTTGCCGATAGGCAAGAGTGGGTACACATCGGTGAGACAATTCCAAAGTCTTGCCGATATAGTTTTCTTTTGGCTGTTTTGCGGGCATCCAAGAGGTTTTTGAATTGGTTCACACACTTCAGCTGGGCATTTGCTTTGCATCAGGTGGTATCAGAGCTAGAGGAAGCTCTGGGAAAGGTTAGTGTGAAAATTTCATTTCTGAAGTTATTTGTTCCATCTAGTAGTAGAAAGAGAAAGTAGAATGTTGGAAGGAGAAGCCTCAGACACTCTTCCAGCAAAGATGTCCAATGCTGAATTGACAACCTTGGTGAAGAAGCAAATAGCAGAAAGTAGAGCTGATATAGCTCAGAATCAGGCAATGAAGGAAGAACTAGAGAAGCTGAGGGAAAGAGTGGAGAAAGGGGAAGAAAACTCTAGTGAACGAGAAGATGGGGATGAAGAGGAGATCCCAGAGCAGGAAGAGATAGAGGTTCCTGCAGACTAGAGACCCTTACTCAATGCCCTCAAGTCCATGGAAAGAAGGACCATGGATGTGAAAATAGACCTACCTGTGTTAGTAGGAAAAATGGAACCTGATTCAGTAATGGAGTGGATAGACTGCTTGAATAATTTCTTTGAGACTGAAGAGATACCAGAACACCAATGAGTAAAGATGGCTCAGTCCAAAATGAAAGGAGCTGCACTGACTTGGTGGAATTTCACCCAAGATGACAGGGTGAAAGAGGGAAAGAGCAGAGTTACAACATGGAAGAGAATGATGGTATTGGTGAAAGAAGCCTATGTTCCTTTGGATTACAATATCCAATTACATAAGAGAAAACATAATTTGAAGCAGAAGGAGCTAGATGTCAGTTCATACACAGAAGAATTCATGAAGTTGTGTGTAAAAACAAAGGTAAGGGAAGATGAGGAAGAGAATGTGGCAAGATACCTCAATGGATTGAGACTTAACATCCAGGAAGAGTTAAATCTGCATAATCTAGATACAGTTCAAAAGTGCTATCAATTAGCACTCAAAGTGGAAGAAAAACTAAAGAGAAGGCATGAGCAGAATCATAGAGGTAGGGGAAGACAGCAGAGAGGAGGAAGAAGTCCTTTTAGAGGCAGAGGATTTGGATACCAGAGTCAATCCAACCAAGAGACCAGCAGAGGAGATAACAGTCAGAACCAAGGAGGAAGCTACAATCAAAGGGGAAACTTCAGGGGTAGAAGACCACCTTATAGAGGAAGATCTCAGGGCAGAGGACCTATCAGATGTTACAATTGCAACCAAGAAGGCCATATAGCCAGTAGATGTCCAACAAAGGCAACAAGTTCAATAGGAGAAAAGAGGATCAATCTAATCCAAGAATCTGATTGTCAAAGTGTAGCAAGCTCAAGCACTATTCCAAGTGTGAATGCTCCTAGTAGTTATGGGTATCCTGAGAATGGAGAATCTTTGATGATTAGGAGAGCAATGACCACCATGAAAGTACCTGGAAAAGAACCTCCACAAAGGAAGTCTCTCTTTAGAACTACTTGCAAGGTAGGAGGAAAGGTATGTAAAGTTTTGATTGACTCTGGATCTACTGAGAATTTTGTATCCATTGAGATGGTAGAAAAACTTAAGCTTAGGAGACTGCCACATCCTTGCCCTTATAAAATTTCATGGCTTACCCAAGGACAGCAAACAGTTGTAGAAGAACAGGCTTGGGTAGAATTTCAAATTGGCCCATATAAGGATAAGCTATTGTTTGACATTGCCAAGATGGATGCTTGCCATCTCCTGTTTGGAAGACCATGGCAGTATGATTTAAAAGCATACCATGATGGTGTTAGGAACACCTACTCAATTACCAAGAATGGTCAAGTGATAGAATTGAAACCATTAATGGAGACAGAGGGGGAGACAAAAGGAAAAGAGGTTAAAGTGATGATGGTAGAAGGAAGACAATTCATGAAAGAGATAAGAGAAGAAGGAGCAGATACATATGCTCTAATTCCTTGCCTAATGGTAAACAAGGAACAGCAGAAAGAAGTCAAGGGAGAAAAGAGACAAAAATCCATAGGACCAACTATCCAAGAGCTATTGGACAAGTACCAAGGCATTAGTTCTGATGGGATGCCAAGTTCCTTACCACCTATAAGAGAAATCAGCCATTGTATAGATCTGATCCTAGGATCTACACTTCCCAACAAAGCAGCATATAAGCTCACTCCAGATCAAAATACAGAGGTAGCAAGACAAATTGAAGAGTTGTTGCAGACAGGCCTAATTGGCAAAAGTTTAAGCCCATGTGCGGTACCGGCTGTACTAGCACCAAAGAAGGAAGGCACTTGGAGACTTTGCACTGATTCAAGGGCTATCAACAAAATAACAATCAGGTACAGATTTCCAATCCCTAGAATAGAAGATTTACTTGATTATTTAGGAGGAGCTAAATACTTCACCAAAATAGATTTAAAGAGTGGTTATCATCAGATTAGGATTAGACCTAGTGATGAGTGGAAAACAGCATTCAAGACAAATGAGGGGTTATATGAGTGGAAGGTCATGCCTTTTGGTTTATCCAACGCTCCTAGTACCTTTATGAGATTGATGAATGAGGTCTTGAGAGAGTTCATAGGTAAATTTGTCATAGTGTATCTAGATGACATCCTGATTTTCAGCACTACGAGGGAAGAACACCTCATCCATATAGACTTGGTTCTCAAAAGGTTACATGAAGAGCAGCTAATGATAAATTTAGCAAAATGTCTGTTTCTGCAAGAAGAAATCATTTACTTAGGATTTGTTATCTCACATAACAAACTGAGAATGGATCCAGAAAAGGTAAGTGCCATATTGTCTTGGCCAACACCCAAAACTGTGCATGATGTTAGAAGTTTTCATGGATTAGCAACCTTTTATAGGAAGTTTATAAAGGGATTTAGTCATATCTGTGCACCCATGCTTGACACTATAAAGGGGGGACAGAAGTGCAAGTTTACATGGACAAAGGAGGCAGATAATTCTTTTGAAATGTTGAAGAAGAAGATAGTAGAACAGCCAGTTCTTGCTTTTCCTAATTTCAGCAAGATTTTTCAAGTAGAATGTGATGCAAGTCATATTGCTATTGGAGCAGTACTCAGCCAAGAAGGTAGGCCTATTGCATTCTTCAGTGAAAAATTAAATGATGCCAAGAAGAGATACTCATCCTATGATTTAGAGATGTATGCTCTAGTCCAGTCACTTAAGAAATGGAGACATTATTTGATGCCCAAAGAATTCATAGTGTTCACAGATAATCAGGCTCTTAGTTTCTTAAACAGTCAAGAGAAACTGAACCATAGACACATGAAATGGGTGGAAACTTTGCAAGCTTTCACTTTCACACTCAAGCACAAGAAAGGGGTTAAGAACAAAGTAGCAGATGCTTTGAGCCAGAGAGTTCTGACCATAAATCAGATCCAATTGGAGAGTGTTGGGATTGATTCGTTGAAGACAATGTATGCAGATGATGAAGAGTTTGGAGAGATCTATACGGTATGTACTTCTTTTGGAGACAAATATCATGTTGAGTTTTCTGAATTTCTGATCCAAGATGGATTACTTTTCAAAGGTGGACAACTGTGTATTCCCAGATGTTCTATGAGACTGAATATTATTTAGGAGAAACATTGTGGGGCTCTGTCAGGACATTTTGGTCTTGATAAAACTCTTGATCTTGTCAAAAGGCATTACTACTGGCCTAAGTTACAGTTAGATGTGAGAAAATTTGTGGAAGCATGTGTAATATGTCAGAAAGCCAAAGGAAGATCCACAAATGCAGGTTTGTATCAGCCATTACCCATTCCTTCTAGGCCATGGGAGAGCATAAGCATGGATTTTGTACTAGGTTTGCCTAGGATAAGGAAAGGATATGATAGTGTTTTTGTGGTAGTCGACAGATTCAGTAAAATGGCACATTTCTTGTCATGTAAAACCACTTGTGATGCTTCATATGTAGCTGATTTGTTTTTCAAGGAGATAGTGAGAATACATGGTTTACCATTGAACATAGTATCAGACAGAGATGTGAAGTTTATGGGCCACTTCTGGAGAACTCTTTGGAAAAAGCTGGGAACTAATTTATCTTTCTCATCAGCCTACCATCCTCAAACAGATGGGCAGACTAAAGTTGTTAACCGTTCATTGGGTAACCTACTCAGGTGTTTAACCAGACAGCATGGAGAGAAATGGGATAATATCCTCCCACAAGCAGAATTTTCTTATAATGACACCATCAATAGGAGTACAGGGAAGTCACCTTTTCAGATAGTGTATGGAATTCATCCAAGGGGTATTCTAGAGCTGAGAGATCTACCTGTAGGAGAACCTATTAGTGCAGATGGTGAAGCTTTTGCTTCAACTATTAAAGAAGTACATGATCAGGTCAAGCATCAACTCCAACAAGCTACAACAAAGTACAAAACATATGCTGACTAGAAGAAAAGAGATTTACAGTTTGAAATTGGAGATTTGGTCTGGGTAAATCTGAAAAAGGAAAGGCTCCCCAAAGGTAAGTATACTAAGCTAATGTAGAGGAAGATTGGACCCTGTCAAATTTTAAAGAAGTGTGGACAGAATGCATATGACATCCAACTTCCTCCAGATCTTGGATTGTCACCAATTTTCAATGTCTATGATTTGAATCCATACAAACCAAGTGCAGATGTAGAACAGGCACCATTGCAGGCAGTAGCTGATGACATTCCGAAGCATGATCCACCAAAGTTGCACCACATCTTAGACTCACGAGTGGTCAAGAAGACTAGAAACAAAGAATACTTGGAGTATTTGGTGGCCTGGCAAGGACAACCCGGTTCAGAGGCAGTTTGGATGACTGCTAATCAGATTTCCAATCATGGTGCAGACCTACCAACCCTGATCTCAAAGGGGCTTGAGATCTCTTCTCCCGGGGAGTATGGTGCAGGTGCACCCCTTCAAAAGGACCAATATACACAAGAGGAAGGAGAAGAAGACTAACTTTGAGTTAACATTTCATGTTATCTATAGCATCTTCAAATGTAACATCCAATGTTAGCATTTCCTGTTTATAATGTAATGTTAGCATTTTCTGTATGAAGTTTCTGACAGCTTGGATTAAGGGAAAGTTAATCAAGGTGTCTTAAGCACTAGAGTTTTGCTGTCCTATACTCTGTAGGTGTCATGTAACTAATTAGGAGTCTTTACCTATAATTTTGAAAAGATAAAAATCCCAGAAACAGAGGAGAATGCCAGTCCCTCGCATTGGGAAAGATAAAAAGGGGAAAACCTTTTGTAGAGTACAGAGTAGTTTCTGGGCTCTGGTCTCTGAATAGTGGAATGTAATTTCTGAAACATGAAGAAAGAATAGAAGTTCTGCAAGTCATTTTCTTTCCAGTTTCTGAATACTGTGTAGATAACCAGTGTAGATACTCTGTGTAGGAATTTGTCCTGTGTAGATTTTGTATATAGTTTAGTTTTGAGCTTCTGTGGTCGAAGTAATCGAATAAATCCATTCCACTGGCAGATTTTTGGGGAAATCAGTGGAATGGACTTGTAAACTAACCCCCCTCCATTTTTGTTTGTTTGTTTGACTGTTAAGTATGGTGGGATAGAATTTGCAGAATCCTTTCCTGAGAAGATTGTCCTTAAGTATGTGTATTACTGCATTTGCAGAGTGAATATTTTGTGTGTATCCTTCAGTTGTGTCTGTATGAGCATCGTTGAACAGTTTAGATGTCAATTCAAGCCTGAAATGTATGTTTTGGAGACATCGGCGTGAGTTTCCAACTGTTCCTCCGACGGAGAAACCATCGGCGTAAGGATTGATATCGGCGTGCCGAAATTAGATTCATCCGACGGTGAAAGTCTCATCGATAGTAATCGTGGCCGAAGGCATCGGCGAGAGTCAAGGCATCGGCCAAGAGGAAGTGTGTTGGTCTGATGGTAGCAAGTCACACTGACAACGGTTTGCATTCAAGTCATCGGCGTGAGCTGTAGGGAAGTCTGGCCGAAAGGGGTCGGCGTAGGAGTTTCGGCGGAACATGAGATATCGGCAGAAGGGAGAAAGGTGGCGCCGACGATAGGTGGTCTCACCGATAGAGTTGAGGTCATCGGCGAGAGAGGGGTGTATCAGCGAAAGAATTCAACACTGGAGCGACAGTAGGAAGTCTCACCGATCGGGGTGAGATTCGGGAAGTCTTGCCGATGGAAGGCTCATCGGTGAGAGATGTGTTGTCGGGGGATGCAGAAAATGTGCTGCCGATGGTCCAAGTCTTGCCGATAGCTATGTGCTAGGCTCATCGGAGTGAAAGAGACGTCGGTGTGAAATTTCTTGAAGTGGCCGATAACCATTGTCAGCCCGATAAGGGCATGTCGGCGAGACATTTTGTATTATCATGCCGATAGGCACATAATCGAAGCCACTCATCACTGAGAGATATGTATCGGCGAAGGACTCATTCGTTTGACCGATAGTTATTGTCTTGCCGATAGGCAAGAGTGGGTACACATCGGTGAGACAATTCCAAAGTCTTGCCGATATAGTTTTCTTTTGGCTGTTTTGCGGGCATCCAAGAGGTTTTTGAACTGGTTCACACGCTTCAGCTGGGCATTTTCTTTGCATCACAGTCAGATTATTTCTTGCCTTTGCTGCCTTCAAGGATTTCAAAGTATATCAGATGGATGTCAAGTCTACCTTCCTAAATGGTGACTTGGAAGAAGAAGTATACATTGAGCAACCAGATGGATTTCAATTGTTTGATCATGGTGATATGGTTTGCAAGTTGAAGAAAGAACTATATGGACTCAAACAAGCCCCAAGAGCTTGGTATGAAAGACTGGATAAGCATCTCTTGAAGATTTGTTTCAACAAAGGTACTACTGACAGTAATTTGTACTTCAAAATTGATCATGAAAATATCTTGATTGTTGAAGTATTTGTTGATGATATAATTTTTGGAGGAAGAGATAGTATATGTAAAACTTTTGCAAATCAAATGAAAAGTGAATTTGAGATGTCCATGCTTGGGGAAATGAATTTCTTCTTGGGTCTGCAAATCATTCAAACAAAGAAAGGAATCTTTATTTCACAGACCAAATATGTGAAAGAATTGTTGAAGAAATTTGGGATGGAAGATTCAAAACCAATGAATACTCCCATGGCAACCAGATGTAAATTGAGCAAAGATGATGACTCTCCTAAGGTTGATTAGAAAAAGTACAGGTCAATGATTGGAGGACTATTGTATCTTACTCAAACTAGACCTGACATTATGAATGTTGTTGGTCTTGTTGCTAGATTCCAAGCTGATCCTAGAGAATCTCATGTCATGACAATCAAGAGGATTCTTAGATATCTAAAAGGAATAGTTGAGTATGGTTTATGGTATCCTAGAGATCATGATTTCTCTCTTCATGCATATACAAATGCGGATTGGGCAGGAGATGTGGATGACCGGAAGAGTACCAATGGTGGAGCATTCTTCTTAGGGAAAAGATTGGTTTCTTAGCTAAGCAAGAAACAAGAGGTAATATCTCTGTCCACTATAAAAGCGAAATATATTGCAGTAGCAGGTAGTTGCACTCAAGTATTGTGGATGAAGCAAATGCTAAGAGACATCAGGGTGGAGTATGAGGAACCTATCACAATCTTCTGTGATAATTCAAGTGCAATAAATATATCAAAAAATCCAATGTTGCATTCAAAGACAAAACATATATCCATCAAGTTTCACTTTTTGAGAGAGCAAGTGAACAAGAATGAAGTCAGATTGGAGTTTGTGCCCTCCAAGGATCAGATTGCAGACATTTTTACTAAACCTCTACTTAAGGACTCTTTTGAGTATCTCAGGGAAAAGTTAGGGGTTATTACCCCTCCAGTTCTGAATTAAGGTACACTTATGTGCATCAGTCTGATGGATCTCATAGTCATATCTTGTGGTCTGGATTGATGATGGGAAGCTGCTACTTAGGAGGACTAGTCAATATGATTCTATGTGATGCAAGATATGTGCCCTTTTCCATTGATGTCAAACGGGGAGAGAAGACATGTGAAAAACAAAAAGTGGTTGCTGATCAAAGGGAAATCAGTAAAGGAAGAGAAGCCATGTGAATGGTTGTTGTTGATAGGGGGAGTTATGTCAGTCAGTGAGGAGAAGTACTTGTCTTGATGGTTAAAATAGGTTTTCACATCATATGTTGCCATCAATGACAAAGGGGGAGATTGTTACAAGTATGGGCCCAACCGGTGTTCTCATTGATGTCAACATACTCCTGTTGCATTGATGTCAAGGATTGGATGAGTTGTGTGCAGATGATATTAAGAAAATTAGTCCTATCAGAAACATAAAACAATGAAGATAGTCAAGTAAAGATCCTAGCTAAGATAAAGATCAGAGGATACGCATCAAAGGGTTTGTAGATATGTGTCTAAAGGTGGTCCAATAAAGATTTGAAAGGTCCGCATGAAGATTTGAAGAAGTTATGGCCACATGAGTAAAACTAGTTCTGGTAGAAGTTAAGAGGTGACAGAGTGACACAAATAGGTCTGGTGAGATCCGAAAATGCAATATCTCATTCTGTGGATTTGGTGGAGTGTTTAGGAAGTCAATGTGAATTGACAACTCAATTGATTCATTGTCTGGAGGTCCACAAGCATCTATTTCAATATGACAGTGATGATCGACTGTGTTCTTGAGGTTCCGAATGAAGGAGAGAATGATTTCAGTAAGCAGAAGTAGTGTGGATGTTCTTGGTGATTCAGGAAAGCTTGTGGGGGTCTCTAGATTGTGTCCAGTTCATGATGGTGGTCCGCATTGAAGATTGAGCTTGAAATTGAAGAATTACTTCTGGATGGTGATGTTCTTCCTAAACTTGGCCGACCAAATGAGTTACACATCTTGCGGATGATCTTGAAGATGTTCTGTGAAGCATGGCATGTTCCTCAAAGAAGATTGAAGTCCCATATCTTTGTGGCCGATAGTGTGGTGATTCGCATGAAGTCTTTTGTAATTAGTCAAGTTGTATTTATGTATTTGCTCTATAAAGTATGCTGACTTTGATGAGTATCCCAAAGTTGATGTCTTGTATAAATAAGAGTTATGAAGTCATTTCAAATGTATCATGGTGAAGATGAGAGTGTGATAGAGAGGAGAAGAGCAAAAGGCAGAGCAGAAGTGTTGGGCTTAAATGGAACTGACTCAAGCATGGTGAAGATGCTATTCTTCAGTTCAAGTATGTAATATTTATCATTTTGTAGACAATGTGTCTCTTGTAGGTAGTGGGCCTCTTGTGAGCAGTGAGCCCTAATTGGCATGTGCCATCTTGTTCTTCTTATTCTTTTAATAGAGAATACAATCTTGGGTTAGTCACCCCATGGTTTTTCCCTTAACTGGGTTTTCCACGTTAACATCTTGGTGTCATATGTGTTAATGTGTTTTTGCTCTTGAATTGTTACATTGTGTTTTCATGATTGATTTATTATTATGTTGTTGAATTACAAGAAGGATTTAAGTGGTTAATAAAAGGAAAGTTTTGAGACAACTGATTCACCCCCCCTCTCAGTTTTCTATCTTGAAACTAACAAGAATAGGATTTGAAAAGGGTAAAAGTTCAAAGACAAATTAAACTTCAAACAATACTGAGAAGAAGAACAGTAGCCAAAATAAAACTGCAATCAAGAAGGGTAATAATAGACAAGTCTAGAACCAGAAGAAAAATTTCAAGAGGCCACCTATCAGACAACCTGTTGCATAAAGGTACTCTAGCTACTTCTACTCTTGCAATAAATATGGACATAAGGCTATGGAATGTAGGAGCAGGATGAATCAAAATGTTCAATCATTCTCTAGTTAATGTTTTACATGTCAAAGAATTGGTCATAGAGCTAGTGAATGCAGAAATCAGACGATGAATGGTTACAATAAGGGTATGATGGTTTCATCTTTCAATGGTTACTATTATACATGCAATAGATTTGGGCATAAGGCTAATCAATGTAGATCTAGAATGAATGGAAGTAAGCTTGTTCAAAATGTCAAATGTTATGAATGCAACAAATTAGGTCACATTGCTAAATTTTGTAGAAGTAAGAATGTGAAGGTTGATTTGGTAAAGAAGAGTGATCTGGTGAAGAATGTGGATCCGATAGAGATAAAGAAAGAAATGGACAAGGTCTGAAAAAAGAAAGAAGAAAATAAGATGAAGGATGAAGCTGTGTCAGTCTCTAGTGCAGATGTTTCCTCTGGAAACTAAGTAGAAAGCTTTGGCTTAGGGGGAGCTTTAATAGACAAACTTTAAACCCTTGCTAAAGATATGGTGCTAATGTCTACAACACGTGGATATGAGGTATAAGTTGACATGCTTGACCTAATGGAGAAAACACTAGTGAAAAATATCATGTTGCAGAAGATTGCGGAGCAATTGAAGGTGACTGTGTATCAGAGTTGAAGCTTTGACATCTTTATCAATATGTACATTGAATGCGAATTAGGTTTTGCAAAAGGGGGATTTTAAGCAATCTCTCTTAACAAGAAAATCATTTGCAATCAAACTTTGAAGAGAGAAAGTGAAAGAGAAAGGAGAAAATAATCAAACCATGACCGGAAGTGATTGAAAGGTATTTACAATTTTCTATCTTGCCCTAAAGTTTTTCAGTAGTATTTTGAAGATGTTTACTCCACAAGTTGTAGATGTAGTGGAACAACCTCACCCTAAGTTCAAATGACATCTATTTAAATCTATGTAAACTAATCTGGATGGTGCTTTTTCTAGCATTCCTTATAGTGTTTTACATACAAAAGATGTGAGGATGTACATCCACACAAAAATGGAAGAATATAATCATGTGAACTTATGGAAACTATGGGTAAATGACCTAAATGATGACGACTTTGAGCTGAAACATCAATACAAGGGTTTGATAGAGAAGAAGCTAGATGTATGGAACAACTTTCCCATGTTCTATGAGGATGCTTGGGTTAAATATGTACAAAGTCATATTCATGACAAATTCATGTGGTTGGATCTGCCAAACATGATCAACAAAGAGGTAATTAGGGTTGTAACAGGGCTATGTTCCTCCAAAATAGTTCCAACATTAAATTCTGTGAAAAATGATGTGGTGATGAAGCTCACTGGAGCAAAGTTTGACAAATGAGTTCTTACTATAAATTATATTGAGGATCCTATAGTGAGATATGCATCAATGGAAATTGGATACAATATATTCTTCACAAATAGAGAAAACTTTATGTGTGCCACAGTGATACATACTGCATATCAAATGGTAAAATAAAACAAAGACTTTGACTTGTGTGAATTGCTTAGACAATAGCTAATGGAAAACCTTCAAAAACCCAAAGAATCTTGGTACCCTTTCCAATATGGTTCCCTGATCATATGTCTACTATTTTACTTTCTTAGAGAGATTCCTAGAACAAAGAACATAGTATGGTTAGGAGATATTCATATTATGGTACAAATTAGAGACCATCTAAGAAGGTTGGGCAACTTAGAGACCCAGAATGTTGCA
Source organism: Cunninghamia lanceolata (assembly GCA_027924645.1). Classification (NCBI taxonomy): domain Eukaryota; kingdom Viridiplantae; phylum Streptophyta; class Pinopsida; order Cupressales; family Cupressaceae; genus Cunninghamia; species Cunninghamia lanceolata. The sequence goes on along the minus strand of BSBN01000178.1, from coordinate 9,859,648 downwards.
TTATGGGATTTCTTTAAGAATTTCCAAAAGAAAATGCATGCAAGAGAAAGGATTCCTAAGAAGGTTGTAGAGAAATATAAGAATGATATCATTTTCATGGTGAATAAAGATGAGTGTATAATGGAAGCAGTGGAATCCAAAACAGTCTGAATTCTGGAGATGGGCTATGAAGTTGCTAAAGACATAGTCATTAGACTTGTAGACCTAATGTTGAGCAAGCCAAGAGATACCTCTGCAAAAAGATTTGGAACATATGAAGAAAAATCCACTGAAGTGCATTTGAAGCACAAGGAGAAAGAAATAAAGAAAAGTGCTGAGAAATTGAGGACCAAATTAGAGAATAATGTATCACCAAAGGGCCTTGCGGAGAAATCCAAAGGCATATCTGTTACTCCAAATGAGTCTCCCAGAACAAGAAGGTCTGTCAGGACTTCTATCTCTACTACTATTCCAAAAGCCTTCAAAGATACATCTTTAGCTAAGAAAACACCATCAAGTGCCTCTACACAACAACAACATCCAAAGAAGAGAAGGAAAAAATAAAAGGCTACAAGGGAAGAATACATCAGCCATGATGATGATGAAGAAGAAGAAGAAGAAGAAGGACCTAAATTGGTTCAGAAGAAGAAAAGAGAGCCTCAAATATTTGAAGAGGAAATAGGCACCAAGAAAGCAAGAATTTATACTGTTGATACAGAAAGTGAGGAAGAAGGTGAAAAGGAAAAGGAAGGTTTCCTATTTAAAAGAAGTGAAGAGAAATCTAATAAAGGAGATGAGTCTCCTAAGGGAAAAGGAAAGAAAAAGAAGTTAAAGAAATCAATTCGTCCACCCCTGTAACTTGAAGCTACTGTCAATGCAATAACAAAATATGGAAATCTGAAAGAAGTAGCTTAACTTTATGATGAAAGAGCCTCAAATGATAAATCAATCATTGATACTGCAATAATCAGGGACATGGATGCTTTCAATGTTGCTTTAATAGAGATTATTGATCAGTTACCTGATAGTCTTGCTAGATTATTAAACAAGAGAAGAGATGAATCCATGAACAAGGATTCTAAGATGAGAAGTAAGGCAATTTAGAAGATTTGTCCCTTAATTTCTGCTCAAGAAAAGAATAAGGCTATTCAAAGGTTAGCCAAAGAATTTAGGACAAAGAGAAGATTGAATGTACATTAATGTCTAATGACAGAAAAAATAAAGAGGTTAGAGAAGGAGACACTTAGAATAACTATAGATACCTTGAAGGAAATGAAAATTGATATAATAGAAGAAGGGTCTTCTTCTAAGGAAAGAGAAAAGGATGATGACCATCCTAAGAAAAATGAAGGGATTGGAGCAACAAGTATAGATCGAGTTATTCAAATTAAGCAAAATGTGTCACCTCCTCTAGTAAACACTAATACAACCAATGTTGAGGATTAAGATGTTGGAAATTTATCTCCTATAGAATAGGTTAATCCTCCTCCAGAGAATGTAGAGAGTGTTGAAAATATGAAGGAGATTTTGGAAGAGAAGAAAGATGAACAAAGAGGAGAACAGAGTGAGATAGTATTGAAGGAAAATGAACAAGTAGAAAGCACTGAGGATAATGCCTCTGTTCCTCCAAAGATCAAAGAAGGTGAAGGGACACATGAATAAAGTTGTCCTCTAGAGATCCCAGGCTCACACATGGTCTCTATTTCTGAAAAAGAGAGGAAGAATACAAAAGGTGAATATTTCAGAGTCTCTCCAATAGACTCCATTAGAGAGTTCTTGGCCCAATAGAGACACATTTAGACTATGGCTTCACTACAGCTATTTCAATTACAATCTATGGATGGACAAATTAATTTGTCTAATATCTTTCGTCTCAAGAAATTGCAACTACGAACCATTTTTCAAGCCACTTCCCAAGAGGAGATATTACAATCATAGGTAGAAGGAAATGAGCTTCTAGAAGAAGCAATGAAAGTTTTTAAAAAGATGATGCTAGACACCAAGAGGGATGTCTCTCTAACTCCCATACAACAAATGAAACAACTATTGGAGTCTATTAATAGTCATTCTATTTCTTTAGAAAAGGCAGTTGAGAAGAAAGTGTTGGAAGAGATCAGCAATAAGAGATTAACAGATTTAGCAGAAAAGTGCTCCAAGGCACACAATCAGTTGAGTATTAGTGTAAAGAGTATTCAAAATGCCCTGAGTGATGCAAATGTAATGTATCAATTTTCCTATCATGGCCTATAATGATAAAAGATATAAAAGACAAGATTGATGGCCTTCAAGTGCAAATAGCAAACATCTCTGGAACATATGACCCCTTAACGGATAACAATGGAAATTTAAGGGTTGAAGTTGAAAACACTCATGTAATTATAAAGAAACTTCAGAATCAAAGAGGGTTGATTAAGGATCAGATGAGTCAGTTAAGGGAGATTGTCAATTTTAAGATGTTTGCACTGACAGGGTTGCTGAAGGAAGCTGATAAGGTTGGATAGATGGCAACTGCACCTGTATCAGTTGAAGAAGCAAAAGACTTGCTCTTGCAGATTAATGGGCAGATATAAATTCTCAACTCTGCCAAGACACAATGGGACTCTGTAGTACTACAGCTGAAGAATATATACAAGGATATTCTTCCCACCAAGTAATAAGGTTCATACTTTGATTTCTTGTACATATGTGGATAGATAGAAGAAAATAATTTTGATACTTTGATTTACATATTAAAGTATAAGAGTAAAAAAATAAGGGGGAGTATGTAAATAGAAAAGCAAGATCAGTTTTGAGATAGAGGGGAGGTTTTGATTTGTAGATGTATAGGTAATTCCTTTTCCATTGATGGAAAAGGGGGATAAGTTTTGGCGTATGTTTTCATCAATGACAAAGGGGGAGATTGTTGGCAACATAAGCATGATGATAAAGAGATTGATGTGCTTGACAGTGTGTGGTGTTGTCATTGATGGCAACAAAGTGTAGAGACATATTTGTGTTGGTTTGGAGAATGATATGGAAGAGAACAATAAAGAGTAATGATGCAGTCATGTTGGTCCAGAGAAGACCAATGCACCAATCACTCTGCACATTTGTCTAAGTCCGGGTGTAATGTCTTCAATATTGAGAGAACCGGCTTCTTTGTCTGCATTCCTCTGCTATGAAGAATCATGCCATGTAGTTGTAAGGTATTGTTGGTACATACAAAAGGAGTCTAAATCCAAAGTTTCAGGTCTTGAAGCCTTATGGAGTGAAAGATAGAGTTGACAATGTATCAGACTCTATAATGACAGTGTAATGATAATACCAATGGAATATTGGAGTGCTCCGCATTCTACCGCAGATGAATATTTTGCTATGTAGGTTTTAGGATAAGTTTATGGATGTCAATAGTGTGTTGTCTCCAAGTGGTAAGCATTTTTGTGGTCCACATGTTGAGTTGTGAGAAAACCATCAGTTCATATTATTGTTACTTCACCAGTTGAGCTGACCTAGAGATGTTGAGGTTGTGTGGAGTTAAGTCATGTATGGAACAATGTTATGGGAGTAAATATAGGTTATTTTGACATATCTAAATAAGACACACACTTTGGTTCTCTCCACAAAGCGTATAGGATGAATTTTTGGGCCAATAGGACAAGAAGTCACATAGTAGATCTATCATGCCAACTTGTTTAATGTTTTTCTTGATTATGGTATATAAACAAGGTTGAATTCTTGTGTGGAGTGTGTGTGGTGTGCAAAAGAGTTAAGTGTGTGTGGGTGTGAGTGAAATCTGATGTAGAGAAGGATAAGATAAGTTTTTGGTGAAGATGAAGTGTGTTAAGTCAGTATTCTAAGCTTAAGTGGAACTGTATCTCCAGCATGAGTCATATGCACTACTAGTAGTTCATATTTGGTAGTGAGCCACCCCTTCTTCTATCTCTTTCTATTTAGGATAGTGATTCCTTTAGCAGTGAGCCACCTATAGTGAGCATTCTCTTTTATGGACAGTGAGTCCTTTTTTTAATGAGCCTAATTGTAATCGGTATTGTTATTCATATATATATATGTGTGTGTGTGTGTGTGTGTGTGTGTGTGTGTGTGTGTGTGTTTGTGTGTGTGTGTGTGTGAACTAACCCTCACCATGGTTTTTCCTTTTTTAGGTTTTCCTCGTAAAAAATCTAGTATTCATGTGTTATGTATTGTGATGGTTGATTTCATGCTTTCCTTGTTAGGATTAAGGTACTATCAACCTTGTAAATCCTATGTAATTAATTACTCCTAATATTGCTTGTAAATCACCCATAAGGGATGAAAGGTTTCACTAGCAACGATCTTGTCTCAGCCATATATTTATATCCAGTACATGATGCTCATTCATCCACGATGGGGGATCATAGGGGGTTCCCCCTACAAAGGGTCTAGGGGGATCATCCCCTCGGTGAGGGGTCTGGGGGCCGCACGCCTCATTGGGGGTTCAGGGGTAGTGCCCCCGAAACCTCATTTTATTTATATTTTATCATTGTGAATCTAGATCGTTCATCATTAGGTCATCTGACTGTTGATAATTTGTCAGTTATCTTTCCCTAGAAGGCAACCCCCTTTTATAAGGATATTTGTACTACACTTTTATCATATTTAAGAGTAACATGCAAAGTTGGATTGAAGACTGAAGAAACAGAGGAAGTGCATGTATTGTGATCTCATATTTGAAGATAATGCAACTTGGAGCCTCTTTCCTTTGTGGAGTTTTTCACCTGAAAGAGTTTTCTCCATGTTACATACTGTGTTATGTGTTTAGTTCTTAGTGCATGTTATTTTTGTGTAATGGGTTTTAATTTCTATTACAATCTCCATTGATTCTATATCGTTTAGAGGATAATATGGTTTGAATCAGATTTCCATTATGTAGTTTGCACCTTCATTTCTAACATTCCTTTCTTACTGTAAATTAAATATGCTATGTGGAATGAATGTTTAAATGGTTAACTGGTTTTAGAGCATACATATTCACCCCCCTCTTAGTATTCTAGGTGTTCAACAAACCTGAGCAACCCTAAACCCCTGAACCCTAAATAATTCCCCTAAACCCTAAACTTGAGCAACCCTAAACTCATAAACCCTAAATAATGCCCCTAAACCCTAAACTTGAGCAACTCTCTCTCTCTCTCTCTCTCTCTCTCTCTCTCTCTCTCTCTCTCTCAAAATAGCTAAACCCTAACCCGTAACCCTTAACCCCTAAACCTGAGCAACCCAAAACCTGTATCTCCCTACCTCTCCCTTATCTCCATATATCTCTATTGCCCCTCTACTTCTCAATATATCTCCCTATCTCTTTCCTCTCTCTCCCCTATCATTCCTCTATCTCCCTATCTCTCCCCTCTATCTCTCCCTCACCCTTATCAATGAAGGAAATGAAAACAAGAAAACTAGGACTCTCTCTCTCCCCTATCACCCTATCTCTCTCCTCTCTCCCCTCCATATTCACCCTCTCTCCCTCTTCCTTCCTCTCCCTCTCCCTTATAAACAAATAACATGGAAACAAGAAAACTAGGACATGCAAAGAGGGACGAGGATATAAATTGGGAGGATGAAATTGAAACAAGATAAAACAAAAGTTCATTAGACGGGAAGAATGATGAGAGGAGAGGTGGAAAATAGTAACATACGAAAAAATTGGTGGGATCTAAAGGGAAATTGGAAAGGAAAAGGAAAAATAGGAGGTAGATAGGTTAGAGAGAGAGAGGAGGGAAGTTGATGCAGGAGCATCATTGGTTCAAGAGCAATCTTGCATCAATCAAAAACATTTGCATTTCAGTTTGTTTCTTTCATTTTCCTAGTTCATTTCAGTCAGTTCAGTCAGTAGCAGTTTTTGTATCTTGGTTCACATTCTTTTGTAGTTGCATTATAGACCTTTTAGAGTTGGACATAGTATCTAGACACCTTCATTCACATCATATCCAAATCTCAAATCATTTGGATTAGTTACCGGAAAGTTATCACTATTAGAAGATCAACTATTTTCCTAGAACAAAGCATCCTGATAGTCTCAGACAATCATCTAAAGGAGAAGACTTACGAACCATTTCACGATTTGCAGAGCTAAATGACACATCATTCAATGTTGTTTGGTTCATGGCCAACCTTCCCTAAGATCTGTACACCATTCCATTCATTTGTAGAGGAGTTCTACATGATTAGGTCTGACCTATCCGTGTACACATGTTACATCTCTTTATCAGAGTTTATGACCTTCCTTGGCCGACGCAAAGGAATCTTATGTTCTGGAAATGATATAAATTGATGTAACAAATGCCTAGGAAAGTAGTGAATCATATAGAGATAGTTGTTAGTTTGAATTTCTTGTGAAAGAGGTTCAAAGCCATATCTTGTGCATATTCTGCAATTCTATAATCAGGCCTATGAGCCCTAATTGTAAGCCCGCATGTTGCTAGCCAATTTGTACTTGAATTTTATGATATATTGAATGACTAAATCTACATTTGTTTTATATCTTTGAGTTGTTTTGGTTGTGTTTACCCTAGCTGAATGGCCTACATAGTTCACTTTATGGACCCTCCTAATCGTGACTACACCAAAAGTAGAGAGTGAGAGAGAGGATAGGAGGTAGAGAGGGAAGGGAAGTAGAGAGTGAGAGAGAGAGGAGGCAAGTAGAGGTGAGGAAGAGAGAGGAGGGGAGGGAGAGACGTAGAGGGGAGGGAGAGAGAGAGAATAATAGAGAGAGGGGTAAGGAGGCAGGGAGTGACATATTTTATTTCACCATAATGCTAGTGCATTATAATGTGCCTGCGTTATGTGAATGCCTTGGTAATTTCCAAGCCTGTGGCTTGGATTTGCCTTGGGCTTCCAACCCAAAGGCTTGGACTGTGTTTAGGATGTCCAAAGACATGTTTTTCCAAATTATAACAAAAATCACATAATCTGGAGTGTTCTCCCCATTAGGTTTGCACTTTTTCACTAACAAATCAAAAATATACCACCATAATCTTAAGCTCTTTGTTAGCTCTCTAACCATGTAATTTTTTTCATGTTTTGAGTATTTTAAGGATTTCATCTTTAATTTCTTTTGTTAGTGTATCCATTTTTTGTTAAAAACCAATGTCTAGTATTTTTGACTTTTTTTTAACCGTTCATCAAAATTTTGAATAAATTATTTTTTTAGAAACTAGACTTCGTTCTACACGTAGTAAAAAAAATTCAATTTTCAATTAGTTTTCAAAAATTTTAGGGGGGAGCATTGCTCAATTTTCTATTTTTCATGATGTGTCCACTTTGAAAATTAGTAAAAAATCAATTATTCATGAAAAAATTATCAGAAAAATCAAGGATAAACTACATGGTGTTAGCTAATTTCTCACTGAAGAGATTTTTGAAATACTTAAAAAAAGTTAACATTTTAGGGGGAGCACACCAGATGCTATGTTATGTTTTTTTTTCAAAAAAACAAGACCAATTTGTGTGCTCTCCCTTTTTGAACCCCTTAAGCTTTAACCATTTTTGAAAAAAAATAGTAGTTTAGAAACTAGATTCGGAGCACTTCAACTCTTGTTTTTATTGTATCTTCAAATTTGTTAGGAATTGCATGTAGAAGATATCAATTAAATGCAAACAAAGATTAAACAGAGGAATGAAAAATACACATAAATAATAACAGCGAGAGATAATTTTTAATGTGGTTCACCCAAACTCGGGCTACATCCACCAACAGAGAGTCCAATATTATTATCCACCAAATCAAACCGATTACAACCAACAATCCTTGCAACTCAATACCACTGCAAATGCTACATTAAAATATCAACAGAAAACCCTAACCCTTAGCTATTTTTATCAAGACTTATGTCAGTTATACAATAGGGTTTTTTATGTTGACCAATAGAAAAAATAACTCCTGACACCTTTATAAAATAATAAAAGTCGTTTGAGGTTTCAGGGGCACTACCCCTCGACCCTGCCCTATATCATGATAAGGATCGTGCCACGGGCACTGCCCCTAGACCCCACAAGGGGCATTGCCCCTTGACCTCATCTTGAGGGCACTGCCCCCAAATCCCCATTAAATAATTTGGGGGGAAACTGCACCAATAAAAGTGGGGAAAATTTAACCTCTGAATCTAATTAAGCTCCATATAACAACAAAATTTTGAGTGTAACTATATTCAATTTCTCCTCCAACATTAGTCTTTTATGATTTTAGAAAAAAAAAAAAAAAACTGGCATCTTAAGACCCCCTTTTGGCCCCCCATCTTTGTGCACTTACCCATTTTGTGAAGTATAAATCTAAAGTTTTCACTAAGTTTAAGGAGTTTAAATTCTTAGTAGAAAACCAATAAGGACTTAAGATAAAAAATATTAAGATTTGACAATGGAGGGGAATATTTCTCTAAGGAATTTGATGTGTTATGTAAGCATGCAACATAAAAGCACAAAGTTGTGTCAGACTTTCAGTCAACTTATCAACACACGTGAATTTAAGTATTTCTAACTAAAAACCAATTTTGGTCAAGCATATGATCTTGTTAGATTCATTCTAGCTAAGTTAGATATGTCCACAACTTTTCTAACTAAAATTGTTGGCTAAATACATATGTAGCATCACAATGAGCCCACTTTACCAAAAAAATAAAATTATTTGAAAAACTTGATATTTCAACAACTTCGACTCGTGTAAATAACATTTTTAAAAAAATATAAAACTACCCTTTTTGTAGATCTATAAGTTTAGTTTTCAATTATATATATATATATATATATATATATATATATATATATATAATTTAATTATTATTTATATTTTCCTTTTTTTTTACTAAAAGTAGGTTATTGACACAAAACATTAGGTCAATTAACATGTCAAGGAAAAATAGAAAAACTTATTAAAAAAATTGAAAAAAAATATGATGCACTAGATAAAAGAATTTATATCAAGATGGTATAATTTTTTTTCTATTTTAGATAAATAGTTAATATGAAAGTTGATGTCGAATGGAAACTGTTGGACATAGTCCAGACAACTGGGGGGTGAATCAGTTGTCCCTAACATTTAACCTTTTTTGAACTTTTTAAATCTTCTTTATAACCAGATTAATGATGAAAACATTAGGCATAAATCAACACCTGAGCAGAAATAACATGAACACACAACACCAGAATTTTGATGTGGAAAACCTAGTTAAGGGAAAAACCATGGTGGGGGTTAACCCACAAAAATGCATACCCTGTTAAAAGTACTTAAGAAAATAGAAGGCACATGCCTTCAGGCACACTGCCCAGAGCTCATTGCTCAAGAAGAGGCTCACTACCTATAAGAAATTATGATTTATACAGAGATAATGAACTAAGAAATAACATCTACATTCATGCCTAAATCAGTCCCCTTGAAGGCTCAAAAACTTCTGCTCCTATCTTCAAATTCTTCTTCACTAACTCTTCACTCTATACTTCCTTCGCTCCACTTGTTCTCTGTTCTGCTTTTTTATCCTTTCTTTAGATTTAACTTATTTTGTTCAAGGATGATTTTCCACAACTCTTCAACAAGTATTTATACACTTCATCAACCTTGGAATGATCAACAAGGTCGGCTAAACTTGATGCGAATCATTACACTATCATCCAAACACAACTGAGACTTGAATCTTCCTCTACAACCATGCCATGCTTCATAAAATATTATTAGATCATCTGTAATACGCCAGGAACATCCAGTCTGCCAAGACTAGGAACAACATCAATCTCAAAGAAGAAATCTTCAAACAACAAGCTCAAACTTTAATGTGGACCTCCAACATAGTAGCCACATGATCCAGAGACCTCCACAAGCACATTGAATTCAATAGAAACATCTGCACTCCTCCAACTCATAAGAAGCACTTGCATCTTTATCTGGAACCTTAAGAACACTATCTGTCATGACTCTCAAACTAGAAAGATAGATTGCGGACCTCTAAACCATGAACCACTAGAGTTGAAGATGCACACTGATTTCCTAAACATGCCTTCAGATCCGCAGACCATAATATTTCACTGTGGAGCAATCTGGACCAACTTACTATCACACTATCTCTTCTGAATACTATAAAATTTAGTTCTACTCAGATGGCCATAACTTCTTCAAATCTTCATGCGAACTTCTCAAATCTTAACTGGAACAACCTATGACAATCCTCTCCACAACCATATGGTCCACATGCATTGGTTGTCATTAATTTTTTCAATATCCTCAACAGTCTAGTCTTCTATACAGACAACAAAATAGGATACAGTTGACACCAATGGCAACAAGGATATGTTGACATCAATGACAACACCACTTAGGCACATATTTGCAACAATCTCCCCCTTTGTCATTGATGGCAACATATGATGTGAAAAATTGAATTTAATGATCAAGACAAGAACTTCTCCCCCTTTCCCTTTTCACTTCGGCAATTTCTTTCTTTACTGCTCCCCCTTACATCAGCAACTAGTTTGTCACATGACTTCTCTCCCCCTTTGACATCAATGGCAAAGGGCACATATTTGCTATCTTTTCTCCCTTTTTTCTTCAGAGTAATCCCAAAATTTTGCATACTAACTACTCCCCCTTTGAGTAGTACCTCCTTAACATCAATCGAGATCACAAGATATGAATGTGAATTCCACCGGACTGATGCACTTTAGTGCATCTTAGTTCTGATCAGGAGGGGTAATAACCCCTAACATTTCTCTGAGATACTCAAAAGTATCCTTGGGAAGAGGCTTAGTGAAGATATCCGCAATCTGATCTTTGGAAGACACAAACTCCAACTTGACTTCATTCTCATTAACTTTCTCTCTTAAGAAATAAAACTTGATAGATATATGCTTTGTCTTTGAGTGCAATACCAGATTCTTTGAAATGCTTATAGCACTTGAATTATCACAAAAAATTGTGACTAGCTTCTCAAACACAATTCTAATGTCCTTCAGCATTTGCTTCATCCATAGAACTTGAGAACAATTATTTGCAGCTGCTATATACTCTGCCTCTGCAGTAGATAGAGAAATTGCCTCTTGCTTTTTGCTCATCCAAGAGACCAATCTTCTTCCCAAGAAGAATGCACCACCACTAGTACTTTTTCTACCTTCCACATCTCCTACCCAATCAGCATCTGTATATGCATGAAGAGTGAATTCATTGTCCTTTGGATACCATAGTCCATAATCAATTGTCCCTTTGAGATATCTGAAAATTCTTTTGACTGCCACAATATGGGATTCTTTTGGATCAACTTAAAATCTAGTAACCAGTCCAACTGCATTCATGATGTCAGGTCTGGTCTGAGTCAGATAAAGCAATCCTCCAATCATTGATCTATACCTTTTTCTAATTTGCCTTGGGGAGTCATCATCTTTTCTTAGCTTACATCCAGTTATCATAGGTGTACCTACTGGCTTTGAATCTTCCATTCCAAACTTCTTCAACAATTCTTTCACATATTTGGACTGGGATATGAAGATGCCTTTGTCTAACTGAACAATTTGCAGATCTAGGAAGAAATTCATCTCGCCAAACATTGACATTTCAAAATCACTTTTCATCTAATCAGAAAATGCTTTGCACATACATTCATTTCCACCAAAAATGATATCATCAACAAAGACCTCAACAATTAGAATGTCCTCATGATTAATCTTGAAGTACAGATTACTATCAGTAGTACCTTTGCTAAATCCTAGCTTAAGCAAATGCTTATCCAATCTAGCACACCAGGCTCTTGGAGCTTGCTTGAGTCCATACAAGGCTTTTCTCAATCTACAAACTATATCTCCATGATCAGACAACTAAAATCCTTTCGGTTGTTCACTTTAGACTTCTTCCTCCAAATCTCCATTTAGAAATGCCAATTTGACATCCATCTAATAAACTTTAAAATATTTGAAAGCAGCAAAAGCAAGAAATAATCTGATTGCCTCTATCCTTGCCACCAGAGCAAAAGTTTCTTCAAAATCAATTCCTTCCACTTGAAAATAACCTTTACATGCCAACCTTTCCTTGTTTCTTACAACCTCACCATCTTCATTTAGTTTATTTTGGAAGACCCATTTGGTTCCAATTACATTTTTGTTGTCAAGTCTAGGAACAAGATCCCAAGTGTGATTCTTTTCAATTTGCATCAATTCTTCTTCCATTGCCTTAACCCATTTTTCATCATTGCAAGATTCACTTACTGATTTAGGTTCAATCTTTTAAATTAGACAAATCTCTTCTTGATCTTCAGTAACTCTTCTCCTAGTTTGAACACCTCTATTTTTATCTCCTATGATTTGATCTTCAAGATGATTCATTCTTACATACTTGGGGTTTTGGGAATTGTTTGAACTTCTGTTTCTTGAACTTGTTCCTCATCTTCTGCACTAATCTCTGGAGTTACTGGAGTTACCAGATCAATCTGAATCTGGGTTTGGATTTGAACTTGTCTTCCTTGACTTTGACTTTCATCTTGATCATATAAATCATATCTGTAATACCTGGAATGTCCTTTGCTTTCATCAACTTTAACATTAGCACTTTCAACAATCTTTTTCAACCTTTTGTTGAAGCACCGGTAAGCCTTACTTTGAGTTGAGTATCCCAAAAATATTCCTTCATCACTTCTTGCCTCAAACTTGCCTAAATTCTCATCTCTTTTGATATAGCATTTACTACCAAAAACTCTAAAATATCTCACAATGGGAGGATGACCAAACCATAGTTCATAAGGAGTCTTACCAGAATTTCCTTTGATCTGTACCTAGTTAAGAGTGTAGATAGTAGTACTCACAGCTTCCCTCCAATAAACTTGAGGAACATTTGTTTCCATCATCATTGTCTTGGCAGCTTCTTGAATGGTCTGGTTCTTCCTTTCCACAACTCCATTTTGCTGAGGAGTCCTAGGAGCAGATAACTGTCTTTTTATTCCATGCTTTTCACAAAAAGCATCAAAATCACTGGAAGTGAATTCTCCACCTCTGTCAGATCTTAGACACTTCAATTTCCCACCAATCTCATTTTCAACCATCATCTTGAATGCCTTAAATTTATCAAGAGCTTCTGATTTTTCTTTTAGGAAGGTTACCCACATCATCCGAGAGTAATCATCAATCAACAACATGAAATATTTGTCTCCTTGCACACTCCTAATTCTAGCAGGACCACAGAGATTAGTATGTACCAGTTCCAATCTCCCACTTGAACCTTGTTCCTTACTTTTGAATGAAATTTTATTCTATTTACCCATTTGACATTCTCTACATATGCTATTTGGTTTCACAAGTCTAGGGAGATCTCTTACAACTTGAGTGGAACTTATTTTGACAATGTTATCAAAATTCACATGACACATCCTCCTATGCCATAACCAACTTTGATCTATCTGAGCAATCAAACAACTTTTGCTAGAACTACTTAAATGAAAGATGATACCTCTAGTTTGAGTACTAGATGCAATTTCAGTTCCGGAGCTCTCCAAGATTTTGTATTTCCTATCCTTGAATTAGAGATCATAACCCTTGTTAACCAACTGTCCAACACTGAGAAGATTATGTTTCAGTCCTTCCACATATAGAACATCGTTGGTGTTGTTCTTACCATCAAAAGAGATGGATCCTCTGCCACGAATTCTACCAGCTGAGTTGTCACCAAATTTCACAAATCCTCCTTCATAATTTTCAAAACTTACAAACATACTCTTCTCACCAGTCATATGATGAGAGCATCCACTGTCAATTACCCATTCATCCTTTTCAACAACCTGAGTAGCCAAGGCACTTTCCAGATTTGCATAGCTAGCAGATTCAGTAGACATTGGATCTTCTTCTTTAATAGCAATGAACACCCACTCACTTTCTCCATGATCAGATTCATCATCTATGACTCCTCCAGCTTCTTGGACATAGTAGCAATTCTTCTGATTTTTGTATCTGTTAGGGTTTAGTTTTGAAAACCTCTCCGGACACCTTGAAGAAAAATGACCAATCTTATTACAAGAAAAATATTTGAGTGGCAACTTTAGTTCATACTTACCAGATCCTCTTGGCATCCATTTGGCAATGAGAGCTTCAAGATCTGCAGTCTCATTTTCATCATCTTCAAGATCCTTCCTTGTTTTGATAAATCTATTTGATCTTCCTGAAGAACCTTCACCTGAATCATATCTTTGCTTTCCATACACACTAGCCTTGAATGCAAATTCAGACTTAGGGAGAGAATCACCAAACTCACTCATTTCAAATGCTGAAAGCTTACCAACTAACTGATCCCTTGTGATAGTTGTTACTATCCTAATTTCTTCAATGGCTACAACCTTGTGGATGTAAGCTACAGGTAAGGATCTGAGTACTTTGGCAACGATTTCTGATTCATCCAATACTCCACCTGCATTTCTGATACCGGTCACAAGTTCATTTACTTTCTGCATGTAGGAAGTAATGTTTTCATCTTCACTCATTACCAATTTTTCATATTTACCCTTCAGGATTTGTAGCTTGGCACATTTAACATATTTATCACCTTCATACAAATTTTGTAATTTAATCTAGATTTCATGACCAATTTGTAAATCCAGGACATTTGCCAATTCAGTATCAGATAGGCCACTCAACAATGCTTCTTTGGCTCGAGTGTTGTGTTCAGCATCTCTGATTTCATCTATATTTATAGGTTCATTCTTCAGAATCTTATACGCATTCTTGGTTATTAACCAAAAGACATCACCCATACATTCTAGATGACACTGCATGCATACCTTCTAGAGGGAGTAATTTGTTCCATCAAATCTCAGACTTTTCTTCTTGTAAAACGACATCTTGGATCTCCTCAAGCTGTCAAGCTCCTTTTAGATGTACTTGGCTCTGATACCAATTGTTGGAAATAGTCCAGACAACTAAGAGGGGGGGTGAATCAATTGTCCCTAACATTTAACCTTTTCTAAACTTTTTAAATCTTCTTTATAACCAAATTAATGATGAAAACATTTAAGCATAAATCAACACATGAGAAGAAATAACATGAACACACAACACTAGAATTTTGACGTGGAAAACCCGGTTAAGGGAAAAACCACGATGGGGTTTAACCCACAAAAATGTGTACCCTGTTAAAAGTACTTAAGAAAATAGAAGGCGTATGCCTTTGGGCACACTGCCCAGAGCTCACTGCTCAAGAAGAGGCTCACTGCCTATAACAAATTATGATTTACACAGAGATAATGAACTAAGAAATAGAATCTACATTCATGCCTGAATTAGTCCCCTTGAAGGCTCAAAAACTTCTACTCCTATCTTCAAATTCTTCTTCATTGACTCTTCACTCTATACTTCCTTCACTCCACTTCTACTTTACTCTGCTTTTTGACCCTTTCTTAGGATTTAATTTATTTTGTTCAAGAATGATTTTCCACAACTCTTCAACAAGTATTTATACACTTCATCAACCTTGGAATGTTCAACAAGGGCACCTAAACTTGACGCGGATCATTACACTGTCAGCCAAACACAACTAAGACTTGAATCTTCCTCTGCAACCATACCATGCTTCATAAAATGTTCTTAGATCATCTGTAATATGCCAGGAACATATGGTCGGCCAGGACTAAGAACAACATCAACCTCAAAGAAGAAATCTTCAAACAATAGGCTCAAGCTTCAATGTGGATCTCCAACATAGTAGCCACATGATCTAGAGACCTCTACAAGCACATTGAATTCAATAGAAACATTTGCACTCCTCCA
Organism: Cunninghamia lanceolata; assembly: GCA_027924645.1. Lineage (NCBI taxonomy): Eukaryota > Viridiplantae > Streptophyta > Pinopsida > Cupressales > Cupressaceae > Cunninghamia > Cunninghamia lanceolata. The sequence continues at coordinate 9,843,940 of BSBN01000178.1, read as the reverse complement.
ACTCATCAAAATCACTTGCATCTTTATCTGAAACCTTAAGAACACTAGCTGTCATGGCTGTCAAACTAGAAAGATACCTTGTGGACCTCCAAACCACAAACCACTAGAGTTGAAGATGCACACTGATTTCCCAAACATGCCTTCAGATCTGCAGACTATAATATTTCACTGCGAAGCAATCCAGACCAACTTACTGTCACACTGTCTCTTCTGAATACTACAAAATTTGGTTCTACTCAGATGGCCATAACTTCTTCAAATCTTCATGCGGACTTCTCAAATCTTAACTAGAGCAACCTATGACAATCCTCTCCACAGCCATATGGTCTACATGCATTGGTTGTCATTAATTTTCTCAATGTCCTCAACAGTCTGGTCTTCTATACAGACAACAAAATAGGATACAGTTGACACCAATGGCAACAAGGATATGTTGACATCAATGACAACACCACTTAGGCACATATTTGCAACAGAAACAACTATGTTTTAATACACACACATTTTAATATTTATTTAAAAATATATATTTATCAAAATTGGAAAAAATGTGTGTCCATGCACTAAAGTTTTAAGTTATAAATACACAAAAGAATTGAAGAAAAATAAAATAAAATTTACTATATAAGGATTGGCATCTCATGTAACTTCATTTTTCAGCATTTTATCAACAACTAAATTATAGTGTCAATTTATTAAAAACTATATTCAAATAATTTTTAAGTTTTTCAATAAAATACAAACATAAAATATACTAAAAATAAATATTTTATTAGTTTACATCATTTCAAAATTCAAAACATATATGTCACTTTTTAGTGATTCAAGTTTAAAAGTTGGATCAATGTTGGTCGTTTCCTTTATAAAAGTGTGACACAACATTGTACTTTTATGTTGTTGGCACTAGTACAAGTATCATAAGACAAAATACAACTCCATCTACATCACAACAAAATGGTGTTACAGAAAGGATGAACCGAACAACAATGGAAAGAGCCAGAAGTATGTTAAGTGATGCATAGTTGGATTAATACTTTGGGGAAGAAGTTGTGAGTACTACTTGATACTTGATAAATAGATCTCCTTGTAAGGCTCTTGATTCAATGCCTTATGAAGTGTGGAAAGGTAAGAAACCTTCTGTTTCATATTTAAGGGTTTTTGGTTGAGTCTTTTGTTCATGTGCCTAAGGAAAAGTGATCTAAGTTGGATCCAAAATCACATAAATGTATCTTCATTGGATATAGTGAGAATGTAAAAGGTTATGAGCTTTGGGATCCTCTAACCAGAAAAGTTATATTTTCTAGAGATGTGATTTTCAAGGAAGTTAGAGTTATTTTTGATCATGTACAACCAAAAGTAAAAGAAAAGAAGACAATAGAGTGCATTTTAATTTACAACAAGAAAATGAACATCAGGAAAAACAAATTGATGGATTAGGGGATGGAGAAGGACATGAAGATTCAAGTGAAATTTCAGATGAGGAAGACTCTATTGTTACAAAAGAAGTTAAACATACAAAAGAACATGAAGAAGAATCTCTTACTCCAGCTTTGAGAAGATCCACAAGAAAATGAAATCTAGTTAATAGGTATAGCCCACCAGATTTCCATTGTGTATTTTCTTTATTGAGTATTGATGATGAAACTAGATCCTACAGGGAAGCTATTCATGCAGATAATAGTGAGTCTTGGCAACTAGCCATGTAGGAGGAGATGATGGCTTTAGACTCATGTGACACCTGGGATCTTGTACATTTCCCAAAGGAAAAAATGCCATAGGATGTAAGTGGGTCTTCAAGAAGAAGTTTGGAGCAGATGGTTTATTAAAGAAGTATAAGGCTAGACTAGTAGCCCAAGGGCTACTCCCAGAGAGAGGGAGTTGATTTTAGTGAAATTTTCTCTCCTATTGCTAAATTATCTTCTATTAGATTTCCTTTACCCATTGCCACAACTTATGTTTTTTAAATTGAGAAAATAGATGTTAAGACTACATTTTTGCATGGAGATCTAGAAGAAGAAATTTATATGCAACAACTGATAGGTTTTGAGGTAGAAGGGAAAGAACACTAGGTATGCAATTTAAAAATATCTCTTTATGGTTTAAAATAGTCCCCCAGAATGTGGTACCAAAAGTTTGATTCATTTGTTTTGAAACTGGGCTTTGTTAAAAGTGAAGAGGATCATTGTCTATACATTCGATGTATTGATGGTCATATTCTTATTATTACCTTATATGTGGTTTATATGTTATTTTTAGTAACACCAAGGGTATGATCAGTGAGTTGAAAGCTCAAATTTTAGGTGCATTTAACGTGAAGGATATAGGAGAATCTAACTATATTCTAGGAATGGAGATCAAAATGGATCTAGGTAATAGAAAGATTTGGTTATCACAAATTAAGTATGTGAATACTATTTTGCACAGATTTAGCATGCATGATTATAATCCAGTTAGAATTCCTTTACTAGTCGGTACTAAGATTTCATTAGATATGTGTCCTAAGAAAAAAGATGATTTATAGGATATGACTAATGTACCATATGCTAGTGCTATAGGAAGTTTGATGTATGCAATGAATTGCACTAGATCAAATATTGCCCAAGCATTGTGAGTTTTGAGTAGGTTTATGTCTAACCCTGGTAGATAGCATTGGAATTATTCAAAGAGGGTATTAAGATATTTGCATGGTACTTATGATTACTATTTTCTTTATTCTAGTACTGACAGTGTGGAAAAGACATTGGACATAGAGGGTTTTGTTGATACAAATTTTGCAAGTGAATTGGATAGTTGAAGTACACTAGTGGCTATGTGTTTACTTTGTTTGGAGGAGCTATGAGTTGGATGAGTAAAAGGCAGCCCACCATTGCTCTATCTACCACTAAAGTAGAGTATATGTCTGCTACTCATGTCTCTAAGGAGGTAGTTTGGTTATGGAGATCGTGTACAGACCTATTGGTTTTGATTACAGGATTATTCAGATTGGTTGTGATAGCCATAGTGCAATATGTTTGGCCAAGAATCCCATGTATCGTGCATGGACTAAGCATGTGGATGCTCAATAGAATTTTTTTTGTGAAATTATTTCTAATGATTAGATTGAGTTGAATAAGGTTGACACTCAAGAGAATGCTACAAATTCACTTACTAAACCTATGAGCACAGAAAAACTTACATGGTGCAGGGAGGCCATGGGCCTTGTTCCTAATGCTTAGTTGTTTTATGTTTTCCTATGGATGAATTTACAATGTATGATGTGAAGTGGGAGAATATTAGGATTAAAGTTCTATCAACCTTATAAATCCTATGTAATTAATTACTCTTAATGTTGTTTGTAAATTTCCATAAGGGAAGAAGTATTCACCAAGTAGTGATCTTGTTTCAGTTGCATGTTTGATCCCCCTACTCAACAGATGTAGGTTATCCAAGGGGTTGCAAGGGGGTACCTCCCATGTGGGTTCTAGGGAGGATGGCCCCCTGGTGGGGGCTCCAGGGGCTACATGCCCTAGTGGGGGTCTGGAGGAAATGCCTCTAAAAGCCACATTATATATATTTTCTTATTGTAAATCTGGATCATTCATCATTAGGTCACAAATCTAATGGTAGAGGTTATGTTGTCTTAGATTTCCCTAGAAGGCAACCCCTTTATGAGGATATTGTATTACAAGTGTGTATGAGAAGAGTTGAGGGTATTACAAGTGTTACTAGATTGAAGACTGAAGAGGAGATTGATAGTGTTGTATTGTAAACTCTATTGAAGTTAATACAGACTGGAACATCTCTTCTTGTGTGGAGTTTTTCCCAAAATGATTTCTCTAGATGTAAATACTGTGTTATGTGCTTGATCTTCTATTTTGTTATTTCTTTGTGTTGATTTTATACCATCTCCATTTTGGTTCTACATAGTTAAATATCTATATTACAGTTGTAATCAATTTTCCATTGATAGTTGTTTACCTTCATTTCTAATAGTTCTTGAGTCTATTTTTGCTTCCTCTCTTCCATATTCATGTCCAAAAGTAACTGTTTAATTTCACTAATCTTCCTTAATTTCTTGTTATCTCCCTTGGTCATGGGTGTTTAAGATATGGTATTCCACTAGTCCTTTTTGTATCCCATGGTCGACCTATTTTGAATGGTTACATCTTTTCAGATCCCTCCCCCTTTCTATTTTTCATCCCTTAGGTGCTTTCCTCCCTCTCACAAGGTTTGGACATAAAAGAAACTTCCGCAGATCATAAAAAATTTCTCTTTTATATTCTCTCTTTTCACTATTCTTTTTATTCCACACATTTTCTTCCTTTTATCAATCTTACTTATTCTTCGCTACTCTTACTAGGGTCCCAACAATGGAACCAAATGTTGCCAAGAGAAATAGGGACACAGTTCAAAGATCTGAGCCTAGGTTACTCTTATGTAGTCTTTTTATACACTAGAAGAGACAGTGACAGATTAATAGATTATTGCGGGAATAATTACCATCATTTGGTAAGATTATATTATATACCATACATCACATACATTATAAAACATTCACATATTTCCAATAGCCCTTATATCTCCATTATATATCATATCAATCTCTATTACAAAAGTTAGGTATGAGTCTCTACTCTATCATATATCTTTCTGTACTGCACTTACTTATCTTATGTCCTAATTTGCTATTCTTATACATTGGTTTATAATACGGGTGTGTCCCTTACTAAATAGTCCTAATTATACTAGGCTCAGTCAACCCTATGTTCTGCACTTCATTTATGGTGATTTGTAGTAGCCTCTTCTTCATGCTATGTACCCTACCAATAAAGGTAATAAAATTTGTTCATTGTAAATCTAATTCCCATAATCCCTTTTATATATATATATATTACATTCTTGATCATCAAGAAAAATTTGGGATCAATATACATAACCTTCTATATTATGATCTCTAGTCTGGTAACTATAAATATTTAAGAAAGGAAAATAATTTGGATTCATCTAGACCTACAATATAGACCCTTAAATACATAGGTTTCATATTGGATAATCTACTGCTATGAGTGGATGGGTTCCAAAAAAGTATTCACTCATTCACTCTTAGATCTTTGCACAAAACCCCTTTGTCATGAGAATATAAAATAAATTGTAACTGCTCTTGTATTTCACCTCTATCAAAAGAACAATAAAACCTTGGTATCTTATAGATCTACAAATTTCAATCCAAATAAACTTGTGATAGGGTTTCAAATAGAAAGCAATCCTCTTGGAGAATGGTGGAGAGGATAGTCCACTCTATGATTTTGCTTCCAGAAGTTTCTGCTCTTTGCTTCTCCTCCATTCTGCAAAATAGAGATAAAGAGAAAAAAGTAAGGAAAAAAAATTGCAGATCATGCCTATAGAGAAAACTAAGCAAATGAAAAAGATTTAGGGAAACAATTGGTTTTATTTAGTATTTTAAAGTATATTATATAAAATTGCATTTATTTTATTTTAACTTGCAAATCTTGCCTTAATTTTTAGTTAATAGGTCCCTTAATCTATGGCTATGTTGTTGTGACATGTGTTTTATTTATTGAAGGTAGGTGTTAGCATGGAATTTGCTATTTTTAATTTCTTTTAATTTAGTAATAATGGTAAAATTGGATGTAGGTAAATAAACTAGAGAATTAAATAATAAATTAATAATGAGAGAAAAATTAGAAGTAGATCTCTATTATACATAATGAATTATTAGTTAACTTTCTTGGTGTGGTTATAGGAATATGTGTTAAATAAATAGTTGTGAGAGAAACACACCCAGGATGACCAACTGTAGAAATAAACCTTCACAAGAGAGAAAATATTTCACCGAAGAGAAAATGCATTGAGAATGAGATAATTAATCTATATATGGTACATGTTTTTTAAAGCCATGAAAAATAGGTGACAAGTATGAAACTTCCTGATACAAGAAACACAACTACCCAAAACTATATGCACCTAACTATGCACCTAAATAATAATATTTTCCTAAGTAAAACTTAAGTAAATATGCATTTACTCTAACACCCCCCCTTAAGTGCAACTTAGGGAGAATGAAGATGCAATATGGGTCCCGGCTACACAACCATGTTAGATACCCATTTACAATGCAAAGAAATCTCTCACAACCGTAGAAAAGGAGAAAAACCTTGTGGGAAAAAACCCCTCCCCAAAAGAGAGAAAGAAAAACAAAAAATGATGCATGGTGGATGGAGGACTTAATCACATCCCCCCAAGTACTACATGCATCATGTATATACAATCAATGGCCCCCCATAAGAGGGAAAGAGAGAGAATATATGGCCCCCCCACAATGAAGAAGCTCCAATACTGATGAAGGATGCCTAAAGACAGAAGATGATCCAGTGTCTGCAAGAAACACCTCTTCCCTTAGGGAGAAATAGGTCCACCAGATGAAGAAGGAACTAGTCCATATCCAACTGAGAAGGGGAAGGAAGTCTCCAAAAAGAGCAATCCATCACATGATCATGATCAACCACAACCAAGAAATGCAACAGATCAATAGAAGGCACATCCATGTCAACCTCCAAAAACAATCTGAATGAATCAACTGGCATGCTGCAACTATCATCAAAGAGGAGAGAAATCCCCTCAAGTGAATCTCCCAAATTTGCAAGTTGAGACTCTACAAACAAATCAGAGATGCCTGCTAAGTACTCATCCAACAAAACAAGATCTGAGGGATCAAAGGTAGTCTGCTGGGCTGGAAACTCAGCCTCTGAAGTAATAGGGACAATATCAACATGAGTCTGAAGTACCCCAAAATGTAGATGACCAATATTACTATCAACAATAGCCAAGGGTGTGTGAGGTACATAGTCATCCTCCTTAACAAAGTGAGAGAAGCTATACAGTCTAGACTCATGATCAGCATTGCCAATAGTAATGAGTTTTCCAGAATCAGCTTCTCTGATAAACACAGAATCAGTTGTAAACTCCACAGTCTTAGGGACTTCACCATGTGTTATCTGGTATATAGATAGAATATTTGTGTGCAACTTTGGAATACACAATACATCCCAAAAGTAGCCATCACCAATGTCAACAGTGCCTGTCCCTTGAACATCTAAAAGCTGATTGCTCCCCAACAAAATTTTGGAAGTGTCAGAGGGGTGCAAACCCATGAAAGGATAGGGTGAAGAACTCATGTGGTGAGATGCACCAGAATATAGAAATCATCTGTCACACCAGGAATCAACTGCAGAAGTGACCAGTGCATGTCCCTTACCCCTGTAGTGCTTATCTTCTTTACTGTTTGCAATGTCTGCACTACCAGACTATGTGGGCTTGGTGGATGGAGAAGATGAAGATGCAGAGGCTGTAGAAGGAGTCATAGAAGATGGTAGTGGGATATTGCTTTTCTGAAGAAGGTGGGAGAGATCATCTATCTTCTTTGTGTAACAATGATGCTCATCGTGCCCCTTCTTTTTACAATATACACAACTGAGTTTCTCCTTCTTTGCATTTTCTTCTTTTGCAGTGGTGGAGGTCTCATTTGACTCTATTTTAGGTTGAGGCTTCTTCTTCCCCTTACTTTGTGAACCATGTGCAACCAATGCATGATTTCTAGGGACCCTCTCCAACTGGGCAAGTTTGGATTGCTCCCTTGTTAACCGGTCACAGAAGGTCTCAAAAGAGAGCATCTAGAATGCACTACCTAAGGCATCTATTGTGGAGTAAAAGGTAGAGGAAAATACAACAAAAGGGCCTCTTAACTTAGATATAATCAAAAAAATGGACTCCTTATTAGTTTTGCCCTTTCCACATCCTGCTAGTTGTGACCTCATTGATTTGAATTTCACTGGGAAGTCATCAATAGTAGGAAATGCTTTGAGGATAAGAGAGTTTAACTCAGCCTCCAATTGTAATGCATGGATCTCGCTAACCTTACCAAATAGGTTTTCTAACTTATCCCAGATTTCTTTGGGTGTACCCAAATCATCAATATGGAAAAGAAGACTATCTAAAACATTTAACTTCATCAACCCCATAGCTTGGTCACATTTATTTTGATGGGCAAATATTTCATATTCTTTGGTAAGAGTGGGTTGGGTAGCATTTAGAGTGGACCACAAACCCTGGGACTGAAGCAATCTACACATTTTCATTTTCTAGGTGTGGTAATTATGGGGAGTTAACAATTCAATGGTTTTAGGAGTATCCATGACAAAGAAAGCACTAAAAGGCAAAATTAAACCAACTGATAAAAATACCCAATAAAGCAGCCTCTACAATTTAATTTTCACCAATTCTCCAACCAAATAGCTAATTTTTAGAAAAAAAATTGAGAAAAATATATGCACCTTGTTTTCTCCAAAGTCTCGAGCACCAAACGGCCAACAACAAGCCACCAAGTAATTTTCCAAGTCATGAACACAAAGGCACCATAGGTCTTTTGCGAGCTACAGAGAAACCAAATCAATGTGAGACATGCTCACAACTGTAATGTGGGTAGTCAGGCCATATAAATAGCCAAAAAGACACCATGCTAGCAATGTGGGACTAAGTTCTAGTCCAAAACAACACCCAAATAGCCTGACGGGCCCACCACTGTTCTCTCAGTACACAAGATACAAACCCTAATGAGAAAATGTTTGATGGCAACTTTAGAAAGACTAATGTCAGCTGAAGTGACCTCTATGGATGTGCAGTTCAAACTCTTGGAATGAAGCTGCACATTTCACGCTTGGGAAGCATTGAATAGAGAACAATATATATTTGCTCCAAGCTTGCTGAAGGAATCTATATGGATATGCACTCCAAGCTATATAAAACTGCAGGACTGTGTAAGGTTTTCTGCCCATTCCAAACAATGGAAATGCATGAATCTACACCTTTCAAAAATGAGGATGTGTAGGTCACTGGGGAGAGGGGATGGTATATAGCACTCCAAGTTCTCTAAAATTAATCTGCACCTTCTTTACATGTTGCGTAGAAATCTCACGCCACAGCTCTCTGGAATGAGCACGGGGGAAAGTCAAAGATGGGCCTCAAAATGCCTCTACAAATAGGAAAGTTCACCCTCTCAGAACTAAAAGTGGCACCTTCTACTGAGAGAAAATCACGCCAGCACAACAGTGAAAATCGTTCCCAGCAACAATAGAAAAATGTAGAATAATCAAAAGGAAAATTTGAAAAATTAAAAATTTTCAATTGCCGAATGATCTCCAATTGATCTCAAAGTCTCCAATGAAAGCTCTCAAGAAGAATTCGTAGATTGAGTAGCTCTAATACCATGTGAGAACAACACACCTAGGATGACCAACTACAGAAATAAATGTTCACAAGAGAGAAAATATTTCACCAAAGAGAAAATGCATTGAGAATGAGATAATTAATCTACATATGGTACAGGCTTTTTAAAGCCATGAAAAATAGGTGATAGGTATGAAACTTCCTGATATGAGAAACACAACTACCCAAAACTATATGCACCTAAATAATAATATTTGCCTAAGTAATTTACTTAAGTAAATATGCATTTACTGTAACAATAGCTAATCTATTTGAATTAAGTTTATTGTTTTTAATTATTATATTGACAACCACTTAGGTATTGATTTTAATTAATTTATTGATTGCCTCATATGAATTTAAACATGGGAAATTTTGTTATGCTATATAACATTAGTTGTCAAACTACGTTAAGTAGCGATTGAAACAATTTGATGTATGGTTGAATTTCATTATTTAATTGAAAAATGTTTATTTGGTCTTGAGTTACAATTGTCCATCACTTTTAGGTGACAAAATTGTCTACCTCTATCTAGGGAGCCTAAGGGAAAAATTACTCATGCAAATTTACCCCTTCATGACGTCACACCTAATGGTATTGAAACCTCATTAGGTAGTAGACAATATTATACCAAGGTGTTGTGATGAGGTTCCACCATCCATATTTGTGTCTTTTCCCTTCGCCTTGTGTGGCATGCCCTTATTTGTTGCATGCACAAAGATGACGATTGTGTATCACTCACTACTAAAAGTAGAAATAATCATAGTTTTAATGTTGTTCTTTCATAAAAAAGTTAGTTTCTTTGTGTTTATGTCCATTTATACATGTGGGCACGAAAATACCCTTACTCTATAATGGCTTCCTTGCAAATCACCTATGTTTTGGAGTGGAATGCATACTACATTTTCTCTAAGATGTTTTATAAGTGAATAGATGGACAAATAGATTAAATATAACTGTATTCTATGTTTTAGGGTTTGTGGTGACTAAAAATGTAGTAAGGATTTTAACACGAATACAAGTGAGGATATTTTTGTCAAATTTGAAGATGACATCACTAGCACCATGGGTGGGATGTTATAGTCCAAGGGTGAACATTGATGCCCTACAAAAGCACTAGTGACCTTGCATGATATAGTTCTTAATTTCTTGAAAGTGGTTGGGGATGATTTCCTAAGGCTCAAGGTGCTTTCTTTATCCTTTTGTGATCATTTGAATGGCCAAATATAGGTGAAAGTGATCTTAAAACATGCCAAGAAAATGGACACTAAAGTGGATGCATAAACATAAAGTGGGGATTGTAGAGTATGCAATTTCTTACCTTACAAAGACATGTATTTACCATAAAGAACGCAAATATGGGAGAAAAATCATGCAATAATGAGGAAAAAACTCACTTTTTCACTATATTTAACTCAAGGGAATATAATCTTAGGCCTCTTGGACACACAATTGGCCTCAAATTAGATTTTTTTAGTCCCTAAGGTTATTACATTCACCTCTGTTTTACACACTTCTAGTTGTACACTATGCATATGGCAATCAATTAAACCTATAAGCTCTATTAGAATCTAATACAATTCAACTCAAGTTCTTCTAAAGAATTTACACATGTCTAATAAACTTGTGCAGTCTCATCAATGATCCCAAAATTCATCAAAATTATTTGGAAGACTAATTTGGAGCATTCTTAGGAACTACTAGCCATTTCAAGTGACAAAACCTCTACTTTTATATGAAACCACCCCAATGATTATAAAATTGTACTAGTGATTATGAAACTACCCTAGTGATTATGAAACCACCTTAGCGATTATGAGACTGCCACTTCTCTGAACTAGTTATTTTATAAAAGGTTGATAAAGCCATCATCTTTCTTCAAATTAATAACTTATGATTCCAACACCCTACTTCATGTGTCTTATAAGTTTTATTCTACTTCTCTAATGAATTCAATTGATCATTTTATTAATCAACTCCTTGACATGAAATGATTTTGGTCCCTAATATTTACGAAGATTCAAATCAAGAGAGATGATCCTCTCAATAGATGGCCTAAATTTCACCCCAATTTGCACCATTGTAACCATGATCCAAAAAACCCCTATATTTATTTCTTTAAACATGTTTGAAGATAAAATCATCTAAACATTATTTTTCTTCCACTCAAGAAGAATGCCTGATTGCTTTCGCATAACATTATCCTTGCATGAAGATTTATGATCTTAGGCTACTCCTTTTCCTTGTAAGTAGTTGAACATGAATCATCGTCCACCTTTCATAAGTATTACAGGGTGAGTGCAAGATCATGATGGGCCAAATAGTGGCAATAGAGAAAAAACTTCTTGGATGAAAAAGTGCCAACATTTAGACTAATATTTAGACTTGGATGGAATGGATGTTAATATTTCTAGCTCTAATATGGATTCCCTCCAAAAATGCATTAGGATTGCCTCATATTTAGGCAAGTGGGAGTCCCAAAACATGCCAAAGAAACTTGCAAAACCACCCATTTAGTGTTATCCTGATAATTTCTACAATTTCATCCTTGAAGTTGATAGACTTTTTTGTTACTAAATTTAATCAAATGAAAAGGGTTTATAGAGGAAGCTATTGAGATTCTAAAAATATAATATATGCCTCATAATAATTTTAATAGGTAATTATTATTCATTTTCTACATACACTATGTTTTATTTCCTGATTAGATATACATATTGAAAAACATCCATAACTTTCAACATATTAATCCTTTTTTAAATCCAAAAGATGTGTCACATTCTAGGACTTATTGGGTATACATTAAAATTTAAAAATTTTGAGTTTCATATATTTTTGACCAAGTTAGATTAGCTAGAAAATTAATTTTTAATATTTTAAAAAAGTCACAGTAAAAAATTCATAAATAATTATTTATTTACTTAAAAATTTCAAAAAAAATATGCGTCACATCTGCTCATGTGTCCTTTACTTAAATCCAAATCATGGAGGAAAAATATTATATTTTTCTCATACTTAGATTGGCCGGAATAACACCTACTTTTTACGTTTTTCTAAAAAATTTAGTAGTGCTTCATTGAAAAACCCAATTTTCACCAAACTATTTTTGAAATTTCAAAAAAAAAGTAGTAGCCCATAAACTAAATTCAATTTATTACAAATTTTATTACTACCTTATTTCTAGATTATGTAGATAACTCATTCAATTTTTGACATGAAGTTACTTAAGTATGTTTTTCACATTTTCATTGCCACTTAGGGGCAGTGTTTGGCCCATCATGATCCTTCACACACCCTACACTTGTTTCCCCTTTGGTAGTGGTGGTACCTATAAGGGTTTAGGGTTTTAGGTTCGTGAAATTGCAAGTTTTGCCTTTGAAATTTTTTGAACCTAAGTTCTTAAGGTCATGCACTTTATTTTCTAAATCTCTGTTGACCGCCTATGATAGGTTCCCGATCCCTTAAGTTACAACTTGAAATATTTATATTTGTTAAGTGACTGGCTCCATGTCTTAGTCTTACCCCTTGTGGCCCGTGAAAAATTAAACCCACGTTCTAAGTCTTCGTATATGTTATAAGGTTTAAATATAAGTGTATTTCATAGCATCACAACACATCATAGGTGGCATCATCATCCCACTACGCAGCCGCGACAAAGTGACACCTATCAAAGGATCTAGGCTTATAGCCCCTTTATTGTTGAATCTTACATTGAGAAACTGTACGTTGCCAAGTGTCAATCTAAAAGTGAACTGAAGGAAAGCTCTGATCTAACAGTTGCACATCATCACAAAGGTATCTTGCCAGGAAGGAATCTTCACCATGTGGTCACAAGATGGCGACACGTGGCCTCATCTTATCAAAGAAGTAAATGGCAAATGAAAGATGGATGTGTGGAGGCTTTATCACACCCACACAGGGTAGGTAAGTGGTAGCCCACCTCCGACTGCAACACCGTGAAATGATGCCATGTGTTCAGACCAGACAAAAAGTGATGTTGTTAGCAAAGGAAGTACATCTGATTTGGCTCATCCTTATTAGTCGAGGACTTTTCAACTATGATGGCCCAAATTTTCAAATCTAGTGGGTAAATGACAACTATAGATCTCATAGGAATAAACTTAGATCAACAACGTAGATTTAAATTTTCATGATGAACGTTGAAGGTGCCCTATGACATGAATGAAAGATTAAGGTCAAGGCTACCTCCATTAATGCCTCAGAACCTATGCTATGAAGCTTGAAAAGGAGAAAAATTAGGGCTTTTGCATCATTTCTTCAAGGACAAATAAAGTTCAGATGTGAAATGGATTCTCAAGCAAGCAAAGAACGAATTTCAAACTTCTACAAGCATAAACCAGTAAGTTCATTTTGTCTAAACTATGCCTGGCATATTTTAAGTTGACTGCTTGATTGAGAAGGTAGATAATTGTCAGTATAAGAAGCCCTAGTTTATTACAATCAGTTTGAAAATAAGTTAAGCCAGTCAATCTCTGACCTCTAAACACAGCTTAGATGAGGACCTTATGATCCCATGCTCTGCTAGGAAAACCTTGAATTGGCATGGTCCCGACGGACCAGATGATAAATTCCTTGAGTTTTGCTATAACTGTAGAGATGCCCGATTGTCGGTTCCAGGTTGGGTCTTGTTTGAGCACTGGAACCAAAGAATGGATTATAAAGCCCCAGTCTTCCATGCTTGGCACTTTGATTTGACCAAGCTTATCTGCCCTAATGTATTCCCTAATCTAGACCTAGTAAGAGTGATAGCGTAGATATACAATCCTTAGAAGAGAACAATATTGGTAGGAAATGGCACAAAGATTATCAAGTTCACAAAGGGATACATTGCCACTATGTTTAACTTGAACCTTACGGCTAATAATCCATTTGACCTAAATGCATTGAAGAAGAAGTAACAAACTATTAAGCATGCCTATAGAGATTTCAACCTGGCCAAGCACAGGCTGAGAGGAGTTGATGGTAAATTGGTGAAAATCTCAGATAGTAAAGAACCCTTCCAATGCAATCCGCTCATGCACTATTTTGTCAGAACATATCATAGCTTGTGCCAGGTGCTAGGTAGGGATGCCTCAAATAGGATGCCCATCTCTCTGATGATGATGGCAGTGGATATTCAAAGCCAAGAGACTAGGGAGCCATATGACTATGCTTCCTACATTGCAGATAAAATGCATAAGAAGATGACAACAATCAAGAGCAAGTTATTTACTATGAATGCCCATGTTGAATTCACATGGTATTCCATGTTGTGCCATATTCTTTTGTTTTCTTTGTCAGGAATGTGGCACCCAAATCTACATGTCAAAATGGCAGATGCACAAGGAAATATGTTGCCAGTGCATATGTAGACATGCATGGTAGACATGCATTGTGTTGATGCTGATTATGTAATTTTTGAAGAATATTTTGTGAGGAGAGTTCTAGGTTTCTTGGAACTAGAAGGTGAAAGGTTACATCCAGATGTACTAGATTTTTTAAGGCCTTTGGACAGAACTCCTCACTTGGGGATTGATCATAATTGGGGTGATTGGTTTTACCATGAGCACACTACTTGCATTAGGATATATGGGTGTGAGGCCCCTCCCCACATTCTTCCTAAGTATGTACCTAAGAGAACTGCATTTTTGGAGATCAATAGGCAGTTGAATGAATCAAACAAGGAGCATCTGAGGAAGCACAAGAAAGGCTCATTTTTTCCTACCTCCCTCAGATTTAGTGACTTTTTGATAGCTAATAAAAATGGCTTGGATCAGATTTATTTAGTGTTGCAATGCTATGGGATGTATTTGGAGCAGTCAAGGATATTTGACCCTGAGGGTTTCATTGACAGGGTTAGGGTTAGCAAACAAAGACTAGGGTACATTCACCAGGTCAATTTTGATGAAGATATTGTCAAAAACTATTTCACAATGAATGATGTCCACACTTTGAGAATCAAGTGGGACACAATAATGGCAAGAGAAAGAATGAGGAAGAATATGAATGTTGCATATCAGGGTGCCTTTGTAGAGGTGCAGGACCCCATACAAAGAATTCAGAAAATGTTGGACAATGCAAAGCAACTAATTGCTAGTGCTCCTATAGGAGAAGAAAGGCCCTCCTATCAGCCTGGAAGCTCAAGGGGAGGATATGTAGTGAAGAGAGAGTCAATTGACCCTTCCCTTACCAAGAAGCCAAAAATAATTGATTTAGAGGCCGAGGAGGGAATTGAAGTAGTGGATTTAGAAGAACAGGTGCAAGAAGCTACCCATTAGGTGAATTCACCTAACAGAACAAGGCCCTTCTCCTCCCTTGAAAATAAGGCAATGAGGACAATGACAAGCCAGACTGTAGATATTGAAGATGTTAGAGTAATGGCTTGCAATAAATTCTTAGAAGATGATGAATTCATAAACACTCCTGAATTTAGGAGTTGTGTTAAAAGTAAGGAGTGAGGAATTCCAGAAAAGGATTGAGGATGCCAAGAGTGGAGCTAATCCCTCTGAGTATGAGGCCATCACCCAAAATGTGTTAAAAGAAGTCAATCAGGCCATTGGCACAATGACTCCGGAGGAGGGGAGGGAACTAGTTGCTAAAAGTAATATATTTCTCCTCCCTCATTGGACTTTGTCAGATGTAATTGCATTTGACACAATAACTAAAGAAGATTCTAATGTGATAGATGAACAAGTGGAGAAGGCTCTCTCTGGTGTAGCCTTTAATCCTAGGTTTGAGACATTAGAAATATGGGCTCTAGCCCCAAATAATAACAAGCCTAGGATTGGATTGGGGGAGCTAATAGGAGATGTAATAATAAAGAGGGTATCTAACACCCTTGCCCCCCCAGGCTACAAGTTTAAATGTACAAACTGGACAATTTGTTGAGGCAGTCACTAACAAGCTGCATAAAGAACATAATGAGTTGCTACTAAAATATGCATAGGAAATTACAAATCTTAATAAATGCAAGGAGCATCTATCATTAGGGGTTGGTACTTACACTCCTCCACCTATGATCCCAATAGCAGAGTCATTTCTAGCTGACACAGAGCCCTTGTTAGCTGAGATCAAAGAACTGAAGGAGGAGGTGAAGAGATTAAAAGAGGAGAAAAAGAATTCATTCAAAGAGATGGTCACAAATTTGATCAATCATAGGGTGACCAAGGTTGTGGAGAGGATGGATGAGACATGGAAGTCTCACTCTAATTTAAAAGCCACATTGGATAAACATGAACATGATAAAGAAAGTATCAAGACAATGCAGAAATCATGGCTACCAAGGACTGGTGAATTAAGGGACTTAATTAGGTGTGCACGATATGATGCACAAGTGCCACCAAAGATGAAGCTAACCCTTGAAATGTTGGATATTCTTGAGGGGGTTATAGCTTTCCAATTAAAGTTAGACAAGGTACTAGGTGAGAAGAAGCACTTTATGGAGAAAATAGATAAGAAAATAATGCCTAACATACTGGAGGCCGATGGGCAAGTCAAGAGCCTTGACAAGTGGAAAGATAATTTCAATGACATTGTCAGCTAGCTCATATCTGCTTGTTGCACTGATGGGGACCCAAGGCTAATGATTTTGAATTCAACTTTGGATAAACTGTATGTATTGGCAATAAATTTTGAGTTGTTCTATAAGGAAGTGAAGATTTTGATGCATGCACGGTACACAGGACATAATGAAAAGATTTTAAATTTGATCTCTTTCTAATGGCCATCAGAGAAGTCATACGCTAAATGGGCAGAGAGATATGGATAGGTGTACCTGAAGTGAATGAGCAACTACCTCTCCCTTACATTCATGTAGTTGGGATCCTCAAGTCATTTGGGTCCCATGTGACATATTATTATTATTATTATTTTATCTTTCTCTGCGCTTAATGTAATAAATGCCTTTATGCTCTTGAGAAACACTTTGTATTGTAATCTAACCTAATCAACAAATGTAATGAATGTTGGTGCCAAGCTCTGTGTATATAAAGAGTTGGTCACCTCACTTTGTAAGGTTGTTGGAAGTTTTGGGACATTAAGGAGTAAAGATAATACAAAATTTTGGCCAGTTGTTTTCCCTATGATCATGTGAGTTCCATTTTAATGTATATATTTTCATAAGTCATTTATTAGTTTTAGATTAATTTATATGAGTAATGCAATGTGCACATGTTTCTATTAACTCTCTCCATTTGTTATCTACATCTTTCTTTAGAATGAAGTAACTAAGGGTTTTCTCAGTTCTGGGGTGCATGTCTGTTACATTGCATATTTGATTTTTGCTTCTATTTAAGGAACATAATTAAAATGCTTTGAATCAAATGTTGGGAAATATGTGTGATAACAGGGATATTTCTAAGAAGAGTTAGTAGGAATACCTAATCTTGGGAGTTCTCTATAAGGCAAGAACTAAATAACCCTCTAAAACTTGTACGTTTGTTTGGTTTATGGAAATTTATATGTTTTAAGTTGGACTCCATGCCCTTGGATAGGCATCAATCAAAGGCCTGCATTAAATTTATGAATCAAACCTTAATTTGACAACACCACACACATAAAATTTTAAATCAACTCAAAACCTAAAGGTATAGGACAATAAGAGTAGGATTTAGATTTCAAATCCTCTAATTCACAACTGAAATAGGATCCAAAGCTAGGCCCTTTGCATCTATCTCACAGTTTTGGTCTGCAATAGAGAGGATTTATCTTCTTTTGTGTCAATACCAGGTTACAGTTAGGATTTACCACATGGATATTGAGTAGGGATACCCACCTAGGTCTTGCAGAGCCTGAAGTGTAGAGGAGACATTAGAGTCTGTCTCCTATTCATTAGCCACTAGCCTAAGGTCCTTGTTGATATAAGATGGCTACTTTTTAGGGGAACTCAGACTACTGGCTAGGAACACCAACAGGTAGTACATTATTTTATTTTCACACATGTAGGGGTTTCCCAACATAAATCCATATACATCCATAGGTACAACATATAGAACCACACCATCAACAAATCTACTAGTTAGTAAACCTCAATCTACATTATTTATTAATAGACAAATCAACACAACTTTTTATCCAACCCAAATAATAAGGCTTGGGGTGTTGAGAAATTCCAATACCAAATATTCCAACCAAATCCTATAAAATAAGGTTGGCTTGGGAGTGAGAATAAAAAATTGCATCACTTTAACATTTTTTACTTGAATATTAGTGTTAAAAAACTTTAATGCTCATTTTCCTCTAGTTCCAAAAGATTAAAATTGGCCCTCTCTATAGCACTTTCATGACAATTTAGAATCAACTTCTGAACTACAATCAATTTCTTTTCCCTTATCAATAGTACTTGTAGTAATTTTCTTACCCTTTTTACCTTTTCAAAAAAGACATAATTTGTCTAGATGTAGCTTCTAGAAGTTTTCATGTGCATGACCATTCACATCACAATGGTCACAATTCTTTGCAATATTTTCTTTAGTCCTTGTAGCACTTACCTTCTTGGTCTTGACCTTGGCTCTATTTGTCTTTGGAGAGGATGGAGGACTATTTACTTCAAGTTAGTAGGCACTTACACATGCATCATCTGTGCCAAATAGCTTAGAGAGCAATGTGGGCCTCTAAAGATGGCTATAAAGGCCCTCAATATATTTCATCAACACCTCATCATCTTATAGATCTTTCTCCATTTAGACTGCACATTTACAAAATCATATTATTGCACACACTATCCATCTTTGTTTTTTAAAAATGGTTATTTCATAAAAAAAAAAATTCTCAATGACATATTGGGAATAGTTATTTCTTAATCAATTTATTGAATTTGTCTCATGAACTAACAGGATCTTATTTTCTTAAAGCCATATAAAACAAGAGACTTTCAAACCAAGTTAAAACATGCCTTTCCATTCTCAAACTATCAAAGTAAATGTCTTATTCTAAACTAACAGCATATGCATACTAAAATTTACCTCCAAATTTTGTTAGCCAATGGTTAATCTTTTCTATATCTACATCTCCTTCAAATGGTGGAATCCCTTGATCTTTGCCTCAACCTAGAATTGAGGTGTTCTTGGTAGAATTGATTCACCATGGATTTTCTCCTCTTCTTCCATGGAGTGGGACTTCCCTTGATCTTGACATATTCTAATGAGAAAAACTTCTCAATGGTCTCTCTCATTGTCTACATTGGCTAAGATCTTCTTGCAACATCAAATTCTAGCTTAAGGAACATCGCTTCTTTGTCAAGGGATTTTGTATCTCTTTTCATAATTCTTCATTCTCTTCGCCAACTATAGGATTTAAATTCTCTCTTTGTAAAGGCAATGAATCTTTCCCACTTTCTCTTTTTGTAGGCATGAACTTGCAAAATCACTCACAACACATCCAGAAAGGAAATAAATTGTTGTGATACCAAACTTGATATATAAAATAGTGAGATAGCTATGTAATACACTAGTTAGATCGTATACAGATCATAATAATGAGTTAACAAACTATACTTTCTAACAAGTAAATAACAATGAGATTAAAAGGAAATTGAGAGAAATGAAATACCACTAATAATAAGACACAAAATATTTACCCTAGGTAACATGAATTATAAGGGAAAAAACCCAACAATAATGCGGCAAACCATGCATATTTCCACTATCTTTAAAGGGGAATATAATCTTTGTTGGCCCATGATTGCCGTTAAACCAAAAGGTCAACCTATCAATTTTTGATACAAGTACTAGAGTTAATGAATCCACGGGAGGCGGTTAGTCCATGCCACGAATCCCATGGGGAGCGCTGATCATTTTCCAACAAACTGTGAGGCCTATTTATTTCACTCCTATATTTTTCTTATATCACATTTACATTTTGGTGACATATGGACTTTGGGACTGTTGATCTCGATACACAAATTTTCTGGACTCTATCCCCTTATTTTGATTGGTTATATTTAGTATGTTGTGATGTGACTATATCTTGATTTTAGATTTCACTGATGATTATTTGACATGTGACATGCATTTTGATGCCATTAGAGATATTAGTTGTGAAATTATTAAATGGAAATTGTTATGTGATTTTGATCTTGAGTTAGTGTTTAGAAATGTAGTAAAACTATAAAACTTGTAAATGATGATAGGTGATTTTAATAATGTTTTAAATGATTATGTGACATCGTGAGTGTATGCATTTCCTTGCTTTGGCTATGATGCACATGTTGGATTAATCTATTTGTTCAAGTGCGTAGGTGATTTTCCATGCCACAGAAAATTGAAAATCTTCCCACACCCTTATGTGAATCCTGTGTAAACCAATCTAATCCCAAGAGGGACTAAGGTCTTAGGTGTTTTGC
Organism: Cunninghamia lanceolata; assembly: GCA_027924645.1. NCBI lineage: Eukaryota > Viridiplantae > Streptophyta > Pinopsida > Cupressales > Cupressaceae > Cunninghamia > Cunninghamia lanceolata. Next base: position 9,823,337 of record BSBN01000178.1, on the reverse strand, counting down.
ATGATGACTTTTCATGATGCTTGATTTTGATGTCCCTTCGATTAGGTCTACCCATGTTAATTGATTTAAATTATGGTGTTGTCAAATATATGTTTGATTTTATGTACATTTTGGTGTTTTTATTTTTGATGACCTTTTTATGTGATTTTATGCTACCTAATGTGTTTATTATGGGCTAATTTTGATCCTAGGTTGTACCCCTAGGGTCTAGGGCCCATTTGAGCATGCTAAACCCTAGGGTAACCTCTATCTAGTCACTTTAACTTCACCTTGAATTAAAGTGACGAAATTCAAATTTAGGAAGGAGTAGTGGATGAGTCAAGCATTCAACCATGACTCACTCCTCCTTCCAAGGCTTTAGTTCCCTTTCCTTGAAGACTTGGGGAGTCTTCAAGACTCCCAAGTGTGTGGAACCCGTCTCCAATGCTCTCACACATGTGTGAGAGCATCTTGGAGTGAATGGGATTCCCATGGAGAATAAGACTATGACAAGTGTCATACCTTATCCTCTTGGAGTCCACCTTGTGAGATTCCTCCCCTCCACCTTTGCTCTCACACGTGTGAGAGCACATGTAGAGAGGGTGAGACTTGGTGGGATGGAAGAGTGACACTTGTCACCCCCACATTGCATGGAACTTGCAAGTGGGTTGTGAGAAGGAAGGAGAAGGTGACACATGTGTCACCTTCTCATTCCTCAAGGCTCTTGAGAAGAGCCTATAATGCTCCCTCTTTGAGAGAGGGAGAGGGTTCTCCATTTTCACTTATTTTCTATTATGATGGCACTTTTGGGGACTTAGCTAGATTTAGAAACTTGGAGGAAAGAGTTGGAGAAGGTTGGAAAAAGATCTTCATCAAGTTCTTCCATTATTGAGCTTTCATAGGTAAGATTAAAGGCTTGAAGCCTTTCTCATGTATTTAAATTTCTTTGTGTGTTTGTATTTTGAGTGTTTGAATCATTTTGTGTTGTGGGGTTTTTGTGGGAGTTTGTATGAGACTCTCCATTTGTGGAGAGCTCAACATGTATGGAGTGGGAGAGGAGTGAACCTCTTTGAGGTCACCCTCTTGTTCTACTTGGCATATTTTGTGGTCATTTAAGTATTTGGAGGTGTATGGAGATATTAGTGAGAAGGCAAGAGTGCCTTGAGTTGTTTTTTTTTGTTGGGAGTATTTTCTAGGGCTTAAGGCCTTGTTATTGAGATTCATGAGATTGGGTTTTTGGAGTGTACCTCTTGAGTAGAGAGTTGTCCACTCTCCTACCACCTTGAATCCATGAAATGAATTTCATTGTGAGTTAAACTTGGATGGGTGTTCTTCCTTCTTGTGTGTATTTGTTTTCATTGTGTTTGTGGTGTGAAACCGGGTGAGGATGGTCTCCAATCTCAGGGGTGATGCTCTTTCGGGTCTATGGTAGGGTGGAGAGAATTTTGGTGGCTTGGAGTTCCTCTTTGGTGTTTTTATTGTAGGTCAATGTTTGAATTCTTGGATCTTGAAAGAGGAGTTTATCATTTTTGTGTTGTGTATTTTGTTGGCTATTTGAGAGCCATGGTCAATAGACCTCATTGTAAAAGTTTATTAAGGGAGAGTGAACTCTCTCCACATTGTTGTAGACCAAGTAATGGTATTGTAATCATGTTTCATTTAAATGTAATGTTGTTTTTCTTGGAATTCATTAAATTTCCACAGTCCATAGTTGTATAACGAGTGCTTCTGGATTTGACCTTGATCAAGATTTTTATCTCAACATTTTGAATCACACTCCATGATCCATCATCAAGAGAAATAAAGCAAGATAAGAGACATAAATTGATAAACTGATCCATTAAATTGTTTTTCTTGTTTAGTAATGTTGTTCAAAGAAAAAAAAGAGGAACAAATGTATCATTTCCCCATTGTTGTTGCAAATATCATATGTTTTGTTGTTTTATATTTTGGGTGTTCAAAAGAAAGATATAGGTTGTTGCATTTTTGTTTTCCTATGAAGAAAAGTACATTGGTAAACTATGTAGTTGACAAAAGAATTTTAGTTCATTATGATTGCTGATGGTAAACAAATCTCTGTTATTTTATTGAAAAAATATATATCTATTTAGTTTTCATTATTGCATGCTATGGCTGAAAGAAAAATTACAAAGATATTTATAATTCTATCTCATAGTTCACCTTAAATTACTGGTTTATTTTTGTTACAGTAGTCTTATTTTTGTGTGGAACAAATACTTGTGTTTAAGAATATATATATGCCTTATTTCATTTTAATTGAACTATTGTTTGTACAGAGAAGATAATTATATTTCTTCTTATGTTTATATATATATTGTAATCACATACTAAATGTCTTTTATTTAGGAAACTGTACATGTTTTTACCTTATGCGTGCACACACACACACACACATATCTATGGTAGATGCATATATAATATATTTTATGTTGACTGAGCTTCAAAAGAAAATTGGAGAAAAATAATAAGTAAGTTTTTTTTTTTTTTGATTGTGAACACTTAAGCCCTAACGAGCTCTTTTTATTGTTAGATTTAAATAAAAAAAGGAGAAAAAATAAACAAGGGGGGCCGCCGCCCCTACTGCATTGAATGGAGATGGGGGGGATGGACCCCCCCACCCACAACATTTTTTTTTCTGTGTTATCTTTGGCACCAGGTGCTATCCTTGTTCGTCTACCGCCACTAACTCTTGAAACCTTACACTACTGTTAAATGGCCGCCGTCCAACCTGCCTTAAGACTTGGCACTGCAATCTTTTGTTTATATATGTATATACCAAAAAAAGAGGATTTAAACCAGTCTGTATGCATAGTGTATATACCTCTGTTATTTGTTCATCCATGGTTGCATAACTTGTGAACCTACAAAACAACAAAATAGAGGAAATAGAAGATGAGAGGAAGAAGAATAGGGTTTGAGAGAATAGTGTAGAATAAGAAATGAGTTTAGGGTTTTGAAGATGAATAAAATTTGAAAAAGGGCTTTTAAGGTTGTGGATAGATAAAAAGTATTTTAAGCTTTTATTTCTTTCTTTTTGGTGCACGAGAATTCTCATTTCCCTCTCTCTCTTTTGAAATGGGCTTGTTTTTTTTTTATTTGACATTTTATCCTCTTTAATCTTTTTGGGAATGTAGATATAATTTCTTTATGCCCAATTTTATTCCCTTACAATAATTCTTTTAGTTGGGAGATTTTGTTTATTTCACTTTATGTAGAAAATCATAAAGATAAATAGTTTTATAATGTGGAGAATTTGATGGGACGTAAATTAAAATTCTAGTAGATTTATTTCAATGGAGATTATAGTATTTATAATGGGAATTTAATTTAAGCATAGATCTTACTATTTTAATTTTAATATCTTCTAGAAAGTAGGTTTTAATGATATTCATTTAATTCATTTAAATCTTAGGAAGGGATAAATGATGCTTGGGACTAGGGTTAAATTAATTGGGTGTATTGTTTTATTAATTAATTTTTATTTTTTAATTTCCCTTGAATGTTATTAAGGTGTTATGCTACTAGATTTTTTCAGAATTTAGGAAGGATTGTTTAATTGTTTTAATTTATGCGTCAAATTAATATCTGCTTGTTTATACATTGTATTTATGTTTAGATGAAATTTTATTTAATCAAGTTATGTTATAGTGCTAGGGTTTTGGATTTTGACACATGTCGAAATCCCTTCCACTTCACTTAGGAAACTTAGGGTTAGCTTCAAATTGAACCTAACCCTATTGGCAATGCTCCTCACGTCGCATAACCCCCTTTAGTCAATGTACATTTCACAGGGCTGTAGAAGGTGTTCGCATTACCCTGTCGATCGATTGACCCGTATGCACCTTTGCGCATATGCCACCGAGCATGCTGATGCATGTGAGGGAGTTTCTAGGGATGTGTGGAAAAGTTTTTGGTATTTCATGTCATGACCACATGACAAATGTGGACATGACACATGTGTTGTGTGTTGTGACCACATGGGAAATGTGGGCATGACACAAACTCCCCCCATCATTACTCGGGGGGTTCAAACCTGTAACCTTTCACTCTAATACCAATTGTTGGCCCACGATTACCGTTAAACCAAAAGTTTGACCTGTCAATTTCCAATACAAGCGCCAAAGTTAATGAATCCATGGGAGGTGGTTAGTCCATGTCACGAATCCCACGTGGAGCGCTGACCATTTGCCAACAATCTTTCTCCTCTTTAGTACACAACCACCTTGAAATTAACTTGTTTTAGTCTCTAAGATCACTATAATAGCTCTCTATTACACTTTTCATCTTGTACTTCCTTATGATTGCCAATTGAACCTATGAACCCTACTAGAATCTAATACTTCTCCTATGCCTATATAGATGTTTACACATGGATAATAAATTTACATAATCCCACCAAGGATCCCAAAAGTCATCAAAAACTATCTAGAAGAGGAATTTTAGAAAAAATGGGCATTACTAGTTTTAGAACATGCACATCAAAGCCACTAATTTTATGAAGTGAAAAAACTACTACTTCTACACCAAGATACATCAACAATTATGAAATTGTCATTAATCTTAATCAATAGTTTTACACAATTTAATCAAAACCTTCATAAATTTCCAACCTTTAATGCATGCACCCTACTTCATGTGTCTTCTAAGTTGTATCCCACTTCTCCAATGAATTTAATTGATCATTTTACTAATCAAGGCTTGCTAAGATAGACCTAAGTACACAAATCCTAGAATAGGGGCATAAAGGTTCTTGTTATACACTTTTTAGAGAATACATTTAATGACAAAGAGTGTTTCCAATAAGTGCAAAGATATGTTCATCACATAGATTTGTGGAAGGTAGTAAAGGTTCATCAATAAAGACATTGGTTGGGATATCCACAAGGTATTGAATTTGTCCTTACAATCCTTAAGTAAAATTTCATGGTTACACCTGAACATTAAAAAACCACCCAAAATAGGTTTTTGATCAAATTTATATTTTAAAAAATGATAAAAAAAATATCCACTCATGGCGTAAGTTACATGCAATGGTTTAGAGGGTTTCCAAAAATTCTTAATCAAAATCCAAAGCATACGTCAAAGCCCATAAAGCTAAAAATATGGACCTTCTTTTATAATTCTAAGGAATGTTGATCAAAGATATTCTTAATGACAAACAACATGATACAACACGAGGGAATGCAAGAAACATCATTCAAACACGTCAAAGGGAGGACAAGGAAGAATGGGTAAGTGAGGAAGATGTATGAAGAGAAATCCTCTTCCTTTTCAAATTAAGGCAATGAGAAATAGCCATGAATATAAGGCGAAGGAAGGGCTTATCAAAGTTGAAAAAAACGAGTGAGGTGTCTCACCAAAAAGGAGAGTAGGGAAGTGAAGGGATAATAGCATTAGAGACAAAAACAAGAGGAACATGAATAAAGGAGATAACAAAGTTCAATATGAGTACATGAATGAGACCACAACAAAGTGGTCATGGCTTAGACCACCTAACAGATATTACAAACCAAGTACTATAGTACTAAATATTAGTGTATGAAAACTTATTCATATTACACTTTTATATATTATAAATTTTTGTTGTGAAAAATTGACAATTGAAGTTAAATAACACTTCCCTTAGTCTTAACACTACATATCTTATAAAACAATTTAATAAACAATCATAATAATACATCAAAATACTGCAATTCCTTTTCTAAAAAAATTTAAAAATAATTCCCTTATTTTACAAGACTAAATTCACAAATAATTATAATTACATTTTAAAACTAGTATATACAAACTGTGTTATAAAATAGAGGTTTCTTTCCATTATCACGAAGATAAAGATGGTACCTAATACATTAAAAACACATCCGAAGTTGAAGAGATGGTTCCCTGCATTAGATTGATAACAAAATGCTAAAAATTACTTAATTTAAAGTTTTTAAAAACCCTATTTTCAACATAATTTAATCCCATTCAAAGCTAAAATTTCCCCATCAAACCACACGGTAACGCAACTCATACCGAATACTTTGTCTAACACGGAAGTAAGTCTACATTATTACTTCAGGAAGAAAAAAAATTTAATGTGTTGTTGAGATGTCACAGTTACAACTCTGCCTAAGGTCAACTGTTTTAGTTGAAAGTTAGTGGGATTATAGCTTTCAAATTATGGAATACATTCGCTGCACTAAGTGTACTGTTTAATAGTCTAATTTTAATAATGAGTCATAATCAAAGCGTCACCTGAATTCTCTATAAATCAACAGAATATCAGGATAATCAATTTTTTATTGTAATTTGTTGGTATGGATGATCAATCTCTTTTGATTAAGAGAAAGGATTGAAGGTTGTAAAACTTAATCTCTAATAAATTCTTTATAAATGGTTCAACTTCACGAAAAGACCAAAAACCACTTGACAAGCTATAGTTAAACTGAAATCTTACCTAATCAGTACCTTCCATGGTCTCTAAGTATCATGACGTTCATTGCAACCTAGTCCAAATTTCTAAGCTCCTTCTAATCTAATTTCTAAGAGTTGAAATTATTAATTTTGCTTGGGTATATATATACATACTCTCACAGCAGAGTGTCATAATATTCATTCAGGCTTGTGAAGCATATGATGAGTTATGGCTGTTGAGAAAGTTAAGGAGAAGCTAAATGGATGTGGTGAAGACAAGGAGGAGATCTTACAGCTTATGCTGAAAAATTTGAATGATGAGAGCAACCAAACCACTCTTAATCTGTTGGGTAGCAGTAAAAGAAATTCACCTATTTCTTCATCTTCATGTGGGTCTGAGTCAATAGAATCTGATCTCCTGGGACTGGATCAAAGCCCTTGCCTTCCCTCTGGATTAGAGAAGTGCTTAGACTTGAAGGTTAATTGCTCAAATCCTTCTCATACTCAAAATTTTTAGCTTATAAATATATTCATTTTCACTATGATGATTTTTTTTTTCCCACAGGTATTTATCTACTGCTTGTATTCTTATAGTTTTGAATGCTTGTATGATTTTTATGATGATTTTTTTTTCCACAGGTATTGATCTACTGTTTGAATTCTTGTATGATTTTTGTATTGCAGACTAGAGAAGTGCATTACCTGAACTCAGAAGCAGAAGTTTTTTCAAGAAAGAAGGAATCAAAATTCAGCTCTATTGAAAAGGATGGAAGAAGACTAGACCTTAAACTGAAATTATCTACCTCAAATATCATCAAAGGCAGCAGCAAAAATAATAATCACAGTGATAACATTGCAGAAGTAGCTGAGTCTGCCATGAGGCTTGTTGGGTGTTACACATGTTTAATGTATTTCATGGTGGCTGGCAAAGATTTCAAGTGTCCCAAGTGCAAAGGTTCCTTCCTGATAGATTTTTCTTCTTCTTCTTGTCAATAAATTCATTGCAGAGGAGTAGTTTTTTTTTGTTTTGTTTTGTTTCAGTACATTAATTGCATGTTATGAGGTGCTGGTAGACGGTTCCAAAGCTCAATACATTGTATAATATTCTTGGTTTCGTTTTTGTTTTCATATCAATTTAGCAGTTGAATAATATCTGAGCTTTAATTGTTTGAATTGAATAAAATCTTTGTTTTATTGTTTGAATTATTCAATTCAAAGGATAAGTTGGTAGGTAGTCGGTTCGAAAGGGTGACCGTTTTGAAACACTAAGTTGCTAACATGATTAAGATCTCATATGTCACCTGTCAACTGTTTTACTAACCATATTTATTTCGTCTATACCTGTTCCATATTGATTTCCGAGGAGGACTTAATACCATTACAGCTTTAATGTGATGTGGCAATGTGTTAGAGTGATGTCAATGGTGAGGGAGAATATTAAAAAAAAACATATTTAAAGTTTGTTGAAATAGTTTTATTTTAGTTTTCAAACTCACTAAAATAAAATCTTATACATTATTCACTCTAATTAAACATCACACTTTTCAAAGGTTAAATAGTCAATAATAATTTTATACCTTATTTCTACCAAAAAGTGGTAAATAGTTCTCCAACATTTATTGGCCAAAATTTACCTTTTACCATTAAACTAGGTGATACTTAAAAATAACCTCCCTCATCCTTGGGGTTGTAGGAGGTAAATCTAAATCTACAAGGGATCCTAAATGGATCCCTTATCTTCCTTGGTCTTTGAGTTTGAATTTTGATAGAGTTTTGTGAGGTTATTTGGGAGTTTCAAATACTGAGTGTGTGATTAGGGACTCCTTGGATTCTCTAGTTTGTGATGTTTCAAATGTTTCAACTTTATCTAGTACACTCAAAGCTTTGACTTACTTAGGTGGCAGCGTGTAGCCCACATTAGTTGTTTTCTCAATTAGTCCCCATTCCACACTCTAAACTTTCAATAGCATTAACACACTAAACTATAGATTACACAACTAACATTTTGCATTGACCCTCTTTTAACTCTATTAAAATGAATACAAACAAGAAATGTCAATTTAAACTTTTACCCAATATCTCTCCCAGCCATAATCTCTCTCCCACCCATAAAATGCCACATTTCTCTTCTCGATGCCCATAAGGAGAGCTAGAGAAAGAGGAACATGGATTTGAATGTAGAGTACCCTATTCTACTTTAATAAAATACTATTACACCACTCATCATTGCATTTCCTCAATGGCTACTTCTAAAAGCACATGTTTTATGTGCTTACTATTGCTACTCTTATTTATAAGGGTAAAAGTAGGGTTTTTGAAAGGGCCCTAAACCCTTTTTTCAAAGCAAGAATAAAAGATCATTGAAGCTCATCCAACAAGGAACAAGCAACACAAAGACTACAACACAATAGCAAACAATCAACATCACATTCAAAGGAGCTAAGCATAACAAACATAGGGCATACAACCCATGGACTAAAATAGACTAGCCTAATCAAGGAAGTTTGAAACCAAAATACTCTAAGGAGTACTAAACAACCCCTTCTGATGGATCCTTAAAGCAAATTTCCTTCTTGGTTCCGGTATCCCTTTTCTCATAGCCACTTTTGAATTAGAGAGAAACAAAGGGTAGCTAGATGGCCTCTCTCCTAACTCCATTGCCCTTTTTCCTTTATTTAGTTTGGGTGAGCTCCACATAACATTTGAAATGTTGAACACATCTTGGGTCTCTTGGAAACCCCTAGTTTTCTCAAATTCCTTCTCTGTACAATCCACCTTTAACATCACTTTTGAGAGGGTATTGCTTACCTCTCATTAAATCCAACCATCTCATTGCAACCCTTCTCAAAAGGTTGAGAAGGCTCTACATGTTCTATTTTCCTCCAAACAAATTGCAATCTCCTATTGCTCAAGCACCTTTCCATTGCATGACCAACCTTGAGGCATCTAGATAAAACTACTAGGGAATCCTTGAAGATAATCTATTGCACCTAATCACTCAATTTAGAGGATAAGATGATCACAGAAGTGAGCACCTTGTCTACCTCACCAATAACACAGAATCTAGCAAACAACAAACATTTCCTAGATTTTTGGTGATCGTATCCACCACCAAAAGTTGGATGAAAGAGTTAGCAATTCTTGAAAAGACCTCCTCCTCCTGACATTCTAGAACCAACCCAAGAAGCTTGACCCAAATAGAAACCTTGTTGACACATTATTTCATAGGATCAAAGCCTAGTGCCCATTTTTTAAGTAATAAACCAACCTTGTTGAGAAACCATGGGCCATCCAAGAGGGTTTGCACACAATCTTCATGGTTCAAAAAAGAGATAAAAAAGAACCCCTTCATCATAGTTGAAATCTCCAAATGGCCCCTAGGATTCCATTTTCACTGAACCCACTTCCTAAACACATCAATATTTGTCCTATCTCCTAAAATTTACCAACAAGTGAATTCTCTAACTTAGAAGTTGCTCTATCAATAATTGGCTAAGGGCTTTGGGCTTGTCCCATATAGGTCCTGAGGTCGATTCTCTCCACCCAGATTTCCAATGGTTGTTCGGGGTGTGCGGGCCCCCTCGGCAGTCCCCTGAGGATTAGTCTTGCCTCCGCTCGTCCCGCCATTATTAGCCCCAACTCGGCACAAAAATGTAAGCCCAAGGCAAGGCAGGATGGGCAATGCTGGGCAAAGTCACAATGCTCCTATCTCTCTCAAGGGGTAGGGCTAGGGGATACATCTGGGTTAATAATAATAATAATAATAATAATAGAATTAGGGATACAAAGAAAAATACCCTTACCATCCACATTAGGAACCAAAGACTAAGTAGGAGGGAAGGCAACCAAGCATTTGACAAAAACAACCTAAGATTTCACTAATCATCCACAAGCATTAGATCCTAAATCAAATGATGCCTCAAACACCAAACCAACCCCAACAACCTCTAAGGCCTAAACAATAAGACTTGTAGTAACCTTCAAAGGGGACACCGCAAGACACAAAATCCATTCATTCTCCTAATTAGCATAGAGAGGAGGGGCATTAACAACATTGTTCAAAGGTGGGAAGGGAACTAGGGAAGAAAATGTTTTCAAATCAACTGACCCAAACAAACCAACAACATGTGGTAAACCTTCACCCACAACATCCCTGGGCCCCTTAGTAGAACCTAAGTACCTAGTCCTAAACAAAATAAAGCCATGCCTTAGCCCCTATTTGAGGCTACACCTTTTGAAGAGTCATTCTTGTCAACACCCTTAGTAGAATCTATACCTCAAGGGTCTTTTCACACAATGCATTCATGCTTTAGAGATGTTGTGATAGTCCTCAAGCTAGATATCCATGAGCCTCTCCTCATCTTCATCATTTTGGGAGTTATTCCAGTCATCCTCTATCTCCCCTTATACAAAATCACAATTATCTTTGTCCTCTTCTTCCCCATCTCTCTCCTCTAGGTTGTTCCCACTCTTTTTCGATTCAAAATGGCAATTCCTACTCCTTTAAGTATTCAAATTAACTTCCACTCTTATGATTCCAAGTTTATTCATTTGTTATATATTTTTTTATAATATACTTTTCATTTGTAGGTATTTCTTTGAATAGACAACCATTATTGAGAGATGACAAAGATATGAGTTTTAGGTCAAAAGTAGATGGTGTTCTAGTCATTATTTTGGGGTTGTAATTGTAAATGAAAGTTTCAGATAGGAGTTGGTACACTTTCCTTCCTCCTCAATGCACACCATTAACTCTTCATAAAAATATAATTAAATAAATTAATTACAAGGTCTAAGCTTTTATCCCATATAATTATGCTTGTTAGGCTTGAATTTGGATGTGTGGTCAATCTTGGGTGTTTGTAAAAGGACCTCCTTTATGAATATTTACATGCATGATGACTTAATAATAACATATATTAGGGTTAATGGAAGTTTAAAAAGTTACTTGTTTGTAGCGTCTTAAATTAATTTGAATATTTTATTATTAAATTTTTATAGTAATTTCAAATAATATTATATAAAAAGTCTCACTTCAATATTTGTATATTAAAACTATAATGACCTAAACATTTACTTATAATTGTTATTGTAATTTTAAATATTAATGCAAGTATGCATAATTATTATGATATAAACAATATTCCACAATTTTTTGGAATAATAATTTTTAACATTTTAGTTTTTTAAATCTTTTATAATTTTCATAATATTGAATTTAGAGTTCATAAATTAATTAATTTCTATATTAATTTTTTTATTAGTAAAAGTAACGTTATAAATGGGGGTCACACCCAATTATATTGATAAAAAAAGATACACATCAAAACTAACGTGCCCTAACATAAACCTTGGAAAGGAACAAACAAAAAGCTATCCAACTATACCAAAAAAAACTAAAAAAATAGCAGAAGTAGTAACAACCTACTAGGAAAATACATTCAAAGAAAGAACCAATAATTAGATTCAATTACTACCACTAGCAACCACACCATTTTGAACACCATGACTAGCACTTACTTGGCCTCTAGTAACCACCATCCAAGGAGATAGAAAGTGGCATGCACTGAATCTCTAGCTTCATTTGAATGTAGTTGCAAATATCTAATTTGTGCTTCATCAAAGCTCTACCGAAAGCATCTAAAGAACCACTACCTAGACCTAGTTGTACCTTATTGAAAATGCAACTAGCTACCTTTGACTTTTCTAACACATGTAAAGGAAACACACCAATGGTATCCCAAGAGCCAATTTCTTCATCATACTCATCTAAAGTCACATAAAGTTATTCAAAATGAGATCACCCTTCACCAAAGATTTAGCCAACATTTTCACCAAACACACATCATGAAGCAAATCCATAAGATTTGACAAGAAGCTAGAAATAATATCACTAAAAAGGTTCTTTTGTAGAAGTTCTAGAAGAATTTCCAACCTGGTGACTTATTGAATAGCCCTAATAGATGTGATAAAAAAGACCTACTACTTTTCCTCATCATATATTTAGACATATTGAATCTCCCATTTGCATCAAAGCAAAGAAACTTGATGATTAATCAGTGAGCTCATGTTATCAAACACATAATTATGATAAGAAAATAGAAAGCCTCCCAAAAATAACTTCAAATGTCAATAAAATGCTAGGATTATCATCTTGTAATCCAAAATAAATAACACTAAAAGAATAATCCTAAGAACTCTATATTAATATGGAGAATTGAATATGCATGAGTGAAAGTATTGTCATAATAAATAAGACACAACTCATCATCCGATCAACACTAGAGATCCCTTCAAGAAAAAATTGAATGAACACTTGTACAATAATATCTACTTAGAAAACTGATGCAAAGCTAGGGTTCAACTCAATAAAATTCTTCAAGTTTCAAGAACTTCCTTCATAGACAATCTTTCTTCGACAAGGCAAAATTAAGGTTTCCAACACTCCCAACCTCATTAGGGTTACCAAGGGCCTATTTATCCCTCATGGACTCAAACTCAAGCAAACTAGACTCTTACCAAGCTTTGCTTACTTCAAACTTTGATCATTCTCTTATTGGTTTTCCCAATTCCTAGTAGTACAACAGATTAACAAAATCAGGCATAATTTCCAAGGAAGATGTGTTCTCACAAAAAAAAGAACATTTTTTAGTACCCTTTAAGCCCTTTGTCAACATATTTCAAAATGGATAGGGGTTATTTCAAAGATTGTCCCTTGAAAATTGATTGTCCTATTTTGCAACTAGGCCCAATTAACCCTCTTTTCCAAAGCAACTACAAAAAATACCTCCCTAAAACTTCCAAACTCAATTCCAACATTCTCAATAGGTCTCAAATAAACAAAATCCACAATTTTTATCAATGGACACCCTCACTAATTCACCCAACACACAAATCTTACTTTTAGGCCTTCTAGGCTTGCCTACAAGGAGGGTTTATTGAAAATACACCTTTCAGACCTCTTCTCTGCCAACCAAGACCTCAAACATTTCAAAATAGGCCTACACATGCTATATATTCTCACAACCTTTACCTATGCATTTTATGCAAATCCCAACTTGGAGCCATCACTTTTTTTGGACAAAACTCAGAAAATTTATTAGGGGCAGCACTTCAAACATCGCCAATTATTTTTCCCTACTCACCAAAAGTATTCAAAAACCTATTCCTACCTTATTGGACCCATTCCAATGAGTCACAGTAGTTACCATAGGTGGAATGGGTCATTTTCTCATTTTAAGTCTTCAAAACCCTTAACTTGACTATACAGACTAGCCTGTGATAACATGCCAATAAGATCTTGTAAACTCAATGAAATCTCTTCCTTCCAAAGCCAAATTGGAGCTAACACATATATCTATCCATTTCAAAATCTTTCAGAACCATAAAATCATGTATGGAACCATATAGTTGCTGGGAACAATAAATTTGTAGAGAAAACTGTGAAAAACAAAGTTTAGAACAACAAAAAGGGATAATTTTATATTATTTTCATCATTCTCTATCTTCCACCACCAGCCTCAAAGTTTGTGAGGCCCTTTTATGCTTTTACAAACATTTTTCTAGCTATCCTTTGAGATTCCATGACCAAAAACCTTTCAACTACCTAATGACTCTTCATATTCCAATTTTGACACTATATGACAACATTACAAAATATGACATTTTTTTACAATAATGAACCTACGTGACTCAAATTACATACTAGGTGGTCTGTTATGACCTTATTGGACTCACAAGACTCAAACCATGACTTATATTTACACACTTGACTCATATTTACATCAACTTGACTAAACTGATTAGGTGCTCCTACACCATACACCTGGACAAAAAAAATTCCAAGCCCTCTTGGATTGAGAGAAGTAACATGTCTTCATCCTCTGTCTACTCTTCCTTGAGGTCCTCTATGCTCTGCCCTATGTCTTCCTTGAACTAGCTCCATGTAGTCTTCATCTTCACTTTGGGTTTCATCTTGTCCATACAAACTTGCTTTCCTTTTGCCTTGCCACCTTGCAGCTGATGTTTTTTTACCTGATGGATTGTATGATCTTCCTCAACACCTTGCTTGTTTCTCATGACCTATTTCATCTTAACTTTTGGTTTATTCCTCCTTAAAATTGTTGATACAAAAAGGAAGTGATAGTTGGTTTCCTTAGCCTTTTGTCTTTGCAATGTAACAATGATTTCTTCATCTTTGGTCCTCATGTCTTTTCTCAGGTTCTCTACTCCAATTACCTCTGTCTAATCAAGTCTACAAACCTATGAAATGGCAAATTATAACTTCCCTCTATCCTCTCTTGAAACCAATAGACAAAGCATTGTCCCAACCACAATACCATCATGCATCTTCAACACATCTTGAGTCTTCATAAGGAATTCATCCTTCCACTCTGTTGTGATAGCATCGTCTTGTTTAGGAATGACTACAATGTCCATATCTCCTTCATCATCTTCCTTTGCTTGTTCATTACCTTTTTCCATCAAAGGTTCTTTTGTCTTCACATTTGGTTCTAATGCTTTCATTTGTCTTCTCTTTTGCATCAGCCTTTGAATAGGCCATACAACCTTCTTCTTCATTTTCAAGTGCTAATTGAGTGCCCTTTTGAGCAACTGCTCCATATCATCTTCCATATTTCTTCTCATCTCTTCCATAGCTTGACCCAACTTTTGTACCTCCTACTTAAGACTTTCTATTTCTTCCTTTTCATCTTTTTCCTTCTTCACACTTGTCTCTTTTCTCTTCTCTTGCTTCTTCTTTTGTGAACCCCCATCCAACAAGTACCTTCTAAACAAATCCATCTTTCCTCAAGCAAGTCTCTCCTTGCTTCTCCTTGTCTTTGCCTCACCTAGGTCTCTTCTCTTCTTCTCTACCTAGTCTTTTGGCAACCAGGTTCTCTCTTCAACCTATACAAACACAAACACAAATACCAAACTCTCTTATCCAAACCTTCTGAGCTCTGATACCAATTGATGCAAAGCTAGGGTTCAACTCAATAAAATTCTTCAAGTTTCAAGAACTTCCTTCATAGACAATCTTTCTTCCACAAGGAAAAATTAAGGTTTCCAACACTCCCAACCTCATTAGGGTTACCAAGGGCCTATTTATCCCTCATGGACTCAAAATCAAGAAAACTAGACTCTTACGAAGCTCTTCTTACTTCAAACTTTGATCATTCTCTTATTGGTTGTCCTAATTCCTAATAGTACAACAGATTGACAAAATCAAGCATAATTTCCAAGGCAGATGTGATCTCACAAAAAAAAGAACATTTTTTAGTACCCATTAAGCCCTTTGTTAACATATTTAAAAATGGATAGGGGTTGTTTCAGAGACTGTCCCTTGAAAATTGACTGTCCTATTTTGCAACTAGGCCCAATTAGCCCTCTTTTCCAAAGCAACTACAAGAAATACCTCCCTCAAAATTCCAAACTCAATCCAACATTCTCAATAGGTCTCAAATAGACAAAATCCACAATTTTTATCAATGGAAACCATCACTAATTCACCCAACACACAAATCTTACTTTTACGCCTTCTAGGCTTGCCTATAAGGAGGGTTTATTGAAAATACACCTTCCAGACCTCTTCTCTGCCAACCAAGACCTAAAACATTTCAAAATAGGCATGCAAATGCTATACAAACCTTCTCACAACCTTTACCTATGCATTTTATGCAAATCCCAACTTGTGGCCATCACTTTTTTTGGAAAAAACTCAAAAAATTCATCAGCGGTAGCACTTCAAACATCACCATATTATCAATGTTTCAAAGTTTTATTTCATACTGTGGCTCAAGGCCTTAAGGTCAAGCTTGGCATGTTATCTTTATGATGAGAATAGGCTCAAAGCAATAATTGTTGAGCTAATAACACAAGTAAACTTCCATATGAATGAACTTACGGCTATAGAGCCGAGCATTGAAACCCACAGTAATCTTTTGAGACTACACTTTAGGCCATATGACTGAATATTGAAACATTGAAACCTTATCTAAGACTGCACTCTAGGCCATGAGGCCAAGGTAGAAAAGTATTGTATTCCTTCTGGTGGCTAAGCTCAAGGCTTAGAAGCCGAGTAGTGACTATACCATGTTTTATTTGTGACACTTGCTCGAGGCCACAAGGTCAAGCCTTTAGAGATGAATTCTTTTCTTTATCTGAGCTAAGGTCTTACGACCCAGCTCTAATACATTTTACATTTTACACTGCTTGAAGCCGTTATGGCTGAGCTTGTTATCAAAGCATGGTAAACACGTCATATAATCACATAGTTAGAGCTTAAGAGCTCTCGAATGGAGTAAAGAATAACTCTAGAATGATGATTGTTTTTTATTAATATGGTCAAATAGGTTTTAAAGGGGACCTTGAAACCCTTTATAAAAGGATGCAAACAAAAAGCAGTATGCCAACCGACAGCTGACTATAAGCTACCAAAACAACTAAAGCATAGAAAGCATAGCCAAAAAAGAGAACAAACTAAACTAAACTAGTTCATCTTCTTGAGTGTCTCAGTAGCTTCTAATTCATGTTCATAAAATGCCTCATGCATTTTAGCAAAGTCAATGAGCTCTTGCATTTTATCTTTAAATTACTTTTTGTTTCTCCCCCTAGTGTAGGTCGAGGGTCCACCTGCGTCCTCAGTACCCACATGTTTACTAGTATTTTTAGTTCCTTCACCCTTGTCCTGAACACCCATATCTTTAACATTTAGGATATCCTTAGCTTTGAAATCCTTGAATTGCTCTTTCTTAAGCTCCTGCAGCTTCTCGGTTAGCACTCTCATCCCATTGAGGCTATTCTATATTGTAAGCTTGTTGATAGTAAGCATGATCTGAAACGTTGATGCAAAAACACACAGTTGAATCCAGAAGTTCTTTATAATAAAGCTTGCTGATGTTCATGTTTTTGTTCTAAATTATTGTTCACCTCAATGATTTTCTCCTCTAGGTACTAGACCCTAGTGTTAAATTCTTCTCTCATCCTTCTTAGTTCACGCTCCATTTCCTCCATTTTAGGAATAGCCTCCCAGTTTTTGAAAATTAAAGTGCCCTTCTCAATTGTAGTGTTGTTTCCTCTCCCAAAGCTTTCCTGCATTAGCTGGAACTTAATATTGATTCTATTTATTTCAAGGAAGAACCAATTTGTCATTTTATGCTGTGAATTAACAACATTCTTAACCAATTCGAAAACCTCCTCAACCTAGTCTCTATTTTTTGCCTGGGCCAACAAGTCATCAAATTCCTCGGGAAGGTTGCTCAACGGATCATTAATTTCAGGAAATTTGAGGCCAACAAAAGGGTCATGGATTTGCATTGTCTTGCCCTGTGTATCCACCACCCTCTCATTAACCTTCTTAGGCAGCTTCTCCTGATTCCCCTGCTTCGGCTTGGTCCCTTGTTTCTGAGAAGCAAAACCAACACCTGGAACAACCCCCTCATCCTCAATATCTTTCTCAATGGGTTTTTTGCCTTTCTTTGTAGGAGTGGGGAATTTCCTCTTCAAAGGCATTGCCTTCTTGTCTGTTATCTCCTTGACAGATCAAGAGATGTTTACTTCCCTCTTCTGAGTTCTTCTCCTCTTTTTAGAGGACTCCACCTCACTTTCCTCCTCATCATCTTCCATTCTCCACTCCTCATCATCAGAGTTAGACTCCTCTTCACTCGACACCACACATCCCTTTTTCTTAGCACTGTGTTTTTCTTTTAGCCCTTTTTTAGGGGTGTTACTCTTCATGTGCTCCATGATAAGAAAAATGAGGGTCTCATGCAGATTGGGAGCGTTGGGTTTTTGTAGTTTTCTTTTATACCAAACTCCAGAGAAGAAAGAAGGTAGGAGGGGAAAGAAACAAACATACTATGGCGGAAGTGATTGAGCAAGTTGAAGTGGTAACCGTAGATGGCAATATACCTCCCGTCCAGTGTAACATATCTCATAATCACTTTGACAACCTTGGCCCAGATGGGTTTGATGGATAGATGATTATACTCACCCATTGGAAACTTAACCAACTTGTCCCTTTCGTTGCCTTTGAAGAAATTATTAAGGGCTTCATCACTTTGTTTCCTCTCATGGAAGAACTTCTTCCCTCTGGTGGATAGGTCAGTCACCATGGCAATAAGGTCCTTAGTAATGGCTAATTCCCAACCATATGCCATAACCTTCTTGTTCTTGAAACCTTTGACAAACAAAGCAGTCACTGTAGGGTCAGCTCCATGAAGTTTTTCTATAAACAGAGTGAACCCTCTAGCCTCCAATATATTCCAGACCTCCTGCTTCTGCCTAATCCCCTCACAAGAAGATGGTTCAACCCTATTCCTATCTCCCCCCATGCTGGAATTCAAGCTCTTGAAGAAACCACATTCTCTGTAAACTGAAGTGAAGACAATGAGAAATAGAAAAACAAACTTATTTTTCCAACCCATAATCCGTGTGAGATGATTAATCTGGAGTGAAGAGGCTAGTGAACCCTTAAAGATCATGATTATCTCTTTAAAGAATCTCAAGCTTCATACCATGGGAACAATCATTAGAAATAAACTCTTTAACATTGCTCAGGATTAAGTTCAATTCATCCCATATTGGTTTAGAATGGTTTTTAACCCCTAGGTTGGCAAAGACATCTGCCACCTTGTTCCCCTCACAGTATATGTGAGATATGTGGGTAGCTTCAAAGGTTCCCAACAACATGATAGCATCTTCAATTAGGGTCGTAATAGACCAACTTAGTTTAGTGGTATTCTTTAGATAGTTAATGATGTTATTAGAGTCACCCTCCACCCAAACTTTTCTATGACCCTTAGCATGCGCCAGAGCAATAGTGTGATAGGCAGCCATAGCTTTGGTATAGTGGTTTGTTTGGGTACCCAGAGGGAGTGCCACTACCGCTATGAACCTACCAAGATTATCTCTTATCACTCCCCACTACCTGCAGCTCCAGGATTACCTTTTGCCGCCCCATCAAAATTGATTTTGATCCACCCTTCCGAAGGCAATTTCCACACCACTTTCCCTTTGGAATGTTTCATTTTTTAAAGGGTTTAGAAATATCTTCCATGATGTCCCAGTTCTTAGAAATGATGCTCTCCATCTGGGAAACCTCTATTCTTTTATCATGAGAAAGTTGTTCTTCAATCCTAGCTTTGAAATTCTCCTTGATGCTCCTGACCACTTTATAAAACAAGTTTTCAGGAGTTAAGTAGCTGTCTCTGAAGAATTTATTATTCCTCTCCTTCTAGAGGCTCCAAGCAATGTGAGGGAAACTCAGAGACTAGAGAAATCTAAGGGTAGGGTTAGAGAAAGGACAAATCCATTAAGAGACTAGCTCCTTGGTGGAGTTAGGGAAGGTCTAGCTGAGATTCCATAAGGAAAGAACCTTGTTCCAGAGCTCAAGAGAAAAAGGGCAGGATAGGACCAGATGGAAGGAGTCTTTTGAATTCTTGAGGCATAAGGGGCATCTGTTGACAAGAGAGAAGCCCTTTTTACACAGGTTATCCAACGTAAGCACCCTGTCTTGAGCCAGTAGCCAAAAGAAGATATTGATTTTAGGAATAAGTTTGTCATCCCACAATCTAGCCCAAAAGGGAGGATCATTCATAGCAGGAGTAAGTTCTTTGAACCTCGAAGCCACTGAGTAATGCCCTGAAGAGGTAGCCTGCCAAATGAGTTGGTCTTCTTTTCTTCCAAGGGGGATATGAATAACATTAAACCTATTCTGGAACTCCCCCATGCACCTATCAGTCGAGAAGTTTTTCCATTTGCCTTCGGTAATGTAATCCCTGACCTTGGAGCCGCATGCGGTTATAAATGAATAATACAATCATTTGACTATGGTAACAACCGAGAAGGCAATAATATCAATAATACAATCATTCGACTGTGGTGACATCTAGGAAGGTAATTAAATGTCAGTGTGTTTACAACACCCAAACTAATACCAAGTTGGGCTTGTATGGAAAGCCGACTATGAATCTTTTATAGGATTACTTAAACTGTCAAAGATTATATGCTTTAACCCTCAGTTATGGAGGTGGTGAGACCATTTAGGAACATGTTCTCTATTGGCAAGAGACACTACTCCGACATGGACTTGCATGTTGTCATTGATGGCAACAAGGCTCAGAAATCTCATTAGCATGACAGGGAGACAACTTTGGAAGATCACACTAGATTTCAGGTCTGGTTGGTAGAAGTATGTACAAAGTAAAGGATAGTCAGTGGGTCAGTGTGCCTCCACAAGATGATGATTGGATAATGTAATTCAGGTAGGATGTTAGTTATCACTTGGTGGTGTCATGCTCCAGAGATTAAGTCTTGACTTCCTCTGGAAGTCATTTGGAAGAATTATCTAAGTCCAAGTGAACAGAGGTATAGCTAAGACAATGAACAGGGCACATTGTAATGGTCTGTATTCCTTCGCAAATGAGTATTTTGTTATGTAGTTTTGAGGTGTTGTAAACACTTATATGAAATGTCTAATTCTAGAGTTGGGAGATCTAAAGTCCATTGGAAGGATAGTTACAAGTTGCTGAGTTTCGGTACAGTGTTTGACAAAAACAGAGTCTGAGTTCTGATTGTCCACAATTCTTCGCAAGATGATATCATGTATTGCAGTTCTAAGGGTAAGTTTGGGAATGTGTGAAGAGTCCTTGATATGATTTTGGAAGTGTTTTGTGATCCGCAGTAAAAGATGTAAATCTACAGATAAACCTGCTAAGCATGGTCTTAAGGAACAAGCTGACCAATATAATAAATCATTAGGTAGAGAAGAGATATTACATGAATGATCTATTTAAGTGATTGAATGATTAGAGATGACATATATGAACACATTTGGGTAAAAATTTGGGTCCGCATAACACATAGTGCATTGGATTGTGCCGACAAGCTACACCTTCCTTTGTACATGTTTCTCCTCTTGGATGCCAACCTGATTGTGGATCAAAATCATGATGTGGATATATAAAGGCAATGAATTTCAGTTATGTGAGGTGTGTGTGACTAATGTGAATATGCAAATAGCAGAGAAGTGATACAGATCAGAGATAATGAAGACTTGGGGTATAGAATTCAATGGCTGCACCTTGGCATAATGATAAATGCTCCTGTAGTATTCCTTTACATATACTATTTGATTCATATTTACCAATGAATCTCTCTTCATCAAGGCAGTGAGCTTGGCAGTGAGCCTCCAATAGGGTTTAACAACCCTCAAGGTTTAACAGCCCTTATTGTAATCTTTCTAGGTTTAGGGTTGATGCAGTGAGTCTGCTAGACCTAGTTGTGCTTCATGGCAATGAGCCAGCATGTTCTAGGCCAGTGGAGTGACCAAGCCTGAACATAATTATTTGTAAAGATAGCAATATATACTTGAGAGCTAATCTTCTCCATGGTTTTTCCCTTTTTTGGGTTTTCCATGTAAAAATATTGGTGTCCATGTGTCATGATTTTATGGTTTCTATTCATATGCATGTTGTGCTTTTGTTTAACTAATTTTGGGAAATGGTTGAAAGATAAAGAACATGAAAAGATTTTTAGAACACTGATTCACCCCCCTCTCAATGTTCATGACATTCAACAATTGGTATCAGAGCCAAGTTCCTTGGAAGAAGTTTAACAGCTTGAGGAATATCTGGGATAGTGCAATCATGGCAGCAATAAGATTTGGTAATTACGAAAGCAACAAGGAACTAGAAGTAGCTCTTGATGATCTTGAAAACTCTGAGGTAGAAATTAGGGATCTAAAGGACAACTTGGAAGAAGATGATGAATGCATCACAAGATTGAAGGGACAAGTCAAGAAATTCAAGGACAAATAAAAAGAGGTTAGTGATCAATTAATATCAGCAAATGAAACCCTAAATCTCTTGGAAGTAGAAAGAGCAAAAATAAAAGAAGATCTAAATTCAATTGTGAAAAACAAATCAGAAGATTGTGTCAAACTTGAAAAAGAAATTGTAAGACTAAAAGCAGATTTGGAAAAGGCCAAAAGCTTTGAAGAGAATTTTAAGATAAGCTCTACAAAACTTGAAGAGTTGCTAGTCTGTCAAAAGCATCCTAATGACAAGCATGGCTTGGGATTTGAAAGGGGAGAAATCTCAAACTTGGGACAAGTCAGATCTGAAAAAGGAAAAAGCAAAAACCATCCAATCAAGAATCAAAGAAGAGCACCCAAAAGACATCCAGTCAGACAACCAAATGCTCAAAGGTACCCATCCTTCAATGGCTATTGTAATTCATGCAACAAGTTTGGTCATAAGGATACTCAGTGTAGGAGCAGAATAAATCAAAATGTTCCATCATTTTCTAGTCAGTGTTTCAATTGCAAGAAAATTGGTCATAGAGCAAATGAATGTAGAAATCAGATGAAGAAAAGTTTCAACAATGGGAGGAATGAACAAATCTTCAAAGGTAAATGCTTCACTTGCAATAAAATTGGTCATAGAGTAGTTACATGCAGAAGTAAAGTGAGTCAGAATTCTAATAGGTGCAATGCATGCTATAAAATGGGACATAGATCAAATGAATGCAGAAGTTTGGTAAGAGATGATTTCCAAAATACAAGGAACAATCAATCACTTAATGGAAAATGTTTTACATGCAATAGATTTGGTCATATGGCTAATCAATGCAGATCAAATCCAATAAATAGAAGGAATCAAGGACAAAAGAATGTGGTGTGTTTCAGTTGTAACAAATCTGGACATATTGTAAGATTTTGCAGAAGCAAGAATGTGAAGAAAAACCACTATTTTGAAGAAAGGAAAACAAAGCAGAAAAATGATAAGGGAAAAGAGAAAGTTGACCCAGTTGAAACAAAGAAAGAAATGGACAAGGTATTGATCAAAAAGGAAGTAATTGAAGTTAGGGATCGATCCGTACCAATATCTGAAGTAGATACTTCCTCTGGGGAGTGAATTGAGAGCTTTGGCTCAGGGGAAGCAATGTTGAAAATCTAAATCTCCCAGCTAAAAGGTTGGTGCTAGAATCTAGCACAAAGATTTTTGGTAGAATTTGACAAGACAAATCCTCTAAAAGAAAAACTGGAAGAAAATAAGCTACTGCGGCACATTGCGGAGCAATTTTAATCAACTGTGGCTATCATAGAAAAGTCAAGCAGCTTTTTAAAAATAAGCATTTATGACGATTAGGTCAAGTGCAGAGGATAAAAATCAAGTAATATGCCTTCTAATTCACTTTGCATTCAAATTTTTTCAGACGCCAGAGAGAGATTGAAGCAAGATTTCAAAGCGCAACAAAGATTCAAAAACTCTAAATGATTCAGGTGAAGAAAACCCAAAATTTGGTATATCATGGTATTTACCATAGAAACCCTCATTGTGAATTTATTGAATCTTTGCTATGTAGACTCCACAAATTGTAGATATCACTGAGTGACCTTGACTTAAATTAAACTGAAGTTGATCCAATGGGTACATTTTCTGGTATACCTTACAGAGTTCTGTATGTTGAGGATGTTAGGGCATATATTCATGTTGCCCTAGAAGAACACAACAATATTTGCCTGTTAGATTTATGCTTCAAGCATCTAACTGATGACCAGTTTGACCTCAAAGAAGAATACAAAACCCTAAAGGAAAAGACAGTTATTCAATATGTGGATTTCCCTACGTTTGCGGAGGATGAATGGGTAAGGTACGTTTTGAGCCAAATTCATGATGAATTCATGTGGTTAGAGTGGCCCTTAAAAATCACTAAGGAAGCAATTAGGGAGTGACTAGACTAAGTTCCACCGGAAGTGTGCCCTTGTTGAAGGCTGTGAAGAATCAAACTGTTATAGAGGCCACTGGAGCAAAGTTTGACAAGAGAGAACTAACTATCAATGATATCACAGATCATGATGTGAGATTTTCCTCAATGGTGTTGGGCTACAAGATCTATTTCTCCAACTAGGAGAACTCTGTTTCAAGGACAAAAATCTACACTGCCTATCAGATGATAAAGGAGAATACTGATTATGACTTATGTGAGCTGCTGCTAAATCAATTAATGGAAAATTTAAGAAAGACAAAGGAGAGCAAGAATTACCCCTTCAAATATGGTACGTTGGTCATCTGTTTATTCTTTTATTTCATGAATGAGCTAACAAACATGAAGAATTTGATTTGGTTAAGAAGTAAACCAGTAGCTGTTCAAATTAGAAACCACCTAAATAGCATTGGAAGTGTTAATAAGAAAAATATAGCCCTATGGGGGTACTTCAAAAAATTCCAAAGCATGATGCAGTCTAGAGAAAGAATTCCTAAGGAAATTGTTAAGAAGTATAAAGACACCATCTGTTTCATGGTTACAAAATATCAATGTCTAATGGAAGCTATTGAGCCTAGGACTGTCTGGGTAATGCCAATGGGCTATGAAGTAGATGGGCAAATATTAGAGAACTATGCTCAATACATGCTAAGCAAGCCCAAGGACAACAGGGAAGAAAGATTTGGAACTTATGAAGAGATATCCATGAAACTTCATGTTGAATTCATAAAACCTGAATCAACTAGAAAAGTTAGAAAAGAGGTAGAAGAGATCGCTGCAAGATATGGCATCACCAAAGAACAACTAAAAGAGGTAAGGGAGAAAGCAGCAGAAGAAAAATAAAAGAGTGATCTGATACAGGATCTGAAGAAATCTCAGTTGAGGCAAGACAAACCAAAAAAAGTTCAGAGGACTACTAGGAGCTTTGCTACCCCCTTTGGTGCCACATCATCAATGAACCTGGAGAAAACATCAAAAGAATCCTCTACCAAAGACATGAAGAGAAAAAAGATGAAGGGAAAAAGATTATATGTTAGTATAAGTGAAAAGGATAAAGAGGAGACAGAGACAAATGAAGAGATCAAGTAGATGAAAGCTGAGGTTGTCAATGCCTCGAGAAGCATTAAAGAAAAATCCTCTGGAAAAGATAAATCCAATAAAAGATAGAGAAAGGAAAATCCTCCAACACTTGCAGATGTAATAAAAGCTATCACGGTGGATGGGAATTTAAAACCCATGATTGAGCACTATGATGGATATAGTGATGTTGAGAAAAGAAGCTTGGAAGAATCCACTGTGAAATATCTAAACATCTTCAACAGGGCTCTTATTGAGATCATCTCTGATCTTCCTAAAAGCTTAGCAAATATTTTGAGCATCAGAAAGGAGACTACTAGAGCTAAGGATGATGAGTAGAGAAAACATGTGTTGACTAGATTATGTCCAAAAATCACTTTAGAAGAAGAAGACCTGATCTCCAAGGAGAACAAGGATCAGTTCAGAACTAAAACAAGGATGAATTTGATAATGATGGGAAAAATTGATAAGGTGGTGAAAGAAATAGAAGAGATTATCTTGGAAGCTCTGAAGCAACATAATCTTCCCACCACATGTGTCAATAAAGAGAATGATGTTGCTGATAATTCTACTCCGGAAGTAAACTTAGGACAAGAAACAGATAAAGATGATAGAATGTTGGAGGAGAAAGAAACACTTGCTGATGAATCTCAAGTTAGTTCTTTACTGGCACATCAAGCTGAGAATGTTACCAACGAGGAAAGGATTGAGGAAAAATTGGTCATGGAAAATCCTCCACCAGAACAAGAAGAGGACATCAATAAGGATATGGATTTAGATTATTTGAAACAAAACCAGAAAGGAGTTTCTATTGTGCCAAGAGACACTGCTACATCAACAAAAGAATTGTTGGAGAAAAGAAAACATGATTTGGATGAGCCAGAATTTCTACACAGTCCAATAGATTTGGACACAATGTCACTGGCACAGAAGTTTAAGTGGGTTACAATTGTTCAGGCAAGAGCTTAAGAGGAAATATTGAAGTCTGACATTGAGGATAGTGAGCTCATTAATGAAGCATCCAACATTTTGGAAAAGTTGATGCCATCTTATCAGAAAGACATCTCTTTGCCCTCAAACAACCAACTAAAAGGACTCATCAATTCAGTAAACAAACATTTTGAATCTTTTGAAAAATCTCCAGAAACAAAAGTAAGGTAGGAGAAAAAAGATTGGAATAATTAAAGACACTGATAGCCAATGATAAAATTTTGTTAGATAATACAATAGCTAACATTCAAAGAGCTATGAAAGAAGCTAGAGATGTGTACAAATTTTGTCTATCCTAGCCAAAAACTGCTCAGGAGATTGAAGAAAAGATCAAAGAGCTGGAACAGAAACTGATGAACATTTATGAGAAATTTGATCTAGCAATAGAGTCAGTAAGAAATAAAGAAGCAGAAGTCATTAGCATTCACAATGACCTGACTGATTTAATAAATCAAAAATATGAAATAAAAATTAGAATGGGACAACTAAGGAGACTAGTCTACCCTAAACTAGACTCAATTACAAATCTTGTCGCAGAGGCTAGAGTACCTGTACAAACGGACACACCTTCTGATCTCAAAAAGGTAGAAGCCTTAGCTTTCCTCTTTAGTGGACACACTCAAATTTTGGATAATGCCCAGAAAGGTTGGGATGTTGAGTGGGCACAGATTAAAAACATATTCAATGACATTCTCAAACATATGAAATAAAAAGATAAAGATTGCATTTGTAAATATATGGTAGAGTACACAATTTTTGGAGTTTTTTGAAATATTTTGGGTTCCATATCACACCCTTTGCCATTGATGTCAAAGGGGGAGAAGAAAATCAATGAAAAATGGGATAAACATCTCAGGGGGAGTAGGAAAACAAAATGTATATAGTAAGGGGGAGCAGTCAAGCAGTTTTCACTAAGTGCTGCCATCAATGCCAAAGGGGGAGATTGTTGGCAAGGGACACTGCTCTGGTATGTACTTGCATGTTGTCATTGATGGAAACAAGGCTCAAAAATCTCATCAACATGATAGGGAGACACAACTCTAGAAGATCACACCAAATTTTAGGTTCGGTTGATAGGTCTGGTTGGCAGAAGTGGCTATGTATGGGTATGTACAGAGTAAAGGACAGTCAATGGATTAGTGTGCCTTCGCAAGATGATGATCTGGTAATGTGGTTTAGGTAGGATGTTAGTTATTGCTTGGTGGTGTCATGCTCCAGAGATTAAGTCTTGAGTTCCTCTGGAAGTCATTTGGAAGAATTATCTAAGTCTGGGTGAACAAAGGTATAATAGAGATAATGAATAGGGCACATTGTAATGGTTCGCATTCCTCTGCAAGTGAGTATTTTGTTATGTGGTTTTGAGGTGTTGTAAACACTAATATGAAATGTATAATTCTAGATTTGGGAGATCTGAAGTCTACCAGAAGGATAGTTACAAGATGTTGAGTTTCGGTATAGTGTTTGATAGAGTTTGACAAAAATAAAGTCTGAGTTCAAATGGTCTGCAATTCTTCGCAAGATGATATCATGTCTTGTGGTTCTGAGGGTAAGTTTGGGAATGTGTAAAGAGTCCTTGATATGATTTTAGAAGTGTTTTGTGATCTACAGTAAAAGATGTAAATCTACAGATAAACCTACTAAGCATGGTCTTAAGGAACAAGCCAACCAGTATGATAAATCATTAGGCAGAGAAGAGATATTACGTGAAGGATCTATTTAAGTGATTGAATGATTAGAGCTGACATATATGAACATGTTTGGGTAAAGATTTGGGTCTGCATAACATATAGTGCATTGGATTGTGCCAACAAGCTACACCTTCCTATCTACACGTTTCTCCTCTTGGATGCCGACTTGATTGTGGATCAAAATCATGATGTGGATATATAAAGGTGATGAGTTCTAGTTATGTGAGGTGTGTTGGCAAGAGACACATTGGAGCTTCATGATTGTTGTCATTGATGGCAACAAAGGTTAACCCACACATCCGCAGGACATGATGAGTCTCTACCGGAAGGCAAACTACAGAGTGTTGTGATCCGGTAAGCAAGAATAGAGCATGTGGCAAGGTCCGACAGTCAGGTCCGGATCTCTCAGAGGATGTATCACGGTGAAGTGTGGATTTGGGGAAGTCAAGAGGACTACCTTCACTGATAGATTCCAAGGATTTAGCCTCCGGTGATAGATGAAGAAAAAGATATGAATACTTGAGTGTCAGGTTCCTGATTGGCAGTGTGGACAGAGGAAGAACTAACTGGCAGAACATCAGACATTATTCTAGATGTGTTACTAATGTTGGTAAAGGTTCTTAAGGCATAAGTTATGATTGGCCGACATGATTGATGACTTCTACAAGTATATCCTTGATCCGCATTACTTGGTAAGCAAGGATTCAGCCGACAGATCAGAGTTCGTGGAAAATATTGACTATTCTGGATGTCGACTAGAAAGGTGATGAAACCACTTGTGTGAATATATATACAAGATGGATTTAGTTGTGAGAGGTGTCGTGGTTGTGGTGAAGTGTGAAGAAAAGTAGTAGAGCAGAGTGAAAGCATTAAGGTAGGTTCGGTATGTGAAAGGACAACAGCACTAAGGAAGAGAAAGGATGAAGTGCCAGCAGATCAGTGTATTGAGTTTAACTGGAACCGAACTCCAGCATATGTAGGTGATCCTTATTAGTTCAAGTATTGTATTACACTCTTTATAAATTGTAGACAGTGAGTCTCTTGTAGGCAGTGGGCCTCTTGTGAGCAGTGTGCTCGAGTAGTGAGCCCTAATTGGCAATTGCCATTTTGTAATTCTATTCTTCTAATAGAGAATACAATCTTGGGTTAATCACCCCGTGGTTTTCTCCCTTAACAGGGTTTCCACATCAAAAATATTGTGTCATGTGTATTTCCATTTCATGGTTATGTTTGCTTGTTTGAATTGATGCTGCACTAATTGTAAAGAAAGTTTAGAAAGCTGAAATAATTAAGATAATTGATTCACCCCCCCTCTCAGTTATCAACAATTGGTATCAGAGCCAAGTACCTCTTAACAAAGCCTAACATCTTGAGGAAGATCTGGGAATTCAAATGGATGTATATGGTATAAGGGAACAACTCAAGACTGCCCTTGATGATCTTGAGCAGTCAAACTCTGAAGTTAGTGAATTAAAGGAAAGACTCAAACAGGCTGATGATTTCGTAAAAGAACTAAAAGACAAATTGAGTCTCTCTATGAAAAAGAGAAAGGAGCTACTACAACAACTAGCAAGTCAAGGTGAAGCCAATGATACAAATGGAGATCTGAAGGAGAAAACCAAGTTATGTGAAAAATTATCAAAAGAAATCATTATGGTAAGACATGAAATGGAATCAGGAGTTATGAAGTTTACCCAAGAGGTTGAAGAGAAAAGAAAAACTGAAGATGATCTAAGACAATCTCTCAAGGAGAAATCAGAAGATTGCCACAAGATGGATAGAATTATCAGACATTTTGAATCTGATCTTGAAGATGCTAAAGATAATGAAGAAAAACTTGAGGATCAAATAGTCTCTCTTAAAAGGGATCTTCAAACAACAAATGAATATAAAGAGAAATTCAAGATAAGCTCTGCTTAACTTGAAGTTCTTCTTGAAAGCCAAAAGAGAGTAGATGACAAGTGTGGCTTGGGGTATGAAAAAGGTGAAAGCTCCGGATCTGGTCAGAAGAATTTTGGATCAAAAAATCTAAGGAATAGGCCTAGAAGACCTCCGGTAAGGTAGCCTGATGCTCAAAGATATCCATCCTTCAATGGATACTGCCACAACTGCAATAACTTTGGTCATAAAGCTAATCAGTACAGAAAGAGAATGAATCAGACTAATACATCCTTCTCCGGACAGTGTTTCAACTACAAAAGGTATGGTCACAAATCTCATGAATGCAGAAATATGTAAATAAACAATTCATTCAATCGTAGATGCTTTGCATGCAATAGAATAGGTCATATGGCTAATCAATGCAGATCAAGAGGATATCAATCAAATATGCAAAGAAATGTTTTTTTCCAAATTTACAATAGATCTGGTCATATTGCAAAATTCTGTAGAAGCAAGAATCAGGACAAAAGAGGTCCGGTATATCATAATCAGAATCAAGATAAGGGAAAACAAAAAGTAAATGTGGATGAAGTTCAAAGTGAGATGAATAAGATTTGGGTGAAGAAAAGTACAGAGAATGTAGAGGATGGATCCGCACCAGACTTTGGTGCTGATATTCCTTCCAGAAATTAAATAAGTGAGCTCTGGCTTAGGGGGAGACACAAATAAAACCTTGTTCCCCTAGCCAGTCAATTGGTGCTGGAACTAGCAGAAGAGGAGTTGCGGATTAAAGGGTTCATAAGAGAAACATCCAAATAAACTATGGTTAAGATTTGGAAGATTCGCAAGATGTTTAAGATCAAGATTGATCCAGTTCTTCAAGTCATCAGAATAAGGCAAACCGGAATGACTTAGGTCGAGCATTTATTGCAACTTGACATTAGGGTTTGCGGAGCAATATAAGGGTTTTCTCATTAAGCATTTGTTCATTCTACATTCAAGAAGAAACGAAAAAGAGAAGCTCTATTCCTCAAGTTCATCAAAGATCATTTGCATAAGTCAGTTCATCTAGAAATCGATCCGGCTAACTCCATGAAACTGAAAGGTGCAAAAGGTATTCTTCGTTATCAAATATCTCTCCGCAAATCTTTGAAAGATGACTACTCCAAATATAGTGAAGATTTATGATAGGCCACGACCTAAATTTAAGAAGCATCCATATAAATCCCTAGAAGTTGATCCCCTCGGCACTTTTTCAAGCATTCTGCATGGGGTTCTGCATGTAGAAGATGTTAGGGCATATATTCATGCGAATATTGAAGAACTTGGGGAATCTAAGCTGGCTGATATCTATCACAATCAGTAAATAGATGATTCTTTTGAGCTCAAACCTCAGTTCAAGGCCATCCAGGATAAGCATTTTGCACAGTGCATTCATGTCCCCTATTTTGAAGAAGATGAATGGGTCTAGTATGTGTTGAGCACAGTACATGATAACTTCCTATGGTTGAATAGACCATTTAAGATCACCAAAGATGCAATTAGGGCAGTAACTGGTCTGCACTCATCCGGTGGGATACCTATTCTCAAATATGTCAAGAATCAGACAGTGAGTGATGCAACAGGATCAAAATTTGACAAGAGAGCTATGACAATTGAAGATATCACTGATCCGGATATCAAATTTGCATCCATGATAATTGGCTACAAAATTTATCATTCTAGTAGGGAAAATTCAATACCGGGAACTGCAGTTTATACATCTTATCAAATGCTAAAAGAAAATGCTGACTATGATCTGTGTGAACTTCTTCTAAACCAACTATTGGAGAATCTACAGAAGATCAAGAAGGATAAGAAAAATTCCTTCAAGTATGGTGGGCTGATATTGGGCCTATTTTTCTACTTCATGAGTGAGCTGCCCGGATCAAGTGGTTGGGTTTGGCAGAATGACAGACCCATTGCAATCCAAATCAGAGACTATTTGCATGGGCTTGGAGATGCCAAGACAAGAAATACAGCTCTGTGGGGTTATTTCAAGAACTTCCAAAATTTGATGCAAGCAAGAGAGAGAATTCCCAAATCTCTAGTTGAAAAGTATAAGGATACAGTTTGTTTTATGTTTGAAACTGATCAGCGCCAAATGGATGCTGTGGAACCAATGATAGTCTGGATCATGCCGATGGGGTATGAGGTGGATGAGAAACTTGTGGAGCTACATGTCCAACACATGCTTAGTCAACCCAAGGATCCCAAAGCAGAAAGATTTGGAACCTTTAAAGAATTGAGTATAAAAATTCATGTGGAACTTAGACAACTGGAGGTAAAGAGAAAAGTGAGAAAAGAAGTAGAGAATATTGCCAAAAGATATGGCATATCAAAAGAAGCTCTTGATGCCAACAGAGAAAAGGTGGAAAGGGCGGAGAAAGAGAAGGAAGAAGCAAAAAAGGCAAGGGATCCGGTAGAAGCCCCCTCCCAGACCAGATCCTCAAAAAGGGCTGCACCTATCTTTGATAAAAGCTCAAAAACATCAAAATCGGAAGTCCAGACATCTGAAAAAGGAGAAAAGAGAACAAAGAAAAAGGCAACAAGATCCTATGTTAGCCTGAAGGATGATGAAGAAATTGAATCAGACGAGGAGGTGAAGAAAATGAGGAAAAAGAAGAAGATATCTAGTGAAACCAAGGAGGAAGAAGCAGAAGAGTTTGTTGAAAGGACCACCCTGTCCTTAGATGATATAGTTAAGGCAATCACTGTGGATGGAAATCTGAAGCCATTAATAGAATTTTATGATGAATACAGTGAAGCTGATCAAAAGATTCTGTAGGATGCCACAGTTAAGTATCTAAACATTTACAACAAGGCTTTCATTGAGATTGTATCTTTAATTCCTAAAAGCCTTGAGAAGGAACTTGAATTGAGGAAGAATAGTGCCAAAGAGAAGGATATGGAGATCCGGGAATAGTTAGCTATTCAACTTTATCCCTCCATCACTCCTAAGCAGAAGAGTATGATCTTCAAAGATTGTAAGGATGAATTCCAGAGCAAAGCTAGAATGAATCAGCTTATGCTTGGAAAAACTAACGAAGTAGCAAAAGAGATAGAAGAGATCCTCCAAAATGCATACAAAAGATTCAACATTCCTATTATAGAGGACTTAGGTGACGATCCCTCGGCTACAGATATTGAAGAAGAAGCTACTGAGACAATAGCAGAAGAGGTTAAGGAGACAAGGGAAGATAAAGGTAAGGACTTGGAATCCTCTGCTCTGGAAGAGGTGGCCCATGAACAAACAAATATCTCTCCTTCAGTTTCCCCTACAGTCTCCAGATCTAAAGGAGAAGAAAGAATAGAGGAAAAAGAAGAAGAAGCGAAAGGAAGAGAAGAAAGTCAAGCTAAGAAGAACATAAGTGACAGTGCAGAAGAGAAGAAATCTCTGTCTCTGGCAAGAGACACTGCAGAAACTGTCAAGGACTTCTTGACAAAAGAAATGTTGGAGATTGATGAACCAGAGTTACTTCAAGGTCCATTTAACTTTGACTCTCTCTCCCTGGTTCAAACAATGAAGATAGCTTCATTTGCCAATGCGAAGGCAAAAGAAAAACTCCTGAAGTCTCACATGGAAGACTGTGAGCTTATAGCAGCCGCATCCGAAGTGTTAGAAAAGATCATGCCATCTTTTCAAAAGGATCCCTCAGCCTCCTCATCCAGTAATCTCAAATCTTTGATCAATAGTATTAGTACACATTTCAATTCTCTAGAGAAATCAGCTGAGGAGAAGGTCAGGAAAGAGTTTTTGGATAAGAGATTCTCTAAGTTGCAAGGGCTAATAGCAAATGACAGGAGAGTAATGGTAATTGGGATAAAGAGCTTGGAAAATTCTCTCAAGGATGGAGGAGATGTATACAAATTTTGTATATCCTGGTCTAAAGCAACAATGGAGATTGAGAAGAAAGTGAAAGAATAGGAGGACAAACTAACAAAACTTTCTCAAAATTTTGATCCACTTACCACATCCATAATAAATCAAGAATGTCAGACGATTGTAGTTTTGAATGAAATTAAAAAAGCTTGAAGAAGAGAAGAAAAACAGAATCAGCAGGTTGAATGAACTTAGAGGAATAATTATCCCTAAGTTAGAGGCCATGCATGAGGCCATAAAAGAAGCCGAGATCATAGCCAAGACCAGTGATCCGACAGATCTAAAAAGGATAGATGCGTTTGCATTCCTGTTAAGTGGTCATATATCATTTTTGGACAGAATGAAGCAAAGTTGGGCAACAGAATTTGTCCAATTGAAGACAACTTTTGCAGACATTCTTCAGTATATGTAAGTATGCCATATGTATATACTTATGTGGCCAAGTATAGTTGAAATTTTGAAAATTTTGGTGTGCGGACCCCACCCTTTGCCATTGATGTCAAAGGCGGAGTGATGAGCAGTGAAAAATGTTGTATCCAGCTAAGGGGGAGCTCCAAAAAATGTACATAGAGACAGAGCATCAGCTAAGGGGGAGTATAGTATAACACTTAGTCATTTTTCACTAAGTGTTGAAATCAATGCCAAAGGGGGAGATTGTTGGAAAGAGACACATTGGAACTTCATGATTGTTGTCATTGATGGCAACAAAGGCTAACCCACACATCCACAGGACATGATGAGTCTCTATTGGAAGGCAGATTGCAGAGTGTTGTGATCCAGTAAGCAAGAACAGAGCATGTGGCGAGGTCTGACAGTCAAGTCTGGATCTCTTAGAGGATGTATCTTGGTGAAGTACGGATTTGGGGAAGTCAAGAGGACTACCTTGACTGATAGATTCCAAGGATTTAGCCTCTGGTGATGGATGAAGAAAAAGATATGAATACTTGAGTGTCGGGTTCCTGATTGGCAGTGTGGACAGAGGAAGAACTGACTGGCAGAACATCAGACATTATTCTGGATGTGTTACTGATGTTGGTAAAAATTCTTAAGGCATAAGTTATGATTGGCCGACATGGTTGATGACTTCTACAAGTATATCCTTGATCCGCATTACTTGGTAAGCAAGGATTCAGCCGACAGATCAGAGTTCATGGAAAATATTGACTATTCCGGATGCTGACTAGAAAGGTGATGAAATCACTTGTGTGAATATATATACAAGATGGATTTAGTTGTGAGAGGTGTCGTGGTTGTGGTGAAGTGTGAAGAAAAGTAGTAGAGCAAAGTGAAAGCATTAAGGCAGGTCCAGTATGTGAAAGGACAGCAGTACTAAGGAAGAGAAAGGATGAAGTGCAGCAGATAAGTGTATTGAGTTTAACCAGAACTAAACTCTAGCATATGTAGGTGCTCCTTATCAGTTCAAGTATTGTATTACACTCTTTATAAATTGTAGACAGTGAGTCTCTTTTAGGCAGTGGGCCTCTTGTGAGTAGTGTGCTCAGGTAGTGAGCCCTAATTGGCAAGTGCCATTTTGTAATTCTATTCTTCTAACAGAGAATACAATCTTGGGTTAATCACCCCATGGTTTTCTACCTTAACAGGGTTTCCACGTCAAATATATTGTGTCATGTGTATTTCCATTTCATGGTTATGTTTGCTTGTTTGAATTGATGCTGCACTAATTATAAAGAAAGTTCAGAAAGATGAAATAATTAAGATAATTGATTCATCCCCCCTCTCAGTTATCAACAAGGTGTGTGTGAGTAATGCGAATATATGAATAGTAGAGCAGTGATACAGATCAGAGATAATGAAGACTTGTGATACAGAATTCAATGGCTGCACCTTGGCATAATGACAGATGCTCCTATAGTATTCCTTTACATATACTATTTGATTTATATTTGGCAATGAGTCTTTCTTCATCAAGGTAGTGAGCCTCCAATAGGGTTTAACAACCCTTATTGTAATCTTTCTAGGTTTAGGGTTAAGGCAGTGAGCCTGCTAGACCTAGTTGTGCTTCATGGTAGTGAAGCATGTTTCTAGGCCCGTGGAGTGACCAAGCCTGAACATAATTAGTTGTAAAGATTGCAATATGTATTTGACATCTAATCCTCTTCGTGGTTTTTCTCTTTTTTGGGTTTTCCATGTAAAAATCGTGGTGTCCATGTGTCATGATTTTATGGTTGTTGTTCATATGCATTTTGTGCTTTTGTTTAACTAATTTTGGGAAATGGTTGAAAGATAAAGAACATGAAAAGATTTTTAGAACACTGATTCACCCGCCCCTCTCAGTGTTCCTAACATTCAACATTCTCATCATGATATAGTTAGAATGTTCTTATAAAAGAATACAGACTTGTTCTACATGTGCCTGAATTAACACTCATTGGTTAATGTTATGAGTTATAATTCCTTTACTTAAGTGTAATCTAATAGGATTGGTGTTTAACACCTAAAGATTTTAAGGATAATAAGAGCTATTAATCCTAATGAAAATTATCTACTCTACTATGGCATTGTATGCCTTGAGTACCATGAAATTGACTTCATCATATGTGATGATTTACTATCAAAAATGTAAACCATGGGAGACCAAGGTGGTCAAATGGTCAAATTTGATATGAAATGAAAAAAAACAAGGTGACAAGGAGTCACTAGTTCCTCATTATGAGGATAACCTATTTAATTGTAACCATTATGTGATGGGAGTCGAATGTTCAAGTATGGACAATGAATCGAATGGATCCCACTCATACTAGACCTAAAGATCAAGGTCATTAAGAACTTATTGTAGGACATGACAACTTATAAGTTGAGTTAGGGTGGTGGACATACGACAATGTTCATTATGCAATGTGTATGTATGTAAACCTTTGGCCAATGTAATGCATCCATCTCTACATGCATTGTCGGTCCACAGTGTTCCAGATGGCCTAGTGTCTCCAGTAGTGTCACATAAGTTAGAGTGGATCTATCATGTGTGACTGTGATACATTAGGAAGGACACAACACCAGATACTCAGATGGATATCCAAATGGTTTCTAATGTCTAACCTTTCCATGAAGGGTACGGCCTCTTCCAGTTGGGAAGTTGAGTGGCGGACCGTAGGTCCATGGTTGGAAGAAAAGCACCAGGATGATGCTCTCCTTCCCAAGCATGAGACAGGTTGAGGCTTATGAAGACAGATGTCATTGGTTCTAGATACAGTGTTTGCATTTTATGACCAGTTGGTCTATTGTAATGTATAAATTGATTTATGATGCCTAGAGCATATATTGTATTTGATTAATGATGGCTACTCACTAAAGATTGTAAATGTTTACTGGAATGTAAGATTTGTTATATCTTTATTTGATTAACATGCTTAATTGATGAAAAAGATTATGTTTATTTTAGGTCAAATTTGATTATCTCTATCAATTTGTTCATTAATGGCTTGATTAAGATACATGTTTAAG
Organism: Cunninghamia lanceolata; assembly: GCA_027924645.1. Lineage (NCBI taxonomy): Eukaryota > Viridiplantae > Streptophyta > Pinopsida > Cupressales > Cupressaceae > Cunninghamia > Cunninghamia lanceolata. Next base: position 9,786,152 of record BSBN01000178.1, on the reverse strand, counting down.
TTAAATCTTGAGCATTATGGATAGTGATGTTACATATGGTATCAAAGCTACCAGGTTCAATACATGGACCTAATGAGCTCACTACTTGATGATTATTGTATCCAACATTAAGTATGCTAATGATTGGATGTTCCATGCTAGAATGGTTAAAATTAGAACTACACCTTGAAAGAAGGTAACAGAACATGGACATTACCTACACCAACAAAAGATCTTGAAGGCACAAGCCTCCATGAAGGAGAAACTTGAATAGACTAGATGCTTGGTAGGTGCATGGTTATCTGATGAGGAAATTTTTGCTGATGTAGTGAAATGTATCAAGCAAGAGTTGAGGAAAGCTAAAAGGATGGTTGTCCCTAACTCTACTAATGCATCAGAAACACCCTCTGCCCCTAAAGCACTAGCTGAGGGAAATAACCCTAAGGATTGTAATGCACCTAAGGAGGATGTGAAGGAATACCAGTGTGTATCCTCACCTCCTGATATTGTAAAGAAAACATGATTATGGCAAGTCATCCCAAATTGTAAATGACTTGCAGAAGTAAGGTGTAAACACAATTTTGTAATTTTGTGGATTATATGTAATCCAATGGAAACTGTAATGCAATGGCAAATTTTGACAATCTTTCCTTTCTTGTTAAAGATTACATGAATGTGAATAGATTTGTAAAATGAATGAATTGCATAGCATGGAAAACTAATCCGTGATTAATCTGCATACTTTAGGAAAAAGTAGATCGTAGTAAAGGTTTGATTTAAAACTAGAATAGAGGATATCCAAGATGAAGGAGCACCTTCAGGGCAATCTAAGTCTAAATTAGACCAAATCTTGACTTTGTTGAAAGAAACAAGAGCGGGGGTGGAAACACTCGAACACAAAGTGCAAGGCAAGTCAGAAGATAGGCGAGATGATTATGATGGGGGTGATGAGGAATGTCATAATGACACCACCCAAAGCCATCATAGAGAAAATAACTCTGCGGCTGGATAGGAAGGGGATAAGAGGAGCCTTATGGCTATGGAATTGTCTCATGACATGAAAAAGGTCATGCCACCTAAATTTGACGGATCTGTAAATGGAGATGCCATGGAGGCATGGCTTACGGAGATGGAGAAGTATTTTGAAATTAGAAATTATAATGAGGTTACCAAAGTTGTCTGGGGAGCATTTCAGCTAGCAGGTGAAGCATCCACATGGTGGATGAACAAAAAGATGGAATTAGGCTTGAGGTCTACAAGCCTTACTTGGGACAAGTTCGTATAACTATTTAGGCAAAGATGGTTGCCTCAACTATTTTATGATAAAAAACTTATAGACTTTCAAAACCTAAAACAGGCTGATATGACTGTAAATGAGTATTGGGAAAAATTCACCTAACTAATGAAATATGTGCCATAATACCAGCAAGATGAAAAATTCTGCATCCAGAAGTTTATAATGGGGTTGAACACCCAAATTGGAGGTGAGGTTAATGTTCACGGTCCTACTACTATGGAACAGGTCTATGAGAAGGTTGTCAGACAAGAACAAAACCTGAAGGCTATGTCAACCTATAGGGAAAGAAATGAAAAGAGATATAACTCGTCTCAATCTTCTCAACCCTCAAGGAAAAAGGGGAAGAAATAGGAATATACTAAGAAGAATGATAAAGGGGCCAAAAATAAACAAACTAAGTCCAAGGGAAAGAAAAAGGGGAACAATCACTCTAGGAAGAATGGAAACAATTCTCGCAAACCTCAAGAGAGGCGAGGACTAGTTGGTGGATGCTACACTTGTGACGGAGATCACTACGCCAATCAGTGTCCCAACAAATCACAAGGAGTGTAACCAAGAGGGAATCCTCTACCCTCCCAACAAGTGACATTCCAGCAATGTATCCATGCAGACTTGGACAACCGACAAGCCAAGTACCAAATAACTCTTGTAGAGACAACAAGTATTTTATTTGGAGTTCCAATTTCAATTTTAATTGATACAGGTGCTACAGAATGTTTTATTTCTCCCAAAATTGTAAATAAAATACCTAGAAAAGCAAGATTCATGGCAAACACTTGGTTTGTAGAATATGCAAACCATACCAAGGCTCAAGTAGAGCAATGCATGTTTGAGGGTCAGGTTGAACTTCCAACCTTTTCCACGAAAGTAAATCTATATGTAGCACCACTTGGCTCGTATGATGTTATCTTAGGGATAAATTGGCTATGGAGACATAGAGCAAAATTTGATTGATTTACCAAGACAATAAAATGTTTGAATGATTTAGGAAACAAAGTCTTTCTCAAATTTTTGCCTTACAAATGAAAAGGGCACAAAGAAAAGGATGCCAACTTTTTGCTATCAAGATGGACAAAATAGATGAAACAAAAGAAACCTACTTCCAAGATGACTTGATGTTTTATGAATCCCAAAAACTTAATGAAGTAGGGATGAAGGAGTCCATAGGTCAGAAAGGATCAGATATGGACAAGTATCCCTTCCTCAAAGATTTTGAGGATGTATTTCTGGATGAACTATTAGGATTACCCTCTAAAAGAGCCTTTGATTTTGCCATTGATATTATTCCTGGGTCAGAACCTATTTCTAAATCTCCCTACAGAATGACCACAATAGAACTAATGGAGTTAAAGGCTCAACTACAAGAGCTACTAGATAAAGGGTTGATTAGACCTAGTGTATCACCATGGGGAGTGTCAATCATTTTTGTGAAAAAGAAAGATGGCACTTTGTGGTTGTGCATAGATTATCGCATGTTAAACAAAGAAACCATTAAGAATAAATATACTTTACCTCGCATTGATGATCTTTTTGACTAGATGAGGGGTGCAACAATATTTTCCAAGATCGATCTTCGATTTGGATATCACCAATTTAGGTTGACAGATGAAGACATCCATAAGACTGTAGCACATTTCACAGTTGAGTATATCAGGATGTTAGGATGTTGTCTTTTCATTGATGTCAAAATATCAGGATATCAGGATGTTGCATTTCACAGTTTTCACAAGATGCAGTTGATAGGTATATATCATGTTTGGTTATGCAATCAGTGTTGTGAAGTTGCCTTTTAATGAATTTGAATTGGTTACAGAGAATTCATCTAGTTGGATCAAATGTGTTGATCACATGATATTTCAGAAGGATTTTTCATAAGACAGTTTAAGTCATGCTTTCAGTGAAAGTGGCTAAGGTTGGCTTTATGAGTGGTCTTCATGCAATTATGATCACAGTGATTTGGTATCATCTCAGTTTTGATCTATAATGACATCAGTGCATGGTTTTCAGATCTCTCGGTTTTGATAAGTGGCATTCATTGCATATTATCAATTTTTGAATTAGGGCAAGGGCTTGCATCATTTGACAAAAGTTAATATGCATTATATTAACTCCATCTACATTGGGTTCATAACAGTGGTAGATCTGATGAAGCATGGTGTTTCATTTCAGTGCTATAGTATTTGAAGTATGTGAAATTTGTCAAGGTTTATAGTATTTGAAATGGTAAGTGTGTTTGTTTAATAATTGACTAGTCTTATACATTGTTCTCAACATTTATATTGTTTAACCCTATTGCCCGTCATCACACTATGCACTTTATGTTATAATTTCAAAGTGACCAGTCGAGGAGGTCATCGGGCTTTAAATAACAACATAAGGGTATGAGACTCGTTAGTCTTACCGGCCCCGTTGCCTAGGGTGCTCGGTAACAGGTCAATGTGTTGTGTGCTCTGTGGGAAATGGCAAATCAACGACCGTCGTTGAATCCTCTTTTGGTGGGCTGCGCAAATCAGAGGGATAAGGTTTAAAATGTGAATTGCCTCCAACGGTTAGCAACTGTGGTTAAATTTGACAACCACTGTGTTCAAAAGGAAATAAAACTTGCTATTTTCATGGCCTTTCACCGAAGATGAAGAGGCACTTAATTGGAGTTTTTTGGTGAGAGAAAGAATATCATTTAGAATGTTTCTAAATGTGAAGAATATGAAAAGGCTGATTTCTTCGTAGATGTTTTATTTTATTTTTGTTGTTGTTTGTTTTTTTAAGAGAAGATGTTATGATTGAGATAACATTTGATGGTGGAAGTTGAACAATTTTTTTATATTATTGTTTGATTGAAATTTATTTTGTATATACAGAGATTTTGGATTGCAGGTGTATATTTATTGCAGATAAGGGGATGATCTTAATGAGTGTGAAAATATTTTCAGAGCATGAGAAAATAAGTTGATTTTTGAGTTGAAGAGTTTTGAGAGAGGTGTTTTAGGATGAGAAAGATTTCTTGAGAAGATGAAAGATTTTATTATGAGATGAATGTTTGCAGGTATGATGGTGCAATTTAGATTGAAAGGTTTTTATGATTGAAGAGCAGACCATTAATTTTTTGTTGATAGGAAGATGCAATCAAGATTGAAGTGTTACAGAGAAGATTGAAGTCTTGAAAGATAATCATTTTTAGAGAAGGTTAATTTTTCAATTTTGCAGTCAGAGAGTTTATTAGATTGTGAATTGATTTTGGAATTGTATTGCAGAAGAAAAATACATTTATTTGATTCTTTTTGAAAGGGAGAAATAAGGTATTGTGATTATTGAAACAGGGAAATCCCCTGATTTGTTCTTTTCATTGAATGTTGATGTTGTAATATTAGTGAGACATGCAGAGAAGTACAATATGCCAGTGAGGTAGAATTGTAATGTCAGTGAGACAATTGTAATCAGAAATTTGAGTTAAGCCAGTGAGGCAATTGAGTGGTTTTTATACCCCAGGAGGGTTTTCCACTCGAGAAATTTCTTGTGTCAAGTTTTGTTTTGATACTCTGCATATTTTCTTTGTTCTATCTGAAGAATTCTACATTTGTGAATTTAAATTAAGAAAAGGATTAAAAAGTGTTAAAATTGTTAACAACACTGATTCACCCCCCCTCTCAGTATTGAGTGTATTCCTACAATTGGTATCAGAGCTTGGTACCCTGTCAAAGCTTAATCAGCTTGGGTAGATCATATTTCTGGAATACTTATCATGGCAAGTCAAGAAGGTTACTCTAATTATAAAGCACCTGTGTTTGATGGTTCTAACTATGCTTTTTGGAAATTCAGGATGGAGTCATATTTGTCATCTCTGGGGTATGATGTGTATGCTGCCATTGTTACTGCATATACTACTACAAATCCTCCTAGCACAGCTGATGAGAAAAGAGCATATGAAAATAATGCTAAGGCTAAAAATGCATTATGTTGTGGTCTTACCAATGACATACTTGTCAAAATCATGGAGTGCAAAACAGCCAAGGAAATATGGGACAAACTGTCTAATATTTATCAAGGAGATGATAAAATTAAAGAAGCAAAATTGCAATCCTACAGAGCCAAATTTGAAAGTCTCAGAATGAGTGATGATGAGAAAGTGGCAGAATATCTTCTAAGGGTCCAAGAAATTGTAAATGCTATCAGAGGACTTGGTGATACACTGGAAGAGAAGACAGTTGTTACAAAAGTCTTAAGGACTTTAAATCCTAAATATGAATCCAAAGTGTCTGCAGTAGAAGAAAGAGACTTAAGCAAAGTTACCTTTGATGAACTTCATGGCACTTTCACAGCTTATGAGATGAGAATTAGCAATGACATACCTTCAAGCAAAGAAGCTGCTTTCAAATCAGTCAGAAAAGAAAAGGAGATTTCTGATTCAGATGATTTGGTTGATGATCAAGAAATATCTCTTGCAAGCAAGTTAAAGAAGGGATCTATTGGTAAGTACAAAGGTAAGCTTCCATTCAAATGTTTTGAATGTGGAAAGATTGGACACTATGCAGCTCAGTGTCCTTACAAAGACCTAGACAGTGATGAAGATGAAAATAAGAAGCAATTTAAAAAGAAACAGTTTGTTTCTAGAAGGAAAAATAATTTCAGAAAGAAAAGAAGTTTGTTCATAAAAAATGTTGATATGTCTGAAAGTGATTCAGATGATTTTCTTGATGAAAATGCACAGACTTTATTTATGGCTATTCTAAATGAAGTTCAAAATGAAAAATGTGAGGAACAATCAAACAGTTGTGAAGCGGTTATTGATTTTGAAGGAGAATTGATGTGTGCATTAAGTCAAGTCAAGAAACTTAAGAAGGAAATCATTGCACAAAGAAGTCAGTTTCAAAAAGAAAATGATATCATGAATAACAAGTTAACTTGTTATGAGAAACAAATTACTGATCTAATTCTTTCTCTTGAAGAAAGTAAGAAAATTATTGATGATAAAGACAAAGAGTTGAATAACAAGGACAAGGAATGTCATACACTTGAAGCTGAAATTGTTGGTCTGAGAAGAAGACTTGATATGTGCAGAAGTAGTGATAAACTTGATGATCTTCTTGATAGACAAAAAGGATTCAAAGATAAATTAGGTCTTGGATTTGAAGAGGGACAATGTTCTCAAAAGGCTAGTACAAAAGGCAAATCAATCATAAGGACAACAAACTACAACAGAAGTGATACTTTCAGGTATAATGCTCACTTTACTGGATATTGTTTTTGTTGCAACAGGTTTGGACACAAAGCCAGTGAATGCAGATTTGGAGTCAGAAGAGAAATGCATTTATTTCCAAGGAATCCATTCATGTTCTTAAGAAGTTTGAAGTGTCACAATTGTAAAAATATTGGGCATATTGCCAAATTTTGTAGACCTTCATTGCAAATGCAGCAAACAACAAGAAATAATGTTTCAGGTTTGTCTTCTTTGAGTTCTGAAAAGAAATTGTTTGTTTGGAAACCTAAGGTAATTAATAAGAGCTTTGATGTTATGATTGCACAAGCTGCTTTTCATGCCAAAAGGAAGGAACAGTGGGTGATTGACAGTGGTTGCTCCAACCACATGACAGGGGACAAAGATAAGTTTGTTAAATTTGAAGACATTAATGAAGGTTCTGTTATGTTTGGAAATAATGATTGCATTATGATCAGAGGCAAAGGTACAATTCTTCTTGATGATGAAACACCACTACATGATGTGTATTTTGTAGAAGGACTGAAGCACAACCTGTTAAGTGTCAGTCAAATATGTGACAATGGTTTTAATGTGGTTTTTGATGCACATGGATGTGAGATCAAAAAGAAATTAGGTAAAGTTATTGCAGCAGGTCTAAGGACTAGTGGTAACATCTACAATCTTCATAACTCAGAAACTAAAAGTGTTGATAGCCATATCTATTTCATGGGTCAAATTGAGGAAAGTTGGTTGTGGCATAGAAGACTTGGTCATGTGAATTTTGACAATCTTGTGAGAATCAGCAGGAATCACAAAGTCAGAAATATGCCTCATATTTCAAAACCAAGTAATACTATATGCAAAGAGTGTCAGCTGGGTAAGCAAACCAAAGTTAGTTTCAAGCCTAAGGAGTATTTTACTTCAAAACCTCTGCAACTAGTACATTCAGATTTGTGTGGTCCTACAAGGACTAAAGCTCTGGGAGGAGAAAAATATTTTATGCTTTTCATTGATGATTTTTCAAGAATGACATGGGTAACATTCTTAAGGCATAAATCAGAGGCATTTGATAGATTCAAAATCTTCAAGAAGATGGTTGAAAAGGAATCTGATTTCAAGCTAAAATGTTTAAGGTCAGATAATGGAGGAGAGTACACTTCAAAGGAATTTGAAGAGTATTGTGAAAAACATGGAATAAGAAAGCAATTCTCCACTCCTAGAACTCCACAACAAAATGGAGTAGCTGAAAGAAAAAATAGGACTGTAAAAGAGATGGCAAGAACCTTACTACATGATGCAAATCTGCCTAATGTCTATTGGAGAGAAGCTGTTCATACAGCTGTATATACTTTGAACAGAGTTCAATTAAGGGTAAAGTCAAATTATACTCCTTATGAACTTTGGTATGGTAAGTCAGCTAATGTTGGGTATTTTAAAATTTTTGGAAGTAAGTGTTACATCAAGAAAGATAATGATAGCTTATGTGGTTTTGAGTCTAGATGTGATGAAGGAATATTTCTTGGTTATTCTACACATAGCAAGGCATATAAGTGTTTTAACAATAGGCTGAAAAGAATAATTGAAAGTACTAATGTTAAGGTGGATGAGGATTTGCAGCCCTGTATGCAGTTGATTCATGACAATGAAGTTGATCATCATTCACAAAAGGAAGAAGAAATTCAAGAAGAGGAAGAAGATCCTAAAAAATCTCTTGATGTTAAGACAAAGAATCTTTCAAAGGCTTTTCAAAGAGATCATCCTCATGAGTTGATCATTGGGGATAAGGACAGTGGTGTGTTAACAAGAAGAGGAAAGCTTGATGCTGTACATAATCAAGCACATGTGTGTTTGATATCTGAAATGGAACCAAAGAATTATGTTGAGGCCAGCAAAGATGAAGCCTGGATTAAAGCCATGGAAGAGGAGTTAAGTCAAATAGAAAAGAACAAAACATGGGAACTTGTTCCAAGACCAGAAGGTAAGAATGTCATTGGATCAAAATGGGTGTTTAGGAATAAGCTTGATGATAAAGGTAAAGTTGTTAGAAACAAAGCCAGATTAGTTTGCAAAGGGTATTCACAAATTGAAGGTATTGACTTTGAAGAAACATTTGCTCCTGTTGCTAGATTAGAAGCTATAAGAATGTTTTTAGCTTTTTCAGTTTATAAAAATTTCAAAGTTTACCAAATGGATGTAAAATCAGCATTTCTAAATGGAGATCTTGAAGAAGAAGTCTATATGGAACAACCAGAAGGTTTTGTGAATAAAGATAATTCAGATCATGTTTATAGGTTGAAAAAGGCTTTATATGGTTTAAAGCAAGCTCCAAGAGCTTGGTATTATAGACTGGATAAGTTTCTGCAGGAACAGGGGTTCACAAAAGGAGGTGTGGATAGTAATTTGTACTATTTAATCAAAGGTGAGGATATTCTGGTTGTTGAAATTTATGTTGATGATATCATTTTTGGTAGTAACAATGATGATATGAGTCATTCATTTCCTAACATTATGAAGTCAGAATTTGAAATGTCTATGTTGGGAGAATTGTCTTTCTTTCTTGGTCTTTAGGTATCTCAACTTGAAAAGGGAATATTTATCTCACAAAATAAATATGCCAGAGAGATGTTAAAGAGATTTCAAATGGATAATTGCAAACCTTTGGGTACTCCTATGGAGACAGGGCATAAGCTAAGTAAAAATGATGAATCACCTAAAGTAGAACAGTCTCTGTATAGATCTATGATTGGGAGTCTTTTATATCTCACTGCTTCTAGGCCTGATATTATGCAGGCTGTTTGTTTGGTTGCTAGATTTCAAGCTTGTCCTAAACAATCACATTTGAATGCTGTTAAGAGAATCTTTAGATATATTAAGGGTACACTTGATTTTGGTTTATGGTATCCTAGACACAATGATTTTACACTTCTTGCCTATACAGATGCAGATTGGGCAGGGTGTCCTGATGACAGAAAAAGCACAAGTGGGGCAGCTTTCTTTCTGGGTGGCAGATTGGTTGCATGGCATAGTAAGAAACAAGATTGTGTTTCGCTATCTACAGCTGAAGCTGAGTACATTGCTACTTCATCATGTTGTACACAGGTACTTTGGATGGTACAATCACTTCTTGATATTAAGGTTGAAGTTAAAAAGCCTGTGTCTATTCTTTGTGATAACACAAGTTCTATCAATATGTCAAAGAATCCTATAATGCATTCAAGAACTAAGCACATTGCTATCAGATATCATTTTCTAAGGGAAAAGGTGATTGAAAATGAAGTTGCTTTGGAATATGTGCATACTAGTGATCAATTGGCTGATATCTTCACAAAGCCTTTGCCAAAGGAGACATTTGAAACTCTGAGACAGAGACTGGGAGTTCTGTCTCTTGTCTCTCTTCAGTAAGTTACAGAGATGTTAGATTCAGGGGGAGTTGTTTTCTAGATTGCTTTAATGTCCTGAATCTCATTTGTACATAGTCTATATATAGTTTTTGTACACATTTTTTGGTTGGCAGTGTTACAGTATTGTGCATTTGTTCAATGTAAAGTTAAGTGTTAGTTTTTGGCAAAATTTTTTAGAGGATTGCATTTACAAGAACAGCAATCTATTAGTTGTGGTATTTTTTTTTTGCCTTTGACAATTTTATGTCAAAAAAGGGGAGAAATGAGTTATGGTTTTGCCATCAATGTTAAAGACAAAGGGGGAGTTTTGTAGCACATTTCACAGTTGAGTATATCAGGATGTCAGGATGTTGTCTTTTCATTGATGTCAAAATATCAGGATATCAGGATGTTGCATTTCACAGTTTTCACAAGATGCAGTTGACAGGTATATATCATGTTTGGTTATGCAATCAGTGTTGTGAAGTTGCCTTTTAATGAATTTGAATTGGTTACAGAGAATTCATCTAGTTGGATCAAATGTGTTGATCACATGATATTTCAGAAGGATTTTTCATAAGACAGTTTAAGTCATGCTTTCAGTGAAAGTGGCTAAGGTTGGCTTTATGAGTGGTCTTCATGCAATTATGATCACAGTGATTTGGTATCATCTCAGTTTTGATCTATAATGACATTAGTGCATGGTTTTTAGATCTCTCAGTTTTGATAAGTGGCATTCATTGCATATTATCAATTTTTGAATTAGGGCAAGGGCTTGCATCATTTGACAAAAGTTAATATGCATTATATTAACTCCATCTACATTGGGTTCATAACAGTGGCAGATCTGATGAAGCATGGTGTTTCATTTCAGTGCTATAGTATTTGAAGTATGTGAAATTTGTCAAGGTTTATAGTATTTGAAATGGTAAGTGTGTTTGTTTAATAATTGACTAGTCTTATACATTGTTCTCAACATTTATATTGTTTAACCCTATTGCCCGTCATCACACTATGCACTTTATGTTATAATTTCAAAGTGACTGGTCGAGGAGGTCATCGGGCTTTAAATAACAACATAAGGGTATGAGACTCGTTAGTCTTACCGGCCCCGTTGCCTAGGGTGCCCGATAACCGGTCAATGTGTTGTGTGCTCCGCGGGAAACGGCAAATCAACGACTGTCGTTGAATCCTCTTTTGGCAGGCCGTGCAAATCGGAGGGATAAGGTTTAAAATGTGAATTGCCTCCAACGGTTAGCAACTGTGGTTAAATTTGACAACCACTGTGTTCAAAAGGAAATAAAACTTGCTATTTTCATGGCCTTTCACCGAAGATGAAGAGGCACTTAATTGGAGTTTTTTGGTGAGAGAAAGAATATCATTTAGAATGTTTCTAAATGTGAAGAATATGAAAAGGCTGATTTCTTCGTAGATGTTTTTTTTTTTTTTTTGTTGTTGTTGTTTGTTTTTTTAAGAGAAGATGTTATGATTGAGATAACATTTGATAGTGGAAGTTGAACAATTTTTTTATATTATTGTTTGATTGAAATTTATTTTGTATATACAGAGATTTTGGATTGTAGGTGTATATTTATTGCAGATAAGGGGATGATCTTAATGAGTGTGAAAATATTTTCAGAGCATGAGAAAATAAGTTGATTTTTGAGTTGAAGAGTTTTGAGAGAGGTGTTTTAGGATGAGAAAGATTTCTTGAGAAGATGAAAGATTTTATTATGAGATGAATGTTTGCAGGTATGATGGTGCAATTCAGATTGAAAGGTTTTTATGATTGAAGAGCAGAGCATTAATTTTTTGTTGATAGGAAGATGCAATCAAGATTGAAGTGTTACAGAGCAGATTGAAGTCTTGAAAGATAATCATTTTCAGAGAAGGTTAATTTTTCAATTTTGCAGTCAGAGAGTTTATTAGATTGTGAATTGATTTTGGAATTGTATTGCAGAAGAAAAATACATTTATTTGTTTCTTTTTGAAAGGGAGAAATAAGGTATTGTGATTATTGAAACAGGGAAATCCCCTGATTTGTTCTTTTCATTGAATGTTGATGTTGTAATGTTAGTGAGACATGCAGAGAAGTACAATATGCCAGTGAGGTAGAATTGTAATGTCAGTGAGACAATTGTAATCAGAAATTTGAGTTAAGCTAGTGAGGCAGTTGAGTGGTTTTTATACCCCAGGAGGGTTTTCCACTCGGGAAATTTCTTGTGTCAAGTTTTGTTTTGATACTCTACATATTTTATTTGTTCTATCTGAAGAATTCTACATTTGTGAATTTAAATTAAGAAAAGGATTAAAAAGTGTTAAAATTGTTAACAACACTGATTCACCCCCCCTCTCAGTATTGAGTGTATTCCTACAAAGACAACCTTTAGAACTAGATATGGACATTATGAATTCACTATCCTACCATTTGGGTTGACAAATGCACCATCAGCATTTATGAATCTAATGAATAGTGTGTTCAAAGACTGTCTAGACAAAGTTGTCTTAGTATTTCTTGATGACATTTTGATCTATTCTAAAAATGAAAAAGAACATATGTAGCATTTGGGAATTGTTCTTTAGAGATTAAGAGAGCATAAGTTATATGGTAAGCTCTCTAAGTGTACTTTCTTTCAAAAAGAAGTATAGTATTTGGGTCATATAATTTTAGCGAAGGGAATAGCTATGGACCCAGCTAAGATTAAGGCTATTTCTGAATGGCCAGAACCAAGAAATGTTCATGAGGTCTAAAGTTTCATGGGCCTTGCTAGTTATTATAGGAAGTTTGTGAAAAACTTCTCTAAAATTGCACATCCTATAACTTCCTTGCAAAGAAAGGGCAAGAAGTTTGAATGGTCAGAAAAGTGCCAGGAGGCCTTTGACCTACTGAAGGAAAAATTGACTTCAGCTCCAATATTGAAAATACCTGACCCAGAAGATCAATTTGTAGTCATTATTGATGCCTCAAGGGAAGACTTAGGTGGTGTACTAGTCTAGGATGGACATGTCATTGCATATGAATCATGCAAACTAAAAAACTATGAATAAAACTATGCCCCACATGATTGAGAACTGGTAGCAATCATTCACATACTTCAAATGTGGAGACATTGCCTGCTTGGAAAACCTTTTGAGTTGAAAATAGATCACTAGGGACTTAAATATCTATTCACTCAACCCCATCTTAATGCTCATCAAAGAAGATGGCTAGAGTTTATCTCGGACTATGATTTTGAGATTAAGTATATTCAAGGAAAATAAGATCGAGTGCTAGATGCTTTAAGTAGGAGAAGGCATATCTCCTCTATGATCTCTATACGTTCTGATTTTAGAAATCAGGTGTTACAAAAATCTAAGGGAAATGAGTTTTACAAGCAGGTAAAATAGGCCCTTGAGAAAGATCCATAGAATCCAAAATATGAGGGATTCAACCTTGAACCAGATAGGTTATTAAGGTTTAAAAGAAGGATGTATGTACCTAACTCAGTAGAGTTAAGGAATATGGTTTGGAAACAGGTTCATTCTGCACCATATTCTGGGCATCCCAGAGTAACCAAGTTACTCACTGATGTGAAACCTTTATATTTTTGGAAAGGAATGAAGAGGGATGCTGTAAATTTTGTAGCTACTTGTATTGAATGCCAAAGGGTGAAGGAGGAACACCAACACCCAGCAAGATTATTATACCCTCATGAAATTCCTAAGTGAAAATGGCAGATTATAAGCATGGACTTTGTGCAAGGGCTTCCTATGTCAAGGAATAGGCATAATGATATTTGGTTGTGGTGGCCAGACTCACCAAAGTAGCCCATTGTATACCTGGAAACTTAATGAATGAGGCACCTATCATTGCTTCAAAATTTGTTCAAGAGATTTTCAGACTGCATGGCATTCCTGAGAAGATTATCTTAGATAGGGATTCATGGATGACATTGAGGTTTTGGAAAACCTTGTTCTCTTCACTTGGTACACAGTTGAACATAAGCTTTGCTTATCATCCTAAAACATATGGACAAACTTAAAGGGTGAACAAAGTGTTGGAGGACTTATTAAGGATGTATTGCACGGATCAACAATACAAGTGGGAGGAATACCTTCCCTTAGTGGAATTTGCCTACAATAACTCTTATCACTCAGCTGTTAAGATGGCACCATTTGAGGCATTATATGGATGGAAGTGTCAAACCCCTATAAGCTAGGATAAGATAGAAGATAGGGTTAGCCTTGGTCCAGAAATGCTGTCTGAGATGGAAGAACAAGTCCATCTGATTAAAAGGAGGCTATCAGAAGCCAATGATAGGCAAAAGAGTTATGTAGATGCAAAGTGTATTGAAATGCATTTCACTGTGGGAGATAAAGTTCTCCTAAGGGTAAAACCTTAGAAAAGCTCCATTAAATTTGGAAAAATGTCCAAGATGGCACCAAGATATGTGGGTCCTTTTAAAATTCTAGAAGTCAACCCAGTGGCATACAAAATTGCTCTACCACCAGCACTTGCCATGATGCATAATGTGTTTCATGTTTCATATTTGAAAAAGTTTAATTCTATTGATAATCAAATTCCTATGCTTGATTGGAATATTCTATAGGTGAAAGACCCAGGAGTGGTGGTGATCGAGCCTATCAAGGTGCTCGAAATGCGTAAGCTATGCTTATGTAACAAGGAAATAACACAGTGCAAGGTCTAGTGGGACCAATATTCAGTGGAAAATGCCACTTGGGAAAATTATGATGACTTCGATGCTAGATTTCCTCATCTTTTCTAAGACATTGATATTATGCTTTTGAAAACATTTTTATATTATGTTGGTTTATCTTAAAGACAATTAATCATCGGGGACGATGATTCTTATGGGGGGAGATATGTTACATCCCCAACTTAGAATTAGACTTAATAATTAACTTGGCATGCTAATCAAGAAGATTAGTCATAGTTATTTGATTTGATATTGTGGAAATATCTGATTTAACTCTTGATTATGAAGTAGTTACTGATGTTATTTAGTTTTGTAAATTAATTAATTTATATTATGAGACATGATAATGATACACTGATCATGATCTTGTGGTCTTGAGTGTGAATAGGAAAATGAACATATTTCAAAGAAGGAAGAAGAGTATCTGTTGATGGTGATGTTAGTCACAACCAAACATTAAACAAAAGTTACACAACAACCCCTGCTTATCCTGAAAGATATAATGAATTCATAGAATTCACAATCCCAAGTCCCCGTTGATTAGTTCATAATTTGGTGATGTTACTCTGTGGTTGATGTGTATTGCTGTTTTCCATTTTGGGATCTTACGTAGATCTGTAGATTCTGTTCCTGCAACTATGCTAAATAGGGAGGTTACTCTACACAACATATATATCCAAATGATGTGTCTAAGTTGATATTTGCATGAGTTCTACCCTTATTTGTGATTTTCTGCATGATATTTTCAACAGTACATGCATCTAGCTCAAAATATGCTAATGATATTCAGTTATCTATGGAACATCAGTATATTTCTCTGTTCTACTTAATATTCATCATGATGTGCAGTTATGAAAGTGATTTCTATGAAATAAAAAAATGAGAGAAAAAGGGTTAGAGAGTGAGATTCCTAAAATTACTTGACTGAGATCACTGATCTACATACATGTTCCCATACAATAATGAAGAGGAGAAAACTAAAACCATACTTCACCAGGACAGTCAACAAATCCGCATGATTCAGTGCAAATCTTCAAGGGGAAAGTTGACAACAACATGTAATGAAATGAAAGTGCTTCTATAGAACACAGCATTCACTAGTACATATCTAGAAATCAACTTGAAGATTACTTAAGGTTTACAATCAGGATGTAATCTGAAGCTTCATTCTTCATACAGTATGCTCATGAAACAGGTACATTTACAGTGATCTGAGGAAAGGACCTTGATTATTTCAATAATCTAGTCCCCACTAGTCTTAGTAATCCAATCCCTTGCCTAAAATTACTATAGGTTTGATATTCCCTGAATGACCTCTCCCCCCTTTTTTTAAAAGTGAAATGGGCCCAATATATATCTTTGGTTTTTCCCCAATACAATGCCCAAAACCCTAGTTAATCGACTGTTCGCAACCATCCAGTGCAGCATCAGACGGTGGAAAACCAATCCCACCAAAATTTGAGCAACATGCCCATACCGAGCACTGCTCCAACAATAATGTCTCCATCTACAAACCCTCTCGCATTGAAAACCCCTTGGGATCCGATCCGCTGCCTGGGGTGACCTTGCCATTAAAGCCCCTATCGTTACTTCCACCTGCATGCTGCCACTGTGTCGACAATCTAGCATTCTCCTGCTACTTCATTCTGCAACAGACAAACAAGATATTAAGTATCATTAACACCTCAAAACCAGCAGGAAATTTAAACATTCATTAAAACCAGCCCAGAATGTGCAAACACAGCTATCGAGCCATGAAATTCCAGTATCTGCAAACATCTGCATGCCCAAAATGCATATATAACGTTCAAAATAGTTGGATCAACCATCGTTGACCAAAAATATGCAATCGGACCCCAAATCAGCTTCAAAAATCCATCGCCTTGTTTTCCCACTCCTTTTCCTCGTTCAAATCCTTGTATCTTCTGATATATAAGAATGTTCATACAAAGAATATTCTGTGCCTATCCCCTTTTGATTCCGCCCTTGTATGTTCCACCATGCATGTTTGTTTGTATATAATGCAATGTATGTTTATACATATAAGCCGGAATCATACAACGATTTAACCAATTTTAATACTTCCTTGATTCTGCGGCTTGTATGTCTGAATATGCATTGCGGGAAACATATAGGCATTTAACTCCATTTGATAGCCACTTCAAATCCATGATATGCATATTGCCTTTGTATATTTCTCTTGTATGTCAAAACATACAAGTGCCGAATGTACATTGATTTAACTCCGTTTCATTATCCCTTCGGGTCTGCCCGATGTATAAAACACTTGTATATTTCGCCAATATACAAGCCCCCACTATATACAAAGATTTAACCCTGTTTAAGAACTTTTTCAGGTCCGCGCTTGTATATGGACGTTGTATGTTCCAAATGTATGTTAAAATATACAAGCCCAAAATGTACAATGATTTAACCTTGTTTTAATACTCTTTCGGTTCTGGCCCTTGTATAAGTGCATTGTATATTTCGACCTGCCAAACATACAAACGTGAGATACATGCAACAGATTTTAAACATTATTCATTCTAACGCTAAAACCATTTTGGGTCCACTTTGCATGTATGCATAAAACCTTTACCAAACGTATACAAGGTAAAAAGACATTGAATCGACTTTGTATATGAACCCGATTGCAAATGCGACTAAGTATAAAAACAACTTTGCATATACAAATGACTTTGTATATGGAAAGTGATATACAAAGGGCATTGTATACAAGTGAACTTGCATACAAAGAGCCTTGTACATGCAACCCGATATACAAACAGACTTGTATATGCAAACAACAAACCTTTCCTTTGTACATTTTACCAAAATGCTCATAACTTGCAAAATATGGCGAATTTTAAGATGGTTCAAAAAGCAACCCTAGCTCATTTTTCACAAGGAATCCAACCATGTTATGCCCTAGTACTAAAAATGCATTTTTCTCTATTTTAAGCAAAGTTTGCAATTTAAATCCCCTTTTCCCTTTACCACCAAGCAAAAGTAGCAGCCACAACAGGGGTCCTTATTTTGCTAAGGAGTAAAATGGGGCATGTTGTGAACATCACAACAACTAGCAACCAAACAAAACAATCAAATTTAAACCATTAAAGAAAATTGAATGAAATGAATTCATAACTTCCAACTATCTTTCCTGCAAATCATCATTTAAGCTTGAGACTCAATGTATTCAATAAGGTGCATGAATTTTCATTTCAGTTTAAGTTGGTGCACGTGATTAATGAGCCTCATCTTGAAGATCAGTTGAACAAACTAGTGACTGATATTAGACTATGTAGGTGAGGATGTTCCCTCATAGCCAACCGGATAGAGCCTTGATGCCAGCGAGCATCCATAGCCCCGGCAAAGTTAGCGTTACATTTCTCCTAAGTAGAGCCCCACTGCCAGCGAGCGTCCATAGCCCCGGTAGAGTTACTTAGATGGCTTAATCTGGATTTTCAGTATAATCCATTTTATTTATTTATTATTATTTTTTTTTTGTATTTCTGATAGAGATTTCATAAGATATAATAATTGTAACTTCATGATGCAAGGAGTAGTCACTTGCTGAAATTAAGCTGAGAATTGTAATGGTAGCAAGGGTGACCTCTGATTTTTCACCTAATAGCTACACTGGTAAGTTCAACAAACCCAAGGATTTTAGGTGTGTCATTGTGAGAAACATTCCTTGAATACTCAACCCATTCTTATTGAATACAAAATTTCACAAGTCAAACAACTCTCTACATTCGTGACAGTCACAAAAAATTATGCATAAATTCCAAACAATTAACCTGAATGACCTAAATTTTCCAGTGGTTGTTAATCTGCTCCTTCATACTCTAAATCAAAAGAAAGATCCCTGCTGAGGAAATAAAGCAACCAAAACAAAACAAGAAAAACAAAGCCATTGTACAAAAAACTATACAAAGAAAGTACACTATGATGTTGGCAAGAGACACTATATGGACTCATGAATGTTGTCATTGATGGCAACAAAGGTTAACCCACACATCCACAGGACATGATGAGTCTCTACCAGAAGGCAGACTGCAAAGTGTTGTGATCCGGTAAGCAAGAACAGAGCATGTGGCGAGGTCCGACAGTCAGGTCTGGATCTCTTAGAGGAAGTATCTTGGTGAAGTGTGGATTTGGGGAAGTCAAGAGGACTACCTTGACTAATAGATTCCAAGGATTTAGCCTCCGGTGATAGATGAAGAAAAAGATATGAATACTTGAGTGTTAGGTTCCTGATTGTCCGTGTGGACAGAGGAAGAACTAACTGGCAGAACATCAGACATTATTCTGGATGTGTTACTGATGATGGTAAAGGTTCTTAAGGCATAAGTTATGATTGGCCGACATGATTGATGACTTCTACAAGTATATCCTTGATCCGCATTACTTGGTAAGCAAGGATTCAGCTGACAGATTAGAGTTTGTGGAAAATATTGACTATTTTGGATGCCGACTAGAAAGGCGATGAAATCACTTGTGCGGATATATATACAAGATGGATTTAGTTGTGAGAGGTGTGCTAGTTTTGAGATGTGCAAATAAAAGCAGTAGAGCAGAGTGAAAGCAGTAAGGAAGGTCTGGTATGTGAAAGGAGAGCAACACAAAAGAAGAGGAAAGATGAAGTGTAGCAGATCAGTGTATTGAGCCTAACCAGAACTGAACCCCTGCATATGTGGATGCATCTCATTAGTTCAAGGATCCTGTTATTCTTCTTACAACTTGTAGATAGTGAGTCTCTTGTAGGCAGTGAGTGTCTTGTGAGCAGTGTGCTCGGGCAGTGAGCCCTAATTGGCAAGTGCCATTTTGTATTTCCATTCTTCTAATAAAGAATACTATCTTGGGTTAATCACCCTGTGGTTTTCTCCCTTAACAGGGTTTCCACACCAAAAATATTGTGTCATCTGTATTTCAATTTCATGGTTATGTTTTCTTAATTGAATTGATGTTGCATTAATTAATAAGGAAGTTCTGAATGTTAAAATAATTGAGATAACTGATTCACCCCCCCTCTCAGTTATCAACATATGATACACATGACTGTCATGATGTTACTTTAGGCCTGAAAATAGTGTTTGAGGAACTGTCCATTAACTAGTAATGGAACATCCTCACCGATTAAGGACTTGAGCCTGTAGGTGTTGTCTCCTAAAATTTTAGAAATTTGAAAGGGGCCTACCCAAAGTTTGTCAAACTTACCATGATCACCCTTCCTTTCATGTGCTTTGTCCCACATCAGGACTAAATATGAGATCTTGAAAGCCTTAATTCTGGCTCTTTTGTCAAACCAATGCTTGAGAATAACCTGATGCTTAGCAAATTGGTTAATTGCTACACTTCTTTTTTCCTCTAGGTGCATTAGTTGCAGCAATCTAACTTCTTACATATTATCTATGCCTAGGTACTCTTGTGTGAACTGTAGTGTAGGAATCTTTAAGTTAACAGGGAGGATGGGATCCACCCCATATACTAGGTGAAAAGGTGAATTTCCTAATACAGCTTTATTCCTAGTTCTATCTACCCACAAGGCATATTTTAATAGAGTGTTCCATTCCCTTGGGTTCTTATCTATCATCTTTTTTATGATATTCAATAGGTTCTTGTTTGTGGATTCTGCTAATCCATTCCCTTAGGGATAGTAATTCGAGGAGAATTTTAAGATGACCCCATGCTGAAAAGCCCAACCTAATAGTTTCATTGAAGCAAAAGCAGGTCCATTATCACATACTAAAGCATATGGAACTCCATACTTGGTCACTATATTGCTTTCCAAAAACTTAATGACATCCTCAGCATTGCATGTCCTACTATTGACAGCTTCAGTCCACCTGGTACAGTAGTCAGTAATAGTTAAAACATACTTGTGGCTTGAGGATGATGGAGGATTGATAGGTCCTATGAAGTCCATCCCCCATTGAGCAAATGAGCGCATCTCCATCACTGGCTACAAAGGTTGAGAAACATATTTTTCTCTGTTTGCAGCAACCTGACACATATGACAACATTTGATGTGTCCAGCTATGTCTTTAAAAATTGTGGGCCAATAATACCCTGCTCTGAGGATAGCATGAGTGGTGGCTAAGGACGACCCATGTGCAGTCCCAAGTTTATCATTCTGCTAGCACCTTATCTGCTTCTGATCTTTCCAGGCGCCTTAGGTATATCCCCTCATAGTTTTTCTTGAAAAGGACCCCTCCTTTTAGCATATATTTTAGTGACCTTATCTTCAGGGCTCTCCTTTGTGAGGCCTACAGTCTTGAGGGACATCTTCTAGTGATCAGGATGTGTCTGATGTCTGAGTACCACTCTCCATCATCTTTTGCAGTTACAACATAATGCTGGCTCTTGATATTGGGATCAATCTCTGATATCATTTGGCTTAACGCCTATCCTCTTACCAACTTCATGGGGGTAATGTCCATATCGTACTCCTGGAGGATAGTGATCCATTTATCCCTTTTCTCACCTGGTTCACTTTGCGTTAACAACATTTTCACTGCTACATCAGGTACTAAAACAATCACCTTACTTCTTAGGATGTAATGCTTGAACTTCTTTACTGCCCAAACCAAGGCAAGTGCTTGTCTTTCAACGTCCATGTACCTAAGCTCTACATTTCTAAAAGGGTAGCTCATGAAGGCTATAGGCTTTTCCTCCTTTTTTTCATTTTTCTGTGTCAGCACTGCTACAGAGGTATGTTCCGAAGCAAATGAGTAGATGTAGAAGTCCTTGGTGTAATTTGGACTGATCAGAACTAGAGCATTTGATATCGCCTTCTTAATGTCTTCAAAAGCTGCTCTAGCTTCTAGTGTCCATTCAATTTTAGCATCCTTCTTGAGCATGGTGTTCAAGGGCCTGATAATCTCTGTAAAGACAGTGATAAATTTCCTAACAAAATTAATCTTACCGAAGTAAGATTTGAGCTCTGTCTTGCTTCCAGGCAGTTGTATTTTCATGATGGATTCTATTCTGTCAGGATTGATGATGATCCCATCCTTAGTTATCAGGTGGCCTAGCAATTTCCCTATGGTCATCCCAAATATGCACTTCTTGGGATTCAAGGATATCCTGTATTGCTCACACTTCCTCAGCACCTTCCTCAAGTCCTCCACATGGTTTCCTCTATCTTTGGAGAACACCGTTAAGTCATCCATGTAGATGACTATGCATTTACCAATCAATCCTCTAAAGGCTATGTCCATTGCTCGCTGAAATGTGGCTCCAGCGTTTATCAACCCAAATAGCATGCACCTGTAGGCAAAGATCCCCCACTTCGTGGTAAATGTAGTTTTCAATCTATCTATTCTGTCCACCATCACCTGGTTGTAACCAGAGAAACCGCCCAAGAAGGACATCATCTTGGCACCGTTCACAATCTACAGGACTTCATCTAGAGAAGGCAAAGGATAATTATCCTTTTCAGAAGCTCTATTTAAGTTTCTAAAGTCCATGCATAATCTGATGTCACCGCTCTTTTTTCTCACCGGGACCAGGTTCACCACCCATGTGGAGTGTCTCACAAGAAATATGATCCTGGCATCAAGTAGCCTCTTAACCTCTTCAAAGATGATGGGCTCTAGCAATGCATTTACTGGTCTCTATTTCTACCTAAAAGGCTTGGCATCTGGCTTCAAAGGTATCATATGAGTGATGACTGATGTGTCATAAGTTTTTAGCTCGTCATACATCCAGGCAATGACATGGATGTAATCTTTGAGGGCCTAGGTTATCCCTTTCAATTCCTCTTCTATATAGATCTTCCCAATCAGAACATTTCTCTTTTTACCACCCTGCCCAATGTTAACCTGTGAGCACTGTCCCTCATCATCTTTTGGAAGATCTTTCTGTTTTAGCATGCTGTCCAGATCAAATGCTCTTTCTAGCTCTATCATTCCCTTAGGAATTTTGTTACTTGGTAGCTCTAGGATTTGTTCTTCCTCCCAGACATGATCTTCTATATTCTTTTCATCAATGATCTGTGCCTCAAAAATATCCCTGCTGGAAATAAAATCCAATATATGCTGATCATCATTAAATGCTTGGAGATTAGTTACATTATCAGGTACTAAAGGTCTCGATACTAATTCTACTGAGAATCCTTTTAAACTTGATATGGATAGTGGCTCTAGAGTACTGGCGGCCTGGGCCAAAGCATCTGCTCTGTGGTTTTGCTCTTTGGGTACATGGGTGATATTGAATGCATCTAGATCTTCTATTAAGTCCCACACCCTGTGTCTGTAAATGGATAGCCTTCTGTATTTGCAAGAGTATATACCTCTCACCTGTCTGACAACTAATTTTGAGTCCTTTCTAAGTGCAAACAGTATCCCATGAATTAGAGCTTCATATTCTACCGCATTGTTTGTACATGGGAACTACAACCTGTATGCTGCCAAGTAGGATTTGCCAGATGGGTCAATGAGGTCTATTCCTACTCCAGCTCCTTGCTTTGAATTGGGTCCATCAAACCTGAGGATCCATGGCTTATCTTGATCTAATAGCTTGTCCAGGCCTTCTTTTTTTCTTTTCGCTCTGGCAGCTGCACCACCTGATATCCATTTTAGCTTTGGTGTCTTAGCCTTCTTAGATACCACCTTATTGGCTTTATGGGAAGCTAATATTTCCTCTTCTCTCCTATCATTAGGAGGACCATCCTCTGGAAAAGGCAGCGTATGCCTTCTCAAGATATGCAAGCACAATGAACAAGATGTCTCCGAATGAGGTGCTTCATGCAACCTGCACCACTTCTCAACCAAGGCATCCCGTGGGGATCTTTGCTGCTGTGTCATCCTTTGAATTTCTTTTGATAGAAACTCCTCAAACTTGGACAGATTGCTGCCCCTATCCTCATCAGATAACTCATAATTCGATTCTATCAAACAATCACTCCCTGGGGTGATTTTCTTCTTGTTCTTATCATTACTCCTGTTGCATACTAGTATCTCTTCTGTCATCTGGACAGAATTTTCACCCTTCTATGTGCATCCTCCTGTTCCTGTAGAAGACAAACAAAAATTAGTTTCACTATCATTATTTGTAGAACTCACCATGGGTGAAGATGCTTCACTGTATGCTTGTTCCAACTCCAACATGTCTAAACAGGCATCACAAGTCTTTTCAGAATGTGCCTCATCATGCAACCTACACCATCCATCAATTAGAATATCATGAATAGGCACTTTTAATAATTGACATTGTTTCACCTATTTAACTAAATGCATCTCAACTTTCTTGAAATGATCTAGTCCTATTTTACTTCCAAAATTACAATCAGGTTCTGAATTTATTTCATCACTCCAAAGGTCATCATTATGATCATATATGTCAAGCACCAGGATTTCCTCTATGCTGGCAGTTTGAGGTCTAATGGAGTAAACTCCAGGTTCCACATCCACATACATGATTTCATTGGTTTTGTTATATTCGGTGATCATGTGTCTCATGCGAGGTTCAGCTTCGATCCTTATCTGATTTGGTATACCCTTCCAAGGCAGCCACATATGACTGAAATCAGTTGACATGTATTCATTGAGGGTTTTTGACTAGTCTCAGTTGAGTAACATTCCATATGTATCAGGTATATCAACTACCTGAATATTAATATAGTGCTGGATTCTGGGATCCGATGCTAGCTGCATGTGGATGTGAGTCAGTTGTCCTACCACACTTACTTCTGTTTTGTCCAACTGTGTTACCTTCTATAATGATTTAGCAAGATGTAGCCCTAAAACATTACATATGGATAGGAGCATTACATTGGTAGATGCTCCTGAGTCCACCAAGCAATTGTGCAAATTTTTACCAAACATCCTTATGGTAAGGAGGAAGGGAGGTGACTCACCCTTGTCTTTGTATAGGGTCATGTGGGAGGAATCTGTAGCTTGAACAGTAGCTGAGGTTTTAAGTTTGACATTAAAAACTTTGGCAGCATGGTCTTTATTTCCAAATTGGATTGGGGTATGGCTATCTTCCTTTTGAGCAGAACCATCCAATGATTTCATGAAAGCGTTCTTGATAGCCAGGGTCCTAAGCAACTCTGACAATGGCAAGTTAATCTTTACCCTTTTCGTTTCATCAGTCAGATAAGTGACCAACTTGTTAGGTCCAAGAGGTAAATTTACAGCCCTTGGTGTTGTGTTATGTGGTGTCAAATACTAGGCATTGACCTTGGGAAGCCCTGGGTTATTACTTGCCTGGGGATCAAGTGGGGTATTGAAGTTGTTTGGAGGCAAGGAAGTGGTCAAAGGATCAGTAAATATGTTTGGGTCATTCCTCAAGTTGTAGTTATGTCTACCCTAAGGTTGCTGTTGATAAGCATTAACTTCCTCATGCTCATTTGATGGCACATTCTCATCCTCAAAGGGGAAAACATAGTTGGACTCAAAAGCCATGGTTGATTCCTCACATGCTGAGGTGTAATCCTGATGTGATGATATTGTCTGCTGATAAGGACAATGCATGAAGCTTTCTAGCACTAGGGCAGAATCGTACTCACAGGGGACAATTCTATTTCCCTCTACACAAGGTGGGTTACCTAAGGTACTGGCCACTTCAGCCTGGAATATGCTAGTAGCAATCCTGAATTGAGGACAGTCCATCTCTGCATGAGCGTTGGTGTTATGTATCCTGCACCAGTTTGTAAGTGCTGCCTCTGCAAGGTTTACTCTGGTGGTCTGTTTAGGTTCACCAGGAGGCTGATTGTCAAGGGGGGATGGCAAGGAACCATTGTTTGGCCTAGTGTTCCACACTCTAGGCTGCCTAGGGGGATTATTGTTGCCATTGTTATTATAGTTATGGTTGTATCCCCAATCAGGATAATTAGGTCTGTCAGTGGCATAACATATGTTTTGATTAGGCTGAGAGTAGAAGTTATGATTTCTCAGATGAGTAACCTTAGTGGTAAGTTTCCTTAACTGAGCTAATATTTCTTTGATTTCTTCTTTCTCTTCCTGAACCTTGGCCACTACATTTTCTATCTGGGGCTTGAAAAAGGAAGACCCATTGTTATTGTTGGATTGCTCTACAACTTGAGGCACCTGGGTTTGATATGGTAACATTTGGTTATTCCCACTTGGTGGTGGCATGACACTGAGGGGAGGTATCTGCAAAGGGGCCAACATCACAACTGAAGGTATCATTGCTCCATTGGTCTATTGGTAGGCAGGATATGTAGGACAACCAGGAAGTGCAGGGAAGGCAATATTTGGTGTGGGATCAGAAGCTAATTGTGGACTAACTTTGATAGCTTCCTCAAAAGCCTATGCTAAGGTTGATACACCAGCATGTGTCCTTCTGATAAACATGGAAGTTAGGGGATCTAAATCTGAGTAATAAATGCTCCTAGCAGCTTCATCTGTGTTGGTCAAGATGTTATTCATTCACAAACATAGAATAAAAGTTACACAACAACCTTTACTCATCTTGAAAGATACGATGAATTTAGAGAATTCATGATCCCAAGTCTCTGTTGATTAGGTCTTAATCTACTGACATTACTCAGTGGTTAATGTGTGTTGCTGTTTCCATTTTGGGGCCTTACGTACTTCAGTTATTTCTGCAAAGTTCTTTAATATTCCTCCAAATATCCTATCCTTTATGTCTACTCTGCATAAATCTTTAATAATTCTACCTCTGCACTATGAATTCACTCAAATACTATGCCTACAGGCTGATATTAGCATGATTTCTACCAGTATTTGCAATTCCTTGCATGATATTTTCAACATTACATGCATTCAGCTCAGAATATGCTAAGAATTTTTAGTTACCTACGAGTTGTCAGCATATTTCTTTGTTTCTACTTATTATTTGTCATGATTTGCAGTTATGGAAGTGAATTTATGAAATTAAAATGGGAAAAGGGTTAGAGAATGAGATTCCCAAAACTACTTGACTTAGATCACTGATCCACATAAAAGCTCCCATACATGCAATGAAAAGAAGGAAACTAGAATCATACTTCACCAGGACATTCCATAAATCCACATGATCTAGTGCAAATCTTCAAAGGAAAAGTTGACAACAACATGTAATGAAATGAAAGCGCTTCTATTTGAACATAGCAGTCACCAGTACATATCTAGAAATCAACATGAAGATTACTTAAGGTTTACAATCAAGATGTAATCTGAAGCTTCATATCCATTCAGTATGCTAAAGAACAAGTACATTTATAGTGATCTAAAGAAAGAACCTTGACATTTCAACAATTCAGTCTTCATTAGTCTCAGCAATTCGATCTCTTGTATTAAATTGGCTTGGTCTGATTTTGAATAAGTGACCTCCTCTCTTTTTATGACAAGTTCTGGCCCTTTTATAGAATAAAGGCCAAGAAAATAGTTACATTGATCCAATGATCTAGATCCTCTCAAAATAACCAACGGCCCAGATGAATAGTACATGTCTTGCTAGGATGGCAAATGTATAGCTGGCACAGTATATTCTAGCATCTTTGTCCTAGTCCATCATCCAGTTGGGAAACAGTGCATTTGACAATATCCTCCTCAGTGCTCAGGGTCATGTTGCCTCCATGTGCAACTTTGCAACTTTCATCTACAGTTCCAACAGCTTTGAGATTCCTGCAATAAACATACCAAAATTAAGCACAACATCATTTAAAAAAAAACATAGCAGGAAGATAAAATTTACATTAAAATCAGGCTAAATGTGCAAACACATGCAATCGGGTTCCAAATCTATAAAAATCAAACATTAAATGCATATACAGTGTTTGAAGCAATCGGGTCAACTGTCATTGACCAATGTCATGCTATCGGGCTCCAGAAAATAACTTTAAAACCTATCGCTCAGTTTACCCACCCATTTCCTAGTATACCAGGTTGTAAATTTTCATGCATATGCCCTTTCAAATCCATGGTTTGCATATCCAGGTGCATATCGGGTCAGCATCATATTTGCGCATATATCGATGTGACCACATATGATCGGGATGACAAATCAAAACTTCACCGATGCCAAGAATCATACCGATGAACACTTTCATCGGGGAGAGAACGCCTGTCGGGGAGAGAAAACAAGACTCCATCGACAGTAAAAGCTAGGCCGATGGACTAACTTATCAGGCAGACAAGGCCCGATGGGGAGAAAATATCAAACAAGGCCAATGGACAAAGTCACATTGATAAGCCTTCATCAGGCAGACCATATATGATTGGCGAGACTATACAAAACTCCACCAATACTACAAACTATACCGATGCCCTTATCTCTGTCGGCGAAACACTTCCCATCGGTATGAAAATACAAGACTCCCCCGATATGACAAGTCAGGCCGATATGTATCTACTTTAAAACCTATTATCTTGGCCCGACATATATAGAATTATATGTCCACTTGTATGCTTATGTAATGTATGTCGACGTTGTATACAAGAAACATACAACAATTTTTCATCCTTAATAAACTTTTCAGGTCCAAAGTGCATGCATATTATCAATATGCAGGATATTAAGAAATATGATCTTCCTCATCGAATATCATGATGACGTCACCATCATATCCTGGGCTTCATAAAAATGCAAAAGATGACATCACCATCATATTGGTAAAATCAGGGGATATTTGTAATATCGGGTCACATTAGGAATATGATCCTCCTCATCGAATATCATGATGATGTCACCATCATATTAATTCTTCGTAGCATGAGGATGAGTTGATGTCAGCGTCATATTAGTGCTAGGGTGATATTTGTAACATAGGGTCATATTTAAGATCAGGTGATAAATGTAATATGACTCTGGCGACTAAAGTAACCCTCCCTCGAAAGATCAGGATGATGATGATGATGATGGCGTCATCATCATGTCTACACTGGGGTGATATTTAAAATATGATCCCCCTCCTCAACAACCAGGAAAATTAGGTTTGACCAAAGCTTTGACCCGCCATAACTTTCATATTTGGTTGAATTTCAGGGTAATGCAAAAGGCAAACTTACATAGAATTTCATCCTCTTTCTCATGGTAAGCTTTCTGAGGACAGATTTAGACTTAGGATTTTGGTTCAGATTTCAAGATCACAAATATACCTGACATTAGGCATATGCATACTGACTGATATGACTTTTACCACTACCGCCCAGAGCACAAAAGCAAGGGAACAAGCCAGCAAAGTTGGGTCCCTATTTTGCTAAGGCAAAATGGGGCATGTTGTGTAAACACACAACAACTTGCCACCAAAGAAAACAACAAAAAATTCAAATAATTCAAAAGGCGAGGATAAGTTAAAACATAATGTTCGAACTCTTATCAAGCATGAGCATCCTAATCCTTTGTAACTGGTATCATGTTCATCAATGTAACAATGAATTGATAAGGGATCAATTGTGTGCACGTGATTCATATACTCATCTTGAAAGTGAGTTGAATACATTAGTGACTGGTGTTAAACTACGTAGTTTGGTTTATCCCTCATAGCCAACCAGATTGAGCCTTGCTGCCATCAGGCGTCCATAGCCCCGACAAGGTTATCGTTGCAATTCCCCTAAGTAGAGCCCCACTGCCAGCAAGCGTCTATAGCTACGGTAGAGTTACTTAGATGACTTAATCTGGATTTTAATAAAACCATTTTATTATTTTATTTATTTTATATTTTGAATTTGATTTCATAAGATATAACAGTTATAGCTTCATGGTGCAAGGAGTGGTCACTTGCTGAGATTAAGTTGAGAATTGCAATGGTAACAAGGGCAACCTTTAGATTTTTCACTTAACACCTACACTGATATGTTCAATAAACCCAAGGCTGTTAGGTGTGTCATTGTGAGGATCATTTTGACTCAAGAAAAGTAGTACTGATGAGTATGATACCACAGACCTGGTCAAGAATACCTATACTAACATGGGTTACAACCTATATAAAAACTTATATCCAACTTTTGAATTCTAACAATTTCTACAGTGTTCTTAAGTAACAAGGTGCACCAAGTTTGCCCAACCAAAACAAAAGCTCAACAATGCAAAACACAAAAGCAACCTGTACAAACAACTAACTACCAAAAGGAAACAACAGAGAACAAAATAAGAAAGCAAAACAAGCAGACTGTACAAACAACTAACCAACAAAACTATATACAAACCACTACTAGGCAAACAAAAACTAGAAAATGACCCAAAGACACCTATATTTGCATACTTCTTTTGATTGTGTAGGAGCACTAGGGTATTGGTTATGGTTCTCAACCTAGCAAATTTATCTTTATATTCTAAAAAATATTTTGATATTTTGAATTCACTGTATTCAATAGAATAACCCTTGATGATCAGCAACTGAGGCAGCTCATCATATTCATGATTGATCCATGTGCATGTCTTATCTTTTAAATTTCCATAATCAAAACAATATTCAATGTTATTCATTGTGGAAAGGAGAAATACAACCTGGTGTATCTCTGGTCCTATTGTTGGACATGTTGGTTCATTGACAACTAATCTTCCATTTGACTCTAGCTTTTCATTTCTTAGCTCAATATTTAGTCTCACTTCAAATTTAAGTATGTATGACTCTTGATGTATTAATTCTTCATCTTTATCCATACTTGTTCCTTCATTCTGGATGTTTAGTTTATCCTTCAGTTCAGGAAACTTTTCAATGTTTTCTTCAATTCTCTACACATCAGCATCTAAATAAGTATCTTTATTATCACAACCTGAGATACAAAAATTTATCATTTCTAAATCATTTGACTGTAAAGGAGAAACAACTTTCACTTGATAAGAATACTCCTCTATTTCATTTTCAAAATATTTCTGGAGTGATGTCTGATCCTACACAACAACTCCAAAGCTTTCTGCATCTTCAATTTTTAGGAATTGTTCATCAAATAATTCACTTCTATCATCCAGTAGAGTGCCTGGTTCCATTAAGCTGCAACATTCTTGCACTTGATTATTCAATTCAAATAAGTTAGGTAATAAATTGGCATTTATTTCCTTTTCTGCGACTTCATTAGTTGCTATCATAGGAACTTCATCAGCAGCAGTGCATTTGGATTCCTCCATTGTCTGTTTACACTTCTCTTTACCATAGAAAGACTCCAATAAAAATGTTTCAGCATCCTTATCCAAAGTATTAGGATCAGAATCACATACCTTATCCTGACAAATAGTTTCCTCTATATGATTTTCAAAAGACTCATACCTGCACTCCTCTTTTGAAGAACTCCTATCAATATCACCATAAAATGACTCAAGGAAAGACGTTTCACTGTCTTTAACCTCTAAGACTGGTTCAGCTATTGGATTTTCTAGAATCTTCCTCAACATGACCAAGCAAGGGTAGCAATCTCTCTCTGAATACTCTTTATCATGTAATCTGCACCAACTTTCAATCAAGACATCATCAGTGGATAAACCTAATATGTGACTACATTGTATGTTTCTAGACAAATATAATTCAAAATCTTCAGAGCAGTCCACTTCAGTGTCAGGCCTACTAGTAACTTCTGGTGCTGTCTCTGCTTGTTCCAGAATTTCCTCATTTCGCTGGCCCAGAACTTCTTTATTTTCCTGGCAAATTTCAGCCCTAAACACATCTAGAAAGAATATTAATCCTTTCAAATATAAATCCAACCTTGTAAGGAAAGTTAAACAATTAATTTCACTGTGTTCTACAGTCTGGTGTATCCTGCAGCAAGTGGATAAACCAAAGTTAGACAAACTGTGAGGGTAAAGCTACCTATTCAAAGTTTCCTGAAATAAAGGAATGTTAACCTGATAATTGCCCTCATATGCATCCATCAAAATGAGACTCTATTTCCAATTTTTTTTTTTTTTTTGAAATTTTATTGAGATCTATCATATCTCAGAATAAAACTTGAAAGTTCAGAAAATGTTGGCCAAATCTTTGAAGCTTTGAGCTAGATCTTTGCAAAGATATGGTCAAAACCTCTCAGATAAGAGATATTTGTAGACATTAACCTCAAATGATGAAATATTTATGCAATATTCGTAGAAATCCCAAAATTTCCTATTCAGGCCCTCCTTATAGCACCAATTTATGTTGCGTTAGGAGCGAGGAGCCTGCATAAAATGTATGATGACAAAAGCAATGGTGTCTTTTCCAGTTCAGGCCCTCCTTCTAGCACCAATTTATGTTGGTCAAGATGTTATTCATTCACAAACATAGAATAAAAGTTACACAACAACCTTTACTCATCTTGAAAGATACGATGAATTTAGAGAATTCATGATCCCAAGTCTCCATTGATTAGGTCTTAATCTACTGACATTACTCAATGGTTGATGTGTGTTGCTGTTTCCATTTTGGGGCCTTACGTACTTCAGTTATTTCTGTAAAGTTCTTCAATATTCCTCCAAATATCTTGTCCTTTATGTCTACTCTGCATAAATCTTTAATAATTCTACCTCTGCACTATGAATTCACTCAAATACTATGCCTACAGGCTGATATTAGCATGACTTCTACCAGTATTTGCAATTCCTTGCATGATATTTTCAACATTACATGCATTCAGCTCAGAATATGTTAAGAATTTTCAGTTACCTACGAGTTGTCAGCATATTTCTCTGTTTCTGCTTATTATTTGTCATGATTTGCAATTATGGAAGTGAATTTATGAAATTAAAATGGGAAAAGGGTTAGAGAATGAGATTCCCAAAACTACTTGACTTAGATCATTGATCCACATAAAAGCTCCCATACATGCAATGAAAAGAAGGAAACTAGAATCATACTTCACCAGGACATTCCACAAATCTGCATGATCCAGTGCAAATCTTCAAAGGAAAAGTTGACAACAACACCTAATGAAATGAAAGCGCTTCTATTTGAACACAGCAGTCACCAGTACATATCCAGAAATCAACATGAAGATTACTTAAGGTTTACAATCAAGATGTAATTTGAAGCTTCATATCCATTCAGTATGCTCAAGAATAGGTACATTTACAATGATCTAAAGAAAGAACCTTGACATTTCAACATTTCAGTCTTCATTAGTCTCAACAATTCAATCTCCTGTATTAAATTGGCTTGGTCTAATTTTGAATAAGTGACCTCCTCTCTTTTTATGACAAGTTCTGGCCCTTTTATAGAATAAAGGCCAAGAAAATAGTTACATTGATCCAATGATCTGGATCCTCTCAAAATAACCAACGGCCCAGATGAATAGCACGTGCCCTGCCAGGATGGCAAATGTACAGCTGGCACAGTATATTCCAGCATCTTTGTCCTGGTCCATCATCTAGTTGGCAAACAATGCATTTGACAATATCCTCCTTAGCGCTCAGGGTCATGTTGCCTTTGCGTGCAACTTTGCAATTTTCATCTACAGTTCTAACAGCTTCAAGATTCCTGCAATAAACATACCAGAATTAAGCACAACATCATTTAAAAAAAACATAGCAAGAAGATAAAATTTACATTAAAATCAGGCTAAATGTGCAAACACATGCAATCGGGTTCCAAATCCGTAAAAATCAAACATTAAATGCATATACAGTGTTTGAAGCAATCGGGTCAACCATCGCTGACCAATGTCATGCTATCGAGCTCTAGAAAATAACTTTAAAACCTATCACTCAGTTTGCCCGCCCATTTCCTAGTATATCGAGTTGTAAATTTTCATGCATATGCCCTTTCAAATCCATGGTTTGCATATCCGGGTGCATATCGGGTCAGCATCATATTTGCACATATATTGGTGTGACCACATATGATCGGGATGACAAATCAAAACTTCACCAATGCCAAGAATCATACCGATGAACACTTTCATCGGGGAGAGAACGCCTGTCAGGGAGAGAAAACAAGACTCCACCAATGGTAAAAGCTAGGCCGATGGACTAACTTATCGGGCAGACAAGGCCGAATGGGGAGAAAATATCAAACAAGACCGATGGACAAAGTCACATCGATGAGCCTTCATCGGGCAGACCATATATGATCGGCGAGACTATAAAAAACTCCACCGATACTACAAACTATACCGATGCCCTTATCTCTGTCGGCGAAACACTTCCCATCGGTATGAAAATACAAGACTCCCCCGATATGACAAGTCAGGCCGATATGTATCTACTTTAAAACCTTTTATCTTGGCCCGACGTATATAGAATTATATATCCACTTGTATGCTTATGTAATGTATGTCGACATTGTATATAAGAAACATACAACAATTTTTCATCCTTAATAAACTTTTTAGGTCTGAAGTGCATGCATATTATCAATATGCAGGATATTAAGAAATATGATCTTCCTCATCGAATATCATGATGACATCACCATCATATCTCGGGCTTCATAAAAATGCAAAAGATGACGTCACCGTCATATTGGTAAAATCAGGGGATATTTGTAATATCAGGTCACATTAGGAATATGATCCTCCTCATCAAATATCATGATGATGTCACCGTCATATTAATTCTTCGTAGCATGAGGATGAGTTAATGTCAGCGTCATATTAGCGCTAGGGCGATATTTGTAACATAGGGTCATATTTAAGATTAGGTGATAAATGTAATATGACTCTAGCGACTAAAGTAACCCTCCCTCAAAAGATCAGGATGATGATGATGATGGCGTCATCATCATGTTCGCACTGGGGTGATATTTAAAATATGATCCCCCTCCTCATTAACTAGGTAAATTAGGTTTGACCAAAGCTTTGACCCGCCATAACTTTCATATTTGGTTGAATTTCAGGGTAATGCAAAAGGCAAACTTACATGGAATTTCATCCTCTTTCTCATGGTAAGCTTTTTGAGGACAAATTCAGACTTTGGATTTTGGTTCAGATTTCAAGATCACAAATATACCTAACATTAGGCATATGCATACTGACTGATATGACTTTTACCACTACCGCCCAGAGCACAAAAGCAAGGGAACAAGCCAGCAAAGTTGGGTCCCTATTTTGCTAAGGAAAAATGGGGCGTGTTGTGTAACCACACAACAATCTGTTACAACGCAAGGAGCAACTAGCTTAGATAGCATCTTCTGGAATCTGGCATTGAAGTTTGCAATAGGTTCTTCTTCGCATCTCTTGATAGTAGCAAATAGATGATAGTTCATGGAAGGATCAATAGGCAACTTGAACCTATCCTTGAAAGCTTTCTCCAAGGCATCCCATGAACTGACTGAATCCTGACCTAGACTGGTATACCAGCTATAGGCCTCTTCCCCTAAGGAGAATGGAAACAATTTGCATACTACATCTTCATACTCAATCCTAGCCCTACAACAGGCTTCCTTGAAGGTTCTAATATGATCATCAGCATCCTAATACGGATGGTACCTAGGACAAATTTTATCAGGATTTTTGGGCAAAGCATGATATGCATTGAAGGTCAAAGGCAACTCTGCTGTGAAAAATGACATTGCAATCGGTGGAGGTTGGATCTGGGGTATGACAAGCTGAGGTTTGACCTGAGGTGTGACAGGCGGTCCTGTAGGTATTCGTAAGCCAATAGGAGTGTCAGGAGCATGCCCTGGTGAAGCTCTGGATGCACTAGGATCAGGGGAATGATGAATGTCCACAATTTTGGGTCTAAATCCCTTAATAGGTAGTTCTTCAGAGAGTCCACTAGATCTGGACCTTGTATTTGGTTTAGGAGCCAGGATTTTCTCCAAATTTTCTTTTAGGGAAAAAATGGCTGGTTTATGGTCAGATTTTGAAACTGACAGGATACTCTAGCAATGTTTACAGGAATCTATAGTTTCCTTGTTCTGTCCCTCCTTCTAGCGACAGTTTCCCTATTGATGGTGATGTTAGTCACAACGAAACATTAAACAAAAGTTACACAACAACCCCTGCTTATCCTGAAAGATATAATGAATTCATAGAATTCACGATCCCAAGTCCCCGTTGATTAGTTCATAATCTGCTGATGTTACTCTATGGTTGATGTGTATTGCTATTTTCTATTTTGGGGTATTACGTAGATCTGTAGATTTTGTTCCTGCAAATATGCTAAATAGGGAGGTTACTCTACACAACATATATCTCCAAATGATGTGTCTAAGTTGATATTTGCATGAGTTCTACCCTTATTTATGATTTTCTACATGATATTTTCAATAGTACATGCATCTAGCTCAAAATATGCTAATGATATTTAGTTATCTATGGAACGTCAGTATATTTCTCTGTTCTGCTTAATATTCATCATGATATGCAGTTATGAAAGTGATTTCTATGAAATAAAAAAATGAGAGAAAAAGGGTTAGAGAGTGAGATTCCTAAAATTACTTGACTGAGATCACTGATCTACATACATGTTCCCATACAGTAATGAAGAGGAGAAAACTAAAACCATACTTCACCAGGACAGTCCACAAATCCGCATGATTCAGTGCAAATCTTCAAGGGGAAAGTTGACAACAACATGCAATGAAATGAAAGCGCTTCTATAGAACACAGCATTCACCAGTACATATCTAGAAATCAACTTGAAGATTACTTAAGGTTTACAATCAGGATGTAATCTGAAGCTTCATTCTTGATACAGTATGCTCATGAAACAAGTACATTTACAATGATCTGAGGAAAGGACCTTGATTATTTTAACAATCTAGTCCCCACTAGTCTCAGTAATCAGATCCCTTGCCTAAAATTACTACAGGTCTGATATTCCCTGAATGACCTCTCCCCCCCTTTTTTTAAAGTGAAATGGGCCCAATATATATCTCTGGTTTTTCCCCAATACAGTGCCCAAAACCCTAGTTAATCGATGGTTTGCAGCCATCCAGTGCAGCATCAGACGGTGGAAAACCAATCCTGTGAAAATCTGAGTAGCATGCCCATACCAAGCAACGCTCCAACAATAATGTCTCCATCTGCAAACCCTCTCTCATTGAAAGCCCCTTCGGATCCGATCCGCTGCCTGGGGTGACCTTGCCATTAAAGCCCCTGTCATTACTTCCACCTGCACGCTGCCACTATGTCGGCAATCCAGCATTCTCCCTCTACTTCATTCTACAACAGACAAACAAGATATTAAGTATCATTAACACCTCAAAACTAGTAGGAAATTTAAACATTCATTAAAACCAGCCCAGAATGTGCAAACACAGCTATCAGGCCATGAAATTCTAGTATCTGCAAACATCCGCGCACCCAAAATGCATATATAACATTTAAAACAGTCAGGTCAACCATCGTTGACCAAAAATATGCAATCGGCCCCCAAATTGGCTTCAAAAATCCATCACCTTGTTTTCCTGCTCCTTTTCCTCGTTCAAATCCTTGTATCTTCTGATATACAAGCATGTTCATACAAAGAATATTCTGTGCCTATCCCCTTTTGATTCTGCCCTTGTATGTTCTGCCATGCATGTTTGTTTGTATATAATGCAATGTATGTTTATACTTACAAGCTGGAATCATACAACGATTTAACCAATTTTAAACTTCCTTGATACTGCGGCTTGTATGTATGAATATGCATTGCGGGAAACATACAGGCATTTAACTCCATTTGATAGCCACTTCAAATCCATGATATGCATATTGCCTTTGTATATTTCACTTGTATGTCATAACATACAAGAGCCAAATGTACATTGATTTAACTCTATTTCATTATCCCTTTGGGTCCGCCCGATGTATAAAACACTTGTATATTTCACCAATATACAAGCTCCCACTATATACATGGATTTAACCCTGTTTAAGAATTTTTTCTGGTCCGTGCTTGTATATGGATGTTGTATGTTCCAAATGTATGTTAAAATATACAAGTCCGAAATGTACAACAATTTAACCTTGTTTTAATACTCTTTCGGTTTCGGCCCTTGTATAAGTGCATTGTATATTTCGACCTGCCAAACATACAAACGTGAGATACATGAAATGGATTTTAAACATTATTCATTCTAACCCTAAAACCATTTCGGGTCCACTTTGCATGTATGCATAAAACCTTTACCAAACGTATACAAGGTAAAAAGACATGCAATAGACTTTGTATATGAACCCGATTGTAAATGCGACTAAGTATAAAACTAACTTTGCATATACAAATGACTTTGTATATGGAAAGTGATATACAAAGGGCATTGTATACAAGCAAACTTGCATACAAAGAGCCTTGTACATGCAACCCGATATACAAACAGACTTGTATATGCAAACATCAAACCTTTCCCTTGTACATTTTACCAAAATGCTCATAACTTGCAAAATATGGCGAATTTTAAGATGGTTCAAAAAGCAACCCTAGCTCATTTTTCACAAGGCATCCAACCATGTTATGCCCTGGTACTAAAAATGCATTTTTCTCTATTTTAAACAAAGTTTGCAATTTTAATGCCCTTTTCCCTTTACCACCAAGCAAAACAACACACACAAGCAAAAGCAACAGCCACAGCAGGGGTCCTTATTTTGCTAAGGAGTAAAATGGGGTGTGTTGTGAACATCACAACAGTATCATCCTGGACGAAGGGTTAGATGTTGCGAAAGCAAAAGGTTGATTAACCATCTGAGTATCAACTTTTTATGTCCTTCTAAACTCCTTTCATAAGTTGACATGTGTCTTGTCTCTTTTCTTTAGCTTCCATGTTCTTTGTAAGTCATTATGTCATTGGAGTTATAATGAAAAGTTGTGACGACCAAATGATGTTCTTGGAGCATCATCCCTAGTCGAGGGACAATAGTGTTAAGAGACAAGGAGATCTCTCATTATCTTTTTGTTCTCAGGGATTAATATTTTCCTAATCATTCGACTAATGGGGATAGTCAATTTCGGGGGAGTATTACTTGACTCCGACAACCAACGATCTTGTTGTGACCCAATTTATTTTTTATTATATAGTGATAATCCTTAGGTAAGGATGAAATCCTTTTTTTTAGGTTGAATTGCAATAATAATATTGTTATTATTTTACTTATCATAATATTTGAGTACTATTGAATGCTATTAATTTGTTTTTAGTTATCCTTGAGAATGATGGAGAGTTTTGAGCTCATCCTTTCTTGCATGATGCCTAGATCGAGCCACCTCTTGTGGGAAACGATAGAGTGGAAAGATGGTTACCTTCCACAACGACATGCCAATAATGGGCTGGTTATAAGGATTTGATTATTCATTCTTGTGAGTAAACTATTGCCAAGGGGAAGTTCATTGTTGGGGTTTGGAAGCAAGGTGGCGAAAGCTACACTAAGATAGCACTGGCAAATTTGAAGTTGGGTGCAGCTTGAAAGAGATTGGGACTGGAACGACGTTCCCATCGAAAGCATTGTCTAGGTAATATGGTGGACAAAAATCCTACTTACCTTTGATATATTTGAACCTTGATTGTGTTTTATCTCTATCAAAGATAGTGTGATGTTATTTATCATACCATGTGTTTAACTCTAAGGCATGAGGCTTGTGAGGCCATGCCATGAAATATGTAAATTTTTACATAGTTGTGGCTCGAGGCTGTTACAACTGAGTTATCAATGTTTCAAAGTTTTATTTCATACTGTGGCTCAAGGCCTTAAGGCTAAGATTTCCATGTTATCTTTATGATGAGAATAGTCTTTGAGCTAATAACACAAGTAAACTTCCATATGAATGAACTCACAGCCACAGTAATCTTTTGAGACTACACTTTAGGTCATATGGCCAAATATTGAAACATTGAAACCTTATCTGAGACTGCGCTCCAGGTCGTGAGGCCAAGGTAGAAAAGTATTGTATTCCTTTTGGTGGCTAAGCTCAAGGCTTAGAAGTCGAGTAGTGACTACACCATGTTTTATTTGTGACACTTGCTCGAGGCCACAAGGTCGAGCCTTCAGAGATGAATTCTTTAATTTATTTGAGCTAAGGTCTTACAACCCAGCTATAATACATTTTACAGTTTATAGTGCTCGAAGCCGTTATGGCTAAGCTTGTTATCAAAGCATGATAAACACACGTCATATAATGATGTAGTTAGATCTTAAGAGCTCTCGAATGGAGTAAAGAATAACTCCAAAATGATGATTGTTATAAATGAATAATACAGTCATTTGACTGTGGTAACAGCTGAGAAGGCAATACTATCAATAATATAGTCATTCGATTGTGGGGATAGCTAGAAAGGCAATTAAATGTCAGTGTGTTTACAACACCCAAACTAATACCAAGTTAGGCTTGTATTGAAAGCTGACTATGAATCTTTATAGGATTACTTAAACTATCAAAAATTATATGCTTTAACCCTCGGTAATGGAGGTGGTGAGACTATTTGAGAACATGGTCTCATCACGATACAGTTAGAATGTTCTTATAAAAGAATACAGACTTGTTCTACATGTGCCTAAATTAAGACTCATTGGTTAATGTTATGAGTTATAATTCCTTTACTTACTTAAGTGTAATATAATTGGATTGGTGTTTAACATCTAAAATGTTTAAGGATAATAAGATCTATTAATCCTAATGAAACTAATCTACTCTACTATGGCATGGTATGCCTTGAGTACCATGAAATTGACTTCATCATATGTGATGATTTACTATCGAAAATGTAAACCATGGGAGACCAAGGTGATCAAATGGTCAAATTTGATATGAAATGAAAACAAACAAGGTGACAAGGAGTCACTAGTTCCTCGTTACGAGGATAACCTATTTAATCGTAACCATTTTATGATGGGTGTCGAATGTCCAAGTATGGACAATGAATTAAATGGATCCCACTCATACTAGACCTAAAGAACAAGGTCATTAAGAACTTACTATAGGACATGATAGCTTATAAGTTGAGTTAGGGTGGTGGACATATGACGACATTCATTATGCAACATGTATGTATGTAAAACTTTGGCCAGAGTAATGCATCTATCTTTGCATGCATTGTCAGTCCATAGTTTTCCAGATGGCCTAGTGTCTCCAATAGTGTCATACAAGTTAGAGTGGATCTATAGTGTGTGATTGTGAGACATTAGGAAGGACACAACACCAGATACTTAGATGGCTATCCAAATGGTTTCTAATGTCTAACCTTTCCGTGAAGGGTAGGGCCTCTTCCAGTTAGGAAGTTGAGTGGGGGACCGCAGGTCCATGGTTGGAGGAAAAGCACTAGGATGATGCTCTCCTTCCCAAGCATGAGACAAGCCGAGGCTTATGAAGACATATGTCATTGGTTCTAGACACAGTGTTTGCATTTTATGACCAGTTGGTCTATTGTAATGTATAAATTGATTTATGATGCCTAGAGCATATATTGTATTTGATTAGTGATGGTTACTCACTAAAGATTGTAAATGTTTACTAGAATGTAAGCTTTGTTATATCTTGGTTTGATTAATATGCTTAATTGATGCAAAAGATTATGTTTCTTTTAGTTCAAATTTGATTATCTCTATCAATTTGTTAATTAATGGCTTGATTAAGATACATGTTTAAGTTAAATCTTGAGCATTATGGATAGTGATGCTAAAAAATAGAATTAATTAAGATCATTGAGTCCTCTTAAATAGATATGTGAGATACCTTAATTAAATTGCAATTCTTTATCCCTAGAAGAAAACCCTGAGCCTCAACTTCATTATTTGTATCAATCAATAGTTGAAGAGATGTTTCCATAATAACCTATCTTATCTAATCTCTAACCACATACCTCACACTAGAGGCTCCCATATTTCTATGAGATGCCCCATCAAAGTTAACCCTAAAAACACCATGACATGGAGGAATCCATTTGATTAGAGAATGATCAACCTTGACACATGAACTCTTCACCATCCCATGAACAAGGAGGCTTCAACAAGGGTTAATGTTTAAGGATCTCATTATCCCATAATGAAAGGAAGAATGTGTTCCATTATTATTTTTCACAATGGACATAACAGTTTTAGAATTGGCATCCTCTAATTTAATAATAACCTAATGAAGAGAGGAAGGATTCTTCAAAAAAATCTATCTTTCCTTTCCTTCCAAATATGCCAAACAACCAAAGAAGGAACAATATGCTAAATATAGTGGAAAATGGATTTTTTTTGTAAAGAATAGGCTAGCTAAGAAAATTGAAACAAAGTCATGGGCATAGATAAATACCACTCAAGTCTATTACAAACCCATTCCCAGGAAGATCTTGAGAAAGGACACAATATAAGGTAATGGTCAACATTCTCATTAACTTCCCAACAAAGAGGATAGATGAAAGAACTAGTGAAGCCTAACTAATTTAATTTGTGACCTATTAAAATCCTTTCGTTAAGCGCTACCCATGCAAAAGTGCCAGCTTTGGGAAGACAATATTTACCTCAACAAAGAGAGACTAGTCATTCTCTATTATAAGACATAGGAAACTAGTACCTAATTAATTTGTGCATGGAAGGCCAATAATATCTAAAGCCTAAAATTTTATGAGATGTTTGCTTTACTAAATAGTGACCTCCTGAAGGATCGTCATGGCATGCTCATAGAATATTGTAGGTCTCATATGGTCTTACACATCTATACAATATCAAATCAGGTCCATATTTGAACAATAAATCATTTATCCATGTACAGTGTGTACTTTCTCAGACAAGTCACTTTCTTTGCTTTGTGGTGAACTCAAGTGGGAATTCTAATATAGCTAAATAATTAGCTACATCTGCAAACCACGGTGTTCAAGAGGATATGGAAAATAATTATTCATCTAGAAATTCATCCTAAACTAGTTCACAATCCCCATTTTATTAATGTATTCTAGATAGGAAATCAACCACCACATTAAAAATTCTAGGTTTGTCAATGATAGTCACATTGAATTCCTAGAGGAGCAATAACCATCTAGCTATCCTTCCGCTCACAACAAGTTTATTCATGAGATATTTTATTGTTGAGTGATCTATGTAAATAGTCACTTTGTAACCTGTGATATAGTGGTAGAATTTATTGATGGTGTGCACAACAACCATAAATTCTCTCTTTGTTGTGGTGTAATTCCTTTTAGTTGGGGTTAAGTTTTTGCTCAGAAAATAGATAGTGTACTTTCCACCAGTTTCATCTTCTTGTCCTAGAGCTACTCTGATCACATCATTTGAGGCATCTATATAGATTTAAAATGGCAAGCTCCAATTGGGTCAGCACAACACAGGTGCAGTTGTGAGTTTTTATTTAATGTTTTCAAATGAAGCTTGGCATTCTAGGGTCCAGGAGAACTTAACATCCTTTTGAAGCAATGAGAACATAGGGGCTGTGATTTTGCTAAAACTTTTAATGAATCTTTAATAATAGCCCGCATGTCCTAAAAGGCTTCAAATGTCAGTTTGATATTTGGGGGTTCCAATTTTTGTATCACCTCAATTTTCTAGGAATCAACTTTAATACCCTCTATAAAGATGTGATGCCCTAATACAATCCCTTGTTCCATCATTATCAGACATTTTTTGTGGCTCAAGAATAGTAGGTGTTCTTCACATTGTTGGACAACTTTGTCTAGATCTTCAAGTGCATCCTCATAGGTAGTTCCATAGAATGTGAAGTCATCCATATTAACTTTCACAGTCATTTACAAGCTCAACGAAGATGGCCAAAACTACTCTCTAAAAAGTAGTAGGAGCATTGCATAAACCAAAGGGAAGGACTTTTTATGAAGAGGTTCCCCATGGACAGGTGAAAGTGGTTTTATCTTTATCTTTAGTAGTGAATTGTAGCCTCTAAAC
The DNA here is from genome assembly GCA_027924645.1 of Cunninghamia lanceolata. Taxonomy (NCBI): domain Eukaryota; kingdom Viridiplantae; phylum Streptophyta; class Pinopsida; order Cupressales; family Cupressaceae; genus Cunninghamia; species Cunninghamia lanceolata. Next base: position 9,742,971 of record BSBN01000178.1, on the reverse strand, counting down.
CCATCCAAGAACATGAAATATTTTCTACTAGCCAAATTGTCAATGACTTGGTCTATGAATGGTAGGGGAAAATAATCTCTGTATGTTTCCTTATTAAGTTATCTATAATCCACACACACTCTCCACTTCCGTCCTTTCTTAGGTACAACTAAAAGAGGTGAAACCCATTTACTATTGGAGATGGGATAAATAAATCCTACTTGTATAATTTTTCAATTTCATTTTTAACCACATCTCTGAGTGTCAGGTTAAGTCTATGTTGTGGTTGTCAGACTGGTCACACATCTTTAGTATAAATGTGATGAGTACAAACTTTTGAATGAATCACCCTCATATCCTTGTAATACCAAGAAAAAGCCTTGGATCTATTTACTAGAACATCAAATAATTTGAGTTCTTGGTACTCTGTAAGCTAGTTGTTAATGTTAAGGGTTTCTCCAAGTACTATCATGATGAATTTTGTCCCTGGATAATTGGAGGATACCATATAAGTTTCACTCATCAATGTATTGAGGGGGAAACTATGACGTTGCATCATGTGGAAAGTAGTTATGTCCTTGAAAAAGACTATCAATTCTTGGTATTAAGTTAACCAACAGATAATGAAATGTTGTAAGAAAGTCTTATTTCTCATTTTGTGCAAATTCCACTATAGTGGTTTGTATAAGGCTCTCCATGGTTCCATTCATTTCCAATTCTTCTTCACTATTTGGGTTTGTTTTGACAGTCACTTTCCTCATTCATCTCTAGATTTTCATCACATTCCCACTCATTCCCAGGTAGTTCTTCACCATGTTGTTTAATTACTACCATTGCCAATGGCGCTAGGTTTTTGTGTTTATTATATTGGTTTGGTTCATCCACCCAAATCTTATGAGTTGTTCTTGCAAATGGATGAGCAGGGGGATAAACTGATAGTTGTTTACTATTAATGTCATTTGAAATGGCCATTCCTCCTAATCTATAGTCTATTCGGGCTACAATTGTAGCCAACCAGGGTCTCCCCAATATCAACGGGTAGCTAGCCTTAAGGGTTTGGGATTGAATTACTTGAAAATCTATTGGATATTCCTAGTCTTCAACCATAATTGGGATATTTTCAAGGACTCCTTTAGGGACAACAATGGACTGATCTGCTATCTACAAAATAGTAGTTATGGGCTACAAGTTTGTTAATGCCAACATCTCCATGACCTCTAAAGTCATGACATTGATTTGCAGCCCCTAAATCAACAAGTTTGTTAGGAATTTCAATGCTATTAATTGATACCAAGATTAAAAGGCTACTAGGTTCATCATACTTTGGTAGACAAAATTCTCCAGAAAAGAGGTAGCTAAATAACTATTAATTTGCATAATATTGATTTGTTTTTTCTTTCTCCCTAGTGTTTTTATACATAGTTGTTTAACTAGTTGATTCAATTCTAGGATCTCCTTGATGGCTTTCAATAATGGAATTTTAATATTTAGGCATTTAATTTCCTAAATCAAATGGTTTTCAGTTGAAATCTTTGGTTCTAGAGAACCTTTTGAGGACACCTATTGGAGTCACTCCCAAAAAGGTGCTTGCTTTAGAATATGGCGGCTATCTCCAGTTTTAGGATGAGCTTCCGAAGATGTTTTATGATCAACTTTCAGAGCTGGGTCAGAGTGTGGCATAGCATTATTTTTTGTGAAAGGCTCTAGATAATTATTAGACTTTTCTAGAGTATCTTCAGAAGATGACTCCAACAGTCCAGAAGTAGACTTTGAAAGTTTGGCAAGTGATATCTCTAGAGGGATTCTAGAGGACAACTCTAAAAGGTTACTAAATTTTTTCCCATTTGGAAATATCTTGTTGGCATCCACTATGGGTTTTTTGAGATCGTTTTTAACTTGATTGTCTACATTCTCTGAAAATATCTCTTCCTCACCTTCCATAATTTCAAATATAGTAGGTTGGTGTGGATGAAGGAGGGATTTTCCTAACCATAGTTGTACATTTCCACAATGGATAACATTAATGCCAGCCATATTTTTTTACTCAGTAGAATACACAGGAGTAGCTTGGTGATTATTCTTTGGATTTTCAACTAGTTGGGCTAGCAATTGAGGTTGGTTAACTTGGTCAGTTTGATGTTGGTTTTGTAGAGGTGGTAGAAGTTTTTACTGTTGATTCTACATGCAATGAGGTCCTTGGTAGAACCGGTTAAAATGTTGGTTCCAGTGCAGTGCAGGGTTCTAAGGGTACCAAGGCTGTTGCGACTGGTTAGTCCATTGGAAGTTAGTCTATGGTTGATTCACCCATTCTAAAGGTCCCCAAGAATAAGGTCCCCAATTAGGCGGTCCTTGTGGCCAAGGTGTTATCCATTGGTTATTATTCCAATTGTTCTGAGGACACCAAGGTTGGTTTGAAGTTTAGCCATAAGAGAATTTCCCTCCAGGTCTTTGTTCCATATAGTTGACCTCTTCTTCCACCTAGGAAGCCTTCTTTTTCAAATTTTTAGTTACACTAAACAAGTCACATTGTTCTGTAGAATGTTTTTTTATCACAAATCTGACATATGTCAGTCTTATGTAGGGGACACTTATGCAACATATGTTTTTTATGACATCTTGGACAATAGATGTAAAGTATTTCTGAATTGCATGTTTTAGCTTGAATTCCATCTAGGATGGTTGTTGGCAAGAAATGGGGAAGAATCAAACCAGAGATCTGGTCCTTAGTTAGATCTCTAAAGTTAGTTTATACCCCAGTCATACAGTGAGAGAATCCTAGAGAAACAATACGGAACAATAACATGCGGTACACATAGCTCACATATAAGAATTCATAATATACACATAAACATAGTAGAACCCTTATACCTCCTTTATATATAAATATTTTTTTTGGAATTACATACACATACCGATAGGTCTTAGTCTCTTCCCTTTAACACACTCTTATACTTCCTTACACTCTCTTACATTTGCATGTGCATACTATATCCTATCTATATATTACATAGGGATGTGTCTTTTGCAGTGCCCCTCATATTGTTTTCTGATAGATTAATAGTTGTTTCATTTGATTTAGAAATTATGACATCTTGTTGGTGATGGATTTATTGTTTTGATGTTAGTTGATGATACTTATTGATGTTGACCTACTGCTATGATGACACTTGAGGATACTATTAGTACTAGTGTTTTATGCTTATGTTATGATTAGTTATCGACTTAATAGACTATGTGAATTAATCTTGTTATGAGTATCATGTGATTATCTGATGATGGTTCTTATTTAGTTGTTAAGTAACTAAATGTCTTATCTTTATTGTAAGCAATTCTATGTTATTTGTAATATGATTACTTGATTGATGCGTTGGTGAAAGGGACAGTGTCACATTACTCATGCGTAAGTATCCTGCTACATTGCAATTCCCTTTCACAGTGTGTCTAACTGGATGATTAAATATATATATATATGTTCGACCATTTTGTTTGCTATAGGTTGCAGGTATCAGGCACCGACTCCACCTGAATTGATAGGTTTGAGCGTGCCTTAAATCCAATGGAGAATTGATGAACAGAGATGACATAAGGTCCCTCAGCTTGTAACCATCCTCGTAGAGGATGAATTTTATGTGTGCTATCAGTAAGGTCGGTCTGGGGCATGGTTGTGAGTCTATGTTGTTCGATTACGTGTTGTCGTCGGGTAATGTTTGGTATGTAGCTTGTTAGGTTGATTATTGTTGGTTAATTACTTCATCAAATAGAAATTGTTAGTCCACTTTGATAAATAAATAACAATATTAATGCGGTAAATAAAGTATTTTAAAACAAGAACTTAATTCATAATTTTAATATGAAAAATAATTTTTAAACAAGTAATATTTTGTTAGTGTTCATAAAATTAAAGTTATTTTTGTGTGTTGACATAAAATATTCTATATTGTAATTTAAGTTCATTAAATAATGATATTTGTGAATTGTCATATGTGGTAAGTACTAAATAAATATAAATAGAAAGAAATCTTTCTGTTTAGTGGAAAATTAAATGGATTGTTGAGTTGTGAGAAATGAAATTAATTGTGGAGGTAGTGGGTGGTCAGTAACGGGAAGAAAATTTATTATTTTTTCTATTTTGATTCTTCTGAGTGTATATTTGTGAAAGGCTCTCTTGGATTTGGGGGGAGCCTAGATAAGAGTGGAATTGGGGAAAACAGAGCAGAAGGATTATTGATTCGGAAGGGATATCTCCATTTCTTGGTTTATTGTTATTCTAAATTATTCCAGGTATATTTTTTTTATTGTAGAATTTTTAGGATATCTCCATTTCTTGGTTTATTGTTATTCTAAATGTTTTTATCTGTACATTTGCTTGTAAAGCTTTAAAACTATCCATATGCCTGCTTGTAGTGGTAATTGAAATTTCTCCTACAAATCAAATTTGCTATAAGGGTTTTAATTCCTTCCATATATCAAGATTTGTTTTGCAATCTTTTTTTATTCTTTAAATTCTTCTCTTGGCACCATGATCATGCCTAGAAGATTATTTTTTTTAATTCTTCTCTTTGAGTCTTCTTTGAATCTGCTTGGCTGCACCTCATCATATGTGAATAGTCTGTGTTTAAAACCATAATATTAGTTGATTCTTCAAATCTTTGAAAGATCTCTCTTATTATTACTTTTCCCATGAATAAAACTTCACTTTGGCACCAAAACCATCAAACGCTTTTGTACTTAATCAAATCGATTTATTATGTTTTTTAAATTATGAATTGTAGTTAGTAATGAAGGACTTGCACCATTATTTCATTGCTATAGGTTATATTCAAAAACTAATAAATTATAAATATATAATATTGCGCCTCTAACCTATAATCAAGTGTTTCTTTTCTATAGCTCCTTGCATGGAATGTTTAAATGAAACATAGAATCTTTTTTATCTTTTTTCGTAATATTTTGCCTTACGCTACATTGAAACCTTTAAACATGATTCTTTCCATCTCCTAGTATCTATTAAGATTCTTTGGAGGTGACTCTTGTATTGGTGAATCCATATCTTTTTTTTAAGACTATGTGCCACACATATGCCTTCGATTCCCTATCATTTTATTTTTTTCTATCATTTAATCATATAAAATCTATGCAATATCTATTATGTTTTTGATTAAAGCTCTTTCCTTTTGTATGGTGCAATCGATATCCTCACCCTATTCCAAAGCTTCCATGCATGCAGGCTTTTAGTATGTTGGCTAAGGTTGTGAAATTCACTTTAAAGCTGTCATTCGCACTGTCTGAAAGTTTCTAAAAATCTTTTCAACAAAATTCATTTTGTTCATATCTTGAAATCATTACATTCCATCGAATGGCCTCCCTGTGAGGCAAGCTGTCAAATGGACCACATGCCTATTTAAAGCTTCTAAATCCTTTTCAACAATTTCATTTCAATCAGCAATCAATGCATCCATCATAAGTTAGAAATTATTAGGATTAAGTAAATCCATTTGCCCAGAGTGAATCCAATCTCTATCAGAAAACATTAAATAGAAAGTTTCTTTTACTATGATATCGTTTATTAGGAAGTTCTTCATTAAAAATTTTAGTGTCATAGAAGGTTTCCAAATTTGCAAATTGTAGTATATTAATCTATGTATATATAAATATATATGTATTCCTATGTTATATTTGAGTATTACACAAATCAAATATGGGTCAAACGTTATACTTGGTTTAGCTAGGTTGACTATTGAAATTTTCATGAATATAATATTTGTTATAATGAACTTTAGGTTGAAAGAAATATGATAGAGAAAATTAGAATTTTTAAATTAGTATTTGTTTTATTGAAAATTGTTATGTTATTAATTTAAATGTTGATTTAAATTTAGCTTTGATTTAAAATTATCATTAATCTATTTTATTTAACTTTAATTAAGATATAGGATCCTTTATGAATCCCTTAGTTGAATTTTATTTCTAAGTCGATTGATCTTGAGTTTTGTTACCTAGCCATGTCATTGGTAACCATAGATAACCTTCTTAGTTAAGTTCTTATTGACTAGAATTCCTAACCTATGGATAGAGGGGGAGGTCAACTTAGAAAGTGGTTGTTTAATTTGCGAACAGTAAATTAGTTATGTCTTCTTGGTCACTTGGACTTTCCATTGACCTGAGTCATTTAGCTCCAGAGGCCTAGGATGTTTTGACTATATGTAATGTCTTGGGATAATGATGAGTGTATGATGCCTCCTGGTTTGTATGAGGTCCTTGGTGATTAGTAATGAGGAGGAATGTTGAATTGAACAATGATATATGAGTTGATTCTAGTGGATATGTTTGTATGCAAGAAGGGAGATACCTTGCATTGCCCATTTATACTTGTCATTTTGATGTTAATTTTCTTATTAGATGGATAGGGTCTTCTAGATGCAGGTAGGGGAGTGGCTTTCATTGTGGGGTTGGTGCCCTGCCAGGATAACCCTTTGAAAGTTGTTAATCAAGTGATAACCTAATAATTAACCTAGGGGGTCAGGTAGTTTCCTCACTAAATAAGATAATTGGATGCCTCACCCATGCTTGTAGCACTCATTCAGCCTAAGGATGGGATGAGAAGGCCTCGTTGGCAAGATCAACTTCTTTGTCCTCACAAAAGGAATGTTGGTTCTACATGTGTCACCCTATGGGGCTGGCATCTAGTGAAAAGCTGTCATGATAACCATAGATGGGGGCCGACGTCTAGTGAGACACTATCAGGATAACCCATGTTAGGACCATGCGATGACACTCTCCCTATTGCAGTCTAGTTTTCCCTATTTTGTGGTTTTCTCTCTTTGGTTCGTGATTGCCTCTGGAAGCAATGATTGAGTTACTTGAGATGTTCATTTTGACTATGTTTATTAGAGTCTGAGGTAGTCCTTGCACCTGTTAGTTTATTTCCTTCTTGAATGTTTGTCTTAGTGGGACCTTATTGTTATCTCCTAGCAAAGGGGGTGGACCTTAGGGTTCCACATGGTTAGGTGGTTGTGCTTTATCTTCATTGGTCTCTTTGTTGTTCCTCATGTGCGAGGAGGATATAACACTTATAGCAGATCACCACTCTTATTTAGTTTGATGAGACAGATACTTATGCTTTGTATATCAGATGAATCATGTATAATCTCCATTGTAACCATGAAGCAACATTGTTAGCATTGTATTAATGTATTCTGTTGTAAAGGAAATTGTACAAATATTTGTAATCAAATATGCAAGATCTTGGTGTTTACCTATCTGATGACTTTTTATGAAAGAAATGTATGTCTTGATTCATTTAGTACATTTGGATTTTAAATAAATCATGGTTGTCAGTTAGATCATGTTAATAGTTAGTAATGCAGTTATGGAATCCCTAGAGATTACAGCTTAACTCAGATGTTATATAGATATGTGATTACATTTTGTTGTCATTTCTTCTTAAAAAAAATATTTGCCTTTTGTTTTGCATAGTTAAGCTTATCTCTAGGGTTACGTGGTGGGGCGTTACATTTGGTATCAGAGCCAGGTTTAAACACTGGGTTCTCTAGTTGTATATGAGCCCATTATATTGTCATAGTTGCTTAGACTCTGCAAAGTATGTTTTCCCTTTGTCTTCCTCGTCTAAGAAACTGAGGTTGTTTTTTGGTGATGTGTGTGTGAAGGAGAATGCCTAGAGGTCGAGGTCGGGGATAGGGTTGAGGTAGGGGACACGGAAGGGGTGGAGGTGGTAACCCTCCTCCTAGTCCCCCTCATGTGAGTGCTCAAGAGAGCACGGATCAGAATATAGAGAATTAGGGTCAGCTAGAGGGAGATTAGTTACGTCAATTTCTTGAGGAGGTCCTTGATCGTCTAGGTCCTAGACATGAGGTTGATCAACCAAACAGGAGGGAAAGAGAAAGATCTCCTAGGTAAGAGGTTGATCAGTCAGAGGTGACGAAAAGAGAAATGTCTCCTAGAAGGAGAGAGATGATAGCAGAACAAGAGGCTATCTTGGCAGGCCACATGAGAGACCTTTTGAGGGCACGTCCTCCCACTTTTGATGGTTATGGTAGTGGTTTGGAAGTAGAGACCTGGTTGATAGATTTGGGCAGGTGTTTTTCCATGCATCCATATGGTAGTAACACCAAGGTGCGATGTGCCATCTTGTATCTTAGAGGTTTTTCTTCTACATGGTGGCATTTAGATGAGCAGAAGTTACACTTGGATATTGGCATAGTTTCCTAGGAATTGTTTTTAGAGAGGTTTAGAGCTCGTTTCCTATCAGATCACTAGAAGCAGCATCATGTTGACGAGTTCCATGAGTTGAGACAGATGGTCATGTCAGTAGAGCAGTATGAGCGTAGATTTTATGAGCTTAAGCAGTACATAGGCATTGGCAATGAGGAGGCTATGTTGGTTCAACACTTCATTAGGGCTTGAATGCCCATATCAGTGGAGGAGTCTGTGTCTTTGAATCTAAGACCACAGAGGTGGTAGTCGAGAAGGTTCATTTGGTTGAGGAGAATTTGGCAATGGCTCTTGGGGGTCATACAGGTGTACAGATTGGTAGTGCACCTTCAGCAGGTTTTAGGTCTCGTGGTGGTCAGTCTTAGGTAGTAGGTTCTTCTAGAGGCCATCATGCACCCGATAAGGGTGGATAGTAGCAGAAGCAGCAATATTCCCAGTCAAAACCAAAGAATTCTCAGGCTCAGTAGGGTAATAGATTTCAGTCTAAGAAAAATTGGAGTTGGCAGCGAGCTAGGTGTGATCGTATTGATCAGCTAGTTTAGAGCACACAATCTGCAGTTAGTAGAGGTAGTTTTTAGTAGTCCAATGCATTTTCAAGTGGTGGAGGATTTGGCAGAGGTACGAGATGTTTCTCTTGCAGCCAGCAGGGCCATATTGCCAGGCAGTGTCCACAGAAGAACATAACAGGATTTGGTTAGAGGCCGGTAGCTTCCAAGTCAACCATGTGATGCAAGAAGGTCTCACAGGGTATTTGCAGCGGTTGATAACTGCCAGGCAGAGCATTAGGGCACAGTTGTGGAGATGTCAAGTGTGTTGTGAGGTATTGGTATTTCCATTCTTTTTTACTCTAGTGCTTCTGATTCTTTCATTTCTCCTTCTTTAGTAGAGCGCAGTGGATTGGTGGCAACAAGGCAGGATGTTAGGTGGCAAGTAGAATTGGCCTTTGGGGCTAAAGTAGTGGTAGAATCCCTTGTGTATGGTTGTGATTTGAGGATTGGTCTTCTATCTACCACAGTAGATCTCTGCATCATACCTCTTGGATCTTATGATATAGTGTTGGGTATGGATTGATTAGATGCTCACCAAGAAGTGATAGATTGCCGGTGTAAGTTAGTGAGGTGTTTGGATGATTTTGGCAGTGAGGTGGAGGTAGTTGGCATTCAAAGAGCCATCTCATTGCATATGATCTTTGCCATGCATCTAAAGAGATGTTTGCGCCAGGGTTGCCAGTTGTTTTCTGTGTCAGTTAATGATTTGGAGTTAGGGGAGAGTTGAGAGACGTCCCTTAACGATCATCCTATCCTTAAGGAGTATGCAGATATTTTTACCAGTGAGATTCTAGGGATGTCACCTAAGCGTGACATTGATTTCAGGATAGATCTTGTTCCTAGAGTAGAACCAATTTCACAAGCTCCATATTAGATGACCACTCAGGAGCTTAAGGAGCTTCGATTATAGTTAGAGGAGTTGCTAGAAAAGGGGTTCATTCATCCTAGTGTCTCTCCTTGGGGAGCACCTGTCATTTTTGTGAAGAAAAAGGATGGATCCCTTCGGCTATGTATAGACTATCGACAACTGAATAAGGTGACTGTGAAGAATAGATACCCCTTTCTGTAGATTGATAATCTCTTTGATTAGATTAAGGGGGCTAAGGTGTTTTTGAAGATTGATCTTAAGTTAGGATATCATTAGTTGCATATCTTTGAGGCAGACATTCATAAGACAACATTTTGCACTTGCTATGGACACCATGAGTTTACTGTTGTGCCATTCGGGTTGATGAATGCACCTTCTATGTTTATGAGCCTGATGAATGGTGTATTTCACACCTATCTTGACAGATTTGTCCTTGTGTTCTTGGATGACATTGATTTATTCGAGGACTATGGAGGAGCATGAGGAGCATCTACGACTAGTTTTGCAGTGTCTTAGAGAGAATCAGCTATATGCAAATTTGGCAAAATGTGAATTCTTTCTGTAATGCCCCATCATGCAACCCTAGAGTGATAGACCATCAAGTGCAAAACTTACAGAATTTTTTTTTTTGAAGCAAGTAAATGCAATAATAGTAACCAAAGATATGATAATACACAACATGAAGAAAAGTGCACTTCTAACTCCTCTGGGGAAACATAACTGCATTAGTGAAAATAAAGTTAAAACCACACGAGTGATATACATTATACTGCTACTACAGATAAGAACAACTTTTACATTTGCAAGATAGTTAATATACAAATTTACAATGCAAGAATACAAGACTGATCGCTTCGGCTTACAAAAGAATACATCTAAAAGTAACTATTGTGTGGTTACACAACACGCCCCATTTTGACTTGGCAAAACAGGGACCCAACTTTTTGGCTTTGCTTGTGTTTTCTGCTTGCTGGCGGTCTGGTAAAAGTATGTCATGCAGATGACCCTCTATAGGAGGATGTGGTAAGTCATCATCATGAGGTCAGTTTGTCAAAATTCTTGTTTCATGACATTAATCTCATATTTGGAAACAACATTGAAATTCATGAAGGTTTGCCTTTTACATCACCCTGATATTCCTTAGGATGTGAAAGTTATGAGTGGTCAAAATCCTGATCAAACTTGATATTCACAAGGGGGGAGGATCATATTTCTTAATATCAGTCATCTTTCAAAAGATCACCCCGATCCTATTTATCACCCGATAAATCATTTGATTCACAACATACGGACGTCAAACTTAAGTGGTAGTGATACTTACCTATCAACATCATATATTTTGCGGGCATGATATTTCAAAACATCACCCGATATTCTAAATATCACCCTATATTTCAAATATCCCCCAGTCTAGAATTATCACCCTGAAGAAAGTATCATGATGACATCATCTGATCCCAATAACAAAAGAAAATCAACATGATGATGATGTCATCATCATTTTACCTCACGGAGGTATATTTCATAACATCATCTTTTCACCAAAACATGACAATGATGTCATAGTGTTTTAGCGATAGACTCAGCCATTATCATGGTGACATCATCATGACATTCCGAGAAAGGTCACTTAAAGAACACTTAGGGTCATCATCCTTTTCAAAATATCACCTGATATTTAAAATATCACCTGATATTTCAAAAGATCCTCCTCCTCGTCCTGTCGTGTGAACATTGAATGCCCATTAATGCGGTAGGTGCTTCCCACCGACTGTCGCTGCGATGATCACACCTGGCAGGATTCTACGTTTCCATGCATAAAATTAATGATTAGGATTGATTCAGTCAGATTATGCCCTAATTGACTAGATGAATCGGTTGAAAATGGATTTGTAACATCATTTTACATTTACCTTGCGAAGAATTAAGTGTTTACACAGAGCCGAGCGTCCAAACCCTACTACGAGTCACTTACGGAGGTACACATCCTGAACAAAGCGAAGAATGTGATTGCGATCAATCTCAAGGGTATTTCCATAAAATTGTCAACAACATAATTCAAAGGATAAACGCGTCAAGTAAGTAGCAGATCCCTTCTGCTGTGTTTTGTAGGCATATACAGGTAATATGAGGTTACTAGTTTGAAATTGTAAGTTCTGCATATCATGATGAAGTAATGCTTGTAAACACTGCATGGAAGTCATAGAATGTAATATATGTATGCATGTATGAGATGAGATGCACAATTGTGAGACAAGTTTTTGTCATTACAGGAATCCATGGCGGATAAGCGATTGATGAAGTCTGAGGTAGAGTTCGCTAAATTGATGTTTTAGTAGCCTGAAGGGGTGCAATTCAAATATGGAACTATTGGGGATACACACCAAGGAAACATAGATCTGGTTGCATGGACAGATAGGATGCACAATCAAGAAGATAATCCTCTGCTTGAGGCTGTTTTAGTGTCCGGAATGGGAAATGCCACTGGTTTTCCATACAGCATGGAGGCTCCTGAACTGGTTATAGAATGTGCTAGAAATTATAATTCACAGACAAGAAGAGTTGAGAAACACGGAAGGGTGTATGCCGACTTCTCCATAAAGAGCCTGTCCACCATGTTTGGTTTGCCATTGGGCAAAGGTGTGGTCAGCATAAACCTAAAAAAGCTAGTAGTAGAGTATGAAGCTAATAGGAAGGCTACCAGGAAAATAATGTATGGTTGGAGAGCTAAGAATAGTGCATATCTAGCTGCAGCCAAGCTCCCTATCCATTTATACAAATATGATTTTGATGATGAATATCAGTTCATGATCGCCTTACTCAATCGAGCTACAGGTCAGCCAACAGCTGGAAGTTTCAAGGACTAGATGTATGGGATCATCCTAATGTGTATATATACTGATAACAGGCCATTATGGGCCAAAATAATAAGTGATGCTATTGATGAGCAGCTGTCGAATCTGGGAGGTACAGATTGTGCATTTTATATGACATCGTACTTGGTTTATGCATGTGCATACAAAGGCACATTCAATGCACTGACAATAGTGGGGAGGATTGGTGGCACCACCAATGATGCACATATCTGGGATCACTATCCCCAATTGCAAAGACTGAACTATCTCCAGGACTATAAGCTGGTGAATGATGCATTTTCAATGCATTTGGCAAGAACCATGGAAGAGGATAGAACAAAGAGACTGAGCATGGAAGCTCAGGAAGTCATCTACAGGCATGGAGCCTGGTATATACAGTTTGCAACCTTCTCCTATATTAGAATTGAAGGATTTGTAGAACAGCCCCTCATGCTCCCAAGATATCCAACTGATGCAGTAGTGCTCATGGAGTTCATGAGGCAGGTTGTAACAATATTGGATGCTTACAAAGTCAACAACAAAATCCCACCAGTATTGTTTCCAGTGACAATGGGATATTACATGTGCCTAGATAGGGAAAATATTAAGAAAGCCATAGCTGGCTTGACAATGATGAAGTTACAGTTTTTCCCATTTGTAAGGTCATATGATCCTTATGATAGGATGCACAAAATCATGGGGTAGCCCATCCACAGGAGGCATCTTGAAGATTTTTGGGCAGACTATGAGGATGAGGCAGAGGCAAGAAGAAGAAGATATCAAAGGTTAACCTTGAATCAAATCAGAACCTTTGATTGCATCTCCATCCCAACGCAAATGAAGAAGGATGATGGAAAGATTATGGCTAATGAGTATGAAGAGAAAAAGATATACAATGATACTATCTCTACACCGGATCTCACTATATAGAAGGATAACTCCTTAGATCCATTCACAGGCAGGATATTATAGCTAACCCAAGCTTGGGTGGATGAACAGATTAATATGCTGAAGAAAAAGGGTGTTGTCATCACAGTGGACAACAAAAGGAAGAAGTAGGAGATCGCTAAAGATGAGTATGATGATTTATTGATTGAGAAAAGAAAGACTAAAGGAGAGAAAGCACCACCTCCTACAAAAGGCAAGAAGTCTTCAAAAGGTAAGAAGACCGATACTGAACCCAAAGGGGTTGTAATAGAAAGAGTGGATGTACCAACTGAGGTAGCGGCAGCATCAGGAGAAGCATCAGCTGCAGGCCAGGCTTCAGCCTCATCATCACAGCCTCCTCAGGATAAACAAAAGCCTATACAAGTCCAAGGGCCAACTGCACATCCTGCTGGTACATTTGAGGAAGGCCAAGCCTCACAGAAGAATAAAGATAAGGATATTCCTTTAGAGGAAGAATCTGAAGAAGAAGGCCCTTTTGTCCTTCACAAGGAAGAGAAGAGCACCTCAGGTGGTAACCACTACACCTAAGAAACTGAGGACTGCTATGAGAGGAGAAATAAAAGAAACTCCCATAATGCTGAGGGGAGCAGGTGGGGATGTATTTCAAAAGGAACTGCAGCATAATGTTCCACTCCCCACCATTGTAAAATTCAAAACTGAGTTAGCAACAGAACAGGTAAAAGAAACCTCTAGGATATTCCAAGGTGGTATTGTTTCATTGGAAGAGACCATTGACTTGTCAGATGATGAGGTAGTGAAAGATGTAACTTCACAGAAAATGGAAACCCTTGCTGTTGGCACCAAGATAACTCCTCATGGAACTCCATCAGTACAGACAGTGTTGGAGGAGATAAAGCAAGTGGAATCAGAAAAGGAGAAAAGCCCAGAAAAGATAGCTCAAGAGATAGGGTCGGATACATTGATTAAGCAGGTAACTAGTCCTGCAATAATTGACCTCACTTACAGATAGGATACAAGTCCTAAAAATAAAGGAAATATTCAGGACAAAGAAGAAAATGTTTAGGAAGTAAAGATGGCAGAGTTAGAAGACCATACTTTGGATATGGGTGAGCAACAACAAGAAGAAATACCTGTTGGGCCCAAGATAGTTGAAGTACAAGACAAGGGAGGAGAAAAGATAGATATATCAAATGATCCTACCCTAAAGGTACAAGAGGTGATTGTTACACCTGTAGAACAAATTGCAGCTGCAGATCAAGTGGACAAGCCTAAGGTAGATGCAGTAATATCTATGGAAACAGATGTGCCTCATGATGAGGAAATCGGTAAGGTAGATGAGGTACCTGTGGAGGAAGTACATGATCAAGGTCATGATGAACATACAGATGATCAACAGGATCACCCTCCAGAGAAGGATGGTCCTCAACAAGAAGATATACCCAAAGATCACCCTCATGAGGAGCATCATGAGGAAGAAATCAAGAGATCACCCTCCCCATCGAATATGATGGTGGATACCAGAGATCAAAGTGATCATCATGATGGTGATGGAGACCAACAGCTAAAGGATCAGGATCCTTCGTGGCTCGAGAAAGAAATTGGTGTAGAAGCAGGTATGGAGGCACAAGAATTTGATGTGTCCACATTATTTTCAGAAACATTAATAAAGCCTAAGAGGAAGGCAAGGTTAACTTCTACAATAAGAAGAGATCCTACAATAGGTGGGAGGACAGCATAGGTAGCAATCCCTACTGTAGATAAAGAGAAAGGTAAAATCACTCTGGATGAATTCCAGATCAACACAATAGATTTGGGATTTGCTAATGAAGACCAAGAGGGTCAAGAGGGAAAAGACATAATAGATTCTTTGATCCAGAAAGTCAAAAGGGAAAAGGAAAAGAATAAGAAGCATAAGGAGCACATTGCCTAGCTACATGTATATATAAGAGGGTTGATTAACCCTGATGATACACCAACTGATCATGCAGTCCCATTGACTGCTATTTCTCAGGAGCAGGTTAATAAGTTGAACCTCATGACGCATGAATCAACAGTAATGTTGAAATGGATGTCATCGGCGCTCGATGGAGCTGAGGAAGTAGCAAAGGCCTCTTTGAAGAGGTGGAATTCTTTGAGCACCTCCAAGAAAAAAAGTAGATAAACTGCAGATGGAGGTCGGTGGGAGGTCATTTCAGATAGAGAAGGTCCTGAACATTTTAGATGAAATGAAAAAGATTGATTCACAGATTCTAATAAAGAATCAAATACTAAATAACAACACAGCCTTACTGATGGATAACTAGAATAAGGATGTCAGATTTGAATGTGATGTACTCAAAAGATGCAACAGTAAACTACGAAATATTAGCATGAAGTTACATGATATGATGTCCCATGAGGCTGAAGTTTTGGAAATTTTGGAAGGAGATGCAGAAGGAAAGATAGAAAATTAGGATGAGGAGTTTGTCATCAAGGATCTGCATAGTAATTTCCAGCTAGTTGCTGAGGACCCTATCAACCACCTGATAGAAGAAGTGCTGGATAAGGTAATGAGAATAAAGGTTAGGGTGGAGGAATATAATGAAACTACCAACAACAGGAAGAATAAGTTGGAATCTCTCTGGAACAAGTATCAGGTGCATAAGCATGCCATCACCAAAGAAAGAACCCAGGATGGCGGGGAATTAGAGAAAATAATGCAAGCATATGAGAATATCAGGACAGCTATGCAGGTCCATATCAAAGAAGACCATCATCATGATGATGAAGAGAACGAGAGCGGTGAAAGTGATGATGATGACAAAGAGCATGATGAGGATGCATCATAAAAGGGAATATAAGCATTAGTTACTTATGAAAATAAGTACCCCAGATGGTTGCCAGCTGGCAACCTGTGCCATGTGAAGAAGATTGACTTAGTCAACGAAAATGTAAACCATAGATTGTCAATAGATAAATCTTGATCATAGATCAATTGTAATGGATCCCTCACCTTATTCTATAAAAGGTGCAGGGATGCCTTATTTTCATTCATTCAAAACTTAATTGAAATTTGTTTGCTGAAGTATTCAGGACTCATTTCAAAGTTATTGTATATGTACATGTCTTTTGCATACTTAATGAAAGAGAAGATCATTTTCGATTACAAATCTTCGTAAATCTTGAGTAATCTATGTCTAAATTCTAGATATGTGCTTTGATTTGCTGCATCCCTTGGAGTGCTCATCATTTTGCATGTGTTGTTTTCATTCATCATCCTCTGAAGTTTGCATCAACTGTATCTAGCTGTGGAACATCCTGGTGAACATATGGTTTGATTTCTTCTCCTAATGACAATATCAAGTATGTATGTGGATCAATAGTTGAAGGTTCAACTTTAATTTGAATTATTTATTTCAGTTTCTTTCAATTTCTGAGAATTTCATCGTCACAATTGTAAATAATTGATAATCTTAACCAAGTAGTACAAATATGTAGACATCCCGTAGATAAATGAACATACTCAGCATATTTGAAGTTAAAACATGTCACAATGACAAATATCATGCAAAGTCTTAAAGATAGACATAATATTTTAAGTATATATCGAGTGGAATAACTATCTTTGCATCATCATTACAGGAAACAATATCTTACTGATGAGATCCATGTAAGGCCCCAAAATAGAAATAGCAACACACATCAACCTTTGAGTAACGTCAGAAGATTAAGACCTAATCAACGTAGACTTGGGATCATGAATTCTTTGAATTTATCGTATCTTTCAAGATGAGTAAAGGTTGTTGTGTAACTTTTATTCTATGTTTATTTATGACTAACATCATGATCAACAGTAACCCACATCTCTGAGGTGGAAAGCAAACTGGAACTGGAACACCTCTGCACAGGACTCGAACTGAATCTTTAAGAAGGCCAATAGATAGCTCTTCCACCTAACCATGTGGAACCTATAACCAAATGGCAACAGACTTGACACAACTGACCATTTCAACAAAGTTACACAAGACAAGACATCACTCCAGAGGTACCAATGAAAGCATAAAGAGGGAAGTAGCTAAGCTGCAGTGAGGAGAGTGTCATCGCATGGTCCTAACATGGGTTACCCGGGCTATCTCTCACCAGAAGCTGGCCCCCATCTATGGTTACCCTGGCAGCCTCTCGCTAGGCACTGGCCCTATAGGGTGACACATGCAGAACTGACATGTCCTCTCATGGAGACAAGGAGGTCGGCCTTGCCAACCAGGCCTTCTCATCCCATCCTTGACCTACGAGAGCACTCAAGACATGGGTGAGGTATCTTACTTATCTTGTTATGTGTTTTACTACCCCAACCCTCCTAATTAAGTTATTAAGTTTCCACTAGCTTACAACTTCCATGGGGTTACCCAGGCGGCCTCTCACTAGGTACCGGCCCCACCATGGAAGCCACTCTCCTTTCTACACTAGCAACCCTTATACAACATTTGAAACAAATGACATGCATGAGCAAGGGACTACAAGACATCTAACTTTTCACAACCAACATGATACAAAAATAGTTATAAAGTTCCAAATTCACAAGTCTTTTCCCCTATCTGAAAAAAACTCAGTTCCATTATCTCATTACAAGGACGTGCCACAATAATGAACCAAAAACCAAGAATCATGCTTCTAGAGTTAGATAGGTTGAATACAAAACCAAAGTTATAGTAACCATTACCCGACAAGGACAATGCTATCGCGTCTTGACACCAAGTAATTATGACATCTCACAAGATTCCCACTTCACAAAAACCAAATCATAGACATAAACTCAACCCCAAATAGACACAATGACCCACTGTCAGCATTTCGACATGACAAGGAAGACAATCAAGAGAAGAGATTCAATATACTTCTTACCATAACATGAAATTAACTATGAGATTAACTTCATTTTTAAGAAGATACTAGTTACGGAAATAACCATTTCTCTATAACTACAAGAATAAAATTTCCTAGGTAATTTCCAAACAATTCTCTTC
This sequence comes from Cunninghamia lanceolata, assembly GCA_027924645.1. NCBI lineage: Eukaryota > Viridiplantae > Streptophyta > Pinopsida > Cupressales > Cupressaceae > Cunninghamia > Cunninghamia lanceolata. The sequence continues at coordinate 9,724,577 of BSBN01000178.1, read as the reverse complement.
AACTAATAAAAACAAACCATAATATAAATTTGCTAACATGAATTTTCCCATCTAAGATTTACTAATGATACATCCTAATATAAACAACTACAAGATAAAATTATTCTTGCTATCATAATAAACTTTCTGTCGATCATTTACTACCACAACTTCTATTTAAACAACTACAAAATACCAATATATTTTCTTAAGAACGTAAACTATCATCTAACATTTAGCCACTACAACTTCACATCAAACACTATACATATTACAATTACAAATCAAACATTATAAACCTATATAATTTCCTATAGGCATAGATGCCCAACTAACATTTTACCAAATATCTTTTCAAATAAAAAACACTATAAACGTATATATTTTCCTAACATTTAACCACTTATAAAAATCAAATCAAACTTATGTATTTTCCTATGAGCATGGATTACCCTCTATTATTTTACCACTTAAGATTTCTAATACAAACAACTACCATGAAATCCATATCTTTTAAAAGTGACTTCTTTCCATTATATGTTCTAAGCCTACAATTCCTAAATAACCAATTTACAAAATAACAATAACAAAGTTATAATTAATAAAAAGAGCATAACTTAATTTATTAAACTTCTTGCATATACCAAAAAAAAAGACAACATAATTAATTAAATAAATTTAATTCTAAAATGATACATTACTAACAAATGAACCTTCTAATATCATTCCTAAATAACCAATTTACAAAATAACAATAACAAAGTTATATTTAATAAAAAGAGCACAACTTAATTTATTAAACTTCTTGCATATACCAAAAAAAGACAACATTAATTAAATAAATTTAATTCTAAAAAGATACATTACTAACAAATGAACCTTCTAATATCATTCCTAAATAACCAATTTACAAAATAACAATAACAAAGTTATATTTAATAAAAAGAGCACAACTTAATTTATTAAACTTCTTGCATATACCAAAAAAGAAAGACAACATTAATTAAATAAATTTAATTCTAAAAAGATACGTTACTAACAAATGAACCTTCTAATATCATTCCTAAATAACCAATTTACAAAATAACAATAACAAAGTTATATTTAATAAAAAGAGCACAACTTAATTTATTAAACTTCTTGCATATACCAAAAAAGAAAAGACAACATTAATTAAATAAATTTAATTCTAAAAAGATACATTACTAACAAATGAACCTTCTAATATCATCTTCTCCCTAATATTGACTTAATAAATCCAAACTGCACTCAAAATTTAGAAGTTTCCCTACTAGCAAGATCTCCTCCAAGCCTTCTATTAAGAACAAACACAACAATTATTTTTTTTTTTGAGCTCAAATTGAAATAAATTTCAAGATTTTAATCATATGATTTTCATTAAATAAATTTCAGGCACAAAATAAGATCCAGAGAAACCAAGGAGGAGGCCAATGATTCATAGAAATTGCAGATTTACAAGAGAATTAAGAAAAACCAAATTTCATCCAAAAGAAGGCAAAGAGAGGGTTGTACGATGGCCGTACAACATCCCCAAGAGAGGGCTGCAAATCTTCAAAACAAAGTTGCTCCATATTTCTCCCAACACCGTACGGTCTGGGTTTATCATGGAGAAAAAAAAAGAGCAGAAATTTCTAACCACAAGGAGAATAATGATGGGGTTCTCCTATGCCGTACGGTCAAAGGCAAAAACTAAGTTTTTTTCTCAATCTACAATAGCATACTCATACAATTAGAGACTTCTATTGCTAAGGTAACACAATTTGTGTAAATTACCATATAATTAAATTGTTTTCTAAGGAACAAAGCCAGAGCTTCAAACTGAGTTTTAAATCTATTGCAAAAGATGAATTAAATGGTATCTTTCAGCAAACAAGAAATTTTTAAAGAAGATTTGAAGGAAATTCTGAAGAAAACATCACAAGATTTGGTCAAATTCCTAGACATGCTTGCAGGGTAACTTTCTAGAGGAAGTAGTGTTGGAGGCACAAGATCTTCATCAGGGTTACACAGATAAAAGCAAGGCATCCAAGGTAAAAAAGGAAATATGAATAATATGAGAACCAAAAGTGGTTGCAAACATTAATAGGTTATCATGGAAAAATATATGTAAAGTCCATTTCACTTCTGTCAGAGATATACAAATGTGAGATAAGTTTGCAAGAACGAATGGGATAAGAGTTAGATAAAAGATTAAAATTGAGTCATCTATTTCATAGGATTGAGATCACAATGCAGGTTTACTGAGCTAATGATTTCAAAAGGATTAAGACAAAGGCTAAACTAAAAGAATACATTTTGAAGGAATCTACAGAAGTTGGAGCAACAATCGACTAACCAGGCACAAGATGAAACAAGCCACCTAGATATTTAAATTCCAAATTACAGAACATGCAAGCTTCACACACAGGACATGCTAGTTTCACACACAGAATATGCTGCAAGAAAATTTAACTTACAAGCTACAACAATTGTAAATTCACAAAGAGAGACAAATCACATACCCAAAATTCAGTCCCACTTTGAATTTTCTCCAATTCCTGTAACGAAATTCTATATCTTTTTCTTCCAATTTCTGTCTTCCTCCTTTCAACAACCCCCGCCAGAACAAAACAAAAATCCCCTCCAAATAAAAATGGTTCAGCTCATAAATTAATGCAGACATGCATCCGTTACCCAACATCCCACTCCCTGAGAAATTCAAAAAATTGCTATAAAAAGAGATCCCAAATCTTCCAATTTCAAAATTGACAACTCAAGGCATTTATTTCAGTTACTAGAAATTATTCTTAACCCAAATATATACTAACTACCCGTAGCTACAACTTATCACATAAATACTCTTGGATAGCATATAATTTAATTCTAGACTATTATACAATTTAACCAAGGTGTCATACAAAGTTCTAAGCCCAAAAGAAATAATATCCAATAAACATAAAAGAAGCATTATTAGTTAATAAAAAATCATTAAAGTATTTTCCAACCACACATGAATATAATTAAGCATTATTAAACACAACTCGATGATACTCCTCAACACAAGATTGCCAAACCTAATAGGTAAGGACCAAGCATCATAACACGACTCGAGACCATAACAGAAGACAAGGACGAACCTAGTGGAATAGACCTCGCGTTATCTCCCATCACTAATACCCATTGGTGCAAGAACCCGCTCAAACCTGCTATATCAGGTGGAGTTGAGTCTTGGTACCTGCAACCTGGATCCAAACAATTAGTTGTATATGATCAAATACATATATGTCAACACACACAAAGAGTCAGAGAATCACGGCTTAGTAGGGTTCTTGAAGCGAGTAGTACTACACCGTCTCTGCTCTTGAAATAATATCATAACAACTTTTATCTGAATTTGAATACCAACAAATCAAATGACTCATGATAATATTAATTCACATCATAACTGGAATATAGTAATGCCATCATAAACTCATAACACATGTCTAATTATATCAATCAAACATAGACCATCAAGATCAAAATCAACATAAATCATAACCTACTAATCAAATGTCTTAGAACTGTATCAATTCAATGGAAGACTAACAACTATCTCCCTGACAGAGAGCAATGCAGAACTACCACTATCGCAAGCCAACAACGAGGGGGCACTACATCCTCCCCCCCTAAAACTTGACTTACTCCTGGAAGTCACAGACTAAGGTAGAAACATAATATATTAATATTGCCATATTCCATTGCCAACATACTCATCCATATTAAACAATTGTTCATAAAACAAACACAAATGTTCAATAAGAGACAAGAAGAACATCTATTCTTTACCTTAATGGCGTATCATGTGATCCACTTATATCTAATTACACTTTTTTTGGAAATCTCATACAATCCAAAGAATTGCAGTCACATATAACTATGGAAAAATTCATCTCATATCTTATTTCCACTAATTACCAACCATGCAAAGTGCAATTCTCTGCAGAGTCCTCCCTTGAACATACTATCAGAAGTTCAAAATGAACATGATAGAAACAACACTTACCACAAAATGGGGCCAATAGAATCAAACATTTGGAATATCCACCATAGAAAATTTAAAAATAAATACAAACCCACATGGAAAACAATCAAATCCAACTTTAAGTCACAAAGTGCCAGCAATTTTCAACAATGAATCAAGTATAAAGAAAAGATTTTTGGTGACCATTCCTGTCATAAGAAGGTTCAAAGAAAGAAAACTCACTGTTAACCCCCCTTACTACACATGAAACAACTGTCAAAATTTCCAAAACAACCAAATTACAACAAATTCACATCATGATGTGACTAATTTTAGCCACAAAAGGGGAGTATCTGCTACACAACACTCAAGGACACAAGGTCCAGAATGTGTTAGAGAATGTACACCAACACTCAAACAATTATGATAACTACATCCTCTTATCTAAACATCTTCTATCTTTATTACAATACAATTTCTTTCTACTAAACTATGGAAATATGCAATTGCATCCTCTTGCAAGAAGATATAAAAGGAAAGTATGATATCACATACAGGAATAATTCAAACTATAATTGACTTACATTATCACATACTTGACCTCATAGGCCCAACAAAAGCTCTCATTTGATCTCCTGCATACAGTTCTTACACAGGCATATATAATGATAACTTCCATAAATTATAACAATTCTTCCATAAGAGGTCATGACCATCTAGGGGTTAGTTATAGATTTTCAAGCAACCATGTAAAGATGCCAACATCACATAACCACATAACTCATGATGCATGATGCCACCAGATGATTAGATGCATTAACATGCAGGGAGAACATATTGCTAGATGTAACATCACATTTCCAGAGAAGAAGGAGAACCAACATAGCAGACACATAAGTAGCTTAAAGCATTCATTTGCTAAAGAGCAAGTCTATAAACTTATCAACCTTCATACTAATGCATACACGTGGGAGATACTATTAGCAACTCACTATAACAAGAAAATCATTTAACCTAGGGCAACAACAACAATCCAGAGGTCTCAGTGTTGCAACCTAGGCTTCGATACCAAGTGTAATGCCTCGTCATGCAACCCTAGAGTGATAGACCAACAAGTGCAAAACTTACAAATTTTTTTTTTTTGAAGCAAGTAAATGCAATAATAGTAACCAAAGATATCATAATACACAACATGAAGAAAAGTGCACTTCTAACTCCTCTAGGGAAACATAACTGCATTAGTGAAAATAAAGTTAAAACCACATGAGTGATATACATTATACTACTACTAAAGATAAGAACAACTTTTACATTTGCAAGATAGTTAATATACAAAGTTACAATGCAAGAATACAAGACCGATTGCATCGGTTTACAAAAGAATACATCTGAAAGTAACCCACATCTCGGAGGGTGGAAAGCAAACTAGAACTAGAACACCTTTGCACAGGACTCAAACTGAATCTCCAAGAAGGCCAATGGATAGCTCTGCCACCCAACCATGTGGAACCCTGAGGTCCACCCCTCCGAGCTAGGAGATAAAAACAAGGATTCCACTAAGCTGAAGTACAAACATCTAATATAACCAAATGACAATAGACTTGACACAACTGACCATATCGACAAAGTTGCACAAGACAAGACATCACTCTAGAGGTACCAATCAAAGCATAAAGAGGGAAGTAACTAGGCTGCAACACAGAGAGTGTCATCGTATGGTCCTAGTATGGGTTACCTAGGCTATCTCTCACCAGAAGCTAGCCCCCATCTATAGTTACCCTGGTAGCCTCTCCCTAGGCATTGGCCCCATAGGGTGACACATGCGGAACTGACATGTCCTCTCATGGAGACAAGGAGGTCGGCCTTGCCAACTAGGCCTTCTCATCCCATCCTTAGCCTGCGAGAGCACTAAAGGCATGGGTGAGGTATCTTACTTATTTTGTTATGTGTTTTACTACCCCAACCCTCCTGCTTAAATTATTAAGTTTCCACTAGCTTACAACTTCCATGGGGTTACCTAGGTGGCCTCTCACTAAGCACTGGCCCCACCATAGAAGCCACTCTCCTTTCTACACTAGCAACCCTTATACAACATTTGAAACAAATGACATGCATGAGCGAGGGACTACAAGACATCTAACTTTTCACAACCAACATGATACAAAAATAGTTATAAAGTTCCTATTTCACAAGTCTTTTCCCCCATCTGAAACAAACTCAGTTCCATTATCTCATTACAAGGATGTACCACAATAATGAACCAAAAACCAAGAATCATGCCTCTGGAGTTAGATAGGTTGAACACAAAACCAAAGTTACAGTAACCATTACCTGACAAGGACAATGTTGTCACATCTGGACACCAAGTAATTATGACATCTCACAAGATTCCCACTTCACAAAAACTAAATCATAGACATAAACTCAACCCCAAATAGACACAATGACCCATTGTAAGCATTTCGACATGACAAGGAAGACAATCAAGAAAAGAGATTCAATATACTCCTAAAAATAACATGAAATTAACTATGAGATTAACTTCATTTTTAAGAAGATACTAGTTATGGAAATAACCATTTCTCTACAACTACAAGAATAAAATTTCCTAGCTAATTTCCTAACAATTCTCATCAACTAATAAAAACAAACCATAATATAAATTTGCTAACATGAATTTTCCCATCTAAGATTTACTAATGATACATCCTAATATAAACATCTACAAGATAAAATTATTCTTGCTATCATAATAAACTTTCCATCGATCATTTACTACCACAACTTCTATTTAAACAACTACAAAATACCAATATATTTTCTTAAGAATGTAAATTATCATCTAACATTTAGCCAATACAAATTCACATCAAACACTATACATATTACAATTACAAATCAAACATTATAAACCTATATAATTTCCTATAGGCATAGATGCCCAACTAACATTTTACCAAATATCATTTCAAATCAAAAACACTATAAACGTATATATTTTCCTAACATTTAACCACTTATAAAAATCAAATCAAACTTATGTATTTTCCTATGAGCATGGATTACCGTCTATTATTTTACCACTTAAGATTTCTAATATAAACAACTACCATGAAATCCACATCTTTTAAAAGTGACTTCTTTCCATTATATATTCTAAGCCTACAATTCCTAAATAACCAATTTACAAAATAACAATAACAAAGTTATATTTAATAAAAAGAGCACAACTTAATTTATTAAACTTCTTGCATATACCAAAAAAAATGACAACATTAATTAAATAAATTTAATTCTAAAATGATACATTACTAACAAATGAACCTTCTAATATCATTCCTAAATAACCAATTTACAAAATAACAATAACAAAGTTATATTTAATAAAAAGAGCACAACTTAATTTATTAAACTTCTTGCATATACCAAAAAAAGACAACATTAATTAAATAAATTTAATTCTAAAAAGATACATTACTAACAAATGAACCTTCTAATATCATTCCTAAATAACCAATTTACAAAATAACAATAACAAAGTTATATTTAATAAAAAGATCACAACTTAATTTATTAAACTTCTTGCATATACCAAAGAAGAAAGACAATATTAATTAAATAAATTTAATTCTAAAAAGATACATTAATAAGAAATGAACCTTCTAATATCATTCCTAAATAACCAATTTACAAAATAACAATAACAAAGTTATATTTAATAGAAAGAGCACAACTTAAGTTATTAAACTTCTTGCATATACCAAAAAAGAAAGACAACATTAATTAAATAAATTTAATTCTAAAAAGATACATTACTAACAAATGAACCTTCTAATATCATCTTCTCTCTAATATTGACTTAATAAATCCAAACTACACTCAAAATTTAGAAGTTTCCCTACTAGCAAGATCTCCTCCAAGCCTTCTATTTAAGAACAAACACAACAATTAATTTTTTTTTTAGCTCAAATTGAAATAAATTTCAAGATTTCAATCATATGATTTTCATTAAATAAATTTCAAGCACAAAATATGATCCAAAGAAACCAAGGAGGAGGCCAATGATTCATAGAAATTGCAGATTTACAAGAGAATTAAGAAACATCAAATTTCATCCAAAAGAAGGCAAAGAGAGGGTTGTACGGTGGGCGTACAACATCTACAAGAGAGGGCTGCATATCTTCAAAACAAATTTGCTCCATATTTCTCCCAACACCTTACGGTCTGGGTCTATCATGGAGAAAAACAAAAGAGCAAAAATTTCTAACCACAAGGAGGATAATGATGGGGTTCTCCTATGTCGTATGGTCAAAGGCAAAAACTAAGTTTTTTTCTCAATCTACAACAGCATACTCATACAATCAGAGATTTCTATTGCTAAGGTAACACAATTTGTGTAAATTACCATATAGTTAAATTGTTTTCTAAGGAATAAAGCCAGAGCTTCAAACTGAGTTTTAAATCTATTGCAAAAGATGAATTAAACAGTATCTTTCAGCCAAAGAGAAATTTTTAAAGAAGATTTTAAGGAAATTGTGAAGAAAACTTCACAAGATTTGGTCAAATTCCTAGACATGCTTGCAAGGTAACTTTCTAGATGAAGTAGTGTTGGAGGCACAAGATCTTCATCAGGGTTACACAGATGAAAACAAGGCATCCAAGGTAAAAAAGGAAATATGAATAATATGTGAACCAAAAGTGGTTGCAAACATTAATAGGTTATCATGGAAAAATATATGTAAAGGCCATTTCACTTCTGTCAGAGATATACAAATGTGAGATAAGTTTGCAAGAATGAATGGGATAAGAGTTGGAAAAAGATTAAAATTGAGTCATCTATTTCATAGGATTGAGATCACAATGTAGGGTTACTGATCTAATGACTTCAAAAGGACTAAGACAAAGGCTAAACCAGAAGAATACATTTTGAAGGAATCTACAGAGGTTGGAGCAACAATCGACTACCCAGGCACAAGACAAAACAAGCCACCTAGATATTTACTTCCAAATTACCAAACATGCAAGTTTCACACACAGGACATGCTAGTTTCACACACAGAACATGCTACAAGAAAATATAACTTACAAGCTACAACAATTGTAAATTCACAAAGAGAGACAAATCACATACCCAAAATTCAGTCCCACTTTGAATTTTCTCCAATTCCTGTAAAAAAATTCTATCTTTTTCTTCCAATTTCTGTCTTCCTCCTTTCAACAACCCCCGCTAGAACAAAAATCCCCTCTAAATAAAAATGGTTCAACTCATAAATTAATGCAGACATGCATCCATTACCCAACATCCCACTCCCTGAGAAATTCAAAAATTTGCTATAAAAAGAGATCCCAAATCTTCCAATTTCAAAATTGATAGCTCAAGGCATTAATTTCACTTACCAGAAACTATTCTTAACCCAAATATATACTAACTACCCGTAGCTACAACTTATCACAAAAATACTCTTGGATAGCAGATAATTTAATTCTAGACTATTATAAAATTTAACCAAGGTGTCGTACAAAGTTCTAAGCCCAAAACAAATAATATCCAATAAACATAAAAGAAGCATTATTAGTTAATAATAAATCATTATAGTATTTTCCAACCACACATGAATATAATTAAGCATTATTAAACACAACTCGATGATACTCCTCAACACAAGATTGCCAAACCTAATAGGCAAGGACCAAGCATCACAACACAACTCGAGACCACAACAGAAGACAAGGACCGACTTAGTGGAATAGACCTCGCGTTATCTCCCATCACTAATACCCATTGGTACAAGAGCCTGCTCAAACCTACTATATCAGGTGGAGTCGAGGCTCGGTACCTGTAGCTTGGATCTGAACAATTGGTTGTATACGATCAAATACATATATGTCAACACACACAAAGAGTCAGAGAATCAAAAACATAGTAGGGTTCTCGAAGCAAGTAGTACTACATCGTCTCTGCTCTTGAAACAATATCATAACAACTTTTATCTAAATTTGAATACCAACAAATCAAATGACACATGATAATATTAATTCGCATCATAACTGGAATAATAGTAATGCCATCATAAACTCATAACACATGTATAATTATATCAGTCAAACATAGTCCATCAAGATCAAAATCAACATAAATCATAACCTACTAATCAAATGTCTCAGAACTGTATCAATTCAATGAAAGACTAACAACTATCTCCTTGACAGAGAGTAATGCAGAACTACCACTATCACAAGCCAACAATGAGGGGGCACTACATCCTCCCCCCCTAATACTTGACTTACTCCTAGAAGTCACAGACTAGAGTAGAAACATAATATATTAATATTGCCATATTCCATTGCCAACATACTCATCCATATTAAACAATTGTTCATAAAAAAAGCACAAATGTTCAATAAGAGACAAGAAGAACATCTATTCTTTACCTTAATGGCGTATCATGTGATCCACTTATATCTAATTACACTTTTTTTGGAAATCTCATACAATCCAAAGAATTGCAGTCACATATAACTACAGAAAAATTCATCTCATATCTTATTTCCACTAATTACCAACCATGCAAAGTGCAATTCTCCGCAGAGTCCTCCCTTGAACATACTATTAGAGGTTCAAAATGAACATGATAGAAACAACACTTACCACAAAATGGGGCCAACAGAATCAAACATTTGGAATATCCACCATAGAAAATTTAAAAATAAACACAAACCCACATGGAAAACAATCAAATCCAACTTTAAGTCACAAAGTGCCAGCAATTTTCAACAATGAATCAAGTATAAAGAAAAGAGTTTTGGTGACCATTCCTGTCATAAGAAGGTTTAAAGAAAGAAAACTCACTGTTAACCCTCCCTACTACACATGAAACAACTGTCAAAATTTCCAAAACAACCAAATTACAACAAATTCACATCATGATGTGACTAATTTTAGCCACAAAAGGGGAGTATCCACTACAAAACACTCAAGGACACAAGGTCCAGAATGTGTTAGAGAATGTACACCGACACTCAAACAATTATGTTAACTACATCCTCTTATCTAAACATCTTCTATCTTTATTACAATAGAATTTCTTTCTACTAAACTACGGAAATATGCAATTGCTTCCTCTTGCAAGAAGATATAAAAGGAAAGTATAATATCACATATAGGAATAATTCAAACTATAATTGACTTACTTTATCACATACCTAATCTCATAGGCCCAACACAAGATCTCATTTGATCTCCTGGATACAGTTCTTACAGAGGCATATACAATGATAACTTCCATAAATTACAACAATTCTTCCATAAGAGGTCATGACCATCTAGGGGTTAGATATAGATTTTCAAGATACCATGTACAGATGCCAACATCACATAACCACATAACTCATGATGCATGATGCCACTAGATGATTAGATGCATTAACATGCAGGGAGAACATATTGTTAGATGTAACATCACATTTCCAGAGAAAAAGGAGAACCAACATAGCAGACACATAAGTAGCTTAAAGCATTCATTTCCTAAAGAGCAAGTCTATAAACTTATCAACCTTCATACTAATGCATACAGGTGGGAGATACTATTACCAACTCACTATAACAAGAAAATCATTTAACCTAGGGCAACAACAACAATCCAGAGGTCTTAGTGTTGCAACCTAGGCTCTGATACCAAGTGTAATGCCCCGTCATGCAACCCTAGAGTGATAGACTAACAAGTGCAAAACTTACAGAATTTTTTATTTTGAAGCAAGTAAATGCAATAATAGTAACCAAAGATATCACAATACACAACGTGAAAAAAAGTGCACTTCTAACTCCTCTAGGGAAACATAACTACATTAGTGAAAATAAAGTTAAAATCACACGAGTGATATACAATATACTGCTACTACAGATAAGAACAACTTTTACATTTGCAAGATAGTTAATATACAAAGTTACAATGCAAGAATACAAGACCGATTGCGTCGGTTTACAAAAGAATACATCTGAAAGTAACCCACATCTCAGAGGGTGGAAAGCAAACTGGAACTGGAACACCTCTGCATAGGACTTGAATTGAATCTCCAAGAAGGCCAATGGATAGATCTGCCACCCAACCATGTGGAACCCTGAGGTCCACCCCTCCAAGCTAGGAGATAACAATGAGGATTCCACTAAGCCAAAGTAACAATATCTAATATAACCAAATGACAATAGACTTGACACAACCGACCATATCAACAAAGCTGCACAAGACAAAACATCACTCCAGAGGTACCAATGAAAGCATAAAGAGGGAAGTAACTAAGCTGCAGCGTCATCGCATGGTCTTAGAATGGGTTACCCAGGCTATCTCTCACCAGAAGCAGGCCCCCATCTATGGTTACCCTGGCAGCCTCTCCCTAGGCACTAGCCCCATAGGGTGACACATGCGGAACCAACATGTCCTCTCATGTTGACAAGGAGGTCGGCCTTGCCAACCAGGCCTTCTCATCCCATCCTTAGCCTATGAGAGCACTCAAGGCATGGGTGAGGTATCTTACTTTTCTTGTTATGTGTTTTACTACCCCAACCCTCTTGATTAAGTTATTAAGTTTCCACTAGCTTACAACTTCCATGGGGTTACCTAGGCGGCCCTTCACTAGGCACCGGCCCCACCATGGAAGCCACTCTCCTTTCTACACTAGCAACCCTTATACAACATTTGAAACAAATGACATGCATGAGCAAGGGACTTCAAGACATCTAACTTTTCACAACCAACATGATACAAAAATAGTTATAAAGTTCCAAATTCACAAGTCTTTTCCCCCATCTGAAACAAACTCAGTTCCATTATCTCATTACAAGGATGTGCCACAATAATGAACCGAAAACCAAGAATCATGCCTTTGGAGTTAGATAGGTTGAACACAAAACCAAAGTTACAGTAACCATTACCTGACAAGGACAACACTATCGCGTCTGGACACCGAGTAATTATGACATCTCACAAGATTCCCACTTCACAAAAACCAAATCATAGACATAAACTCAACCCCAAATAGACACAATGACTCACTGTCAGCATTTCGACATGACAAGGAAGACAATCAAGAAAAGAGATTCAATATACTCCTAACCATAACATGAAATTAACTATGAGATTAACTTCATTTTTAAGAAGATACTAGTTACAGAAATAACCATTTCTCTACAACTACAAGAATAAAATTTCCTAGCTAATTTCCTAACAATTCTCATCAACTAATAGAAACAAACCATAATATAATTTTGCTAACATGAATTTTCCCATCTAAGCTTTACTAATGATACATCCTAATATAAACATCTACAAGATAAAATTATTCTTTCTATCATAATAAACTTTTCGTCGATCATTTACAACCACAACTTCTATTTAAACAACTACAAAATACCAATATATTTTCTTAAGAACGTAAATTATCATCTAACATTTAGCCAATACATCTTCACATCAAACACTATACATATTACAATTACAAATCAAACATTATAAACCTATATAATTTCCTATAGGCATAGATGCCCAACTAACATTTTACCAAATATCATTTCAAATCAAAAACACTATAAACGTATATATTTTCCTAACATTTAACCACTTATAAAAATCAAATCAAACTTATGTATTTTCCTATGAGCATGGATTACCGTCTATTATTTTACCACTTAAGATTTCTAATATAAACAACTACCATGAAATCCATATCTTTTAAAAGTGACTTCTTTCCATTATATATTCTAAGGCTACAATTCCTAAATAACCAATTTACAAAATAACAATAACAAAGTTATATTTAATAAAAAGAGCACAACTTAATTTATTAAACTTCTTGCATATACCAAAAAAAAAGACAACATTAATTAAATAAATTTAATTCTAAAATGATACATTACTAACAAATGAACCTTCTAATATCATTCCTAAATAACCAATTTACAAAATAATAATAACAAAGTTATATTTAATAAAAAGAGCACAACTTAATTTATTAAACTTCTTGCATATACCAAAAAAAGACAACATTAATTAAATAAATTTAATTCTAAAAAGATACATTACTAACAAATGAACCTTCTAATATCATTCCTAAATAACCAATTTACAAAATAACAATAACAAAGTTATATTTAATAAAAAGAGCACATCTTAATTTATTAAACTTCTTGCATATACCAAAAAAGAAAGACAATATTAATTAAATAAATTTAATTCTAAAAAGATACATTAATAACAAATGAACCTTCTAATATCATTCCTAAATAACCAATTTACAAAATAACAATAACAAAGTTATATTTAATAAAAAGAGCACAACTTAATTTATTAAACTTCTTGTATATACCCAAAAAGAAAGACAACATTAATTAAATAAATTTAATTCTAAAAAGATACATTACTAACAAATGAACCTTCTAATATCATCTTCTCCCTAATATTGACTTAATAAATCCAAACTACACTCAAAATTTAGAAGTTTCCCTACTAGCAAGATCTCGAAGCCTTCTATTTAAGAACAAACACAACAATTAACTTTTTTTTTTGAGCTCAAATTGAAATAAATTTTAAGATTTCAATCATATGATTTTCATTAAATAAATTTTAGGCACAAAATAAGATCCAGAGAAACCAAGGAGGAGGCCAATGATTCACAGAAATTGCAGATTTACAAGAGAATTAAGAAACAACAAATTTCATCCAAAAGAAGGCAAAGAGAGGGCTGTACGGTGGCCATACAACATCCCCAAGAGAGGGCTACAAATCTTCAAAAAAAATTTGCTCCATATTTCTCCCAACACCGTACGGTCTGGGTCTATCATGGAAAAAAAAAAAGAGCAGAAATTTCTAACCACAAGGAGAATAATGATGGGGTTCTCCTATGCTGTACGATCAAAGGCAAAGGCAAAAACTAAGTTTTTTTTCTCAATCTACAACAGCATACTCATACAATCAGAGACTTCTATTGCTAAGGTAACACAATTTTTGTAAATTACCATATAGTTAAATTGTTTTCTAACGAATAAAGCCAGAGCTTCAAACTGAGTTTTAAATCTATTGTAAAAGATGAATTAAATGATATCTTTTAGCCAACAAGAAATTTTTAAAGCAGATTTGAAGGAAATTGTGAAGAAAACTTCACAAGATTTGGTCAAATTCCTAGACATGCTTGCAGGGTAACTTTCTAGAGGAAGTAGTGTTGGAGGCACAAGATCTTCATCAGGGTTACACAGATAAAAGCAAGGCATCGAAGGTAAAAAAAGGAAATATGAATAATATGAGAACTAAAAGTGGTTGCAAACATTGATAGGTTATCATGGAAAAATATATGTAAAGGCTATTTCACTTCTGTCAGAGATATACAAATGTGAGATAAGTTTGCAAGAATGAATGGGATAAGAGTTAGATAAAAGATTAAAATTGATTCATCTATTTCACAGGATTGAGATCAGAATGCAGGGTTACTGAGCTAATGATTTCAAAAGGATTAAGACAAAGGCTAAACCAGAAGAATACATTTTGAAGGAATCTACAGAGGTTGGAGCAATAATCGACTACCCAGGCACAAGACAAAACAAGCCACCTAGATATTTAAATTCCAAATTATAGAACATGCAAGTTTCACACAAAGGACATGGTAGTTTCACACATAGAACATGCTACATGAAAATATAACTTACAAGCTACAACAATTGTAAATTCACAAAGAGAGACAAATCACATACCCAAAATTCAGTCCCACTTTGAATTTTCTCCAATTCCTGTAACCAAATTGTATCTTTTTCTTCCAATTTCTGTCTTCCTCCTTTCAACAACCTCCACCAGAACAAAAATCCCCTCCAAATAAAAATGGTTCAGCTCATAAATTAATGTAGACATGCATCCATTACCCAACATCTCACTCTCCGAGAAATTCAAAAATTTGCAATAAAAAGAGATCCTAAATCTTCCAATTTCAAAATTGACAACTCAAGGCATTAATTTCACTTACCAGATTTTATTCTTAACCCAAATATATACTAACTACCCATAGCTACAACTTATCACATAAATACTCTTGAATAGTAGATAATTTAATTCTAGACTATTATAAAATTTAACGAAGGTGTCATACAAAGTTCTGAGCCCAAAACAAATAATATCCAATATACATAAAAGAAGCATTATTAGTTAATAATAAATCATTAAAGTATTTTCCAACCACACATGAACATAATTAAGCATTATTAAACACAACTCGATGATACTCCTCAACACAAGATTGCCAAACCTAATAGGCAAGGACCAAGCATCACAACATGACTCGAGACCATGATAGAAGACAAGGACCGACCTAGTGGAATAGACCTCGCGTTATCTCCCATCACTGATACCCATTGGTGCAAGAGCCCGCTCAAACCTACTATATTAGGTGGAGTCGAGGCTCGGTACCTGCAGCCTGCATCTGAACAATTGGTTGTATATGATCAAATACATATATGTCAACACACACAAAGAGTTAGAGAATCACAGTGTAGTAGGGTTCTTGAAGTGAGTAGTACTACACCATCTCTGCTCTTGAAACAATATCATAACAACTTTTATCTAAATTTGAATACCAACAAATCAAATGACACATGATAATATTAATTCGCATCATAACTGGAATAATATTAATGCCATCATAAACTCATAACACATGTCTAATTATATTAGTCGAACATAGTCCATCAAGATCAAAATCAACATAAATCATAACTTACTAATCAAATGTCTTAGAACTATATCAATGCAATGAAAGACTAACAACTGTCTCCCTGATAGAGAGCAATGCAGAACTACCACTCTCACAAGCCAACAATGAGGGGGGCACTACACTTTCAGATAGAGGTGAGATATTTGGGTCATGTCATTTCTGGTGAGGGTATTACAATGGATCCTTCGAAGATCCAAGCCTTTATGGATTGGCCTGCGCCCACTAATGTTTTAGAGATTCGTAGCTTTATGGGTCTACCAGGCTATTATCGATGGTTTGTGCAGGGTTTTTCAGGTTAGCTCACCCCATTACTTCTCTTCAGTGGAAAGGGAAGAAGTTCATTTGGTCAGAGTAGTGTCAAGTAGCCTTTCAGACTCTCGAAGAGTGGTTGACTAGTGCACCCATTTTGGTAGTTCTTGACCCTACTGATGCATCTTTGGAGGGTCTAGGAGCCGTTTTGATGCAGGATGGTCGCATGATAGCCTATGAGTCTTGCAAAATTAAGGATCATGAGTTGTTCTATCCCATGCATGATCTAGAGTTAGCCTCTTTTGTGCATGCCTTGGTGAGATGGAGGCATTTTCTTTTGGGGCATCAGTTTGAGCTACATAGTGATCACCGCAATTTATAGTATATATTTACGTAGCCAAACCTGAATGCTAGGCAGAGGTAGTGGATGGAGTTCTTGTGTGAGTACGATTTAGAGGTGAAGTATATCCAAGGTAAGGAGAGTGTAGTGGTAGATGCTCTTAGTCGGCAGAGACATGAGCTTTCAGTAGTCACTCTTGCAGTGGATTTGAGAGGTCAGATTCTTGCAAAACTTCCCACCGATAGCTAGTATCAGGAAGTGAAGTCAGAGGTTGAGTCAGGTAGACCCTTGGATTGTAGATTTGCCAGTTACTCTCTTGATTCAGATGGTCTCTTGCGGTATTTGGGTCGCATCTATGTTCCCATTTCAGAGGGTCTTCGTACCCTAATTATGTCAGAGGCACATCGGGCACCCTACTCAGCACATCCGGGTGTCAAGAAGATGCATGCAGATCTCCATCAATTGTATTTTTGGATTGGAATGAAGAGAGATATTGTTGATTTTTTCTCAAGGTGTCTTGAGTGTCAGAGGGTTAAGGCAGAGCACCAGCATCCCACAGGTCTTCTTCAGCTGCATCTTGTTCCAGAATGGAAATGGGACATTATTTCTTTGGACTTTATAGTCAGTTTGCCTGTATCCTCTTGTCATCATGATGCCATTATGGTCATTGTGGACAGGTTGACGAAAGTAGCACACTTCTCTCCTGTTTGGTCTTCATACTGTTGGTTTTTTCTCTTCCCAGATCGGCAGAGGGTTTGCCAATTCCAATGCACAGGTAGATTCGGATAACACTAAAAAGAGGTTGCGTGAGCTACCTCCCCTTCACTTCTGGTTCTGCCGCACCAAGGGGGGTATCCCTATTTGCTAAAGATGTAACATTGACTTGCCCAATGATAGAAAGATTTAGCTTTGTGATAACAGGCAAAATACTCTCATTTTAGGACCAAGATTTGTGTGATAAATCACAAGTTTGGCAACATTCTTGGACATATCTGACTGGTTGTGGATGAGAGTATGCAGGGGTTCCTAATTCTACTCCTACAACTAATAAGTTGGAAATTATGGAATGATTTGTTTTGATATTTTGGATGCAAGACAGGGGGTTTTGGATCATAACTACTTCACAAGGGCAGACCGGCGCCTATCCTAGGGTAAGGAGTCAACTAGACGTATACATAAGAATGGATTGCATTTTGGATTCAAGTTTAAAGGGGTTAGATTGATGCTTGCCTTACAAACATCACCCAAGAATGGGTATTTAACTGTCCCTGCTTACAAACATCCCAGCTGACATACAACCTTCTCCATACTTAACGTAAGACAATTTAATCCACTCCTTGAATGGAAGTCACAAATTAAACATGCAATACAAAAACCTGTATCCTAGAATCTATGAAACCCTTAGCAACCAGATTCAGAAGAAGGAAGGCATGTAACAAAAGAGACAGACAGATATACACATGCACAATGCATTTTTCATATGAAACAACAATGAAACTGAGAATATCTACAATGTATATTCAGATGCAACTCATAAACTTGAAAGAGATACAACAACCACGAAAATGCTCTATTTTTGTTGTTTACAGAAAAAAGCCCAAGTCTTTAACAACCTGAAATGAGTGACACAGTCTGCATTTTATAGTAGGAATGTGCACGCAGCAAAATTAATTTCATGGCAATTCAAAAGTTCTGCCAGATACATTGCACCAAGAATGGCACCCAAACAATCAATGTAGCAGGTAGAAATAGAGGAAAGAGCAGGTGGGACTGGGTTCCACGCCACCGACTGAAGATTTTCCATTCAAAGCGGTGGTTGGTCTGTCAATCGTCGATCCAAACCTCTGCATAACACCATTAATGGCCCAGCTACCCACAGGATTTTGAAATGCAGCAGTTGCGTGCCTTTGAAGCTTTTCCCGCTCAAAAAATGAGGCTATATACAAAGAAATCCCTTTGCTGCAACAAGTTTAAAACCAGCCGTCGATTTGTATTCTTCTGCCAAGATTAACAGCCCCAAAATACCTTGAAAAGTCACCAACCAGTGAAAATGTGCCACGTAGGCACCTCATGTTTCTATCACTGACTTTTCCACCACCTATTTTGCCTTTTTTACCCTTATATATGCATGCTCAAATGCATATACAACTGCTAGCTTTTTGCCTTTCAAATCCTTTGTATATGCCAATGTATATACATACAACTGCTCATCATACAAGGTGGACCTCAAATTGTTATAGAACAAATTGAAAATGCATTTGGGTCCTGCCATGTACATTCCTCTTTGCATATCCCCACTATATATTGTAGATACAAACACAATATACATACAAGGAAGATTTCACTGCATTTATCAATCAGACCTGGAAACCTTTGAAATCTAGCTTGTATCCCCTTCTTTGCACATTAACCCTTTGTATATCACACATATACAAGCATACATACATGCAAGCCGTGGATGCCAAATACTTATAGAACAAATTAGAATCGTTATCAGGTCCGGCTTGCATTTTAACCTTTGTATAATCACTTTGCATATTGCATATACAATGCACCTCACATACAAGCTACGAATTTTAAATTTTTATGAAACAAATTGGAAACACTTTGAAATCCAACTTGTATCTCTCTTTCTTTGTATATCGGCACATATACATTGCACAAAACATGCAAGCCACGGACCCCCGCCTCTTATCAATCGGATTGGAATACAGAATGAAATATGGGCTCCGTATCTTCTCATTGTATGTTTCCTTATATATTGGGAACATACAATCCCAATATACAAGCCAGACCTCACCTGTCCCACAAATACAGTTTACACTTCCCTGTCGCATCCGCCTCTTGCATCTCCACATGCACATTTCACAATGTATGTGCAATCCGCGGGCCCCACCAAATGTACATCGGCCAATGTATCTTTCCTTTGTATATGCAGCTGAATGCGTATTGCATATACATCCTACCTTGGATATCCACGGGCCCCACCAAATGTACATCTTCTTCTTTGTATGTTGCCGAACATACAAGATCACTTGTACATCGCACTATAGCAAATGTATATGAGGCGGACCCTTGTATAATTTTCTTTGCATGCCAAATATACATTCATTCCTGCTTGCACATATCTGTGGACCCGACCACCACTTTAGCCCAATTTGAACCTTTTTTGAGATCCACAATGTATCTTCACATTGTATGTGGCGAATGTATATTGCACTTGCATCTCGCACATACAAACCCCTTTTATATACAAGAAAGGAATCCTTCCTGGAATATGTGATATACATTCTCCCTTGCATACCCAGAAATGCATATTTTCCTTTGTACGTAGCCGTTGTATGTCTAAACATACAAACTCGATATACAAGCAAACCTGACATACAAACACAGAATATTCCCAGAATCCTGCGAAAGATTCCTCAATGTATATGCAAGCTCGATATGCAATGCAAAATGCATACAACCAACTTTTTCACCCTTTTTTGAAGGTCGATTGCATATACAAAGCAGTTTGTATGCCCGAATGTATATTTGGACCTGCATGTATATATAAACAGCTTTGTATATACAAAGAGACATGCATACAATTGATTTTTGCAATTTTCAATTGTGAAGGCCAAATGACTTAGAATTTTTGGATTTTTATGAAAGGTGCCTGCGAATTAAAATGCTTGAAACCTGAATGTTTATGCAGGCACCATCATTGGCTCTTTCTAGGGATGCATGCCTCTTGCAGGCATGGCAAGAACCATAGATCTCTGGGATGTAGACCAGTCCCTTATCTATTGGGCACAGAGTCAAAATTGTACTAACCTGCATCACAAAACACATTTATTAAAAATTACTTGGCAGCCCAGGGCCACCAAAAAGGAAAAACTAGAATTTTCCTTTGTCAAACACTTGATTTTCTTTTGATTTCTTCAAATGAAGCCTGAAAGCATTTAACCACTTGTAGCACCCAGCATTGCAATTGATTGTGCTGCTGCCCATTTTTCTTTCTTCAAATCTACAACAAGCTTCAATATTATATATTATCATCAGCTGTAGAATGTCATCATCATATGAGTCATTCATGTTGCTTGGAAAACTAACAGACTCACATGAAACAAATGAATCCACGTCAGAATTTAGTCCTTCTTCAAAAAATAAAGGCCCCTCTGTATTAAACAAACAATATTCAAGCACAAGCAACATCTCATAATCAGATTTATCTTTATAGACACTTAGATATTCATCATCATTGTGCTCAGCAATTTTATCATTAAGGTCCACATGGAATGTCTCAAAAGAAAGCATAAATAACTCATAATGCAGCCCTTCCTTTAAAACTTCATAGTCACCCCTATAACCAACACTATCCCTATCTGTATCAGCACACACATTTGCAACTTGTCCATTCACCTCTGAATAGTGACCCTGTATTTCCTCTTCACCAATGCACTGATAATCAATAGCAAAAGTTTCAACCTTTGCATTGTGAAAATGGTATGAATCTTCAAGGAAACACTCATATTCAGCATCCATCTATATTTCATCATCTGAAAGGCTCAAATATGCATCTGAATGCTGACAATCACTAACATATTCATTGTCATCCCTTGAAGTAGCATCTTCTATATTCAGAGTGAAACTTTCCATATCCACTTCATATGAATTATCAAGAATAATTGGGATATGCATATTGTTGTAGGACACAACTTCATGTATATCTTTCATTTCATCATTTGTAGGGCATTTTATATCTACAGGCTTTTCTTGTAGAGGCTAATAACAATCTTTGTCTTCACCATTATAGGATGTGCCTACATTTTCTACAACATCTTCATGTTTATGCATCACATCATGGCTACACATACTATTCTGAAATATATTTCCCTCTACAAAATCATCTTTCAATGAACATACTGGGAGAGCTGAAATACATTCACTTTGAAAACTGTTTTGAAAACTTGCAGTCATGAAACCTACTGGCATTCCATATTTCTGATTATTTTCAATATCCATAGCAAATTTGAAGGCCTGGTGAAGTGTGACTGGTTCTTTATCTCTCAATCTATAACTCATTTTTCTTATCAAATGCAGCCAAATAAATTGTCAAGCATAATGCATTATTAGGTCTCATATGTTCAAGGATCTACTTGAGAAACTTAATAAATCTAGGGTTAAAGGCTGGAACCAGTTCTTCCTCTTCCTTTTGAATATTCATGAAATGTATGATTAATGAGGCTAAATCAAATCTTTCACCAAACTGCTCTAGGAATGCAATTTATAAATCCACCCATGAAGAAACTGAACATACAGGCAAGTCTGAAAACCAAACCCTAGCATCATCCTCTAATGACTGAACAAAGAGTCTCATTACTACATCTTCAGCCTCTACCTCATAATCTTCTATCAAATTACAAAAATTTTGCAGATGTTTGTTTGCAGACTTAGAATCTGATCCATTATATTTCGGCAAACATTTTCTAATCTTATTGGGAATAACATTTGGGTAACCATATATTCCTTTGAAAATTAGGGCTTTATATCTTTCAATAAAAAATGGTCTTCTTTGAGAGCACAACCAGGACTGCTGCTCTAAACTCATTATTTTTGAAAAGATGGAATACCTAGAAATATGTTGCAGCATAACAGGTTCAATCAACAGAGTTGCCACCTCTCACAGAGAGGACAGAATATCAACAAGGCACTTTTGTTTACTGGATTCATCACACCAGCAGAGCACCACATGGTCATTTTTGGATTTTATTGCAACAACTTCACTGAAAACTTGATTTTCCAGCCCTTTAAATTATTTGACTATTCCATTCCCCAGCAAAGTCACCATTTATGTTGGTTTTTTCTCTTCCCGGATCGGCAGAGGGTTTGCTAATTCCAATGCACAGGCAGATCCAACCAACACTAACAGGAGGTTGCATGAGCTACCTCCCCTTCACTTCTAGTTCTATCGCACCAAGGGGGTATCCCTATTTGCTAAAGATGTAACATTGACTTGCCCAATGACAGAAAGATTTAGGTTTGTGATAACAGGCAGAATACTCTCATTTTAGGACCAAGATTTGTGTGATAAATCACAAGTTTGGCAACATTCTTAGACATATCTGACTGGTTGTGGATGAGTGTATGCAGGGGTTCCTAATCCTACTCCTACAACTAACAGGTTGGAAATTATGGAATGATTTCTTTTGATATTTTGGATGCAAGACAAGGGGTTTTGGATTATAACTACTTCACAAGGGTAGACCAGCATCTATCCTAGGGTAAGGAGTCAACTAGACGTATACATAAGAATGGATTACATTTTGGATTCAAGTTTCAAGGGGTTAGATTGATGCTTGCCTTACAAACATCACCCAAGAATGGGTATTTAACTGTCCCTACTTACAAACATCCTAGTTGACATACAACCTTCTCCATACTTAACCTAAGACAATTTAATCCACTCCTTGAATGGAAGTCACAGATTAAATATGCAATATAGAAACATGTATCCTATAATCTATGAAACCCTTAGCAACCATATTTAGAAGAAGGAAGGCATGCAACAAAGGAGACAGATAGATATACACATGCATAATGCATTTTTCATATGAAACAACAATGAAACTAAGAATATCTGCAATGTACATTCAGATGCAACTCATAAACTCCAAGGAGATACAACAGCCAGGAAAATGTTCTATTTTTTGTTATTTACACAAAAATGCCCTAGTCTTCAACAACCTGAAATGAGTGACACTGTCTGCATTTTATAGCAGGACTGTGCACCCAGCAAAATTAATTTCATGGCAATTCAAAAGTTCTACCAGATACATTGCACCAAGAATGGCTCCCAAACAATCAATGCAGTAGGTAGAAACAAAGGAAAGAGTAGGTGGGATCGGGATCCACAGCGCCGACTGAAGATTTTTCATTCAAAGTGGTGGTTGGCCTATCAATCGTCGATCCAAACCTCTGCATAACACCATTAATGGACCAGCTACCCGCAGGATTCTGAAATGCAGCAGTCACGTGCCTCTGAAGCTTTTCCTGCTCGAAAAATGAGGCTGCATACAAACAAATCCCTTCGCTGCAGCAAGTTTAAAACCAGCTGTCAATTTGTATTCTTTTGTCGAGATTAACGGCCCCAAAATACCTTGAAAAGTTGCCAACCAGTGAAAACCTGCCACGTAGGCACCTCATGTTTCTATCGCTGACTTTTCCACCACCTATTTTGCCTTTTTCACCCTTGTATATGCATGCTCAAATGCATATACAACTGCTAGCTTTTTACCTTTCAAATCCTTTGTATATGCCAATGCATATACATACAACTACTCATCATATAAGGAGGACCTCAAATTGTTATAGAACAAATTGAAAATGCATTCGGGTCCCACCATGTACATTCCTCTTTGCATATCCCCACTATATATTACAGATACAAACACAATATACATACAAGGTGGATTTCACTGCATTTATCAATCGGACTTGAAAACCTTTGAAATCCAGCTTGTATCCCCTTCTTTGCACATTAACCCTTTGTATATTGCACATATACAAGCATACATACATGCAAGCCATAGACACCAAATACTTATAGAACAAATCAGAATCATTATCGGGTCCGGGTTGCATTTTAACCTTTGTATAATCGCTTTGCATATTGCATATACAATGCACCTCACATACAAGCTGCGGATTTCAAATTTTTATGAAGCAGATTGGAAACACTTTAAAATCCAGCTTGTATCTCTCTTTCTTTGTATATCAGCACATATACATTGCACAAAACATGCAAGCCTCGGACCCCCGCCTCTTATCAATCAGATTGGAATATAGAATGAAATCCGGGCTTTGTATCTTCTCATTGTATGTTTCCTTGTATATTGGGGACATACAATCCCAATATACAAACTGGACCTCACCTATCCCACAAATGCAGTTTACACTTCCCTGTCACAAATGCAGTTTACACTTCCTTGTCACATCCACCTCTTGCATCTCAGCATGCACATTTCACAATGTATGTGCAATCTGCGAGCCCCACCAAATGTACATCAACCAATGTATCTTTCCTTTGTATATGCACCCGAATGCGTATTGCATATACATCCGCCTTGCATATCCACGGGCCCCACCAAATGTACATCTTCTTTGTATGTTGCTGAACATACAAGATCACTTGTACATCGCACTGTAGTGAATGTATATGAGGCGGACCCTTGTATATTTTTCTTTGCATGCCAAATATACATTCATTCCTGCTTGCACATATCTACGGACCCAACCGCCACTTTAGCCCGATTTTAACCTTTTTTGAGATCCACAATGTATCTTCATGTTGTATGTGGCAAATGTATATTGCACTTGCATCTCGCACATACAAACCCCTTTTATATACAAGCAAGGAATCCTTCCTATAATATGCGATATACATTCTCCCTTGCATACCCAGAAATGCATATTTTCCTTTGTACGTAGCCGTTGTATGTCTAAACATACAAACCCGATATACAAGTAAACCTAACATACAAACACAGAATATTCCCAGAATCCTACGAAAGATTCCTCAATATATATGCAAGCCCAATATGCATTGCGAAATGCATACAACCAACTTTTTCACCCTTTTTTGAAGGCCGATTGCACATACAAAGCACTTTGTATGCCCGAATGTATATCTGGACCTGCATGTATATACAAACAGCTTTGTATATACAAAGAGACATGCATACAACTAATTTTTGTAATTTTCAATTGTGAAGGCCAAATGACTTAGAATTTTTAGATTTTTATGAAAGGTGCCTGCGAATTAAAATGCTTGAAACCTGAATGTTTATGCAGGCACCATCACATACAATGCTTCTTTCGTGGCCAGATTTTCTTGGAGGACATAGTTAGATTACATGGGATTCCTCACAAGATCATCTCTGATAGGGATCCAATGTTCACTTCAGCTCTCTGGATGTCCTTACAGCATGTATTGGGGACTCAGTTGAACTTTAGTTCATCTTGCCATTTGGAGACTGATGACCAAGAGGGTTAATCAAGTCCTTAAGATATGCTTAGGATGTATGTCATGGATGAGTAGAACTGCTGGGAGGATTATTTGTACTTGGTTGAGTTTGCTTACAATAATGGGTATCATAGTTCTATTGGTATGTCTCCATTTCAGGCTATGTATGGTCACCCTTGCCAGACCCCACTGATTTGGGATTATCTTGAGGACAGAGTTCTTCTAGGACTGGAGATGGTTCGAGAGATGGAGTAGTAGGTTGATTGTATTAGAGAGCATTTGGTGGCAGTGCAGGACATGCAGAAGAAATATGCAGATACCCATAGGGTTGATCGCTAAAATTTAGTTGGAGACTGGGTGTTCTTGCAGGTACGTCCGCGAAAGAGTCTGATCCGAGATGGAAAAAGGCTCTAAGCTCGCACCATGCTTTGTTGGGTCATTCAAGGTTTTGGAGAAGATCAGTCTTATTGCTTACCATCTTGCTTTGCTACCCAATTTATCACACATCCGTGATGTATTTCATGTTTCTGTTCTCAGGCCATATTATCTAGATATTGCTCATGTTCTTGACTGGAATTCTTTATAGGTAGAGGATGGGTAGCTGGCTTTGGAGCCCATAGGCATTTTACAGCATAGGAGACTTGCTCTCCGGGGCAGAGATGTGGAGAAGGTTAGGGTCCAGTTGGATCCTAATGCTGAGTCTTCAGCTACCTAGGAGGATGCATCCCAGATGCGAGAGTTATATCCATACTTGTTTACAGGCTTCCAGGAGTAAGCCTGATTCTAAGGGGGAGGATGCAGTGCCCCTCATTTTGCTTTCTAATAGACTGATAGTTGTTTCATTTAATTTAGGCATTGTGACATCTTGTTGGTGATGGATTTATTGTTTTGATGTTAGTTGATGATACTTATTGATGTTGATCTACTGCTATGATGACACTTGAGGATACTGTTAGTAATGGTGTTTTATGCTTATGTTGTGATCAATTATGGACTTAATTGACTATGTGAATTAATCTTGTTATGAGTATCATGTGATTATCTAATGATGGTTCTTATTTAGTCATTAAGTAATTGAATGTCTTATCTTAATTGGAAGAAATTGTATGTTATTTGTAATGTGATTACTTGATTGATGTGTTGGAGGAAGGGATAGTGTTGCATTACTCATGTGTGAATATCCTACTATGCTGCAATTCCCTTTCATAGTGTGTCTGACTGGGTGATTATATATATATGTTTGACCATTTCATTTGCTACAGGATGCAGGTATCATGCATCGACTCCACCTCAATCAACAGGTTTGAGCGTGCCTTAAATCCAATGGAGAATTGATGAACGGAGATGACATAAGGTCCCTCAGCTTGTCATCATCCTCATAGAGGATGAGTTTTCTGTGTCCTATCGGTAAGGTCAGTTTGGGGCATGGTTGTGAGTCTATTGTTTGATTGCGTGTTGTCATCGGGTAATGTTCGGTATGTAGCTTGTTAGGTTGATTATTGTTGGTTAATTACTTCATCAAATATAAATTGTTAGTCCACTTTGATAAATAAATAACAATATTAATGTGGTAAATAAAGTATTTTAAAATAGGAACTTAATTGATAATTTTAATATGAAAAATAATTTTTAAACAAGGAATATTTTGTTAGTGTTCATAAAATTAAAGTTACTTTTGTGTGTTGACATAAAATATTCTATATTGTAATTTAAGTTCATTAAATAATGATATTTTTGAATTGTCATATGTAGTAAATACTAAATAAATATAAATAGAAAGAAATCTTTCTATTTAGTGAAAAATTAAATGGATTGCTTTGTTGTGAGAAATGAAATTAATTTTGGAGGTAGTGGGTGGTTAGTAACGGGAAGAAAATTTATTATTTTTTCTATTTTGATTCTTCTGAGCATATATTTGTGAAAGTCTCTCTGGGATTTGGGGGGACCCTGGACAAGAGTAGAATTGGAGAAAAGAGAGCAGAAGGATTGTCAATTCAGAAGGGATATCTCCATTTCTTGGTTTATTGTTATTCTAAATATTTTTATTTGTGCATTTTCTTCTAAAGCTTTAAAACTGTCTATATGCATGCTTGTAGTGGTAATTGAAATTTCTCCTACAAAACAAATTTGCTATAAGGGTTCTAATTCCTTCCATATATCAAGATTTGTTTTGCAATCTTTGTTTATTCTTTAAATTCTTCTCTTGGCACTATGATCATGCCTGGAAGATTATTTTTTTTAAGTCTTCTCTTTGAGTCTTCTTTAAATCTGCTTGGTTGCACCTCATCATATGTGAATAGTCTATGTTTAAAACCATAATATTAGTCAATTCTTCAAATATTTGAGAGACCTCTCTTATTATTACTTTTCCCATGAATAAAACTTCACTTTGGCACCAAACCATCAAACAATTTCGTGCTTAATCAAATCAATTTATAAATTTTTTGAAATTATAAATTGTAGTTAGTAATGAAGGACTTGCGCCATTATTTCATTGCTATAGGTTACATTTAGAAACTAAGAAATTATAAATATATATTATTGCCCCTCTAACATATAATCAAGTGTTTCTTTTCTACAGCTCCTTGCATGGAATGTTTAAATGAAACATAGAATCTTTTTATCTTTTTCCGTAATCTTTTGTCTTGCGCTACATTGAAACCTTTAAACTTGATTCTTTCCATCTCCTAGTATCTATTAAGATTCTTTGAAGGTGACTCTTGTATTGGTGAATCCATATCTTTTTTGTAAGACTATTGGCCACACATATGCCTTCGATTCCCTATTGTTTTATTTATTTTTCTGTCATTTAATCATATAAAATCTATGCGATATCTATTATGTTTTTGATTAAAGCTCTTTCCTTCTGTATGGTGCAATCGATATCCTCACCCTATTCCAAAGCTTCCATGCATGGAGGCTTTGAGTATGCTGGCTAAGGTTCTAAAATTCACTTTAAAGCTGCCATTCGTACTATCTGAAAGTTTCTAAAAATCTTTTCAACAAAATCCATTTTGTTCATATCCTGCAATCATTACATTCCATCGAATGATCTCCCTATGAGGTGAGCTGTCAAATGGACCGCATGCCTATTTAAAGCTTCTAAAGCCTTTTCAACGATTTCATTTCAATCTACAATCAGTGCATCCATCATAAGTTAGAAATTATTAGGATTAAGTAAATCCATTTCCCCATAGAGAATCCAATCTCTATCAGAAAACATTAAATAGATAGTTTCTTTTACTATGATATCATTTATTAGGAAGTTCTTCATTAAAAATTTCAATGTCATAGAAGGTTTCCAAATCTACAAATTGTATGTATATTAATCTATGTATATATTATAAATATATATATGTATTCTTATGTTATATTTGAGTATTACACAAATCAAATATGGGTCAAATGTTATACTTGGTTTAGCTAGGTTGACTATTGAAATTTTCATGAATAGAATATTTGTTATAATGAACTTTAGGTTGAAAGAAATATGATAGAGACTATTAGAATTTTTAAATTCGTATTTGTTTTATTAAAAATTGTTATGTTATTAATTTAAATGTTGATTTAAATTTAGCTTTGATTTAAAATTATCATTAATCTATTTTATTTAACTTCGATTAAGATATAGGATTCTTTATGAATCCCTTAGTTGAAGTTTTATTTCTAAGTCGATTGATCTTGAGTTTTGTTACCTAGCCATGTCATTGGTAACCATAGATAACCTTCTTAGTTAAGATTTTATTGACTAGAAGTCCTAACCTATGGATAGAGGGGGAGGTTAACTTAGAAAGTGGTTGTTTAATTTGCAGACAGTAAATTAGTTATGTCTTCTTGGTCACTTGGACTTTCCATTAACCTGATTCGTTTAGCTCCAGAGGCCTAGGATGTTTTGACTATATGTAATGTCTTGGGATAATGATGAGTGTATGATGCCTCTTGGTCTGTATGAGGTCCTTGGTGATTCGTAATGAGGAGGAATGTTGAATTGAGCAATGATATATGAGTTAATTCTAGTGGTTATGTTTGTATGCAAGAAGGGAGATACCTTGCATTGCCCATTTATACTTGTCATTTTGATGTTAATTTTCTTATTAGATGGATAGGGTCTTCTGGATGTAGGTAGGGGAGTGGCTTTCATTGTGGAGCTGTTGCCCGAAGTGGTTGCCAGGATAACCCTTTGAAAGTTGTTAATCAAGTGATAACTTAATAATTAACCTAGGGGGTCAGGTAGTTTCCTCACTAAATAATATAATTGGATGCCTCACCCATGCCTGTAGTGCTCATTTAGGCTAGGGATGGGATGAGAAGGCTTGGTTGGCAAGATCAACTTCCTTGTCCTAAAGAAAGGAATGTTGGTTCCGCATGTTTCACCCTATGGGGCTGACATCTAGTGAAAGGCTATTAGGATAACCATAGATGGGGGCCCGTGTCTAGTGAGTGACTATCAGGATAACCCATGTCAGGACCATGCGATTACACTCTCCCTATTGTAGTCTAGTTTTCCCTTTTTTGTGTTTTTCCATCTTTGTTTCGTGACTGCCTCTTGAAGCAATGATTGAGTTACTTGAGATGTTCATTTTGACTATGTTTGTTAGAGTCTGAGGTAGTCCTTGCACCTGTCAGTTTATTGCCTTCTTGACTATTTGTCTTAGTGGGACCTGTTGATGTTGATGATTAGTCACAACAACATGCATAAAATTTACACAACAAACCTTTATTATCTTGTAAAGTACGATCAGCTTAAGATAAGTTGATGACTCCAAGTCTCCGTTGATCAGGTCATGATCGTCTGGTGTTACCCAGAGGTTGATGTGACATGTTGTTTTCCGTTTTGAGGGGCCTTACATTTGTCTGGATGATCAGTATTACAATATTTCCTGTAAATTTACTCCACAGAGAGGTTATTCCTACTTTATTTCCAAAGATAGCTGATATATTTGCAAGTTTGATCAATTCTTCTAATTATTGATCATCATGAACTTGTTCTTTCCTTTACACCATATATTTACTCAAATGAGTTGTTTGTAAGTAGATATGTTCATGAATTTCTTGGATTTATATGTGAATCTACATGATATTTGTCAATCTAACATGCTTTTACTCTAAATATGCTATATATTTCCAATTATATACGAGATGTCAGCATATTTCATGTTACTTGTTTTTAATTATCTGTTATTTGCAATTGTGGGGATGAATTTTTATGAAATTGAAAGAAATTTAAAAGAATGCATCTAATTTTGGTGAATCTTTACCCATTGAACCACATACATACAAGATACATTCATGAGGAGAAGAAATCAAATCATATTGTCACCAGGATGTTCCACAGCTAGATATGGATGATGCTAACTTCAAAGGATAAGGAATGAAAACAACACACGCAGACTGACAAGCACTCCAAGGGATGCAACTGATCAAAGCATGTATCAAGATTTCAAACATAGATTACTCAAGATTTTTGATGATTTGTAATCAAATTGTCTTCTCTTTCATTTAGTATGCATAACATATAAGTTTACAACTTTGAAATAAGTCCTGATATTTTAGCAATCAAATTTCAATTAAGCTTCCCTATATTCAAAACATGGCACCCCTGCACCTTTTATAGAATAAGGTGAGGAGGCAGTTACAAATGACCTATGGTCAAGATTTGTCAATTAAGATCAACGGTAGATTATCACTCTTTGAATTAGTCAACACTTTCCCTGTGGCACAGGTTGTCAGCTGGCAACCATCTAGATTACTCATTATCATATGAGTGCCTTATGCATATATCTTCTTTGGCCTTGCATCTTCATTTATTCCTCAGGTTCCTCTTCTTCATGTTCTTCTTCTTCATCATGCTCATCATCTTCATTTCTTTCGGTATCGGTATCACCCTGATGAACATCATCCTGTATATGGACCTTTATTGCCGTCCTAATATTTTCATAAGCCTGTACTCTTTTATTTACTTCTTTGCCATCTTGGGTCTTAGCTTTTTCTATGGCATGCTTGTGAGACTGGAATTTAGCTTTGATTGCCTCCAGCTTTCCTTTTCTATTATTCAAAGTCTCATTGTAATTCTCCACCCTAACCTTGATCCTCATGATCTTATTCATCACCTCTTCTGTCAGGTGGGTGAGGGGGTCATCAGCCATCAGCTGGAAATTATCATGCAGTGCCTTGATAGCAAAATCTGCATCTTGGTTTTCAATCTTTCCCTCCACTTTTCCTTCCAAAGCTTCCAGGATCTCTGCTTCATATGCCATCATACTGTGCAACTTTATACTAATATCCTCATACTAGATGTCTATCAGTAGGGTGGTGTTACTATTCAATACTTGGTTATTTATTAAGATTTGAGGATCAATTCTCTTTATTTCACTCAAAGCAATTAGGTCCTTTTCCAATTGGAATGACCGTCTTCCTGTTTCATCCTACATTTTATCTACTTTTCTCTTCAAACTTCTTAAAGAGTTCCACCTCTGTAAAGAGGTTCTCAATACATCTTCAGCTCATGTGACTGCTGACAGCATCCACTTCTCCATGATCATGGCTTCATGTTTCATGATATCCAACTTGTTGACCTCCTCCTGAGATATGATAGTCAATGGGACTACTAAATCAACTAGTGTATTATTAGGGTTAATCAACCCCTTTATATATGAATGTAGCTGAACAATGTGTTCTTTATGCTGCTTATTTTTCTCTTTCTCCTTCTTTACCCTTTGGGTCAAGGAATCAATGATATCCTTCCCTTCTTGACCTTCTTGGTCCTCATTAGCAAAACCCAAATCAACAGTTGTGATTTGGAACTCCTCAAGGGTGATTTTGCCCTTATCCTTCTCTATAGTGGGAAGTGCTACTTGGGCAGTCCTTCTGCCTATAGCAGGATCTCTTCTAATAGTCGATGTCAATCTAGCTTTCCTCTTTGGCTTCATGATGGTCTCTGCAAACAAGGTAGAAACATCAAATTCTTGAATTTCAAAGCCTTGTTCCGTACCTATTTCTTTCTCCATCCACTGAGGCACTTCATCCCCATATCCTTGTTGTCTTTTGTCATCATCATGTCTACCCTGATCTCTGGTATCTGTCTCTATTCTGGGTGGAGAAGGTGACTTCCTAGTTTTTTCCTCATGGAATTCCTCATGAGGGGGATCCTATTGCATCTCTTCTTGTTGAGAGACTTCCTTTTGTAGGGGAGGATCTTGTGGAATATCCACATGATGATCCTACACATGATCTTGCACTCCCTCTTTCTAAGTTTCATCCACTTGAGTACTTTCCTCACTTTGAGGCATATTGGCATCTGTGGATATTTGTGTGTTTGGTCCTGGTGCATCACCCTAATCTTGGATTACATTTTGTTCTGCACCAGATGCACCGACATCTTATGTCTTAAGGTCCTCATGACTTGATATATCCTTTTCTCTTGTATCCACTTGAGTCTGGGTGGCATCATCACCTGATGTATCTTTATCACCCTCACCCTTTTGTTGGACTTCCACTATCTTTGGCTCAGCAAGTATCTCATGCTATTGCTGGCCCATATCTGGAGCATTGCTCTCTTCTTCAGCCTACTTGGCTACTTCAACTTTCTCTATTTCCTCAAGTGCACCTCCTTTATCTTTGGGGATCACATCCTCCCTATATGTCAAATCTATCACTGTAGGGTTGGTCACCTGATCAACCTGTTGACCCATTTTCCTCTGTCCAGGGCTAAATAGCCCACGTGGTATTTTTCCTTGAAAAATCCTTTGGAAAATGTTCCTATAAATCTTAAAGTGCCAAATTTCCCAAAAAGCCTTGCCTAAAAAACCTTACCATTGGAAAGAGCTTGAAAAAATATGCAGGTTTGCTTTTTACATCACCCTGAAATTCGGCCAAATAAAGAAGTTATTTATGGTCAAAGTTTTGGTCAACATACAGTTCAAATGTTCATTGGCGGGCTTGCAAAATCTCTATTGGCCTTAGAAAATGATGAAAAAAGTGAGTTTTGTGCGTTTCTACATGTATATTTGGTTCATACAATGGAAACATACAAAGAAAATTATACAAAGCAGGAGATACATTACAGGAATATACCCTCAATGTATATCGGGTTTCAAATGCATATTATGTTGTATGTTTGCACATGCAATGAAAAGATACAAAGTTTGGCATACAAGTGCATCCGCTACAGTGGAATGTACATTCGGCCTTGTATGTTTCTTTGTATATTTCTCTTGTATGTTTTGCACATACAAGCGAAACATATAGAGAAACATACAAGGCCGAATGTACAAGAGGTGGGGCCCGTGCACATACAAGGCCGATTGTATGTCAGAGATACAAGGGACCTTCGCCTAAGATAAAAGTCAGAGATACATTTTCTATAGTGGCTTGTATATTTTGCTTTGTATGTTTTTACATACAAATCCGATATACAAAGGTTTACATCCAAGCCAGACCCGATTGCGTTTTTAACTTGTTTTATAAAGTCTTGGGGTCTGCCTTGTATTTGGGCGATTTTATATTGCAAGATACAAGTCAAAGATACAAGGGTTGTATGCAAGGTGGACTTGAATCGAAGATCAAATTCAGCATATTTAGGTCTCAGGTCCACCTTGTATATGTATAAGTGTTTTGTGTATTTAAACATGCAGGGAATTATACAAAGAAAGTGATACAAGCCAGATCTGACCTAGCAGTCAAAGCAGTTGATAAATTTTGGGGTCCATGGCTTGTATATTTGGTGCTTGTATATCATGCAATATACAAGCAAACATACAAAAGAGGTATACAAGCCAGATTTCAACGTCTTTTTAGGCTATTTCATAAAGTTTGAAGTCCATGCCTTGCATGTACATTGTGCTTGTATATTGCAATATGCAAAGGGTAGATATAGTTTTCAACGATGCTCCTTGAATGAGCCCAACAACGAATAAGGTGGTGCCACATGGTGGCAGACATACATGCAAGTTAACATACAAATGGTGGGGCCTGCAAATACAAGGGCAATTGTATGCATATACAAATTTGAAACATACAAAGTCATTTCGAGCCAAATGTACAAAGCGCCATGCATATGCAAAGGGAATTGCAGAGGAGGTTTTGGATGCTGATTTGAGCGGCATATGCAAGTGATAGATACATAGATGTAAAGCGATATATACAAGCGGTTGACCAAAACTTTGAACGCTTGTATCTCCTCCATTTTGGCAAATTTTGACCTGTTGTAAAAGGCAAAGATGCATATTTTGGTCCCCTCTTTCATTTGGCAGGGTTTTCAAGAGTTTTTATCACTTTTCATTTTCAGATCTGGAGTTGCATGTTTTGGTCGAGGGGACGTTTCAGTGACCACCATTGAGCCGATGAAGATATTTTTGGCATTCATTGCTGCACCATGATGAGGCAGCTCGCATTGATGAGCAGAGATATTTCCCTACCATCCTGTCTCAGATATTTTTCATATATGTGTTGCTGAGAAAGGATGAGTAAGCAGCTGCATTAAAGACTAAGAATATCTTCTAGCTGCCTAGTGCTAGATATTTGATGCCATAACTTCTGCAGCTAGATAGTCATTCATGCGAGGATATTTTCTAAGACAGCTCTTAGAGCAATTTTTGTAACCGACTTAGGGTTAGTTTGGAATGCTATATATGTATTCATATGATGTAAATAAGGTTGGAAAATTTTTAGCATTCAGGCTTTCTGTTTCCAAACAGAGCCTTCTATACTATAACTGTGCCTTCCCACTGAATATACTCAAGTTATTTTGCCTCTTTGGACTGATTTCTAGTCCTGTGTAAATCTGCATATGGTTGTTTGTGAATGTCTCTGTTCCTCTCAATCATCTAGTTTCTCACCTTTGCCGGGATCAATTGAATCTATGTATGTTTGCTTGTTATATTTGGTTAAGCTGTGCATTTCCTCAGTATTGTGAGGGTTCTTTTATTAAACTTGGTGAATCAGCCTTTGTTTTCAAGCTTTTGTTTCATCCTTCACTTTAAAGCATTCCTTCTCCCTTTTCCTCTTAAGATTTAGTAGTTTTAGGTGATAACCAGTTAAGGAAGCTGACCTTCTCTAGAGCTCTGATCTCATTTAGCAAAGTCCCACACTTAGAGATCATTCCCATGTTACTCCAGATTGCAGAGGTTTCACAACTGTATGTAAGGGTGCAAATCTGGGTGATAACACGACCAATTTGTCAAGCCCGATTTGTTGGGCTGCCCTTTCTGGGCTAGTTTCCTTCTCTTCTTGAGTCATTTGCTTCAACCCATCCAATACCATCGTTTGTGCTAATGGGGTCCCGTGTGGGGTCATGCAGGTACTACAAGCAAGGATCTCCATTCTTTGAGAGGCTACATTTTGCACTACTTCATCATCTGATAGGTCCACGATGTCTTCCAAGGAGAAAGAACCACCCTGACCTACTTTGAAAGTCTCTTTTGCTTGCTCCTCTGCTCTCTCTATCTTAAATTTGATTATGGTGGGAAGTGGCACATCATGTTGCATCTCCTCTCTAAACACTTCACCACCAACTCCTCTCAATACTATAGGATCGGCCCTGATATCACCGCGCATAGATGTTCTTTGCTTCTTGGGTGGTGATGTCAATGATGCTTGGGTTAACTATAGCACCCCACCTGTAAACTGATCCAAGGAGATATCCTTTAGTTGTGTTAGATCAGGGGCTGATATGGTGTCATTGTACACCTTTTTATCTTCATATTCATTTGACATGGTTCTTCCATCATCTTTCTTCAGTTGTGCTAGTACTGGAATGCAGTCAAATGTTCTTATCTGGTTTAGGGTGAGCCTTTGATATTTTCTTCTTCTTACCTCAGCCTCATCCTCACAATCTGTCCAAAAATACTCTAGATGCTTCTAATGAATAGGTTTCCCCATTTTTTCTGCATCCTGCCATAGGGGTCATATGATCTAGCCAATGGAAATGGTTGCAGATACATTAGTTTCATACCCCCTATGACATGCTCTATGCTTTGTGAATTTGAACATATATACCAGCCCATAGATACTGGAAATAGTATTGGTGGTATCTTCTTTTGTGCTTTGTGTGTCTCCACTATGGTAGACACTTGTCTCAAAAACTCCATCAGGACTACCCCATCAGTAGGGTATCTTGGTAACATGAGGGGCTGATCTTCAAATCCCTCTATTCTTATATATGAGAATGTGGCATACTGGATGAACTAGGCACCATGTTTGTATACAAATTCTGAGCTTCCATGCTTAGTCTCTTGGTTATATCTTCCTCCATGGTTCTAACTAGATGCATAGAGAATGAATCATTTGCCAATTTGTAATCCATGAGGTAATTCTTTCTCTTTATCTGAGGATAATGATCCCATATGTGGGCATCATCTACACCATTGCTAAACTTACCCACTGTAGTCAGGGCATCAAATGTTCCCTTGTAAGCACATGAATACACAACATATGAGGTCATGTGGAATGAGCACTCCTAACCTCCTAGGTTCCTCATCTCTTCATCTAATGAATCACTGATGACCTTAGCCCACAATGGCTTGTTATCTGTATACAGGACCATCTGGATGATTCTAAACATCCAATTCTTAAAATTTCCAGCATGAGGCTAACCTGTCATCCTGCTGAGTAGGGAAATCATGTATTGGTACTCATCATCAAAATCAAATTTATACAGGTGGATGGTCAACTTAGCAGAGGCAGTGTAAGTGCTGCTCTTAGACCTCCACTGGTACATCTTCTTCCTTGCATTTTTCTTGTTGTTATTATACTCTGTCTCAAATTTATGCAGATCTACACTGACTACCCTCTTTCCAACTGGTAGATTGAAAGTAGATGTAATGCCCTTAATTGATAAGTCAGCATAAACCCTCCCATGCTTCTCAACCTACCTGGTTTGAGGGTTATAGTTCTTGGCACATTCTACTACCAGTTCTGGGGTATCCATGGCATATGGGAATCTAGTAGCATGCCACATTCTTGATACATATATTACATCTAGAAGAGTATTGTCCTTATCATGGTCTATTCTGGATGACCACGCCGCTAGATCTGTATCTCCCTGGTGAGTATCCCTAATGATACCATACTTGAATTGTACCCCTTCTGGATGAACAAACATGGGTTTAAGAAATTTTGAATCAGACCTGTTCCATCTGAGGTCCACCATGGACTCCTGCAATAAACATTACCTATCTTACTATACAAAATCCATATGTATTCACACCACATTATATTCCTACGGCATCATGCATACTCTATTCATTATTCATTACTTCATCATGATATGCATATTTACAGATTTAAACTATGAGAAGGAACATACTACCTGAACATGTAGAAAATGACAACAAGAGAGTTTTCAATTACTTACCTGATAATACTTTCCTCTTGGATTAGATGGGTGATTACGAAAAAGGGCTACAAATGTTGATTATCACATGTTCCATTATGCTGGAAGATCTTGTCCGTTCACAGGTAGCTCATATGAGGGTTTGACTTCTCTGCTCTATAATTTCTCATTTTTTTGCAAGGTAAATGAAAATAACCTTGGAAAGTTACCTTTAAACTCATCCGTAGGGAAAATTAGGGTAAAATTGTGTTAAATCAATTGAATCCGTTGATCCTCTGCAGAAAATCCATGGATGATGCCAAGTGTTTGAATTGTATTCGCAATTGGCAGGATTTCATCTACAGCATTTATGTGCATTTAATGTCTAGAAACAGGAGGTGGGGTGATCTTTGAGAGATCAGGTGATATTGAAAATATGACCCCCTCTGTATAAAATGACCTTCTGCCTTTGAGCAGCAAAACTAATACAAAAGAATTTGGTGATATGGTCAAAGGTTGACCATATGTATATTGGGTCATGAATTTAAGATCAGGGGATGTTCAAAATATGACCTTGCAACGTAAGATGATCCCCCTTGAAAAGATCAGGGTGACGTCAGCATGTTGATGACTTTGTTCAAGCATTGTGTTGCAATGACGTCACCATCATGTTATCGAATATGGTGGGCATCAGAAATATACCTCTGCGAGGTAAAATGGAATGATGACATTGTCATCAGGGTGATTTCCTTCGTTCATTGGATCTAGATGACATCATTGTCATATTGTCATAGGATGATATTTTGTGGAGAGGGTGATATTCGTAAGATGATGGATATTTAAAATATGACCCCCACAAAATAGGCGAAGTCGTTTGACGGGTCGACAATAGCTATCACGTAAAATTGATGTCCAAACTTTGCAGATCAAGTGATTATCAAATGATAAACTTATATCGAGGTGATCTTATATAATATGATTGATGTTTGAAATATGACGCCCCCATCAAAATATCAGGTTTGACCAAAACTTTGACTTGTCATAACTTTCTCCCCTTAGAGAATTTCAGGGTGATCCAAAAGGTAAACCTACATGGAATTTTATGCACTTTCCAACCATGAGGTTGATGATATGAAATACTGACTTTGGAAACTAACCTCATCATGGTGACCTATCTACCCTCTTGCAAGGTGACCTGCATGACTTAATTTTACCAGACCGCCCAAAGCAGAAAAACAACAAGCCAAAGTAGCAAAAAAGTTGGGTCCTTGTTTTGTCAAGTCAAAATGGGGCATGTTGTGTAACCACACAACAACTTGCCACCAAAGAAAAAAACTAACTTCCAATGATTCAAGTGATGTGATCACATTCTAACATAGTATTCTAACTCTTCCTAAGCATAAGTATTATAATTTTTCTCACTGATAAGGTTTTCATCATGGCAACAATGCTAACAAAGGATTAGGTGTGTGTAAATGATTAATTATCCTCATCTTGAAGGTAAGTTGAAAACATGAGTAACTGATGTTAAGCTACATAGTTTGGGAGCATCCCTCATAGCCAACCTAGATAGAGCCTTGCTGCCAGCAGGCATCCATAGCCTCGACAAGGTTATCTATACAATCCCCCTAAGTAGAGCCCCACTGCCAGTAGGCCCCAGTAGAGTTACTTAGATGGCCTAATTTTATTTCTTTTTGGATTTTCAATATTCATTCTCTCTATTTGTATGATGTCATCATGTGAGCTTAATGTGCAAGGTATGGTCACTTGCTGATTTAGGTTGGAGATTGCATTGGTAGCAAGGGAGTCCCTTTAGATTTTTCACTTAACACCTATACTTGTGTGTTCCACAAACCCAAGGCTGTTAGGTGAGTCATTGTGAAAGAATCACTTTGGTCAAGAAAAGGCACCCTGATGAAAAGGTATCATAGACCTGATCACCAACACTTCTCAAAATGAGTCATAACCTATATATAAATTTGTTCTCATCACTTGAATCTTAACAATTTGGTTATTTTCTTAGGGTGATGAGCTGCATCATCTTGACTAACCAAAACAGAACTCAACAAGCAACCAAACAAAACTATAAAAACAACTTTACAAATATGCACACTATGATACACACGACTTACATGACACTATTTCAGGCTTGAAAATAATGCTTGAGAAACTGTCCATTAACTGGTAATGGAACACCCTCACCAATTAAAGTCTTAAGCCTATAGGTGTTGTCTCCTAAAATTTCTAAAACTTGAAAGGGACCTATCCAAAGTTTATCAAATTTACCATGATCTCCTTTATTTTCATGTGCTTCATCCCACATCAGGACTAAATCTGAGATTCTAAAAGCCTTAACTCTAGCTCTTTTGTCAAACCAATGCTTGACAATAGCTTGATGTTTAGCAAATTGGTCAATTGCTTTACTCCTTTTTTCTTCTAAGTGCATCAACTAAAGCAACCTGACTTCTTGTTTGTTATCTATGCCCAGATATTCTTGTGCAAACTTTAATGTGGGGATCTTTAGGTTAACAGGGAGGATAGGATCCACCCCATATACTAGGTGAAAAGGAGAATTTCCTAATGCAGTCGTCATCCTAGTTCTATCTACCCACAAGGCATATTTCAATAGGGTGTTCCACTCCCTTGGGTTCTTTTCTATCAATTTCTTTATGATGTTCAATAAATTCTTGTTTGTGGATTATGCTAATCCATTCCCTTGGGGATAGTAATTTGAGGAAAATTTCAAGATAATTCCATGGTCAAAAGCCCAACTTGATAACCTTATTGAAGCAAAAGTAGACCCATTATCACATACTAAAGCATAAGGAACTCCATACTTGGTTACAATGTTGCTTTCCAAAAACTTGATTACATCTTCAGCATTGCATGTCTTACTGATGATAGCCTCAGTCCACCTAGTACAATAATCAGTGATAGTCAAAACATACATGTGACTTGAAGATGTTGGAGGGTTGATAGGTCCTATGAAATCCATTCCCCATTGAGCAAATGGGCAAATCTCCATCACTAGCTGCAAAGGTTGAGTAGCATATCTTTCTCTATTTGCAGCAACCTAACACATATGACAACATTTGATGTGTTCAGCAGTATCTTTAAAAATAGTGGGCCAATAGTATCCTGCCCTGAGGATAGCATGAGTGGTAGCTAAGGATGATCCATGTGCAGTTCCAAACTTGTCATGTAATTCTGCTAGCACCTTATTTGCTTCTTGCCTTTACTGGCATCTAAGGTATATTCCCTCATAGTTCTTCCTGAAAAGGACTCCTCCTTTTATCATGTATTTCTGTGATCTTATTTTTAAGGCTCTCCTCTGTGAGGCCTACAATCTTGAAGGACATCTTCCAGTGATTAGGATGTGCCTAATGTCTAAATACCATTCTCCATCTTCTTTTGCATTTATGACATATTGTTGGCTCATGATGTTAGGATCAATTTCTGATATCATCTGACTCAATGCTTGTCCTCTCACTAATTTCATGGGTGTTATGTCCATATCATACTCTTAGAGGGCAGTAATTCATTTGGCTCTCTTCTCACCTAGTTCACTTTGCATTAAAAGCATCTTTAATGCTGCATTAGGTACTATAGCTATCACCTTACTTCTTAGGATGTAATGTCTGAACTTCTTGACTGCTCGAACCAGAGCAAGTGCTTGTCTTTCAACATCTAGGTATCTGAGTTCTGCATCTCTAAAAGGACAACTCATGAAGGCTATAGGCTTTTCTTCTTTAGCCTCATTTCTATGTGTTAGTACTGCTGCAGATGTATGCTCTGAAGCAAATGAGTATATATAAAAATCCTTGGTATAATCTGGACTGATCAGAACTAGAGCATTAGATGTGGCTTTCTTGATATCTTAAAAAGCTGCTCTAGCTTCAGGTGTCCACTCAATTTTGGCATCCTTCTTGAGCATGACATTCAATGGTCTAACAATTTCTGCAAAACTAGTAATAAAATTTCTAACAAAAATAATCTTACCAAAGTAAGATTTGAGCGCCTTCTTACTTCCAGGAAGCTGTATCTTCATGATTGATTCTACTCTCTCAGGGTCAATGATGATCCCATTCTCTGTTATCAGGTGACCTAATAACTTCCCTATGGTTACCCCAAATATGCACTTCTTAGGGTTTAGGGATATTCCATAATGTTCACATTTCTATAGTACCTTCCTGAGGTCTTCTACATGATTCCCTCTTTCTTTAGAGAAAACTATCAAGTCATCCATGTTTATGACTATGCATTTACCAATTAGCCCTCTGAAGGCTATATCCACTGCTTGCTGAAATGTTGCACCAGCATTTATCAATCCAAAAGGCATGCGCCTGTAGGTGAATATTCCCTACTTTGTGGTGAATGCACTATTCAATCTATCTGTTTTGTCTACCATCACCTGGTTGTAACCTAAGAAACCATCCAGAAATGACATCATCTTTGCACCATTTACAATTTGCAAGACCTCATCCAGAGAAGGTAAAGGATAATTATCCTTTTCAGAAGCTCTATTTAAATTTTTGAAGTCTACACACAATCAGATGTCACCATTTTTCTTCCTTACTGGGACCAAGTTTGCCACCCATGTGGAATGTTTCACAGGAAATATGATCCTGGCATTGAGCAATTTCTTAACTTCTTCAAAAATGATGGGCTCTAACAAAGCATTGACAGGTCTCTACTTCTGTCTGAAAGGCTTGACATCTGGCTTCAGAGGTATAGTATGAGTGATGATTGATGTATCATAAGTTTTCAACTCATCATATGTCCAGGAATTGACATGGATATAATCTTTAAGTGCTTGGGTTATCCCTTCCAATTCTTCTTATGTACACACTTTTCCAATCAGGACATTTCTCTTCTCATCATCATGTCCAATGTTAACCTGTGAATACTCTCCTCCATCTTCTATAGGGAGATCTTTCTGTTTCAGCATGTTGTCTAAATCAAATGCTCTTTCCAACTCTATCATTCCTTTAGGAATCTTATTACTAGGCAACTCTAGGATTTCTTCTTCTTCCCAGATATGATCTTCTACATTTCTTTCATCTATGATCTATGCATCAAAGACATCCATGTTGGAAATGGAGTCTAAAATATGTTGTTCATCATCAAATACTTGAAGGTTGACCACATTATTTGGCACAGAAGGTGCTGACACTAATTTGACTGAAAATCTTTTCAAACCAAATATGGACAATGGTTCCAAGGTACTGGCAGCTTGGGCTAAGGCATCTGCCCTGTGATTTTGTTCTCTAGGTACATGGGTGATGTTGAATGCATCAAAATCTTCTATCGGGTCCCATACCCTATGTCTGTAATTGGGCAACTTATTGTAATTACAAGAATATATGCCTCTTACTTGTCTTACAACCAATTATGAGTCTCCAAAGTCTTCACTTTCTTTCTAAGTGCAAACAATATCCCATGAATCAAAGCTTCATACTCTGTCACATTATTTGTGCATGGGAATTGCAATCTGTATGCTACTAAGTATGATTTACCAAATGGATCAATGAGGTCTATTCCTACTCTAGCCCCTTGTTTTGATTTGGATCCATCAAACCTAAGAATCCATGGCTTATCTTCAGTTAAAGGCTTATCTGGGCCTTCTCTCTTTTTCTTAGCTCTAGTAGCTGCACCATTTGATATCCATTTCAATTTTGGTGTTTCAACTTTCTCAAACTTCACCTTATCTACTTGATGTGAAGCTGATATTTCTTCTTTTCTTTTACCATCAGGAGGTAAATCTTTTGGACTAGGCAACATCTACCTTTTCAGAATATGTAAACATAATGAACAAGCAGTTTCTGAATGTGGTGCTTCATGTAACCTGCACCATCCCTTGATCAGGACATCTTATGGAGACCTTTGCTGTTGTGTAATCTCTTGAATTTGTTTTGACAAAAATTCTTTGAACTCGGACAAATTACTGCCCCTATCTTCATTAGATAGTTCATAATCTAATTCTACCAAACAATCACTCCCTGGGGTGATCTTCTTGTTACTTTTAGCATTACCCTTGCTACTTACTAGAATCTCTTCTATCATCTGAATATGACCT
Source organism: Cunninghamia lanceolata (assembly GCA_027924645.1). NCBI lineage: Eukaryota > Viridiplantae > Streptophyta > Pinopsida > Cupressales > Cupressaceae > Cunninghamia > Cunninghamia lanceolata. Next base: position 9,679,866 of record BSBN01000178.1, on the reverse strand, counting down.
TCATCATGCTGTGTGCATTCTCCTGTTCCTACAGATGACAAACAAAAATTAGTATCACTATCACTATCTGCAGAACTTACCACAGATGATGATGATGATGATGCCTCACAGCATTCTTGCTCCAGTTCCATCATGTCTAAGCAAGCATCATAGGTCTTTTCAGAATGCATCTCATCATGTAACCTGCACCATCCCTCAATTAGAATATATTGAACAGGCATTTTTAACAATTTGCAACATTGCACTTCTTTAGACAAATGCATCTCAAAATTCTTGAAGTGATCTACCTCTATTTCATTTTCAGGATTACAATTAGACTCTAAAGTTATTTTATCATCCTGAAGAGTATCATCATGATCGTGAACATCACACATGAGGATCTCTTCTATCCTGATAGTCTGGGGTCTGATGGAGTAAACTCTAGGTTCTACATCCACATACATAGTCTCATTGGTTTTATTATATTCAGTGATCATGTGCTTCATGCGAGGTTCAACATCTATCCTTATTTGATTTGGTATCCCTTTCCAAGGCAACCACATGTGACTGGAATTAGTGGACATGTATCCATTGAGGGTTTTAGACCAATCCCTATTGAGTAGCATCCCATAAGTATCAGGTATATCCACTACCTGAATATCAATATAATATTGGATTCTTGGATTTGATGCTAACTACATATGAATGTGAGTTAACTCTCCTACCACACTCACCTCAATTTTGTCTAACTGTGTTACTTTCTTTAGTGACTTAGGAGGATGCAACCCTAAGGCATTGCATATGGATAGGGGCATTACATTAGTAGATGCTCCTGAATCTACTAAGCAATTATGTAAATTTTTACTAAACATCCTTATAGTAAGGAGAAAAGGAGGTGACTCACTCTTGTCTCTATAAAGGGTCATGTAGGAAGTCTCTGTAGCTTGAACAGTAGCTGGAGCTTTGTGTTTAACATTAACATCCCTAGCAGCATGATCTTTACTTCCTGACTGACCTGAGCTATGTCTGTCCTCCTTTGGAGCAGGATCATCTAAGGATTTCATGAATGCTTTTTTGATAGCTGGGGTTTTAACTAGCTCTAACAATGACAGGCTTATTTTGATCTTTTTCATTTCATCTACCAGATAAGTGACCAACTTATCAAACTCAGGGGACAGATTACCAGCTTTTGGTGTTGTATTTTGTGGTGTTAAGTACTAAGCATTAACCTTGGGAAATCTAGGGTTATTGCTTGCCTTAGGATCAGGCGGAGTGTTTAAATTATTTGAAGGTAAGGATGTAGTCAAAGGACTAGCAGGTTTATTTGAGTTATTCCTCAGGTTATAATTATGCCTACCCTAATATTGCTATTGAGAAGCATGTATTTCTTCATGTTCAATTGATGGCTCATTTTCATCCTCAAATGGAAACACATAATTAGACTCAAAAGCCATGGCTAACTCTTCACATGCCAAGGTGTAATCCTGGTGAGATGGAATTGTCTACTGATGAGGATGATGAATGAAGCTTTCTAGCACTAAGGTAGAGATTGTCATATCCACAGGGGACAATTTCATTTCCTTCCACACAAGACAAATTACCTGAAGTGTTGGACACTTCAGTTTGGAATATACTGGCAGCAATCCTGAACTAAGGACAATCTAGCTCTGCATGAGAATTGGTGTTATGTATCCTGCACCAATTTGTAAGGGCTACCTCTATAAGGTTTACTCTAGTGGTTTGCTTAGGTTCACTAGGAGGCTGATTATCTAGGGGTGATGGCAGAGAACCATTATTTGGCCTAGTGTTCCACACTCTAGGTTGTCTAGGAGGATTATTGTTACCATTGTTGTTGTAGTTGTTATTGTATCCCCTATCAGGATAATTAAGTTTGTCATTAGCATATCCTTTATTCTGATTAGGTTGGGAATAGAAGTTCTAACTCCTCATATGAGTGATCTTAGTGGTGAGTTTCCTCAACTGTGCTGATATCTCTTTAATTTCTTCCTTCTCTTCCTGGACCTTGGCTACTACATTCTCTATCTGAGGTTTGAAAAATGAAGATCCATTGTTATTATTACTAGATGGTTCCACAACCTGAGGTACATGTGTATGTCCTGGATATTGTAACATTTGACCATTTCCATTTGGAGGTGGCATGATACTGAGTGGAGGTATTTGCAAAGGACTTGGCATTACAACTAGAGGTATCATGGCTCCATTGATCTGTTGCTAAGTAGGATATGTAGGATAGGCAGGGAGTGTTGGAAATGCAATATTAGGAGTAGGAGTAGGGATTAGCTGCTGACTAACTTTGACAACTTCTTCAAAAGCTCCTGTCAAAGTTGTGACACCAGGATGTGCTCTCCTGATAAACATAGAAGTCAAGGGATCTAAGGCTGAGTAGTATATGCTCCTAGTAGCTTCATCTGTTACAGTATATGGAGCAACTAGCTTAGAGAGCATCTTTTGGAACCTTGCATTGAAGTTAGCAATAGGTTCTCCTTCAAATCACTTGATTGTGGCAAACATGTGATAATTCATTGAAGGATCTATAGGTATTTTAAACCTATCCTTAAAGGCTTTCTCCAAAGTTGCCCATGAACTGACTGAACCTTGACCAAGATTGATATACTAGTTATATGTCTGTTCCCCTAAGGAAAATGGAAATAACCTGCATACCACATCCTGATGTTTAATTCTAGCCCTACAACAAGCTTCCTTGAATGTTCTGATGTGATCATCAGCATCTTGATATGGATGATATTTAGGACAAATTTTATCAGAATTTTTAGGCAAAGCATGATATGCCGTGAAAGTGAGAGGTGACTCTGCTGTAAAGAACGACATTGTGACTAGTGGCAATTGGACTTGAGGTGTGACAGGTGGTTCTGTACGTGTTTGCAACCCAATAGGAGTCACAGGGGCACGTTCTAGTGAAGCTCTTGATGCACTAGAACCAAGAGAGTGATGAATGTCTACTATTCTAGGTCTAAATCTGCAAATAGGCAATTCTTCGAAGAGTCCACTGGATCTGGACCTCGTATTTGGCCTGAGAGCCGAGATTTCTTAAATTTAAGGAAAATTGGCTTGGTTAATGTAAAGATCGATTGAAACACCCTAGCAAAGGTTGTATTTATGGTCAGAAATTGAAACTAACTAGATATTTACGCAATATTTGCATAAATGATGCAAATATAAGGTGATTTGAGGCTTTGGAACACAAGCAACCAAATACCAAGTTTCTTAAGCAGACTAGCTCAAAGCTTTAACGAAATAACACTTATCTTTGAAAATTCATGGTGATCAACCACAAAGCTCGCAATATTTATGCTCGATTTTTGAAAATTTCACAAAGGACAAGCATGCATTGACTTAAAACAGCAAATCTTTGCATATAACTTTGAAATACAGAGCTGCATGAATATTACCTTTCTGTCTGCATCATCAAATTAGACAAACCTACGGATGATGAGGCCCTCCTTCTAGTACCAATTTATGTTGATGATGATGATTAGTCATAACAACATGCATAAAAATTTGCACAACAAACCTTTATTATCTTGTAAAGTACGATTAGCTTAAGATAAGTTGATGACTCCAAGTCTCCATTGATTAGGTCATGATCGTCTGGCATTACCCAGAGGTTGATGTGACATGTTGTTTTCCATTTCAAGGGACCTTACGTTTGTCTAGATGATCAGTATTACAATATTTCCTGTAAATTTACTCCATAGAGAGGTTATTCCTACTTTATTTCCAAAGATAGCTAATATATTTGCAAGTTTGATCAATTCTTCTAATTATTGATCATCATGAACTTGTTCATTCCTTTACACCATATATTTACTCAAATGATGTGTTTGTAAGTAGATATGTGCATGAATTTCTTGGATTTATATGTGAATTTGCATGATATTTGTCAATCTAACATGCTTTTACTCTAAATATGCTATATATTTACAATTATCTACGAGATGTTAGCATATTTCATGTTACTTGCTTTTAATTCTCTGTTATTTGCAATTGTGGTGATGAATTGTTATGAAATCGAAAGAAATTTAAAAGAATGCATCTAATTTTGGTGAATCTTTAGCCATTAAACCACATACATACAAGATACATTCATGAGGAGAAGAAATCAAACCATATTGTCACCAGGATGTTCCACAGCTAGATATGGATGATGCTAACTTCAAAGGATAAAGAATGAAAACAACACATGCAGACTAACAAGCACTCCAAGGGATGCAGCTAATCAAAGTATGTATCGAGATTTCAAACACAGATTACTCAAGATTTTTGATGATTTGTAATCAAATTGTCTTCTCTTTCATTCAGTATGCATAACATGTAAGTTCACAACAACTTTGAAATAAGTCCTGATATTTCAACAATCAAATTTCAATTAAGCTTCCCTATATTCAAAACATGGCACCCCTACACCTTTTATAGAATAAGGTGAGGAGGTAGTTACAAATGACCTATGGTCAGGATTTGTCAATTAAGATCAATGGTAGATTATCACTCTTTGACTTAGTCAACACTTTCCCTGTGGCACAAGTTGCCAGCTGGCAACCATCTAGATTACTCATTATCATATGAGTGCCTTATGCATATATCTTCTTTGGCCTTGCATCTTCATTTATTCCTCGGGTTCCTCTTCTTCATGTTCTTCTTCTTCATCATGCTCATCATCTTCATTGCTTTCGGTATCGCTATCACCATGATGAACATCATCCTGTATATGGACCTTCATTGCCATCCTAATATTTTCATAAGCTTGTACTCTTTTATTTACTTCTTTGCCATCTTGGGTCTTAGCTTTTTCTATGGCATGCTTCTGAGACTGGAATTTATCTTTGATTGCCTCCAGCTTTCCTTTTCTTTTATTCAGAGTCTCATTATAATTCTCCACCCTGACCTTGATCCTCATGATCTTATTCATCACCTCTTCTGTCAGGTGGGTGAGGGGATCATTAGCCATCAGCTGGAAATTATCATGCAATGCCTTGATAGCAAAATCTGTGTCTTGGTTTTCAATCTTTCCCTCCATTTTTCCTTCCAAAGCTTCTAGGATCTTTCCTTCGTATGCCATCATACTGTGTAGCATTATACTGATTTCCCTAAGCTTACCACTGCATTTCTTCAGGGCATCACATTCGAACTTGATATCCTCATACCAGATGTCTATCAGTAGGGCGGTGTTACTATTCAATACTTGGTTATTTTTTAAGATTTGAGGATCAATCCTCTTTATTTCACTCAAAGCAGTTAGGTCCTTTTCCAATTGGAATGACCATCTTCCTGTTTCATTCTACATTTTATCTACTTTTCTCTTCAAACTGCTTAGAGAGTTCCACCTCTGTAAAGAGGTTCTCAATACATCTTTAGCTCCTATGAGTGCTGATATCATCCACTTCTCCATGATCATGGCTTCATGTTTCATGACATCCAACTTGTTGACCTCCTCCTGAGATATGACAGTCAATGGGACTGCCGAATCAACTATTGTATTATTAGGGTTAATCAACCCCTTTATATATGAATGCAGCTAAGAAATGTGCTCTTTATGCTACTTATTTTTCTCTTTCTCCTTCTTTACCCTTTGGGTCAAAAAATCAATGATATCCTTCCCTTCTTGACCTTCTTGGTCCTCATTAGCAAAACCCAGATAGTTGTGATTTAGAACTCCTCAAGGGTGATTTTTCCCTTCTCCTTCTCTACAGTGGGAAGTGCTACTTGGGCAATCTTTCTGCCTATAGCAGGATCTCTTTTGATAGCTGATGTCAATCTGGCTTTCCTCTTTGGCTTCATGATGGTCTTTGTAAACAAGGTAGAAACATCAAATTCTTGAATTTCAAAGCCTTGTTTCGTACCTATTTCTTTCTCCAGCCATTGAGGCACTTCATCCCCAGATCCTTGATGTCTTTTGTCATCATCGTGTTTGCCTTGATCTCCGCTATCTATCTTTGTTCTGGGTGGAGAAGGCGACTTCCTATTTTCTTCCTCATGGAATTCCTCATGAGAGGGATCCTGTTGAATTTCTTCTTGTTGAGGGACTTCCTTTTGTAGGGGAGGATCTTGTGGAATACCCACATGATGATCCTGCACCTGATCATGCACTCCCTCTTTCTAAGTTTCATCCACTTGAGTACTTTCCTCACTTTGAGGCATACTGGCATCTGTGGATATTTGTGTGTTTGGTCCTGGTGCATCACCCTAATCTTGGATTACATTTTGTTCCACACCAGATGCACCGACATCTTGTGTCTTAAGGTCCTCATGACCTGATATATCCTTTTCTCCTGTATCCACTTGAGTCCGGGTGGCATCATCACCTGATGTATCTTTAGCACCCTTGCCCTTTTGTTGGACTTCCACTATCTTTGGCTCAGCTGGTATCTCATGCTATTACTAGCCCATATCCAAAGCATTGATCTCTTCTTCAGCCTGCTTGGCTACTTCAACTTTCTCTGTTTCCTCAGGTGCACCTACTTTATCTTTGGGGCTCACATCCTCCCCATATGTCAAATCTATCACTGCAGGGCTGGTCACCTGATCGACCAATTTGTCAAGCCCAATTTGTTGGGCTGCCCTTTCTGGGCTACTTTCCTTCTCTTCTTGAGTCATTTGCTTCAACCCCTCCAATACCACCATTTGTGCTAATGGGGTCCCATGTGGGGTCATGCAGGTACAAGAAGCAAGGGTCTCCATTCTCTGAGAGGCTACATTTTGCACTACTTCATCATCTGATAGGTCCATGGTGTCTTCCAAGGAGAAAGAACCACCCTAACCTGCTTTGAAAGTCTCTTTTGCTTGCTCCTCTACTTTCTCTGTCTTAAATTTGATTATGGTGGGAAGTGGCACATCATGTTGCATCTCCTCTCTAAACACTTCACCACTAGCTCCTCTCACTACTATAGGATCGGCCCTGATATCACTGCGCATAGATGTTCTTTGCTTCTTGGGTGGTGATGTCAATGGCACCGCCCTCCTCTTCCTGCTGACCATTATCAGGTCATAACCTGCAGGCTCTTTGCTTACTGGCTCTTCCTCAAAGGGGATATCTTCTTTTATATTCTATTGTGAGGCTTGGCCCTCATCCTGTATTTCTACAATTTCTACAGCTAGCCTAAGGATTCTTTTTGTCTTTGGTTTATCCATCAGGGGCAGTGCAAATGAGGCAGATGCCTATCCTGATGTTGATGCACCTGTAGCTGGTATGGAAAGCCTTTCGATTATCACCCCTTTAGGCTCATCATCAGTCGTCTTTCCTCTAGGGGGACCTTTTCTCTGTTTCTGTGTAGGTAACCTCTCCACATTGGATTTTCTTTTCTCACTGAGGAAGTCATCATATTCCTCATCTAGGATCTCCTAGCTTTTCTTCTTGGCATCCACTGTAATGGCCACACCTTTTTTCTTCAATCTATTTATTTGCTCATCTACCCATGCTTGGGTTAACTATAGCACCCCACCTGTAAACTGATCTAAGGAGATATCCTCTGGCTATGTTAGATCAGGGGCTGATATGGTGTCATTGTACACCTTTTTATCTTCATATTCATTTGACATGGTTCTTCCATCATCTTTCTTCAGTTGTGCTAGTACTGGAATGAAGTCAAATGTTCTTGTCTGGTTTTGGGTGAGCCTTTGACATTTTCTTCTTCTTACCTCAGCCTTATCCTCACAATCTATCTAGAAATCCTCCAGATGCTTCTGATGAATAGGTTTCCCCATTATTTTCTGCATCCTGCCATAGGGGTCATATGATCTAGCCAATGGAAATGGCTGCAGATACATCAGTTTCATAACCCCTATGACATGCTCTATGCTCTGTGAATCTGAGCATATATACTAGCCCATAGATACTAGAAATAGTATTGGCGATATCTTCTTTTGTGCTTTGTATGTCTCCACTATGGTAGACACTTGTCTCAAAAACTCCATCAGGACTACCCCATCAGTAGGGTATCTTGGTAACATGAGGGGCTGATCTTCAAATCCCTCTATTCTTATATATGAGAATGTAGCATACTAGATGAACTAGGCACCATGTCTATATACAACTTCCTGAGCTTCCATGCTCAGTCTCTTGGTTCTGTCTTCCTCCATGGTTCTAACTAGATGCATAAAGAATGCATCATTCACCAATTTGTAATCCATGAGGTAATTCTTTCTCTATATCTGAGGATAATGATCCCATATGTGGGCATCATTTACACCACTGCTAACCTTACCCATTGTAGTCAGGGCATCAAATGTTCCCTTGTAAGCACATGAATACACAACATATGAGGTCATGTGGAATGAGCACTCCTGACCTCCCAGGTTCCTCATCTCTTCATCTAATGAATCATTGATGACCTTAGCCCACAGTGGCTTGTTATCTGTATATAGGACCATCTGGATGATTCCAAACATCCAATTCTTAAAATTTCTAGCATGAGGCTGACCTATCATCCTGCTAAGCAGGGCAATCATGTATTGGTACTCATCATCAAAATCAAATTTATACAGGTGGATGGGCAACTTAGCAGAGGCGATGTAAGTGCTTCTCTTAGACCTCCACTGGTACATCCTCTTCCTTGTATTTTTCTTGTTGTTATTATACTCTGTCTCTAGTTTAGGTAGATCTAGATTGACTACCCTCTTTCCAACTAGCAGATTGTAAGTAGATGTGATGCCCCTAATTGAAAAGTTAGCATAAACCATCCCATGCTTCTCAACCTACCCGATCTAAGGGTTATAGTTCCTAACACATTCTACTACCAGTTTTGGGGTATCCATGGCATATGGGAATCTGGTAGTATGCCACATTCCTGATACATATATTGCATCTAGAAGGGTATTGTCCTTATCATGGTCTATTCTAGATGACCATGCCGCTAGATCTGTATCTCCCTGGTGAGTATCCCCAATGATACCATACTTGAATTGTACCCCTTCTGGCTGAACAAACATGGGTTTAAGAAATTCTGAATCAGACATGTTTTGTCTAAGGTCTGCCATGGACTCCTGCAATAAACATGACCTATCTTACTATACAATATCCATATGCATTCACACCACATTGTATTGCTATGACATCATGCATACTCTATTCATTATTCATTACTTCATCATGATATGCATATTTACAGATTTAAACTACAAGAAGAAACATACTACCTGAACATGCAGAAAATGACAACAAGAGGGTTTTCAATTACTTACCTGATAACGCTTTCCTCCTGGGTTAGATGGGTGTGTTGGATCTAGGGCATACAACTGAGAGGGGGGGGGTGAATCAGTTGTATAAAACTTCTTCTTGTTACAAATACTTAATTCTCTGTTGTTAGTTAGCAGCATATCAAATAATCATCCATGGAAGCATAATACATAAACACAAGAGCAGATAAGCATCAACACATTGAACACCAAGATTTTGACGTGGAAAACCCGGTTAAGGGAAAAACCACGGGGTGATTAACCCAAGAATTATTCTCTGTTAGAAGAATAAAGAAAAATGAATGGCACATGCCAATAAGGGCTCACTGCCCGAGCACACTGCTCACAAAGAGGCCCACTGCCTACAAGGAGACACACTGTCTACAAAGTGATGAAAATCACAGTCTTGAACTGGAGAATGACATCTCTACCATGTTCGGATCAGTTCCAATTAAGCCCAACAATCTCTGCTCTGCCTTTCGCACGTTTCTTCGCTATGCCATACTCATCCACACACCACACCTTGAAATGAACTCACAAACCGTTATTTATACAAGACATCGACTTAGGAACAAACATCTAAGTTGGCAAACAACCATAGCAGTATCCGCAAGATGAATAACACATCCGGTCGGCCATCACAAGAACATTCGCAGGATGAACAACTCATCCGGTCGGCTAAACAGAGCAAGAACTTCATCCGGAAGAATAACTTCAATTCCGGGCTCTACCATCAATGCAGATCAACAACACAACCTAAACATGATCCAAGAACCTTCTCAAGCCTGTCTGAATGTCTGGATACATCCGCACTTCCTCTACTTACTGGGATCTCTTGTCTTCCTCATCCGGAACTTCAAGAACACAGTCTGTCGCCACTGTCATAATGCAAGAGGTACTTCCGGACCTCCAAATCAAACACAAATCAGGATGACACATCACAAGGACATCTCAAACACTCCGTCCAATCCGCAGATTAGGATGATACAATTCCGGACCTCACCGGACCTTTCTGTGATCCTCTGTCACCTTTGGATACTTGCCGGACCCGGTTCTATACCGGCAGCCACAACTCCTTCAGATCTTCATGCGGACCTCTGAAATCTTAACTGTAGCATCTCAAGACTCATATCTACTAACCCTTTAATCCGCATCCTCCGGTTCTCATCCTATACAGTACATTTACCTTCTTCTCATTACTGTTCTTCACTGTTCCTGACTGAGGCTAATTTTCTCAATATCCTCAGCACACAGCTCATCAAATCCTTCTTGTCAATGCAATATGAGTATGTTGACATCAATGACAACACTGGCTCACCTCATACTTGCAACAGGGTGATTATGGAAAAGGGCTACAAATGCTGATTATCACCCATTCCGTTATACTGGAAGGTCTTGTTTGTTCACAGGTAGCTCGTATGAGGGTTTGACTTCTCTGCTCTATAATTTCTCATTTTTTTGCAAGGTAAATGAAAATAACCTTGGAAAGTTACCTTTAAACTCATCTGTAGGGAAAGTTAGGGTAAAACTGTGTTAAATCAATTAAATCTGTTGCTCCTCTGCAGAAAATCCATGGATGATGCCAAGTGTTTAAATTGTATTTGCAATCGACGAGATTTCATCTACCGCATTTATGTGCATTTAATGTCTAGAAACAGGAGGGGGGTGATCTTCAAAAGATCAAGTGATATTGAACATATGACTCCCTCTGTATAAAATGACCTTCTGCCTTTGAGCGGCAAAACTAATACAAAAGAATCGGGTGATATGGTCAAAGGTTGACCATATGTATATTAGGTCATGAATTTAAGATCAGGGGATGTTTAAAATATAACCCTGCAATGTAAGATGACCCCCTTTGAAAAGATCAAGGTGACGTCAGCATGTTCACGACCTTGTTTAAGCATTGTGTTGCAATGACATCACCATTATGTTATCGAATATGGTGGGCATCTGATATATACCTCCGTGAGGTAAAATGGAATGATGACATTATCATCAGGGTGATTTCCTTCGTTCATTGGATCTAGATGACGTCATTGTCATATTGGCATAGGGTGATATTTTGCGGAGAGGGTGATATTCGTAAGATGATGGATATTTAAAATATGACCCCCGCAAAATAGGTGAAGTCGTTTGACGGGCTGACAACATCTATCACGTAAAATTGACATCCAGACTTTGCAGATCAAGTGATTATCAGGTGATAAACTTATATCAGGGTGATCTTATATAATATGAATGATGTTTAAAATATGACCCCCCCATCAAAATATCAGGTTTGACCAAAACTTTGACTTGTCATAACTTTCTCCCCGTAGAGAATTTGAGGGTGATCCAAAAGGTAAACCTACATGGAATTTTATGCACTTTCCAACCATGAGGTTGATGATATGAAATACTAACTTTGGCAACTGACCTCATCATGGTGACCTATCTACTCTCTTGCAGGGTGACCTACATGACTTAATTTTACCAGACCGGCCAAAGTAGAAAAACAACAAGCCAAAGTAGCAAAAAGTTGGGTCCCTGTTTTGTCAAGTCAAAATGGGGCATGTTGTGTAACCACACAACAGGACCTTATTGTTATCTCCTAGAATGGGGGGTGGACCTTAGGGTTCCGCATGGTCGGGTGGTTGTGCTTTATCTCCATTGGTCTCTTTGTTGTTGCTCATGTGCGATGAGGATATAATACTTGTAGCAGATCACCACTCTTGTTTAATTTGAGGAGATAGATGCTTATGCTTTGTATATCAGATGAATCATGTATAATCTACATTGTAATTAGGAAACAACATTGTTAGCATTGTATTGATGTATTCTGTTGTAAAAGAAATTGTACAAATATTTGTAATCAAATATGCCAGATCTTGGTGTTTACTTATCTGATGTCTTGTTATGAAAGAAATGTATGTCTTGATTCATTTGGTGCATTTGGATTTTAAATAAATCATGGTTGTCAGTTAGATCATGTTAATAGTTAGTAATGCAGTCATGAAATCCCTAGAGATTACAGCTTAACTCAGATGTTATATAGATATGTGATTACATTTCATTGTCATTTCTTCTTAAAAAATATATATAGTTGCATTTTGTTTTACATAGTTAAGCTTATCTCTAGGATTGTGTGGCAGGGCGTTACATCTTTTCCCATAATGCCTCTTTGTATGTAAGCTCTTTCCTCTGCATACCATCTATAGTGACCTGTGATAGGATCTATTGGTAGCCCTGTCTTCCACCAATAGTGGTGTTCAGTTGGACAACAATGTTAGTCTTTAGATTCACAATTTCTTTCCTCAGTTGACCAATTTCATTTATTCCTCTGATTAGGATAGATTTTCTAATACTACCTCAAGTTCTAGAATAGTTTCTGCATAGAACAGAAATCTCAGGGAGACTAAGTTTGGCTACATCTCCTTGTCCCATTAAATCTAGGGCTCGTCATGCATCCTCATCAAGACCTTTCAAGAACAAGGTTTTAACTAATTTCTTCCCTGCATTGTTTTGAAATGAAAAAGAATCCATCTAGAAAATACTCTAGACTTTCATATTCTTTTTTGTTTAAAGTGAAACAACTCTTCCTTCCTATCACTAACCCTACAATAGTCTTGGTATTTTTCAAGGAAGACTATTTCCATATTTTTCCAAGAGTTAATTGATCCTGCAGCTAGACCCATGAACCATCTCATAACTAAACCCTACGTGTAGAGGGAAACAACTTCAGTTTTTGGTCATTAGTCTTATAGTCATAGGTTTGACAAAGGACTTTAAACTCAAAAAGAAACTAGTCGGGGTCTTCTGAATCTAGACCTTTAAAGGTGGGTAGGATAAAATGGGAGATATTTTTCATAGGGCATCTTCATCCTAATTTAGATTTATGGGATAGGTGAATGTTCATTCTAGTCTTCTTCTTCCCCCATTATTACTATTGTTATCATGGTTAGAATTACTTTCTGCCATGGTTCCCTCCAAAATGTTTTACTCTATGTGGGAACTCTCGATGGTACTTTGCAAAAAATTAGGTGGGTCCTTATTGACTAGTTGATAGTGAAAATTTTCTTCAACTAAGGCTTCTATACCCTTAGGTTTGTTACTTGGTGTTTCAGGTTGGGGGGTTTCATTGGGACTCATTTCTGTGATCATACAGAAGGAGTTGACAATCTTTTTGAACCACAGTTGAGAGTTACCTAGTTATTTTTCTAATAACACAATGCGTGGTTCCTCGAAAATGGCACCAAAAATTGACAAGATGTCATTGAACCTTGTACTCTAGTTTGATTTATCAGTTTGTCAATTAGGGTTGTGACTAGAGGCTATTTGCAAAAGGAGGTTAGATATCTCAACTTAGTGGTAGTTTTTGGATATTTTTCTATGAAAGCATACACAAATATCTAAACTAGGAAAACATTTCAAAATTAATCTAGAAAATAATGAAAACTAAATCATGAAAGCATCATTAATTTGTAGAATTTTCACCCTAATAATGAACATCAAACTATAGAAATAATCTTTTCAGCGTAAGCTAACAGAATTTAAAAACTCTTCTTGAAACAAAACATAAACTACAAAACTCACTTTAACATCAAAACAACAATACCACGAAACCTACAGGCTAACACAAACAACTTAACACTTTCTGAAGATAAATAATTTCATAAAAACATTAATAAAACACATCATAGACAAACACATAACATAAAAGACATATACTTATCTTTAACAATCTTTCCCAACCGAATGAGTGGCTAGCTCTCTGGGAGTATAAGACTTTCATAATTTCACCACATTTCATAGAGCTTTCAAAATTGCAATAAAATAATAACAGTTCTAAACAATACACACATAATATCACTAAGGAAATCTGTATGCACATATATTTTATATCTACCTTTTGAATAATGAAAACAACACTATATATTTGCTATTCTAAATTGATGCCTAAAATCTAGAAACTAGCGGTTTCATGCATTTTCCGCATTTAATTTTTTTCTTAACTAAATCATAAATAACTAAAGAAGTCTTGAACATTCAATAACCAATATAAATAAATAAAGGCTCTAAGTGGGAGATTTTAAATACATATGTTTTTGACATAATAGAAGAAAACAAGCATGCTAAATGTGAGGAACAGTTATTCAAAGTCATAATTATGAGACTTTTCCAGAATAATTGCTCAAGACTTTTTCTAGAGTTTCCAACTTTCAGTGCTATAATTCATGAGCAATTCTTCCTTCATGAGTCTTTTTCTTCCATGTTGTTGTGAAGCCCTGTTCATAAAAAATAGATCTTTTTGCAACCAAAATCATTATCCTAGGAGTTCAATTTATCAAAATAGAAGATAAAGTTTTATACATTATTTCTAAATAAATAAATAATAATTTATCATAAAAATCAAAGGTTTTGGCATGACAGATTCAATCAAGCTGTGAAAAATGGTAATTTGGCTAAGTTGTGATGAGGTTAATTTTTACCTCATCACATACAAAGAGAAAGGGAAGTAATCAATAAGAAATAGAATACATGACACAAACTCTAGTTTGCTCTATCACTAGGGGTCATGAGGAGAGAATGAAGAGAAAGGAAAGTTGTTAATAAGAATGGCTTGACTCAAGCTCTAGCTTAGTCTATCACTAGGAGTCATGAAAATAAAATGCACAATTCAAGGATTAATGTTGCAAGGAGTGTTCCAGCAATGTGTGAATGGTAGATGAATGCCCCCTTAAAATAATTACATAGAAGAAGTGTATGCAAATTATTTTAAGGTAGATGAAAGAGGATAGAGAAAGAATAATGTCCCTAGGAAGGAGGCATGTAGGGTGTTTTCTTTTGCAACAAGTTATCCATACCCCATAGAATATGGGTATGGACAACAAAGATGAAGAAGGTTGTGTTGTTCTTGAGAAAAGAGAAGGTTGTTTCACCTAAAATTGTACCACCATAAATGGAAACAAAAAAATAAAGAAAGTTATATGTGCTACATAATAGGGACTAGTACAATAAAGTGATAGTAGGATCAATAAATGATGAAAGTGAAGTGATTGTGTGACCTAACCAAGTCCCCTCACTAGCAGGATGAAGAAGATAGGTCTTTGGAGGTAGAGCTACAACATGAGTGAATATAGAAGTTATAGGAGGAACACTAGCAATAGATTGAAACAAATTCTTATCACAAGAAGGGATAATTATATCATCCATGGTAGAAGTAGGGGATAGAGAGGGTATAGGAGAGAATTCATCATATTTGATGTGAGGTTACTCTAGAAGATTTTATCAACTTCAAGAGCATGAAGAACTAAGTCAAAAAAGGAACAAAAATACTCAAAAATCATAGGTTGTTGGATATGTGGTAGAAAATTCTCATGCAACAAAGGTAGAAGAAGGCCATTAGGGGGATAGCAACCACATCAAATAAGCAAGGAAAGGAAATAAGAAGTGAATCCCTAGGCACTCTCATCAATAACTGTTGATGATGATGTTACTCACAAACAAACATGAAATAAAAGTTACACAACAACCTTTATTTATCTTGAAAGATATGATGAATTCAAAGAATTCATGATCCCAAGTCTCCATTGATTAGTTCATAATCTACTGAAGTTACTTAGTGTTTGATGTGTGTTGCTATTAATCATTCAAGCACCTTACGTTCTCCAATAATTTCTACAAAGTTCATCAATATTCCTCCAAATATCCTATCTTTTATGTCAGCCCTGCATAAATTTCCAACAATTCTACCTCTACACTATGAATTTACTCAAATAATGTGCCTATAGGTTGATATTTGCATAATTTCCACCATTATTTGCAAGTCTCTGCATGATATTTTCAACACTACATGCATTTAGCTCAAAATATGCTAAGGATTTTTAGTTACCTACGGGATGTCAGTATATTTCTTAGTTATGCTTATTACTTATCATGATTTGCAGTTATGGAAGTGATTTCGATGAAATTAAGAAAAAGAAATGACAAAGAGAGGGTTTAGAGAGTGAGATTCCCAAAATTACTTGATTGAGATCACTGATCCACATACATGTTCTGATACAGCAATGAAGAGAAGAAAACTAGAATCATACTTCACTAAGACATTCCACAAATCCGCATGATCCAGTGCAAATCTTCAAAGGAAAAGTTGACAACAACATGCAATAAAATGAAAGCGCTTCTATTGAACATAGCATTCACCATTACATATCCATAAATCAACTTGAAGATTACATAAAGTTTACAATCAAGATGTAATCTGAAGCTTCATCTCCATCTAGTATGCTTTAGAACAAGTACATTTACAATGATCTGAAGAAAGAACCTTGACATTTCAACAATTCAATCCTCATTAGTCTCAGTAATCCGATCTCTTATCGAGTCTACAACTCTTTGGTCAGATATATAATCATTGACCTCTATTCGTCCTCTTTATGACAAGTCATGGCCTCTTTTATAGGATAGAGGCCAGAAAATAGTTACAATGATCCAAGGATTAGGATCCTTCCAGAACAATCAACAGTTCAGATGAATAGCACGTGCTTGCCAGTTGGCAACTGCACAGCTGGCATAGAATATTCCAACATTTTGGACTTGATTCACTCTCCAGCTAGCAAACAATACACTTGACAATATCCCTAAGCTCTGGTTCATGTTGCCTCTGTGTGCAACTCTGCTATGTTCAGCTACTTCGATCTACAACATACAGCCGAACTCCAAATAGTTCCAACATCCTACAATAGGCAGACAAGAATTAAGCATCATTTAATAACTAGTAGGAAAAATTAAACATTACATTAACTATAAATCTGGCCCTGAATATGCAAGCTTAGATATCGAGCTATGAATATTAAGCATCTGCAAACATCAGCATATCCAAATGCATATATGACGTCAAGAATGGTCGAGTCAACCATCGTTGACCCAAAAACATGTTATCGGGCCCTAAAATAGCTTCAAAATCCTCCCGCCTTACTTTCCTGCCTTTTCGCATACTCAATTCCTTGTATATCGCATTTGTTCTTATAAACATGCAAGCATTCTGAACATACAACGACCTCTCTATTTTTAATTTTCTTTTTGACATCCGGCTTGTATCTCTTCTTTGTATATCGGCTTGTATCTCTTCCCTTTGTATCTAAGATACATACAAACCATCATGCAACTACGGACTTCAACCTTTCATTAGAAATTCTTTACCTTTGCATCACATCTGACAATGCATCTTTAACTTGTATCTCTACAATTGTATTTTACCTTGTACCTTTTGCTTATATCAAACGCTTGTATATTGGCTTGTATACTGAAGATATACATTGTTATTTATACAAGCCGGATACATACAAACTTCTATGTATGTACATTCGAACTTCAACCTTTCATTAACCGCAGTTTACTTACCCATCGGATCCGCAATGTATATAAAGCGCAATGTATCTTTTAATACACATTAAGAAGTGATGCATCTTTTATATCAGATTTTAATCCCCTTTTGAATTCTGCCTTGTATGCGCCGCAATGTATGTATACCAAAATGTACATACAATGCGCGAAACATATAAGGACTTTTCTTCTTTTAATTTCTTTTCAATTCCGGCACATGCATATCACTTTGTATATCACGTTGTATGTTTCTCCTTTCCAAACATACAGACATAAAATACATGCAACGGACTCGACCGAAATATTCATTTCAACTCTTAACTTCATCGGGTCCACCTTGTATGTAAAAATAAAACATTAGCCAAATGCATACAAGTAAACAATGCATATAAACCCGATGACTTCCCTTATGCGACCATACAACGATCCGATATACAAAAGACTTTGTATATGAGAGACCTTGTATATGCAAATGACTTTGTATATACAAACGACTTTGTATACACAACATACAAACCTTTTTTATAGTGCATTTACCAAAAAACACACATATCTAGCAAAATATTGGAAATTTTAAAATGGTTCAAAAAGAAACCCTTACTCATTTTTGACAATGAATTCACCATACTCAGCTCTAGTACTTAATGCTATTTTTTCTTTATTTTCAACAAGGTTTGTACCTTCACTCCCTTTTCCCTTTACCACCAAGCAAAACAACACACACAAGCAAAAGCCATAGCCACAGCAGGGGTCCTCATTTTGCTAAGGAGTAAAATGGGGCGTGTTGTGAACATCACAACAACTAGTAACTAAACAAAACAATCAAATTTAAACCATTAAAGAAAATGAGATGAAATAAATTCATAACTTCCAACTATCTTTTCTGCAAATCATCATTTAACTTGAGACTTAATGTATTCAATAAGGTGCATGAATTTTCTTTTTTAGTTTAAGTGGGTGCACGTGATTAATAATCCTCATCTTGAAAATCAGTTGAACAAACTAGTTATAGATATTAGACTACCTAGTTGATGACATTCCCTCATAGCCAACCAGATAGAGCCTTGCTGCCAACAGGCATCCATAGCCCCGAGAAGGTTATCATTACAATTCTCCTAAGTAGAGCCCCACTACCAGCAAGCATCTATAGCCCCGGTAGAGTTACTTAGATGACTTAACCTAGATTTTCAATAAAAATCCATTTTATTATTTTATTTATTTTATATTTTGTATTTGATAGAAATTTTATAAGATATTACAGTTGTAACTTCATGATGCAAGGAATGATCACTTGCTAAAATTAAGCTGAGAATTGCAATGGTAGCAAGGGTGACCTCTGATTTTTCACCTAATATCTACACTGGTAGGTTCAACAAACCCAAGGATTTTAGGTGTGTCAGTGTGAGAAACTTCCCTTGAATACTCAACCCACAGTTATTGAATACAAAATTCCACAAGTCAACTAACTTTCTGCATTCATGACAGTCACAACAAGTTATACATAAATTTCAAATAATTAACCTGAATGTTCTAAATTTTCCATTATTTTTAGTGGTTGTTAGTCTGCTCCTGTATACTCTATGTAGATTAGAAGTGCAAACAAGGCTAAAATATTAAACCAAATGCAATATACACAAGATTATACCTCACAATACAAATCTAATCCCATCAAGGGAGGAAGGAGCCTTTACACCCAAACAAGCTCCTAAGACCAAGATGATCCCTAGACAAATGGATTCCAATGTGAAATGCTCATTCAAGTTGTGCAACTCACTATCCTAGCTCAAGAGTGATTTTGGCATTATTACTTTGCATAGGCTTGGCTTGTTGAAAATGGCTTGGGAGAGGCTCTATTTATAGACTTTTGGAAGGGATTTTGATCCAAGGGTGGAGATTGATTGGAAAGATCAATGGTGGAGGATGGAGATGATATGGAGGGCCTAGATCTAATCTTGGAGAATGGATGGCCATGAATAAAAGTGATTCTTTTATTCATTTTGGGGAAGAGGAAATTATTAAATAAGTTATGGGGGGAAGATTATTCCCAAATAAAAGATTCATGGGGGAAAATGCCATTTGGGGGGGAATTAGAGGTATAGGCATGGGAAAAATGATTATTTATTGTGATGTGGGATTTTAGGTGGATTTATTCCAATTTCTTTATTTGGAGAATGTGGGAAATTGGGTTAAACTAGGTTTGACCATCCTAATGAGGGGTTTAGGGTTAATTAAATATTGATTTTATTTAATTAACCCTAGGGCTAGAATAAATGGGTTAAATTAATTAGTTAACATGATTTTAACTAATTAATTGAATTTAGTGGCAAAAGGGGGAAAATAATTTAGTAAATATTACATATTTACTAAATTCATTTTGGCTAGGTTTGAAATTATTGAATTAATGAAATTAATTCAATTGTCTGGGATGAACTGCTGAAAAATGGGGTAATGAAGGGGTGATTAATTAAATGAAATTTAATTAATTGGTTTAGGAGGGAAATTGACATGATTATGGATATCAGGAGTCAGTTTGGTGGTCGAGACATTTTTAGGTGTCTACATTTGCCCCTCTTTGACATGGCGTCAGGACCTAGGAGGGAAGTGGCGTCAGGTCAAAGAAAAATATGCCCCAGCTGCCAGGAAGGAATAAGATGGATGGGTGATGCCCCCTCGAGAGGTTGGCGGGAAAATAAAAATTTTCCAGGTGGGCTCTCGAAAGGATGTGACGGGAGTGAAGGTTGGATAGTGGATAGAAAAAAAAGGATGGCAGGAAGAAAAATGGAAGAAAAAGGTTAGGATCTGCACCTTGGAGGAAAAAGGAAGGGTGGAAGGATGACATGGCCCACTATATTATGCAAAGTGGGCCCTAAGAGTGCCACATTTGCACACTTTGACCCTAGAGAAGAAGGAGCGAAGGAGAGATGGCTGACCGCAACCCCCAATTCTTGTGACTTCGACACATCTCCGAGCGGTTCCAAGAGTTTGGTCGGGCACCCGGCACTGGACCCTCGGTAGGGCCTAACCTTGACTTTGTAGATGGAGACCTTGAGAGCACAGGTGGCCAATCTGGAGGAGGCACTAGAGGGCCGGGAGGCAGAGTTGGTGCAGTTGCGGGGGGCCCTGGTGTTATTAGATGGGGTAGATGGACAGGTGGCTACGTTGCAGGCACAGTTGGCCTAGGTGCAGGGTGACATAGGGGTGTTGACCAGAGAGTGGGATGTAGCACTTGGTAGAGCACAGCAGGCAGAGACTGCATTAGGTAGTCTACAAGCTTCAAGTGGTGGTCTTGCCCTAGTTTTTGATAGGGATGCAGGCTCAGTTGTCTCAGGCGCAGACACAGACCTATCAGTTGCAGGCTCAGTTGAGTCAGGCCTAGGGGGATTTTGCAGAGGCTAGTAGGCGGATGGAGTATTACAGGGGGCTGTATTATGCAGTTGTGCCAGCAGCGCAGCGTGCCCTGAGCTATAGTCAGGTCAGCAAATCAGGGGCATCGAGATCTCATAGATTGAGATCTATTCAGTCTATTCAACAGTCGATGCCTCCTCCCTCACATGTGCCCCAACAGGTTCCTCAGGTGCAGGTACAGCCACCACCGTAGTCACAGCCGCCAACAGGGTCACAGGCTCGACCAGGATCAGAGTCTCCCACCCCATCAGAGAGGGGATCCTCTATGTGATAGCCCTATCATGATAGCCCTTGGAGGCATTTTTGTATCAAGACATTTTATTTTTGGATGGATACATGAGCGATGTACATTTTTTTTGCGGTGATTTATATATGATGCGATGTTGTTTGATGGTTTATGATGATTATGATTATGATGCTCTATTATGATGATGCCTATGTGATGGATGCAATATTTCTTTATGGATGTTATATGCTATGGTTGTATTATGTTTTTGCAATGATGTTTTTGATGTTATGGATGCATTTATGATGGATTTGTTTGTGATATATGCATGGTGTTGTGATTTTATGGACTATGTGATGTATAATACAAATGAATGTTCAGGCTAAGAAACATTTATTATGGATGCCACAATGTGATATAATGGAAATGTATGGAAATATGTATATGCTACTAGATGATTTAAATGTTGGTTCAATGATGGTGATGATGTGATGTAGCTAAAATGTGTTATGCGATGTGATGATACTAATTTTAATTTTAATATGCACCTATGTGATGGCAAACATAAATGGGTATGATATGATTGTAATGTGCAACTAAATGTTTCTAAAATGGACCTAATTATTATGCAAATTGTTAGCTATTAATGGTGGACCTAATGATATGATTTACAATTTAAACTAATTCTAAAATGAATCTGAGTGATATGCAAAGTAAATGGGATTTGAATGATATGTAAATGAAATGGATTTAGAATGATCTAAATGATGTGCAATTTAAATGGATTAAAATGACCTAAATGATATGCAAATTATATGTAAATTAAATGGATTGAAATGACCTAAATGATATGCAAATTAAACAGATTAAAATGACCTAAATGATATGCAAATTAAACAGATTAAAATGACCTAAATGATATGCAAATTAAACGGATTAAAATGACCTAAATGATATGCAAATTAAATGGATTAAAATGACCTAAATGATATGCAATTAAATGATCATGACATGTAGCTAGATGATATGTTTAGATGCAATTTAGGTGATAGGTGATGTGGTCCAGTCCTGATACGCATGATGTTTTTTGTGTTGACCTTGAGTGGTGAGGCTGTGGGAAAGGGGATTAAGTGTGGAGATGATAAGGGTGTATGGATGGGTATGGGTAGGATTGGGAGTGTCTAGAGATGGGGGGTGGGGAGACAAGAGGGTTGTTAGGTCGCAAGACACCACGTCAGTTGAGGGGGGATTTATGTTGGTTCAGGATGTATTGAGTTGGAGATGCGGTGGGGGAATGGGATTAGTGAAGGGTTGGTTGGTGGGGGATGGGGGAAAGTGATTATTAAATCCAGGCCAAGATGGGATAGCTGACTGAGTGATTAGGATGATGATTTTGAGCTAGTATCAGTAGTTGCACAAGATTAATGGAGAGCATTTCTTAGTTTAATGTAGCAATGTAGGATACAGTTCACAAAGGTATGAAATGACCTAGGTGATGATGTATATCATGTAATTGCATGGACTAGACCCACAAACAATAGGTTGGTTTCATGCATGCCCAAGGTAGTATAATCTTGTCTAGTCGAGGAAGGGGACTCATAGCGATGAGTGCGAATAATGCATAAAAGGTTTTAATGCCTATATATGCAAAATAGGACACATCATGTTAGAACTGACCGGGACTTCAAAATATGAATACTATTCTTGGAGTAATGAAACCAACCCACAAGCACAACATGCAGAAACAATGACAATGTCTACTCCAGGTGCTATCCGCTACATACCATGATATAATGAGATCAAGGTAGCTTTAGAAATGACTTAGAGTGAGACAAAAAGATAAAAATCAATAATCAAAAAGACCAACAAAAAGATATGAATAGCCTTTGTGTGCTCTTGCCAAGAGACATGATGATAGAGTGATAGATTTTTGTCCATTGTAGGAAAGATATATCCTAGGACGCAGATCCATTGGTGTTGATTAGAGAACTGTGGGAAGACTGGTAAAGGAATAGTCTGGCCATGTGTAGGATTATGGTTGGTATGTTTGATTGATGATTTTTTGCGTTGGGGAACTTGTTTGGAGTGCATACGTAGCTTGTGTGTCCGTTATGAGATCCAGAAAGCTCAATAAATAGGGTACCATCCAACGGGGTGGATGGGTGCATCTTAGATACCTGAGTATTGGAAACATCCTTTGTATTCCAGACTGCCTACATACCCTGTGTCCACGGGATCAAGGCACTTTTAAGATGTAGGTGAAAATGAATATGTAGTTCTGGTAAGACTTGATGATGTGGGAATGGTTTGTGATGGGTTGGATGTGTTGAAGATTGGTGGGTGTTTGATGATGAGATGTGTTGTTTGTTGTATTTTTTGATTTTGTATTGTTTTTGTATTTTTTGATTTTGTGATGTTTTTGTATTTTTGGATTTTTTGATGTTTTTGTATTTTTTGATTTTGTATGTACAAAGGGGGCTTACAAAGATCCTCATTCTATGGGTTGGCCTTGGGATGGGAAAGGATGGGTTAGGTGATAGGACTTGATGTTTTGGAATTCCAAGCCATGGGATGTGTGCAATATGGAGTGGTGTGACGAGAAGAGGACTTATTAGATGGTAGAACCGGCCACTACGCATGGTGCCTGGAATAGGTTTTCACCATAGTACTTATCCGAGGCATCACCAAAGTGATTTTCACCATTGGAAGTTTTTTATTGTACTCTGATTTTTTCTTGACTTTCTAATTTTTTTTTGGTGTTTTTGATTTTTTGATTTTTTTTTTGATTTTTTGACTTGGGGTATCAGATAGGTTATGCATAGAATTTCTTGAGATGCATGATATTCATTGGCTCATCTAGAGGCTGCCCCTCAGATGTTGCAAGATGATAGGCTCCTAACCCATAATCGGTTGTGACAACATAAGGTCCTAGCCAATTGGGTTCAAATTTTTCTTGCTTCAGACGCTCTTGCAGGTTCTTCTGATTTTCCATTAGGACAAGGTCACCTACCTCAAATTTTTTGGTTCTGATCTTTTTGTTGTAGCTTCTTCTGAGGTGATTTTGATATGCCTGTAAGTGATTTAAGGCATGCAAGCGTTTCTCATCCAGTAGCTCTAGCTGATGCAACCTTGCGACGCAGTAGTCCTCATCAGAGATAATGCTTTGGAATGATACTTGGAGAGATGGGAGCTCAACCTCTATAGGTAAAATGGCTTCAGATCCGAATACTAGTGAGTATGGGGTGGCTCCTGTAGGAGTGCAGATGCTTGTGCGGTAAGCCCATAGGGCGGGGTTGAGTTGGAGGTGCCAGTCACAGCCAGCTTCATTGACTGTCTTCTTGAGAATGCGGAGGATGGTTTTGTTAGACGCCTCTGCTTGACCATTTCCTTGGGGGTAATATGGTGTGGAGAAACGGTGTTTGATGTCGAACTTTTCGCACAAAGTGCAAACTTCTTGGTTTTTGAAGGGCTTTCCATTGTCAATGATGATGGACTGGGAAATACCATATCGGCAGATGATATAGTGGAGGATGAATTTGGAGATTTGGATACCTGTGGTGAAGGTGAGTGGTATGGCTTCCACCCACTTTGTGAAGTATTCGGTAGCGGTGATTATGAATTTATGGCCATTTGATGATGGAGGGTGTATTTTTCCTATGAGATCGAGTCCCCATTGTGAGAAAGGTCATGGTGTTGCAATTGGTTGTAACTCCTGTGCTGGTGTGTGGATGAGATCGCTGTGTTGTTGACATGGGAGGCATGTCTTGGTAAACCTGTGGGCATCATGGTCCATGGTTGGCTAGTAGTATCTAGCTAGAGGATCTTTTTAGATAGGGTAGGTCCACTGGAATGCACCCCACAAATACCTGCATGTACTTCTCTAAGGCTACTTTAGCTTCCCTAGAGTCTAAACATTGGAGAAGCGTGCCGTCAAGACTCCTTTTGTATAGTGTGTCACCGACAAGAATGAAACGGGAGGCTTGACGGATGAATGATTTTTGATGGGAAGTGGATAGGTTAGGGGGAAGGATATTGTCATGAAGGTAAAGGTATGTTTCCTAGTACCACGGGGACAAGGGGCCAACGACATCGTAGACTAGTTCTGATTGAGGAACATCGTATGTGGGGATGGGGAGCTCTTCTATCAGGAATTCATATTTCTTGCCATCCTTTTTCATATCGACCAGAGATCCTATGGTAGCCATGGCATCTGCTGCTTTATTGTTGAGCCTTGGGATTTGCTCGAATTGGATGTCATCAAAGTAGTCTTTGAAATCATCAACCATCTTCTTGTAGGGTAGGAGTTTGTCATCTTTGGTCTTGTATTCATTATTAACCTGCCTAATGACCAGTTGGGAGTTGCCATACATAGTTAGCTTTTCAATTTTCCATTGGATGGCCATGCGGAGACCTGTGATGAGAGCCTCATACTCTGCTACATTGTTGGTGCATGGAAATGTGATTTTGAATGATTTAGGTATCGTGTCACCTTGAGGGGTAACAAACATGACGCCTGCCCTGAGCCTCTGTGGGTGTAAGATCCATCAAAATACATTTTCCATGTGTCAGGGGCTGGTGTGATTGTTAGGATGGCCTCATTTGGAAAATCTGCAATTGTAGGATGTTCTGCAGGGATAGGTGCTTCAGCCAGCTGGTCTGCTATAACTTGTCCTTTAATGGCCTTTCTCTCAATGTATTCTATATCAAACTCCATGAGGATCATGACCTATTTAGCCATTCTACTAGTAAGAGTAGCTCTGTTTAGGAGGTACTTTAGTGGGTCAATCTTAGCAATGAGCTTGGTCTTGTGATTGAGCATGTAGTGTCTCAACTTTTGTGACGTAAAGACAAGGGTTAAACATGCTCATTCAATCTGTGTATAATTGAGCTCATACGAGATCAAGGTGCGGCTGATATAGTAAATGGCTCTTTCCTTCCCCTGCTCATCATGTTGTGCTAATAAAGCCCCGATTGCTGTGTCTGTCACAGAGATATACAAGAGGAGGGGTTCTCCTTGTCTTGGTGGAGTTAGAACAGGGGGATTAGCCAGATATTCTTTTAGCTGATCGAAGGCACTCTGACACTGATTGGTCCACGCGAAAGATGTATCTTTCCTGAGGAGATGTCAGAATGGTTGACACTTATCAGTGAGTTGGGCGATGAACCGGTGGATGGACTGTAGTTTCCCCTACAGGCTTCTCAGTTGTTTCAATGTTTTGGGAGGCGGCATCTCAGTGATGGCCTTGACATTTGCAAGATCAACTTTGATTCCTCTTCTCGAAACTATGTATCCCAAAAGTTTACCTGAGGTGACACCAAAGACACACTTCTTCAGATTGAGACGAACACTATATTTCTCTAGCCTGTTAAATATCTTGGCTAGCACATCTAAGTGTTCTTCTCTGGTCTTGGATTTGCCTAGCAAATTGTCCACATAGTCTTCCATGACATGGTGGAAGAGGTCATGGAAGATGACGGTCATGGCTCTTTGATAGGTGGCACCTGCATTTTTCAGGCTGAATGGCATTACCACCCAACAATATGTTCCCCATGGGCATATGAAGGTCGTTTTGTGCTGATCCTCTTCGGCAATTTTTATCTGATTGTACCTTGAGAAACCATCCATGAGGGATAACATTTCATATCCTACTGTGAGATCCACTATCATGTCGATGTTTGGTAGTGGGAAGTCATCTTTGGGGTAGGCTTTGTTGAGATCCCTGAAATCGGTACAACAGTGGATTTGACCATCCAGCTTAGCAACTGGGATGAGGTTTGAAACCCATTCAGGATAATCGATAGGGCGAATGAACCTGACATCCAATAATTTCTTTAGTTCTTCCTTGACTAGGAGAGCCACTTGAGGATTCATCTTTCGAAGTTTTTGCTTGACTAGTTTCGCATCGGGACGCACTGCAAGATGATGAACCACCAAGGCAGGATCTAGCCCTGGCATGTCTGCATAGGTCCATGCGAAATTATGATTTCTTCATGTGAAAAATGTCAAGAAGTTTTCCTATTCGAACATGCTGAGGGATTTTGCTCTGTATGTGATTTTTGGCTCTTGTTCTGTCCCCAGGTTCATTTCCTGAGCCAGTTCTACCAAGATGGGTGATCTATCTGGATATACTTTGTCTATCTCAGGGAGGCCCATGCTTCCATCTCTTGGTGCCTTGTAGAGGTTTTCACCAGGGGATACGTCTTTTATTTTTACTATTTTGGGATCTGATACTGCCGTGGAACAGTTTTCACCATCAGATCCATTTTTTCTTTTTGCATTTTTGTGACTGGAAGCAGGGGTTGTCTCCCCCAAATAGGCCTCTGGATGGAGTTCCATTATGTACCCTGCTTGATGATCTCCTAAAGGGAAGTGATCTCTTGCCCCCATCATTTCGGTGATGGCCTCATCATTAGGTGCAATGTTGAAGACAGGAGGTCCCCGTTGGTCCCAATCAATGAGGTCAGGGTAGACTAGTGGCAAGTCAGCAGAAGATGAAGAGTGGTGACGAAGTAAATGGTACAAATGGATGAGTCGAAGAAGTCAGTGAAATGGCTAAAGGAGTCTTGAAGGCCCGTTTCGTTAACATTGTCGACGTCTAAGGGGGCCGTAGCGGCCGTGAATAAGATACACTCACCGGAAGGGAGGATGCATTGTGGTTGACCATACCCTAATCCTTGAGTATAGGGATTCTTTTTTGTTCATAGTGGTTCTATGATTCCCTATTCATGGAGGCCAATACCGCCTTGTCCTTTATAGCCCATGCTCTTGACAATTTCAGTACCTTTGCCGTAGATTTCTGTAGGGATTGTGGGGGCCTCTTGTTTAGGTTCGTCATCTTTGTAAAGCCAAGATGAGATATCCTCAAGTATATCCTGATCCAGGAGATGCTTCTTCTTGAAGATGGGAGAGGGTTTGCACTTGATAATGACTGTATTGGCTGTCTCTGTTGTTGGGATGCCGAATGTCTTAGGATTGGGTAATGTGCCAACACAAAAAGTACCGTGTAGGTCATATTCCCCACATCCCATGTCGGATAGCTTGATCTAGACCTCGGGTGGTGGAGTTGCTTAGGATGAAGTGGAAGCGATGCTTGCATGGTTGATATATGAGTTTGATGTTGTTGGTTTGGCTTCAGCGGTGGCTTTATTATATGGGCAGAATGTTTGGTTGTGGCCTTCCAGAAAACTGCAATATTGGAAGGGGCAAGGGTCAGCATAGACTGTGACTTCTGTGCTGTTGTGAGGGAATTTGATGCATTGATGGAAGGTGGATGGGGCGGCTTGCATGGCATGGATCCATGGTCTGCTGAGAAGGATGTTATAGGGGAGGTCAAGATCCAGAACTTGACATTTTGTTTCGAGGATTTTCTGTCCCACTTGTATGGGAAGCTTGATAGTACCTTCAGAGAGCCATTCAGTTTCATCGTAGCCTTTGATCGTGATGCACTCACTGGTGTCGACAACCACATCAGAGTACCCCAAGTGTTTTAACATTTTTAGAATGCATATGTTGAGGCCGGAGCCACCATCTATTAAGACTCTTTTAATGGTGTTCTTGTGGATGTGGACTTCTATGTGCAAGGCGTCATTGTGTATGTAGTCGGAGGCAGGTATGTCCTTTTATGAGAAGGTGAGATGATGTGGTGCAGCGATGTGTCCTACCATGGCTTGGAATTCTATTACATTTAAGTTGGCAGGGACTTGTGTTTGCAAGAGTGCTTTGTCAAGGATGTCCTTATGAAGGGATATGTGCGAAGCAACTCGAAGATGGAGATTTGTGCGGGTGTCTTGCCTAGGTGTTCTAGGAGGCTATACTGGTGGCTAGGTGATGGACGTGCGGTTGGACAAGGAGGTAAGGGAGTTGGCGTGGACGTAGGTGTTTGTTTAGTGGGAGGGGCTATGCAGATGGATACACGGCCACGGCGAGTTGGAACGGCACAATCGGGTGCTTGTGCCTGGATAGTAACTGTGTTGACATGATGGGATGATGCTTCTATACATCCTACGATAGAGTCGTAAGATGCGGGTGGTGGGGTGATATTGTAGGTTTGGTTGGATGATGAATCTTTGTTATGGTTAGGTAGGGGATCCTTGTAATCTCCTAGATTGGCGTTTGGTGATGGGTGGGTTGCATGATCGAGGCTGACTAGGTTTTGTTCGATAAGGTCTTGGATACAATGTTTTAGTTGCATGCAGTCAGCTGTTTTATGTCCTGCAACGCAGTGGTAGTCGCAGTAGTCATTCTCATTGTACCACACAGCTTTTAGTTCATTGTCTTGACATGGGCAAATAGGTGGGAGTGTGACGACACCTTGTTTGAGATATCTATCGAGGATGTCCTCGATGGGTTCTGCTAATGGTGTGAATGTTTGGTGAGGTTTGCGTGGTTTATTTGGGCCTCTTGGGTTATTTACATTTGTTGCATACGTGTGTGCAGGTGTTTGGTTTTGGATATGTTGGACAGCTTTCACATCCATGACACCATCGTTTAGATTGTTCTTGTTCTTCCCCCAATAGTGTGATTTATCTTTGGATTACGTGTTGGTATTGGGGGTGTTGTGATTGGATTTGTAGTTGTTGTTGTTGTTGTTGTTGTTGTGGTGATTGTTGTTGGATTTGTTGTCGTATAGTTTGATGGAGCCCTTGATAATGAGGGCTCATTTGATGGTAGTGCCTTTGTTGATAACCTCTTCAAAGGTGGATGCGCAAAGAATTTGTAATTGAAACCCTAGTTCCTGATTGAGATTGGCCACAAACATGGTGACAAGTTATTTCTCAGGAATGGGCCATGGGAGTTTACTGGCCAAGCCCCTCCACTGTTGTAAGAAAGAAGCAAAAGCTTCTCCGTTCTTTTGTTTGGTGTTGTAGAGGTCTGTCATAGACACCTCATGTTCAAAGTTGTAAGAGAAGTGGTTTACAAACTTCTCCGCAAGCTCAGGGAATGTTCGAATTCCAAGTGGAAGATGGGCAAACCATTCAGCGGCTTGGCTGCCAAGGCTTCTTGGGAAGAGTCTCATAAGATATGTGTCGTTGTTAGAGACTTCTAAGCAAGCGATATAGAACTCCCTAAGGTGGTCCCTAGGGTCTCCCTTTCCCTTGTATTTGTCGAATTTTGGCGTTTCAAAATTTTTGGGGAAAGGGGGCATGTACAATGTGCGGTCGAATGGGTAGGGGCAAATACCCTCAAAAGAATAATACTTGCGTTTGCCCCCAGCTTGTAGATCCACTACCTATTAGACTAAGCCTTGTACAATAGTGTTGAGATCCTGTGGTTGCTGTGGTTGTTGTATGTATGCTTGTTGGTGGGTGAGAGTTGGAATTGGGGTGGGGTTTGATATTGGGGGTTTGTTTGATATTGTGTAGATGATGTTACGAGGTTATGTGGATATGTGACAGTGGATGGATTGACATTGGATTGGTGGGCGTGGGATGGGTTGGATGTATTGTACTGTGAGAACAACTGTCGCAGATAGGCAATGGTGTTGGGATTGGGTGGAGGCACACTTGTGGATGTACTTGCTTGCATGATGTTGCCTTGTATGCCCATGGTAATTTGTGGCATGGAAGGGTTTACCATTATTGTAGTAGTGGATGTGGTGATGGGTTGTGAAGTGGTGGGGTTAGGGATATTGGTAGTGATGGTAGATGTGGTAGCGGTAGAGGTCGTGTTGGCGGTAGATACGACAGGTGTGGACATTTGAGAGATGGTGGGTTGGGTGTTGGATGTGGATGCTTGTTTATTTGATGGGTTAGGGGTGGTTGTAGAGGTGGATGCTTGTGCTGATGTTGTGATGGGGGGTAGTTGAGCACCAATTTTGAGAAGATGATCTAGAAATCTATTTGGATCTGACTGTAGGACTTTGTCAAGCATGTCCATGTTATAGGCATCTTGTGTGAAGGTTAAGACATCGAGATCATCTTGGGATATGAGGGGGATGTGTTGTGGTGGTGGTGGTGATGGTCATAGTTGTTGTAAGTAATGGGAGGGATTTTCGTTGGCACCATATGAGGGGATGTACGTGGATTGGTTAAATGCTTGGTTGATGGGTATGTTGTGACTATTGGTATTAGGCATTCCTATGCCTGGATATTGTTCTACCATTTCTTGGATTTTCTTGTGTTGTGATCTCGTGATGGGCATGCAAGTGGATATGTTGTGGTTTACAATGTGAAAATGAAATAAGGATGGAAACCTTAGAGGATTTGATTGATTATGTTGGACCCAAAGATGGATGTGGTAATGGGGTGAGGTAGAAGACGCGATACAGTGGATGTATTGCTAGAGGTTTCAATCGAAAGGTGATGTGGATGGCCGATATTGATTTCGGACCAAAGATGACGTTTGTTTTGGAGGAGATTTTGTTTGATGTTTGATTTTTTTGATGTGTGATATGGATGATTTCGGTAGTCAACAAATTGAGCTTAGATAGGACCTAGATTTGTGGTTTTGCACAAAAGGGATATTTTTCTTTGTTTGGGGTTAACTAATGACCTTACACAAAGAGGGATAATGATTTCACTTGGAAGGTAGACTATTGACTTTCCAAGCAAGATATGATGTGTGTAGCAGAAAATCTAGGTTGATTTTTAGCTCAAGAGGATGACAAATTTTGATGATGTTTTGACTTGGGAGATTTTTGGGATTTTTGGAATGATTTTCTTATGACAAGCATTTTGATTTTGGTCCAAAAAGGTATGTAATCACTGAAGACAAACAGATAGGAATTTGAATGGGTTTGATATAGCAAAAGAGTCCAACAATGGTGGCGATTAATTCTCTAAAGTCAAAAGAGAAGGTGTGGTTTTGGAAAAAATTTGGAAGAAAATGGATGGGCTGTTGTCAGATTTTTGGAATGTGATTATGGATTATGGCATTGCAGATGGTGGGGATCACAATGGAATAGTTCTTAGTTTTAGGCAAGTCAATCTGAGAATAGCGCCAATCCATGGGTGAAAAGGCGCCACAATCAGATGGATATGGTGCTAAAACAGGGCAGACAGATTTTGAAGGTAATTTTTTTGGATTTTCTCTGATGGGAATTTGATCAAATTATTTTCAATGTCTCTTGGCAGGTTGTTTATGAATAATAAAAGTGCATTTAACACACAATTAAGCACATGAATGCACAACAACCAAGATTTTTGTTTTGTGAAATGACGTATTATTTTGTTTGAACAAGCATTTTTTACAACCTAAGGCAAGAATGTGACAGTATTTGTTGAATCCCCTAGTTGCGCCTATTCAAAGTGGGTAGCTCCAGGATCTTGGTAGCACCGGCTCCTCCTTACAATTGCACACACTTCTCACGCATACCAAGATCTGGGTTTCTTATAAGGCTTGTCCCTCACCAAACCTTTAGATTATCCCTGCTACCTCGGCTAAGAACCGCATGAATTGGGGCCGCTTCAAGGGTTTCCCCTCTGCGTCAACAAATAGAAGGATTTTGGCTTGCTAGACAATGGTTCGTAGTAAGGGCATCCGTTTAGGTGGTTATACGTGCGGCAACGCTACTCTCCGTTATGGAGTCTCCCAGCCTCCAAGGGTTATGCCTTGGAGGGTTTTGGGGGAGGTTGGCTGTCGGTATAACACAACAACACCTGTCGCTT
The DNA here is from genome assembly GCA_027924645.1 of Cunninghamia lanceolata. Taxonomy (NCBI): domain Eukaryota; kingdom Viridiplantae; phylum Streptophyta; class Pinopsida; order Cupressales; family Cupressaceae; genus Cunninghamia; species Cunninghamia lanceolata. The sequence goes on along the minus strand of BSBN01000178.1, from coordinate 9,647,072 downwards.
GAGACTTTAGTCCCAAACACCTTATTTTATATAACGGCTTGAAAGAGCTTGGCTTTAGCTTGATGTCATTTGGGTCGTTCCCACCTTTCAAAGCGGGGTGGCAGGCCCTTTAAGGATTACAAAAGTAATACAATCATAAAAATACTTTTGATCCCCAAGTTCACTCAAAGGTGCGAGGGGAGAGCATGCGTATTCTAAATGATTGTATCACACTAAGCATGGTTCATTTTAGATCCTTTGGATTTAAATGGGGTGTGGTTTTTGCAAGTTTTGTGATGAGCTTTTGATTCCCAAGGTCGCCAAAATGGTGCGAGGGAAGAGCATATGCTCTGTCATGTTACAAACAAAAAGAGCACAAGACACTTCAAACAATTAAGATGATTTTCTTGGTTACATGTGTGAGAGATGCAAGTTGTTGTTCTTTTTAACCAAGATGCTTTATGCAAATTTGTGGTTCATTTTAAAGCCCAAAATCGAAATGTTTGATTTATTGTTTGTTGGCACACAAAAGAGTAAATTTTTTAGAGCACCAAAGTAAATGTTTGTTGGCACACACACTTCACACAAAGAGATTTGCTTGATTGCCTTGTTCAATTTTATAACACCAAATTGAAGTGTTGTCTAACTAGGATGCCGAAAGAAAGGTTCCTTTTAAGTCCCACATGAAATGATATTATGCAAAAAAAACTAACAGAAACCTGCAAATAGTTTGTTAGTATCCTGCAAAGGATGATAAGAACCTAAAAAAAACCTTGTCAGCACCTGCACAGATAGCAAAGTCAGTTTTTATCAAAATAGCGCTAAAACAGGTATGTAAAAGTGCCACCGTGGGCAGAACAACCCGACTTACGAGAAATGATGCTAATTAAAATTATGGCGCTGATTGAATACTGTTAAAGTGCCAAAATAAAAGATAGTGCTAATCTAAGGCAGTGAAAGCGACGATCCAGACGATGGCGAGAATAAAGGTATAGGAAAGCGCTACTGTGCAACCTTTCAAGGAGTTTGGTTATCCTGCAGATAGCGCCGATCTGAGTGATGGCGCTGATACGACACTGGACACATCCATCCTACAAAAAAGTGATTTTTTCTACACAATGCAAGGGGTCAGATGGTAAAATCAGCATCTTGTTAGCCTTGTTAGTCGGGGTAAATGAAAAACCAGATGATATCAAAGCTAAAGTGCCTATTTAGACCCCTTGTAAAAATTTTGACATAACCCCCCTTGCAACTTCAACATCTCTGTGTAAACCGAGAGCGAAAGAAGACCGGAAATAGTAAGAAGATCCTAAAACAACAAAATGTGAGTGAGTGCAAGAAATGGAATGTGCTACGTAGAAATGGCGCCAAAATAGAGAATAGCGTTGAACTGAGCCAAGGATGGTGCCACTATAAGGGTATGATGGCGCTACACCTGCAAAACACACTTATCTAACACCAAAAACTCATGAAAACAAGTTAGACTGGACCTTGTGGGTCCCACCGGGCATGCCAATGTAGATTAGAAGTGAAAACAAGGCTAAAATATTAAACCAAATGCAATATACACAAGATTATACCTCACAATACAAATCTAATCCCATCAAGGGAGGAAGGAGCCTTTGCACCCAAACAAGCTCCTAAGACCAAGATGATCCCTAGACAAATGGATTCCAATGTGAAATGCTCATTCAAGTTGTGCAACTCACTATCCTAGCTCAAGAGTGATTTTGGCATTATTACTTTGCATAGGCTTGGCTTGTTGAAAATGGCTTGGGAGAGGCTCTATTTATAGACTTTTGGAAGGGATTTTGATCCAAGGGTGGAGATTGATTGGAAAGATCAATGGTGGAGGATGGAGATGATATGAAGGGCCTAGATCTAATCTTGGAGAATGGATGGCCATGAATAAAAGTGATTCTTTTATTCATTTTGGAGAAGAGGAAATTATTAAATAAGTTATGGGGGGAAGATTATTCCCAAATAAAAGATTCATGGGGGAAAATGCCATTTGGGGGGAATTAGAGGTATAGGCATGGGAAAAATGATTATTTATTGTGATGTGGGATTTTAGGTGGATTTATTCCAATTTCTTTATTTGGAGAATGTGGGAAATTGGGTTAAACTAGGTTTGACCATCCTAATGAGGGGTTTAGGGTTAATTAAACATTGATTTTATTTAATTAGCCCTAGGGCTAGAATAAATGGGTTAAATTAATTAGTTAACATGATTTTAACTAATTAATTGAATTTAGTGGCAAAAATGGGGAAAATGATTTAGTAAATATTACATATTTACTAAATTTATTTTGGCTAGGTTTGAAACTATTGAATTAATGAAATTAATTCAATTGTCTGGGATGAACTACTGAAAAATGGGGTAATGAAGGGGTGATTAATTAAATAAAATTTAATTAATTGGTTTAGGAGGGAAATTGACATGATTATGGATATCAGGAGTTAGTTTGGTGGTCAAGACATTTTTAGGTGTCTACACTCTAAATCAAAATAAATATCCCTACTGAGGAAACAACATAACAAGCAAAACAAATGGACTGTATAAACAACTACCCTACAAAAGGAAACAACACAAAGCAAGACAAGAAAACAAAGAAAAGAAACAAAACAACTACCCTACCAAACTATATACAAGACTCTACAAAGCAAATAAAACCCAGGAAAAGACCCAAAGACACCTGTATTTGCATACTTCCTTAGATTGTGTAGGAGCATCAGTGCATTAGTTATGGTTCTAATCCTAGCAAATTCATCTTTGTATTCTGAAAAATATTCTTGCATTCTAAATTCACTGTGTTTAACAGAATAACTCTTAATGATTAGCAACTAAGGAAGCTCATCATGTTCATGACTAATCCATATGCATGTCTTATCTCCCAAATTTTTGTAATCAAAATAATAATCAACATCATTTACTGTGGAAAGGAAAGATACAACCTGGTGCATCTCTGGTTCTACAGGACATGCTGGTTCATTGACAGCTGGTCTTCCATTTAACTTTACATTTTTGTTGTTTGGCCCAGCATCAAGTCTTCCTTCATCTTGAAGAATGTATGACTCTTGATGGATTATTTTTTCATCTTTATCCACATCTATCTCTTCATTCTGGATGTTCAGTTTATCCTCAAGTTCAGGAAATGTCTCAATGTTTTCTTCAATTCTCTGCACGTCAGCATTTAAATGAGTATCTTTATAATCATAATCTGATATACAAAAATTTATCATTTCTAAATCATTTGACTGTAAAGGTGAAACAACTTTCGATTGATAGGAATACTTCCCTGTTTCATTTTCAAAATGACATTGGATCGGCATCCGATCATGCACAACTCCAAAACCTTCTGCATATTCAGCTTTCATGAATTGTTCATCAAATAACTCACATTTTCCATCCAGTAGAGTATCTGGTTCCATTGACCTGCAACATTATTGCATTTGATCATTCAACTTAAACAAGTTAGATAGTAAATCAACATTTATTTCCTTTTCTACAACTCCCTGGGTTACTATCATAGGTACCTCTTTAGTAGCAATGCATTTAAATTCTTCCACCTGTCTACATTTCTTTTTACCATAAAATGACTCAAGGAAAGATGTTTCACTATCCTTATCAAAATTATTAGGATTAGAATCAAAGATTTTATCCTGACAAGTGGTTTCTTCTCTACAAGTTTTGAAAGATTTATACCTGCAATCCCCTTTACCTATACTAGGAAGTAGAGAACTCCTATCAATCTCACCATAAAATGACTTAAGGAAAGATGCTTCCTCACCTTTACCTTCTAGAACTAATTCAGCTATTCTATTTTCTAACCAACTCGTGATTACGGGTGTTGTCTCTTCTTGCTATTCTAGAATTTCTTCATTTTCCTGCCAGACTTCAACCCTGAACACATCTGAGAAAAGAATTAGTCCTTTCAAATATAAATCTATCTTGGTGAGGAAAGTTAAATAATTAATTTCACTGTGTTCCATAGACTGGTGTATCCTACAACAACTGGATAAACCAAAGTTAGATAAACTTTGAGGATAAAGCTGCTTATTCAAAGTTTCCTGAAATAAAGGAATGTTAACTTGAAAATTGCCTTCATACGCATCCATCAAAATGAGACTCTATTTTCAATTTTTAGGATTTTGAAATTTTAATCAGATCTATCATATCTCAGAATAAAACTTGAAATCATAAAATCAAACTAATCTTTGAAGCTTTGAGCTAGATCTTTACAAAGATATAGTCAAACCTTCTTAGACAATAGATATTTGTAGACATTCAACTCAAATGATGAAATATTTATGCGACATTTGCAGAAATCCACATATTCCTAGCTCAGGCCCTCCTTCTAGCACCAATTTATGTTGATTGCATTAGAAGCAAGGGGTGTGCATAAAATGAATGATGACTGGAGCAATGTGTTCTTTCCTATTCTACCCTCCTTCTAGCACCAATTTATGTTGATGATGATGTTACTCACAAACAAACATGAAATAAAAGTTACACAACAACCTTTATTTATCTTGAAAGATATGATGATATCAAAGAATTCATGATCCCAAGTCTCCGTTGATTAGTTCATAATCTACTGATGTTACTCAGTGGTTGATGTGTGTTGCTGTTAATCATTCAGGGACCTTATGTTCTCCAGTAATTTCTATAAAGTTCATCAGTATTCCTCCAAATATCCTGTCCTTTATGTTAGCCCTGCATAAATTTCTAACAATTCTACCTCTACACTATGAATTTACTCAAATAATGTGCCTACAGGTTGATATTTGCATGATTTCCACCATTATTTGCAAGTCTTTGCATGATATTTTCAACACTACATGCATTTAGCTCAAAATATGCTAAGGATTTTCAGTTACCTACGAGATGTCAGCATATTTCTCAGTTCTGCTTATTACTTATCATGATTTGCAGTTATGGAAGTGATTTCGATGAAATTAAGAAAAATAAATGACAAAGATAGGGTTTAGAGAGTGAGATTCCCAAAATTACTTGACTAAGATCACTGATCCACATACATGTTCTGATACAGCAATGAAGAGAAAAAAACTAGAATCATACTTCACCAAGACATTCCACAAATCCGTATGATCCAGTGCAAATCTTCAAAGGAAAAGTTGACAACAACATGCAATAAAATAAAAGCGCTTCTATTGAACACAACATTCACCATTACATATCTAGAAATCAACTTGAAGATTACATAAAGTTTACAATCAGGATGTAATCTAAAGCTTCATCTTCATCTAGTATGCTTTAGAACAAGTATATTTACAATGATCTGAAGAAAGAACCTTGACATTTCAACAATTCAATCCTCATTAGTCTCAATAATCTGATCTCTTATCGAGTCTACAGCCCTTTGGTCAGATATATAATGATTGACCTCTCTTTGTCCTCTTTATGACAAATCATGGCCCTTTTTATAGGATAGAGGCTAGAAAACAGTTACAATGATCCAAGGATTAGGATCCTTCCAGAACAATCAACGGTTCAGATGAATAGCACATGCTTGCTAGTTGGCAACTGCACAACTAGCATAGAATATTCTAGCATTTTGGACTTGATTCACTCTCCAGCTGGCAAATAACGCACTTGACAATATCCCTCGGCTCTGGTTCATGTTGCCTCTATGTGCAACTCTGCTATGTTCAGCTACTTCGATCTACAACATACCGCCAAACTCCAAATTGTTTCAACATCCTACAATAGGCAAACAAGAATTAAGCATCATTTAATAACTAGCAGGAAAAATTAAACATTACATTAGCTATAAATCTGGCCCTAAATATGCAAGCTTAGATATCGAGCTATGAATATTAAGCATCTGCAAACATCTGTATATCCAAATGCATATATGATGTCAAGAATGGTCAAGCCAACCATCATTGACCCAAAAACATGTTATCAGGCCTTAAAATGGCTTCAAAATCCTCCCACCTTACTTCCCTACCTTTTCGCATACTCAATTCCTTGTATATCAGATTTGTATCTTATAAACATGCAAGCATTCTGAACATACAACGACCTTTCCATTTTTAATTTTCTTTTTGACATCCGACTTGTATCTCTTCTTTGTATATCGGCTTGTATCTCTTCCCTTTGTATCTAAGATACATACAAACCATCATGCAACTGCAGACTTCAACCTTTCATTAGTAATGCTTTACCTTTGCATCGCATCCGACAATGCATCTTTAACTTGTATCTCTGCGATTGTATCTTACCTTGTACTTTTCACTTGTATCAAATGCTTGTATATTGGCTTGTATACTGAAGATATACATTGTTATTTATACAAGCCGGATACATACAAACTTCTATGTATGTACATTCAGACTTCAACCTTTCATTAACCACAGTTTACTTACCTGTCGGATCCATGATGTATATAAAGCGCAATGTATCCTTTAATATACATTAAGAAGTGATGCATCTTTTATATTAGATTTTAATCCCCTTTTGAATTCTACCTTGTATGCACTGCAATGTATGTATACCGAAATGTACATACAATGCGCGAAACATACAAGGACTTTTTTGATTTTAATTTCTTTTTAGTTCCAGCACATGCATATCACTTTGTATATCGCGTTGTATGTTTCACCTTGCCAAACATACAAACATAAAATACATGCAATGGACTCAACCGAAATATTCATTTCAACTCTTAACTTCGTCGGGTCCACCTTGTATGTAAAAATAAAACGTTAGCCAAATGCATACAAGTAAACAATGCATATAAACCGGATGACTTCCCTTATGCAACCATACAACAATCCGATATACAAAAGACTTTGTATACGAGAGACCTTGTATATGCAAACAACTTTGTATATACAAATGACTTTGTATACACAACATACAAACCTTTTTTATAGTGCATTTACCAAAAAACACACATATCTAGCAAAATATTGGGAATTTTAAAATGGTTCAAAAAGCAACCCTTACTCATTTTTGACAATGAATTCACCCATACTCAGCTCTGGTACTTAATGCTATTTTTTCTTTATTTTCAACAAGGTTTGTACCTTCACTCCCTTTTCCCTTTACCACCAAGCAAAACAACACACACACAAGAAAAAGCCACAGCCACAGCAGGGGTCCTCATTTTGCTAAGGAGTAAAATGGGGCGTGTTGTGAACATCACAACAATAGCTTGTTTGCATTGTGCCAAGTGTGGAAGAGAGTCTCTAGGATCCATGTTATATTCAAAGTGAGATATGAAGGCATGAAAAAAATCATAAATGAGTGTAAAGAACTAGTAGGTAAGGTGTAGAACTAGTCTAAGGCAATATCTCTCAATGTGCTAGGAAAGAATTTTGCCAAGACATAGTCATCACATGTATGAGTCAAGCATATAGTAGAGAAGTGCTTCTCATGGTGCAATGGGTCACCATGGCCATTATATAAATATCAAAAGAAAGAATTCCCATACCAACTCGAGAGGGGTAAGCAAGAATCTCATAAGATAAATGACAGCATAGCCATGCAAATTTAGAAGGAGAAATAGAATTTAGCTCACAAGAAATTGATCACAATACCTTCAGAAAATAAAATGATGTAGAAGTGGTGGTAGGAAAACAAGGTGGAGAAATATAATGGCAAGGGTCAAGGTCTAGAAGAGATGGCTATGATGTAGAAGAGAAAATAGTAGATAAAGGATCATGCAAATGATGCTCAATATCTATTGGAGGAAGTTTGGCTAGTGTGACTTTAAGTGAGTGATGAATGATGCTAGCATTTTTAAGATTGTCCACAAGAGGGAGTTCATCCTCCAAATAAAAAGGAGATGATGAATAATTAAATAGTCCATCTTGTCAAGAGAAAGGATCAATACAAGCATGAGCCTCATCATCACTCAAAGAAGAGTCATCAAATGAACTGAAAAAATATTATCAATAGAAGTTTGAGAACCATCTAGTGCAGAAATATCATCAACTATAAGGATAGGATCCTCACAGGTGATGAAGGAAGAGAAAGAGGTATCCACATCCTTTGGGATATCTAAGGAGTTTGAACATGTAGCCAGATGAGGGAGAGATGTGGGAATCGACATAGTACCATCATAGACTATGGAAGATGTAGTAGAAGGAACTAAAAAAGAATGTTCCATATCTTTAAATCTACAACATAAAACTTGTTTATGTACAATCATAGGTGAGGAGGTTTGATAGTAGTGTACCCTAACTTTTTGAGTTCATATAGCCTTGTGAATACGACAATGCCTTGTTTCTTCTCTATAATGTATTTTTGGGCTAATGTTTATTTGTTCTTTAGTTTTTGAGAAGGCATTTCTTCATTTTGGTTCTTTGTCTAGCTATAAATGGAAGGTGAGGTCATCATACCTCACTAAGGTAATGATCCACCTAGTCTTTTGGTTTTATTTTTATTTCAACGTTGTAATGGGTAATGGGTAATTGATAGTTTCAGTGCTTTTGAAATACATTATGAAATTCAAATGATAATCATTTATCTTCAAATCCATAATAATAGATACTACATTGGTGAGTTGAATGGTTTTTTCATCATCCTTTACCTGAATACATGTCTAATGATTGCATTTGTAATCTTTTCTGTTGTATTTGGTTGATTTATTTATAACTATATGCAAAACAAATGGTTTGGAAGAACAAGATTTTTTTGAAACTATACTATCAATTTTGTTGTGTTTATGAACACAATTGTATGTGCCATGTATTGTGTTTTGTAACACATTACTTACTTATGGAAATTTAAATCTTATATTTGATCATCACTACACAACCTATAAAACTTAAGTTATAAATTTAAATATTCAATTATTTCAATTTCTAAATTATAGTAACACATTTTCTCGTAATGGATAATCAAAATTTTGATTGTTTGTGAAAAAAATTGTAAATTTGGATTTATTGTTGATTATCTTGAAAGACCAATAATAGTTGCTACATTGGATTGAATTGTACTACCTTACCTCACATTACACATTCATGGTGTTAGCAGGGTTAGAAACCATTTCTCAAACCCTACATTTTTTGAAAATTCAAAGCATTCTAGTTTCATAATTGTTTTTTTTTTCCTTTTTTCTCCTTATGTGTGAGATATATATATATATATATATATATATATATATATATATATATATATATATATATATATATATATATATATATATATATATATATATATAGAGAGAGAGAGAGAGAGAGAGAGAGAGAGAGAGAGAGAGAGAGAGAGAGAGAGATAAATTATTTTTCCTTCCTCATTTTTCTATGGATAGTTTCTCAAAGAGACCCAACAAACACCTATGAACTACAAAAAAAACTTGACAATTTTTATCCACTAAGAAAAACAAATTACAATCACAATTCTTGTGTGAACAATTCTTTGAACCTTCTCTTTCCACCGTTGTGAAGAGACAAACTTGTTTAACCCTCTCTTCAATTGAAACTATTTCACTCTTAGTTATCTTGATAGCCTACTAATGGATGCTATGTTGGTAAGCACAATGCTACTCTTGTAAATCATTGGTGAGAACACTAGTAACTCTTGATTTTAAATCTTTTCATCTATTTTTCATTTCTAAATCTTATTATTTGGAGAATGATATATCTCAACAAATAGTAATTCAATGCAAGTCTACCCTCCCTATAGTTGTGTATACGAGCACAATTGTATTTACAAATTTTCATCTTTTGTCAAACCATCACTCATGGATTGATGATGATGATTTATTAGAGGATCAATTTGATGATACTTAGTTTCTTTTACGTGAAGATACTATGGATATTTTGAATGTCGATTATGAATTTCTACAAATGCTTCATTGTTTGTCAAAACATTCTTTCTTTTTAATTAAAAAATTATTAACAATGATACTATCTTCATTTAAAAATTTAGATTGTATCTAACCAATACAATTTTATGTTGGTTTGGTAAATCTTTCATGTTCTATGTCTCTTTTAATTCTCTACCTAGAAATTTCATTGAATACATTTCTAGGCCTAGAGATGATTATGGGGATTAGATTTATTTCCACGGGATTCATATTTTTCTCCAAACCCATCAATGAATATGTCTTATTTTATACCTTGTGGTGTTGGTGAATATTGTGTGCATCTTAAGGCATTTGATATTCCATATTTATATACAGATCCTTCTATTCATGTCAAAACATCTAAAGCATATCTAGATTTTAAACACATGCAATTGTGAAACTAATTTCAAAAGTAATAAATGTACCAAACCATCATCACTCTCTCCTAAGAATTATTAATAATTTGGATCCTCTTGATTATATTGAAAGACTAACAAGGGATACTACATTGGTCAACTCAATGCTACTCTTGTTTTATTAGGTGAAAAAATTAGTAACTCTTGATTTAAAATATTATCATTTATTTTGGTTTGTAAATATTGTTAACTAGAGAATGATACATCACCAAGAATAGTAAATTAATGGAATTCTACCCCCCCTATGGCCATGTCTACGAACACAATTGTATTTATAAGTTGGGTGCCTATCTCTAGAATTTTCCTAAGATGTCCTTGTAAACTCTATATATGTTCATACTTGATGTTGGAGTTGCATAGTGTTTTTACAGGTACTGTTATGCTGCCGAAATTACTCTAGAAATGACATTTGAAGACTCTTGAAAGAACTTGCATTGCAATTGTATTGTAAACACCATTAGTTTTGATAATACATTGTGCAGGTTTTGGAGTGTGGGGGTTTTCACCTGAAAAGGTTTTCTCCACATACATCTTGTGTCACTTACATTCTATGTGTTGTTTGTTGTTTTATCTCTATATTGCATGCTTAACATAACTGTAATTGTAAGGATCTGAAAATTTGCACTACATTCCCCTTATTAGATTGGTGTAGGAAGCATTTCTGCGTACCTTGCTTCCTTTCAAGATTGTTAGAAACATAGAATGGTAGAGAATCATAATTATTCCAAAAAACATTGACTATTGGAAGAAATACTTTTCAACATCACTTTTAAAATGTTAGAATGTTTTCAATACAAAGGCTAATGAAACAAAGACTCTTAGAACTTAGGTGGACAATGAGACAACCATTATTGTGGCTTTCAAGATAATCACAAGTGAATCCAACTTTAGTATGATCGTTATAGATAGCCAAAGTTTTGATTAGGAGAGAGGGCCCAAGAGTGGTGCAACATAACTTGAGGGGTTAACATGGCCTTGTACATTCTATGTTGGCACTAAACAATTATTTTTCCATGTAGGTAGGGATGTGGATATTTTAAATATTTTATTCAAGTGTATTCAACTAAGGGCTAACGAAACTCTACTTTTTTGCATAGAAGTGAAGAGATAGACATGTAATCAACTAAGGGCTATTGAAATTCTATCAAAAGTCTTAAGCATTCAACCTAGAAATGTAGCACCCCTTTTGAAGGCTTTAAAGATAACCACCACTAAAAACAACTTTACAATATCTTTCACAAACAATGAAACTTTTGATTACCATTCAAGTAATAGTCTAATTCAAAAATACAAGAATATGTGACTACAAATTATAAAAAGAGTTTGTAACTTGAGTTTGATAGTTCATAATAATAGTAGAACATAAGATTGGCTAGGGTCAATATTACAAATACAAAAAATAGTTTATAAGTTTATTTTTGTAGGTTATACTAATGTAATTAAGTGTTATACTAGTGCTTGTGTGGCTATCTACTCAATTGATTGATTTGCAACACATGTTGAAGTTATCTATTAAATATGAGTTGCATTTTCTTCTTTGATATTTGTTGAAGTTTGAATAGATAGAGTTACACTTTTGTTATCATATTTGGTATTCTATGACATGTTTATTATAGGTGTTGTTTCATGTTTACTACAAAATGAATAGATAACAAACGTATGTTAAGGGTCATTATGATAAGGGAAACTTGTGTCTTTAGAAACACATATGAAACGATAAAATACAACTCCTATTTATCAAAACATATGAAATAACAAAATGCAACTCCTATCATGATTTTGTTTGTGTACTCTATTCTATTGTAAGATATTATCAAGTTATGTTACTTATTTGCATCAACCATTTTATTTTGATGTTAGTTAAAATACAGTCTTTTATCATCTAGTATAATAGACACTATTAGCAACAAATTTATAATTCACATCAAATTTCTATAGCCTTTATGAAAAAGACCATTTGAATTTTAATTTCCATCAAATGCAGACATAGAAGTATAATCTAAAGTTATAATAAATATAGCATGTACAAGCAACTAGGAACATGAAATTTAGTAAATACAAAAATATGATCTAAACTTACAATATATAAAGCATTTACTTGAGCAATTATGAAGATGAAATGAAGGAAATGTAAGCCAAAGGAAATGAATGACTAGTATAATCTGAACTTACAATTGATAATGTTGTGACAAGTATAATCTCAACTTACAATGGTAGATAGTAGATTGGAAACATTGTAGCAACTTGTTAATATTAATGTGGTAGATAGCAGAATGGAAAAACTATAGCAACTTGTAGAAAAATTATGTATGGGGTTATAGAAACATCTAGTAGAGAAAAGGATGTATTTGTAGCCATGTCATCAAGTAACTTGTAATTGTTGGTGATTTGTACACTTTCATTTGATTGGATGATATTCAATTGTTATGATTGAAGCATGTAAGATAGAGGAATGAATGGATAGAGATCAAATTTGAAAATTTTTGAATTATGTTCACAAGTTTGAATGCACTTACTTGTTCTTGTTGGTTTAAATCCTTTCAAAATGTTTTGATGGTTTGATTGTTGAGCCTTATAGATGTAATGTTTGTAGGCATCCATGGTAGAAATGACTAGTTGTTGGGCAAATATGACTTGAAGATGTTATGTTCATGTGAGATATAGAACATTTAAGTTTCTTTGATGGGACAAATGATAATCTATTTTATTATTAAAGGATTATATATTTGTATTACAATTTTTTTATGGGTAACAACTGCTTATATATTTGGGACAATTAATATGCAACTCTTTTATACTTACATATGTATTTAGGACAATTGATATGCATCTAAGTTGCTATATAGAGGCTTTATATTGGAATATAAGATCTAATATCTTCTAAACAGAGAATGTGTACAATTTATGTCAGTTTAGAATATTGACAATGAGATTTATATATGTCAACTCTCTACCACCTATCTTGATAAAACATTTACTATTTAATAAACATTTTAAATCTAAACATTGATTGCATCCATTGACTAAAAAATATGAACCTTCTAGCTCATTTGTGATTGAATAAAAAATAAGCATGTATAATAGTTTAAATATATTTTAGTTTTGTAAATATTTACTGTTGGGTCCCACTTGATCAATTTCAATACCAAGTATAGGATGCCACACCATATCGGCCCTGTCCCTACATCTAATCCTTTTCATTTGTTTTTCATACATTTATTACACTTATCTATCTCATTATTATCTAATGATTTATTCCATTACAACTCTAAGATATATAGAATCCAATCTCTATAAGATATCTAGACGTCTAGATATGGTGATTGAATCCCTAGCCACTCACATCCACATAAAGAAAGTATAAAGTAGTTGAATCTCACGTGACACGATTACCACTATTTTTGTCGGGCATGGGCAAACTCAATGCACGTCAATGAAGGGTAAGATAAGGTCTCCAACAAATTTCACCCAACATTTTGTTTGACCCGGAAGTAATGTCACAATTACGAAGAATGAGGTTTTCAAACGTGTAGTTGAGATATGTTGTAATGGGGGGTAAGGTCAATTTCTTTGGTAGGAAGATAGTGGGATTATATCTTTCAAATTAAGGACCACATTCACCATTCGAATTAGACAAGTGACACTAAGTTTTCTCAATTTGATTAAAACAAAAAAGAAATTCAATATATTAGGATTGCTCTAAAATTTATTAAGTTAAAAGTTTGACCAAAGAAGATTCTCCTTCTCTACCTTGCAATTTACTTTGTAATGGTAAAATTTGTATTTCCTATTTAGTTTGTTTTTATTTTAAGGAGAGTGTCTTAATACATTTATAAATTGATTAGTGATGTACTTTTTGTGTAAAGTTGAGTCATTTCTCATGTCATTTATTTATTTATTATATGCATTTTTAAACACTTATACCTTTCTTTATTTGTACGTACACACATCCCAATATATTTACCCTATCCACACATTAATTACACCTATGTCTACACGCATTCCCATGTATATGTTATCCATTCTAATTTAGCATCATTTTTTTTTGTCTTAAGTCATTTCTAAGGTCGTAGGGTTGACGTCATGGTCACAGGGTTTGACCCTCTCAAATTCAAAATTCAATTCTAAAATTTGACTAACTCCTACATATTTATTTCTGGCCAAGGGCCAACTAAACACAAATTTGTGTGATTTATTGCCATGTCCTTATATTTAAAGGCATTCGATGCATTCATTTTTAAAACATCCTCAAGAATCCTCTCTCCTCCAAGAATAACACTTGAATTGGCACTCTAAAACGAGTCTCGATCTACATGATAATCCTAGGAGCATTTGCAATACTAAAGAATGTTGTCCTCAATCTTTAACATGCATTTTCATGGGTTAACCTAGGAGAACATGTCCCCTTTCAATACAGAGACAACCCTTCCAAAGTATTTCTAAATATCACGAGTTTTCAAATATCAAAAAAGGTAGATGTAGAGGCAAATTGGGTGAAGTAGAAAGCATGATTATACACACTACCAAATCATTATGTGGGTGCATGACATTTCTACAAGCGTGGACCTGGCCCTAATCCTTGGAGTCAACCCTCCATACTACATACAAAATATTTTGAACTTGAGGTGAGTTATAGACTATCATGATCTTTCTATTATCTTTGAGGCATTCAAATGTTAGTGCCATACTAGATTACATTCATTCTTTAATCACAAAACTAAGTACTTTTATTTTCTATATTTATTGATGTACTTTAATTATTGACATATTCAAAAAATAATTGCCATTAGATGTTTACTATATTTGTTAGTTTAGGTTAGTGTGTGCCTATTTATATGCATTTGATTAGATTAGCCTAGACTACACTTAAGGAAAGATTATTTTCCTTTACATTTTGGCAAACTTGATCGATCTTACATGTCCTACTTCCCTCTAGGGTTATTCATCAATACTAGGGTTTTTAGGTCTAATATAATTTTGATTTGATCTTGCATTTTCATATTACTTATGGTTTGGATTCATTCATGCTTAGTATACCTTGATTAGGGTTTGACATTACATACTTTAATATACATCATTTGTTCCACCCTCCCACCCTAGGATATTCTACCTTATGGCTCCTCTTAGGTCTTGCTCCTTGGCTAATATTCATGAATGCACTTTAGATTTTGATGGGTTCTTATATTTTAATATGCACCATTCCTCTGTCCTTGGTATTCTCATGATACATTTTCATAAGGATAAGTATGTGTTTATATATAGGTTTTATTCTATCATGCTTCATCTTTCCCTTCCTTTATAGACTTGATTAGTGATCATTCATGCTTATTAGATGCACTTATGTCATTTATCCATGAGCTTCACATGATGATCTTATTGGTTGTGATTGTGATGACCATCTACCTAGAAAGGATTTATCACGTGTTAGGGATGCATCTAGTATGATGGATACTGGTGATATCACACCTCTCTCACCTATGCATGGCATGGTTATACCTCTTAGCAATATAGATCTCTTACATGTCATGATTACCTTGCATGCATAGATTCATGTGCTTTGAATGGCTTATCTTTATGTACACATGATGATTAGTATAATGACAATCATTTTATACATCTCATGTTGCAACTATGGACACTTATGATACACATGTGTTGATTTTGTCTATATGTGTTGATGATTGAACTTTTTCTATCACTAGTGATATGCCTTGTTCACCTTCACATGAGGTCATTCCCCTCCATATAGTTCATCATGGATCCTCTTCCCTATCTTGTGTCTCATGATCTATTGATGATATGTTTAGTGATGAGCACATTAATATGTCTTTATCTTCTTAAGATGATGTCAATGACTCCTTGTTTCATGATGATTTTCTTTAGGATACTCTTTTAACACACTAAAGATAGAATCATTTCATGGTAATGAAGATGCAGTATTATATTTTACATCATTTATATCTTTACATTATTATTTTATACATGTTGACAGTACTTTGATAAATTCCTCTGGTATCCATACATTGATTGATAGAGATAAACAATGGTTGTATTCATGCCATGCTTCTTATATATCCTTCCATGTTTTGTCATGTTATTTCATAGATCACTAAGTTTATGTTGATCCTAGACCACATTTTACTCATAATTTTCATTCTTATCCTTATAATGGCCCATCCTTCATGGATCTCATTGATTTTTCCATGCATCATCATGATACACTACTATTTAATAGAGAGAGACTTTTAGATCCATTCATAATTTTGCATGTGACATATCTTTGAGTGTGTGTGGCATACCTCCTCCTAAATACCAGCTTGCACATAATTTAAACACACCTAAGGATTAAGAATAGCATGAGGACCTTTTTTAATTTTTACTTGATATATGTGGGATAAGGTGCCATTAGTTGATGAAACATCTTTCACACCTATTGCATGGTTACATATGAGATGAGGCATACACATGATATATGTGAGGATAATGTTCCATTAGTTGATAAAACATCTTTCACACCTATGTCAAGGTTACATCTTTCACCTTACATGAACTACCTCATTATTAGGATCAACCATCTAGAATGGTATGCACAAAGAGTTGAACAATCACAAGATGACACTACCAAAGTATTCCATGGTCCTTTGGCATATGACACGGCAAAGGAATCCTTCACTAAATGGATTTGTGGAACCTTGTTTAAAATAGTAGACGTGATCCATTATGAATGGTGCAATACTTCCAAGTTGTGTGCCTCCCTTATTTTCATGAGGATCAATTACTTGTTAAGGTGTTCCCATCAATCTTGAGTGATCATGCACTTACATGGTTTTATTAATTGCTTCACACTTCTATCACTTTAAATATAAATATAAGGAACATAAATATAAATACTAATAAGCAAAGATAAAACCTCGCTATGGGGCCATGAGTGGTAGTTACCACGTCTAAATTGTTAAATACATTTGGTTAAATTTTTGGCACGAGGTAAGACTATATCCATTATGGATATTTTTATTTTTCTTTAGTTTTTGTGGCATTCATGTCCTTAGAAAAGAAAAACATAATTTATTAAAAAAAAAGTAATTCCTAAGAGCTCAAATTATGAGCCAATATAATTGATTTTTATAACAATTTTTTTGCACATACAATTAAGAAAAATAATATTTGTTCAACATTCAAAATAATACTCTCTTGTGATTGGTTTATTTTACATAGATTAATCACTAGATAAGAAAAATGATAGATAAAAATAATATTAATGATATTAGTAGGCATGGGTTTCTAAAATAATATTAATTAATTATATTATTCTATAAATATTTTTAAAATATCAATATTATAATTAAATGAAGAAAAATCAAATTATCATATTGATATGAATATTAAACAATATAATATATTAATATTTAGATCATAAAATATATTAATATTTAATGCTTATACACAAATAGCTATCAATATTTCATTTTACTATAGTATAACATAAATATAAATACATTATAAATGATAATTCCATTTATTTGTATGATCAATAATTTAATATAAATATTATTATTAATATATTATTCTATTGATATTTAAAATAAGAATTTTACAATTAATATATAGAATGAATAAAAATTAAATAATCATATTACTATGAATATTATTTTAATATGCCAATGACGGCATGGTTCGGTGGTTAAGTCGCTCGGTTGTAGTGGCAGCCACTAGAGTTCAAACCCCCGCTGGCCCCACCGGTTCATTGCTCTGGGAAAAAGCATTCGCGTGGAGCCGGAGGGCGTGTTGCACCAGCGTCGCCGATCACGTTAAAAAGTTTACCAGGTGCATTATCTTTAAGAGATTATTACATAATATAATATATACAATAATTTTATATATATATTTCATTTTATTATAATATAACAGAAATATAAATACATTATAATGATAATTATAATCAATAATTTAATATATATTTTATTTTTAATATACAATTAATTGTATTATTTCATTAATATTTAAAATATCAAAATTATAAATAATATATACAATAAATCAATATTAAATAATCGAATTAATACGAATATTTATATTAATTAATATTATAACTTTTGTTAAAATATTTGCATAGACTTGATAAAAAATATTATTTGTTTAACAAATCAAATGTGTAGAATATTAAAAAACCTTAACACGTGTTTCAATAAACAAAAAAAAAGTCACCTAACATAACATTAAAAAATGTATTACATAATATAATATATTAATATATACATCAATACAATAATATATATATATATATATATATATATATATATATATATATATATATATATATATATATATATATATATATTTCATTTTATTATAATATAACATAAATATAAATACATTATAATGATAATTATAATCTTAATATATATTTTATTTTTAATATACAATTAATTGTATTATTTCATTAATATTTAAAATATCAAAATTATAAATAATATATACAATAAATCAATATTAAATAATCATATTAATATGAATATTTATATTAATTAATATTATAACTTTTGTTAAAATATTTGCATAGACTTGAGAAAAAATATTATTTGTTTAACAAATCAAATGTGTAGAATATTAAAAAACCTTAACACGTGTTTCAATAAACAAAAAAAAAGTCACCTAACATAACATTAAAAAATGTAACAGTATGATTTATATAATGGCATTACAAGTAAGAGCTAAAATTTTGAGCCAATCACAATACAAATACAAACAAGTGCCACGTAGTGGGAGTACCTGCCTTTATAGTATTGTAATAATAAAACTTATTTTCTAAATGTAAAATAATATAAATTTTAGAAAAATTATAATTGTATGATAATAAGTAACTTCAAAGAAAGGTTGATGTCAAATTTGTAAGGTAGTGAAGAAAGACATTGATGGTATGCTACTTTTAAAAACTATTTCTAGAAATAAGAGGGAACTAAGCTGGGATTTGTTATAGAATATGAGAGTGTAAAGCAAGGGTGAATGCATTTTGTAATTCAAGAAATGTAGTTGTAGATGTTATTGTAAATGTAGTAGTATGAAGCATTCCATTTATTATTGTATATATGTTGTGTCTTTGTTCTTATTCATAAGATTATCAAGTCACAATTATATTAGTCATTGTAGAATCTTTTCTTCATTGTTGGTTATAGAGAGTTGGTACATATGAAGTTTTGAGTAGAGATGTAGAGAGAGGAAAGCCAAATTTCTAAGAAATTGGAAGGCAATATTCAATAGTTAATTTTTTTCAAAAACAGAGAATCCCAACAAAAATAATGGTAAATATAGGAAAAAATTGAAGGAATAACTAATCATAAAAAATCTTAGGTTTAGTCTATTTTATGGTTCATAAAGAAAATACTAAAAATAAATGTAGGTGGTCAACATGTATTTTGTTTTCATTGAGTGTGGTTTAAATTGTTTTAAAATAGCTTTTAGTTAATTTATTATTATAAGAAAAGTTTTTAAAAATAATTATGTAAAATTAAATTATAATGTTAGTTAAAAATATATTATTTATATTTTATAAATTTAATATTAATATTAGGCCCTTTTAAAAAAACTCCTTAATCAAAAAAATAATATTAATTTAAAAATAATTTAATAAAAAGTAAAATATAAAAAAAATGGTATGTTTATATGTTAAATATTTATAGATTGCATTGCTA
Source organism: Cunninghamia lanceolata (assembly GCA_027924645.1). Classification (NCBI taxonomy): domain Eukaryota; kingdom Viridiplantae; phylum Streptophyta; class Pinopsida; order Cupressales; family Cupressaceae; genus Cunninghamia; species Cunninghamia lanceolata. Next base: position 9,627,164 of record BSBN01000178.1, on the reverse strand, counting down.
AGTAAAAAAAAATATTATGTAGATAATGTGAATGAATTTAATAATTTTTAGGTTATATAAATATTTTCAAAGAAAATATCAATTTAGAATACTTAAGTTTAATTGATGATTAGTCATATGGTAATTGTATATAAAAACTAAAATATAATGATATCTTTTTTAAATGATACTATAGAATAGTTCATAATAAATACTAGAACTTGCATCTTTAAGATGTGCAAGGGTTTCACAGATAGGAAAATAATGATATTAGTAATTTAAGATTTGATTTTTCACGATAATGATATTAGTAACTTAGATGCATTAGTAACTTAAGATTTGATTTGTCCCAATAATGATATTTGTAACTTAGATGCATTAATATTTTATAAACTTTAGTAAATTAGATGAAATTTTACTTTAAATAAATGTTATCATTGTAAAAAACCATATAATATTTGATTAACACTCAGTTACTAAATTATAAAGTATTAATTATCAACAAGATGGAAAATATAACCTTTTCAAAACTACCTTAGCTCACTTTATTGCCTTTGTCTCTAATGTCGTCAGCAAACATTGATTTTTCAAAACTTTTGCTTATGCCTTCATCATATGCCTTTATCGGCAAATTTAATGTTTCTTGAACTCAACAAAAAATCCTTTTATTAGCGAAGTAAAACAATTCAAAACTTTAACTTATCCTTATTATCCCTGAATCGGTCGAGATGCTAACTTTTAACTAGTTAGCTTTTTCTTTGCTTAGTTTCTGCTACAAGCCATTACATCCGCCGTATCTGCTAACCGGCTAAAAGACTAACCTTAGAAATAGTTAATTGTTGTCTCATTTTCCTTACACCACATGAAACACGCTCTTCCTTTTTTTAAGTCTTTGCCTTTGCCTTGTCAGCTTATCGGCCAAACGCCGAACCTTCAAATTAGTTTGAGAATAGACAATTTTCCCAAATATTATCTTTGAGTAAGCTTTCCTTTAATATTATTGGTAAGTCGGTGAATATCAAAACTTTATTAAAACTAGTTCGCACTTTACAAACTTTGCTGACAACACTATAAAACAAGTTTGTTTACCTTTCTTTGATATTCTTGATAGACACTTCATGTAATGCCTTACCCCAAAATAAAATATTAAATACAATGAATTAATTAAATTTAGGAAATGAAATTAAAAATAAATAACATTACAGACAAACTTCTCACATAAATTCAAAATTTACTTAATGACAGATAAAATAACAATATAAATTTAAAATTTACTTAACGATATAGATAAAATAACAATGGTGTAGACTTGTCTAAATAATCTGAACAAAAGAATACACCTTAAGTTAGATATTTCAAATAAATTTTACAAAGGAATGTAAAAGATACTATTTGCTAAAGAAAAAGTCTATTGTGGCTATTTTGATAACTTTTATAATAATAAAAATAAATGTAAGCTCTAAATATTAAGTGTTAGAACAAGATTAACTCAAATAATCATAATCGCATAAGAGATTATGAAAATTGTAATTGACTACAATTATAATTCTAAAGACATTATTATCCTTATTCTCTAAGTTATGAATATAAATTGGACATCGATTAAAATATTTCCAATAATAGATTATGATACAATCAAATAAGTCAACACTTCCTTTTGTGATTATCATAAGATCAAGACATAATAATCAAGACAAGAGATCATACACATACAAATTGGATGCTTATGGATATCACATTATACTCATTCTATAAATAAAATACCTAAAACAATTGTCTCAACTGTCTCAATCACAAATGAGCGAAATATTCCTGAAATCTGCAGGATATTATAAGTTAGCAATTACAAGTTTATATCAACCTTTAAGGGATCACACCCAAAACTTGTTCTACCTCATCGACTCCATTGGGAATGGAACAAAGAATACCAAGTAAAGAAATGTATCACAAAATATCACTGATTTTTAAAAGGAAATATAAATAAATGAAACATTTGACAAAATGCCTCAAAGCGCAAACTAGGTATATGAAACGTTTAACATGTAATGATCGCAGGATATGCCCAAGATGGATTTCTTGAAAAGACTAAAGCTAACACATTTAGCAAGCGTAAGTCAGATTCCACAACTTTCGTGGTGCCTCAATTAGGGTGTTGGTTTTATTAATAGTTTGATGAAATTTGATGATCCAGCGATTACAAAGGGTTACTCAAGAATGCATTACAAATGGTTTAATACGTAGGAATTGTAAAGATTAAACATCTTATAAGACAAGAGAGATGATTACAAGATATACAAAATGAGTAGCCGTTACAGAAGAGAAGTTAAGAAATAAACCAAAAGATTTGTAATGGTTCTTAAGCAATTGTATTAAATGTAAAATGAATCCAAGGAAAAAGAAATGAAAGAAGTAAAGGGCCCACGTCTGTAATAGCCAAGGGCCAATCTCAACCGACCTCTAACCTTGCCCCAATTATTGGTTTCAAACAATAAATAACTCCTAATATCAAACAACAAATACATCTAACATTCAAACAACGATAAACATCTAACTTCATACAGTGTGATACAACTAATTTCATACAACAAAATACAACTAACTTCTTTATATGTGTGTGTGTATTGAAATTATTTTTACTCTGTTGTGCAGAGAATTCATGGAACCCATACAAAAATGTAATCGCTACAATATAATTTCCAATACAACTTACGGCTGAAACAATTACGAGCTACAAGAATAATTACATCACTATTTACTTTTTTAACCACAGACAATATAAACTTCAATATTTTAACACAGCAAAACAATGATAATAATATAACAGAGAGGGTCTACTTCAACACATAAACCTATTTCTTTCCACGGATAGCTCAAATGAAATTGATATTTTTAGAATCGAATACTATAACAATTTCAAGTTCAATAAATACATTTGCATCACAAATAAGATAATTCACATGGGTATGTGCAGGATCATCGCGGCCAAACAGTGGCAATAGGAAAAAAATCGCGTTTTTACTTAGCCCAAATTCGTGACTTGGCAAAGTTTGACTTTGAAACGGATATAACCAAACCAAAATGGATATCTGGAAAAATTTTGGGAAAAAGGCTTTTTACTACAGTCATCAATTTTCCACAGTCCATGATGTTGAGTTTGAAATGCTTCTAGATTTGACTGTGTATTATTATTTTCCTCAACATTTCAAATCACACACAGTGATCCATCATCAGGAGAAAGATAGCAAGCAAGAGAAGAGAGAACATGAATGACAGTATGCAGACTTAAGACTACTTAAAAGGAGTGAGAGAGATGTGAGGCGGAAACCAAGATCAATTAAGGGAGAAGGATAGCTACCTATCAACCTAGTGAAGTGAGGGACAAAGAGGAGTGGGGGACATCTAGGCACACTAAGACAAAACAAACAAAGAAATGATTAACTAGGATGAGAGGAAGACCCAAGTAAAGAAAATTAAAAAAAGCAAACAAAGGAGCAAGGCCACAAATTAGAAGGGAGCAAAAAGAGGAATAACTGTAATACAATAACCATAAAGAACAAACCGAGGATGAAAGAGACAAGATAATTAAATAATTTAATAAATAATAAAAAAGGGGGGGGACAACCGAAGAGGTTAAAATGTGAGGGATAGATTGGGAAAAGCTACATATAAAGAACAAGAGAGGGCTCCAAGTTAAAAGAGAGAGAGGGGTGAACTATGAAGGCAAAGGAGGGGGGGCTAACAAAAAAGAAAGGTAAGCCAATAACTATCCAAAGGAGGAATGAAACTAACTGAGAGAAAGCATAGAGAGAAGAGTAAATCATAAAAGGGAAGACAAGCTACAACGACCAAATAATATATATAAATATATATTCACAACAAACTCCAAGCCACAAACGGAGCACCAGGGGGCAACAAGAAACGAAGGATACGGTTAAAAACCTAGAAATTAAAGAGGAGGGAGAAGGGGGCAACGAGATCCAGAGGTTGGAGATGGGAGGTTAAGCTAGGGGACAAGAGTATGAGAAATAAAAAGGTGAGAATGGGCCAAGGAGGGTAAAGAGGAGGGAGGACAAGGAGCAAAGGGAAAGGGGGGAGAGGAGCCTAGGGGGGGAGAGGAAAAGGGGATAAGATGAGGGCAAAAGAGGAGGGGCAAAGACTCAATCCCACAAAAGGGGACAAGGAGGGGGACAGAGGGGGGGCGGGGGCAAGAACCGGTAAAGAGGGGAAAAAAGGAAAAGATAGGAGAAGGGAGAGGGGAGCTAACAAGATCGGGTCAGGAAAGAGAGGGGAGGGGTAAGAGGGGGAGGATGGGGAAGAGAAATCGACTAAGAGTGAAGGAAATCATGATGGTGTAAGAGGGGAGGCTTTTTACTCTTTTTGAAAATACACCTCTTAAATCTTGGATCTCCCATCAATATATGAACCTCCTTAAAGACCGTTTCTAGTGAAGGAGGAGGGCAAATTAACATTGGTAGCTTCTTTACACATTGATCCATAAGGATTTGTTAAACACTAAGAATCACCACTAATGAATTACTCAAATAATCAATAATAAAATATTCAATTTTGTTCATCAGGTGAAATAATCACTTTTCTAGACTATGTTCCAATATTTCAGGGATAGGAATGGTGGGGCAGCAGGGGTTGTGTTTTGGGGCGTTTTGGATTTCATGCCAAAATTGCTTTACGCAATCCTTCATATGATTTGATTCATGATACATGGTTTGAGAAGGATACACATGATATACCCTTACCCTCTAGTGATAAAATTATGAATGATACTTTATTTGGTGAAGCTACACCTTCATTAATCCTTCATGACATTGTTATTCCTTGTGATGATGATGTCCTTCATGTGATATGTTAGGACACAATGCAAAGTTAACATGGCATGAACTCTCTTGGAAGGGTAAGCATGGACTATAAGAACATTGAACTAGTTGGATCTGTTAAGCTCGCCATTTATAAAATAACCTTTTAAAAGGTTAACCTTAATTAGGTAAGGTTATGTTTTCAGTGTGGTTGTTTGTGCAACATGTGTAAATTAATGTTATTGAAGGATAAATCTAACTATAATATACTAACATTTTAATAAACCATGAGAGCTGGGACTAACAATTAGACTAAAAACTTGACAAACAATACAACTTGGACACATGTAGGACTTGGAAAATGGAAAAGAATATAATTAAATGTGGAAAACAATGAAAAAGTGGTATTAGTTGCACCTATATAGAGAAGTGGTTTAGAGGTTGGTTAGGAGAATTATTTAGGGTTTAGAGGTTTAGGGTTGCTCGGGTTTAGGGGTTTAGGGTTTACAGTTTAAAGAGAGATAGAGAGAGGGGACTGATAGAGTTTGGGAGAGATAGAGGAGACAAAGGGGAGAGATAGGAGATAGAGAGTGAGAGACATGTCCAAAGACATAGAGAGAGAGAGAGAGAGAGATTGAGAGGTAGAGGGATGATAGAGATAGGGAGATAGAGGTTTAGGGTTGCTTGGGTTTAGGGGCATTATTTAGGGTTTAGGGTTTATGGTTTTGGGGTTAGGGGTTAAGGTTTAGAGGTTTAGGGTTTAGAGAGAGATAAAGGACCAATAGGGAGATATAGAGGAGTCTGAGGGGAGAGATAGGGATATAAAGAGTGAGGGACATGGCAAGAGACATAGGAAAGAGATTGAGAGGTAGAGGGACAAAGGTGATAGGGAGATAGGGGAGAGATAGGGAGATAGTGGTTTATGGTTACTTGGGTTTAGGGTTTCTCAGGTTTAGGGGTTAGGGGTTAGGGTTTAGGGGCATTATAATTTAGGGTTTAGGATTTATTGTTTAGGGGTTAGGGGTTAGGTTTAGAGGTTTAGGGTTTTGGATTTAGGGTTTATAGAGAGAGAGGAATGTGAGGGAGATATAGAGGAGTCTGAGGGGGAGGGATAGGGAGATAGAGAGTGAGGGACATGGCTAGAGACATAGGGAGAGAGATGAGAGGTAGAGGGACACAGGTGGTAGGGAGATAGGGGAGAGATAGGCAGATAGTGGTTTAGGGTTACTTGGGTTTAGGGTTTAGGGGTTTGGGGTTTAAGGTTTAGGGGTTTAGGGTTTCTCAGGTTTAGGGGTCAGGGGTTAGGGTTTAGGGGCATTATTTAGGGTTTAGGATTTAAATTGTTTAGGGGTTAGGGGTTAGGTTTAGAGTTTTAGGGTTTTGGATTTAGGGGTTTATAGAGAGAGGAATTATAGGGAGATAGAGAGAGGAGATGGAGGAGAGAGATAAGGAGATAGAGAGTGAGGCACATGGCCAGGGACATAGGGAGAGAGATCAAGAGAGGTAGAGGGATGATAGAGATAGGGAGATAGGGGAGAGATAGGGAGATATAGGTTTAGAGTTGATTGGATTTAGGGGTGTACTTGGGGTTTAGGGTTTCTCAATTTCGGAGATAGCTAGATAGAAAGAGAGAGGAGACAGATACGGAGAGATAGAGGTGACAAAGGGGAGAGATAGGGAGAAAAAGAGTGAGCGATATGTCTAGAGAAATAGGGAGAAGGATTGAGAGGTAGAAGGACAATAAAGATAGGGAGATAAGGGAGAGATAAGAGATAGAGTTTAGGGTTGCTCATGTTTAGGGTTTAGGGATTAAGGTTTAGAGGTTTAGGGTTTAGTGTTTAGAGAGAGAGGACCAATAGGGACATATAGAGTGAGGGGACATGGCTAAAGCATAGGGAGAGAGATTGAGAGGTAGAGGAATGATAGTGATGAGGAGATAGTGAGATAGGGAGATAGAGCTCGATAGAGGTTTAGGGTTTCTTGGTTTAGTGTTTAGGATTTAGGGGTTTATGGTTTCTCAAGTTTAGGGTTTAGGGGTTAGGAAATAGGGGTTAGGGGTTAGGGGTTAGGTTAGTCATGCATCCCAGTCATTCCCCTATCATTCCTATATATCTGTGAGGACCACCCTTTTCACTTCTGTTCTTGTGACTATTTACATTACTATTAATGATACTTTTTATATTTGTGGGATAGTAGTTCCCGGATTTGTCAAACTATTTAAACTTTATTATGATAATAGAAAAAACTAATTGGGTGATGTTTGGATAAGTTTACATTTCAGAAAAGTTAATTAGGTGATGATGGAAAATTGTAATATGATTTCATTTATGCTATTTAGAACTATGTCATGATAATGCATGTTTTTAAGTTGCTTCGACTATGATGATTATATGTGAAACTGATCTTGTAATTTAGTGTGCAGGATTTACTAATCAAACCACACATTTTAGAGATCATTCCGCACCTTGTTATTGTTATTCCTTGTTAAGCCGATCTGGTTCCACGAGGAACCAAGATCACTCTGTGTTTGATGTGGTGTTGTAATGTGGTCTTTCATAAGGTCAAATGGGTTAGGTTTACCCTCTTGTAACACTATATTATGATTTGTGTTGTAAAAAGATTGAATTTGAATTTCTTCTTTTATTAAATTTTTGAGACCTTTTATTGTGCTTTACCTTGACCCTAGGTGTCCTGAGTAGGTTAAAGTTGACCCTGGGTTATACCCCATGGGTCCAGGGCCCCATTTGGCATGGGTAACCCTTGAGTAGCCTTCCATATGGGGGGGTCATCTTAACTTCCCCCTGAAGTTAAGTGGCGGAAAATTGGAGGTATGGGGGGGATAGGATGGGTTGTACCAACACCCAACCCATCCTCTTCAATCCCCAAGGTAAGAGATGACTACAAACTCATCAATTATGGAGGAATTGACTTGAAGTCACCCTCACCCTTAGTGAGATTCCCCATGAGTTGTGTGGTCATCCATAATGAAGGAAGGAAGAAGAGCATGGGTCACCTGTCTTTTCCTCCTTTAACTCCTTTTATTTCTCCCATGCGTAAGAGAAATGACATGAGGAGAGGGATAAGGACTTTAGGGATGGGTGAGTGACATAAGCCAACACTCATCCTTGGGACATAATAGTGGTTTTGGGAAGAGTGAGGAGGTGACAAGTGTCACCTCCCCATTCCTCTAAACTGAGAGGATTTGGGTTATTTGAATCCCATTTTGGGATGGGGAGGGAGTTAGTTGAATTTTGGAGAGTTTTATTTATTTTTATTTTTTTTACAAGAAAATTTGCTTTAGAGAGGAAAAGGGAGAGGGAGTTGGTGGCTTAGGTTGGAGAAGATCTCAGTGGAGCTCTACATCAGCTTCATCCTTGAAGGAATTTGTAAGGTTGGTTTGTTATTACCTTTCTTTCGTATATCTAATTGTTGTATGAAAAGTGTGTGAAAGTTGTTTATTTGCTTGTGTCTTAGATTTGTTTTGTGGGAACTGTTGTCCGGGTTGTTGACAGAGCTTCTCCCACTTGGGAGAAATTCTCATCAAGTGTGGGGTAGGGGAGGAGTGATCCTCCTCGGGTGCATACCGGGTTCTTTTGGGATGTTGAAAGCCTTGAGGGTATGTATTTGTGACTGGTTCTTTGGCTTGAGAGTCAAATACAGATGTCTTGGAAAATTTTGTGATCAAACTTGGTTTGAGGCCAAGAGAAATTGTGTTGGTTATATTATCTGTAAGGGTGACACTCTGGAGTCGAGTGTGTCCACTCTCCTGCCCCTTTGTGAAGCTCACTGTAGTTGAGCTTTCATGTTGTGTAATTTACCTACGGGTGTTTGTGTGTTTTTGGGTTTGTTGTTGTTTCCCTATTGTGAAGTGGATTGCTTGAGTTACCCAGGTGTGAGTATGATCTCCCTAGCTCGGGGGTGACCCTCTTGCGGGTCTACGGTAGGGAGGAGAGCAACTTGTGTGGTTTTGTTTTCTTCTCTTGTGTGAATTGCAGGCTTCTGGGAGATTGTTGAGAAGTTTAGGAGGATGATACTGGATCTGAGAAAATTATGTTACTTTGTCTTTACTCTGAAGGAGAGCTGGTTCTTTAATAGCCCCTTCCTTGTAGGTTGCCATGAGGAGAGATTTATCTCTCTGTTGTTGTGAAACTTGTTACTGGGAGTTGAAAGAAAATTCCCCCCCTTGATGTACTATCGGTTGTAATTCTTCATGTTATTACATTGTTACTAGTTTGTTAGGAAAATAGGAAAATAAATTTTGGTTGTAGAATTGTTTATTTCTTACAATCATGTTAGTAGAATTGAAAGCTAATTGTAAAACAAAATATATATCAAGTTGCAAAGTTAAGTTTCTGTTATTGGAAAATTTGGTGAAAATATTAGTTCCTTGTAAATTATATGAAGTTGTAACTTGTTATTGAAATAGCACTTGAGATAAAAATTATGCATTAGGAGTTTAACTGTAGTTTATTTCACACCTACTGCTTTAGAGAAAAATTATTGGCTTGAAACTAAATTAGATCAAGAAAGAAATAAATTTTAATTATCATTGTATGTAGATTACTGAATATTGTTACGTTTGGTGATGCATTGAAATTGCAATTCATTATAGATTTAATTCATTCATTTTAAATTAATTCATTTATTATAAAGTTAAAACGTTTTTTTTAACCTCCAAAATTATTTGTCCGTTACCATTAAAAAAAATACTATAAATTCCACTAACCTTAATTAGGAGGCTAATAGGTGAAGTTGTGATTAAAATGTGAGTTGAGTATATATATATATATATATATATATATATATATATATATATATATATATATATATATATATATATATATATATATATATATATATATATATATATATATACATAAATTGTTTTAATACATTTGATATTGTTTATACAAAAATGAAATTGAATTATATGGTTGTATAAAACTAAATTGTTTATACACAAATAAATTAAATGGGAAACATTTATATATAATGAAATGGAAATATTGTATTCTCTGTTTTTTTTAATATACAGAGAGAAATAAACCAAAAAAAATAATAAACAAATTACAAAAAAAAATACATGGGCGGTGGGGTTGAAACCCCACCGCAGGGCTTTAAACAAAGGAGGGTGTGGGAGGGGGCAGAGCCCCCACCCACACCCCACTACGTGGGATGTGGGTGGGGTATCCACCCCCTCCCCACACCCCCGCCAATCCACAACCCTACGGGCCATCTCCTCTCGCGGCCTTTGCGCCACCATGCTCCCGCCAGTCCTCCACCCCGCGGCCACCTCCTTCCGTGCCCTCCGCGTTGCCGCCGCCGTAGCCTCCTCACACCTCCGCTTGCGGATCCCCGTCCGCCATCCTCTGCGCTACCTCCACACCCCCGCTGCGGGGCCGAACACCGCCCTCCACCCTTCACACCATCGCCTGCCTCCTTCCAGCGCTCCCACCTCTGCGTGCAGCCACCCCCACCGTCCACTACGCCCTCAGTCCCATGGATGCCGCCGCTCCCCTGCTTACTGCCCTACACCAAAAAAAAAATAAACAAAAAGAAAATCACAGTTAGGTTTTTTATTTGTTAAACCAAATAACCAAATAAATTATGATATGTTTCCATGGTTGGGGGTTTTATAAAGAGGAGAGCTCTTTTATAATATAACAATGGAATATAATTATATAAGTATATATATATATATATATATATATATATTATTTTAAAAAAATCTTATAATAGGAAGATTAATAATTTCAAATGGAGAATAAACTGTATATGTAAACAAAATAATTATTATAAACACATGTATTTTAATATAATGTAGTTTCAAAAGAGTTTCTCAGAAGTTTCTCATTCAACGCAAATTCGTAACCAGGAAAATGAAGAGGAAATTTAGGCGTCTCCATTTAAAAAGAACACTGGAAATAAACGTAAAGAAGCCATCACAGACATTCCATGTGAGGCCATTTTAAACTCAACTGTAGATAGTAAACGTCCAATTGAGAAAAAAATGAAAGAGAGAAGGAAGAAGAAAAACTAACATTGGAAAACATAGAAGAGAAAATGCACGACATTTCCAAACTAGGCTAAGGAACTAAGTGGATTTACCCTTCTGATAATCCTGATTAGGAATAAGATAATTGTACCATTAATACAACGTAGAGGTGAACCCTAGAGCGGAGAAAATTAAGAGACGGAGTCCAGCGAAGTAGTAAACTAGTTTATGTGATCCGGTCTATCCAAGAATTAGGATTATTGTAATTTAATTTAGAAATACAGTGGTAACTCTGATTGATGAGAAACATGAAGAGAAAGACAGGATAAACATAAAGAAAACTTAGGGAACAAAAGAGAGAGAGAGACCGAAACATAAACGAAATAAATTTCAGAGAATTAGTTAAGGTGATCCCGATAGAAATATAATCAAAATTAAGATCCAGAGAAATGGAAGAGAGGGCAAATGAATAAACTTGTTGAGAATACTAAGTCTGAAGGAGGAGTATATTTCAGGAAACGAGAATCGACACGGATAATCATGCTTTGTTAAAAAATGACCAAATAGGGAAATCAAGTGTAAATTCATATTGAATAAGGCATCGTGGGAAGTTGTTAAACTCTCAGAGAACCCCGTAAGAAGTATAGTGTTGTATAATTCCACTTACGCCGTGAGGCGTTATGTTGCTGCCAAAATCTGCTGAGTTTTAGGGTTGGGAACCTTGAAATTACAAACCTTGTAGCGATGCTAACTGCGTCATGGAGACCCCCTTGTTGAATTGTGTGCGTCTGGATGAATGCAGATGTACTTTGTACCCCGCCGACAACTGTAGAGTTTTTGCCTTGAACGTACACCGTCGAGCATGCTTACGCATGCGAGGGGGTTTCTAGGGAAGCGTGAGAAATTTTTTGATATTTCGTGTCATGACCACATGACAGATGTGGACATGACATGAGTGATGCGTGTTGTGACCACATGGAAAATGTGGGCATGACATTTGGTATCAGAGCCCGGTTTAAACACTGGGCATATTTGGGCACGTTATTATTCTGCAACTTTGATTAATTTGTCTCTACCTTGTTTTGTAGGATGCCTCCCCGACATGTTCGATGAGTGCGATCACACAATACAGTGTTCGCTGAGGTGCACAGTGATTCCTCAGCCGAGGGACGGGTACCCGCAGTTGTACAGCAGCACCACCTGCCACCACCTGTGCCACAAGCACCACTAATACCACAGGCACACCAGTATTGGATATAGGTCCACAGATCTTACAGGCACTGCAAGCTATGTTAGAGAGGTTACTGCTAGTGATTCCTGAGCCATGTGTTGAGCCTCGTGTTGATTCGCGAGAGGAGCCACGTAGGGAGCCACGTGCTGTCACGTGTTGAGCTACGTGAGGAGCCCCGTGTTGATCCGCGAGAGGTGCCACGTGTGGAGCCTTTCGTTGAGATCCCCAACACTACAGTAGAGGAGGTAGGGTCAGCCTACCGTGCATGGAGCAGGAGTCCTCTGAGACCTTTGAGACGAGATGAGACCCAGAGGGTAGAATAGGTACATCATGGATTGTATGAGGAGGGGGTGGAAGAGCCAGTTGTGGGACTTAGAGACAGAGGGGACCCCATCAGAGATCTACTTAGGCTCAACCCACCCACTTTCGCAGGTGCTACAGAGGGAGCTATGGCCGAGGCTTGGCTGATTAGTTTAGACAGGTGCTTCATGTTGCGACCCTATGGAAGTAACACGAAAGCACGAGTGGCAGTACATCTCCTGAGAGATGCCGCAGCTACCTGGTGGCACACCAAGGAGTGCAAGCGCTGACTTTTCGTAGATACACTCACTTGGGATATCTTCATTGAGCGCTTTAATGCGCGATATTTGTCAGAACACTACAGACAGCACAGGATCGATGAGTTCCATGATTTACAATAGAGGGGACTCACTGTTACTCAGTATGAGAGCTGATTCATTGAGCTTTCTCATTACGCGGAGTACCTCCATGACGAGAAAATCTTAATACACAAATTTATCAGAGGGCTGAATCACGGGATAGCAGGACCAGTACGTATGGCAAATCCCTAGACCATGAGTGAGGCTATTGAAAAGGCCCTTATAGCAGAGGAAATTCAGGGACGAGGGCAGAATTCACGCCCGCAGTATCAGGATCGTAATCCTCAACAACAGCAGAACTTTCGAAGGCCTCAAAACACCACACAAAGAGGAGGATATAACTCTTCATCATTACCTCCTAGGCCTCCACAGCAGTAGCAACATCAGCAAAAACCTAAATTCCAACAGAGGGGTCAGGGAGGATAGAACCGTGGTTGGCAGCAGCAGGGTCCACGTAGATATCAGAGACAGCAGGGATCATCGGCAGGACCCGCGAGGTCTCAGCAGTCTTACAGAGGCTCACAGGGGTCCACTGGATGGACTGGGAAGCAACAGTCAGGCAGGACACAGTCAGGGCAGTTACAGGCTAGAGGACTGTGTTATGTGTGTGGTGGGGCAGGGCATTTAGCTAGAGAGTGCCCGCAGGGATTTACAGTAGGGGGACAGCCCTGATCAGGAGGATCTAAGCAGACCGTAGGTGACGTGGGCAGATCCCACCACATGTTTGCAGCGGTTGATAACCGCCAGGCTGATTTCTAGGCCTCAGTCATCGAGGCAGCAGGTACGATTGGGGACTTCCCCATCTCTATCCTTTTTGACTCGGGAGCTACTGACTCCTTTCTGTCTACATCATTAGTGGAGCGTTGCAGGCTGGTGGCTTCTAGGCAAGACATTAGGTGGGAGGTTGAATTGGCCTCAGGGGCCAGGATGTCAGTTGATACCTTGGTTAAAGACTGCAATATCACCTTAGGTTCCTTCACTACATCATGTGACCTTAGGGTTATGCTATTAGGATCCTACGGTGTAGTTCTGGGTATGGATTGGCTTGCGGCACATAGAGCCAAGCTAGATTGTCACCAGAGGATGATTAGCTGTTTAGACGATCATGGTTCACCGGTTGAGATAGTGGGCATTCAAAAGCCCATGGTTGTTCATATGATATCCACTCAACAACTTAAGCGTTGTATGCGGAAGGGATGTCAGATGTTTGCTCTTACGGTCAGTGATAGAGCAGAGGATGAACCTGAGGCTACTTTAGAGGATCACCCTGTCCTTAGAGAGTTTGCCAACGTATTTCCGCCGGAATTACCAGGTATGCCTCCACACAGAGAAGTGGACTTCCACATCGACTTAGTGCCGGGTGCAGAACCGATATCCCGTGCACCCTATAGGATGACTACACATGAACTCACCGAACTTAAGCTACAGTTAGAGGAATTACTTGAGAAGGGGTACATCCGACCTAGTGTTTCACCATGGGGCGCACTGGTTATCTTCGTAAAGAAGAAGGATGGGTCTCTTCGTTTATGCATGGACTACAAGCAGTTGAACAAGGTGACGGTGAAGAACTGTTATCCTCTGCCTAGGATTGACGACTTTTTTGATCAGATGCAGGGAGCCAGAGTGTTCTCGAAAATTGATTTAAAATCTGGGTATCACCAGTTGTGCATCACAGAGGTAGATATTCATAAGACTACTTTTCGAACCAGATATGGCCATTACGAATTCACAGTGGTACCCTTCGGGTTGACGAACGCCCCTGCAGTGTTCATGAGTCTCATGAACGGGGTGTTCCGTACTTACCTAGATCGGTTCGTGATCATATTTCTAGATGATATTCTGATTTATTCGCGGACCGAGGAGGAACATGTGGAGCACTTGCGTCAAGTTTTGCAGCGATTATGAGAGCAGCAGCTTTATGGCAACTTGGCGAAGTGTGCCTTCTTCAGGACAGAGGTGTAGTATTTGGGACACATTTTATCAGGCGATGGCATCTCCGTAGATCCATCTAAAATTAGAGCAATTTAGGAGTGGCCGGCACCCACCAATGTGACAGAGGTCAGAAGCTTTATGGGGTTAGCTGGGTATTATCATCGGTTCATCGAGGGCTTTTCCAGGATAGCACATCCCATCACTTCCCTCCAGTGAAAAGGGAAGGGTTTCATTTGGACCGAGCAGTGCGGAAAGGCCTTTGGAGTCCTCAAGGAGCGTCTTACCAGTGCCCCTATTTTAGCGGTTCCCGATCCTGCAGAGGAGTTTTTTGTTTGCACAGATGCATCATTAGAGGGTTTGGGAGCTGTGCTTATGTAGGGTGGTAGAGCGATCGCATACGAATCACGAAAACTGAAGATACATGAGTTAAACTACCCTACTCACGACTTAGAGCTTGCAGCAGTTATTCATTCTTTGGTCCACTCGAGACACTTCCTCTTAGGTCGACGCTTTGAACTCCATTCGGATCATCATAGCTTGCAGTATATTTTTACACAGCCAAACTTGAACGCTCGCCAACGACGTTGGATGGAATTCCTATGCAAATATGACTTTGATGTCCACTACATCAAAGGGAAGGAGAACGTGGTCGCTGATGCTTTAAGTCGAAGGTGCCACAAGATCCTGACCCTGATTTTGAGGGTGGACTTGAGAGATCGCATCTGTTACATCCCTCTTTTTGGAAACAATTATGCTATTTACTTTCTTGCAAATTTTAGTAATTTAATGTGTTGTGAACGAAATGGAAACTGACGACTTATTTTACTAAGTTGTTATATGAAAATTGTGGAATCTAGATGATATTGTAGACTAAGTGTTTTTATAATAAATGCAATGATCTTTGAATATATTATATTTGGATCATAGATGCTTTGACCACAAAATTGTATGCGAGTTTGTCGATGCAGGAACAGGTGGACCGTGTTCGATGGAAGAGATATCTTCAAGCGAGAGTATAGACTCTGGAAACTAACCAAAGGTGTTTGCCACTGAGATCGCCAAATTGGTAGTTAAACCTTGAAACCAACTAGTTAGTCTTGTTGTCAGTTGGGATTAGTTAACTAGAAGTTGACGTCAAAGGATAAAGTATAACATCCGAGTCGGAAGTCATCTTGTAGAATCTTGGAGTCGTCGATGGCGTCGTAAGACCATAATAGCAAGTCGACTTAGTTAGATGTATACTATTTCCATTTATAAGTATTTAATGAATCCTCTCGTGGCGAAAATTGTAAATCTTGTCTCGTAGTCGAAAGATACGAGAAGTTGGCTTTGTGTGTCTAATGGTGTAAGAGCTCATTTGTGTTACGACCAATCTGACATGATTGTCGTAAAACGCATCGAATGTTTGTTGTGAATTTATTCTTTTCCTTTTCGGCCAAAGAGTTGCACTAGACACTTCTTAAACGTCGTCTTGTCAAGTTTAACCTCACTTTTAGCTTTTTGATGCTTTGTGTTCGAGTAAGTTTGGTCAACGAAGTCTTCACCATGATTGGATTTGTCTCAATGAGTTAAACGTTTATCATGGTAATCCACGAACCTTTGGGCCTATGAATGTCATCATAACGCGTGTCATTATGTAGACAATTGTGTGATTTTAAGATGCCAAGCGTGTTGTTCACCTTGTGAGAATGGCTTAGATTTTATGCCAAGTATCCTTTTCTTTCCTTGATAATTTTGTTGACAGTTAAGTGGTGCAACGTTATTAAAACCATTTCCCATTCCTATCCTTATGTTTAGCATCTTTATGAAAGCATAGAATTCTAAATTCACCATGGGTGTGAGTGAGAGCCAGCTCAGCGGATGTAATAGAAGTGGAATTGACGATTTAATGCCCAAGTTGCCTCATCAATGAGGGAGTGAAATCATTGGTGTAACTGTTTACTTTACGCCAGTTATTCTCTCTTCATTTCGGAGGATGAGGCAACGGTTTTGCTGTTGTTCTAAAACGTGTTTCCTTTACCTCGGGCATCATGGAAAATGGTTATGACCTTCTTCATGAATAGAAGGAGTGGAAGGGGAACGTGATCGAGAGTTTTAGTGAAAGAAGTCGTTTTTACTGTGCAGGGGGGATAGAGTCTGAGATGGTAAAAAAGGGAAGTCGTTTTTGGGATGGCAGAGAGCATAGTCGTGGGAGAGAGAAGGAACGGTTTGAAGAGATATCCACGGGGCAATTAGAACTGCGGGGTGCAACGGAGATTCTGTGGGTAGGTAGAAGGAAGTGAAGGAAGTTGTGTTCGACGGGAGGAGAGGATATCGTGGGATAGAGGAAGAACTACGAGGAGAGCAGGAAGATAGTTTTGAGAGGTCGCGGAGTAAGTAAATGAAACAGGAGAGAGTTTTGGAGAGTAGGGAAAAAAGTAGGAGAAGTAAGTACGATAGTTTTTGAAGTTGTTAACGCTGTGTGAAGGGAAATGGCTGTGTAAAGAGAGCACAGCTGTGTAGAAAGTGACTCTGTCGAGAGGGAGAGTAAACAAAGTTGCTCGCTGTCTTGAAGAGCAGAAGCGAACGGCAGAGTGAGAGATCGTGATTGGCAGAAAGGAAGATCGAGGAACTTGTTTTCGTTCTGAGTAGTGACTAGCCAGAGGAGAAAAAGAATTTGACACAGCAATCCTTATCTTTGTCAAAAAGGTTTGTTTTCTTCTTCCTTTCTATTCTTTTCTAGTTAGATCAGTTAAAGTGTTTCTATGGTGCGAGAATAGATAGGTGTCGATGAATCGAGTGTGAAGACAATGTCTTCTACTGTGAATCTGTGTAAGGTGAATCTTTATAAATGCTTTACTACTATCTTAAGACCATAGAAATCTCAGAAACAATAATGCTACCGTTGGATACTATTCAAGAAACTAAGAAATTGATCATTATCTTTCATGATTAATGTCGTATTATGATAGACCATAGTCCTTAATGTGCTCTCATTTAAAGAATAGTCACTGTATGATGCAAATGTGAGCTGCAAACTTCGAGCCGTCGGTAACAACGTAAAATATTAAGAGTTTCCTTTAAAAACTAGGATAACCACGTAAAACCACTCGAGAGTACTTGAAACAATAGCTGCATTGCGAGAAATCACGTTGCTCCACATGCGTGATGTGTGGGAGATTAAAACCACAGAATTAAATGCATGTGCGACATAAACTTTAATGTGCTTGATAGCCGAAGAGGTTGTTGCAACTAGCTTGAGTCGTTTCTATCTTTTATCTTTTGTTACAGGTCGACCCTGTGTGTGGGTCACCTCTAAGGTCATATGAAAGAGATCGAATCTTTTATTATTATATTGTGTGATTCTTACCTCAATAACTTATGCAAAATTAATTGACTTAAAAAGCAAAGTAGGGAGTTGATGTACTTGTGTCGTAAAACGTCATGCTTTTATGACGAGCATGTAGAGCGGAAAACCCGCATGTGGAATTTAGATTACGTTGCATGTGACGACTCTAGTTTCATTTTGTAAACCTTATGAGTCTAGAGCCTCTAAATTTTGAGATAACGGGAATATGTATTAGATACTTGAGTGTGTTGTGCAAACATGGGAACTGAGTAAATGATTATGAAACCACTTAGGAGTGGGCGCTTATAAACAATGTTTTTACGTGAAAATGTTTTTTTTTTTTGAAACTATGAATTCGGGATTAGAGTAAATGTTGCGCCATGCGCTACTACAGGAGGAAATCCAAAATCCTTGAGGTTATCAAGGTCGTCAATTAGTTCAAATTAAACAAATTGGGAAACTGTAGGATTTCGACCAGTTCAAGTCGAGTAGGGTGGGTGAACCAAGTTCATGCGTTTTAAGAACACTATTAAAATACAAACCCTTTGGCCAAGGTGGTGTACTATCCTCAAGTGCATCGACGTTCACCGTAACTGGATGGCATTTCTTGTGGAGTGTCGTGCATGACTAGAGGGTATCTAGGGATCTGTACGATAACAAGACACGTAGGTTACAACACCAGAGCTCAGATGGCAAACACCGATGGTTATCCTAAGTCTATCCTCTTGAGTAGGGTAGGGCCACTTCTGGTTAGGAAGGAGTGCGGGAGACCGATGGTCTGTGGTTGGAGGTTAAGCTCCTTGAAGATACTTTCTCTTCCAAATACTGAGGAATGCCGAGTCTTGAATGTGATGGTTTGACAATCGAGATGCATGAAAATGGTATGTTTCCAATATTTAATGTTTCAAGTAAAATTCATTCGTTAGAAAACAAATAGTTTTATGTATATCATTTCTTTGAGTTTTATGAAAATGAAATCATGTTATGATAAAATGAAAAATGTTGTATTGGTTTATAGATGAGTGACTTTTGTATTTGCTTACCTAGTAAAAAAAAAATTACCGTTATGAAAACTTAGTTAATTCTTGTCATTGCGGATTTGGATGTTACATATGGTATCAGAGCTAACCAGGTTTAGCACTAGGGCTGATGAGACCACTAACCTGATTAGGAAATCATCATTATGCGGGTAGCTAATGATTTGGTTTATTGTGCTAGGATGGCATACACCAAGAGAACAGCAAGAAAATCCTTCGCGGGTAAGAAGCGTTATCTGCAAGCTAAGCAGAAACGACTTGCGATGGTCAAGACCATAGAGAAAACTAATGACGAGAACGACATTTGGCTTGATGATGTGGAAACCTTAGCCAATGCAATGTCACGACTTAAGGGAGTGAGGAGAGAACTCCTAGAGGGAGCAGCGATGGCGGTTCGAACCATGATCGACCGTTGCTCCTAGATTGAAACTGATAGTGTACCTGCTAGTGTACCTGAGATTGTACCTAGTACTATACCCATGATCACTAGAGATCCACGTATAATGCCTAGAGCTGAGATTATTGAGTTATCTTCTGATAGTGAGTCTGAGGGGTATACACCTCGTGATTATGTGTCGGACAATGAATCCGAAGGTTACACTCCACTAGATAACACCATGTAGAAACATGAGATTTGTCTATCTCTAATGATGTTGAAACAATTTTGCAAAATGAATAAAGACAAAATTTTGGTTTGAGAACAATTATGATTATGATCAAATGTTATGTTCTTTTGATGGTGTTTAATTTAAAAGGCGCGAAACTGATTAGTATATGTTTAAACAGGTGTGAGATTAACTAGCATGGACCAATCAGGGTTTAATGAGGGGGAGGATCGGGAAGGTCATAACTCTTGGGAAAACTCCACTGACAAGTTGGATAGGATTCTCAACATGCTCACTGAAACCAAGGAAAGGTTGAACAAACTAGAGAGGAAAATAGATGAAACTGGTAACACAGAGGGTGGAAACGAGAACTCACACTTCACGAGCAAGAGTAAGCATGGGGAAAATGGCACGTCAAGTGAACATCCTGATGACAGTGAAGCCCAAAGAAGAACCAAGGATAAACTTGCCTTAGAGTTATCTAAGGATATGAAGAAGGTAAATCCTCCAAAGTTCGATGGAACAAAAATTGGAGATGCAGCTGAAGCATGGTTGACGGAGATGGAGAAATATTTTGAGATCAGAAACTACTCTGAGGTTACTAAAGCTGTGTGGGGAGCCTATCAGCTGTCTGGGGAAGCATCCACTTGGTGGATGAATAAGAAAATGGAGTTGGAATTAAGTCCCTTGAAGGTAACATGGGATGAGTTCGTGGAACTATTCTGAAAACGGTGGTTACCACAGTTGTATTTTGATCAGAAGCTAACGGATTTTCAAAACCTCAGGCAAGGTGAACTATCTGTAGTCGAGTACGCAGAAAAATTCACTAGGCTACTGAAGTATGTTCCCCAATACCAGAAGGACAAAAGGTTTTGAATCAGAAAGTTCATCATGGGACTCAATCCTCAGATCGATGGTGAAGTGGAGGTGCATGGTCCAAGCACAATGGATCAAGTTTATGAAAAGGCAATAAAACAGGAGCAGAAGATTAAGTCTATCTCTGCTTACCGTGATAAGAAACGCAAGAAGTTTGATAAGAACTTCAATGATCAGTCTTCTAAAAGGAAAAACGATAAGGGATATGGAATCAGGAGGTTTGATAAGGGAAATCAAAAGAATCAAGGAGGATTTGGTAATGAGTGCAGAGGTGAAGATTTTAAGAGAAATGCAAATTTTAAGAAGAATGGTGATTCTGCAAGTAGGCCATCTGAAAAGCGAGGACCTATAGGAGGATGTTTCTCTTGCGGAGGAGATCATTATGCCAACCGTTGTCCCAACAAGAAGCTGAATGGGAGGCCTAGGAACACGGAGCTTCCTTCCCAATAGGAAGCCTTTCAGCAAAGGATTCATGCTGCTCTTGACAATCGGCAAGCAGAGTATCAGATCACTCCTATTGAGATGACAGGTACCTTATTTGGAGTTCCTATTTCTATTCTATTTGATACTGGTGCAACAGAAAATTTTGTGTCACCTAGAGTTCTAAGTAAATTTTCTAGAAAAGCTGGCTGTATGTCAAAACCTTGGACAGTAGAGTATGCAAATAATTCAAAGGCACAGGTAGAGCAATGTTTGTTCAAAGCTAGGATTGATGTTTCTAACTTCACCACTGAGGCAAACTTGTACGTAGCGCCTTTAGGGTCCTACGATGTCATCCTAGGAATGAGCTGGTTGTGGAAACATCGAGCCAAAGTAGATTGTTTTCATAAAACCATTGAGTGTCTGGATGAGATGGGCAAAACTGTAAATCTCCAAGGAATTCAGAGGGAAATAAAGGTTAGATCCATTTCTTCAAAACAATTGAAGCGGGCTAGGCGAAAGGGGTGTCAACTTTTTGCAGTTAAGATGGACATAGTAGAGGAAACCTCGGAGAAGCAATCTTTTGAGGAAAGATATCCATTTCTGTGCAACTTTAGTGACGTATTTCCTGAGGAGTTACCTGGCTTGCCTCCGAGGAGAACATTTGACTTTGGTATAGATATTAAACCAGGATCGGAGCCAATCTCTAAAGCTCCGTATCGTATGACTACCACTGAACTTATGGAATTAAAAGCTCAGTTGCAGGAGCTTTTGTCTAAGAATTTGATTAGGCCAAGTGTATCACCGTGGGGAGCCCCGGTTATCTTTGTCAAAAAGAAAGATGGAACTCTCAGGCTGTGTATAGACTATAGGATGCTTAATAAGGCAACTATAAAGAATAAGTATCCCTTGCCACGAATTGATGATCTATTTGACCAAATGCGGGGCGCAGTGGTCTTTTCCAAGATAGATTTGAGATCTGGTTACCATCAGTTGAGATTGAAAGATGAAGACATTCCCAAGATAGCTTTTAGAATGAGGTATGGTCATTATGAGATTACGGTGCTACCGTTTGGATTAACCAACACACCTGCTGCTTTCATGAATCTCATGAATAGTGTATTCAGAGATTGTCTCGATAAGTTTGTACTAGTCTTCATTGATGATATTCTGATCTATTCCAAGGATGAAGAGGAGCATGCACGACATCTTCAAATAGTCTTGCAGCGATTAAGGGAGCATAAGCTGTATGCGAAACTCTCCAAGTGCACTTTCTTTCAGAAAGAGGTACAGTATTTAGGGCACATAATATCAGCCGATGGGATATCAGTTGATCCGGCCAAAATAAAAGCTATTATGGAATGGCCTGAGCCTACCAATGTGTCAGAGGTACAAAGTTTCATGGGGTTGGCAGGGTATTACAGGAAATTTGTGTTGAATTTCTCAAGCATTGCTAGTCCCATTACCTCATTACAGAGAAAAGGAAAAAGGTTTGTTTGGATGGATGAATGTCAAAAGGCTTTTGACTTGTTAAAAGAAAATTAACAACCGCTCCAATTCTGAAAGTTCCTGATCCTGAGGGAGAGTTTGAGGTTATCACTGATGCCCTCGGGGGAAGGCTTAGGAGGTGTGCTTATGCAAGATGGCAGGGTAGTAGCCTATGAGTCAAGGAAGCTAAAAAACTATGAGTAGAACTATGCTCCTCATGACTTAGAGATGGCAACAGTGGTTCACGCCCTTCAGATGTGGTGACATTACTTGTTGGGAAGGTCTTTTATTTTAAAATCTGATCACCAAAGCCTTCGCTACATATTCACACAACCTAATCTCAATGCAAGGCAAAGGAGATGGCTGGAACTAATATCAGATTATGACTTTGAAATTTCTTATATCAAGGGCAAGGAAAACCGAGTAGCAGATGCCTTAAGTAGAAGAAGGCACATAGCCTCTATAATCTCCATACATGCTAACTTTAAAGATTTAGTATTGCAAAACTTATCTGGGGATGAGTATTTTGAACAAGTGAAACAGGCTCTGCACCTAAACCCTAAGGACCCAAGATATGACGGATTCAGTTTTGAATCTAATGGATTGCTGAGATTCAAGGGAAGAATTTATGTCCCTGATTTAGTAGAACTTAGAAACCTTGTGTGGAAGGAAGTTCACTGTGCTCCTTACTCTAGACACCCTGGTGTAACAAAACTGTTCGCTGATGTCAAGCAGTTATATTTCTGGAAGGGAATGAAAAGTGATGTTGCAGAGTTTGTAGCTAGTTATTTGGAGTGTCAGAGAGTGAAGGCAGAACACCAACATCCTGCTGGGTTGTTGTACCCACATGATATTCCAGAATGGAAATGGTAAGTTATTAGTATGGATTTTGTCCAGGGGTTGCCAATGTCTAAGAATAGGCATGATGCAATATTGGTTGTTGTGGATAAACTAACCAAGGTTGCACATTTCATACCGGGAAATCTGACAGATGGAGCACACCTGTTGGCTCAAAAATTTGTGCAAGAAATTTTTAGATTGCATGGGGTACCTGAAAAGATAATATCCGATAGAGATGCTCAGATAACTTCACGGTTTTGGCAAACCTTATTTTCTGCATTAGGGACTAAACTGAATGTAAGTACTGCTTATCATCCCGAAACTGATGGTCAGATAGAAAGAGTGAACCAGGGATTAGAAGACCTTTTGAGAATGTATTGCATGGATCAGCAATACAGATGGGAGGAATATTTACCTCTTGTCGAATTTGCCTATAACAATTCCTATCATTCTGCCATTAAGATGGCGCTATTTGAAGCATTATATGGAAGGAAATGCCGAACTCCTATAAGCTGGGATAAGCTGGAAGATAGGATAAGCATTGGACCTGAAATGCTTGCTGATATGGAAGAAAAAGTTAAAGTGATTAGGAAGAGATTGGCAGAAGCCAATGACAGACAAAAGAGTTATGTAGATCGCAAGCGAGTGCCTAGACACTTCTCTGTTGGTGAGAAGGTGCTTTTGCGGGTGAAACCCCAAAAGAGTTCTATAAAGTTTGGTAAATCTTCAAAGCTGGCTCCTCGTTATGTCGGACCTTTCGAAGTTCTTGAGATTATCAATCCGGTTGCCTACAAAGTTGCTCTACCTCCAGCCTTGTCTAAGATGCATAATGTTTTTCATGTTTCATATTTAAAGAAATATTTTGTAGGTAATAACCACATCCTTAACTAGAATTCCTTACAGATGCAAGAACCTGGGGTGGTTGTGATCGAGCCACTCAAGGTGCTCAAAATGCGTAAACTTCATTTACGTAATCGAGAAGTTTTGCAGTGCAAAATACAGTGGGACCAATATGGCGAGGATAGCGCCACTTGGGAAGACTACAAAGACATTTATCAAAGATTTCCAAAACTTTTTAAAGACATTAATGTAGCATTATAGAAAGATTTGATTTAAGTTTAAGTTTTTGCTTGATAAACTTAATCATCGGGGACGATGATTTTTAAAGGGGAAGGATATGTTACATCCCTCTTTTTGGAAACAATTATGCTATTTACTTTCTTGCAAATTTCAGTAATTTAATGTGTTGTGAACGAAATGGAAACTGACAACTTATTTTACTAAGTTGTTATATGAAAATTGTGGAATCTAGATGATATTGTAGACTAAGTGTTTTTATAATAAATGCAATGATCTTTGAATATATTATATTTGGATCATAGATGCTTTTACCACAAAATTGTATGGGAGTTTGTCGATGCAGGAACAGGTGGACCATGTTCGACGGAAGAGAAAGTATCTTCAAGAGAGAGTATAGACTCTGGAAACTAACCAAAGGTGTTTGCCACTGAGATCGCCAAACAGGTAGTTAAACCTTGAAACCAACCAGTTAGTCTTGTTGTCAGTTGGGATTAGTTAACTAGAAGTCGACGTCAAAGGATAAAGTATAACATCCAAGTCGGAAGTCATCTTGTAGAATCTTGGAGTCGTCGATGGCGTCGTAAGACCATAATAGCAAGTCGACTTAGTTAGACGTATACTATTTCCGTTTATAAGTATTTAATGAATCCTCTCGTGGCGAAAATTGTAAATCTTGTCTCATAGTCGAAAGATACGAGAAGTTGGCTTTGTGTGTCTAACAGTGTAAGAGCTCGTTTGTGTTACGACCAATCCGACACGATTGTCGTAAAATGCGTCGAATGTTTGTTGTGAATTTATTCTTTTCCTTTTCGGCCAAAGAGTTGCACTAGACACTTCTTAAACGTCGTCTTGTCAAGTTTAACCTCACTTTTAGCTTTTTGATGCTTTGTGTTCGAGTAAGTTTGGTCAACGAAGTCTTCACGATGATTAGATTTGTCTCAATGAGTTAAACGTTTATCATGGTAATCCACGAACCTTTGGGCCTATGCATGTCATCATAACGCGTGTCATTATGTAGACAATTGTGTGATTTTAAGATGCCAAGCGTGTTGTTCACCTTGCGAGAATGGCTTAGATTTTATGCCAAGTATCCTTTTCTTTCCTTGATAATTTTGTTGACCGTTAGTGGTGCAACGTTATTAAAACCATTTCCCATTCCTATCCTTATGTTTAGCATCTTTATGAAAGCATAGAATTCTAAATTCACCGTGGGCGTGAGTGAGAGCCAGCTCAGCGGATGTAATAGAAGTGGAATTGGCGATTTAATGCCCAAGTTGCCTCATCAATGAGGGAGTGAAATCATTGGTGTAACTATTTACTTTACACCAGTTATTCTCTCTTCATTTCAGAGGATGAGGTAACAGTTTTGCTGTTGTTCTAAAACATGTTTCCTTTACCTCGGGCATCATGGAAAATGGTTATGACCTTCTTCGTGAATAGAAGGAGTGGAAGGGGAACGTGATCGAGAGTTTTAGTGAAAGAAGTCATTTTACTGTGCAGGGGGGATAGAGTCTGAGATGGTAAAAAAGGGAAGTCATTTTTGGGATGGCAGAGAGCATAGTCATGGGAGAGAGAAGGAACGGTTTGAAGAGATATCCATGGGGCAGTTAGAACTGTAGGGTGCAACGGAGATTCTGCGGGTAGGTAGAAGGAAGTGAAGGAAGTGAGGGCAAATTCACAGGATATACCCTTGAGTCTGATGGTTTTCTTAGACATCGGCAATGCATCTATGTACCGCACGCGAGTAATCTACGTACCATTATTCTATCAGAGGCTCATAGAGCACCCTATGCAGCACACCCAAGAGTGAAGAAGATGCATGTTGACTTACGACAGCTTTATCATTGGGCTGGGATGAGGCGTGACATTGCAGAATATGTTGCTCGTTGCCTAGAATGTCAGAGGGTCAAGGCCGAACATCAGCATCCAGCGAGACTATTGTACCCTCACGAGATACCTGAATGGAAATGGGACACCATTTCTATGGATTTTATCGTTGGTCTACCTATGTCATCATGTCGCCATGATGCTATTATGGTGATAGTTGACAAGCTGACCAAAGTGGCGCATTTTTCACCAATATGCACAACGTACAATGCACCATCAGTGGCGAAGGTGTTTCTTGATCAGATTGTTAGACTTCATGGGGTACCTCACCACATTATATTCGACAGAGACTCCGTATTTACTTCATCGTTCTGGAGAGCCTTACATCAGGCGTTGGGCATGCAGCTCAACTTTAACTCAGCCTATCATCCGGAGACTGACGGACAAACAAAGAGAGTTAACCAGGTGTTTGAAGACATGCTTCACATGTATGTTATGGACCATCAGTCTAAATGGGAGGAGTACCTATATCTAGTTGAGTTCGCCTACAATAATGGGCATCACAGCTCATTGGGTATGCCTCCTTTCCAGGCTTTATACGGCAGACCATGCAGAACACCTTTGAGTTGGGATCGGATAGAGGACAGAATGGCCATCGGTCCAGAGATAGTTCAGAATATGGAACAGCAGGTCAAATAGATTAGACAGAGACTTCAAGAGGCACAAGACAGGCAGAAGAAGTATGCCGATGTTAAGAGAATAGACTGAAGCTTCTCTGTGGGTGACAAAGTATTTTTGAGAGTGCGACCGCACAAGAGTCCAATTCGTTACGGGAAGGGCTCTAAGCTCGCACCTTGATTTGTAGGACCTTTTGAGATCTTGGAGTGGATAGGACCTGTAGCCTATCGTCTAGCCTTGCCACCTAGCCTGTCACGTATCTACGATGTATTTCATGTCTCAGTTTTACGTAAATATATCTCTGACTTATCTCATGTGTTGGATTGGAGTGCTCTTCAGGTAGAGGCAGACGGACAGCTGGCATTGGAGCCAATTCGCATAATGGCTCGTCAGACGCTGGCCCTTCAAGGTCGAGAGCTGGACCAGGTTAAGGTCCAGTGGGACCTATACGACGAAGTCACAGCGACATGGGAAGATGCAGAGAGACTGAAGACCCTTTATCCTCACCTTTTTGATGACTTTCAGGAGGAAGTACAGTCTTAGGGGGAGAGGATGTGAGGACCACCCTTTTTACTTCTGTTCTTGTTACTATTTACATTACTGTTACTGATACTTTTTATATTTGTGGGATAGTAGTTCCCGGATTTGTCAAACTATTAAACTTTATTATGATAACGAAAAAACTAATTGGGTGATGTTTGGATAAGTTTACATTTCAGAAAAGTTAATTAGGTGATGATGGAAAATTGTAATATGATTTCATTTATGCTATTTAGAACTATGTCATGATAATGTATGTTTTTAAGTTGCTTCGGCTATGATGATTATATGTGAAACTGATCTTGTAATTTAGTGTGCAGGATTTACTAATCAAACCATAGATTTCAAAGATCATTCCGCACCTTGTTATTGTTATTCCTTGTTAAGCCGATCTGGTTCCACGAGGAACCAAGATCACTCTGTGTTTGATGTGGTGTTGTAATGTGGTCTTTCATAAGGTCGAATGGGTTAGGTTTACCCTCTTGTAACACTATATTATGATTTCTATTGTAAAAAGATTGAATTTGAATTTCTTTCTTTTATTTAAATTTTTGAGACCTTTTCTTGTGCTTTACCTTGACCTTGGGTGTCCTGAGTAGGTTAAAGTTGACCCTGGGTTATACCCCATGGGTCCAGGGCCCCATTTGGCATGGGCAACCCTTGAGTAACCTCCATATGGTCATCTTAACTTCCCCCTGAAGTTAAGTGGCGAAAATTGGAGGTATGGGGGGGATAGGATGGGTTGTACGAACACCCAACCCATCCCTCTTCAATCCCTAAGGTAAGAGATGACTACAAACTCATCAATTATGGAGGAATTGACTTGAAGTCACCCTCACCCTTAGTGAGATTCCCCATGAGTTGTGTGGTCATCCATAATGAAGGAAGGAAGAAGAGGCATGGATCACCTATCTTTTCCTCCTTTAACTCCTTTTATTTCTCCCATGCGTAAGAGAAATGACATGAGGAGAGGGATAAGGAGGACTTTAGGGATGGGTGAGTGACATAAGCCAACACTCATCCCTTGGGACATAATAGTGGTTTTGGGAAGAGTGAGGAGGTGACAAGTGTCACCTCCCCATTCCTCTAAACTGAGAGGATTTGGATTATTTGAATCCCATTTTGGGATGGGGAGGGAGTTAGTTGAATTTTGGAGAGTTTTAATTTTTATTATTTTTTTTACAAGAAAATTTGCTTTAGAGAGGAAAAGGGAGAGGGAGTTGATGGCTTAGGTTGGAGAAGATCTCAGTGGAGCTCTACATCAGCTTCATCCTTGAAGGGCTTTGTAAGGTTGGTTTGTTATTACCTTTCTTTCGTATATCTAATTGTTGTATGAAAAGTGTGTGAAAGTTGTTTATTTGCTTGTGTATTAGATTTGTTTTTGTGGGAACTGTTGTCAGGTTGTTGACAGAGCTTCTCCCACTTGGGAGAAATGCTCATCAAGTGTGGGGTAGGGGAGGAGTGATCCTCCTCGGGTGCATACCGGGTTCTTTTGGGATGTTGAAAGCCTTGAGGGTATGTATTTGTGACTAGTTCTTTGGCTTGAGAGTCAAATACAGATGTCTTGAAAAAATTTGTGATCAAACTTGGTTTGAGGCCAAGAGAAATTGTGTTGGTTATATTATCTATAAGGGTGACACTCTAGAGTCAAGTGTGTCCACTCTCCTGCCCCTTTGTGAAGCTCACTGTAGTTGAGCTTTCATGTTGTGTAATTTACCTACGGGTGTTTGTGTGTTTTAGGTTTGTTGTTGTTCCCTATTGTGAAGTGGATTTCTTGAGTTACCTAGGTGTGAGTATGATCTCCCTAGCTCGGAGGTGACCCTCTTGTGGGTCTACGATAGGGAGGAGAGCAACTTGTGTGGTTTTGTTTTCTTCTCTTGTGTGAATTGCAGGCTTCTGGGAGATTGTTGAGAAGTTTAGGAGGATGATACTGGATCTGAGAAAATTATGTTACTTTGTCTTTACTCTGAAGGAGAGCTGGTTCTTTAATAGCCCCTTCCTTGTAGGTTGCCACGAGGAGAGATTTATCTCTCTGTATTTGTGAAACTTGTTACTGGGAGTTGAAAGAAAATTCCCCCCTTGATGTACTGTCAGTTGTAATTCTTCATGTTATTACATTGTTACCAGTTTGTTAGGAAAATAGGAAAATAAATTTTGGTTGTAGAATTGTTTATTTCTTACAATCATGTTAGTAGAATTGAAAGCTAATTGTAAAACAAAATATATATCAAGTTGTAAAGTTAAGTTTCTGTTATTGGAAAATTTGGTGAAAATATTAGTTCCTTGTAAATTATATGAAGTTGTAACTTGTTATTGAAATAGCACTTGAGATAAAAATTATGCATTAGGAGTTTAACTGTAGTTTATTTCACACCTACTGCTTTAGAGAAAAATTATTGGCTTGAAACTAAATTAGATCAAGAAAGAAATAAATTTTAATTATCCTTGTATGTAGATTACTGAATATTGTTATGTTTTGGTGATGCATTGAAATTGCAATTCATTATAGATTTAATTCATTCATTTATTATAAAGTTAAAACATTTTTTTTAACCTCCAAAATTATTTGTCCATTACCATTAAAAAAAAAAATACTGTAAATTCCACTAACCTTAATTACGAGGCTAATAGGTGAAGTTGTGATTAAAATGTGAGTTGAGTGTATATATATATATATATATATATATATTGTTTTAATACATTTGATATTGTTTATACAAAAATGAAATTGAATTATATGGTTTGTATAAAACTAAATTGTTTATATACAAATAAATTAAATGGGAAACATTTATATATAATGAAATGGAAATATTGTATTCTCTGTTTTTTTTAATATACAGAGAGAAATAAACAAAAAAATAATAATAAATAAATTACAAAAAAAAATACATGGGCGGTGGGGTTGAAACCCCACCGCAGGCCTTTAAACAAAGGAGGATGTGGGGAGGGGGCAGAGCCCCCACCCACACCCCACTACGTGGGATATGGGTGGGGGCTCCGCCCCCTCCCCACACCCCCGCCAATCCACAACCCCGCGGGCCATCTCCTCCCGCGGCCTTCGCGCCACCATGCTCCCGCCAGTCCTCCACCCCACGCCCACCTCCTTCCATGCCCTCTGCGCTGCCACCGCCACAGCCTCCTCACACCTCCCGCCTGCGGATCCCTGTCCGCCGTCCTCTACGCTACCTCCACATCCCCGCCCCGGCCCGAACACCACCCTCCACCCTTCACACCATCGCCTGCCTCCTTCCAGCGCTCCCACCTCTACATGTAGCCACCCCACCGTCCACTACGCCCTCAGCCCCATGGATGCCGCCGCTCCCCTGCTTACTGCCCTACACAAAAAAAAAATAAACAAAAAGAAAATGACAGTTAGGTTTTTTTATTTGTTAAACCAAATAACCAAATAAATTATGATATGTTTCCATGATTGGGGTTTTATAAAGAGGAAAGCCTCTTTTATAATATAACAATGGAATATAATTGTATAAGTATATATATATATATATATATATATATATATATATATATATATATATATATATATATATATATATATATATATATATATATTTTATTTAAAAAAAATCTCATAATAGGAAGATTAATAATTTCAAAGGGAGAATAAACTGTATATGTAAACAAAATAATTATTATAAACACATGTATTTTAATATAATGTAGTTTCAAAAGAGTTTCTTGGAAGTTTCTCATTCAACGCAAATTCGTAACTAGGAAAATGAAGAGGAAAATTAGGCATCTCCATTTAAAAAGAACACTGGAAATAAACGTAAAGAAGCCATCACAGACATTCCATGTGAGGCCATTTTAAACTCAATTGTAGATAGTAAATGTCCAATTGAGAAAAAAATGAAAGAGAGAAGGAAGAAGAAAAACTAACATTGGAAAACATAGAAGAGAAAATGCGCGGCATTTCCAACTAGGCTAAGGGAACTAAGTGGATTTACCCTTCCGATAATCCTAATTAGGAATAAGATAATTTTACCATTAATACAACGTAGAGGTGAACCCTAGAGCGGAGAAAATTAAGAGATGGAGTCCAGCAAAGTAGTAAACTAGTTTATGTGATCCAGTCTATCCAAGAATTAGGATTATTGTAATTTAATTTAGAAATACAGTGGTAACTCTGATTGATGAGAAACATGAAGAGAAAGACAGGATAATCATAAAGAAAACTTAGGGAACAAAAGAGAGAGAGACCGAAATATAAACGAAATAAATTTCAGAGAGTTAGTTAAGGTGATCTTGATAGAAATACAATCAAAATTAAGATCCAGAGAAACAAAAGAGAGGGCAAATGATTAAACTTGTTGAGAATACTAAGTCCGAAGGAGGAGTATATTTCAGGAAACGAGAATCGACACGGATAATCATGCTTTGTTAAAAAATGACCAAATAGGGAAATCAAGTGTAAATTCATATTGAATAAGGCATCATGGGAAGTTGTTAAACTCTCAGAGAACCTCGTAAGAAGTATAGTGTTGTATAATTCCCACTTACGCCATGAGGCGTTATGCTGTTGAGTTTTAGGGTTGGGAACCTTGAAATTACAAACCTTGTAGCGATGCTAACTACGTCATGGAGACCCCCTTGTTGAACTGTGTGCATCTGGATAAACACAGATGTACTTTGTACCCCACCGACAACTGTAGAGTTTTCGCCTTGAACGTACACCGCCGAGCATGCTTACGCATGCGAGGGGGTTTCTAGGGAAGCGTGAGAATTTTTTTGATATTTCGTGTCATGACCACATGACAGATGTGGACATGACACAAGTGATGCGTGTTGTGACCACATGGAAAATGTGGGCATGACAATATCCTATCTCTCCCCTCTATCTTTCCCTCTCCCTTATCGACGAAGCAAATGGAAACAAGAAAACTAGGACTCCCTTTCTCAGGTTTAGGGTTTAGGGCTTAGGGGAATTATTTAGGGTTTATGGTTTAGGGGTTAGGGTTTAGTATTTGGAAGAATTATTTAGGGTTACTTGGGTTTAGAAATTAGGGGCATTATTTAGGGTTTACGGTTGCATGTCAAAACTAGTCTCTCTCTGTCTCTCTAAATTCGTAAACCCTAAATAATGGCCCTAATCCCTAACCCCTAACCCGCATCTACCTCTCTCTTGTATCTACCTCTCTCCTATATCTATTCAAAAGTGCCTTTAAAATACTATGAGATACCTTAGTATAAGTAAATCATATAAAAATCAAATATATATATCATCATAATCCTATATAAATTTTGATAGTATTTTATAGCTAAAATGCCTAAATATCATCATAATCCTTTATAAATTTGCTTGTATTTTATAGCTAAAATGCCTAAGTATCATCATAATCCTTTATAAATTTGCTTGTATTTTATAGCTAAAATGCCTAAATACTTAAAATGTATGCAATGCTAAAATAATAAAATAAAAAAATGAATACAATAGGGAAAAAGAAAACGGATATCCATTTTGGAGATCATAAAAAGCAAAAAAAGACTGCGTTTTTGCAAACCCGCGGCTTGTAAAAACGTAGTCTCATCTTCAAAAAATGGATATCAGAGCTGAGGAACGGATATCTGATCCAAAGAGGTAAGATTTCATGCATTTTTTTGTTTGTTTTGTATTTTCAAGTAATTTTTTTGGTTTTTATGCTAAGTGGGTATGTTTTATAATTTAATTAGGTAAAATGGATGCACAAAATAAAAACCCAAACCCTCCACCACCAAACCCTCACTTTGCCGATAGCTTACAGCTTGGAAGGACTGGGAAGCTTTGTACACAAAATGAGACCTCCCCTAGCATTTACTCGCCCACCCCGACGTGTTGGCGCAAACTGTTCGGCCCCAGGACCTGTGGAATGCAAAATTTCAATCCTAGCAACTTTTGACTTTGTCGGTAGCTTACAGCTCAGAACGACTGGGACACTTGGCACACGAAACAAGACCTCCCCTAGCATTTACTTGCCCACCCCGATGTGTTGGAGCAAATCATTCAGCCCCAGGACCTGTGGAATGCAAAATTTCAATCCTAGCAACTTTTGACTTTGCTGGTAGCTTACAACTTGAAATGATTGGGATGCTTTGCACACAAAACAAGACCTCCCCTAGCATTTACTCACCCACCCTGACATGTTGGAGCAAACCGTTCGGCCCCAGGACCTGTGGAATGCAAAATTTCAATCCTAGCAACTTTTGACTTCGCCGGTAGCTTACAGCTCGGAAGGACTGGGATGCTTTGCACACAAAACAAGACCTCCCCTAGCATTTACTCACCCACCCCAACATGTTGGAGCAAACCGTTCGGCCCCAGGACCTGTGGAATGCAAAATTTCAATCCTAGCAACTTTTGACTTTGCTGGTAGCTTACAGCTTGGAAGGACTGGGATGCTTTGCACACAAAACAAGACCTCCCCTAGCATTTACTCACCCACCCCGATGTGTTGGAGCAAACCATTCAGCCCCAGGACCTGTGAAATGCAAAATTTCAATCCTAGCAACTTTTGACTTTGTCGGTGGCTTACAGCTCGAAACGACTGGGACACTTGGCGCACAAAATGAGACCTCCACTAGCATTTACCTGCCCACCCCAACGCGTTGGCACTGTCCGTTCGACCCCATGAGCTATGGAATGAAAAATGTCACACCTAGCACCTTTCCACTGCATCAAATTGAAGCATTTTGTGCCAATGCGTTTGATTTCAGCACGGTCAAACGGAATGGAGTTGACCAAAAACGAGAGAGGTTATTATGGAAGGATGCCACATGCACCTGTAGGTCCAAGTAGAACATTCCCAACTATCACAAATTCTGAGAACTACCCCATCAAAGTTTGGCAATTTTTTGGTCTCAGGGATTTTAAGGGACTTTGTCGGTAACCTCTTGCCCGGAATGACTGGGACGCTTGGCGCACAAAACGAGACCTCCACTAGCATTTACCCGCCCACCCCGACGCGTTGGCGCAGTCCGTTCGACCCCACGAGCTATGGAATGAAAAATGTCGCACCTAGCACCTTTCCACTGCATCAAATTGAAGCATTTTGCGCCAATGCGTTTGATTTCAACACGGTCAAATGGAATGGAGTTGACCAAAAATGAGAGAGGTTATTGTGGAAGGATGCCACATGCACTTGTAGGTCCAAATAGAGCATTCCCAACTATCATGAATTCTGAGAACTGCCCGGTCAAAATTTGGCAGTTTTTTGGTCTCAGGGATCTTAAGGGACTTTGCTGGTAGCCTCTTGCCCGAAATGACTGGGATGCTTGGCACACTAAACAAGACCTCCCCTAGCATTTACCCCCCCACCCCGACGCGTTGGCACAGTCCGTTCGACCGCACGAGTTATGGAATGAAAAATGTCGCACCTAGCACCTTTCCACTACATCAAATTGAAGCATTTTGCAACAATGTGTTTGATTTCGGCACGGTCAAATAGAATGGAGTTGACCAAAAATGAGAGAGGTTATTATGGAAGGATGTCACGTGCACCTGTAGGTCCAAACAGAGCATTCCCAACTATCACAAATTTTGAGAACTGCCCGGTCAAAGTTTGGCAGTTTTTTAGTCTCAGGGATCTTAAGGGACTTTGCCGGTAGCCTCTTGCCCGGAATGATTGGGACGCTTGGCGCATGAAACGAGACCTCCACTAGCATTTACCTGCCCACCCTGACGCGTTGGTGCAGTCCGGTCGACCCCACGAGCTATGGAATGAAAAATGTCGCACCTAGCACCTTTCCACTGCATCAAATTGAAGCATTTTGTGCCAATGTGTTTGATTTTAACACGGTCAAACAGAATGGAGTTGACCAAAAATGAGAGAGGTTATTATGGAAGGATGCCACGTGCACTTGTAGGTCCAAACAGAACATTCCCAACTGTCACGAATTCTGAGAACTGCCTGGTCAAAGTTTGGCAGTTTTTTGGTCTCAGGGATCTTAAGGGACTTTGCCGGTAGCCTCTTGCCCGGAATGATTGGGACGCTTGGTGCATGAAACGAGACCTCCACTAGCATTTACCCGCCCACCCTGACGCGTTGGCACAATCCGTTTGACCACGTGAGCTATGGAATGAAAAATGTCGCACCTAGCAGCTTTCCACTACATCAAATTGAAGCATTTTGCAACAATGCGTTTGATTTCGGCATGGTTAAACGGAATGGAGTTGACCAAAAATGAGAGAGGTTATTATGGAAGGATGTCATGTGCACCTGTAGGTCTAAACAGAGCATTCCCAACTATCACAAATTTTGAGAACTACCTGGTCAAAGTTTGGTAGTTTTTTGGTCTCAGGGATCTTAAGGGACTTTGCCGGTAGCCTCTTGCCTGGAATGACTGGGATGCTTGGCGCACAAAACAAGACCTCCACTAGCATTTACCCACCCACCCCAACACGTTGGCACAGTCCGTTCAACCCCACGATGAGCAGAACAAAAAATATTGTTCCAGTTGACACATTCTCAATCATTGACATGGATGATATCTCAGTACTATTCCTTTAGGCACAATATGAGCTTCCAATGGAAGGCATAATTGTGAGGTTAGAGATGATGAAAAGTGTGCCTCATTCATAGTCATGTTTTACTTGTCTTCAATGATGATTCCTTGATTCAACTTAATCCTTTGATAATACATTTTAACCTCCTTGTGAAAGCGCACTTTCAAGGTTGCTTGAGCAAGAGCTAGCGCCTCAACATCGAGGTGCACTTTTGGTGTTCTAGAAGCATGAACTAGCACCTCAAATAGTAAGGCACTCATTCTAGGTTGTTTATTCAATAATTGGCACTAGTCACATATGGTGTAGAGAGGTAGATGTGCGCCCAAGTCATCTTTTGATGCCTTCAATAACTATAAACTCCTTTGATGATGCATTTTATCCTTCCTATTCACTATCTAGCCTTAGGCACACATTTTAGGTTGATCAATCATAATCTAGTGTCCTAAGTACCAAGGCGCACTTTTAGATTAGTTTGATAAAGGATTAGCGCCTTCATTTCTAGGCGGAAGTTTGGAGTTGAAATACATCAAAATAACAAGTTTCTTCATCACTTCAAACATATTTAACACTTTGAAGATCTCCAATGCATGATTGAATATCAAGAAACCAATGTATCATTTCATGAAGGTCTTAAGTGTTGTAAATATGCATCTTCTTATTTAATCATGTGTTGTAAATGAAGGAATGCAATGATTGCAATATGTGCACAAAACAAAATTTTTTATAAGGATTGAAAGGAAATGTTAAGAAAATGCAATTGGTGGGTGTAAATCCAAAGTGTGGAAGCATAGACAAGGCATGTGAATAGTTTGGCATGACACCTCAAAGAGATGCTATCTCATGGAATGCAATTATTGCGAGATATGCACAAAATGGATTTTTTGAAAAGGCTTTAGAAACTTTGAAGCAAATACAATTGGAATGTTTAAAACCAAATTCCATAACCTGTGCAAGCATTCTCCCTACTTGTGCCAAATTAGGATCTTATATATACATATATGCACATAATGTCATGAAAATAATGTATAGTGTATATATCAAGCCATATAGGCATGCACAAATAAAACCATATGGGTATGTACAATGATATACATCGATAACATACAAAAGTATGTTTACAAAGCCAAATACACATATGTAACAAAATGTCCCAAAATCAAATCTCCTATGGATTGCTATCAAATAATCTATGGCTCTTGCTAGGCCATGAAGATGGTGAACCAGTCAATGACTCATCTTCCATCGCTCATCGACTAGACCTCCTCGATAGAGATTTTTGAATTTCCACCTATTAATACAATCAAACAACGTGCACATTAATATAGAATTTAATATTCAAAATATATAACATGACATAAGTAATCAATCACTTACCACCAATTGGTGATCCCTTTTGATCATTTGTTGTCTCTCTTCTTCTATAGAGCTAGATGGGTAGGGGAGGTGACGTCTTGTGAGAAGCATGAACAAGCAGATTTAAAAGTAAACATGAATATCATAAATATGTACATTAAATGCTGCACTTATTATAGGACTGTTCTAGTACTATTTTAGGACTGTTGTAGGACTATTGTAGTTAAAACTATCCTAGTAGACATGTATAGGACTGTTATAGGACTGTCATCTCATGGAATACAATGATGGCAAGATTACTATCAAGATTAGTATGAAGATTAATTATGACTGTTATAGGACTTTTATAAGAATGCAAAGTAAGGAAGCATAGGCAAGGCACATGAACTGTTTGGTGGAATACCTCAAAGAAATGAGAATTTTGTCAGATGTTGTAGTTGCAATTGCCATGTGACACATGTATGTAATATGTGAAAGCATAGACAAGGCACATGAACTATTCGGCAAAAGACATCAAATACATGTCATCTCATGGAATGCCTTATGTAGAAAAAGGTACAAATGTGCAATATTAAGAAATACAAATGAGAACTAAAAATCATACCTTGAGTATAGTCAAAATAACTTACGATGCCATACAAAATAATTTACGATGCCATGCAAAATAATCTATGATGCCATCTAAAATAACTTTATTCTCTATCTTGTATAGTCAAAAGCATGCATTATAGTTATTAAAGTAACAAGATTTTTAATAAAATAATTCTAAAAAATAGAAAAAACAAGAACAAGTTAAGATAAAAAATGTCATACCTGTCCATCTAGAAGTTTAAATGCTAGTCAAGCGTACCTGAGGGGTCATCTCTTACCTTCAAAGTATCTAATATTGCTTCATGATTAGCATTACTAATTGTCCATAGTTCTTTTGATTTTGGTTTTCCACAATGCTCTAGTAACTTGACATTTGTTGCTACAACTAGGTGAGAATACATCAATATGGTTTTATGCTTCTCAAAGTCTTCAAAGGTCAGGATACCATTCTTTTTAACCATATATGTTCGTAACCAAGTCCCAGCAATAACAACTAATCCTGTAGGATATGTGAACCCATCATCATCTCCCATAGGTTGTGTTAGCTTTTGTTTTCCCTATACACATCGTGTCAACCAATAGTCTAACCTCTCTTCATTTCCATGCGGTGCAACAACTGCATAAACATGACCTGGCTGTACAAGGTCTAAAAGATGTTCATAGTCAAATGAGCTCTCC
Source organism: Cunninghamia lanceolata (assembly GCA_027924645.1). Lineage (NCBI taxonomy): Eukaryota > Viridiplantae > Streptophyta > Pinopsida > Cupressales > Cupressaceae > Cunninghamia > Cunninghamia lanceolata. The sequence goes on along the minus strand of BSBN01000178.1, from coordinate 9,588,713 downwards.
ATGTCATTGACAGAAGATGATTGACCTTCATATAAAGGGATTAAATATTGTGGAATCCATGCATCTACCCACTCACTTGACTCACAATTGTTCCAATCACATTTAATACAACTTTGACAAAAACAAATTAATTCTCGTGTCCAAATAGTCCATGTACTTGCATTTGAGCTTTGAAATGAATGCATCTTTGATGATTCACTGATTCTCTGACATTTCAATTTTTCTATCGCTATCCCATCATCAACCAACCAAAAGAACCTGCGCACTTCAGAATCAAGAGCCACTCCTTGTGACAATGCATAGTTACACCACTTAACAATGGAATCTGCATCACTGAATGTAGCACCACCTCTAATCTTTAGTTGTTCTTTAAAAAGAGCTCTCTTCATGCATGCACCTGCTCCATCATGTTCACCTTTTTCGTGCCCGGCTTCAAAAAAACTCCAAATATGAGGTATACCCTTCTCTACATGCATTTTGCTCAACCAATAGAAATTATGAGCATTCTTGAATTGACCAGTGTAATTATCTGACCAAATGAGATGTTGATCTATTCTAATATCTTTTTCTTGCAAGAACCCATAAAATTGTTGAAAACAATATTGCACAAACTCTGTTGAATGAGATCGATCATCACTCATGTAAAAATGGTATTCTCTAACAATCTTCCTGTTCTCTTCTGTACTCTCGGGGGCGTGTCTGTATGTGATGTGAACAAAAATAGCAATCTGAATAGAATTGTAGTACTGGGATTGAACTTCATTTTGGGGTTGCAATGTATAGTTTTCTGCAAAATCAACTACAGAGACAATAGTTCCAATCGGGAAAGAGTCTTTACACATCCTGAACTATTGATCTAACCATCGAGACCTGTGGCTATGTCTAACATACTTGTAGAAAAGATTTTTCTTAAAATCATCAATAAAATCAGCAATACTTACCTCTCTTACAATCAACTCACATCTAGAACCTTCACCTCCACTTTTCAAATTGTATTTCACTGTCTCATATCTCTTTTTCTCAACCATTCTCTTTCCAAAATCATGCTCATTGCCCTCATGAAAACATGATACAAACTTTGATAACCCACCACATTGTAAACACTTTTCATTTAAACAATCATTCTTGTAGAACATGCAACCATCATCTCTAATACATAGAAATAAATCCAATAAGTCCCTAGATGACTTTGGTAGTTGAATTGCACCACACTCCTATAACATTTCGTTAGTGTGAAAAGTAGAACGATTATTGCATAATAATTCATGGTACATAGAAAATTCTACATGGTATTTGCAACAACATGTATTACGAACTTTAAGAGGAACACAATAAAATGGCTTAAGAGATTCAAATGCTCTTTGTGAGATTGTCATACCTGGGTGAGTTTCACAATATTGTCTGTACAATGTTGTTTGGCTACATTCCAAATAATGTTTAGGATGTGGTGTGCGGTCTTTATCACCAATTCTTAACTTTACAACATCTTTTGCATTTGGTGATACCCTAGAGTTAGTGTGCCAAAATCATTCAATTTCTTCCTTTGTGCTATCAATTAGCTTCTTGTCAACTCGTGGAAGCCTACCACTGAAAGCCCAAGTATCATTGGCAACAGGACTATCTAGCCTTGATCTTAATGCTAGTGCTTTTGACAATGTTTTACGATTCAATCTTAAGTCAACACAAGTTTGTCTCATTAATCAAGCATTTCTTAATTGTTTGCTTACTATTGAGGTTGTTATTACTCTACGGGCAGCTCTTTTATCTTTCTCCTTGCTAGTCTTTCCAATAGAATTGAGTGCATTGAAAAGGATTCTTACAATAATTTTATTCCGATCGGACACTTTGTTTAACTAAATCTTTAATTTCTTTAGTAAAGGTCTCATTTTGTACATCTTTAATAATTGCACAAAAAGTTGGCATTGTTCGGTTAATGTTTCCTTCTCAAAGTATTCATTGAAGAGTTTTGTAGCCCACAACCGAACCGTTCGTGATGACCTCTTGCCTTCAAGTTTTTCCATTATGTTCTCATCAATTTCAAGTAACCATTTTGGGGTTTTTGGGTGTTTTCCAATTTCATCACGGTTATTCTCTTCTTGACAAATGTCCTCTCTTCTTATGAAATTTGGAGATACATTGATTGTTCTTGTTTCATCCATGTTTTCAACCTCATCAATTTTATCAACAAATGGATTATGGAGTGCAATTTCAATATCATGATGTTCATATCCACTTTCTTCAAGTGCACGTCTTCATTTTTCTTCTTCTTCTTTGTCCATGGTATTGCTATTATGAATAGGTGTTTCATAACATTTTTCAATATTTTCATTTGCAATATCATGGTGAATTTCATTCTTATCTAACATTTCATTATAATCAAAATTAACATCTTCAATTTGCATGTCATTAGATGGTAAAGAAGAAGATTCACCTTGATGAGCATCTGCCAAACCCACCCTTCCAATCCTCTTCCTTTCCCCATCTTTTTTCCTAATTGCTTCAATTTCCTCCAATGTAACTTTCCTCCTCCTTTTTGCTTTACGACGACTGTTGCTCCCCATTAGGGGAACAAAAATATCACCCTTATGATTGTAACAAGAAAATTGTGTCTCCAAAAGTGCATAAAAATATTCCTTTCATTGTCATAGCCAGAAATCACGAGTATTTCGACAGCAGAGGGTCTCTGGTTGTGAAAGTCGGGCCCAGCAAAATTCCTCTTGTCTTTTTTTTGCTTTTCCAAAACAGATATCTGTTTTGAAAATGGATATCCATTTTGGAAAACCCAATTCTTTGCAACGGACACTTGCAACGTCCATATGCCTACTACAAAATAGATATCCGGTTTATTATGTACATTTGGATTCTAGACTAGGGATTCATTGTATTATTCAAAAAACTTGTGAATTACCATCTAATTTCAATGTTTACACACTAATCCACCTAGGTATCAACTTAATAAAGCTCTGGATATAAGCCATTATTTGATTTTAGGCTATCATCAAATGAGGAGCTTCTAAAGGCAAAAATGTTGTCCCAAAAGAAGACTCAATGTTATTCGTAAAGACATTAGATTGTTAAAATAAAAATTCGAGGTTAGATATTCCTTGGGCTATTTTAGTATAGAGAAGCAAAATTGCAATATATGACTATCCTAGGAATTAGAATGGTTGATCATAGGATATTCATGGCATTTTGATATTAATGGATGGATTGATGGATGTTTAGGGAGTTTAAGTTTAAATGTAATGTATGAGAATTTTTATTTATGAAGGATCTAATATGTCTTATGTCTTATTTGCAGGCCATTCAAGAAAGAAATGAAAAGATACCAAGGACTATCATAACACCTATTATAATTAGGTGCATCAAAGGATTGTCATCCAGGACCTTACCAATATGGGAAGTTATCAAAACCATGTCATGTTTAAAATTAAAGGCTTTATCACCTCTTTGTCCCTATAGGCCTATTAGAACAATAGGTTACATTTTATTCATATACCGGGGTTGAGAATAAACACTAAGCATTTGTAGTTATGGCAAGTGTAAATGGAAATAGATCACAACTTTAGACAATCTATCCTCTCCTAGATTGCACTGACTGAGTGGAAATTAAAAATTCCCTATTAATGTCCTTTATATACTAAAGGTATGGGTGAGAAAGGTAAACTTTGTATGTTGTAGACAAGTGATGCAGAGCAACACAACAAAAGCTTACAAACAGGGTGTAAAATACCCATTAACCCACCAATTGCTCAAATAGCTTTTAAAATATCCTTCCCAAGGTCCAAACGAGACCGAAATACACTCTTTCTTTACTATCGGCAAGACATTTCTAATGTCTCATCAAACTATGCTTCACATGTTCTTCCTTTCTCTATTGTCGGCTAGACTTATCATTATCGGTAACCTTCAAATTTGTTAGCCTGATGTGGGACCTCTCGCCGATGTATAGAATCCATCGCTCAGGCTTATGCTGTTGGTGTGACTCCTCCGTTGTTCTCCGATATGTATAATAGGACAGATCAAAGTAATTAGCATGCTCCTTTCAAAGTAAAGACATGAGAATAGAGCGCTTGTGAGATGGTTATTGTAAAGGGACAAATCAATTAGAGACATGCAGTTTCCTAGAGAATTTGGAATGCTTCCGCTCAGGCGATTGTAGGACAAACAAAGATGTTCTAACTTCCCCAGACCACCAATTGAGGGAGAATTATGGCCACCACTCTATTGGTATGTTTCTTGTACCAAACACTGGTCTAGAAGTACACATTTTCTGAATTGGTAGAAGTCTAGTTGGAGAAATGTGGTCTCCTTGACTACTATTATTGTAGGATATGCATAAACAGGTTTGTTGAAAAGGCTTGAGAAATTTTCAAGCAAATGCAATTGGCAAGTGTAAAGCTAGATTCTGCAACCTTTGTCAGCATCCTCTCTACCTCTACCAAAATGGGAGCTTTGGAATAGGGTATGGACATTCATCAAAGCATAATGGAAGTGGGATTTTTGTAGATATTCTAGTTGGAAATGCTCTGGTAGACATGTATGGAAAGTGTGGAAGCATAGACAAGACACATGAACTGTTTGAAAAAATACCTCAAAGAAATGTGATCTCATGGAATAAGATGATTGCAGGATATATACACACTTACTCCGATGTGAGATTCACCACCCTTATCTATCGGTAAGACCAATACCCTCGGTGAGACTTTTTACTTGTATTCCGACGTTATAACTCTCCTTGATGTGTTTACTGTCCATTAGTCATTGGTAAGACTTCTACATCGGTCAGACATTCTCTTCAATTTCCAATATCGTATCTCACACCGAAACAATAAACACCAAACTACACCATCGGCCAGACTACCTCTATTGGTGACACTTTTCTTCTCACCTCTGAGAGTCCATCTCTTTCTGATATTCCTTCTGTCGGTGTGACTCCCTCTCATCGGTGTAGTTCTCAACCGTTCTTCCGATGTGTCGATAAATAACCCATCAGTGACACTTAATGATTGTCACCCCGATATGACTTGATTTGTGAGATCAATGTTGTCGGCTCAATGGAACTTTGTCTCTTCGATAACTATTGTCAGTTCGATGTCTTCAATTTAGCCTATACATAACATGACTTGTTATAACCGGTCAACTAACGTATCTTTTCCCAATTTTCCCGAGATGGCCGGTCAACCTTTGTATCCTTTGACATGTACATTCACCATTTACAACCATGATAAACGATAGCAGGATATACATGAAATGTCCATGCATACATAAACAATATACCCATGGATTGTATCTTCGGTGAAACAATACCAATGGTACAAAATATGTTGCTTCTCTTCATCCAAAACCAATGGCACAAAATTTTTCATAGATCAACAAAATGGATATCCGTTTCGAGTTGCTTTTACCGAAGCAAGACGGATATCCATTTTGATTGTTGACTTTTTATGGATTGTGACATGTTTTAATGTTTCAGTCTCTTCTTCGAACTTCACCCTTTGTGCTGACGACTTTTTTTATGCAAAATTGATAAAACAAAAAGGGTTTATAAAAAAAATTATTAGCTTTATAAAAATATAAGATTTATTTGGTTATCATTTTATTAAATAATTTTCAATAATTTTCAATATACCGTGTCTCTGAAATCCTGATGGACACACTGATTGAAAAACATCCATAACTTTCAAACCATTTCACATTTTTGAGATCCGAAACCTGCGTCACACTCTATGCTTTTCTGGCTATAGGTTAAAAAAAAAATTTTGAATTTTGATTTTTCTTATCGAGTTAGGTTGGATGGAAAATTACTTTTTATTTTTTAAAAAAAGTCAGTAAAAAAATCATAACTAATTATTTTATTAGAAAAAAATTTCAAATAAATATGCATCACATCCAGACATGAGTCCTCTACTTATTTTGAAAGTTTCAAAAAAAAATATATATTATTACTCATAGTTAGGTTGGCTGGATAGACACCCACTTTTTATTTTTTTCTAAAAAATTTAATAGCTGTTCATTGAAATATTCAATTTTCACAAAGTAAATTTAGTTTTTTTTTTTATAAAAACAGTAGCCTATAAACTAGATTCAATTCTCTACAAATTTCATTCTTACATCTTTTTCAAATTGTATAGATAATCCATTCAAAATTTCACTTGAACTTGATAAAGTCTGATTTTTTGTATTTTCATTACCACTTAGAGGTATAGTTTGGCCCATCATGATCCTACACATAACCACATGCATGTATTTTTTTTTCTCTATGACTGCCTATCATATTGTAAACATACGACATAGTCAAATACCAATTATTACAGTTAGTTGTAGAATAGGAAGATCAATTACATAATATGTATTCTTTCACTACAACCAATAAATCATAACAATCTGTATATCTGAATACACAACATACAATTTGGATTAGCGACATTGATAAATAGTACAATAAGAATACACCCATCTTTATCGACTGCAATCATTGATCAGAAAATATCTTCATAAACCTGAAAATAACAAAATAGAGTAGCCCAGTCCTATTCTCCTGCCAACCATAGGACTGATGAAATCGAGTCCACCCCTAAGCAGGAAACAAAACCCGTTGCTCAAAGCAAATGGCAATAAAACAAAAATTAGAAAATTAACTAATGACAATGGACTCACACACATGGAATCCACACACAAAATTCTGGTAAAGGGGAAGAAGGGGGATTCCCTTCTCTCTTGGGGTACAAATTAACTCCCTTGATAACTCCAAACTTCCAATACCTCCCTTCATCACCAACCAACCATACATCCTCCCAACTCCCATTCATACTTCCAAATCTCCCATCAAATCACACTCTTGTTCTCCATTTCTCCCAACACAAATCAGCTCCCAACACCATCACATACTCCACAAAACCCCAAGAGAGGCTCCACACCCTCCTTAACCCCACATGAGGGAAGCTCTCATCTGACTTGGAGGGTAGTCCCCTTTTTCACACCCTTTCCCACTTACATTCAAGCAAGACAACACATATTTTTAGAACAACTATCACAACCCTTGGACTCAACATTAACAAAAACATGAAAAACACTAAATTTCCATAATAAATCAATCATACCTTAGTTGTCCAAGTTAGGATCAGCCCAACTAATCACTCCAAATAGATGAACAATTTGTTTTCCAGCCAACCAATCATACCTTGGCTGTCCAAGTTAGGATCAGCCCAAGTAATCACTCCAAATAGATGAACAATTTGTTTTCCAGCCAACAATCCATGATCATCCCTTCTTTTCAACCCAGAACCCTCTTCCTTTTCACCATCCAATAAGCATTCCAAAGCCAAAAACCAAGAAAGATCACTCTCATCAAGAAAGCTACATCACTTCTATTTTCAAGAGTGAGGAAAATGATTCACATTTCCTCCTTTAAAATAAAATCTTTTACCCAACTCTTTACATTCCCTTCTCACAAATTAAAACAAATACTTCTTTTTAAATTAAATAAACATAAAAAAATATCACATTCTTTTGACACAAACCCCCCTTACAAAATTATAAGAAATAAATAAATAAATCAATATTTGAGCATTATGGATTTTGTTTCTGTTTCTTAAGGAACATGGGCCACTCTACTTGCAAAATCTCATTAAAACATCAGTGTATTTTGTAACTTATAGCCGAAGCTATTAAACATTTAATTTTAACTTTTCTAACATCAATAATTATAAAAATCTAAAATATCAAATAATAATATTTATTTTGCAGAAATTAAACATTTAACCATTAATATTCTATAATTAATTATTTTATTAAATAAACATATTATTTCATTTTAAACAAATAAATAAATATCTAAACATGAATATAAAACATTTATTTCCATAATCAAAAGAACAATATCCATAGTCCATAAACTCAACATCAACCATGTCCAATACACACACCAAAATATAAAATCAAGTCAAAATATCTAGAATAATACTAGCTAGGCCTCACACTTCAACTTTATTCAAAATCTTCAAAATTGTTGATACTGTGACTTCGACTTCAAGTTGCCGATACTGTGACTTGAATAGGTTTCGACTTCACACAGTTTGTTGATATACATTATGGATACTGTGACTTCATCCATGAATTTAGATATTGCACCTGCCATGATTTCAGAAGAAAACAGAGATATTGTCCCGACCATGTGGAAAGGCCAGAAAAAGAAAGAACAGGCGTTCAAGGGAAGAAAAACTAGAAATAGAGAAAGACAATATAGAGAAAAAAAGGCTCAAAAGTCTTCTCTTTGGATTTGATAATAACCCATATGAAGAGAATGATGCAAAAATCCTTGTGTGTAGGCTTACAGACAAAAACCTAGGTTTTGAAAGATTTGCATGCGAAAAAGAAGATGGTTGTGTAGTGGAAGGAAGAAAGCCTACTTGGATTGATGAGGAAGAGACCCAGATAGTTGTGGACATTTAAAAGATAGATTGATTGAAAAAATTAAGAAAAGAAGAAGACAATGGCTTTATTTTAGGAACTGATTACGTTAGTAGGTTAAGACTCTAGCATGCTAATGTTAAATAATGGGCTGATTCAGGTAGATGAAAAAATAGGGGTTTAGGGATTGGGTCTGATGAGGATGAGGGTTTAGGGTTTAGGGCTAGTGAGGGTTTTGAAGATGGGGGTGATTTGTTGAGGAGTAATGAGGAACTTGTGGTCAGAAGCAAAGAGAAGTTTTTTCCTAGGGTAATCGAGTATTCTAGGCTCAGGGATGCTAATGCAAAGGACCCATCCAATGTCGTTGTGCAATCTATGGGGTTTCATAGGAATAGTCAGTTGTTGCTCACAACCGGGCTTGACAAGAGGTTGAAGCTTTTTAGATTGATGGAAAGAGGAATGCTAAAATTCAAAGCATTTTTATTTAGGATCTACCTATTTACAAGGTTGCATTCTTGCCGGATGGATCGTAGGTGATTGTGGCAGGGAGGAGAAAGTATTTTTATAGTTTGGATGTGGTGAATGGGTGTTGGAAGTTATTAATCTTCCGTCAAACCATTTAATGTAGCGTGTCCCCACGTCAAACTTGGGGATTTCCAAATCTACCCCAGCAACCATTTGCTCCTGCCATAATTTATTGTGGTAGGTAGTTTTGAATTTGAAATGAGAATGAGTGCCAGTTTTTTGGCATGAAAGAATGAGACAAATAAGAGGGAAGAGTTGACCGTAGGAGTTAGTGATATCCTACAGCAACAGAAGGAATGTGAATGGAGAATATTGTAGAGAATAGGAGACATTAGTAGAAGGAAACAATAGATAGCAAAGAATAGAAGGTGCATGTGCAGCAACACGGTATAGGTACAGGCAGCTCCAGATTGGGGTAAATCAGAAGAATAGAGCAGCAGCTCTGCATGAATTTGTATGAAAGTTTTGAATGTATTTTTGAAAGGAAAATATATAATATATATTGTTGTTTGTTTTGTGTATTTTATCTCCTTCTGTGTGCTTGTGTTCTTGTTGTCCATACATTGCTATAGCATTAGTTTTTTCTGGACAGCCATTAACCTCCCCTACCTGCCAACAAGTGGTATCAGAGCCCTATTTTTTTTCTAGGCAGTTTAAAATTTTTTGTGGATGTTTTATATAAGCCCTAGTTTGTCTAGGCATTATCAACCTTCTCAGATTTGAGAAACATGGTAGGTGAGGACAACAAAGGATGGTAGCAACCACCTACATTTGATGGGTAGAACTATGACATATGAGCTAAGAAGATGAAGACTATACTGGTTGCTAATGACCTAATGGGTTCACAGACACCACAGACCCAGCAGCTTATGCAACCCTATCTAATGCTCAAAGAAACCAGTTGAAGGAAACAAGAATGAAGGATGCAAAAGCCCTCAGTCTAATTGAGGTAGCGTTGACAGAGGCTATATTCCCCCGCATTGAAGCATCAAAATACTTAAAATAGGCATGGGAAATATTGCAAAACAACTATAAGGGAACTGACAAGGTGAGATCAGTGAAACTCCGGCTATTTAGGAGAGATTTTGAGACCCTACAGATGAAGGAGAGTGAGTCTATTTTAGACTTTCACACTCGAGTTTCTACCATGATAAATTAGCTAAGGATAATGGAGAAACCATGGATGATCAAAGGATTGTTGAGAAAATCCTAAGGAGTCTACCTTCTAGATTTGACCCTATTGTCACAACCATTGAAGAGACTAAAGACCTATCCAAGATGATAGTGGATGAGTTGATGGGTTCTCTACAAAGCCATGAGCAATGGTTGAATAGTTCCGCTCCTTCCCTTGAGAAATCTTTCAAGGCTCAAACCAATGCAAGAGGTAGGAGAAGAGGAAGAAATAGCAGAGGTAGAGGTCAAAGAGGTAAAGGAAGAAGCAACTTTGGAAGAGGAGTTTCAAACAACCAAGAAGAGGCAAGTAGCTCACAGCCAAGCTATCAAGGAAAGAAGAAGAATAGTTCTAATCAGAGGTATGACAAAAGCAATGTTCAATGTTATTACTGTCATAAGTTTGGTCATTATGATAGTGAGTGTAGAAAGAAACAACGTGATCATGGAGGCCAAAATGCTAATGTAACAAATTTGAACAAGGCTGAAATGAAAAACAGTCAAATGTATTTATTGTTTGCAACCTTGCTGAGAGGAGTAGTGATGAAGTATGGTATCTAGATAGCGGTTGTAGCAACCACATGAGTGGAAATAAAAACTTCTTTGCCTCCATAGATAGCAGCATATAGACTGAAATAAAAATGGGAAACAATGAGCAAGTTCCCGTCATGGGAAAGGGTACAATCAACATTCAGTCCAAGAATGGTGAAAGGAGGGTGATCTAGGATGTTTATTATGCCCCTGGCATAAAACATAACCTATTGAGCATTGGACAAATGGTCCAAAATGGTTATAAAATCTTAATGGAAAATGGAGAGTGCACAATATTTGACAAAGGAGGTAGTAAGAAAGTGATTGCAGTAGTGTAGATGACAAGAAATAGAATTTTTCCTCTTAGGATACACATAGAGTCTTCGACGCCATCTCCGGTGCTATCTCTGGCATAGTTCCCAGTACTATCTCCGGTGCTCACAGTAGTGGGATAGCAATCAGCCTTTAGGACAATCATCAAAGACCCATCCAAATTGTGGCATTTGAGGTATGGGAACTTAAGTTTTTTTGGTTTGAGTTTATTGTCCAAGAAAGGCATGGTTATAGGGCTACCAAACATTGTAGAGCCCAATGGAAAATGTGAAGCCTGCATTTTAGGAAAGCAACATAGGCAACCCTTTCAACCAGGGTATTCTAGGAGAGAAAAAGCACCATTGGAGTTGGTGCACTCAGATTTGTGTGGTCCCATGGAAACCCACACCTTGGCTGGAAATACCTATTTTATGACATTCATAGATGATTACAGTGGAAACATCTAGGTTTCTTTTGGAAGAATAAATAAGAAGCCTTCAAGAAATTCAAGTGGTTTAAGGCATCAACTGAAAAGAAAAGTGGCCACTATATCAAAGCCCTAAGAACATATATAGAGGGGGAGAGTATATCTCTAAGGAATTTCTAAATTTCTGCAGGAATGAAGGCATAGAAAAGTAGTTTACAACTAGGTATACTCCACAACAAAATGGAGTGGTTGAAAGGAAAAATAGAACCATTCAAGAGACGACAACAAGCATGCTGAAGGCAAAAGGACTATCACATGATTTTTGGGGTGAAGCTGTAGCAACAACGGTTTACCTATTGAATAGGTGTCCTACAAAGGCTATTCGTGATAAGATTCCACAAGAGGTGTGGACAAACAACAAATGGAGTGTTGAACACCTAAGAATCTTTAGTTGTGTGGCATATGCATTCGTACCTAGAGAAAAGAGTTAGAAATTTGATGATAGAGGTGAGAAATGTATCTTCATAGGCTATAGTGAAGAGTCAAAAGCCTACAAACTATATAATCCCATCACCAAAAAGGTTGTAATCAACAAGGATGTTGAGTTCATTGAGAATGAAGCATGGGATGGAACGATGGACAGCACCATGGGTATTTTAGTTACAATACCCCTTGAAGATGAAGAAGCTCTGGAGGATAGCAACTCTGGAGGAACTACGGAGAGCAAGAGCTTGGGGAGAAACTACCATAGAGCATTGGAGAACAGTAGTTCCAAAGGTGTTTAGTAGAGTAGATTCAGAGGTGGATAGTAGCACAACAGATCTAGAGGTCTACAACTCCAGAGATCTACAGCTCCAGAGTTCAGCAGAGCAGCAGCTTTGGAGGTCAGCAGTACAATATCTCCGGAGGTCAGAACAATAGCAGCTCTGGAGGCAATTTAGACCCTACACTCGCATCATTGATGCCACAGAGGACAAGAAGTGTGAAGGATATTTATGACAGCACAAGGTATGCTAATATGGATGAGAATTTGGATTTTGCATTATTTTCTTGTAGTGATCCAATGCACTTTGAAGAAGCTGTGAAAGAAGAGAAATGGTGTAAGTCCATGGATGAAGAGTTGGATGCCATAGAGAGGAATGATACATGGCATCTAACTTATTTAGCCAAGGGTAAACAAGTGATTTGAGTTAAGTGGGTCTATAAGACCAAGTCTATTGCTGAAGGAAAGATTAAAAGACATAAGGCAAGGCTAGTTGTCAAACGATACAAAAAATAGCCTAGAAGAGATTATGATGAGACATATGCACTAGTTGCAAGGCTGGAAATAGTTTGGGCAGTCATAGCAATAGTAGCCCAACACAAGTGGAAGGTGTCTCAAATGGATGTAAAGTCAGCGTTCTTGAATGGAGTGCTGAAAGAGGAAGTGTATGTGGAGCAGCCACTTGGCTATGAAGTCCCAGGGCAAGAGGACAAAGTATATAGGCTCCAGAAATCCCTCTATGGGCTGAAACAAGCACCTAGGGCATGGTACATTAGAATAGACTCATATCTAGTGAGTAATGGCTTTAGCAAAAGCAGCAGTGAGCCCACTCTTTACATCAAAGTAGCTAAAGGTAATATTTTGATTATTGTTTTGTATCTAGATGAGCTGATTTTTACTGGCAATAGTGATCTCTTCATTGTTGATTTCAAAGAGGCAATGAAGAATGAGTTTGAGATGATAGACTTAGGTCTGCTAAAGTATTTTCTTATCATTGAGGTTAGACAAACAGAGCATGTCATATTTATTTCGCAAACTAACTATGCCAAATAGATTGTGAAGAGATTTAAAATGGAGAATAGTAAACCTGCCCCTACACCAATAGCTACAAGTTTGAAATTGAGTAAAGAGGATAGCAGCAAGGAAATAAACCCAACCCTCTACAAGAGCATGGTTGGAAACCTCATGCACTTGACAGCCACTAGGCTTGATTTGATGTATGCAGTAAGCCTTATTTATAGGTTCATGGAGAAACCTAAGGACACACATTGGCAAGCAAGAAAGAGGATCCTGAGATATGTGAATGGTACAATAGGTTATGGCATCTTGTATGGTGTTTCTAATGAGTTTAAGTTGGCTGGTTTCACAGATAGTGATTGGGCAGGTAATGTAGATGTTTGGAAGAGCACATCCGGCTATGTATTTCACATGGGTTCAAGCGTGATATCATGGGCATCCAAGAAGCAACCCATTCTCTCTCTCTCTCTCTCTCTCTTCAGTAGAAGATGAATATATTGTAGCAAATGCAATAGCATGTTAGGCTATTTGGTTGAGAAGGATCCTTGCAAACTTGAATGAGCAACAAGAAGATGGTACAACCATTCATTGTGACAATGTTTCATCAATAGCCCTGACAAAGAATCTAATCTTCCATGGACGAAGCAAGAACATTGAGATCCGTTATCATTTCATAAGGGAGTTGGTAGAATGAGGAGAGATTGTGTTACAATATTGCAAATTCGAGTAGCAGCTCGCTGACATTTTTACAAAGGCATTGCCAAAAGATTCTTTTGAATGCCTAAGAGATAGACTTGGCATTGTTGACATCTCCAGAGGTGTGCAACCCTGAAAAGAAGACAGCTCTGGAGGTTCAGCTCTAGAAAGACAACAGTAGAGCTCTAGAGGTTCAACCTTGGAAAGTATGTGCAGCTCTAGACATGCTCCGGAGATGTAGAAACAGAGCTCTAGAGATGCAGACACAGTGCTCCATAGATGTAGAAAAGAGCTCCAAAGGTGATCTAGAATGACAGAAACAGCTCCAAAGATCTACTCTGGAAAGACAAATGCAAAGGTATAACTCTGGAGATTAGTTCCAGAAAGAAAATTGTTGAATCACATCTGACTTCAGATTAAGGGGGAGTGTTGGAAGTTATTAATCATTTGTTAGACCATTTAATGCAGCCTACCCCCGCATTAGACTTGGGGATTTCCAAATCTGCCCCAGCAACTGTTTGCTCCTGCCATAATTTATTGTGGTAGGTAGTTTTGAATTTGAAATGAGAATGAGCACTAGTTTTTTGGCATGAAAGAATGAGACAAATAAGAGGGAAGAGTTGACTATAGGAGTTAGTGACAGCCTGCAGCAGCAGAAAGAATGTGAATGGAGAATATTGTAGAGAATAGGAGACATCAACCGAAGGAAACAACAGATAGCAGAGAATAGAAGGTGCATGTGCAGCAACACGGTATAGGTATAGGCAGCTCCAGATTGGGGCAAATCAAAAAAATAGAGCAGCAGCTCTGCATGAATTTGTATGAAAGTTTTGAATGTATTTTTGAAAGGAAAATATATAATATATATTGTTGTTTGTTTTGTGTATTTTCTCTCCTTCTATGTGCTTGTGTTCTTACTATCCATACATTGCTGTAGCATTAGTTTTTTTTGGATAGCCATTAACCTCCCCTACTTGCCAACAATGGGAAGTTGGATAGGGTGTGTAGTTTGATTGGGAGGGAGGAGACGAGTTTGGATTATTTCGAGGTGTCATCTGATTCAAGCTTGATTGCTTTCCTCGGGAATGAGGGGTCTATTATGTTAGTTTCTCCCAAGACAAAATAATTGATTGGGACTTTAAAAATGAATGGGTCTATTTGTGCAGCTACATTTGCAGAAGGTGGAAATCACTTGCTGAGTGTCGATGGTGATGGATAGATTTATCATTGGGATCTTTGAATGAGGAGATGTATTCACAATACAACCCACAAACAGAATCAAATTGAACAGATGAATTAGATATTGGAAGATGTATTGTCAATGTATTTCATTAAACAACCTTTAGATAATAAAGTACATACAATTATGGGAGTTCACATACAATAGTGGATATTAAACCTCAATCGGAATGTCAATGTTTGAGGCATTGTTATGATGGTGTTGTTATGACAACAAACTAGATATAGAGGACCTTACTTTTGGGGAGAGAATGTAACAATTTTATTGACTACAGAACGGTATCACTGAATAAGTCCAATCTACATTGAGCATTGAAAAAATCATGAAAGATTCTTAACCATGTTGGCAGTTTAGTAAAATGTCAACAATGACCAATAAGGATGTTGTGAGCCAACATTTGAGTCATTACACAACATCAAAAATAAAGGAGAATAAAGTTGCTTTGATGCAAAGCGTAATTTTATGTCCTCCAATCCAAATGTTAAAAAAGATAAAGGTAATTGCTTCTACTAGAAAAATACCAAAAATCTAGTTGATGAGATTGAAAGCTTGAAAGTTTGCTAGTTGCTTCTATTTACATCTAAAAATATAGCTAGGTTTTAAAGAAAGGGAAAATTGATCAAACAAAAACCATATGTCAAAAAGTAAATATTTTTATAGAAGCTAAAGAAAAAGAAATTTATTCTTGTCTTAAAATGGAAACACATCTAAGAACCTTCAAAATTGCTCACTTGGCCTAAAATCGGTAAAACAATTCTTTAACATAAACACAATTGAATAAGATTGTAAAAGGTACCCTCTACTGATTCTAATCGAATCACGTATTAATTTTACAATAGAAACTGTAAAAAGCAAGCTGAAGCCTCATTATAAAATGATATCATGAGGAGAAAACATAAAGAAGAGAGCCAATATGGCTATATTCACACAAAAGCTATCAAGACAAGGTATAAACTGCCTTCTTATCAACAAAACTAGGTAACTTTTTAGTTTTTACAGACATTTAAGTTGGCAAATCAAAATATTTATTTATAAAGACATATCATTCCATCTGAATGTCCAAGATAGATAATCACCTAAAAATTCATGGTGTAGAGTTGCACTAATGGGCATATTTTGCAGATGGGTATTTTTTTATACTAGACAGTTAGATATCCTAAAATGAGTATTTACATATGGGTATACAGAAGCAAGATAACAAACAATTATTCAAATGAAACAACACCCTCAAATGGGTATACTATATGATTATTCACAGATAGGTCTATAGAGTCCGGCCCCATCAATATATTGCAGGAAGAAAAGCATGTTCTCGAATCTGAATATAATGTAATAAAAGCATATCAGGAGAAATTCCCAACTAATTAGCAATACATTTTTCAGGCAACAAATTGATGTAGAACCCTCCATTCACATTGCATATATACAGCCCAAACTTCAATTCTAGGACTAGGAACAAACAATAAAATGTGAAAATCTTTGTTCAAGTTGCTTCCCAAAAAAGTCATTGCAGAAAATGCATCAAGCTTCAAATTTGGTGTTTGCATTTTTAGAAAGAGGGCAAGGAACAGAGAAAGAAGAGGAAAATGGAAGAGTATCAAGGGTCTAGATTCGAGATTTAAGATTGGAAAGAACAAGCTATATAACACTTGGCCTACGCAAGACTGTTCTCGAAAGCAAACATGAAAGGAAGATTTTAGAAGTAAAAGTTTTTACAGGCCTTTTTCTGAAATCCCTAAATGGGAATCCACTTCAAAGTTCACCCACAAACACAATATGCTTGTTTTGAATGCTATGGAGAAACTTCCTTGCATCAAACCTAATGTTTCAATTCATAACCCCAAATTGCAAATAAATATCAAATTTTGAGAGAAAAAATAGAAACAGAAGAGTAAATACCAAAATAGAATATTAAGCACAATCTCTTTAATGCATAGCATTAACAACCTACTGTTTGATGGCAATAACTGACCGTACTCTTCATTGAATCAGTGGCAACAATATCAGAATTATCACCATCCGTCTAGGCATGACTTAAGTCGTGGGAGGTAAGATTAGTGTTCAATTCATATACTATTTACCACTATTATAAACTAAAAATTCCAAATATAAAACAGAACCAAATTCCCACAAGAATTTACTCACTTATAATTAAATTAAAAAAGTTAATTTGCTAGCATTGCCACCTCCTCGCTTCTAACCGGATTTTTCTCCTCAATTTTAGATGTTTGTTTCACTCACAATAGTATTTCTGAAAAAACCGCCCTTAAGAGGTCATTTTTTTGAGCCAATCATAATAGAGATAATTCATTTTCCCAATTTTTATAAGTGACTTAGGAAAAAATAAAATTTGTCCAACATGAAAATAATACTTTGTTCTAATTGGTTTACTATAGATAGATTAATCACTAGATAAGACTAGATAAGAAAACATGTGATTGCAATAGTACCTAGAGGCAGGTACTAATAAATGCTTTTCAGAATATTTTTTTTCCATATAAACTTAGGAAAAAATAAAATTTGTTTAACATGAAAAATAATTAATCTAAATAGATTAATCACTAGATTAGAAAAAACTCAAACTCATTGCAATAGTACTGCCAGTACTAATAAATAAGGTCACAAAAATTTGATTAATAGACAAGGTCGACTGTCAAATTTAGACCCAGCCTACCTACCGACCCTCTCAAATTTAGACCCAGCCTGCCTACAGCAGTAATACTATTGCAACTACACAGTTTTTAACAAGTGATTAATTGTTGCAGTTTCAGTCAATTAATTTGTTTTATTTTTCTGTTCCAAATTCCACTGCAATGTCCTACCATGTAAACATGACCATTTTTAGGTCGAGAACATGAGAAAATCATTTTTCGGCACTGTGATTGGTCCTGTGTCTTGGTTTGCAAAACATTATCAGAAGAAATTATGAAACTATTTCTGCTGAGACGTTGCTTGACAAGCCTGCTTCTGATCCTGGGTCCATTCAATGTCTGACAAAAAGTTACTAACAAATTTGTTCCCAAAAAAGTCCTCTTGTGAGCAAATCACAAGCATAAATGAAATAAATCAAACCGATATCCAACAAGGAAAATACTGTGTGTTGAATTTTAAAGGGAAAATAATCTATTCTCAACCTTTTCCACCGCACAAAAGATGTTCCGGTCCCAAGTCTCCCGCAGATTACCAAAAAGGGCACAGAAATTTAATATGAATCTTTTATTCCAAAAGGATTGATGGACAAGATATAGTGTATGAACCTGATCACACTGTCAAATAGTCTAAATGAAAGAGTTTAAAGTGTCCGTATGTTGTGGTCAATCATACGGGGTGACCCCCACTATAAAGTACGACACATTGACCATAACGTAGCACATAATTTAAAATGTTTTATATGCATTTTTTACATTTGAAAGAAAAGATTAATGGAGGACTCATTCGAATTGCTTATTACTATAGGTAAAAATATTGTTATTCTATTTTGTAGTCTCAAGCCTAGTGTCTTGGTTCTCACTATTGAGTACATCGTGAGGGACGAGTTTAAAGCAATTACTGATAATGGTGTTCCATGTTTCTTTTATCAACCTAATCTTGGGGCATAAACAATTCAACACTAAAATTTCTCTTCTTGATGCTTCTAAAATAATATTTTCACTAGATCCTTAGGTTGTACTCATTTTTTGCTTTCCATGTCTTTTTTCCAAAGAGAAATGAAGAATAAGATTGTCTAACAATATCATTGCTCGAGTTTTTAGATTAATGCAAATGTTGAAGTCCAAATATCAATGTCATCAAGTTCAAAGCCATAGTGTACAACAAATCAAGCATTTGGGTACAATAGGTTAGCTTTGGGTTATTATTATCTTAGTTAAGAGTTAGTCTTGCATCCATAGGTTAAACAACTTTCAAGTTTGAGTGTACTAATAGATTCAAGAGATTATATTTAGTTGGATCTATTCATTCTTTCACATCTGAGAAATAAAATGTCACGCGTTCAACAAACTTCAAAGGCCCTATAAGGCTAGAATTGAATACATATTTCACATCTATAAGTGAAAACATTCAAAGTTTGAAGAAAGACAATGGGCACAAGGTGGACTTGAGATAAACCTTTAATGCAGGTTACTTGCTCTTTCAATTCTGGTTGATCTGGTCTCATGATTCTTGGATGTCTTCACATTAATTTATATGTATTTCTATAAACACAAAAGCTTTATGTAATCAAGTTAACTCATGACTATTAGGTCTAAATTCCTTATGCCTTTATCCCCATGGTGCCTAAGGAATGCAAGACTACTATTAAAATTTGTCTTGTACAATATTTAGGTCTAGACTTCTCACGTGTGTCATGCTTATGTGTGCCACCAAAAGGGCCTGTCAATTCTAACCTTTAAAGAGACAACTTAACTAATATGTAATTAGTTGAAAACAAATCAATTACAAATTAAAAGAAAAGTAAAAGGACAAAATAGGACTGCCCTAATAGTCTTTGGTAGTGACTTGGCTACTAAAGTGCTTTTTAATATTGAATCTCACCAAAAACAATTACATTCATTTTTTTATTAATGTAGGTTAGATGCTCAAACCATTTAGTGGAAAAAATGTATAATGACTTTTTATAAAGCATTCAAACCTAATTTTTCAAAACAAACCTCACACTTGGAAAGAAAATCATACCAACCACATGTCCCACAAGAAAGTAGGTATCTGAGAGTAAAAATTATAAATTATTTTAAAAAATAATGTAGAGACTATTAAAAATACATGACTGGCATGGGATAATTCTATAAAGTCTCACTTACTAGGTTAAGCTTAGTAAAAAAACAAGTAAGAGAAAAAAACAAGCAATTCAAAAGACCAACCACTTAAAATATTACATCATTAAAAGATATTAAGAAGCAATAGCTAAAATGAAAACAATAAGTGGTGGATCATGTTCATCTAACTTGAAGACCCATCCAACATCTAGAAAATCTTCACTATCTGAGCCCAACGACATCACATAGAAGATGCAAAAGGATGTGGTCATGCAAATGAGACAATCCTACATGACTATGAGAGTGCCAATGAGAGCTATTATCATGACCTCGCCATGGGCCATAATGCATGGATGGATATTATGACTAACATGGGGTGGCAACATCGGTGGAACATGAGCAACTATGCAAAGCACATTGCCCCAGTGATGAAACAAAGCCTAGAGATGGAGCACCTTTAGAGCCTATTTTTGGCTTGTACTTAAATCTATAGAGAAACATAAGAGATAGCCATATCTTCACTATAAGTAGAGATCTTCTATCCACCTATGTTTTAGCAAATACAACATATCTTCTATTTTTCCAAATAGAAAAAAAGGATCTTGATGCAAATCATAAGTGGGTCAATTGAACAACTAATTAACAATCATATAGAGTGCACAACTAAAGCACTTAAGGAAAGAGAATGATTGGGACTAGAACAAGAAAATTGAGCTCTACTAGAGAACCACAATAAATTATTAATGGCTTTCTCTATCCACATGAAGAACAATTGAGACTTGGCACTCCCAAGTGGACTAGGCCTTCCCACATAGGATATCCTTGGTTGAGAATATGCTAGGAAAAGTGAGTGATCTTGGGTTGCATAATTGTGTTCTTTACATTCTCAAAACTCATGATCCAAACCCAAATAAAAGAATGAAGAAACCCTCTTTAATTTAGCTTTTGTACCATGGGCAAGTGGTGTGAGATCCATTCATATCTTTTATTAGGAGTGTAATTACGAAACGGAGTTCCAATATTAAAAGGAAATATGAAGCAATTTTGTAATGTCCCCCTTTTCATATTTGTAACATATCAATCCATAATGCTCAAGCTTTAACATAAACATGCATCTAAATCAAGAGATTAATTATCAATACGGTTAACCATTTCAAATTAAACAATAATGATTCACTATCATTTCATCAATTAAGCATGTTATTCTAAATAGAATATAACAAAGCTTACAATTACAATATCCAATTACATATCATTAGTGAAATACTCTCACTATGTATGTACAAAGTTATGCTTAAGGCATCAACTATCAAATTATACATTACAATTGACCAATAGGTCATAAAATGTAAAAACACTCTATCAGGAAAAAATGACATATGTCTCCATAAGCCTTGGCTTGTCTCATGCTTGGGAAGGAGAGCATCATCGTGGTGCTTTTCCACCAACCACAGACATGTGGTCCCCCGCTCAACTTCCTAACTGGAAGTGGCCCTACCCTTCATGTAAATGTTAAATATTTGGAACCATTAGGTTAGCCATCTGAGTATCTGGTGTTGTGTCCGTCCTAATGTCTCACTGTCACACAACTATAGATCCACTCTAACTATGTATGACACTACTGGAGACACTAAGCCATCTGGAGCACTGTGGACCGACAATGCATGCTGAGATGGATGCATTACTTTGGCCAAAGATTTACATACATAAATGTTATGCATTGAACATTGTCATATGTCCACCACCTTGACTCGACTTATAAGTTGTCATGGCCTACAATTACATAGTTTGACCCTTCTCGGTCTAGAACTATTCATTACAAAATTTCTTAGTCCATTCCTTAGACTTCAGACTTAGTCTTGTTAAACTATCTAGAGGTTCTAGTTATTCAAGCAACTGGGAACTAGTGACTCCATGTCACTCTGATCCACACATGGTTGCATAAAATAAGGTTCTATCATATTCTCCATATCTACCTTCCTGGATAGGAGTTTACTTTATTTCCATAGTCTATGGTTGCACTTATTACGTAGAGTCAATGGTTTGTACTTATAGTGAACGAAGTTTAGTCTTAAAAGACCTTCATGTATGTGACTCAAAAGAAGTGACTCAACCTTTATGAAACAAGGTAAGCATATTTTATTTGTAGCCAAATATAGAGTGATAAGGCTCTTATCACAAGATACCTTCTTGAATACATAATTCTTAAAGAAGTATACTTAGCCATTCGAAAGAAGGCTTTCATGTACTAACACATAACATATAATAGCAATATGACTCAACCCATGGGAGTCTAAGTTAATAACTTAACCAAAAGAGACCTTTCCATATCGTATTAAATGTTATAGAAGTACATTGTATGCACAAGGACTCATTACATGCAGTCGATGTTCTGCATCTTCCACTTCATGGTATTAATGTTAAAATAATAACATTGGTTTCAAGAGAGTTCTATATCAAAACTAAACCACATAATATCATAAATGGGTTCATACCTTACCATCTATCATAGAAAGCTCAAGCTATCGAATGTAGATTTTCAAGGCTCTTAGTTATTATAGACATTTAATTGCAGTGGTCTTTTCAGGCTTGATAGTGGTAAACAAAGACTATAAGCGTTACGGCTTCCAACCAAACATTACAATATAAATCATAAGCAACATAAGGTCATTCAACAAAATAGTAACCCTATCAGGTTTAAAAAATAGGTGAATGATGAAAGCATATCACTTATCACGACCATCATCTTTCGATGAGATATCACATTAAAGTATTAAGCAGAGTTTAGTTGTCTACTAGGCAATGCCTCGAAAGCTTATCCTTTGCATTTTGCATTTAATAATCACTCGGTTAACTAAGGGTTGAATGTATACACAGTGGTATACTAATGAGTATATCAATGATAAAAGAACAATTATTCACATTCAGAATACATAGTATCAATTGATAAGAGTTTGATACGGCTTGAAGCCACACATTAACAACATATTCCTATGTATGTCGACACCGTCAACTTTATCTTTCAAATACATAATAGGAAGATTATGGTAATAAATAAAGGATTGGATAAAGAATATAGAGCTATAGTTTCTACCTCCACTGGTGTTGCTTGATTATTTCAAATATATATAAGCTTTATAGAGTATTAGCTCGGTTACCATGAGCTTCTTGTTGGCAAGAGACACTGCTCCGGTATGAATTTGCATGTTGTCATTGATGGCAACAAAGATCAAAGAACTCAACAGTATGACAAGAAGATACAACTCCAGAAGATCACATCATATTTTAGGTCTGGTTGACAGGTCCGGTTGGCAGAAGTGGCTAAGTATGAGTATGCATAGAAAAGAGCACAGTAAGTGGGTCAATATGTTTCCACAGATGATGATTGTGTAATACGGTTCAGATATGATGTTAGTAATTGTTTTGTGGTGTCATCCTCTAGAGACTAAGTCTTGACTTCCTTTGGAAGTCACTTAGAAGAAATATCTAAGTCTAGGTAAGCAAAGGTATAGCAACAACAGTGAACAGGGTATAGTGCAGTGGTTCACATTCCTCCATAGGTGAGCATTTTGTTATGCAGTTTTGAGGTGTTGTAAATACTTATGTAAAGTGTCTAATTCCAGAGTTGGGAAATATGAAGTCCACCAGAAAGTCAGTTGAGAGCTACTAAGTATCGACATAATGTTTGACAGAGTTTGACAAAGACAGAGTCTAAGTTCTGATGGTCTGCATTTCTCTGCAAGATGATATCATGCCTTGCAGTTCTAAGGGTAAGATTGGCAAGGTGTCAAGGGTCCTTGATGTGATTTTGGAGGTGTTTTGAGATCGGCAGTAAAAGTTGTAAGTCAGCAGATGAATTGGTTAAGCATGCTCTTAAGGAAGAGGCCGACTAGTATGTTAAATCATTGTGCGGAGAAGAGTTAGTGTTTGGAGAATCTATGTAAGTAATTGAATGATTAGATCTGACCTATATGAACACATTAGGGAAAACATTTGGGTCCGCATAACTTTTATTACACTAGATTAAGACGACAAGCTACATCTTTATATGTACACATCTCACTTGTTGGATGCCGACCTGATTGTGAATCAATTCATAATGTGGATATATAAAGATGATAAAATTTAGTTGTTGTCATGTGTGTGAGATGAGAGCATGTGAATAGAAGATCAAAGTTAGAAGAACAACAGCGATGAAGACTTGGGATTCAGAATTCAGTTGATAGATGATTGCACCCTGGAATAGTAACAGATGCTTATGTAGTATTTAGCTTTCATGTACAACTTGTTTTATACTTGATAGTGAGTCTTCTTCATCAAGGAAGTGAGCCTAGCAGTGAGCCTCCATTAGGCTTTAATTGCCTTCAGGGTTTAACAACCCTTATTGTAATCTTGCTAGGTGTAGGGTTGAGGTAGTGAGCCTGCTAGACCTAGTTGTACTTCATGGCACTGAGCCAGCATGTTAAAGGCCCATGGAGTGACCAAGCCTGAACATCATTACTTGTAAATATTGCAATATATATTTGAGAGTTGATCCTCTCCATGGTTTTTCCCTCTTTGGGTTTTCCACGTAAAATCTTGGTGTTATGTGTCATGCTTTTGTGGTTGTTGCTCATTTGTATATTATGCTTCTATTTGATTAATTCTTTGAAATGGTTAAAAATAAAAGTACATGAAAAGGTTTATAAAACACTGATTCACCCCCCCTCTTAGTGTTCATGACATTCAACAATTGGTATACGAGCAAGGTTCCTTGGAAAAGGTCTAATAGCTTAAGGAAGATCTGGGATAGTGTGATCATGGTAGCAAGGAGATTTGAAAATTATGAAAGCAAAAAGCAACTAGAAGCAGCTCTTATGGATCTTGAAAATTCTGAAGCAGAAGTCAGGGATTTAAGAGAAAATTTGCAACAAGCTAATGAATGCATCTCTAAGTTAAAAGAGAAGGTCAAGAAATTCAAAGACAAATACAAAGAAGTTAATGATCAATTGATATCAGCAAATGAAGCCCTGAATGAATTGGAAGTAGAACTTATGGAAAGAACAAGAATAGAAGATGATATGAATCTAATTGTGAAAAATAGATCAAAAGATTGTGTAAAACTTGAAAAAGAAATTATAAGTTTAAAATAAATTTGGAAAAGGCTAGAAGTTTTGAAGAAAAATTCAAGATAAGTACTTCAAAGCTTGATGGAATGATTGCTAGCCAGAGGAATGCTGATGACAAACATGGTTTAGGATTTGAGAAAGGAGAAAGTTCAAAATCTAGTCAAATAAATAATGAGTCAAGGAAAAACAAAGAATACCAGTTTAGAAATCAAAGAAGAAGACCTAGAAGATCTCCAGTCAGACAGCTAAATGCTCAAAGGTACCCATCCTTCAATGGTTATTGTTATAAATGCAATAAGTATGGTCATAGGGCTACTCAATGTAGAAGTAGAATAAATCAAAATGCTCCATCTTTCTCTGGTAAATGTTTCAATTGCAAGAAAATTGGCCATAAAGCAAATGAGTGTAGAAGTATGTCAAGAAATATGTCAAACTATTCTAGGAGTAGTCAATCATTCAATGGAAAGTGTTTTACATACAATAGATTTGGACATATGGCTAATCAATGTAGATCAAATTCAATTAATGGAAGGAATCAAGGTCAAAAGAATGTGGTGTGTCTCAATTGCAACAAATTTGGACATGTTCCAAGATTTTGTAGAAATAGGAACATGAAGAAAAATCACTATTTTGAAGAAAGGTAAACAAAGCAGAAAAATGAGAAAGGAAAAGAAAAGGTTGATCCAATTGAAACCAAGGAAGAAATGGACAAGATCTGGATTGATAAGGAAGTAATTTTAATTGAGGATAGATCTGCACCAACATCTAATGTGGACGTGGACACCTTCTTTGAAGAATAAATAGAGAGCTCTGGCTTAGGGGGAGCAGTATTGAAAATCTAAACTCCCCAGCCAGATAATTAGAGATGGAATCCAGCACTGAGTTATGTGGTGGAATCCAACAAGTAAAATCTGTTGAAAGAAATTTTAGAAGGAGTTGAGCTAATGCAGTACTATGCGGAGTGATTTTCAGCTTCTGTGTCTAATAAGAGAAAAATTAGACAACCTTTTAAAACAAGCATTAATGACAATTAGGTCAAGTCATGTGGAGGATAAAAGGAAATTTGCTAGGTACCAAAATCATTTTGCACTAGATGCTTTCATGTTTTCAGAGAGATTGAATCAATTTTTGAGCATCCACAACCAAGATTCGAAGAAATTGATGAATTCTGAAAAACCCTAATGCAATGGAACAAGGCACCCTCATTAAAAACCCTCTTTTTGAAACTCTACTCAAAATCTGAAATGATGACTCCACAAGTTGTAGATATTACTGAGCATCCAAGACCAAAATTCAAGAAACACCCATTTAAATCGGTAGAAGTCGATTAGACGGGTGCATTTTTAGAAGTTCCTCACGGAGTCTTGCATGTAGAGGATATTAGGGCTTATATTCATGTCACCCTAGAAGAACATCGGAGAATCAATCTCACTGACTTATTTCTGAATCACTTGAGCGATGAGGGTTGCATGTTGAAGGATGAATTTAAAATATTGGAAACTAAGAAATTCATTCAATACATCAATTTTCTGACTTGCACTGAGCATGAATGGGTCCAGTATGTTTTGAATAGAGTCCGCGATGAATTCATATGGCTCGAAAGACCCTTTAAGATTACAAAAGAAGCCATAAGGGAAGTTACTGGTTTGTGCTCCACTGGATCATTACCATTATTGAAAGCTATAAAGAATGACAAGGTCATGGAGGTGATCGGAGAAAAGTTTGATAAAAGGGCACTTACCATCAATGACATTGAAGACAATGTAGTAAAATTTGCATCTATGGTTATTGGGTACAATATCTATTTTTCAAATAGGGAAAGCTCAGTCTCTGGCACTGTAATTTATACATCATTTCAGAAGGTAAAGGAAGATGCAGAGTATGATCTATGTGAACTGCTTCAACAACAATTGATGGAGAATATAAGGAAAACCAAAGAGCAGAAATATTTATTCAAGCACGGTACACTGATTGTTTGCATGTTCTTTTATTTCATGCAAGAATTACCAGGAATGAAAAATCTCATTTGGACAAGTGATAAACCTGTTGTAATACAAATTAGAGATCATATATTTAACATAGGTTATATAAATGTTCAAAACACTACCCTATGGGCTTTTTCAAAAATTTCCAAAGGAAAATGCAAGCCAGAGAAAGAATTCCTAAAATAGTGGTTGAAAAATACAAAGACAATATTTGCTTTATTGTTACAATGGATCAATGTTTGATGGAGGCTGTTGATCCTATAATTGTATGGGTAATGCCCATGGGGTATGAGGTAGATGAGAGAATTCTAGATAATTATGCACAACATGTACTAAGTAAACCTAGAGACCCTAAGGAAGAAAGATTCAGGACCTATGATGAACTGCATGCAAAAATTCATGTTGAAGTTAGAAAATATGAAATCTCCAGGGAAATGAAGAAAGTGGTAGAAGAAATCACCATAAAAGTTGGCTTTACAAAAGAAGAAGTGGAAAAGGCAAGGGAAAAGGCACAAGCCATCAAGGAAGCAGAAGAAAAGAAAAAAGGTGAATCACCTAGAGCTCCGAAAGAAACCAAGGGTAAACCAAAAGAGCCAGAGAAGTCAAAAGGGAAAACCAGAGCCTCCACCACTACAGAAGCCACATCCATTCCCTATGGTCCCACACCTTCTACAAGCATGGAGACTCCTTCCACTAACTCCAAGAGAAAGACAACCAAGGCAAAGAGAACGCATGTTAGCATAACCATTGATGATGAAGCAACTAAATCAAATGAGAAAGTGAAAAGGATGAAGACTAAGGCTACTAAAGCCTCTGAAGACAACAATAAGAAAACCTCTAGTAAGAGTAAATCTAGACAAAGGGTACAACAAGATGCCTCCTAGACAGAAGAGGCTACTATAAGTCTTGAAGATGTCCTCAAAACCATAATAGTAGATGGCAACCTAAAGCCAATTGCTCAATTGTATGATGAATATAATGATCCAGATAGTGTTGCAAGTATGAGGTTAACCAGTGTTGTCATTGATAGCAACATACTCATATTGCTTTGAAGAGAAGGATTGGATGAGCTGTGGGCTGAGGATATTGAGAAAATTAGTCTCAATCAGAAACAGTGAAGAACAGTGATGAGGAGAAGGCAAATGTACTCAATAGGTTGAGGATCAGAGGATATAGATTAAAGGGTTTGTAGATATGAGTCTTGAAATGCTCCAGGTAAGATTTTAGAGGTCCGCATGAAGATATGAAGAAGTTGTAATCGGTCAAGTAGAACCGGTTCCAGGAGATGTTCCAAAATTGCAGAGTGTTACAAAAAGGTCCGGTGAGATCCGGAAGTGCATTGTCCTATCCTGTGGATTGGAAGGAGTGTTTGGGATGTCCTTGTGATGTGTCATCTCAGTTTGTACGTAGTCTGGAGGTCTAGAAGAACCTGTTTCAGTTTGACAGTCACGACAGACTATGTTCTTGAAGTTTCAGATGAAGAGGAGAAGAGATTCTGGTAAGTAGAGGAAGTGCGGATATACCTGGTCATTCAGGAAAGCTTGTGAAGATTATTGGATCATGTTGAGGTTGTGTTGTCGGTCTGCATTAGTGTTAGAGCCTAGAATTGAAGATATTCTTCTGGATGAAGATGTTCTTGTTCAGACTGGCTGACCGGATGAGTTATTCATCTTGTGAATGTTCTTGTGGATGATTGCCGACTTGCGAATGTTCTTGTGGATGATTGCTAACTTGCAAATATTCTTGTGGATGATTGCCGACTTAGATGATTGTTCCTAAGTCAATGCCTTGTATAAATAAAGTTTTGTGAGTTCATTTCAAAGTGAGGTGTGAAGCGGATGAGTGTGGTATAGTAAAAGAGCGAAGAACAGAGCAGAAGTATCTTGGGCTTAAATGGAACTTATCCAGACATGGTAAAGATGTCAATCCCCAGTTTAAGTTTGTGATTCTTATCACTTTGTAGATAGTGTGTCTCTTGTAGGCAGTGTGCCTCCTTGTGAGCAGTGTGCTCAGGTAGTGAGCCCTCATTGGCATGTGCCATCCATTTTTCTTATTCTTCTAATAGATAATAATCCTTGGGTTAATCACCCCGTGGTTTTTCCCTTAACCAGGTTTTCCACGTCAAAATCTTGATGTTCAATGTGTTGATATTTATCTACTCCTATGCTCATGCTTTATGCTTTCATGAATGGTTAATTGATATGCTATTAAATAACAAAGAAAATTAAGTATTTGAAGTAGAAGCAAGTTTTTGTACAACTGATTCACCCCCCCCTCTCAGTTGTGTACCATAGATCTAATAATTGGTATCAGAGCTGAGTTCCTCTGAAAGGAGCTTAACCACTTGAGGAGATCCAAGATGTTGTCATACAAGAAGGACAGTCTGAAGTTTGATGGAACCAACTTCACTCTTTGGAAAGGCCGCATGAAATGTCACTTGGAGTGTATGGGAAAGGCATACTTGTCCATGGTCGAAAAAACATATAAACCTCCATAGGGTGGTCTCACAACTCTAAATGAAATCACAGATGCTGAAAATAATCTGCAGACAAAAGAAGCTCTTCTAAGCACATTAACTGACACAGAGCTCTCAAATGTTATTGACCTACCAACTGCCTATGAGATCTAGATTAAACTGGAACTTCTGCATGAAGGAGATGAGTTTGTTAAGAGTGCAAGGTTGCAGAGTCTCAAAGGGAAATTTGAAAGATTGAAGATGAGAGATGATGAAAATATCACTACCTTTATGCCAAGAGTAAATGAGTTGGTATGTGGAATTAGGAATG
This sequence comes from Cunninghamia lanceolata, assembly GCA_027924645.1. NCBI lineage: Eukaryota > Viridiplantae > Streptophyta > Pinopsida > Cupressales > Cupressaceae > Cunninghamia > Cunninghamia lanceolata. Next base: position 9,558,987 of record BSBN01000178.1, on the reverse strand, counting down.
CTAGTGGAGTTTTGGATGAAAATGAGATTGTTTGCAAAATTCTCAGATCCCTTCCTGCTGCCTACAAAATCAAGGTGGCTGCCATTGATGAGTTCAGAGCCCATACAACTGTCACAAGAGAGCAATTGGCTGGCAAACTGGCTGCATTTGAAATCACCAAGTTTGGAGATGATCCCCCCAAGACTGAATCTGCATTCAAAGCCAGTGCCTATGTGAAAGGCAAACAAAGATTTGATCTGGGAGAAAACTCTTCAAGGAAGCTGTCATGGTATGATCAAGAAAGGAAAGATATGGAAGAGGAAGAAGCAGAAACAACCCAACTTGAAGCCCTCATTGCAAAAAGACTGCCAAGAGGATCTGGTAAGTATGAAGGAAAATTACCTTTTAAATGCTTCAACTGCAATAAGATTGGTCACTTTGCATCAAGATGTCTGGAAAGATCTACAAGGTCAAACTCTAACAGACAAAGGTTCCAAAAGAATTGTTATTATGTTCATGAAGAAGCTGATAATGAAGGAGTAACAGATGATGAATTAGAGATGGGAGACAAATTCAGAAATGAATGGGTGTTTATTGCCATTAAGGAAGAAGAACCAATATCCTCTGAATCTATCAATCATAAGGTTGTAGAAAGAGCTTTGGCTGCCCAAGTTGAAGAAAAGGATGATTGGGTTATTGACAGTGGATGCTCTCACCATATGACAGGTGACAAGAACAAGTTCTTAGATTTGGAAAGGTATGAAGAAGGAATGGTAAAGTTTGGTGACAACTCTGCTGGTAGAATCAGAGGTAGGGGAACTATCTCTTTTGATGGAAAGAGCAAAACTGGTAATGTATTGTATGTTGAAGGTTTGAAGCACAATCTTCTCAATGTTGGACAACTAGTAGACAAAGGTTATGATCTCTGGTTCAAAAATGGAAGATGTGGGATCCTTGAAAGCTCCGGAACTGAGATTGCATCCGGTACTCAAACAAAAGGTAATATCTTCCATCTGGTTGGTTCTAATAAAAGTTGTTTATTTGTTCAAGTTGATCAGAGTTGGTTGTGGCATAGAAGGATGTGTCATGTAAATTTTGATAACATCATCAAGATAAGAAACACTCAGGCTGTAAGAGATCTTCCAAAATTGGTGAAGCCTACAAATAGTTTGTGCAAAGAATGTCAGCTAGGTAAACAAAGTAGAGTCTCTTTCAAAAACAAGGATCAGTCCTCTACTGGATTACTGGAATTAGTTCATACTGATCTATGCGGTCCAATAAGAATCAAGAGTATGCAAGGTGATAGATATTTCATGCTACTGATTGATGATCATTCCTAGATGATGTGGGTTACCTTTCTGAAAGAGAAATCAGAAGATTTTGAGAAGTTCAAAATTTTCAAGGCTATGGTAGAGAATCAAACCGGATTGAAACTGAAGTGTCTACGGTCTAATAGAGGTGGTGAATTCATAGACTTTTGTGAGAAGCATGGCATAAAGAGATAGTTGTCTACTCCTAGGACTCCACAACAGAATGGAGTAGTTAAGAGAAAGAACCAGACCATCCAGGAAGCTTCCAGGACAATGATGATGGAAGCGTTCCTCAGATGTTCTGGAGAGAAGCTATTAGCACTGCAGTCTACACTCTCAACCGAGTTCAAATCAGAAGCAATACCGGTAAGACTCCTTATGAACTTTGGTTTGGCGTCACTTCTACTGTGAGATATTTTAGAGTATTTGGTAGAAAGTGTTATATTAAAAGAGATGAAGATCTAGGAAAGTTTGATGCTAGAAGTGATGAAGGAATTTTCTTGGGTTACTCCACTCAAAGCAAAGCATACCGGTGTTATAATAAGAGACTGAGAAAGATGATAGAAAGTACAAATGTAAAGGTTGATGAAGGAGTTGAGAAGCCCTCAAGGTTTTATGAGTATGATGAAGATGATCAAAATGGTGTTCTGATTCAAGGAACTCAATCCTATCCTGAAAGTCAAATTCAGACTGATCCGGTAAATCAGGAAGAAGAGGTTTGTCCAAATGAGCCTGATCAAGAAACAGTAGTGCAAGAAACTCCTAAAGTTCCAAGGTATGTAACTCTAAATCACTCTGAAGATCATATCATAGGTGACAAAAGCAAAGGGGTACAAACAAGGAGGAAAATTGCTCAAAATACTGATGAATGTTGTCTGATTTCAAATATTGAACCTAAGACAATAAATGAAGCTTGCAATGATGACAACTGGACCAAAGCAATGGAGGAAGAGTTGATGCAAATTGAGAAAAATCACACTTGGGTTCTTGTTCCTAGACCTAGAAACAAGAATGTGATTGGAACCAAATGGGTCTTCCGGAACAAACTAAATGAGGTTGGTGAAGTAATCAGAAACAAAGCTAGATTGGTCTGCAAAGGCTACTCTCAAATAGAAGGAATTGATTTTGAAGAAACCTTTGCTCCGGTACCAAGAATTGAAGCAGTCAGATTATTTCTTGCATATGCTACTTTTAAAGACTTCAAGGTATATCAGATGGATGTCAAGTCTGCCTTCCTAAATGGTGATTTGGAAGAAGAAGTATACATTGAACAACCAGATGGATTTCAATTGTCTAATCATGATAATATGGTCTGCAAGTTGAAGAAAGCACTGTATGGATTGAAGCAAGCCCCAAGAGCATGGTATGAAAGGTTGGATAAGCATCTTGTGTAGATTGGTTTCAATAAAGGTACTGCTGACAGTAATCTATATTTCAAAATAGATAATGAAAACATCTTCATTGTTGAAGTTTTTATTGATGATATCATCTTTGGAGGAAGAGGTAGTTTGTGTAAAACCTTTGAAAATCAAATGAAAAATGAGTTTGAAATGTCAATGCTTGGTGAAATGAATTTCTTCTTGGGTCTGCAAATTACTCAGACAAAGAAAGGCATCTTTATCTCTCAGACCAAATATGTGAAAGAATTGTTGAGGAAATTTGGAATGGAAGATTCAAAGCCAATGAACACTCCTATGGCAACTAGATGTAAGTTGAGCAAAGATGATGACTCTCCTAAGACAGATCAGACCAAGTAGAGATCAATGATTGGAGGATTATTGTATCTCACTCAGCCTAGACCAGATATAATGCAGGCTGTTGGTCTTGTGGCAAGATTCTAGGCTGATCCTAGAGAATCTCATGTTATGGCAATCAAGAGGATTTTTAGATATCTAAAGGCAACAGTTGAGTATGGCCTATGGTATCCTAGAGATTAGGATTTCTCTCTTCATGCATATATAGATGCAGATTGGGTAGGAGATGTGGATGACTGGAAGAGCACCAGTGGTGGAGCTTTCTTTTTGGGAAAAAGATTGGTTTCTTGGCTGAGCAAGAAACAAGAGGCAATATCTCTGTCTACAACTGAAGTAGAATACATTGTTGCAGTAGGTAATTGCACTCAAATTTTGTGGATGAAGCAAATGTTAACAGACATTAAAGTAGAATATGAGGAGCCTATCACAATTTTCTGTGATAATTCAAGTGCAATAAATATTTCTAAGAATCTAGTGTTGCATTCTAAGACCAAGCACATATCTATCAAGTTTCACTTTCTGAGAGAACAAGTGAACAAGGATGAAGTCAGATTGGAGTATGTACCCTCCAAGGATCAGATTGCAGATATTTTTACTAAACCTTTTCCCAAGGACTCTTTTGAGTATCTCAGGGAGAAGTTAGGGGTCATGGCCCCTCCGGTGGTGAACTAGGATGCACTGATGTGCATCAGTCCGATGGATATCACAGTCATATCTTGTGATCCAGATTGATGATGGGGAGCTACTACTAAGGGGGAGCAGCTGGTATAATTCTGATGTGTTAGAATTGCAAGTATGAGCCCTTTGCCATTGATGTCAAAGGGGGAGAGAAGACATGTGAAAAACAAGTGGTTGATGATCAAAGGGGGAGCAGTAAAGGAAGAGAAGACATGTGAAGAGTTGTTGCTAATAGGGGGAGCTATGACAGAAAAGAGAAGTTCTTGTCTTGATAGTTTTTCACATCATATGTTGCCATCAATGACAAAGGGGGAGATTGTTTCAAGTATGAGGTTAACCAGTGTTGTCATTGATGGAAACATACTCATATTGCTTTGAAGAGAAGGATTGGATGAGCTGTGGGCTGAGGATATTGAGAAAATTAGTCTCAATCAGAAACAGTGAAGAACAGTGATGAGAAGAAGGCAAATGTACTCAATAGGTTGAAGATTAGAGGATGCAGATTAAAGGGTTTGTAGATATGAGTCTTGAAATGCTCCAGGTAAGATTTTAGAGGTCCACATGAAGATATGAAGAAGTTGTAATCGGTCAAGTAGAACTAGTTCTGGGAGATGTTCCGGAATTGCAGAGTGTTACAAAAAGGTCCGGTGAGATCCGGAAGTGCATTGTCCTATCCTGCGGATTGGAAGGAGTGTTTGGGATGTCCTTGTGATGTGTCATCTCAGTTTGTACATAGTTTGGAGGTTCAGAAGAACCTGTTTCAGTTTGACAGTCACGACAGACTGTGTTCTTGAAGTTCTGGATGAAGAGGAGAAGAGATTCTGGTAAGTAGAGGAAGTGCGGATATACCTGGTCATTCAGGCAATCTTGTGAAGATTATTGGATTGTGTTGAGGTTCTGTTGTCAGTCTGCATTAGTGTTAGAGCCCAGAATTGAAAATATTCTTCCAGATGAAGATGTTCTTGTTCAGACTGGCTGATCGGATGAGTTATTCATCTTGCGAATGTTCTTGTGGATGATTGCCAACTTAGATGATTGTTCCTAAGTCGATGCCTTGTATAAATAAAGGTTTGTGAGTTCATTTCAAAGTGAGGTGTGAAGCAGATGAGTGTGGTATAGCAAAAGAGCGAAGAACAGAGCAGAAGTATCTCGGGCTTAAATGGAACTGATCCAGACATGGTAAAGATGTCAATCCCTAGTTCAAGTTTGTGATTCTTATCACTTTGTAGATAGTGTGTCTCTTGTAGGCAGTGTGCCTCCTTGTGAGCAGTGTGCTCAGGTAGTGAGCCCTAATTGGCATGTGCCATCCATTTTTCTTATTCTTCTAACAGAGAATAATCCTGTTAGCACTAATTTTGGTCTGGATCTGAGCGCAGGATGTTGGAGGGTTTTTTCCTTTTTGGGCCCTAAGTTTTCTTGTTCATCGCTGTGATTTTCTCTATCGGTGAAACTTCTTTTTGGGTACTCAGATTATGCTTGAACCATCGTTTTGAACCATCGCGTTGAACCCTTTTGGTTCAAGGTTCAACCGTTCATGGGCTTAGGCTCCATCTTTTTCTGTCAGTGAATTCTTTGTTCATCTGTGTTATCGGCGTTACGTTCATCATCGGGTGGACGGTGGAGTGTTGGCCCGATGGTTTGCCTCTGGCCGATGGAAGGTTAGTGGTTTGCAAGGTTGGTTTTGGTGTGACATGGACTATCGGGCTAACCGTTGGAGGGTTCACCGATATACAATATTTGGCCGATGGATATGTTATCGACGAGAGCTATATTTTCGGCCTGAGTGTTTTGAGTTATGCCGACGATGGGAGGTTTGGCCAATGAGGAGTCGTTGGTGTGTGTCTGGCTGATGGAGGAGCAGAGTGTAGCTCGTTGGTGCATCGGCGAGACTATTGTGATCAGTTGGGGAGATTTTGGTTGCTCCGACGGTGTAAGTCACACCGACGGAGGTGGTCTTCGGCGTGACTTGTGTTGTCGGCGAGGATGGATTGCGTTGGGCCGACAGTGGAGGGTCTGACCGATGAAGGGGGAAGCCGATATGTTATCGGCGGGAGTTGTTCTATCGGCAGCAGTCTTTTATGGTTTGCCGATGGAAGGAAGTCACCTCGATGGGGAATGCCATCGGAGTTAGGTTGCTTATCGGGTTAGTGGTTGGAGGGTCCACCGATGGGGTAGTGTTAGGCCGATGAGGATTTGGAGTGGTCATCAGTGAGAGTTGGTCTATCGGTGAAGGAGTTTTGGCTAGGCCGATGGTTCTTCTCTGGCCGATGGGGATGTTGAAGGCTTTCAGGAGTTGTTCATCGGCATGATTGGCTGTGTCAGCCGAGGGGCTTTTTGCTTGGCCAATGATATTGGTCTGGCCGATGGTGGTAGGATGGTAACTGCTAACGGGGTGCAAGCTGGTCATCGGAGAGACTCATACTATCGGTGGAGATCTGAAGAGTTGGCCCGATGGTGCATCTCTGGCCGATGGAGGGGATTGTAATGTAGCGGTCGTTAGGAGAATCGTGGGCTTGGCCGATGGTGTTGATCTCGGCAATGGGCTTTGGGTGAAGAAGCATGTGTCGAGTGTGGAAAAAGCACTCGACACCTATTATGCAAGTGACTATGCTTTTAAACTACTAAGGTAGTCTCCTCACCGTGCATGTGGGACTAATCTCCCTACATTTTTTGAACCTGTGGTGAACGCGTTTTGGCGGGAATTTCTTTTTTGATGTGTTACAACAGTTTTCAAGTGGCCGCAGGTGGTTGAGCCATTAATGGCAACTATAGTAGGGGCATGGGCGAGTTGTTGAACAGTCATGTACCCAATTTTTTGGCGTGAGGAATTCCAGATGGTGGCATAGGGCTTGAGGCCACCATTGTCTACTTTTTGTCTCTGCAGCAATAAATTTTGAGCGCCATTCCTTTGAAGGATCTATATCTGGCAATTTTTTTGTCAAAGCCATGTAATTAATGCTAAGTACGCTTATTTGGCTATTATAAGCAGGAAGTGTTACTCATTTTAGGTTGTTGAAAGTTGAACATTTGGCTTTGTAATACAATACAGCTGATTTGGTTGCTCTGTACAGCAAAACTTGTGAGTTTATGTATCTCTTGTTGTACATTTTTGCGTGAATCCACTGATTTCATGGTTAATTCTATATGAGAAATGCTATGTTAGCATGTGTTTTGTTAATTCTGTCTCCAGTATTGCATGTATCTTTCTTCTAAGTCTAGATATTTAAGCAATGTTTGAGACTCTAGAACATAGAATTCCTATGTTGAATGTCTGATCTTTTAACTTCTGCTCAAGGGGTAGATTAAACTGTTTTCAGATTGAACATTGGGAAGGGTATACTGTAATAGGGATGCCATAAGTATAGATGGCTTAACACTCTGTATTGGGAGATATCTGTAAGGCAGGTATCATATGTATCCCCCTGAAATCTAGTTTTAGTTGTTCATGCATATCATTCACAGGTGTATGTCTACTGACTCCAGGCCCTGGACAGGCACCAATCTTGCTTTGTGTTTGTGTTACAACCATGTCCAGCTTTGCATCCAAACTTAAAATCAAAATCAAAATCTAAAACAACCTTTAGGACATTAGAATTAGTTTTAGGATCCTCAGTCCTCTGTCTACAACTGCAAATAGGCCCAAAGCTAGCCCCTTTGCTCTTATCTTTAGTTTTGGTCTACTTACAGGAGGACTTATCTGCTTTCTGTCAGCATCCCAGCCTTGTATGTATATCCTCATGGATGTTGAGTAGGGAATACCCCCCTAGGTTTTGCAGAGCCTGAAGAAGAAGAGGAGATAAAATATAGAGTCTATTTCCTACACTATTGGCCCCTGGCCCAGAGATCCTGTTGATCATTGATGGCTACCTTGTAGGGAAATCTGGGAATAAGCATCCAGTCTGGGAAAAAACCAACAGAAATTGGTGACTCTGCTGGGGATTTGTGAAAGAACCCTAATTTTCAAAAGAAAACAGTTCCTAGTAATAGGTGGTGACTCCGAAGTAATCTCCCAACCAGTCAAAGTAAAACTTATATGCAGGGGAGAAGATCCCAACAAAATCCTTTATTTGAAGAGTTACCGGTAACAAGAAGAATGATGTACAAAAGAAAGGGAGCTGTCTCAGTCAGTCATGAGGGTTCCCCCAGAAAAAATGATGATATGCAAGATAACCCTAGGCCATCAGGACAGCATGTGCCTTACTTTTCAAATGCAAAAGCTGATATTCAGGGTTCATATCAGAGGCAACAGGATGGTAGCGTGAGAATGAGGTCAGAGGTGTTCCAAGAACGCCCATTTCTAGACCCTAGTGAAAGGTTTGAAGAGGCAGAGTCTCTGAGGGATGATGAAGATGAAGATCAGAATATGGTAAAACCATCCTCCTGTAGGCCTAGTGAGGAAGAACTAGCTGATGAAATTAGGAGCTTAAGGGCCGAGTTTGAATATCAGCAGGCAATAACAATCAGAGATGACTTGAGGAAGAAAGTGCAAGCTTTAAGGGCTGCCCAAAATAATTCAATTCCTACCCTTGAGAATGCAAATGTGCAGAGACATCAACAGAGAAATGAAGTGCAACATCAGCATAATGATGAGAGACAAAATGTGAATGATGCTAGGATACCATTGAACAATGTAAGAAACCAGAATGCAAACAAAAATATTAATAATAATCAATTTGACAGACAGCCCATGCAGTTAGATAGATTCAGACAGCTGGTATTTGATGGTGTTCCGAGGTATCCTAACCCCATTGACAAGCATCTGAGGCTGCAAGTGCCTAAATTTTTAGGAAACAACATAGTGTCAGGAGAAGATCATCTAAAGGCCTTTCAAAATGTCATGGATAACTTTGAGGTTGAACATGAGGATGTTTTCATGAAGTCATTCATGCAATCTTTAGTTGATGAAGCCAAGGAATGGTATAAGAATCTGCCTGATCAGAGTATTTCATCATGGGATGATTTTAAAAGGATTTTCAAGGAGCAATATGGTGACAAAACTGACCCTAGCTTTTTTGTAAATGAGTTTACCAGTATCACTAAAGGGTCAAATGAGCAGGTTACAGATTTTAATGCAAGATTTACTAAAGTGTTAAACAAATTGCCACATCACATGAGGCCAAATGAACCTATGTGCATAATATTGTATATCAATGCCTTTGATGCAAAAATTGCATATAGATTAAGAGATAAAAATCCTACTACTATCAGGGATGCTTTCAGAATTGCAGTAAATATTGAGAACAATAGGAAAGCATCAGGCAAGACTAACAGAAGGGATGATGTGAAAATTCTGTAGAATCCAAACAAGCCTCAGAACACTTAAGGTAATACATCTGCCCCTGAAGATAAGATAGACAAATTGGCAAATGTTGTTAAGGACCTAAGTTACAACCTAGCTAGAAGTGAAAAAGGGATAGGTCCTGATAGGCAAGTCTATCAAAGGCAGGAAACGAGGCCATCATTGCATGATATGCCTTATAATACCAATTGGCATAATGGTAAGCCTATATTCCCACATAACAACACAAATCAGAGGACTCAATATGTCAAAGAAACTCCTGATCCTCTAAAGAAAGCTGTAAATATTGTTGATGATACTCCATAGTGTATAATTTGTCAGATGCCACATTCACAGTCACAGTGTATGATTGCTCAGTCCTTGTGTGATAATACTACATCTTGTAATGAATGCAATGAGCCACATTATGTGCAAGATGATGATGTTAATATGATGTCCACAAACAATGGATACCCTCTTTATGATGCTGATGAGAGTACAGATAATGGAATTCAGGCCTACCAACAGTTCCCATATGATGAAGATGATGAAGATAACTATGTATATGCTCAGAGCTCACACAATTTTATGAGTAACTTACAACGACCTTCTGATGAGGAAATTAGGGCCTTCACAGCTGCAGTAGTTGCTCAAGTCAAGAGCAACTACAATCTCAGAGGTAAAGCTCAGATAAGCAGCTTGCGTCAACCAGAAGATGTTTCTGTAGGTCAGCCAGTGCATGGTCATAAAGGAATTGAACCACAAAAAAGGCAGTGGGGTAATAATAAACAAAATTTTAGACATAGAATAGGTCATGAATCCCAAGGACCAGAAAATAGAATTCCTCAGGCTGAAGATCAAAGTAAAGGTTCCCAAGACAAGAATGATGATCAGGGAACTATGAAAGTAAAAGCTAAATTAGTTCAGCATAAAAACAAGATTGTGGAGCAAGCTACAACTGTTATACAAAATTATGCTCCATTTGATATAGCTCAAGTCCTCTCCCAGGTAAAAGTCTCTGTTCCACTTATGGAACTGATGAAGGTTGAAGAGATCAAGAATAGGACAGTATCCCTAATTTCAGGGGTGCCTTTTCAAGCTTAACAAAATGTTCAGACCCAGGGTGAGAAACATGTCATGTATAATGAAGAAGATGAGGCTCTTGAAGTCTATTTAGGAGTGACTATGACAAAGTGTCCTTCACAAGTGGAACCATTTTATGTATCCCTGGTTATAAATGGAAAAAAAATCAAAAATTGTATGCTTGACTGTGGAGCATCTACAAATGTCATGCCTTTGGCCATCATGCGACAAGCTGGATTGAAAATTGACAAGGCATGTGGAAAATGTTATGCTATGGATGCTAGAGAGGTACCAGTTATTGGAATCATGAAGGATGTAGATTTCAAACTGGCAGCATTTCCTGAAAAGAGATATAAAATGAATGTAACGGTGGTTGACATCAAGCCATAGTATGGCATGTTGTTGTCAAGAAGATGGGCTGCACTAATTGGTGGAAGTATGCAGCTCGACCTGTCATATGCCATGATTCCAATGAATGGTAGGGATGTTAAGCTAATCAGAGAACAGAGATCATCAGAGACAGTGGAAGACCAAGAAGTAGAGGAACAGATATGCTTTGTAAACACTGACTGTGATAACTTCAAGGTTGTCTTAGATGATAGAGAAGATAAAAAGAAAAATGTCTGCATTAAAGAGCTGGACCAGCAAGGTTTATGGACCATGTATTTTGATGGAGCTTGTGCAAAAGAAGGCTCTGGAGTTAGAGTTGTTTTCTGTCTCCAACTAGTAAGCTCCTCAAATTTTCTTTCTTGCTGAGGTTTGTTTGCACAAACAACATTGCAGAATATGAGGCTTTAATCTTAGGCCTAAATATAGCTCTCAAACATGGAATCAAAATGCTAAGAGTATTTGGGGATTCTGAGCTGATTGTATCCCAAATTAGAGATAGGTATGCTTCAAAAAACAAAAGATTGAAACAATACAAGCATGCTGTTTGGGATACCATTGAACTATTTGATGCATTTTCAATAGGCTGGGTAGAGAGATCAAAGAATGTTATGGCTGATTTCTTAGCTAATGTTGCAATAAGGCCAGATGACATCACTTTGTCAGATGTTACAAATGTAGAAGTTAAAATCAGGCCTGCAGTACTAGAAAATATATGTAGTTGGCAAGTGTTTAATGATGATAGGGATTTGTTAAAATTTTTGCATTGCATAGATGAATATGAGAATCAAGAAATTGATTTCCAAGCTTTTGTACAAACTATAGATGGAAAAGAAACTCTTGTGGGGAAGGAGATAATTCAATTGAAGACTAATAAAATCCCTAGAGGATTAGTAGCTTTAGAAAGAGCTTTTGATAGTAGAGACAAATTGGTCACAAGGACATCTCCCACAAATAAGGAAGATTTAGAAGAGATAAATTTGGGGACATCGCAGGCCCCCAAGAAGGTATACATTGGTAAACAGCTCAAACCACACATCAGGAGTATGCTGATTGCATTACTGAAAAGGTATAAACATATTTTTGCTTGGTCATATGAGGACCTAAAAGCCTATAGGGAAGATCTGTTCCAGCATTAGATCCCATTGAAGCCTGGAGCTAAGCCATTTAGACAAAGGCAAAGACCTATTAATCCTACCTTAGCTCCAAAGATGCAAGAAGAACTTAAAAAGCTTAGGGAAGCTGGAATAATTGTGCCAATCAGACATTCAACTTGGGTGTCTAACCTTGTCCCAGTCAGAAAAAAGAATGGTGATATTAGGCTTTGTGTTGATTTCAGGAACTTGAATGTATCCTCTTTAAAGGATAACTATCCACTGCCTAATATGGAAGCTATGTTGTATAGAGTGACTGGTTGTGAACTCTTATCCATGATGGATGGATTTTCAGGTTATAATCAGGTGAAGGTAAAGGAATCAGAACAGTATAAGACTGCCTTCACCACTCCATGGGGAACTTATGTATATGTTAGAATGCCATTCGGATTAACAAATGCAGGTGCTACATTTCAAAGAGCAATGGATGTTGCTTTTGCAGGGTTGATTGATTCAATCATGGCTGTATATTAGGATGACTTGACTGCATATTCAAAGAAGGAAGAGCAGCATTGTTTGCATCTAGAGCAGATTTTCATAAGAGCACTAGAGTATGGTATTTCTTTAAATCCAAAGAAGTGTGCCTTTGGGGTAGTTGAAGGAAAGCTCTTGGGACACATTGTTTCCAAGGATGGAGTCAGGATAGATCCAGAGAGAGTGGCTGCTATTGACAGAATTCAAATGCCAAAAACTGTAAAAGGAGTTCAGTCCTTCTTTGGACAGATAAATTTTGTTAGGAGATTTGTTCCCAACTTTACAGAAACCACAAGGAACATTTCTAAGATGATGAAGAAAGATGCAACTGTCAATTGGGAAAGTGAAGCAATAGAATCATTTCAGAGTATCAAAGAGGCAATCAAGATGGCCCCTGTTCTTAAATCTATTGATTTTTCTAGGCCATTCCAAGTATTTTCATTTTCTTCCTTTCACACTATTGCTGCGTGTTTGCTACAGAAAAATGAAGATGGTTTTGAACAGCCCATAGCTTTCTTCAGTATGTCCTTGCAGGCTTCTGAGTTGAAGTATGATATTATGAAAAAATAGGCATATGCACTAGTCAGAGCCATCAAAAGTTTCAGACCATACCTGGTAGGATCACATGTAATTGCATATGTACCCCATGCAGCAGTCAAAGACATATTCACTCAGCAAGAGGTGACTGGAAGAAGGTGTAGATGGATAAACAAACTGCAAGAGTTCAACATAGACGTACAAATTACCAAGTTGGTAAGAGGACAAGGATTAGCCAAGATGATGGCACAGTCAAACTTGGAAGCATGCCAAGTTAATGCAGTCCAAAATGAGAGTGTAAATGTATCAAGATCTGAATGGTACAAGGATATTATCTACTACTTGCAAAATCTAAATTGTCCTTCCTATTTCAGTGACAGTCAAAAGAGGACTTTAAAGTTACATGCAATCAGGTATGTTATTGTTCAAGGTGAGCTATACTAGAAAAACCCTGATGGTGTGCTGTTGAGATGTGTGGATGAGGATATGGCTAACAATGTTTTGATTGATATGCATAAAGGATTGTGTGGTGGACATTATACTGCTCAAACAACAGCTCATAAGACTCTCAGAGTAGGATATTGGTGGCCCACTCTCTTTTCAGATGCACAAAGGTTAGTGAGGAAGTGTGACCCTTGCCAAAGATTCTCAGGAAAATTGAGATATGATGGTGCTTTACCCCTCAGAACTGTAACTATGGATGCTCCATTTCAGCAATGGGGAATTGACTTCATAGGGGAAATTATAGACAAGTCAAGTGGGGGACACAGTTGGATTTTGGTGGCAACTGATTACTTTACCAAATGGATTGAGGCCATTCCAACTACGAGAGCTACAAGTAAGGTGGTGATGGATTTCATACTGGAAAATGTTATCATCAGGTTTGGAGTACCATTCAAGATAGTCACTGATAATGCTATGTGCTTCAGATCAGGTGAATTTGTTGATTTTTGCAATAGGTATGGGATAAATCTATCATATCCATCACCATACCACCCACAAGAAAATGGTCAAGCAGAATCAAGAAATAAGAGCATCATGAAAATTATCAAGAGGATACTAGACAAGAACAGGAGAGCTTGGGACTCAAAATTAAAGTTAGCAATATGGGCTGATAGAGTGACAGTAAAAAAGGCTATTGGAATGTCACCCTTTGATCTAGTATATGGTGCATCAGCCAGGTTGCCCATAAACAATCTCCTACCAGTTTACAGATTCATCCAGGAGAATGATGAGGAGATTGAAGACTCCATGATAGAAAGAGTGAATTAGCTGGTTGCATTGGATGAGAATAGAAGGAAAGCACACCAGATTAACCTCAAGAGACAACAAGATATGAAATATCAGTTTGACAGGAGAGCTACAAAAAGGAAGTTTCAAGTCAATGATCTGGTGCTCATATAGAATGCAAAAGGTCAAGAAAAGGGTAAACATGGTAAATTCAAACCCTTGTGGATGGGCCCATATCAGATTTGCAGCACTCATGGGGAGGACTCTTATTTCCTCCAGGCCCTGGATGGTGAAGTTCTGGAATTGCCTGTGCATGGCCAATTCCTTAAGTTCTATTTTGCATAGATGACTTGTCGCTGTGCACATTTGTAAAAATATGTATATAGTGTAAATGTTCTGTACAGTTTGTGCTTTTTTGGCTTTTTTGCCTGGTCTGCCCGGAGATCTGGTTCTCGCTGCAGGTTTTTCACCTGCACGTCCCCATTCGGAGCTAGTGTTAGCACTAATTTTGGTCTGGATCTGAGCGCAGGATGTTGGAGGGTTTTTTCCTTTTTGGGCCCTAATTTTCCTTGTTCATCGCTGTGATTTTCTCTATCGGTGAAACTTCTTTTTGGGTACTCAAATTATGCTTGAACCATCATTTTGAACCATTGCGTTGAATCCTTTTGGTTCAAGGTTCAATGGTTCATGGGCTTAGGCTCCATCTTTTTCCGTCAGTGAATTCTTTGTTCATCTGTGTTATCGGCGTTGAACTTCTTGGTTGAACTTCTCTTTTCAACCATCGGGTTGAACTGGTTCAGGGTTCAATGGTTCAAAGCCTTATGATTCTGGTCTTATCGGCGTAACGTTCATCATTGGGTGGATGGTGGAGTGTTGGCCCGATGGTTTGCCTCTGGCCGATGGAAGGTTAGCGGTTTGCAAGGTTGGTTTTGGTGTGACATGGACTATCGGGCTAACCGTTGGAGGGTTCACCGATATACAATGTTTTGCCGATGGATATGTTATCGGCGAGAGCTGTATTGTCGGCCTGAGTGTTTTGAGTTATGCCGACGATGGGAGGTTTGGCCGATGAGGAGTCGTTGGTGTGTGTCTGGCCGATGGAGGAGCAGAGTGTAGCTTGTTGGTGCATCGGCGAGACTATTGTGATCGGCTGGGGAGATTTTGGTTGCTCTGACGGTGTAAGTCACACCGATGGAGGTGGTCTTCAGCGTGACTTGTGTTGTCGGTGAGGATGGATTGCGTTGGGCCGATAATGGAGGGTCTGGACGATGAAGGGGGAAGCCGATATGTTATCGGCGGGAGTTGTTCTATCGACAGTAGTCTTTTATGGTTTGCCAATGGAAGGAAGTCACCCTGATGGGGAATGCCATCGGAGTAAGGTTGCTTATTTGGTTAGCAATTAGAGGGTCCGCCGATGGGGTAGTGTCAGGCCGATGAGGATTTGGAGTGGTCATCGGTGAGAGTTGGTCTGTCGGTGAAGGAGCTTTTGGCTAGGCCGATGGTTCTTCTCTGGCCGATGGGGATGTTGAAGGCTTTCAGGAGTTATTCATCGGCATGATTGGCTGTGTCGGCCAAGGGGTTTTTTGCTTGGCCGACGATATTGGTCTGGCTGATGGTGGTAGGATGGTAACTGCTAACGGGGTGCAAGCTGGTCATCGGAGAGACTCATACTATCGGTGGAGATCTGAAGAGTTGGCCTGATGGTGCATCTCTGGCTGATGGAGGGGATTGTAATGTAGCGGTTGGTAGGAGAATCATGGGATTGGCCGATGGTGTTGATCTCGGCGATGGGATTTGGATGAAGGAGCGTGTGTCGAGCGTGGCAAAAGTGTTCGACACCTATTATGCAAGTGACTATGCTTTTAAACTACTAAGGTAGTCTCCTCACCGTGCATGTGGGACTAATCTCCCTGCATTTTTTGAACTTGTGGTGAGCACGTTTTGGCAGGAATTTCTTTTTTGATGTGTTGCGACAGTTTTCAAGCAGTCGCAGGTGGTTGAGCCATCAATGGTGACTGTAGCAGAGGCATGGACGAGTTGTTGAACAGTCATGTACCTGATTTTTCGGCATGAGGACTTCTAGATGGTGGCACAGGGCTCGAGGCCACCATTGTCTACTTTCTGTCTCTGCAGCAATAAATTTTGAGCGCCATTCCTTTGAAGGATCTGTATCTGGCAAATTTTTTGTCAAAGCCATGTAATTAATGCTGAGTACGCTTCTTTGGCTATTATAAGCAGGAAGTGTTACTCATTTTAGGTTGTTGAAAGTTGAACATTTGGCTCTGTAATACAATACAGCTGATTTCGTTGCTCTGTACAGCAAAACCTGTGAGTTTATGTATCTCTTGTTGTACATTTTTGCGTGAATCCACTGATTTCATGGTTAATTCTATATGAGAAATGCTATGTTAGCATGTGTTTTGTTAATTCTGTCTCCAGTATTGCATGTATCTTTCTTCTGAGTCTGGATATTTAAGCAATGTTTGAGACTCTAGAACATAGAATTCCTGTGTTGAATGTCTGATCTTTTAACTTCTGCTCAAGGGGTAGATTAAACTGTTTTCAGATTGAACATTGGGAAGGGTATACTATAATAGGGATGCCATAAGTATAGATAGCTTAACACTCTGTATTGGGAGATATCTGTAAGGTAGGTATCATATGTATCCCCCTGAAATCCAGTTTTAGTTGTTCATGCATATCATTCACAGGTGTATGTCTACTGACTCCAGGCCTTGGATAGGCACCAATCTTGCTTTGTGTTTGTGTTACAACCATGTCCAGCTTTGCATCCAAACTTAAAATCAAAATCAAAATCTAAAACAACCTTTAGGACATTAGAATTAGTTTTAGGATCCTCAGTCCTCTGTCTACAACTGCAAATAGGCCCAAAGCTAGCCCCTTTGCTCTTATCTTTTAGTTTTGGTCTACTTACAGGAGGACTTATCTACTTTCTGTCAGCATCCCAGCCTTGTATGTATATCCTCATGGATGTTGAGTAGGGAATACCCCCCTAGGTTTTGCAGAGCCTGAAGAAGAGGAGATAAAATATAGAGTCTATCTCCTACACTGTTGGCCCCTGGCCCAGAGATCCTGTTGATCATTATGGCTACCTTGTAGGGAAATCTGGGAATAAGCATCCAGTCTGGGAAAAAACCAACAAATCCTTGGGTTAATCACCCCGTGGCTTTTCCCTTAACTAGGTTTTCCACGTCAAAATCTTGATGTTCAATGTGTTGATATTTATCTGCTCCTATGCTCATGCTTTATGCTTTCATGAATGGTTAATTGATATGTTGTTAAATAACAAAGAAGAATTAAGTATTTGAAGTAGAAGCAAGTTTTTGTACAACTAATTCACCCCCCCCTCTTAGTTGTGTACCCTAGATCTAACAGATAGGAGGATCATGGAAACTGCTGTTGTAGAGTACTTAAATATCTACAACAAGTCTTTAATTGAAATCATTGATGATCTTTCTCATAGTTTAGGAAGCATAATGAGTGCAAGAAAATACATAACCATGACAAAAGACATTGAGCTAAGGGAATACTACCTGATAAAATTATGTCCAGAGATCTCACTTGAAGAGAAGGCAAAAATCTCCCAAGAAATCAAGGATGCCTTCAACACTAAGAGAAGAATGAATTCTTTGATGACGGGAGAAGTTGACAAAGTGGCTAAGGAAACATAGGAGATTACCTTGGCAACACTGAAGAAAAACAGCATTCCATATGTCTATGATAATAAAGAAGCAAATGTTAAAGACACATCTTCACTGGAGATTAGCCAAGAACAAGGATCAGAATAGGATGATCTAGTTCCCAACATCAATTTAGTGGATATGAAAGATCAAGATGAAGTTGGTACTGATCTGCCTCTTGAACAATAGGCTAAAGGTGAAAAGATTAGGGAAGAGATGAAGAGCCTTACCTCAAAGCAAAACACAGATCAACATGAAAATGTGGACATAGACCCTCTAGAACAAAGTCAAGGAGAAACACCAAAGAAGGCAAGAGACACTACAGATGTCTCTGTTGATTCTGATAGGCAAAAAATTGTAGAAGAGTCTGAACTCCTTCAAAGTCCAATCAACTTGACCTCATTCTCACCTTTTCAAAAGTTCAAGCTCATATCTGTGGTTCAGACCCAGGCACAGGAAGAGTTGTTAAAATCACATGATCAAGATAACAAACTGATCAACAAAGCATCTATTGTCTTAGAAAAGCTGATGTCATCATTTAAAAGGGATACCTCATTATCCCCTGCTAACCATCTCAAGAAGCTATTAAACTCTGTAAGTGTACATTTTGAATCTTTTGAAAAATTTGTAGAAGCAAAAGTGAGAAAAGAGATTGATGATAAAAGATTGGTTGAGTTGAAGAGCATGATAGATCAAGACAATTTTTTTTTAGACAATAGAATTAAGGGCATACAAGGTGCCATTGAAGAAGCTAGTAAAATATACAAGTTTTGCTTATCTTGGCCAAAAATCACACAAGAATTAGAAGATAAAATAAAAAAATTGGAACTCAAATTGCTTAATATTTCTGAAACATATAACCCAACAATTGAATCAATAAAGGCTAAGGAAATTCAAGTCACAAATATTCATAATGATTTGAACACACTGATAAGGAAAAAGGGAGAAATCAAGGATAGGTTGTGCAAGCTGAAAGGACTAATAAGTCCAACAATTGACTCTATGATCAATCTGGCTGATGAAGCATTAAAATCTCAGGCAAAAATTGATACACCAGTAGATGTACAAAAAATAGAGAAGCTAGTTTTTCTGATGAATGGCCACATCAATACTTTAGAAAGTACAAAGAATAGATGGAATGGGGAGATAGCCTTGATAAAGAATATATATAGTGACATTTTTCCCTCAGTCACAAATTGAGACGAAGATTGCATTTGTAAATATGCGGCAAGTACAAAATTTTTGGAGTGTTTAGAAATTTATGAGTTCCGGATCACACCCTTTACCATTGATGTCAAAGGGGGAGAAAAAGACCAATGAAAAATGGGATAAACATCTTTGGGGGAGCAAGACAATAAAGGGTATATAGTAAGGAGGAGCAATTCAACATTTTTCACTAAGTGTTGCCATCAATGCCAAAGGGGGAGATTGTTGGCAAGAGACTGCAGTTAGGGTAAAATTGCAAATCAGGGCAAATGAATAAATAGCAATGATAAAAACCCTAGCAATGCACAATGAAGCACAAGACAACATAAAAATCAAAATAACAAATGTAAATGCAAACCAATCTCCACGCTATGCTTGATTTATCTCCATTGCTCTTCTCCACCTCGCATGAGCATGCAAGATTTTGAAGGATTATTGTTGGAGGAATGTTGGGTGCTCATTTCTGCAGCATAACATTAAGATGAAGATGATATGAGGATGATAGCTAAAGGATGCAAAGGCTCTAATGATATTTCAACAGCATAATGTTACTTGAAGCTCCATGCATGCTAATGGCTTATGAGGGGTTTGATTTATAGAAAAGGATTGGTTCCAATGGACGGCTGAGATTAAAAAGCTAATTGATTGATGTGGACGGCTAGGATTGATTAGGTTATCCCACTCTTCAAGGGAGTTATAGTCATTTGACAAGTGTCAAGGAGAATAGGGCTCATGTGTGCTTGTGTACATAAAAAGTACTACATATGAAAGATATTAAATAAAAGGCTGTAGTACCACTTATCTTTTTAAATGAAAGCACACATGTCGGCTTAATGATAAGATAAATTAATTAAATAAATAAAATTTATTTAATTAATTGGAAAGTCGGCTTATGATGAGAACTTAATTCAAATAAAATATTTGAATTAGTTGGGATATGAGTTGGATATTAATTAAATAAATAAAATTTATTTAATTAATTAGATAGTGGGGAACTTAATTCAAATAAAATATTTGAATTAGTTGGGATATGATATGGATATTAATTAAATAAATAAAATTTATTTAATTAATTGGCTAAGTGGGATAAGGATGGGATTGAATGGGATTTTAATTAAATAAATAAAATTTATTTAATTAATTGGCTTAATGGATAAATGGGATTAAGAGTGGGATTTACGACAAAATGCTACATGATGTCTAAGTGATATTTTTAACTAGGTGTTGCAATACATGGACAAAGTTGGGACAAATTTGGGTGTCTACATTTTGCCCCTCTTTGAGATGATGTTCGAGATGATAAGCTTTATGTCGAGTAACATCATTTCAAAGAAGTTAAGGTATGGATAATTGATAGGGATGCTGATGATGGAAAGAATAGGTTGGTGATGCCCCCTCGAGAGGATAGGTGGGTTGGACAAACACGGGTATGCTCTTGAAAAGAAATGGCTTGGCTACAAAAGAAAGATAAGGGGATAGATAGAAGAAATGGAGATGTGTTATGCTGCAGTGAATGTGAGCAACCATGATGTTTGATATAGCACTAGACATTATGCACCAAGGTATAAGGACCAGGGTGACGATGTGTCTCATGCCCCAGCATAATACAACCTTGTCTGGATACAAGATATGAATATTAGTTGGAATGATATCGATGTGATGCAAATGCAAGATAAAATAATAACACACACAAGCAAGCAAGCAAGCATGCACAAATGATTCAAAAACAAACAAGGTATTGCCCCTGTCAAGCTGTAAACCAATGATTAATTGTTTGATTGATTGTTGATGATAGTTGAGAGTGTTGTCATTGTGGGGAAAGCTATATCCCTAGATCAACACAAGGTTATTTGTTGAGTTGGTTGGCTGGTTGGTTGATTGCTTTAGCTTACAACAAGGCTAGGATCAAGACCATTGATTGTGTTTGGATAACTTGGCTTGATTGATTAACTTGATTGGTATGGATTAAGGATGGGCTTGTGTTTGGATCATTGTTTGGAATGATTGGAAGATAATGAAATGCTGATTAGATTGATTTGGTGAAGGATGGATGATTTGTGGTGGATTGAGCTACTTTTGATTTGCTGAAGTGATTGGATTTGTTTCGATGGCTAGCTTGGTGTGCTTTAGTTGTGATGTTTGCTATTGCTAGGTTGATTGTTTTGAATGATGATAGTAATGGTGTGATGATAAGAGTGTCCACTCAAATCTAAGCATAAGCAAGTGTTCTTAGTGTGCTCAAAGGATGTAAAACAAACAAGGTATTTTCCTTTGTCAAGTCATAAACCAATAATTGATTATTTGATTGATGATGATAATAGTGTTGTCATTGCGGGGAAAGCTATATCCCTAGATCAACACAAAGATGTGGGAACGCTATATCCCATTGATGATGATCGATGATGATTGATTTGGTTCATGACAAGATTAGGATCAAAAACTTGTTGATTTGATCGGATAATGTTCCTTGATTGATTAGCTTGCTTGATATGGATTAATGTGACTTGGATTTAAGATCATTGCTTAGATTGATTGGATTGATATGATTGGAATAAGTGATTGATTGGAATGGATGAATGAATGTTATTGATAGAAAGAAATGATGATGGTGATGATTTGATTTTGATTTAATGTTGATGGAGTTGATTATTTTGGATGGTGTGATTGGTTTTATTTCTTGGATTTTTCATTGGATATTTGATTTTTTAGATTTTTAAAATATTTTGATTTTTTTGTGTTTTTGAAATGTTTTGAATTTTTTAGATTTTTGAATGTTTGGGATGTCAATGGATTTACAATTTGGGTAGCCTTTGTGCTTGATACCAATGACAAGGGAGAAAACCAAGTCTAGGTGCAAAGAATGGATAAAAGGATGGGCTCATAGTAAATGTGATGGCAAGATCATGATATATGGATGGGATGGAAGACTCATGATAGATGGATAGATACAAGGATAGGCTATGGATTGGAAAGCTCATGATAAGCAGGTGGGGATAAGCTATAAGATGGAAAGCTCGTGATAAGGATACACCATAGTGGATGGATCATAAGGGAGCTAGGATGTGATCTTCAAAGGCTATGTTGCATAGGAAGAACTTGCCCCATTCTAGGTGGTAATGCTTAGGATTCTTACATGATTGGATTTTACATGACAAGGCCTATGACCATGGGATGATAAGATTGGATTGGTTTAAATGGGATGGAAGGTTCATAGATAGGACTTGGTTTGGAAAGGAGGTATGTCAAGAAATATCCAAACATGTTTCAATATTTTGCCCCTATGTCTTCATCAAAATCAAAAGGCGAAAGGGTGGATGAAGAGACTCAATAGGATAGGTGTATGGGTGTAATGGCTAAGGATGGTAGGATGACAAGATAGGATAAGATAGTTGGGAAATGGATAGGTTGGATAAGACAATGTGCCCCCAAGTGTAAGTGACATAGAAGATCAACCTACACATGACGCCTGTTTGCCAGGTTTTCATCATGGTACTTATCCAAGGTGCCTGTTTACCAAGTTTTCACCGTTGGACGAAGGGATTTCTCTTTACTATTTCAATTTCTTTTTTTCTTTTTTTTTCTTTTTAGATGGGTTGACAATTACACATGGCACCTGTTTGCCAGGTAATGGATAGGAGGGACTCAAGTGTCTAGTTCAATGGATGTTGGTAGTCCCGTTAGAGATGTATGATGTCTTCACATGGACCATGTCATTATGCTCATAGATGTTGATAAGGGATTGCATGGATGGGAGATGGATTAGGTGGACAGTAGATTATGATATGGAATTATGGTAGGGTAGGCTAGTGGCTTATGGTGTGGATTTATATAGGCTTATGGAATGAAGATGGATGAAAAGTTTATGCCAAAGCATGGACCATAGGAAGGTGATTGAAGAGATATGTAGGATAATGGATGGAAGATGGGGAGATGTAGTGTGGAGGTGCTGCGGAGTGGAAGGGAACTATGACCAATGGTTGCACACACCGTGATAAACATTGAAACTTTTGGTTGGATGACGGTGTAGGAAGCAATGGGGTTGTCTGCTTGGGAGATGGTTGATGAAGTGCTTTAGGAACCCACATAGATTTAGTATTTTTAGTGCTTTTTCTTTACTTGTGGGATTTTTGAAGGGAATGGAAGTTTTGGATGGAAGTAGGCTTTTGGATGGATATAGGTGATTGGGATTCTTGAGAGGTGGATGAGGATGCCTCATTCACTTTGCTATCTTTTTGCTTAGGAACCCAAACCATTTTACTTTTGGGCTTTGCTTTTGGAGGTATGGGCTTGGATAGCTTGGTGAATGTACTTTGCTTAGAAGATGGATGATTTAGAGACTTTTCACGTCGATGCCCTAAGGCATGAGTGTCCTTAGGAGTTTTAGTTGGATTTTTAGCTTTATAGGTAGAGGCATCAAAATTTTTTCTTTTGAATCCCATGGGGTGGGTGGAGTGGATGGAATGATTGGAAGCTTTATGCTTAGGTGATGTGTGCTTTTGTTGGCCATGATTAGGGATGTAAGGATACTTATGAATGTTAGGTATGTTAGGTGTTGGAAGCAATGGTGGCAAGGTGGATGGAGAGATATTTGGAGTTGGTAAAAGTGGAGGCAAAGTGGATGGTGGAAGGTGTACAGTCACATGCTTTGGACTTTTATAGGATGATGGAGATGGAATGGCTACATATGTTTTGGGTAGATGATGGGGGTACGATGGAAAGTGATAGGTTTAGGATGCATGAAGGGATTATCAACATCTTTAGCTTGTTTACCTTGGGGTGTGTATCCAAGGCCATATGAGCATGGAGGAATCTTGACATGGTTTGGCTCCAAAATACTTTGTTCATAAAGGCCTAGGCCTTTACCTTTGTAGTTCATGTTTCGGAGCATGCGATGGACTATAGGACTTCGTGTAGTTTAAACACTAGACTTGAGTTCGTTGTTGGATGGAGAAGGTGAAGTAGAGGACAAAGGTTGTTGTTGTCCTAAGGAAGAACACTCATGTATAAGGGTGGTAAGACCAATAGGACATGATGGTTGACTTGAAGTGGAATCGATGGTGGATGTGGAAGGGGGATCATTAGGATCTTGGTTAGCATTATGTTCATGTAGATCCAAGTTATTTGTTTGATCTTTTATGCTTACTTGGGGGACAAGTGTCTCATCATGACAAGTGGATGTTTGCTTATTATGGATAGGGCTAGATGGAGGATGACTAGGAGCAATTTGGATATCTTGCTCATGGATGGATATAGGATTATGGATGGGATCAAGGTGCTCATGGATAGCTTCTTCATAGGTATCATCTTGATCATAAAGAAGGTAAATGTTATGGATGGGGTGAAGGGAAGTGTTTTGATCTTGAGTTGGACTACGGCTTAATGTTTCCACATGCTTAGGATTAAACATTTGACATACCTCTTGGGTTGCTTGAATGGAAGTGGAAGGCTCTTGGATAGGCTCTTGACTTGGATTCATAATAGGAGACTCTTGAATAGGCTTGATGGCTTGTAGGTCATATGATGGGCTTGAAGGGCTAAGAATGTTAATTGAGGTCTCTTGTATAGGCTCAAGGATAGGTGGACCACATGATGGGATTATGACCTTTGGAAGTTCTTTGGTAGGTTCATAAATGGGTGTTTGACATGGAGGTAGTTTATTCCTAGCTAGTAGCCAATGGATCACATCCTTCGCAAGGGTATGAGTGGATGGGAAATATAATGGATGGATGATAATGGTAGATGGTGTTGGATTAGGATTAGGACAAGGATTAGGTTGAGAGCTAATTGGATTGGATGGATTAGGATTTGGACTAGATGGGGGTGATGTGGCATGATTTCCCATTATAGGTGGGTACACCTTGTAAACAATTGAGAGAAATATTGGGCATTGGTTTGTATTATGGCCTTTGGTCCTATGGTATGCACAATAATCATGTTCATCATATGGAATTTCTTCACATGGTTTGACTTTAGGAAGTTCAATGAGTTTTGTTTCAAGCATCCTTTGTAAAACTCTCTCAGCCGCATCCTTAGGTGAAGGATTAGAATGACATGGTGATGAAGGTAATGGAGGGCTTGGTGGTTTGGAAGGTTGATGGACCAATGGAGTAGGAGTAGGATCACATGGTGGTGTTGGGATAGGATTTGTTGGCTCGTGTGTTGGTGGGTGATTAGATGATGGAGGCCACTCTAGATTGGTATCTCCCTTGTCAAAGGTAATTAAGTCTTGCATAGGATAACTTGGACTCATTTGATTTATGTACAAGGGGCCATTGGGACTTGCATGTGCTTCTTGTTGCAAAGGTGGACTTAGGTCTATCAATGGTGCTTGATGGTCTTGTTGAAAACGTGTACTTGGACTTACTTGATTTATGTACAAAGGGCTATTTGGACTTGCATGTTGTTCTTGTAATATCACTTGATTGCTTTGTGGATGGGCTTGGTAGTGCATTGGAACGGTGGCATGAGGGATTGGATAAACTTGAGGTGGATGTTCATAGGATGATGTGGCATTGACTTGGTGGATAGGTAGATTAGGTTGATAGGAAGTGGATGGATATGACATGTGACTATAAGGTGGATTAGGTTGGTATGGAGTGGCTAAGGATTGATGTACTTGTTGAGCTTGACTAGTGGCTAAAAGGTGTTGGACTTGGGCTACGAAGTGTTGCAGTTGAGGTGATTGGCTTATGTGGGGTTGAGCTTTTTGGATGAAGAATTGTAATATTTCAATGGTGTCTTGGTTTAGGGGTTGTGATCCTTGATAAAGATTTTGGAGGAATCTTTGGAATTTGATTTCTAGGTCCTCTAGTGTAGACATGTTGTCACCAAGTGTTTATCTTAAGTCCTTTTAGCAAGTGCTTGTTTAGGGATTTGGATGATGATGTGGCTTGTTTGGATGACTTGGCTATGTTTGGGATGAAAGTGATTAGGTTTGAATGTTATTGGAAGAATGTGTAGGATGACTTGTCTTTATGTGTTTAGGTGTTTAGAGCTTGATGTGGCAATATTCAGACAAATGATTATGCATATATACACATGAATCACTCACACAAGACACATAAGCAAGTTTTTAGTTTGGAATAATGTGATGTTGGTTAAGCAAGCACGTGAAGACAATTCAACAAGTCCTAGGTAAGGCAAGGCCACTATCACAAGGAGGTTCTAGTGAAAATTCAGGGGACCGGCACCCCACGAGCATCCAGCAAGCCACTTAAGACTTTAACTAACCCTACTAGGAGTTTTAATATACACAAAGGTACACCTCCTTTCGAGTTAGCACTGTATGGTGAGCGCTAATACCGGTTAGACTTGGCTTTCACCTTATCCTCTGATTTTTATAGCGAACCGGATGAAAGTACCGCTTGAGGTCGTTCCCTTGGGGTGGATACCAAGGCAGGCCTCTCTAAGGCTAAACAAAAGCAACACAAGTAAATGTTTTTGATCTCCAAGTTCGTGTTGGGACGCGAGGAGAGAGCATACACATTTACTTGGTCACACTCGCATGGGGTTCATTAACCTTAGAAATTCAATGTGTGGAAGACAATTCAAGCACTTGTTTATTTTAAAGCCCAAATCTAAATGTGATGAAAGACAATGGTTTGTTTTAGCTCAATTTTTTGATGTGAATTTGCAAACAATTGTTTATTTTAAGCCCAAAATCAAAATGTGTGATTCAAACAATGATTAAGATGAAAGATTAGAATGAGTGCACCTGATTATTTTGCTATCCAAATTGCTGTAGATGTTGATGCCAATGCTGCTCCAGCTCCTTAGATGCACCTACAAGTCACCAATTCCAAAAAGAAACAAGTAAACTTGCAAAGAAGATGATTACATGAAAAAGATGAAATCTGAAAATTCTAATGAAAATGATCTGATATAGAAAAATAGACTGCATAAACAGAAAGTTCAGGAGATTCTAAGCAATTTGAAAAAAACTTTCGCTGAAAAATGATCAAAATTGCTCAAGTTATGCTCAAATGAAGTTTGCAATGAACCTAAACTTTGACTGATAAAAAAGCCTAAAAAATAGTACAGTCACCTGATAAAAGTGGTACAGTTGTGAAGCTTGTCCTCCCAGCTTTCCAACGAGTCCTTGTTTGTGCGATTTGGCCTCCGTATGTGAAAGTTATGCAGGTGCGACTCCTGTCAGCTTAGAAGCGATGCAGATAAACCCAGAAGCGAACGGTTGCGAGCTAAAAGTGACCTGTATCTACAAAACACAGTCAAAACCCTATCCTGTAGAGGTGAGCAATGTTAGTTCATAAGCGATTCATATCCATTTAAAAGCGGCATCTTCAGATTCATAAGCGACGCGGTTATATCCTAAAGCGACCGGTTTCGGGTTAAAAGCGACCTGTCTGCAAAAAGCAGTCAAAACACAGAAACCCTAGTCTACACAGGTGATCAATGTTAATTCAAAAGCGATGCATATCAGGTCAAAAGTGGGCACTGTCAGTCCATAAGCGACACACATAACATCAAAAGCGATGACTGTTATTTTAAAAGCGATCCGAATTAATGTGGAAGCGATCACTGTTAGGCCATAAGCGATTAATTCAGTTGAAAACCCCATAGCGAATAGCGAAAACAACAGGTGGGTTTTGTTAATACAAAAGTGATCTAAATCATACCTGAGGCGATCACTATCGGTTTAAAGGCGATCCCGAAAATGATAGATGCGGCCGATCCCGGTGTAAAAGCGACGCGGATATACAGAAAGCGGTGGATTTTTGCTCATAAGCGATGCAAAAATGGATGGAAGCGACAAGTAATAGCTTATATACGACCAACAATAGTCCAAAAGTGATGCATAATAGCCCACAAGCGACCTGGAGAGTTTTAGGAGACAGAATGCAAATGTTAACCATAAGCGACCAATTTTACCATATGCGGTCTCTTTTTGTTCAAAAGTGAGCACTGTTTGCTTAAAAGCGAGCTAGATTTGACCATAAGCTACTGTTGTTTGCCCAAAGGCGAGCTAATTTAGCCCAGGCGACTACTGTTTGATCATAAGCGACCTGAATTACCAAAAGCACATTGTTGCAATCCGGTTGTTGTTTTCTTCACCAAACGCTCCATTTTTCATCAAATTTAGGCAAATTTATACTCAAAGTTTATGGAAATGGCATCCTCGACGCAATGGTGAGGTTAGATTTGGGCTAAGAGATCATCTACATACATATTTATCCAAATCTTTACAAACTAGGGTTAGAAAAATGCAAATTTTTGCTACAAAAGCTTGCAAAAATGAAAGATTGGCGCTCCAAGAGATCTAAACTTCATAAAAACAACCCAAACAAGAGAGGTTAATCAAGGACGTGAGTCCCACCGAGCGTGCCAAATGTAGTTAGGGTAAAATTGCAAATCAAGGCAAATGAATAAATAGCAATGATAAAAACCCTAGCAATGCACAATGAAGCACAAGACAACATGAAAATCAAAATAACAAATGTAAATGCAAACCAATCTCCACGCTATGCTTGATTTATCTCCATTGCTCTTCTCCACCTCGCATGAGCATGCAAGATTTTGAAGGATTATTGTTGGAGGAATGTTGGGTGCTCATTTCTGCAGCATAACATTAAGATGAAGATGATATGAGGATGATAGCTGAAGGATGCAAAGGCTCTAATGATATTTCAACAGCATAATGTTACTTGAAGCTCCATGCATGCTAATGGCTTATGAGGGGTTTGATTTATAGAAAAGGATTGGTTCCAATGGACAGCTGAGATTAAAAAGCTAATTGATTGATGTGGACGGCTAGGATTGATTAGGTTATCCCACTCTTCAAGGGAGTTATAGTCATTTGACAAGTGTCAAGGAGAATAGGGCTCATGTGTGCTTGTGTACATAAAAAGTACTACATATGAAAGATATTAAATAAAAGGCTATAGTACCACTTATCTTTTTAAATGAAAGCACATATGTCGGCTTAATGATAAGATAAATTAATTAAATAAATAAAATTTATTTAATTAATTGGAAAGTCAGCTTATGATGAGAACTTAATTCAAATAAAATATTTGAATTAGTTGGGATATGAGTTGGATATTAATTAAATAAATAAAATTTAATTAATTAATTAGATAGTGGGGAACTTAATTCAAATAAAATATTTGAATTAGTTGGGATATGATATGGATATTAATTAAATAAATAAAATTTATTTAATTAATTGGCTAAGTGGGATAAGGATGGGATTGAATGGGATTTTAATTAAATAAATAAAATTTATTTAATTAATTGGCTTAATGGATAAATGGGATTAAGAGTGGGATTTACGACAAAATGCTACATGATGTCTAAGTGATATTTTTAACTAGGTGTTGCAATACATGGACAAAGTTGGGACAAATTTGGGTGTCTACAGAGACACTACTCCGATATGAAGTTGCATGTTTTCATTGATGGAAACAAATATTAGAGAACTCATCAGTATGACAAGAAGATACAACTCCAGAAGATCACATCAAATTTCAAGTCCAGTTGACAGGTCCGGTTGGCAGAAGTGGCTAAGTATGAGTATGCACAGAATAGAGCATAGTAAGGATTAGTATGCTTCCACAGATGATGATTGTGTAATGCAGTTCAGATATGATGTTAGTGATTATTTGGTGGTGTCATGCTCTAGAGAGTAAGTCTTGACTTCCTCTGGAAGTCACTTAGACAAAATATCTATGTCCGGGTAAGCAAATGTATAGCAAGAATAGTGAACAGGGTATAGTGCAGTGGCCTGCATTCCTCCACAGATGAGCATTTTGTTATGTGGTTTTGAGGTGTTGTAAACACTTATGTGAAGTGTCTAATTCTAGAGTTGGGAAATATGAAGTACACCAGAAAGTCAGTTGAGAGCTGCTAAGTATCGGCATAATGTTTGACAGAGACAGAGTCCAAGTTCTCATGGTCTGCATTTCTCCACAAGATGATATCATGCCTTGCGGTTCTGAGGGTAAGATTTAGAAGGTGTCAAGGGTCCTTGATGTGATTTTGGAGGTGTTTTGAGATCGGCAGTAAAAGTTGTAAGTTAGCAGATGAATTGGTTAAGCATGCTCTTAAGGAAGAGGCCGACTAGTATGTTAAATCATTGTGTAGAGAAGAGTTAATGTTTGGAGGACCTATGTAAGTAATTGAATGATTAGATCTAACCTATATGAACATGTTTGGGAAAAGATTTGGGTCTGCATAAATTTTAGTACACTGGATTAAGATGACAAGATACATCTTTCTATGTACACATTTCACTTGTTGGATGCCGACCTAATTGTGAATCAATTCATGATGCAGATATATAAAGGCGATGAAATTCAATTGTGGTGTGTGTGTGAGATGTGAGCATGGAAATAGTAGAAGAACAACAACAATGAAGACTTGGGATTCAGAATTCAGTTGATAGATGATTGCACCCTCGCATAGTAACAGATGCTTATGCAATATTCAACTTTCATGTGCAACTTGTTTTATACTTGGTAGTGAGCCTTCTTCATCAAGGCAGTGAGCCTCCATTAGGGTTTAATTGCCCTCAGGGTTTAACAGCCCTTATTGTAATCTTGCTAGGTGTAGGGTTGAGGCAGTGAGCCTGCTAGACCTAGTTGTACTTCATGGCAGTGAGCCAGCATGTTACAGGCTTGTGGAGTGACCAAGCCTAAACATCATTACTTGTAAAGATTGCAATATATATTTGAGAGTTGATCCTCTCCATGGTTTTTCCCTCTTTGGGTTTTCCACGTAAAATCTTGGTATTATGTGTCATGCTTTTGTGGTTGCTATTCATTTGTATATTATGCTTCTATTTGATTAATTATTTGAAATGGTTGAAAATAAAAGTACATGAAAAGGTTTATAGAACACTGATTCACCCCCCCTCTCAGTGTTCTTGACATTCAACACTTCTATTGTAGGCACACGTAACCCCACACGTAGAATGACTATCTATATTCCTTCATGAGTCATAAGACAGCTCCACACAGTAACTCAAACAAATTTTTCCCCAAAGCCCAAAAACCAATTGACAAGAATAACCAAAACAAAACAAAACTATATACCTTCAATTGGTCATAACCTCTTCTTTCCTTGCATGCATGCGAGAACAAGAACATTAGGCTCACCGCCTTTCCATCATGCAATCTGATGGCAAGAATATAGGCATGAAGATGGCTTACATGGCTGCCACCCTCCTTCTCACTCTTTGTGGGTGATGGCAGGCCATGTGCCCCATCGCTAATAACAATATGGGATAAAAAGAGATAAATAATTATACTTACACACCCTTATATTTGATCTCACAAGAAAATTCAATCAAAAGAATTAGATAAATAATTATACTTACACACCCTTATATAAGGGTTTAGGGTTATACATAAGCAATAGTAATAATATCAACTCCATCATATAAGATTGCATACTTAAGATGTGACTATGGGGTCGAGCATTGCTCCCATAGAAAGCATCGTTCACCCTAGAACATATATAATCAAATAAACATAAACACTAAACAACATGCGGATCAAGAGCATGGAACCAAAGGGTCCTCGACAACTCTGCCAAAAATCGACAAACAACTCAACATGACATCCTTGCGACCAACGTCTCTTTGACAATTCATAACTAAGGATATCGAGAAATGTCTAATTGAACAGTCAAGAGAAAGAGATCGTAACTTACCCTAATAAGGGTTCAATGGACAAAGTCTAATACTCAGATGACTATTTAACCTTGTTTTCTCAACATCTAACCCTTCCTCCAGGATGATACTCTCCTTCCTTCTTCAAAGGACGTTACTTTTTCCTATTCACACTTAGGACCACAAAATCATGATCAATGCCTCATTATCATATTCCATAATTCAAATTAATTAATATTCATAGCTAATTAACATCAATCATTAACCTTATAATCAAGATTAAATCAGATACTTCCACAATATCAAATCAGTTAACTATGATTAATCCTTCTGATTATCATGCAAGGTTAATGATTAAGTCTAATTGTAAGTTAGGGATGCAACATATCTCCCCCCATAAGAATGATCATCCCCGATGATTAATTATCTTAAAAGTTAATCAACATAATAAGGAAATGTTTTCAAGAGCATAATAAATAAATGTTTTAGAAAAGATGAGGAAATCTAGCATGAAAGTCATCATAACTTTCCCAGGTGGTGTTTTCCTCTGCATATTGGTCCCACTGGACCTTGCACTGTGTTATTTCTTTGTTACGTAAGTGTAGCTTAAGCATTTTGAGAACCTTGATGGGCTCGATCACCACCACCCATGGGTCCTTCACTTGTAGAGCATTCCAATCAAGCATAAGAATTTGATTATCAACAGAATTAAACTTTTTCAAATATGAAACATGAAACACATTATGCATCATGGCAAGTGCTAGCGGTAGAGCAATTCTATATGCTATTGGGTTGACTTCTTTGAGAATTTCAGAAGGACCCATGTATCTTGGTGCCAGTTTGGACATCTTTCCAAATTTACTGGAACTTTTCTAAGGTTTTACTCTTATGAGAACTTTCTCTCCCACTATGAAATGCCTTTCGATGCACTTAGCATCTGTATAACTCTTTTGTCTATCATTGGCTTCCGCTAGCCTTCTCTTAATCAGATGGACTTGCTCTTCCATCTTTGATAGCATCTCTGGACCAAGGGTAACCCTATCTTCCAGCTTGTCCCAACTTATAGGGGTTCAGCACTTCCATCCATAGAATGCCTTAAATGGAGCCATCTTAATAGCTGAGTGATAGGAATTATTGTAGGCAAATTCCACTAGAGGAAGATAATCCTCCCACTTGTACTGCTGATCCATGCAATACATCCTCAATAAGTCCTCTAGCACTTGGTTCACCCTCTCAGTTTGTCCATCCATTTTAGGATGATAAGCAAAGCTTATATTCAACTGGGTTCCAAGTGAAGAGAACAAGGTTTACCAAAACCTTGATGTCATTCATGCATCCCTATCTGAGATAATATTCTCAGGAATGCCATGCAGTCTAAAAATCTCTTGAACAAATTTTTGAGCAATAATGGGTGCTCCATCCATCAGGGTTCCAAGTATAAAATGAGCAACCTTGGTGAGTCGATCTACTACAACCAAGATAGTATTGTGCCTGTTCCTTGACATAGGAAGCCCTTGCACAAAGTCTATGCTTATAATTTGCCATTTCCACTCAGGAATTTCATGAGGGTATAAGAGCCCTGCTGGGTGATGGTGTTCCACCTTCACCCTCTAGCATTCAATACACATAGCTACAAAATTTGCAGCATCCCTCTTCATTCCTTTCCATAAGTATAGGGGTTTCACATTAACAAGTAACTTTGTTACTCCAGGATGCCCAGAATATGGTGCAGAATGAACCTATTTCCATACCATATTCCTTAACTCTACTGAGTTAGGTACATACATCTTTCCTTTAAACCTTAATAACCCATCTAGTTCAAGGTTGAATCCTTCATATCTCATATTCTGGGGGATTTCTTCAAGGGCCTATTTAACCTGCTCGTAAAACTCATCTCCCTTAGATTTTTGTAACACCTGATTCCTAAAATCAAAATGTATGGAGATCATGGAGGAGATGTGTCTTCTCCTACTCAAAGCATCTATGACCCAATTTTATTTTCCTTGAATATATTTAATCTTGAAATCATAATCTAAGATGAATTCCAACCATCTTCTTTGTCGAGCATTAAGATGTGGTTGAGTGAATCGATATTTGAGTCCTTGATGATCCATTTTTCAACTCAAAAGGTTTCCCAAGTAAATAGTATCTCCACATTTGAAGTGTGTGAATGACTGCTGCAAGTTCTAAATCATGTGGGACATAATTTTGTTCATAGTTTTTCAATTTATGCAATTCATACGCAATGACCTGTCCATCCTGGACTAGTACACCACCTAAGCCTTCTCCTGAGGCATCGATAATGACTACAAATTAACCCTCTAGGTCAGGTATTTTCAAAAGTAGTGTTGAAGTCAATTTTTCCTTCAGTAGGTCAAAGGCCTCCTAGCACTTATCTGACCACTCAAATCTCTTACCTTTTCTCTACAGGGAAGTTATAGGATATGCAATCTTAGAGAAGTTTTTCACGAACTTCCTATAATAACTAGCAAGGCCCATGAAACGTCCAACCTCATGAACATTTTATGGTATCGGCCATTCTAAAATAGCCTTGATCTTAGTTGGGTCCACAGCTATCCCCTTAGCTAAAATTATGTGGCCCAAGTATTGTACCTCTTTTTGAAAGAAAGTATATTTGGAGAACTTACCATAAAGTTTATGCTCTCTCAACTTTGGAAGAACAACTCTTAAATGCTACAAATGCTCTTCCTCATTCTTGGAATAAATTAGAATGTCATCAAAGAATACTAGGACAAACTTGTCCAAATAATCCCTGAACACATTGTTCATAAGATTCATAAATGTTGTCAGTGCATTCGTCAATCCAAAAGGGAGGACAATGAATTCATAATGTCCATACCTAGGTCTAAAGGCTGTCTAATGGATGTCCTCATCCTTCAACCTCAATTGGTGATATCCAAACCAAAGATTGATCTTGGAAAACATGGTTGCTCCCCTCATCTGATTGAAAAGACCATCGATGCGAGGTAATGGGTATTTATTCTTAATGGTTTCTTTATTCAAAATGCGGTAATCTATGAACAACCACAAAGTGTCATCTTTCATTTTCACAAAAATAACTAGGGCTCCCCATGGTGACACACTGGGTCTAATCAACCCTTTGTCTAACAACTCATGTAATTGAGCTTTTAGTTCCATTAGTTCTGTAGTAGTCATTCTGTAGGGAGCTTTAGAAATAGGTTGTGATCCAGGAATTATATCAACGGTGAAATCAAAGGCTCTTTAGGAGGTAATCCTGGTAGTTCATCCAAAAATACATCCTCAAAATCTCTAAGGAAGGGATACCTGTCCATATCTGATCTTTCCTGACCTATGGACTCCTTCCCAACTTCATTAAGTTTCTGAGATTCATAAACATTAAGTCATCTTGGAAATAATTTTCCTCGGTCTCATTTAGTTTTTCCATTTTGACTTTGAAAAGTTGGCACCCTTTTCTTTGAGCTCTTTTCATTTACAGTGTAGAAATTTGTCTTAGTTTGACTTCTCTAGGTTTCCCTTGTAGAAAGACTTTATTTCCTAAATCATACAGACACTCTATTGTTTTGGCATAACAATCCACTTTGGCTCAATGTCTCCATAGTCAATTTATCCCTAGGATAACATCATATGAGCTTAGTGGGGCTACATAAAGATTTACTTCCATGGAAAAGATCGAAAGTTCAACCCTTGCCTCAAACAGGTATTGCTCTACCTGAGCCTTGGTGTGATTTGCATACTCTACAAACCATGTGTTTTCCATGAATCCAACTTTTCTAGGAATTTTACTAGCAATTTTAGGGGAAACAAAGCATTTGGTAGCACCAGTATCAATCAAAACTAAAATCAGAAGTCCAAATAAAATACATGTTGTCTCAATGGGAGTTATTTGGTATTTAGCTTGTCTATTGTCCAAGGCTGCATGAATGCATTGCTGGAATGCCACTTGCTAAGAGGGTAGAGAGTTTCCTCTTGGTTGTGCTCCTTGTGTCTTGTTAGGACACTGGTTGGCATAATGATCTCTACCACAAGTGTAGCACCCTCCCACTAGTCCTCACCTCTCCTGAGGTTTACCAGAATTGTCTCCATTCTTCCTGGACTGGTTATTCCCCTTTTTCTCTCCCTTGGACTCAGTTTGCTTATGTTTGGTCCCCTTATCATTTTTCTGAGAATAATCTTGTTTCTTCCCCTTTTTCTTAGAGGATTGTGAGGATTGAGACCAATTATATCTCTTTTGGCTCCTTTCTCTATAAGCCGACATAGCCTTCAATTTTTGTTCCTATTTGATGGCCTTTTCATAGACCTAGTCCATTATAGTAGGACTGTGAACATCAACCTCACCCCCAATCTAGGTGTTCAACCCCATTATGAACTTTTGAATGCAGAATTTCTCATCCTGTTGGTACTGCAGCACATACTTCAGCAGTCAGGTGAATTTTTTCCAATATTCATTCACATTCATATCAACCTATTTCAGATTTTGAAAGTCTATAAGTTTCTAATCATAGAACAATTGAGGCAACCATCTTTGCCTAAAAAGTTCTCTGAACCTGTCTCATGTAAGGCTTGTAGACCTCAATCCTAGTTCCATATTTTTGTTCATCCACCATGTGGATGCTTCACCTACCAGCTGGAATGCTCCCCACACAACTTTAGTGACTTCATTAGAGTTTCTAATTTCAAAATATTTTCACATTTTCGTAAGCCATGCCTCCATGGCATCTCTGCTTATGGATCCATCAAATTTAGAAGGCATGACCTTCTTCATGTCTCAGGATAGTTCCAAAGCCATATGACTCCTCCTATCCTCTTCTTTCCTAGCCTCAAATTTATTCTCTCCGTGCTCACTTTGGGTGGTGTCATTATGGCGTTCCTTGCCATCACCCCCATCATAAGCATCTCGCTTGGGTCCTTGTCAGCCCCTGACCTCCTGTTCAAGAGTTTCTAACCTCGTTCTTGTTTCTTTCAATAAATTCAAGCTATGGTCTAACTTAGATTTGAAGTGCCTCGAAAGATATCCTTCTTCCTGGTTGTCTCCGATCCTAGTTCTAATCTGAACCTTTGTTGCAATCTACTTCTTCTTGAAGTTTGCAGATTAATCATGAATTATTTTTTCCATGTCATTTATTTCATTCATTATACAAATCTATTCTCATTCATGTAATCTTTAACAAGAAAGGAAAGATTGTCATAATTTGCCATTGCATTGTAGTTTTCATTGGATTACATATAATCCACCAAAATTACAAAATTTTTGTTTACACCTTTCTACTGCAAGTCATTTACAATTTGGGATAACTTCCCATATTCATTTCTCAATCTCAAGAGTTATCATTTTAGTTTTAGGAGGTGAGGGTACACACAGGTACTCCTTCACAATCTCCTTGGGTACATTATAATCCCTAGGACTATTTTCCATAGATGGTGCTTTAGGTGTAGAGGGTTTTGCTGATGCATCAGTAGAGTTAGGGGCAACCATCCTTTCTGCTTTCCTTAACTCCTACTTAATGAGTTTCATGGCATCAGTGAAGGTTTCCTCATCAGTTAACCATGCTCTAGTTGCAAATATGTGCCTAAGCGGTGTTATCATTGATGTCAACATATTTTTGTTGTCATTGGTGTCAACTGTGCCTTATTTTGTTGCCTGTTTAGAAGACTGGAATATTGAGGATATTGAGAAAAATAATAAAGAATCAATGTTTGCAGACCTTATGGCTCTGTAGAAGATTGTCATAGGTTGTTCCAGTCAAGAATTGAGAAGTTTGCATGAAGATTTGAAGAAGTTATGGCCATTTGAATAGGACCAGATCTTGCAGTATTCAAAAGAGACAGAGTGATAGTAAGTTGGTCCAAATTGATCCACAGTGAAATATTATGATCTGCAGATCTGAAGGCATGTTTGGGAAGTTAGTGTGTATCACCAACTCTAGTGGTTTGTGGTTTGAAGGTTTGCAAGCCATCCTTCTAGTTTGACAGTCATGGCAGACAATGTTCTTGAGGTTCCAGAGGAAGATACAAATGATTTTGGTAATTTGTTTTAGAGTGGATGTTATTGGTGAGTTCAATGTGTTTGTGGAAGTCTCTGGATTATGTGGCTACTATGTTGGAGGTTTGCATTGGAGTTTAAGCTTGTTACTGTAGATTTCCTCTTTGAAGTTGATGTTCTTCCCAGTCTTGGCCGACCAGATGTTCCTAGCGTGTTGCGGATGATCTAAAGATCATTTTATGAAGAGTGGCGTGTTAGTAGAGGAAGATTCAAGTCTCAACTATGTTTGGCTGACAGTGTAAAGATCCGCGTTAAGTTTGGCTAACCTTGTTGATCATTACAAGGTTGATGAAGTGTATAAATACTTGTTGAAGAGTTGTTAAAAATTATCTTTGAGAAAAAAAGATTAAATCAGAATAAAGGATTAGAAGCAGAGAAAATAAGAAAAGGAGTGAGAGCAATGTAAAGTGAGAAGTTAGTGAAGAAGAATTTGGGGTAAAGTTGAAGTTTTGTGAGAATTCATTGAAACTGAACCAGGCATGAAGTAGATGCTATTTATTAGCTAATTCTTTCTATTCTAAATAAATCCTGTAGGCAGTGAGCCTCTTTTGAGTAGTGTGTCTAAAGGCACGTGCCTTCTATTTTTGTAAAGTACTTTTAACAGGGTACAAATCTTTGTGGGTTAATCCCCACCATGGTTTTTCTCTTAACCAGGTTTCCACGTCAAAATCTTGGTGTCAAGTGTGCTGATTATGTTTCTGCTCATATGTTGTTGATCTATGCTCTAATGTTTATATCATTAATCTGATAAGTAAGTTAATAAAGAAGGTTAATAGC
Source organism: Cunninghamia lanceolata (assembly GCA_027924645.1). Taxonomy (NCBI): domain Eukaryota; kingdom Viridiplantae; phylum Streptophyta; class Pinopsida; order Cupressales; family Cupressaceae; genus Cunninghamia; species Cunninghamia lanceolata. The sequence goes on along the minus strand of BSBN01000178.1, from coordinate 9,520,768 downwards.
AGAAAAAGTTTATTTTGTGTGACAACTGATTCACCCCCCCTCTTAGTTGTCTAGTCTAATTCCAACAATTGGTATCAGAGCCAAATCCTCTTATAAAATCCTGACCGCTTGAGGAGATCCAGGATGTCAACCTACAAGAAGGATATTCTGAGATTTGATGGAACAAATTATTTTGTTTGGAAGAATCGCATGGAGTGCCATTTGCAATGCATGGGCGATGCCTATTGGGCGATAACCAGTGTTGAGTATAAACCTCTGGAGAAAGGTCCTTCAACTCCAGATCAAATCAAAGATGCTGAAAATAACCTTCGAGCTAAAGAAACCTTGTTGAGTGCCCTGACTGATTCAGAAATGACAAATGTCTTTGCTCTAAAAACGACTTATGAAATCTGGAAAAAATTGGAGAATCTGTATGAAGGTGATATATTTGTCAAATGTGCCAAACTGCAAAGTCTGAGAGGAAAATTTGAAACTCTGAGGATGGGTGGAGATGAAAACATCACAATCTACATGCAAAAGATAAATGAACTTATGTGTGGTATCAGCTATGCTAGTGTAAATTTGGAAGAATAAGAGATTGTATCAAAAGTGCTCAGATCTTTACCTAATTCATACAAACATAAGGTTGCTGCTATAGAAGAGATCAGGACTGTCTCAAAAGTTACAATAGATCAACTAGTTGGCAAAATTTCAGCTTTTGAATTAAGTGAGTTTGGTGATTCTCTTCCCAAGTCTGGATCTGCATTTAAGGCCAATGTCTATGGAAAACAAAGATGGGATCCGGGTGAAAGCTCATTTGTAAGATCAAATAGATTCATGAAGACAAGGAAGGATCTTGAAGATGTTGAAATTGAAATTGTAGATCTTGAAGCCCTTCTTTCCAAAAGATTACCAAGAGGATCCAGTAAGTATGAAAGAAAATTGCCACTCAAATGTTTTGCTTGTAATAAGATTGGTCATTTTGCCTCAAGATGTACAGAGAGGTTTTCAAAACCAAACCCTAACAGATACAAAAATCAGAACAAATGTTACTATGTCCAAGAAACTGGAGGAGTCACAGATGATGAATCTGATTATGGAGGTTCCTCTGAAAATGATTGGGTGTTCATTGCCATCAAAGAAGAACATCTAGTGTCTACTGAATTTGCTAGCCATGTAAATATGGAAAGTACCTTAGCTGCTCAGGTTGTTGAGAAAGATGAATGGGTGATTGATAGTGGATGTTCTCATCATATGGATGGAGACAAGAGTAAATTTGTGAATTTTGAAAATTATGGAGGGATTGTGAAATTTGGAGATAACTCAGCTAGCAGAATTCGTGGTGGAGGATCCATCTCTTTTGATGGTAAGAATAGCACCAATCATGTTCTGTATGTGGAAGGACTGAAACATAATCTTCTCAATGTTGGACAGTTGGTTGATAAAGGTTATGATCTTCTATTCAAAGATGAAAAATGCAGAATCTTGGAGAGTTCTAGAACTAAAATTGCATCAGGTACTCAAACTAGAGGTAACATTTTTCATTTAAGTAGTTTTGGCAAAATTTGTTTGATTGCTTAGATAGATCAAAGTTGGCTATGGCATAGGAGGATGTGTCATGTGAATTTTGATAACATTGTCAAAATAAGTACCACTCAGGCTGTAAGAGATCTTCCAAAATTTGTGAAACCTAATAGCATGTGTAGAGAATGTCAATTGGGGAAATAGAGCAAAATTTCATTCAAGAGTAAGGAAGAAGCTTCAAGTGGACGATTGGAACTGGTACATACTGATCTCTATGGTCCTGCTAGAATTAGGAGTGTGCAAGGAGATTGATATTTCATGTTGCTGATTGATGATTACTCTAGGATGATGTGGGTAACCATCCTAAAAGAAAAATTAGAAGCTCTTGACAAATTTAAGGTGTTCAAAGTGATGGTGGAAAATGAGATTGGTGAAAAATTAAAATGTCTGAGATATGATAGAGGTGGAAAATTTACTTCCCATGAGTTTGATGCTTTCTATGAAAAGCATGGCATAAAAAGATAGTTATCTACTCCTAGGACTTCCCAACAAAATGGAGTTGTGGAAAGAAGGAACTGGACCATTCAAGAAGCTTCTAGGACCGTGATGATGGAAACAAATGTTCCTCAAGTCTATTGGAGAGAAGTTGTAAGTACTGCTATTTACACTCTTAACCAGGTGCATATCAAAGGCATTTCTGGTAAGACCCCTTATGAACTATGGTTTGGTCATCCTCCTACTATGAGATATTTTAGAGTTTTTGGTAGCAAATGCTATATCAAAAGAGATGAGGATTTAGGCAAGTTGGATACAAGAATTGATGAGGGAATATTTTTGGGGTACTCTACTCAAAGTAAGGCTTACCGATGCTTTAACAAGAGGTTGAAAAAGATTGTTGAAAGTGCTAATGTTAGAGTTGATGAGAGCAAGGAAGGACATTCCCGATTCTATGGATATGATTCAGATGATCAAGGTGAAAGTCAAAGTCAAGGAAGGGTAGTTCAAACTTTGACTCAGATTTAGATTGATCTGGAAACACTGGGAACTCAAGAAAATAATGCAGAAGATGAGGAACAAGCTCAAGAAATAGAAGTTCAAGCAATTCCCAAAACCCCCAGGTATGTAAGAATGAATCATCCTGAAGATCAAATCATAGGAGATAGAAATAAAGGTGTTCAAACTAGGAGAAGAGTTACTGAAGATCAAGAAGAGATTTGTTTGATTTCAAGGATTGAACTTAAATCAATAAGTGAAGCCTGCAATGATGAAAACTGGGTAAAAGCAATGGAAGAAGAATTAATGCAAATTGAAAAGAACCACACTTGGGATCTTGTTCCTAGACCTGAGGACAAAAATCTAATTGGAACCAAATGGGTCTTCTGGAATAAACTAAATGAAGATGGTGAAGTTGTAAGAAACAAAGCAAGGTTGGTATACAAAGGCTATTCTCAAGTAGAAGGAATTGATTTTGAAGAAACTTTTCCTCCAGTGGCAAGAATAGAGGTAGTTAGATTGTTTTGTATATTTGTTTCTTTCAAATATTTTAAAGTATATCAGATGGATGTGAAATTAGCATTCCTGAATGGAGATTTGGAGGAAGAAGTCTACATTGAACAACCGAAAGGATTTCAGTTGTCTGATCAGGGAGATATGGTTTGTAGACTGAGAAAAGCCTTGTATGGACTTAAGCAAGCTCCAAGAGCCTGGTATGCAAGATTAGAAATATGTGCCCTTTGCCATTGATGTCAAAGGGGGAGAGAAGACATGTGAAAAACTAATTGTTGATGATAGGGGGAGCAATGAAGGAAGTGGTTGCAGAAGTCAAGGGGAGAAGTTTTTGTCATGATGGTTGAATCAATTTTTCACAACATATGTTGCCATCAATGACAAATGGGGAGATTGTTGCAAATATGTGCCTAAGTAGTGTTGTCATTGATGTCAACATATTCTTGTTGTCATTGGTGTCAACTGTGCCTTATTTTGTTGCCTATTCAGGAGACTGGAATGTTGAGGATATTGAGAAAATTAATGGAGACTCAATGTTTGCAGACCTTATGGCTATGTAGAAGATTGTCAGAGGTTGTTCCAATCAAGAATTGAGAAGTCCGCATGAAGATTTGAAGAAGTTATGGCCATTTGAATAGAACCGGATCTTACAATATTTAGAAGAGACAGAGTGACAGTAAGTTGGTCCAGATTGCTCCACAGTGAAATATTATGATTTGCAAATCTGAAGGCATGTTTGGGAAGTTAGTTTGTATCACCAACTCTAGTGGTTCATGGTTTGGAGGTCCACAAGCCATCCTTCTAGTTTGGCAGTCATGGCAGACAATGTTCTTAAGGTTCCAAAGGAAGATACAAATGATTCTAGTAATTTGGTTTAGAGTGGATGTTATTGGTGAGTTCAATTTTCTTGTGGAAGTCTCTGGATTGTGTGGCTACTATGTTGGAGGTCCGCATTGGAGTTTGAGCTCATTATTGAAGATTTCCTTTTTGAAGTTGATGTTCTTCCCAGTCTTGGTCGACTGGATGTTCCTAGCATGTTGCGGATGATCTAAAGATCATTTTATGAAGCGTGGTGTGTTAGTAGTGGAAGATTCAAGTCTCAGCTATGTTTAGCTGATAGTGTAAAGATCTATGTTAAGTCTGGCTGACCTTGTTGATCATTACAAGGTTGATGAAGTGTATAAATACTTATTAAAGAGTTGTTAAAAATTATCCTTGAGTAAAATAGATTAAATCCAAATAAAGGATCAGAAGCAGAGCAGAGAAGAAAAGGAGCAAGAGCAGTGTAAAGTGAGAAGTTAGTGAAGAATAATTTGGGGCAAAGTAGAAGTTTTGTGAGCATTCACTGAAACTAAACTAGGCATGAAGTAGATGCTATTTCTCAGTTAATTCTTTCTATTCTAAATAAATTTTGTAGGTAGTGAGCCTCTCTTTTTAGCAGTGAGCTTTGGGAAGTGTGCCCGAAGGCATGTGCCTTCTATTTTTCTAAAGTACTTTTAATAGGGTACAAATCTTTGTGGGTGAACCCCCACCGTGGTTTTTCCCTTAACCGGGTTTCCACGTCAAAATCTTGGTGTCAAGTGTGTTTATTATGTTTCTGCTCATATGTTGTTGATCTATGCTCTAATGTTTATATCATTAATCTGATAAGTAAGTTAATAAAGAAGGTTAATAGAAGAAAATTTTTATTTTGTGTGACAACTGATTCACCCCGCCTCTCAGTTGTTCGGTATAATTCCAACAACTGCTACTAGGCAACCGGTCTGTTCAAGTTTTCTCATCCTTGAGGCTCGTTCTCTAAAGATCTTTTTTTGACGTAAGTAACGTCCATGTTTCATTACCTTCTTTTTAAGGTGTTGTTCTGATCTTTACTATTCTGGCAAAGAACATCCAAATATTAGCATTCTTAATGTTGGGTAAAGTAATCATCAAGTAGTGAGCTCATAGGTCCATGTATTGAACTTGGTAGCTCTAATACCATTTGTAACATCTCAATCCATAATGCTCAAGATTTAACATAAACATGCATCTAAATCACGAGATTAACTATCAATATGATTATCCATTTCAAATTAAAAAATAATGATTCATTATCATTTCATCAATTAAGCATGTTATTCTAAACAGAATATAACAAAGCTTACAATTACAATATCCAATTACATATCATCAGTGAAATACTCTCACTATGTATGTACAAAGTTTTCCTTAGGGCATCAACTATCAAATTATACATTACAATTGACCAATAGGTCATAAAATGTAAAAACACTGTACAAGAACAAATGACATCTATCTCCGTAAGCCCTGACTTATCTCATGCTTGGGAAGGAGAGCATCATCCGGGTGCTATTCCACCAACCATGGACCTGCAGTCCATGTATTGAACTTGGTAGCTCTGATACCATATGTAACATCTCAAACCATAATGCTTAAGATTTAACATAAACATGCATCTAAATCAAGAGATTAAGTATCAATATGATTATCCATTTCAAATTAAAAAATAATGATTCACTATCATTTCATCAATTAAGCATGTTATTCTAAATAGAATATAACAAAGCTTACAATTACAATATCCAATTACATATCATTAGTGAAATACTCTCACTATGTATATACAAAGTTTTCCTTAGGGCATCAAATATCAAATTATACATTACAATTGACCAACATGTCATGAAATGTAAAAACACTGTATCAGGAACAAATGACATCTGTCTCCATAGGCCTTGGCTTGTCTCATGCTTGGGAAGGAGAGTGTCATCCAGGTACTTTTCCACCAACCACGGACCTGCGGTCCCTCGCTCAACTTCCTAACTGGAAGTGGCCCTACCCTTCACAGAAAGGTTAGATATTAGGAACCATTAGGTTATCCATCTGAGTATTTGGTGTTGTGTCCTTCCTAATGTCTCACGGTCACACAACTATAGATCCACTCTAACTATGTATGACACTACTGGAGACACTAATCCATCTAGAGCACTGTGGACCGACAATGCATGTTGAGACAGATGCATTACTTTGACAAAATATTTACATAGATAAATGTTACACATTGAACATTGTCATATGTCCACCACCTTGATTCGACTTATAAGCCCGTCATGTCCTACAATTACATAGTTCAACCCTTCTTGGTCTAGAACTATTCATTATGAAAACATCTTAGTCCATTCCTTGGACTTCAGATTTAGTCTTGTTAAGCCATCTAGAGGTTCTAGTTATTCAAGCAACTAGGGACTAGTGACTCCATGTCACTCTGATCCACACGTGGTTGCATAAAATAAGGTTGTATCATATTCTCCATATCTGCCTTACTGGCTAGGAGTTTACTTTATTTCCATAGTCTATGGTTGCACTTATTACATAGAGTCAATGTTTTGTACTTATAGTGATTGAAGTTTAGTCATAAAAGACCTTCATGTATGTGACTCAAAGAAGTGACTCAACCTTTACGAAACAAGGTAAGCATATTCTAATTGTAGCCAAATATAGAGTGATAAGGCTCTTATCACAAGATACCTTCTTGAATACATAATTCTTAAAGAAGTATACTTAGCCATTCGAAAGAAGGCTTTCATGTACCAACACATAACATATTATATCAATATGACTCAACCCATGGGAGTCTAAGTTAATAACTTAACCAAAAGAGACCTGTTGATGGTGGTTTCAGCACGCAACAACGCAGGTGTGATTGCTAGTTTCACACCTCTCTTGAAAAGTATCTTACCCTAGGTAAGACTACTCCAAGGATAATATAGCTAGGTCTTAGCTTGCTTGGAATTTCTCAATGGTTATGTTCTAGCTGTACCTACAAGGGGTCTTACATGCAGTCTGCAAATCTTCAAGGTTGAGACAACAAATACACGTAAACCCTATTATGATTTTCAGCTGATAGACAAGGTGAGATGCTGCTGAAACTTTCTATTCTAACGACTAAACATTGGGTTTAAAGAAAATGCAAAAGATTTAGGGTTAGAAGGAATCCTAAGTGACATTCACAATGCAAGGGTTATCTTTAGTAGACAAATATTCCAGACTTTGAACCAGTTTTCTGAGTTACCAAACTGAAATGTTACAGTGCTGCAGAGAACGGTGCTATCTTCAATGGAAGTCGAAAGATTTTCAGACCACATTCATTCATTAAATACTCAATAAATGACGCAACTTAACTCATAGAATGAAGTTGAACTTCAGCACAAATAATAAGCCTAGGCTAACTTTACATAGTTATTTACCATCAGCAAACAACTAAAAGTATGGACTTGGAACATTCATCAAATACTGCAATAAACCATTAACATCATAAAAGCACAACTAATCTAACTATGGGAGAGCAAGAAGCAAACCATGAAGACCACAATGAATTGAAACAAGATGCAAATTCTTAGAAATACTGCAGAAACTTGCTTTGTATTTAATTCAAATGGCACAGAGTCAACAATTTGGCATCAAAATCTCTCTTACAAAAGTGGAAATGGCAGCCCTTTATATAGAAAGCAGCATACCCTAGCTCTTCAAATGAACGGCGGAGATTAACTCAACACCGACGGCTCAGATTACATTAAGAAAGGCCCACATTAATTCCCGGATTACATTTTGTCTTTTATGAAAAAGACGAAAAAATAGCTCCAGATACATTGAATCTAGTCATTTTGACTAGCCAACTCAATACATTAGTGAAAATACTCATTTAGGAGGTAAGAAGTAGACAAAAATGAATCACATACTGTCCAGATATATCAAATTTACAATAATGACGGGATTGAATCAATAAAATATTCAAATAATATTAAGATTCTTTATCTAGGTCGATACTATCTCCACTGGACAGCTTATTCCGATAGGCCAGCCATGCCTCCAGTGCTGGATTGATATCAGATGGGTCTGGATCCTTCAGATGATGTATTCTGTAATCAAATACCTCTAGCTCCCGACTGAACCTGGTGTATATCTTTTCAAAATCTGTCTCTGCTCTGCGGAAGGCTTTGAATTCTGCTCTGAGATCACTTGCTTTATCCAGCCGTTCTTCCGTACTTAGCACAGTGTCTTCAAATAATATAACATGCAGTTTACCTTTGCATTTTTTGACCTTAAAAGGAGCATAATCATCAAAAGACTCATCTCTATAGCTACTTAAAGCATCACTGATATCGTATATGATAGATCTCAGCTCTTCGTCAGTGGGTTTATATGCTTCCTTTACTTGCTCAAAGGTTTCCTTCCTCAGAAGTAACTGCTGATACCACTCAATAGCCTTTGGGAGCCTATCTCCAGTCAAAATATTTTCTGTGACCAAGGTTTGAGCTGGCAATTCCCGGATACCCTTGATTCGCGGATACATGTGAGAATAATATTCGTCGAACAAGTCACATTCATCGCGCAAATCCTTCCATTTATTAAGCAATTCCACTGTACGTTGGTGGATTTGAGCAGAGGCACTTATGGCGTCGCATCCCGCCTCAAAAACACTCATCAACCAATTCTCGACGCCCTGGGATTTTGATCTTACCTCGCTCAGCTTTGCCATTTCATCTGTAGACAGGAAGGTGGGCACAGTCCTTATATCACCCCCTACATCTATTGGTTTTACCAAAAATTGAAAGACATGCCCTGAGCTCCTCATTTTGGCACTTTAACTCCTTCTTGGACATCTCGTCCTTATCCAACTGCTTCAAAATTGACGTAACTGATCCCTTGAAATCATCCACCCTTTGAGCACGGGTGGTTGGGCCTAAGTCAACTGTGGATATCACATAATCCTCCGCCCTGACTTGATCTCTTGTTACGTCAGCTGGAGGGACACCCACCTTCGCAATCCTTGAGCCTAATTCGCTCTAGTGGATCCTCGATTGCACCTTTGCCCTCTTCTGTTTCTGAGGTTTTTGAGCCTGCGATAGGATGGTGCTCAAATCAATTTTCATTACTTCAACCTGGGGTTCTGGATATACCATCCTATCCTGCAGCCATTCTGGAGCAGAAGATTTGTCCAACTCAGCGTTTCCATCCTTATCTGATATAGTCAATTCTTTGGAAGGCTCTCGTTCGGGCTCAGGGCTCTTCTCCTTTTCTTCTTGGGCCAATTCCTTTAGACTCTCGAGCACATTTTCTCGTGCTATTTCCAAAACTTCCCCTGTTGGGTCCTTGCTCAGTGGACTATCAGATATATCAATTATCTCTATACCAACAGATGAGTCAAGGGGGTTCTTATCATCTTCAATGGTTAGCACTCCCTCGCTCTTTTCAGTTACTACTCTGTGCTCCTGTAATCCTAACTCCGCGCATACCTTCTCAATACCATCCAACAAAGGTACTTCCAATGACATAGCAGGCATTTGTGAAAGGGGAACAACAGAAGAAATTGTGAAGGAAGGGGTACTAATTTGAGTCAAATTAGCGAAGGCAGGTAATGGTAAAGGAGAAGAAAGGGTAGGGTACGTAATGGCGAGAGTGGGAGAAACGGGTTGGCTGGGATCACCGGAGGAGATTGCCAGTGGGCAGGAAGTGGTAGTAATACCAGAGGAAGGAGAAGCGGAAGGGGATGATTCCTGCACAATGATGGCTGAGGTGGTGGGAGAAGTAGATGAAACAGAAGAAGAAGGAGGGATAGAAGTAGAGAAGGTGGAAGCCAAAATAGATGTTCCTGTATTGGGCATGGGGGTTTGGGAGATTGAAGGAGTTGAATCATCCTTAACATTCTCCTTGCTCGCTGCTTTTGTCTTTACCTTCTTGGCCTTGGAGGCCTCCCCAGTGCTGCCTGGCATGTCTTTCCTCTTAGTGACTCTTGGCCTAGGAGGTGGATCCTTCTTCCGAGGGGATCTCACAGGAGGTTTTTTCACTTTTCTAGCCCTTGCTGCCAAAGGGGCATGCTCGTCAATATCTGAATCCTTTTCCTTGATTGGCTCTGTATCATCTGTCCCCAGTACAGGCTCATCTTCTTCTCCATCGGAGTCCTTATCTGATTCAACTACCGTATAGGTCAGTTGGACTCCTTGCCCCCTTAGGACACCCAATTGTGCTCTGACCCAGGCTTTACTCAATCTAATTGGCTCCTTCATGATCACATCCAAGGAGCTTTCTTCAGCATTTGCCCAATTGGGTAATGGGATGGGTAAATGGTATTGTGTCTCCCATGGGCCTCTGACCATGACATTCTCATCATCTTGCAATTGGTCTGGCACTGCCATTACATGAAATTTCTTAATAAAATCCAAGGATAGCCTCGAGTGCGCCCTCTTCATGACCTCGTAGTCATCAGTGCAGTTGGCCCAGAAATCTTCAATATGATCTTTGTGAAACAACTTCTGGCTCACGAACTTCTCCATCACCTGATTTGGGTCAAAGTGAGCCCTGGCATTGTAATAGTGCAAGTTCAGAAGCTGGAGTTCTTTATCTGAATACTCAGCTGAGGCGAGGGAAGGGCATGCATAGAGTCCTCTGCCAAACTTGATGGGAAATTGAACGTTTGTTCGGTGCAGGTGCTTGAGTTTTTCGGCACATGGCACTAGTTGCCTGGATAGTTCTAGGAGCACTGTCTTATCATCAGGATATCTTGGCAACCTATATGCCATTCCAGTGAAGCCTTGTACTCTGATGTATGTGAACTTCTCAAATTGTATATACCACCGGCCATATTGGATTATTTCGTTCATAGCCTCGGCTGAAATCCTCAAGGTTGTATTACCTTGTAACTTCCTCGCTATGTACATGGTAAATGCATCATTGACCCGCTTGAAGTGTATCAATGATTGTGATGAAGTTAATTGAGGATAGCCTTCATATACCTTGACCTGTGTCTTTTCATCATTCCTGATTTCTTCGATCTTAGAAAATCCGTCGTAATGATTCATTCTTGCCAATGCATAGACGATGTAGGATGTCCATCTGAAATATTTCTTCTCATTGAAATGGCTGAAAGCTTCATGCATATTGTCGCTAAGGATCTGCGACCAATGGAACTTGGTTCCCTTCAACACTTCCGAGATTATAACGAACATCCAATCTTCAAAAGTGGAAGCAGCAGGCAACCCATATACTCTGCTCAAAAAGGTTACTATATCCCCGATTTCGTCATGGAAATCACTTCTATATAATACTATGGGGAGCTTGACGAGAGTGGATTTCTTGCTCTTGACCCAATGGTCGTTTATATGTTTCCTGCATCCCTCCACATCTTTATTATATGCCTCTTTAGATGCTTGCCTGTCGGGCATAGTCATGGTTTTATGCCATGGGATATCCAGCATTTCTGCCAAAGCAGGCGGGGACAAATCAGCTAGGACTTCTCCATTAGCTGTCTGAATTTGTCTAGATACGATGTCGTATCTATCTGCACAACTTGCTATCAATTCTACACACTGAATAGAGGTTGGGAAGGCAGCTGCTTGTCCGAGTCCACTGTCCTTAAGTCTCTTGGCCCAAGGAGTCGGAGTGGGTCCGAAGATTCTGAGTCTGAAATCATCTAGGTCAATATGACCTAGATCAGTGTCTCCCACGTTACTCCACCCAAAGTGGATTTTGGTCTCGGGGGGTATCCCTTTGAACTCGTACTTCATGGCTTGAGCTCGTGCAGACATCTAATCTGTAAAACCAGACCTTATAAGCTTGATACCAAATAAGTTCCAATCATAAGTCTATTGTTCATTAGAAGCATGCATTTTGAAAGAAGACTAAGTTAACATACATAGAGTATTGCATGCAAGGAGATATCAAATGTTGTAAAAAGATTACCTTACCTTGAACTATCTTCCCTAAAGAAATTTCAGCAAATTCGGCCATTTAGGGAGTTTTGCGCTAAAATTGAGGTTGTCCGACCTTGGGCAGAAAAAGCGCTAAAATTGAGGCTGTCCGACCTTGGCGGGGAAAGGAGGCAGGTCTGACCTCAAATGAGGGTTTGTTTTGTGCATTCCAAAATTTGTGCTATTTTCAAGGGTGTCTGACTTGCGCGAAATTTGGAGGTCTCCGACCCCCAATGGTTTGCAAGTCGGTCGGTGGACAAACAAGCGCAAACGATTGCTGGGATAACGAGAGTTCTCCTGCGCGGAATTCAGGTGAGTCCGACTTGCGCGGGTTTCGACAGGGTCTGACTAAGTCAGATACAAGATATTTTGGCGCATAGTTAGATGAAGGAAATTTTAGCGCAAAGAGTTTCGTAAGTCTTTTCAGCGGGTTTTTCGAGCAGCACCGACTTCGCGAGGTTATGGATGTCATCCGACTTGGTCGGACACAAGGTATTGTAGCGCAAAGTCGGACAGAGGAGATTTTAGCGCAAAAAGTGGTTTTCAGAGCTGCAGGCATTTCTAAACTATCCGACCTGATTAGGAACGATATGTGAGTAGCGAGGGTCGGATGAGGTCATTTTTAGCGCAATTGGGCGCTGGATTTTGGCACTAGATCTCAGGGTGTCTGACCATATTGAATAATTGGGCTGTTTAGAGGTCGGTCGAAGGTTAATCCAACGCTGACTTCATGCGCGGGGTTTGCAGGGTTTTGACCCGAAAGGGTCCAAATTCGTCTAAGGCCTTGTGTTTTTTAGATCTAGGGTTTGAAAACAATGAAGAGATCAACTCACCAAACCCTAGCCCAGAATCATCACATTCAACTCACTAAACCCTAATCACATTCAGTAACCAGTATAAAAAAAAATGAAACCCTAACGGTCTCCACTGACTTTGCTTCAAAAGAACCCTAAGAAACTCAGAAATGCGAAGGGTTAGAACCCTACCTGCAAATGGCGGCGCAAATTGAGTTTGTCGAGAGGTCGCGGGTTTGAGCTCGGGCGTTCTCGGCAGTGAAAATTGGAGCTCCAGATGTGCAACTTCGAGAATGCAGTGAAAAATGAGTTAATCCCACTTAACTCCCTATTTAAGCCACGCAAATCCGCCATTAATACTCGGGAGTACGGACTGTCAGCGGGGATTTGCAGCAGTTCCGACTTGGCGGGAAAACTTGAGATCTCTGACCTGGTCGGTTGAGGGAAGAATCAGCGTGAAATCTGGAGGTCTCTGACTTAACCTGTTGGGCGGGGCTTTCGGACTTATCCGACCTACGGGGTTTGTTTGGGGGTTTGACCAAGTCAGTTTTAACGCAAAGTCACTTGGAACGAATTTTAGCGCTAGGTCGGACGGAGGGGATTTTAGCGCTAGGTCCGACAGACTGAAAATCGGCGCAGAGGTCGGTTGAAGCCAGATTTAGCGCAAAATGCGGTTGAGTTCAGTTTTAGCACAAAGGTCGGTTGAGTTTAGTTTTAGCGCAAAATGCTAAAATCAATGACTCTAGAGGGAAAATAACAACCCACCTTAGCAAGTTTGAAGTGATTTTTTCAAGGTAATCACTCTATCCAGGGCACATATATTTTAGACCGTACAACCACTTCTGAGAGAGAGATCAAAAACCAAACGACTCACTAGCCAAAACAAAAGAGAACAAAGGGGAGGGGCTCCCATGTTTAGAATGGGGCGTGTGTGCAAGGCACAACAAGACCTTTCAATATCGTATTAAACATTATAGAAGTAAGTACATTGTATGTACAAAGACTCATTATATGTAGTCGATGTTCTACATCTTCCACTTTGTGGCATTAATGTTAAAATAATAACAATGCTTTCAAGAGAGTTCTATATCAAAACTAAACTAGATAATATTATAAATGGGTTCATACATTACCAGCTATCATAGCAAGCTCAAGCTATCAAATGTAGATTTTCAAGGCTCTTGGCTATCATAGCCATTTAATTGCAGTCACCCTTTTGGGCTTGATAGTGGTAAACAAAGACTATAAGTCTTACGGCTTCCAACCAAGCATTACAATATAAATCATAAGCAACGCAAGGCCATTCAACAAAATAGTAACCCTATCAGGTTTAAAAATAGGTGAATGATGAAAGCATATCACTTATCATGGCCATCATCTTTCGATGACATATCACATTAAATTATTAAGCAGAGTTTAGTTCTCTACTAGGCAATGCCTCGAGAGCTTATCCTTTGCATTTCACATTTCAGAATCACTTGGTTAACTGAGGGTTGAGCGTATACATAGTGGTATACTAACAAGTATATCAATGATAAAAGAATAATTATTCACATTCAAAATACATAGTATTAATAAGAGTTTGATACAGCTTGAAGGCACACATTAACAACATATTTCTGTGTATGTTGACACCATTGACTTTATCTTTCGAATACATAACAAGAAGATTATGTTAATAAATAAAGGATTGGGTAAAGAATACAAAGCTGTAGTTTCTATCTCCACTAGTGTAGCTTGATTATTTCAAATGTATATACGCTTTATAGAGTCTTAGCTTGGTTACCACGAGCTTCTATTGTAGGTACACGTAACTCCGCACATAGAACAACTATTTATATTCCTTCGTGAGTGATAACATAGCTCCACATTGTAACTCAGACAACGTTTTCCCCAAAGTCCAAAAACCAATTGACAAGAATAACCAAAACAAAACAAAACTCTATACCTTCAATCGGTCATAACCGATTCTTTCCTTTCATGCATGCATAAATAAGATTGTTAGGCTCACCACCTTTCCATCATGTGATCTGATGGAAAGAATTTAGGCTTGAAGATGGCTTACATGGCCACCACCCTCCTTCCCACTCTTCGTGGGTGATGGCAGGCCATGTACCCCACCACTAATAACAATATGGGATAAAAAGAGATAAAAAGATTATCAATCACATTTGATCTCACAAGAAAATTCAATCAAAAGAATCAGATAAATAATTATACTTACACACCCTTATCTAAGAGTTTAGGGTTATACGTAAGCAATAGTAATAATATCAACTCCATCATATAAGATTGCATGTACATAAGATGTGACTATGGGGTTGAGCATTGCTCCCCTAGAAAGCATCGTTCACCCCGGAACATAGATAATCAAATAAACATAAACACTAAACAACATAAGGATCAAGAGCATGGAACCTGTTGGTTATTTTCCCAGACTGGATGCTTATTCCCAGTCATCCCTACAAAGTAACCATCATTGATCAACAGGATTCCTGAGCCAGGGGCCAACAGTATAGGAGATAGACTTTATAAATATCTCCTCTTCTTCTTTAGGCTCTGTAGACCAAGGGGGGTATTCCCTATTCAACATCTATGAAATATATCTATGTACTAGATGGGATGTTGACACAAAGCAGATAAATCCTCTCTTATGCAGACCAAAACTGCAAGATAAGTGCAGAGGGGCTAGCTTTGGGCCTATATTTAGTTGTAGACAAAGAATTTCAGTCCTAAAACTACTCCTAATATCCTAAAGGTTTGATTTAAAGTTTAAGTTTGATTTTATGTTTAGATGCAAAACTAAGACTTTGGGCTGCAACCTTAATACAAGACTAAATCGGTGCCTATCTAGGGCTCGGAGTCAATAGACATACACATGTGAATGGACAGCATGGACATATACCAAAGACTGGATATCAAGGGGATTTTTAATATCTGCCTTACAGATACTTCCCAAAAATTAGGTGCTTAATCATTCATTCTTAGTGGTATCCCTGCTGCAACACATTTTCTCAATGTTTAACCTGAAACATTTCATTTGTTCCTTGAACACAAGTAGGAGATAAAACATTCAATATAGAAAAACTATATTCCTGAACCTTAACAACCCTTAGTTATCTTGATTCAAAAGAAAATATGCCCACATCTTGGAGACAAATGATTAAACACATGCATAGAGCATTTCTCATATAAAACAACATGAAACCAGTGAATTCATGCATGAAACATACAACATGAGACTCATAAACTTACAAGACATCAAGAACAAGGCCACCAATGAAGTTGTATTGTGTCACAGCACCAAAATTTGTTCAGTTTTCAACAACAACCATGGGTAACACAGTCTGGCTTTTATACCAGGACTGTGTACCTAGCAAAAAATTAATTACAAGGCAAATGAAAAACTTTGCCAGATTCAATGCATCTTCAGATTGGCACCCAAAAATATTCAATGCTGTGGAGAGACAAAGAGGAATGAGCAGGTGGGATTGGGATCCGCACCGCCGCTCAAGGACTTTCATCTTCAATTAGGTTGTTGACCCGTCCTTTCTGTCATCCATCCTCTACAAATCTGCCATTATTGCCATAGCTACCCGCAGCCTCTCTTTGAAATGTAGCAATGGGCACATCTGTTATTTTTCCCGCTCAAAAACAGCCGCCCACGCTCAGGAAAAATCCTTCGCTGCAGGTTCAAAACAAGACCGTCGATCAATATTCCATCGCTACGATCAACGGCACCCAAAAAATGTTGAAAAGTCGTTGGCCAGTGGAATTGTGCCATGTAGGCACCTCATATTTCTATCGCTGGCTTTTCTCCCTTTGATTTTGCCTTTTTCTCCCTTGTATATGCATGCTCAAATGCATATACAATCGTTCATCATACAAGGCGGACCCCAAACTGTTATAGAGCAAATTGGAATTCTAATAAGGTCTGGCTTGCATGACCATTTTGCATCTATCATTTTGTATATGCAAAAGCATATACAAGCACTTTATATACAAGCTAGACCTCAAATACCTATTTAGTGCATTTTATTCCTCCATCGCGTCCGGGCTGTACATTTCTTCATTGTATATCTGACTGTATATTTTGTTTGTATGATGAGTATACAAACACCATGTACAAGACCCAATATACAAGTGGGAATCAATTCAGGGAATATACCTGCAATGTATTTTTCCTATGTATCTAACCGTTGTATGTCTGAATATACAAGCCAAATATACATGCAACCTGATATGCAAGCAGCAAATATTCCTAGAATCCTCAGTGTATATTCTACCCTTGCACATCTTCCTTTTGAGTCTGATATGCATTTGGAAATGCATACAACTGTAGAATATTCCTAGGAATCTTCGAAAGATTCCCACTTGTATATGCGACCCGATATGCATTTGGAAATGTATACAACTCAGTTTTTTACCATTTTTGGAAACCAATATAGATTTCAAGCCCGCCAATCATACACTTATACTTGCACATACAAAAACCTAACATTTTTCATGAGTGCGACAAGAAAAGGCAGTAAGACAATGCACAGGGGTTGGGACTATATAACTAGAGACCCACCACAGAAAGTCCTCATTCAAAAAATACAAAACAATGCAAGACCCCAAGACTCAGAAATTTTAGGGTTTGAAAGGGAAAATCTACAAATGCATGAACTTAAAACCCTAAACATAAATGAGTACTAACACAAGCTCCGATTGGGGACATGCGGGCGCAAGACTGCAGTGAGGACCAAACTACTCCGGGGCAGACCAGACAAAACCCAAAACTTAAAACATGACTGACTATACAAGGCATGTACAAAATATTTACACCTAGTTTACAGTGTGCACATAAGGTACTCATTTATGAGAAAAAATCTTTAAGGAATTTACCGTGCACAGGCAATTCTAGTAGTTCACCATCGAGGGCCTGGAGAAAATAAGAATCATCTCCATAGATATTGCTAATTTGATATGGGCCAGTCCATAAGGGCTTAAATTTACCATGTTTGCCCTTATCCTGGCTCTTTGCTTTCCACATAAGGACCATATCACCTATCTAAAACCTTCTCTCTATAGCCCTTCTATCAAATAGATATTTCACTTTTTGCTGTGTCTTGATGTTTGTGTTCTATGCTTCCCTTCTTATTTCATCTAGTGCAACTAGCTGATTTATTTTTTTAGTCATTGGGTCTCCAATCTCCTCATCATTTTCTTGTATGAATTTGTATACTGGCAAGAGATTGTTCATAGGCAATCTAGCTGCTGCACCATATACTAATTCATAGGGTGACCTTCTAGTTGCTCTTTTTACTGTTACCCTGTCAACCCATAATGCCAACCTTAGCTTTGAATCCCAAGACCTCTTGTTTTTACCTATCATCCTTTTGATGATTTTCATGAGACTTTTGTTGCTTGAATCTACCTGACCATTCCCTTGTGGATGATATGGTGATGTATGAGACAAATCAATTCCATAATTGCTACAAAAATCAATAAATTCACCAAACCTGAAGCACATAGCATTATCTATGACCAATTTGGCTGGAACCCCAAATCTGATAATAATGTTCTCTAGAATAAAATCCATCACCACTTTGCTTGTAGCTTTTTTAGTTGGAATGGACTCAATCCTTTTAGTGAAATAATCAGTGGCAACTAGAATCCAACTGTGCCCCCCACTTGATTTTTCTGAGATTTCCCCTATAAAATCAATCCCCCACTGCTGAAATGGAGCTTCTACAGTTATAGTTCTAAGGGGCAATGCACCTTCATATTTTAACTTTCCTGAGAACCTCTAGCAAGACTCACATTTCCTTACCATCTTGTGTGCATCTGAGAAGAGAGTTGGCCACCAATAGCCAGCTCTGAGAATTTTGTGGGCTGTTGTATGGGCAGCATAGTGTCCACCACACACTCCATTGTGGCTGTCACTTAGGATATCCCAAGCCTGATCCTCATCTATACACCTGAGCAATATACCATCAGGATTTTTCCAATACAACTCTCCTTGAACAATGATGTATTTAATAGCATGTAGCTTCAAGGTCCTTATCTGATTATCTTTAAGGTGGGAAGGACAGCTTAGATTTTTCAAATAGTATACAATGTCCTTGTACCACTCAGATTCTGACATATTTATAACTTCATTATGTACTATATTCACTTGGCATGCCTCTAGATTTGACTATGTCATCAGTTTTGCCAAACCTTGTCCTCTTACCAGTTTAGTGATTTGTATTTCAATGTTGAATTCCTACAATTTGTTTATCCATCTGCATCTCCTTCCAGTTACCTCTTGCTGAGTAAATATATCTTTGTCTGTTGCATGAGGCACATATGCAACTATCTGAGAGCCCACCAAATATGCTCTGAAGCTCTTGACTACTCTAACTAGTGCATATGCATGTTTCTCCATGATATCATATTTTAACTCAACAGCCTGCAATGACCTGCTAAAGAAAGCTATAGGTTGTTCAAAACCTTCTGCATTTTTCTGTAATAAACATGTAGCAATAGTATGGAAAGAAGCAAATGAGAATAGCTAAAAGGGCTTAGAAAAATCAGGAGATTTTAGCATAGGAGCCATCTTTATAGCCTCTTTTATATTCTGAAATGATTTAGTCACTTCCTCCTCCCATTTGATAGTTGCACCTTTCTTCAGCATCTTAGAGATATCTTTGGTGGTCTTTGCAAAGTTAGGCACAAATCTTCTAACAAAATTAATTTGCCCAAAGAAGGACTGGACACCTTTCACTATTTTAGGGATCTAAATTCTATCAATTGCAGCCACCCTTTCAAGATCAATCCTGACTCCATCCTTGGAAACAATGTGTCCAAGCAATTTTCCTTCCACTACCCCAAAAGCACACTTCTTTGGGTTGAGTGAGATGCCATATTCCAATGCTCTAATAAAAATCTACTCCAAGTGCATACAGTGTTGCTCCTCCTTTTTTAAATAAGCAATCAAGTCATCTTGATACACAGCCAAGATTGAGTCAATTAATCCTGCAAAAGCAACATCCATTACCCTTTGAAATGTGGCACCTACATTTGTCAGTCCAAATGGCATCCTCACATATACATAGGTTCCCCATGGAGTGGTGAAAGCAATCTTGAATTGTTCTGATTCTTTCACTTTCACCTGATTGTACCCTGAAAATCCATCCATCATGGACAAAAGTTCACAGCCGGTCACCTTCTGCAACATAGCTTCCATGTTTGGCAATGGATAATTGTCCTTCAAAGAAGATACATTTAGATTTCTAAAGTCCACACAAAGCCTTATGTCACCATTCTTTTTTCTAAATGGGACAAGGTTAGACACCCAAGTAGAGTGTCTGATAGGCATGATTATTCCAGCCTCCCTAAGCTTCGTAAGTTCTTCTTGCATTTTAGGAGCTAAAGTTGGGTTGATATGCCTTTGCTTTTGTCTAAATGGTTTAGCTCCAGGCTTCAAAGGGATTTCATGCTAAAATAAATCCTCTCTATAGGCTTTCAGGTCCTCATATGACCAGACAAAGACATGCTTGTATTTTCTCAGTAATGTAATCAGCATAGTCCTGATGTGTGGTTTGAGCTGTTTGCTAATGTATACCTTTTTGGGAGCATGAAATGTCCCCAAGCTTATCTCCTCCAGGTCATCCTTGTTTGTTGGAGATGCCTTTGTAATAAATTGGTCCCTATTGTCAAAAGCTTTCTCTAAAGCAACTAGCCCTCTAGGGATTTTATTTTTCTTCAGTTGAATTACCTCTTTCCCTAAGAGAGTTCCTTTCCCATCTACAACTTCTACAAAGTTTTGAAAATCCATTTCCTGGTTCTCATATTCATCAATACAATGTAGAAATCTCAGTAAATCCTTATCATCATTAAATACCTACTAGCTGCATACATTATCTGGCACTGTAGGTCTAAGTTTGACTTCAACATTTGTTACATCTGACAGAGTTATATTGTCTGGCCTTATGGCTACATTAGCTAGAAAATCTGCCATGACATTTTTTGACCTCTCTATCTAGTTTATTGAAAATGCATCAAATAATTCAATTGTATCCCAGACAGCATGTTTATACTATTTTAACCTCTTATTCTTTGATACATACTTATCTCTGACCTAGGAAACAACTAACTCTAAATCCCCAAATACTTTAAGCATCTTGATTCCATGCTTCAGAGCTACATTCAATCCTAACAACAGAGCTTCATATTCTGCAATATTGTTTGTGCAAGCAAACTTCAGCAAGAAAGAGAATTTTAGAAGCTTACCAGCTGGAGACAAAAACATAACTCTAGCACCAAAGCCTTCCTTCGAATAAGCTCCATCAAAATACATGGTCTAGAGATCCTGCTGGTCAAGCTCTTAAATGCACATATCTCCTTCCTTATTTGAGATAACTCTGAAATTATCACAGTCAGTGTCCACAAAACATATTTGCTCCTCTGATTCTTGATCCTCAACTATTTCTGATGACCTTTCTTCTCTGATTAGTTTGACATCCTTGCCATTCATAGGGATCATATCATATGACAAATCCAATTGCATACTCCCACCAATCAATGCTGCCCATCTTCTTGACAACAACATGCCATATTGTGGCTTGATATCAACAACTATTATGTTCATTTTGTAGGTCTTCTCAGGATATGCTACCAGTCTGAAATCTACATCTTTCATAATTCCAATGACTGGTACTTCTCTAGCATCCATGGCATAGCATTTCACACATGCCTTATCTATCTTTAACCCATCTTGCTGCATAATGGCCAATGGCATGATATTTGTTGATGTTCCTGAGTCAGGCATACAATTCTTAATCACTTTTCCATTTATAACAAGGGAGACGTAGAATGGCTCAACCTGTGAAGGGCATTTTGTCATGGTCATCCCAAGATACACCTCAGGAACCTCATCCATCAATACACAGGGCTTGTTTCTTACCCTAAGGTTCATCATTTTTCTTGGCTTGATAGGATACTCCAAAAATCAAGGATACTTCCTTATTTTTGAACTCTTCAACTTTCATCAGTTCCATCAATGGAACAGAGACTTTCATCTGAGACAAGACCTGAGTTATGTCAAATGGGGCATAATTTTGTATAACAGTTGTAGCCTGATCTATAGTTTTATTTTTATCTTGGTATGATCCAACTTTAATTTTTATGGCTCCTTGACTATCATTCTTGTTGTGAAAATTCTTACTTTGATCCTCAACCTGGGGAATTATGTTTTCTGGTCCTTGAGGATCATGACCTATTTTTTTCTTAAAACTTTTCTTATTATTGCTCCACTGTTTCTTCTGTGGTTCAGCCCCTTTATGACTATGCACTAGCTGACTTGCAAAGGTATTCTCTGGTTGGAGTGAGTTACTCACCTGAGCTTTATCCCTGAGATTGTAATTGCTTTTGACTTGACCAACTGCTGCAGCTGTAAAGGCTCTAATTTCTTCATTAGAAGGCCTTCTCAAGTTATTCAAAAAATTGTGTGAATCCTGAGCATAGGCATAGTTGTCTTCATCATCTTCATAATAGGGAAACTACTAGTAGACATGAACTTCATTATTCATGCTTGCATCAACATCATGAGAAGGATACTCTCTGTTTGGGACAACATGTTTACATTATCATCTTCCATGCAATGCGGCTCATTGCATTCATCACATGCAACAACATTGTTGTATAAAGACTGAGCAATCAGGCATTGTGACTGTGAGTGAGGCATTTGACATATGATGCACCATGGGGTGTCATTAACAATATTTACAGCCTTCTTCAAAGGATCAGGAGTTTCCTTAACATTTTGAGTCCTTTGACCAGCATTGCCCTGTGGGAGAAAAGGTTTGCCATTATGCCAATTGGTATTATATGGCATATCATGTAATGATGTTCTTCTTTCTTGCCTTTGGTAAACCTGTCTGTCAGGACCAACTCCCTTTTCATTTTTAGCCATTCTATAGCTTAGGTCCTTGACAATAGTTATCAACTTATCTAATTTATCCTCAGAAGTAGATGCATTGCCCTGAACACTCTGAGATTTAGTATTTGGATTTTGCAGAATTTTTACATCATCTCTTTTGTTTGTCTTACCAGACACTTTTCTGTTATTTTCAATATTTGTTACTATTTTGAAATCATCTCTGAGGCTATGAGGACCCTTATCTCTTAATCCATAAGCATTTTTGGCATCAAAAGCATTTATGTACAACACTATGCACATTGGTTCATTAGGCCTCAGGTGATGTGGCAATTTGTTCAACACCTTCATGAATCTAGCATTGAAATCAGCAACTTGTTCATTTGATCCTTTGGTAATTCCAGTGAATTCATTTATGAAGAAACTTGGGTTAGTTTTGTCACCATACTGTTCTTTGAAAATTCTCCTAAAGTCCTCCCATGATGAAATACTTCTGTCAGGCAGACCTTTATACCATTCTCTAACCTCATCAACTAAAGATTGCATAAATAATTTCATGAAAACATCTTCATGCTCAACCTCAAAGTTGTCCATGATATTTTGAAAAGCCTTCAAGTGATCCTCACCTGATACAACATTATTTCCTGAAAATTTTGGTACCTACAGCCTCACATGTTTGTCAATAGGATTTGGGTAACTAGGAATGCCATCAAACACAAGTTGTCTGAATCTGTCTAGCTGCATAGGCTGTCTACCAAATTGATTAGCATTGACATTTCTATTTGCATTATGATTTCTTACATTATTTAATGGTATTCTAGCATTATTTGCCTTCTGTCTCTAATTATTATGTTGATCATGCACTTCATTCCTTTGCTGATTTCTCTACATATTTGCATTTTCAAGGGTAGGAATTGAATCATTCTGAGCAGCTCTTAGAGCTTACACTTTCTGTCTCATGTCATCTCTGATTTTCATAGCTTGTAAATATTCTAATTTTGCTCTTAAGCTTTTAATTTCTTCAGCTAATTATTCCTCTTTGGGCATAGAGGAGGATGGTCCCATTTCATTCTGGTCATCGTCATCATCATCCCTTGGAGATTCAACCTCTTCAAATTTGTCACTGGGATCTAAGAAAGGGCATTCTTGAAACACTTCTGACCTTATTCTCAAAGCACCACCCTACTATTTCTCATATACATTTTGGATTTCAGCTTCTATGTTTGAAAAATAAGGCTCTGTCCTCTCTAAAGATCCTAGATTGTTTTGATTATTATCACAATTTTTGGGGTTGGGAGAACCCTCTTGACTAGATTGAGTAGTCCCCTTTTTCATGTACATCATTTTTATGGGTAATTCTTCAAGCAAAGGGTTACACTAGGATCTTCTCCCCTGCATATAAATTTCACTTTGACCGGTTGGGAGATTACATAGAGTCACCACCTACAAGTAAGAATCAGTGTTATTAGGGTCCTTACTAAATCCCTAGTAGAGTCGCCAAAATCTGTTGGTTATTTTCCCAGAATGGATGCTTATTCCCAGTCATCCCTACAAAGTAGCCATCATTGATCAATAGGATTCCCGGGCCAGAGGCCAACAGTATAGGAGATAGACTCTATAAATATCTCCTCTTCTTCTTTAGGCTCTGCAGAACAAAGGGGGGTATTCCCTATTCAACATCTATGAAATATATCTATGTACTAGCTAGGATGTTGACACAAAGCAGATAAATCCTCTCATATGCAGACCAAAACTACAAGATAAGTGCAAAGGGGCTAGCTTTGGGCCTATATTCAGTTGTGGATAAAGGATTTCGGTCCTAAAACCACTCCTAATATCCTAAAGGTTTGATTTAAAGTTTAAGTTTGATTTTATGTTTGGATGCAAAACTGAGACTTTGGGCTACAACCTTAATACAAGACTGGATCGATGCCTATCTAGGGATTGGAGTCAATAGACATACACATGTGAATGGCTAGCATGGACATATACCAAAGACTAGATATCAAGGGGATTTTTAATATCTGCCTTATAGATACTTCCCAAAAAATAGGTGCTTAATCATTCATACTTAGTGGTATCCCTGTTGCAACACATTTTCTCAATGTTTAACCTGAAACATTTAGTTTGTTCCTTGAACAAAAGTAGGAGATTAAACATTCAATATAGAAAAACTATATTCCTAAACCTTAACAACCCTTAGTTATCTTGATTCAAAAGAAAATATGCCCACATCTTGGAGACAAATGATTAAACACATGCACATAGTATTTCTCATATAAAACAACATGAAACCAGTGAATTCATGCATGAAACATACAACATGAGACTCATAAACTTACAAGACATCAAGAACAGGGCCACCAATGAAGTTGTATTGTGTCACAGCACCAAAATTTGTTCAGTTTTCAACAACAACCATAGGTAACACAGTTTGGCTTTTATACCAGGACTATGTACCCAACAAAAATTAATTACAAGGAAAATCAAAAACTCTGCCAGATTCAATGCATCTTCAGACTGGCGCCCAAAAATATTCAATGCTGTGGAGAGATAAAGAGGAATGAGCAGGTGGGATCGGGATCCGCACCGCTGCTTAAGGACTTTCATCTTCAATCAGGTTGTTGACCCATCCTTTCCATCATCCATCCTCTGCAAATCCGCCATTATTGCCACAGCTACCCACAGCCTCTCTTTGAAATGTAGCAGTAGGTGCATCTGTTGTTTTTCCTGCTCAAAAATAGTTGCCCACGCTCAGGAAAAATCCTTCACTGCAGGTTCAAAACAAGACTGTCGATCAATATTCCATCGCTGTGATCAACGACACCCAAAAAATGTTGAAAAGTCATTGGCCAGTGAAATCGTGCCACGTAGGCACCTCATATTTCTATCGTTGGCTTTTCTCCCTTCGATTTTGCCTTTTTCACCCTTGTATATGCATGCTCAAATGCATATACAATCGTTCATCATACAAGGCGGACCCCTTAACTGTTATAGAGAAAATTGGAATTCTAATCGGGTCTGGCTTGCATGTCCATTTTGCTTCTATCGCTTTGTATATGCAAAAGCATATACAAGCACTTTGTATACAAGCCGGACCTCAAATACCTATTCACTGCATTTTATTCCTCCATCACGTCTAGGCTGTGTATTTCTTCATTGTATATCCGAATGTATATTTTGTTTGTATGCTGAGTATACAAACACCATGTACAAAACCCAATATACAAGCGGGAATCAATTCAGGGAATATACCTGCAATGTATTTTTTTCTTTGTATCTAACCATTGTATGTCTAAACATACAAGCCAAATATACATGCAACCTGATATGCAAGCAGGGAATATTCTTGGAATCCTCAATGTATATTCCACCCTTGCACATCTTCCTTTTGAGCCTGATATGCATTTGGAAATGCATACAACTGTAGAATATTCCTAGGAATTTTTGAAAGATTCCCGCTTGTATATGCAACCCGATATGCATTTGGAAATGCATACAACTCAGTTTTTTACCATTTTTGGAAACCGATTAAGATTTCAATCCCGCCAATCATACGTTTACACTTGCACATATAAAAACCTAACATTTTTCATGAGTGCGACAGGAAAAGGCAGTAAGACAATACACAGGGGCTGGGACTAAATAACCAGAGACCCACCACAGAAAGTCCTCATTCAGAAAATACAAAACAATGCAAGACCCCAAGACTTAGAAATTTTAGGGTTTGAAAGGGAAAATCTACAAATGCATGAACTTAAAACCCTAAACATAAATGAGTACTAACAGAACCAAAGGGTCCCCGACAACTCTGCCAAAAATTGATAAACAACTCAACATGACATCCTTGCGACCAACATCTCTTTGACAATTCATAACTAAGGATGTCAAGAAAAGTCTAATTAAACAGTCGAGAGAAAGAGAACAAACTTACCCTAATATGGGTTCAATGGACAAAGTTTGATACTTAGATGACTGTTTCACCTTGTTTTCTCAACATCTAACCCTTCCTCCAGGATGATACTCTACTTCCTTCTTTGAAGGACGTTACTTTTTCTTGTTCACACTCAGTACCACAAAACCATGATCAGTGCATCATTATCATATTCCATAATTCAAATTAATTAATATTCATAGCTAATTAACATCAATCATTAACCTTATAATCAAGATTAAATCAGATACTTCCACAATATCAAATCAGTTAACTATGATTAATCCTCCTGATTATCATGCAAGGTTAATGATTAAGTCTAATTATAAGTTGGGGATGTAATAATATTTTAATTTTGGGACCCAAAAGGTCATTCCATATTTCCCATGGGCTTAGGGAAACTGGTAGGGAAATAATTATAAGTTTTTACTATTTTCTACATTTTTGTAAATTAATTTTTTAGAGGTCTTCAAAGCATTTCTAGGGTCTAATTTGTCTAAAAAATATTAAATTTTTAGTTTGTTGATGTATCTCTTTTGGAGATCTTTCCAAAACTCCAAAGAAGTCTAGTTTTTTCCCAATAGCTAGGAGTTAGGACCTCACCAAGTTGGGGTACCTATAATAAATATTTTTTTATGGGCCTTATATAACTCCCACTATTTTTAGGTAGAGGGGCATTGGAATTTGGGCACCTGAGTTGGGCCTTCAACATTTAGAAAATGCAAGCAATTTATTTAAGCATCTCTTTTTATCTTACCAAAAATTCTATCAAAATTGTCTGAGCACTAATGTTCATTCATCAATCTGAGGAAGAAACCCCTTGGATTATTGGAGTTCAAAGGATGAAACTATTGGAAATATGCAGCCATATGGACTAATTCCTCATAACCCAATAAGAATTAATGTGTAACAATAATCAGAAATCCATATGTAAAATAAATAGAAAGTCATACCATCAATGGGTGACACAAGATATACCCTGGGAAAACCATCATAGAGGGAAAAACTCAACCTCCAAAAGCATCCATCTCTCATGTATTATCAACAATAAAGATTATAATACATATGCAGAGATCACCTTGAAACATCAATCTCTCTACCTGCACTCCATGTGAACAAGCATTTAACCATACATCAAATGCCATGCTTCAAACCCTCACAAATGCAACCTGCAAGAGATGCCCAAACAAGCTAAACCCAGCCAAAGGCAACAAGCCCCCACCTCACTCTACAACAACTTGTTGCAAGTATGTGCCTAATTGATGTTGTCATTAATGTCAACATATTAGTGTTGTCATTGATGCCAACTATGCTCTTGTTTTGTTGCTTTCTTGTAATGAGTTAGATGCCCATGTAAGTGTTGGAAAGCCTGATATTGAGAAAATTTGCTCCTCTGGTGGAAATAGTGTATGGAAGAATATCTTTGTTTACTGAAGAATAGCCTGGTAGATTACTCCGCATTTCCAATAGAATGAATATCTTTGTCTATGGATTGGAATTTATTTAGAGGCATGTCTGAAGATGCTATATTCCAAGTTTGAGCCTCCAGTATGAAGATTTGAGTGAGCTATGTTCACCAGAGTGAAAACTACTTTTCTGTATGTTTGATGGTGACAGGGAGAAAGTGTTATGCTCCACATTCCTCCGCATTGAAGTATTTTTGTCTGCGGTTCTAGAGTTAAGTCTAAAATGATGTTATGTGCCTTCAACTCTAATGGTTCATGATTTGGTGGTCCACAAGTGATCTCTTCCTTATGACAGTAGCTGGTAGTGGTGTTTATGTGCTCCAGTTTGAAGAATCTTCTTGACAGATTGGTTAGAAGTTGTGTGGTTGTTCCTGATGATCTCAATGTGCTTGTGGATGTCTCCTGATCATGTTCCTACCCTTGGATTGGTCTATAAAGAGAAAATTGGATCGTGGATGAAGAATATTCTTATTCGACCTAGTGTTCTCACTAGTCTTGGCTGACTTGGTTGATTTCACTATTTGTGGAGATGCCTTGAAGATTGTAGAAGCATGTCATGGTGTGAAGAATTGCGTATGAGTCCCAGCTAAGGTGTGGCATGATTAGCATACATATTTACATCTTTCCCTTAGCTAATTTCTATATTAGGTCTAGACCTATTTCTATGAATGTTTTTGTAATGCCGCCTTGGAGATTGTTCCAATGGTTGATGAATGTATTACTGACCTTGATGTACATTCCAAGGTTGATGACTTGTATAAAGACTTGTAATGTAATTATGATAAGTGTGTGTGTGAAAATGAGGAGATAAGTGCGAAGAGTAAGAAGAGCAGAGCAGAGGAAGAATATTGTGCTTCAATGGAACTGAACTCAAGCATATAGTAGATGCTATCAAATCATTTCAAAATCTTTGGCAGTGAGCCACCCCTTCGCAGTGAGCAGTTCTTAGCAGTGAATAATTTGGGCAGTGAACCTCATAGGAAGTGAGCCTCTATTTTTTGGTATTGATATAACTCATACTATGGGCTAACACCCACTGTGTTTTTTCCATTATAAGGTTTTCCACATAAAAATTTAGTGTCTCTTGTGTTGATCATGTTATTGTGTTGAGCTTCTTGTTTCATGATTTCATTGTTAAATCTAAACAACAATAAATAAATGTTTGAAGAGTTGATGTTCATAATTGTTCAAAGTTTTAGGGACAACTGGTTCACCCCCCCTCTCAATTGTCTAGTACATTTCAACAATTGGTATCAGAGCGAGGGTTCCTCTAAAGAAAGCCTAACATCTTGAGGTTGATCTGGGATGTCACACAAGGATGAACTATCTTCAAAATGTTCCAATTGTGGTGAAGTTGGTCATTATGCATCCAAATGTTCAAAAAGAAAATTAAAAAATATTATGATGAAAAAGGTAAAAGTAGAAAGACCAAGAAAACATTTTATGATGTTAAATACGATGAAGATGATGACTAAACTGCTTTCATTCAAAGGATGATAATTACAAAGATGATGTGATCCAGAGGTAAGTACTGACAATGAAGATATAAGAAAATATTGGGTTATTGATAGTAGCTGCTCAAATTATATGACTAGTGATAAAGGTATGTTTGTTAATATTGTAAAGAATGAAGAAGGGTTAGTTAGATTTGGAGAAGACCGTACTACTAAAATATGTGGAAAAGGTTCAATCAATTTTGATGGAAGACAACATACAGATGATGTTCTCTATGTTGAAATCCTAAGACAAAATATCTTGAGCATTGGACAATTGTGCAGAGAAGGATATAGTTTCATATTTTAGAATGATACCTTTGAAATTAGAAATAAATGTGGAGTTGTAATAGCTAATGGAAAAAAGATAGAGGGAAATATTTATCATCTTAGAGAAGGCAACATTATCTACTTTATAACTCAGAATAATGAAAGTTGGCTTTGGCATAGGAAATTGTGTCACATCAATCCTAATGATCTAGCAAGGATAACCTCAGCTCAAGTTGTGAAAGATCTGCCAGAGAGGATATATTTTAGCAACATCACCTGCAAGAAGTGTCAAGTTGAGAAGCAAGCAAGAGGAAGTTTATAGGATGAAGAAAGATCCTCAACTAGACTAATGGAATTAGTTCATACAAACCTTTATGGACCTACAAGAGTGAAAAGTCTCCAAGATGACATGTACCTTATGTTCTTTGTTGATGATTATTCTAGAATGACTTGGGTTAGTTTTCTTGAAGAAAGATCAGAAGATCCAGATACATTTAAAACCTTCAAAACAATGGTTGAAGATGAATTAAATGTGAAAATCAAATGTCTGAAGTTTGACAAAGGAGAAGAGTTTACATCTAATAAATTCAATATGTTGTGTGAGACTAATGGAATAAAAAGACAACTATCCAAAGAGAATAGAGTGATGGAAATAATGAGCAAGTTTGTTCAAGAAGCTGCAAAGACAATGATAGAGGAAGATGACCTATCGGAAGCATATTGGAAAGAAGCTATACATATTGCTTTCTACATTCAAAACAGAGTTCAAGTCAAAGGTAACAATACTAAAACTCCTTACGAATTGTGGTATGGAATAATACCTTCAGTAAAATATTTCAAAGTTTTTGGAAGCAAATGTTATATCAAAAGAGAAGAAGAGCTAAGCAAGTTTGATGCTATGTATGATGAAGGAAATTTCCTTGGATACTCTACTAAGAGTAAGGCCTACCAGTGTTACAATAAAAGATTAAAAAAAATCATTGAGAGTGCAAATGTCATGGTTGATGAAGACATACAGAAGTATTTAGAAATCAATAATCATGCTTCAGATTCAAATAGGCTTCCTTACAATACAAAAAGGGAAAAGGTAATTACCAAAGAAAAGATGATACTAAGGAGAAGAAAATGATAAAAGATTGCCAGTATGAAGTAAAAGGACAAATGAATTGGTATTTGATTGCTAATGCTCAATCTAAATCGGTGACTGAAGCCTGCAACAATATAAATTCCTCTCAAGATGAATATTTGTCCACTGATAGTGAAGAATCCAAAATTGCTCTTGAAAATCTTGAGAAATCTGAAGAAGAAAACATGGACTTAAAAGTAAATATAATAGAAGAAAATTAATACATTAAAGAGTTAAAAAGGAAAATCAAGGAGCTTAAGCAAAGACTTGAGGAAAATAGTGAAAATTTGAAGTTAACAAATAAAGAAAAAGAAAAAATTGAAGAATGCTTGAAAAACAAAACAAATGATTGCATAAAGTTTGAAGAAGAAGTTGTGGATCTGAACGCTGATCTGAAACATGCATGGGTTCAACAAGACAAATTCAGTGTAAGTGCAACTAGATTTGATAGACTAGTGGCTGAAGCAAGTCAGAAAAATCCTGATAACATAAACAGTATAAGACCTGAGAATGATGAAAGTTCTAGAACAGATCAAGAAAACAATTTTGAGGTGAAGGAGGACAAAGGTAAACAGATTCAGGATCAAAGGAACAAATCAAAAAGACCTCCATTCAGGTAACCAAATGCACAAAGGTATCCATCTTTCAATGGTTATTGTCATTCATGTATTAAATTTGGCCACAAGGCTACTCAATGTAGAAGTAGAATGAATCAAGATGTTCCATCTTTCTTTGGTAAATGTTTCAACTACAAAATAATTAGTTAGATAGCAAGTGAATGTAGGACTATTACAAGGAATGGCTTCAACAATATAAGAAAAACTCAATCTCTCAATGAAAAGTGCTTTGCGTGTAAAAAGGTTTGATCATAGAACAAATGAGTGCAGGAACAAAATGGTAAACTCCTTCAATGGGTACTATCATACATGTAATGGATTTGGACATAGAGCCAACTAATGCAGATCTAGAATGAGTGATGCACAAAGGAATATTGTGTGCTTCAATTGAAACAGACCTGGACATGTTTCTAAATCTTGCAGAAGCAAGAACATGAAGAAGGAGAATCAAGTAGAGTTAAAGAAGCTAGTGGAAAAGATTGATCTATAAGACATCAGAAAGAAGATGGATAAGATTTGGGTAAAGAAGGATGTGTCAGAGATTAAGGATGTATCTGCATAGGTATCTGGTGCAGATGTTCACTCTAAAAATTGAGACTAAACCTTTGGCTCAGGGGGAGTATTATTGAAAAAAAATTTCCCCTGCCAAAGGATTGATGTTGATACCTCAACATGAAAAGACAAGATCAATTATTTGTAACAAAGGTCTAAGTCAAGGATAAAGGAAGAGATTGTACAAAAGCAAGAAGCTTGCTATGTAGAAGAACATAAAACCAGACTTGGGAATATGTCCCTATATCTACAGATAAGAATGTATTGTTTCACCCAGACCAATAATAGATGTTTCTCAGAAGTTAGTAGTAGTAACCATTGATAGGAAGAGCCACAAATGAATACTGATCCATCTGAAGCTTTGAGAAGATAAGATATGTTACTCTAAAAGTATTAGTGTAAATCCTAAGGTTCTTTGAAATAAGAGTTGATACAGCTTGAATTACACTCCTAAGAGGGATTATTCAGAACAATTAAGAATAGTGCAAGTATGTTCCCTTTGCAATTTATGTCAAAGGGGGAGAGAAATCATGTGAAAAACTTAGGGGGAGAAAGAGTGTAGATGTGTAAAGAGAAAGGGGGAGAATCTTGTCTTGATGGTCTTTTCAGTTTTTCACATCATATGTTGCCATCAATGACAAAGGGGGAGATTGTTGCAAGTATGTGCCTAATCAGTGTTGTCATTGATGTCAACATATCAGTGTTGTCATTGATGTCAACTGTGCTCTTATTTTGTTTCTTTCTTGTAATGAGTTAGATGCCCATGTAAGTGTTGGAAAGACTGATATTGAGGATATTGAGAAAATTTGCTCCTCTGATGGAAACAGTGTATGGAAGAGTATCTTTGTTTATTAAAGAATAGTCTGGTAGATTGCTCTGCATTTCCAGTAGAATGAATATCTTTGTTTGCAGATTGGAATTTATTTAGAGGCATGTCTGAAGATGCTATATTTCTAGTTTGAGCCTCTGATATGAAGATTTGAGTGAGCTATGTTCACCAGAGTGAAAATTGCTTTTTTGTATGTTCGATGGTGACAGGGAGAAAGTGTTATGCTCCACATTCCTTCGCATTGAAGTATTTTTGTCTGTGGTTCTAGAGTTAAGTCTAAGATGATGTTATGTGCCTTCAACTCTAATGGTTCATGATCTGGTGGTCCACAAGCAATCTTTTCCTTATGATAGTAGCTGGCAGTGGTGTTTATGTGCTCCGGTTTGAAGAATCTTCTTGACAGATTGGTTAGAAGTTGTGTGGTTGTTCCTGATGATCGCAATGTGCTTGTGGATGTCTCCTGATCATGTTCCTACCCTTGGATTGGTCCACAAAGAGAAAATTGGATCATGGATGAAGAATGTTCTTAGTAGACCTAGTGTTCTCACCAGTCTTGGCTGACTTGGTTGATTTCGCTATTTGCAGAGATGCCTTGAAGATTGTAGAAGCATGTCGTGGCGTGAAGCATTGCGTATGAGTCCTAGCTAAAGCGTGGCGTGATCAACATACATCTTTACATCTTTCCCTTAGCTAATTTTTGTATTAGGTCCAGACCTATTTCTATGAATGTTTTTGTAATGCTGACCTTGGAGATTGTTCCAACGGTTGATGAATGTATTGCCGACCTTGATGTACACTCTAAGGTTGATGACTTGTATAAAGACTTGTAATGTAATTGCGAAAAGTGTATGAGTGTGAAAATTAGGAGATGAGTGTGAAGAGTAAGAGGAGCAGAGAAGAGGAAGAATATTGTGCTTCAATGGAACTGAACTCAGGCATATAGTAGATGCTATCAAATCAGTTCAAAATATTTGGCAGTGAGCCATTCTTGGTAGTGAGCCGTTCTTTGCAGTGAGCAATTTGGGTAGTGAGCCCCGTAGGTAGTGAGCCTCTATTTTTTAGTATTGATATAACTCATATATTTCTGTGGGCTAACACCCACCGTGGTTTTTCTCTTATAGGGTTTTCCACATAAAAATTTGGTGTCTCATGTGTTGATCATGTTATTGTGTTGAGCTTCTTGTTTCATGCTTTCATTGTTAAATCCAAACAATAGTAAATAAGTGTTTGAAGAGTTGATGTTCATAATTGTTCAAAGTTTTAGGGACAACTGATTCACCCCCCTTCTCAGTTGTCTGGTGCATTTCAACACAACTACCCGTGTGTTTGTTTTTATAGACATAAGTTCAAATAGATACAACGCGTGGTATGGTAAAACCATCTTCCCCAAAACCATGAGTCTACAAAACCATTGACCCCCACTTAATTATTGGTACTAATTTTTCCCAATAATTAAACAATTACAAATAGATAATTAATTAACCCAGTGTTACATACAACAATTACAAGTGGCACCAAATAAATATTTAATGTGGATAAACACATCACATGATGCACCACAAATAAATATTTATTTTACATAATAAAATAATACCAATGTTATGCAATGTGTACAACACACCTACTCCAACAGAAACCCATTTGGTGTCTTGAGGGAAATCTCATAAAGAGATTGTATTTGCACATTCAAAGCTTGATTCATATTTTAACATAGTTTTTAGTAGATTATAATTGCAGATTTTGTGAAGGATGAGCTACAAAAAATATATTACATTTTCAGATTTTCATATTCATATGTATTTCTATACATTTTGTGTGTTCCAACATTTTTTCATTCATTTGGTGAATGCAAATCAACTACATGAATTTTGGTGAAGACATTTCTTATATATGCAAATTTATATGAATTTATTAACATAGTTTATAAAAAATAGCAAGATGTATTTCAACATTTGGCATGCAATTTGTGTGAGAGTTATTTCAATATGTCTTATGTTAGGTTTTCCTAGAATATCTTAGATCTAAAAGTATTAACAAAATTTATGGTTGACATCATTACACTGGTATGAGAGCTTTGATCTTGCCAGCCTATAGGGTTATATTAGTGGGTGATAATTTCTAGTGAAAGAGAAATTATATATATTAAAAGAGAGAAAAAGAAGTTGTAAATACAAGATCTAGACAAAGAATAAGATATGGAAAAGGAAGGAAGAGGAAAGAACAAATTGACAAACCAAGAAAGAACATATTTCTTCCCTGAAATCTTGATTAGAATTAATCAAGGATAACATAAATTGGTAGCCCTCATGGAACAAATGATGTTCTCTCAAAAATTGAAATCCTCAATATTAGAAGTAAATATGAAGCAATTTTGTAATGTCCCCCTTCTCATATTTTAATTTGGGGATGTAAAAGCCCATTCCATATTTCCCATGGGCTTAGGGAAACCAGAAGGGAAATAATTTTAAATTTTTGGTGTTTTCTACATTTTGTAAATTAAATTTTCAGAGGTCTTCAAAGCATTTCTAGGGTCCAATTGTGCCTTGCATACACACCCCATCATTTGCATCAACAAAATGGGGAACCCCTCTATTGATATGAGTTTGGAGTGAGTTTTCTAGACTCTTTTAGTTTTTTAAGCTCATTGTATGTGCTTTAGCTTGGTTGTTCAATATGATTGATTGGCATGATTGTTGTTGCATTTGAATGGAATAAGTCTTGATTGGTGAGTTAGTTTGATCTTCATAATTCTTGGTTAACTTACATGCTTTGAATACTTTAATTTTCCATGATATGCCTTAGTTGAGTCAATTTGATGGTTTATTTATTCATTTGATGGATTTTGGTATGTTATGGGTTTGATGAGTTTGTTTGGACATGTGCTTCATTGATTCACTTGATTTCTTGGTTTGTATGAAAAGTTTGAGGATGTGTCTTTTTTTATTTTACTTGAGTGATCATCTTCATAAGAGTGTTTCAGTCCATTTTATGATAGCTTGTAGGGCTGCTACAAAAAGTTTATTGGTAGAACAAATGATTTTAGAATTCAAATCCAACTTTAGGCCTTTATCATGTTGTTTTTGGTCTAATATTTCCACTTTAAAAATATTTCAAGGTGTTACAAATTGTTGCATCAAAATGCCATAGGAACAATCAGGTTGTTGCTTCATGAATAGTTAGTTTTTTGTGTCAGGAACAATTTAGAACTTTTTGCTAGAAAACTTGCACATTAAAACACTACTCCAAGATTGAATAAACACTTTTTTGTAATAAAAAATACTTAAAAAAATTCATAATCCATGAGAGGTGCATCAAATTAATTTTGATGGTGTTTATGAGTTGTTTTAGGAAGACTAGGAAGTCTACTACAAGAAACCTATAGATGTTGCTTAAAAATAATTGCATATTCATTATGAATTGTCATGAGATTTAAATAGCTCCTTGGGTTATGATATTAAGTCTATTGATTATGTGACTACTTCATACATGTAACTCATTGACATTGAGAAGGGGAGGTGAGAATCTTGATGGACTATTATGTTGATCTAAATGTTAATGGATTGTCACAAAAGGCAAAGTGCAGTCATGTGCGGGACTGTCACATCATGTGGTTATCCAATCCCTATCTAAAATAGTTTTCAATTTATAAGATCCATGAATCCAAGTACCTTTTTAGTGTATGGGTCTTTTGTATTGGAGCAGCCAAGATCAGAAAGCACAAAGAATAAAACCTTCCACAAGTGAAAAATGGAGCACAAGAGCATATCTATCATATACAATGAGAAGCCTCACATAAATAGGCAAGGAGAAGGAGGTAGGAAGGTAGGAATGAACTACTGACTACCCCTATAAGCATGCAACACTTGTCTAACTCACATGATATGTGTGAGCACAAGTGGCAAGCCAAAAAGAAAGAGGTCTCTCATATGTGTGAGTACACATGTCAAAATGAGACAAACTCCTAAAAAACTAAGTAAACTTAAGCCTATGTGTGAATAGGTCAAGCCTTCAAAGAGGTGATATCTAAACTAGTTAGATAATGACACTATTTACACTAACACCCCCCTTAAGTGCAACTTAGGGAGCAGTGAAAGAAAGATGGGTCTTGGCTACTAGGCCTTGTTAGGTACCCATGTACAAACAAATCTCTCATAAAGCCAAGAAAGAAAGAAAACCTAGCGGGAAAAAAACTTTCCTCCAAAAGAGAAATGATACAAATAGAATTGTACAAGTGAAGAAGAAAGGAGGACTATAAATGACCCCCAAGGACTACTTCTAACACTAATGTATAATATGATGTTCCCCCCATAGGAGAGAAAATAGAGAAGGTCGATGTGACCCCCTTAAAAATATGAAGTAAAGAACTCCATGAGAAGAGATAGATCCTCCCAAAACTGACATGAGAATACTAACCATGCAGCCTCCCCTCAAAATACCTCTTGTAGTGCTGGTAGATTATCGAGACTAGATGCTGAAGATGATCCATGAACTCTTAACAGCATTTCTCCCCTTAGGAAGAAATCGAACCACATAAGTGTGCAAAGAATCTTCCCATTCCAAATAGGAACATACAGGAAGAAGTATGAAAGTCTCTGAATTCTGCACATGATTCAAAGAATCAGATGATGCCTATGATGTCTTTGAAGGATGCTAAAGGATCTCCAAGCCAATGCTAATGTGTTACAAATGCTAAGATTCAGGTACATGGATCATAGATGTATGGTGATAACTAAACCCAAAAAGAATCTGATAGTATTGTAGAGGATGTCAAAATTTAGTTGGGCATAGACTTGGAAGGGATTGTTGGTGTGAATAGGGTTATTACTTATCCATTTACCCCTTGTGTGAATAATTCATATTATTTATCTATTTATTAGTTAAATAATATTCACGCACATATTCACACGTTAAGTTGACTTAGAAAGCTTTCTATTTGTTTCTAGATGTTGATAGTTGTCTATAGTTGGCATCTTATCCCATAGTTGTCACATGACTACAACATTTTAGCTCTCATCCTTGCCTTTATAAGCAAGGCTCTTCATGTACATTGTATAAATTTTGCATTCATTGATAGAATAGAATTATTCTCTCATTTGATCTTTCTTGTTCTTTCATGAAGTCTTAGATCTTGGGTGGCTACCATCATAGCCAACTCTTACATGGTACCAGAGCTCTAGGAACAATCACTTCTTGTTAGTAATTTTTTGAGAGATTTTGAGTGCAAATCATGGTGGATCTTGATAGTTGAGTATGCTCTTCTCTTGCATCCAATGATGACATGGAGAATCAAAAAGACTAGATAGAAAAACCAAATTTAGAGGTTTTTCCTCTTTGTGGCCTTGTATTGTAGGTTCATTTTGGAGTATGTTACTGTAAATCTGAGCACACCATTATGTTTAGGAGGTTCAAGATAGTCAAGATCGCCTTTTGTTTCATCTAGATGAGACATCAGAGGCCAAATCTATGAGGGTTTGAAGTTGGGAGGTGCATGCAAGATCCAACAGGTACCTAATCTTTTGGAGTAGTTTGGGTCAAATCTAACCTTGCCATCATGCTCAGGAGGCCCAAAAACCCTAAGATCAACTATCAATTCATTGAAATCAAACAAAGTTGCAATAAAAGGGAAATACTTTTTGTACCTGATTCTACCATATAAAATCACAGTAGAGAATATTCTCTGCATTGGTGGAATATTCCTTTGGAATCACATTGCCCAATGCTTGCATAAGCAGAACCTGGTTGCAGTCTTTAACTGGTGGGTAAATAAAATATTCTTGGGTTATATATTTTATTTCCTAGTTTATTGTATTTTTTTCTACAGACAATTTATGCAAGACATACCTATGTAAACAGGTACCCATAGGTACCACAAGCCCATCACAGGGTCCCACATAGCCTTACAGCCCCCCTAAACTCAGCCAGTAGCTGCTTTTACCATGGGAAAACTCTTCGCCTAGCGATGGTATCCACCACATAACCGCCCACTCCCGATAGCTTGTAGCTTCAGCAGTTAAAGAACCAGGTTGATGAAAAATAAAACCAATGACTAGCGATAGTTAAAACCTACCGGTGGACTCTCTAGACCCACTTTTGGTAGCTTTAAAACCACCCAACAGTAGAAATAAAACCACCCTGTGGTAACTCAATACTCGACGAGCACCAAACCCGGCCACACAGACCATAAAGAATCCTTCCAAGCTTGAAAACCACTTCTTGCATGCGGTAAGTTGTTTCCACCTAAGAAACAAAAGTTTTGGGATAAGCTTAGGTAGTTTCAGACTCCAAAGGCAGTTTTGGTGAAAACTAATGGTGGTTTTGGCATCTCTAATGGAATCTTGGCATAGTCTGATACTTTTATTTTTTGTGTTTGCTAATGTTAAGTTGATGTCAGCATGACATCATAATCTAGCCAGTGACATCAGTTTACAACATCCATATAGAATATTCTAGCAGAAAAAGATAATATTCCATTTGCTGACATCAGCATTCTAGCTGCTAATGTCATCCAAGCGAGATCCCCACTAATGTCATCATTCAAACCAGTGACATCATCATTTTAGCATCATAGAAGGAATATTCCATTGAATCTCAGAAGATTCTAGCTACATATTTTGTTGACGTCAGTACTGCATCAGCAGACTTGGCCCAATTTCCCCCCCTTCTCATTGAGCTTTTCGTTTTGACAGTCCAACTTCGGAGGCTCATATCTTGCTTAATTTTGCTCCATTTTTCAAGAAATTTTTTTTATTTGGGCTAGAATTTCACAAGCTTCTCAGTGGTGTAATCAGGTTTTGGTTTTGGTGTTTGGTTTTTCTAGAAATTGTAGTTTTTCATCACTATACATGAGTAGTTCCCGTTTTCAGAACTTTGAAGGCTTCATTCGGGCTCATACGGTAACATTTTCTAGTGAATTTTTTTTTGAAAGTGCATAATTTTTTGAGTACTTTCCAGAACTACAATCAATTTGATCTACTTTTTCTCATAAATTGTACTTTAATTTATAACTCATTTTTGGCTTTTGCATTATACCAAAATCAGAGACCACTTTGTTGTTTTGGCTTGTGGAAATTGTAATTGTACTGATTATAAAGTCCCACAATCATTTTTTGCTGGGGGGTGATCTCATTGATTGAGAAAAAGGGGGTTGTACTTGTGTTGTTCTTTTTTGTACTCTTGTATTATGCATCAAACCAAACTTCCTCTACTCACACCATATAACTATCATGAGTGGAAAAGTAAAATTCAGATTCATTTAAGAAGTTTGAAAATTCATAGAGTAATATTGGGTACAAAAAATGAACAAACAATAACTGTAGAAAAGA
Organism: Cunninghamia lanceolata; assembly: GCA_027924645.1. Taxonomy (NCBI): domain Eukaryota; kingdom Viridiplantae; phylum Streptophyta; class Pinopsida; order Cupressales; family Cupressaceae; genus Cunninghamia; species Cunninghamia lanceolata. Next base: position 9,480,705 of record BSBN01000178.1, on the reverse strand, counting down.
GAAAATGGTACAATAGATGTGATCAAGCCTATGGAACTCTATGCTTGTCTATTTCTCTTGATCTTCTTTTTCATATTGAATCTTATAATACACCTAATGAAGTGTGGACTACCTTAGAGAATCGCTTTGGTAAGAAAGATACTATGAGAGGTTTCAAATTAGAAAATGAACTAATTGGTTTAAATCCAATAGACTTTGCAAGCATCCAAGACTTCTTCACAAAGCTAAAGTCACTTGGATTGCAACTCAAACAATGTGGAATAGTGAAAGAGGACACTCAATTGATTCTTTCAATCCTTGCCAAGCTTGGTCCTGACTATTCAATTTTTGTTTCTACCTTTTATGCTGCTATGGATGCTCTTGGGAAAGCTTTCACAATGCCTTCACTTGATGAGTTTGCCACATCACTCACAAGGGAGAAAGCTAAGTTAGTACACATGGGCACATTGAAGTCTCCTAGACCTCAAGGTCTTCTTGCTAATCAAGGTTCAAAGGATCAAAAGGCTTCAATTAGCAAAGGCAAGAAATAGAAAAATAAGGATTTCAAGAACAATGAGAAAGCAAAGGAATCAAATAATTCACCTAAGTCATCATCCTCTCCCAAAGCGGAATCATCTAAGAAGGAGAGACCAAAGTGTGCATATTGCAAGAAACTAGGACATGATGAGCATAAGTGTTATGAGAAGAAAATTGATGAGTTGACTCACATTATTCAAAAGCACAATATCAAATTGCCATCATCCATATCACCTAGTACATCCTCTTCTTCGACACCATCATCATATACACAATTAAGGACAACAAGCATTACTAATGGGACAAAAAAGGGAAAAGGATAGGCACTCTTTGCTTCTACAAGTCTTTAGTCAGAGAGATGGTTTCTTGATTCTGGAGCTTCTCATCATATGGCTTCTTCACAAGGGATGTTCTCTTCATTTGAGTCATGTACTTTACCACCTATTATGATGGGTAATAATACATACATGCATGCAACTAGAAAAGGGACTATTGATATTGGTGAGGGTACTTTCAATAATGTATTATGTGTACCTTTCTTATCAAACAATCTCCTTTCTATCTACCATATTACTCATTGTGGTGTAGGCAAGACAGTTGAGTTCACTCCTAATTCAGTGATCATATGGGACTTGGAGAGTAGAGATATCATTATTGTTAGGATGGTTGATCATGCATCTCTCATATATACATTCTCCCATTTTGCTTCTTCTAATGATGTAGATCCATTGATTGATATTCACACTCATGCATCAAGTGTGAATCATGTTTCTAAGGAGAAGTTTGGTCACTTGAACCTTGGTGTTCTTTCATCCACTTTGGTTCATGATACTAGTGCTAAACTACCATCTCCTCAATCTCCTGCTTCTTCAAATATTGACATCAACATGGTTTCTTCTACTTCAGTTGAGCAGGATCATTCAGGTCTTTCAGATATAGCTTTGTGGGATACTTTCTTGGCAGGTATATCAAACTTGTTTTGTGAGTCCAATATTGCAGATTTGGAGGACACTTGAGGGGATACCTCTCCTCTTTGATGATAGTTACAACACAACTATTATCCTATCTACTTCATCTTTGGATGTTGTTCTTCATGATTCTACCCAGGATTTTTGATTGGTCACAACTCATTGCATAATGCCATCCTTTGATTATGACATGTGGACATTTGAGTAGTTTTCAGAGACACCCATCATGAGACTTCTTCCCTCATCTCGTTTCTTGGAGATGGAGTTTCTTCTACATCATCCTTTGGATTGGTTTCTTCCTAAGGGGAGAAATGTTGTTTGCAAGTACAGGACACTTTCTAGTGTTCATCTTTAGGCAATCTATTAGAATGCATAGGACAACTAAGAGGGGGGTGAATTTGTTGTATGTTAAAACTTTAAACCCTCAAAACATCAAGCACTTATAATGCATTGCCAAAATGTAAACATATGAAGTATCAATGCAAACACATCCAAACACATAAGAACACTAGATTTACATGGAAAACCCAATAAGGGAAAAACCATGGTGAGGATTAGCTCACAATATATATGAATAACAACACCAAAAATTAATAGGCTCACTGCCAAGGGCTCATTGCCCAGAAGAAAGACTCACTACCAGAGAAAGGCTCACTACCAAGGGCAAATTACCCAGAAGAGAGAAGAAAGAAGCAATCTGTTATAGAGAGATTCACAATCTCACAGCAATAGGAGAAATCCACCACTGATGCTCTTTTCCATTCACAACCTTTGGCACACTGCCTCTAGCAACTTCTGGCACACTAAAATGTAGACACCTTATGCTCACTGCATTCCAGAGTCATAAGCTTTTAAGCTCATACACAATTCACTGCCCTTGATTCACATACACATCATCTTCTCTACTTTTCTCCATTAAACTTCATCTTATATTTATACCATCTTCTGGTAGATTTGCTTCTTTCATAATTGTCCTTGCTACTTCCTAAACTGTCCTATTCTTCCTTTCCACAACTCTATTCTGTTGAGGAGTCCTAGGTGCTGCCAAATGCCTTTTTATTCCATGATCTTCACAAAAGCAATTAAACTCATTGGAGGTGAACTCACCACCTCTGTCAGACCTTAAACACTAGACTTTTAGATCAATTTCATTTTCAACCATAGCCTTAAAAGATTTAAACTTATCTAGAGCTTCTAATTTTTCATTGAGAAAAGTTACCCAAGTCATTCTAGAGAAATCATCAATCAACAACATGAAATACCTATCACCTTGAAAGCTTCCTACTCTTGTAGGTCCACATAGATCTGTATGCATTAACTCTAGAGGTTTGGTGGTAGAATATTCTTTGATCTTGAAATTTTTCCTTGTTTTCTTCCCAATCTGACAATCCTTGTAGGTTGCATTGATAGGCTTTGTAATCCTTGGCAAATCTCTCACAGCTTGAGCAGAGCTAATCTTCACTAAATTGTCTTGAAGTTAAGATAACACATTCTTCTATGCCATAGCCAAATTTCATTAATTTGAGTCATAAGGTACACACCTTTAGTACCTTTGAGTTGATATATTTTTCCTTTTGTCCTTGTTCCTATAGCAATCAGAGTTCTGAAGTCTTCTTTTCTAATTTCACAACCACCATCCTGAAACACAAGATTATATCCTCTACTACACATTTGTCCTAGACTAAAAAGATTGTGTTGGAGGCCTTCAACATAAAGGACATCATCTGTATTGTGCTTGCCATCAAAACTCATTGAACCTCTTCCACAGATCTTAGCAGATGCATCATCTCCAAACTTAACAAACCCTCCATCAAACTTCTCAAGATTCATGAACTTATTCATATCACATGTCATATGATTTGAACATCCACTATGAATTATCTAGAGATCTTCCTCCTCTCTTGCATGAAAATAGTAACCAATGCTCCTTCAATGTGTTGCCTTGTCTTTGGAGAAATATCATTCATACATCTTCTAGGATTAGTGGAATCAGTTCCAACATTCAAAGCCATAAACAAGCACTTATTACCATCATCATCTAGATAGTTAGACTCATTATCAGATATGTTGTCATCTTCTTTAAGATGATAACTTTTCTTGAATTATTTACCTTTGTTCTCCTTGTATTTGTCATTAGAGATTTTGATTGGACATTTAGAAGCATAATGACCTATCTTTCCATAGCTGAAACATTTGAAAGGTAACTTACCTCTGTATTTTCTAGATCCCCTTTTCAATCTACTCACAAAATTTGCTTCCACTTCATCAAAGTAATCTGAATTAGATTCAACATTCTTTTCTATCTTGCTATCCTTAAAAGCAATTTCTTTTCTTGAATCATCTTGACCAAATTCTCTTATCTCAGAAGTGGTTAGAGTACCGAACATTTTATCCCTAGCATAATTATCTAGATCTTGAGTCTCTTCAATAGCAGAAACTTCAGCACTATAAGATTTAGGAAGAGTTCTTAGTACCTTCTTTACCACTTCTTTTTCCTCCAGCTATCCACCAAGACCATTGATGCAATTGACAATTTCATCCACTCTTTGCATGTAGCTTGCAATATTTGCATCCTTTGACATCCTTAGGGCTACAAACTTGGACTTTAGAATCTACAACTTCACTTTCTTGACCTTATCATCTCCTTCATAGGTGCTTTCTAGCTTTTCCATATCTCATGAGCAGTTTTGTAACTCATTACCTTCACTAATTTAGAATCAGAGAGATTGTTCAGAAGAGCACTCCTTGCCTTTTGTCATTGTTCTCATATTCATCCTTTGGACCATCTTTAGGTATAGTATACTTTTTGTCAACTATCTTCCATATGCCATATCCTAGTGAGACAAGAAAGATTTCCATCCTAGTTTTCCAAAAAACATAATTTGTTCCATCAAACACTGGGACCTCCATACCTTTCATGTGTGCCATCCAAATCTACTCCAAGTGGTTAAGCTTCTTCAAGGAACTTGGCTATGATACCAATTGTTAGAATGCATAGGACGACTAAGATGGGGGGTGAATTAGTTGTATGTTAAAACTTTAAACCCTCAAAACATTAACCACTTATAATGCATTACCAAAATGTAAACATATGAACTATTAATGCAAACACATTCAAACAAATAAGAACACCAGATTTATGTGGAAAGCCTAATAAGAGAAAGACCATGGTGAGGATTGACTCACAATATATATGAATAACAACACCAAATATCAATAGGCTCACTGCCCAAAAGAAAGGCTCATTTCCAAAGAAAGGCTCACTGCCCAAAAGAGAGAAGAAAGAAGAAATATGTTATAGAGAGATTCACTATCTTAGAGCAACAGGAGAAATCCATAACTGATGCTCTTTGCCATCCACAACCTTTGGCTCACTACCTCTAGTAACTTCTGGCACACTGAAATGTAGACGCCTTCTGCTCACTACATTCTAGAGTCATAGGCTTTTAAGCTCACACACAATTCACTGCCCTTGATTCACATACACATCATCTTCTCTACTTTTCTCCATTCAACTTCATCTTGTATTTATACCATATATAACCAAGACCTATGACAAGGGTCATTGTACCTTGTCATTTAATCATATTTCAAGTGTCAAATCCAAGGCTGTGTCCATGGCTATCTGCAATTAGGAATCCTAAAGTTGCCCAGTTTTATCCAACTAACTCTAATGATCTTTACTGATTAAAGAAACTTAATATTACTGATCTATCTACTGTGAAATGAATTCTAGGAATATTAGAAACAAAACTGAACAATGAATTACTTGAAGTAAATCTATATTACTCCTTCCAATAGAAACACGCATTTTATGAAAATAGTAACTATCTCTTTAAATAGAATCTAAAATAATGAAAACGACAGTACTAGCCTTCTGCCTTAGTGGTGAGAGTGGGCCCTTGCTCCACACCCTTGGGGCTGAAGACCAAAGTAAAGAATTAGCACAAGAGAATAATATCACAACTCAATTCAATCCAATTCTATCGACTTTGTATTAAGAAAATGTCTATATCAAACTAAGGTTACAAAAATCAGAAAAATAATCGTTGTCCCTTCTGCTGCTACTTCTGTAAGTTTATATCTAAATCTGTGATGAGAGATCACTCACCCTATTCTACTAGTTCATCTAAGAGATAACATCAATCTCTGTATTCTACTAACAGTCTAACTACAAAATGAATATCCATGCAATTAAAATGGATTTAGTGGAACAACAATCCATACTAAATCTGAGTCTTAGTTTTTAAATACACTTGGGTAGTGAGTCCCTAAAATATGGGTATTTAAATTAGTTTATTAATAACTCATGCAAAATCAAAAAGAGATAAAAACTTCTAGCAGTTAACTATAGACTGCCCTTAATTACTCAGGTGATGATTTGAGTAACATCAGGAGCATCTCGATCACCACTGGAAGTGTCTGACCAACAGCTGTGCTTGAAATCTGCACTATTCTAAAGAGGTACTGGAGATGTATGTTTCTATCTGTAGCTCCAGAGATATGTTTGTGACCTTCTTTTTCAGCTCTAGAGATGCTTGTGACTTTATTATAGCTCCGGAGATGGTTCACCTCCTTATCCCAAAATCTCTCCATTCAAATTGGAAACATTGGAGACCAGTTGTGGCATTATGATGTTGGCTCTAGAGATCATTAGGACTACCTCCGGAGATGCACAAAATTGTCTATCTGAACACCTACACCTGTTGATTCAAAAAGAGAAGATTTATGCATATTTCCATCAATTCAATGCACATTAGTCCTTCAATCAAAAATCATGATTCTAAGTAATTCATCTCTTATTAATCATCATTAGAACAATCTTGTTAGCTTATTTTGGTGTAGTCATTAGGACAATGGAATAAGAAGGGAGAAGAAGAGAGGTAAAAGGGTGTATTTCATGGGTGCTACCTGGAACTCATCATCCCCCCATACTTAAGGATTAGCAGGTCCTCCTGCTTCTCACAATCTAGACTTATTCTGGTCGAATATCCTGTCAGTCAAGCTATAGTCATGTGCATAGGTAGTCTAAGTGGTGCAGTCTGTATTACCATTTCTCCTATACTGATCAACATGCTTCATCCACTCCTATAATTTATCATCTTCTATTTGCTCAACCCAGATAGGTAGTGGCTCAATGATGAGAGGGGGTCTGAGCTGGCCACCTATCCATTCCTATTGGTATTTATCCATCATTTTGGATATTAACCTGGCCTTCCTCATAAACAACCTTAGATTGGCAGGGAAACTACTTCTCTCATTTTCTGCTCTGAAGTTAAAATGTTCCACCTTTTCTTTGCCATTGCAAGCACTTGATTAGCTGAACTGTTCATAAAAAGACCAAAATCAATGGAACACTCCTAAAGATGTTTCATATACAATGGTAAAAGCTTGGTCTTACTTTCCAGGTGGTAGACATATGCCCTAAATTGGACCTTAAAAGCATGAGGGTTTGGACATTCTTTTCGATGAAAAGACTTGTTTCTGTATCCTTCTTTAGATAAGCCTCCATTCTCTCATTTGAAATCTGATGATTTCTCATCAGTGACATAAATGCCTTAAGTTGGCATTCCCCTACAAAATAGTTGATATTGAAGGTCATATCATCTACACAGAAACCGTGCAAATACAATTCACACAGAAAATTTTTGTCCTCATCAGAACTTTTCATATATGCTTCCATGAACCCCTCCCCTATTTCTGTGTTCTTAGTAAGATCAGATAGGACCAAAGACAGTTTTCTCTGCAGAACTCTCTCTTGTAAGAAAAGAGCATAACTTCCACTTGGGGTCCTGCAAGATAGGATTTCAGATGAAATGGAAGCCACCTGAATGACTTTTTCTTCCAAGGTTTCTACTCTTTTTGACATGGCAGTAACTGCCCTCTGTAATTGCAGCATAGGCTTAAAAGCCTCATATTCCCTACATATCCTTTCCCAATGGAACATGGCCTTAGGAATATCAATTGGGATTGGGTCCACATATGGATCTATCTGTACCTCATGTTCAATGGTTGCCCCTGGGCCAACTAACTCATGAATATATTCCTCCTGATCATCTATTTTATTGTTGGCCCAAGTCAATTGTTTATCTTGGCTCTATACTTTCTCAATCAGTGCTGCAATTATTATGAGATTATTGTCTCTGGCCTTGGTAAGATCAGAAATGTTCTGTACTACCTCTGCCTCCTTTTCCTTAAGGATTTTAGATGTCTCGGTCTCCTGGGCTTCCAATTCTGCTTCCTTCTCCTGAATTATTTGTTGTTTACTCTGGAGCTCTACTTGTAGCTCTTCAATCACCTGATTTTGCTCCATTTATTTTTCTTTCATGACCTTCTTGAGGTTAGTAATAATTTGGTTCTTCCCCCATAATAATCTTTTCAAATTATCAAGCTCTTCTAACATCTTCTATTCTTTTGAAATTTCAATATCCTCTTGTTCAGAGGGGTGAGAATAAGTTCCTGTTTCTTCTCTTGTTTGCTCTACATCAGGGTTTTCCAAGGCTATTGGCTCTTCACTACCAGATGCATCCATTTGCTCTGCGTCAACTTCCCCTGTAGCCTTGCTATCCAAAGTTCCTTCTTGAGTCTCTTCTATAATTGCTGGTACTGATGAAGGCCTAGCTTTTTCTTCAGAAGTTCTGAAGCCCAAAAGAACTTCAGCTAGGAGAGCAGTATCTTTTTTAGCTTTGGTAAGCTAGCTTTTCCTTTTGCTTCTTCTTAGGACTGGTGGAGCAGGTATATCATCCTCAGAATCAGAGGAAATAGTACAAGTTTCTTTTTGTTCTGACTCCAGAGCAGGAGAATTTTGTGAATTTGGACATATGGATTGGTAGAAACCTCTCTTTGTTTCTTCTTTCTTATTAGAGGAATGTCATCTGAGTCATGGGATGGTTCTTCAGCCCAGTAATGTATGTCAGAGTCAATTTTCCTTGAAATTCTCTTTGTTTTCTGACCTTGGCTTTCCCTTGTTGGTCTTGTTGGAGTAGATTCCTCAGCCAAGGTCATTTTTCTCCTTGCTAAGCAAGTCATATATGGTGTATGCTCAACAACAGGTTCTCTAATTTCTTTTCCTTTCCTCTTCTTGTCAGAAATAGGGGTAGCAGATGAAGTTGCCTCTAGTGAGGACTTTTTACCTTTCTCAATAGCTATAGAGGAAGTTGAAGGCTCTACCTCTTCTTTCTAGGTAGAGGAAGCCTCACCCACTTCCTAAACCCTCTTTGGTTCTCTGTTCTGGGGTTTGTTATCTAAAAATGTCTGCCATATTGCTTCCCCATCAGCTTGGGATAGAAAGTGATGTTTTACTACCATAAAAATGAGGCCATGGTGTTTCATAGGACCTTTTCCTTGTTGGTACTTGTCTGTAGTTGCCCTAATGGTAGAGTACATGAAGTTTGGAAGATTTATGCTAAATTCTGGACGTGCATTTCCATGCCTCAGAAAAATCAACATTTTCATTATTGTTCCTAGAAATAAGGAAAATTGACCATCACATGTGAAATATTTCATCAACCATAGAGCTACAGATTGCCATGGGTTTGGAAGTGCTGACTTAAGAATTCCTTTAACCTCATTTTTGTTCAAATGCAATTGTATTGCAGGTTCACCTTCAATAGAGAAATTTCTAATCAAATCAGCATATAAAGTTTTTAGATGGTAGAGCCTTTCACCTTGTTTAGGAAACCCAGAAATATGACTGATAGTGGTTGCAAAGAGATTGACTTGAACTCCCCTTACAACTGTCTGATTGTCCCTTAGGTTTCTTAAGAAGTCATCAACAATATCATCTTGAAACCCTTCAAACTTTTCTAGAAACTCCAGCCATCCTGCATTTCTAAGAATGTCTACCACAACATCATCTTGCAAAAGACCTATTATACTTTCTGGCTCTAATTTCTTCTTAATCCCCATTTCTAAGTCCTTTTTCCACCTTCTGTGCTAAAATTCTCCCTCACTTTTCTGTGTAGTTTGTTCTTCCTCCTTTAACTCTGTAGGCTCCAGAGGACTATATTGGCTGACTCTATTCTTCAGGGTATTTTGCAGTTTTGAATGAGGGTTATTATGTCAAGTTGTTTACTAGCTTGGACTATGGAAAAAGAATTTAAAATTGATTAGAGTGCCTATGCGGTCATAATTACAGCAGAGTGATGGGACACTCCATAGACATGGTGACAGTGTAGAAAAGATGGCGGCATGCATGAGGAGAAAGGAAATAATGGCAGGAGGACGTGTCATAATGACGGCACCCAAAAATAGAAATAACAAGACAATTACTAACTAATGCTTAATTAAAGAGAAGTACCTAAACCAATCTTAATGATGACGGCCTGATGTACCTGGCTACAATGCCACGGCTTTGATGAGACTGGATGTGACTTGGCACGTGAGCAGCTTCTGCATGGCTTTGAAATGGCGTCAGCATCCCTATTGTCACATTCCATGCAATCATTTCTGCTGAGTGGTTTGAGAATACCATCTTTTGAGGTGACGTCAGTGCAGTCATTTGTGAGTACCTGTGCATGAGAGTAATGACCCTTTTCTCAATTGTCAATGATATGCATGCTGACATCATGTTTGTCCTTGTCATAAAGTGGAGGATGAGTCATGATGACCTCATCAAATGACATCTCTACTTTATTGCCTGGAGAGGTGGGTCCCCTCCTAATTTATTATATTCATGAATAGCTCTTTATTGGTGGAGCACCAGAGGTGCTCCAAGTTCGTGAAGCATCAGAGGTGCTCCTTATTTGCAAGTGCCGGAGGTGTGTTTGAGTAACTTTCGGCACCTGATCACCTCCGTAGCTTGATTATTCTCATTTGGCATGAAGAAGGGAACCACCATTTGCTAGTTTTCAATCCCCTTGGTTGAGAAAGACAACCATTTACTAGTTTTCTATCTTTCTTTTTTTTTTAAGAAGGTCGCCATTTGTTGGTTTTCAACCTTCTTTTTTTTTTTTTTAAGGAGGCCACCATTTGCTGGTTTTCAACCTTTTTTTTTCAGTCCAAATCTATGATAGAGGATGTGTCCCCTATAACCAAGCACAAATCTTTGATGAACTCTTCCTTGGTGGATGGCCTTTTATAGAGTCTAATTCTATGGCCATTTACTAAGAATGTGTCTGTGCTTCCATTAATGGGTTTCAGTAGCACTATTCCATTCTCAAAAACTTCCTTTATCTGGTAAGGACCCATCCAATGAGTTTGTAGCTTTCCCTTGAACTCCTTGAACTTAGAATCATATAGGAGAACCCAATCACCTTGCTAAAATGTCCTTCTCTTGATGTGTTGGTCATGCCATTGTTTCCTCTGATACTGAACCAAATCTGTTTGTTGAATGGCTTCTGTCTGAATTTCATCTAACTCATTGAGCTAAAGAAATCTATTATGTTGGGCTATAGACAATGGTAGACTAATATCTAATGTAGTTTTAATTGTCTAGAGCTCAAATTCTATAGATAGAATGGGTTTCTTTCCATAGACTAATTCATATGGTGAGAATTTTGTTGTGGAATTCCAAGTGGTATTGTAAGCCCAAACTGCTTCAGATAATTTGTTAGCCCAATCTTTTCTATTCATTGCCACTGTCCTTGTCAAAATGTTCTCAAGTTCCCTATTAGTCACCTCTACCTGCCCATTGGCTTGAGGATGGTAAGGTGAAGATTTACTATGCTTGACTTGATATAAATCTATGAATGCTCTAAATACATATGAAGTAAACTAAGCTCCTCTGTCTAAAACCATGGATCTTGGGGCTCCAAACCTCAAGAAAATCTTATTATAAAGGAAATCAACAACTTTCTCTTCTCTTGCAAATTGCAATGCCTACACTTCAGCCCATTTAGTGACATAGTTTGTGCATACAAGGATGTATTCTTTGCCTGATGATGGTGGAGAAATTGGTCCCGCAAAGTCTAGACCCCACTATTCAAATGGCTCCATCATTACTTGGGGATGCAGTAAAATCTCCTAGGTGAAGGTTGGCTATCCCATCCTCACTGGTCACACTGCTACACATACTTCTTGGTATCCTTATGAATAGAGGGCCAGTAGTAACTAGCTCCTAGAATCTTGTGGATGGTTCTGCGTGAGGAATAGTGCCCACCAAATGGTTCATCATGACATGCCCTTAAGACATCAAAAATTTCATCAGCTTTCAACCACCTGTGCAAAATGAAGTCAGGACCACATTTAAATAACAACCCATTTAACCATTTGTAAGATAAGCTTTCCTTAAGTAAGCGTTTCTTTTGTTTTGATGTAAAATGGGATGGATACGAGCCTATAGATAAGAGATTAGCTATGTCAGCAAACCAAGGTGTAGTAGAGGAGATAGCAAAAAGATGTTCATCTAGAAATCTATCCTCCACTGGCTGGTTCTCTCCACCTGTATGCAATCTTGACAGAAAATCAGCAACCAAATTAAATTTGCCTAGATTATCAACTATGATAATGTCAAATTCCTGCGATAGCAATAACCACCTAATTATCCTTGCACCCACTACTAGCTTATTCATTAAGTATTTTATGGCTACATGATCAGTATGTACAAATATTTTGTATCCAGTGATATAATGCCTGAATTTGTTTATAGCATAGATGACTACCAAGAATTCTTTTTCAGTTGTGGTATAGTTTCTTTCTGTAGAGGTAAGGTTTTTGCTGATGTAATAGATGGCATGCATACTTTCTCCTTCCTCCTTTTGTCCTAAGACTGCCCCAATGGACTCATTAGAAGCATCAATTTGTGTGTGAAATGGTAGAGTCCAATTAGGTCCTCTCAAAATAGGTGTGATAGTAAGCTTCTCTTTTAGGGTTTCAAATACTGATTGACAATCCTCTGTCCATAAGAATCCTGTGTCTTTGTTAAGTAGGGTAAACAGAGGAGCAGCTATCCTACTAAAATTTTCTATGAATCTTCTATAGTAGCCTGCATGACCCAGAAAACTTCTAACATCTGTCTGATTTTTAGGTGAAGGCAACTGTTGGATCACTTCTATTTTGTTTTGATCTACTTTGATCCCATTTGCTGAAATGTAGTGTCCCAATACAATTTCTTCCTCTACCATCATGAAGCACTTTTATGGCTCAAGGATAATTGATTCTTTTCATAGCATTTTAGTACCTTTTCAAAGTTTATGAGAGCTTTTTCAAAGTTGTCCCCATACACAGTAAAGTCATCCATATAGACCTCCATGCACTCATTAGCTAGTTCAACAAAGATGGCTAAAACAAGCCTCTGAAATGTAGCTGGAGCATTACATAGGTCAAATGGAAGAACTTTGTAGGCAAAAGTTCCCCAAGAACAAGTGAAAGTGGTTTTATCCCGATCTTCAGGTGTAACTTGGATTTGATTGTATCCACTGAACCCATCTAGGAAAGAAAAATACTTTCTCCCTGTAAGGTTGTCCAACACTTGGTCGATGAATGGTAAGGGAAAGTAGTCCTTTTTTGTAGCTTTGTTTAGCTCCCTATAGTCAATACACACTCTCCATTTCCCATTCTTTTTAGGCACTATGACTAAGGGTGAGACCCATTGACTATTTGAGATTGGATATATAAACCCTGCTTGCAGCAATTTTTCTATCTCAGTCTTAACAATGTCTTTTAAAGCAGGATTTAGTCTTCTCTAGGGTTGTCTAATAGGTTTGACATCTTCAGTGTATATATGATGAGTATAGATCTCAAGAGGGATTCCCTTCGTATCTTGGTGTTCCCAAGCAAAAGCTACTGAATGGGAAATTAGGAGTTTGATAAGTTTTTCCTCCTATTTTTCTGCTAACTGGGTGTTGATATTCAGTGTTTTCCCAGGTAGAATCATAACTTGTTTTGTGATCTAATCCATAGATATAGTCAATCCATATACTAGAGTCATAGTATTGAGGGGGCAAGAATGTGGAAGTAGCATGTGGAATGTGGCTAAGTCTCTATAAAAGGTTTTTCCACAAGGAATGATATTTACTAAGGTACAATGAGTAGAAGTGAGAAGTTCTCTCCTTGAATCTTGGGCTAGCTCCATTATATCCTCATTAATAAGAATGTGGGTGATATCTTCTGTTGTATCATAGTGAATTTTTTCTTCTAAGTCACCCAAATGTTCTTTGATGGTAACCATAGCTATTGAGGCACTATTTTCCATGTTATTCGGTTCATCCACCCATACCCTTCCTATTTAATGTATTGATGGTTTAGCTGGAGGATACAAATATATTTTCTTCAAGTCTATCCCATTAGAAATGACCATATCCCAGTTTGAAAATCAATAGATGCTACTACTATAGCCAGTCATGGTCTTCCTAATATCAATGGATAAGTATTTCTCTGATTTCTTGGCTTTAATATCAAGAAGTCTACTAGGAGTTCCCATTATTCTATCACAACTAGAACATTAGTAATCACCCCTTTTGGAATAGCTACTGACGGTCAACAAGTTGAAGGATTGTTGATGTGGATTGGATACCTATTAAGGCTAATTTGTCCATTGTATGAACTATCATTACATTTATTGCTATTCCCAGATCAACCAAAACATTTGAAATTTCTACCCCTGAGATGTAAACAGTCATGACAAGATTTCTAGGGTCTCCATATTTTGGAAGGAGCACTTCTCCCATTAGGATGTCTAATACCTTTCCTTCCACCTGGATAGTTGAGGGAAAGTTCTTCTTTCTTCCCTGGGTCTTAACACAATGTTGTTTGATGAATTGGTTAAGTTTAGGTACATCTTTGATTGTTTGGAGGAGTGGAATTTCAATGTTCAGTTGTCTAATTTCTTGTAATAGTTCTAATTCTAGGGTAGATTGGACTTGGTTTTGTAAGATTTTTTTTGGGGAACATGCTATTTGATCTGTTCTAGGTATGGTGCTAGTTTTTCCATCTCCAGAGAATCTCTGGAGCTTTTATTAGAAATGTTTCCAGGGATGTTCTCTGGAGTCATTCTTTTAGGAGGATCTCTGGAGTTATCCAAGGATGATTCTTTGAGCACTGTTTCGGTAGTAATCTCCTTTGGAAGCTAAGTGGATGGATTTTTAGGTTCCTCATCATTGGTTACTTCAAATATAGTTGGAGGAGATGGTCTTGGAAGTGCTTTCCCAGAACACAGCTGGAGATTATTGGAATATATAGCATTAATTCCAGCCATGTTTTCTTGTTCTGTCATGTAAACAACTACTCCCTGCTTATTCCGTGGGTTTGGTATAGGTTGAGCTAGTAAGGGTGGTTGTCTAACTAGTTCGTTTTGTGACTAACCTTGTGTGTTGGGGGGTCCAGTTAGCAATGCTTGTTGTTGAGTTTGGAAATGTCTAGGTTGTCCCTGGTGCTATTGATTATATCCCTATTGAGGACCCCAATGAGGCTGCATGTTTTGTGATCCAAACTGTGGTGGCCATTGTTGATTTCCCCAGGGCTAATTTTGCCAATGTTGGTTTTGCCATTATTGATTTGGCCAATCTTGCTATCCCCAAGGAGGATTATTCTAAGGCCCATGCCAAGTTGGATTCTATTGATTATTTCCCCAATTAGAAGGACCCTTATTAGAAGTCTGGTTTGGATACTGATTATAAGGGAAATTTCCAGCTTGTTTTTTTCCTACATAGTTCAACTCCTCCTCTATAATGGCATTCTTTTTACTTAGCCTTTTTAAGGCTGGAAGTTGACTGCATTGACTGGTAGGATGTTCCCTGTCATATATCTGATAGATCTCTACTTTATCTAAAGGGCATTCTCTCAATAGATGTTTGTTTCTACACCTAGGACAATAGATGGAGAGTGGTTTAGTTGTTCTATCCTGATCATTTGTTCTAGTTTTTTCCTGAATCCCATCTAATGTGGTATTCAGTTGGACTAGAATATCTATTTTAAAATTTGCAATTTCCTCCATTAACTGTCCTATCTTATTCTTCCCTTTGAAAGATTTGGGTGTTCTCACTCCATCTTGGGTTTTGGAATAGTTCCTGCAGAGTTCTTCTATAGCAGGCATATCCATTTTTTTGATATTCCCTTTTCCCATCAGATCCAGTGCTTGTTTTGATTTTGTCTAATCCTTTTACAAAGAGGGTTCTGGCCAAAGAATGATTTACAGGGTTGCCATATCTTCTCAAAGCAAAGTTGAACTTATCCACATAATCCTCTAAGGTCTCTTCCTCTCTCTATTTAATTTTAAATCATTCCTCATTCTTATCACTGACTCTACAGTAGTCTTGGTATTTTCCCAAGAATTCTATCTCCATCTGATCCCAAGAATGGATGGAGTTTTGGGGCAGGCCCATAAACCATCTCATTGCAGAATCCTTTAGGGTTGAGGGAAATAGTTTGAGTTTTTGATTATCTAATCCATAATCATAAGTCTGGCATACCACTTTGAATTCAAACAAAAACTGATTTGGATCCTCAGAAGCAAGACCCCTAAAATTTGGCAAGTGTGCAGGTGAAATATTTTTCATAGGGGCATTATCTCCAATAGCCAGAACAATGGGATATGAGAAGGTTCTTGGAGCCTGATTTTCCTCCTCTTCATGATTATCATGATTATCATCGATGTCTAGTATTGGTTCTTCTCCTTGAGGTTTGAGGAAATTAGGTTCTATCAAAGGATTTGCCTAGAATTTTTGTTGTAATTCGTACATATAGTCAGTGAGTGGAAGATTTGGAGGATTGAAAGGATTATTAATTTTAGGTGTAGCTTCCAAGGTAGGTTCTAGATGTCTCTCTTCAACAAGATCTTGTGCCACCCCACTGCTTTCTCCTATAGTTTGATGGGGTGTCTGTTTTATGTATCCTCCTTTTGAATCCCTAGCTCTAACCATACAGATCTATCCTAAAACTGTTTAGCTAAGTTTTCCTAATTAACACAGTATCCCCAGCAATGGCACCAAAAATGACAAGGGTCATTAGACCTTATCATTTAAACATATTTCAAGTGTCAAATCTAGGGCTGTGTCCATGGCTATATGTAATTAGGAATCCTAAAGTTGCCCAATTTTATCCAACTAACTCTAATGATCTTTATTGATTAAATAAACTTAATATTACTGATCTATCTACTGTGAAATGAATTCTAAGAATACTAAAAATAAAAATGAACAATGAATTGCTTAAAATAAATCTATATTACTCCTTCCAATTGAAACATGCATTTATCTATGAAAATAGTAACTATCTCTTTAAATAGAATCTGAAATAATGAAAATGATAGTACTAGCCTTCTGCCTTAGTGGTGAGAGTGGGCCCTTGCTCCACACCCTTGGGGCTAAAGACCAAAGTAAAGAATTAGCACATGAGAATAATATCACAACTCAATTCAGTCCAATTCCATCCGCTTTGTATTAAGAAAATGTCTATATCAAAATAAGGTTACAGAAATTAGAAAAATAATCGCTGTCCCTTCTACTACTACTTTTGTACATTTATATCTAAATTTGTGATGAGAGATCACTCACCCTATTCTACTAGTTCATCTAAGAGATAACATCAATCTCTTTATTCTACTAACAGTCTAACTACAGAATGAATATCTGTGCAATTAAAATAGATTTAGTGGAATAGCAGTCCATACTAAATCTGAGTCTTAGTTATTAAATACACTTGGGCAACGAGGCCTTGAAATATAGGTATTTAAATCAGTTTATCAATAACTCATGCAAAATTAAAAAGAGATAAAAAAATTCTAGTAGTTAACTATAGACTACCCTTAATTACTCAGGTGATGATTTGAGTAACATCAGGAGCATCCCAATCACCACTGGAAGTGTCTGACCAACAACTGTGCTAGAAATCTACACTATTGTAAAGAGGTGTCAGAGATGTATGTTTCTTTCTGTAGCTTCAGAGACATGTTTGTGACCTTCTCGTTCAGCTTCGGAGATGGTTCACCTCCTTATCCCAAAATCTCTCCATTCAAATGTCAGCTCCGGAGATCATTAGGACTACCTCTAGAGATGCACAAAATTGTCTATTGGAACACCTGCACCTATTGATTCAAAAAGACAAGATTTCTACATATTTCCATCAATTCAATGCACATTAGTCCTTCAATCAGAAATCATGATTCTAACTAATTCATCTCTTATTAATCATCATTAAAACAATCTTGTTAGCTTATTTTGGTGCAGTCATCAGGACAATGGAACAAGAAGGGAGAAAAAGAGGGGTAAAAAGGTGTATTTCATGGATGCTACCTGGCACTCATTAACCTATCTCAATTAGGTCGGTCCTAATGAAGCATGTGCATTACACACATGTAACATTACATAGGTTGGCACTAAACACTTATATGGTGGAAAGAAGTGAAAGTGGACCATATCAAGGGATAACCAGGACACAAATTTGTATCATCAAGCTTCTTATCACATCCACAATCCACAAGGCACGTCTATAAATAATGTTAGCATGCTAGGTTGGCCAAGCCCAAGCTAACAATCACATCCATGCTTCTCCAAGTCCAAAAACATTATGCAAACTAGAGAGACACTCCATAGCACTCACACACCTTCTCAAAACATTCAACATCATCAAAATTCTTTGCCATACTGCCACAACCACTTGAATCAAAGAATGTCTTCATTATACATATCAGGGCACACTATTACTGATGACCAATGCAAGAACTAAACTTGTGGAGCATCCCAGCACTCAAAACTTCAAGGGAAGATTGATGTAGACTACATAAGCACATTCCTAGATTAACAAGTCATGAAATCTCAATGCGGAGAAATTCAGAGCAATCTCATTTCTCCTAGATAGTCTTCTTCACAGTTAAATACTCTATCAAACACATCTTCTACTTTCGCACAATCCAAAACCTAAAACTCGGGATATAATACCTGCAAACAGATCTAATCAACACTTCCAAACCACATAAGCATATATTCAATTAGGAAGAAATGCAGAGAAAAATATTGATGGTACCTCTATCATACTACACATTCTTTTATCAAATTTTCTCAAAAGCACTTTGAAACCAAGTGAACCATCTGCTAGGAGTTGACATCAATGATAACACTAGCAAGTTTCTAACACATTCACCATCAGCATAGGAACTACTTCATTATGGGGGGACCTATAGTCTCACTCTTGCTCTCCTATGGGGGGTATTTGATTGTATATATGTGATAGAAGTTGTCCTTGGGGGGTCATGTTGAGTCCTACTATCACTTCTTTCACTTTCATGTTTTTTCTCTCTTTTGGAGAGGTGTTTTTTCCTATAGGTTTTTCTCCTTTATTCTACTTGTGAGAGAATTGTTTGTACATGGGTACCTAACAGGGCCTAGTAGCTAGGACCCATTTTTGCATTCTTACTTTTGTTAGCTTCTCCCTAAGTTACACTTAAGGGGGGGTGTTGGTGTGAACATGGTTATTATCTATCTGGTTTACCCCTTTTTGTGTGAAGAATTCATATTATTTAACTATTTATTAGTTAAATAATATTCACACACATATTTGTTGCAAATATGTGTCTAAGCGGTGTTGTCATTGATGTCAACATATTCTCGTTGTCATTGGTGTCAACTATGCCTTATTTTGTTGCCTATTCAGGAGACTAGAATGTTGAGGATATTGAGAAAATTAATGAAGACTCAAGGTTCACGGACCTTATGGCTGTATAGAGGATTGTCAGAGGCTGGTCCAGTCAAGAATTGAGAAGTCTGCATGAAGATTTGAAGAAGTTATAGCCATTTGAATAGAACTGGATCTTGTAGTATTCAGAAGAGACAGAGTCACAGTAAGTTGGTCCAGATTGCTCCATAGTGAAATATTATGATCTATGAATTTGAAGGCATGTTTGGGAAGTCAATGCGTATCATCAACTCCAGTGGTTCATGGTTTGGAGGTCCGCAAGCCATCTTTCTAGTTTGACAGTCATGGTAGACAGTGTTCTTGAGGTTTCGGAGGAAGATACAAATGATTATGGTAATTTGGTTTAGAGTGGATGTTATTAGTGAGTTCAATGTACTTGTGGAAGTCTTTGGATCATGTGGCTACTATGTTGGAGGTCTGCATTGGAGTTTGAGCTTGTTATTGAAGATTTCCTCTTTGAAGTTGTTTTTCTTCCCAGCCTTGGCCGACCGGATGTTCCTAGCATGTTACGGATGGTCTAAAGATCATTTTATGAAGCATGGTGTGTTAGTAGAGGAAATTTCAAGTCTCAGCTATGATTGGCCAATAGTGTAAAGATCTACATTAAGTTTGGCTAACCTTGTTGATCATTCCAAGATTGATGAAGTGTATAAATACTTGTTGAAGAGTTGTTAAAGAATCATCCTTGAGAAAAATTGATTAAATCCAAATAAAGGATCAGAAGTAGAGTAGAGAAGATGGTGGTGCCCACCTAGGGTTTGGGTTTCAAGTATTCATCTGTAGGCCTTTTTAGAAAAAAACCCAAAAAATTTCTAAGTCCCTTGGCCTTCACAATTGCATGCATGTATCTTTGTATTTGGCCATTGTATCTAATGTACAGATGCATGTATACAAAAGCCAGACCCGAAAAGGAAGTTCAATCGGCTTCAAAAAGTGGAAAAATAAGTTGTATGTATCTTTGTATGCATATCGGGTTGTATATGGCATATTCTAGGTTAGATTTCGTGCTTGTATGTATATGTTGTTGTATATTTGATATACAATGGGTGAGATACAATAGCGGACTTCAAAAGGATTCAAATCGGGTTGAAAATGGTGGTCGGGCCCACATATATGTGTAAAGGGGATTGTATGTATGTGACAGATACAATTAAACATACAATGCAGGACGTACAATCCCGGACTTCAAAATATTATCAAATTGGGCCTGGCGGGCATACATACAAATGGCAAAGTTGAAAAGTCAAAGGCAGTTTCCTTTGTATCTTGCATTGTATGTATCTCCAACATACAACTGCACATACAATGTGAAATATACAAGCGGACAAATGCAAAAGTGGACGCGGCTAGTGAATTAACTGCATTTATGAAAAAGGTGAGATCCGCCATTGTATATTGGGATTGTATGTTCCCAATATACAATCAGACATACAACGGGCATATACGAAGAAATATACAAAGCAGGAATGGTCAAAGTCAACATTCTTCAAGAACCTACTAGGGTCCGCATAGTTGTATGTTCCATGGGTTGTATGTATGTGCGATATACAATGCAAAATACAAAGGCACACATACAACCCGGACGTGAAAGGAGAATGTGTTATGGTGGATAAGTGGCTGGGGTCCATGGGTTGTATATTGCATATTATATGTGCAATATACAAGGCAATATACAAAGGAGTTAGATACAAGGCCTGGACCTGATGGTAATTTCAAATTGATTCATAAAGATTTGGGGTCCACGCTTGTATGTGGCGATTGGATGTATATATAATTGCACATACAACCACAGATGCAAACAAGGATATAATGGATCACCTATGAAGATGCAAATATTCAACGATGGATAACCAATGGCAGGTTGACACGTGTCCAAGTCAGTTCTATGTATATACAACTGCATATGCAAAGATTTGAAGGCAAAAAAAGGCAAAAATGGGTGAAAAAGGTAAAATGTATCTTCATGCTGCGAAAAGTCAAAGGAGCAAAAGGACACCTGCGTGGCACATTTTCATTGGCCGATGACTTTTCAAAGCAGGTGACTGGGATTGTCCGATCCAACTAATGTCGTAGATCTCAGCGGGAGGAAATGAATCGACGACCATCATTCAAACTTTCAAGAACATGAAGAGATTTGTATGTGTTCACAACTGCATTCCAGGTGGGAAAAATTGTAGAGCACGCAACTGTTGTGTTTCTAGAGGCTACGGGTAGGTTGGCCATTAATGGCAAAATTTGCAAAGGCATGGTCTTCATTGACAGGTCAACTACCTGGTTAATGGCAAAAATCTTCAGTCGGCGGCTCACATCCCGAACCCACCTACCCTTTCCTCTTTTTCTCACAGCTGCATTGAATATTTTGGGTGCCATTCAGATGGTGCATTGTATCTGGAAGCATTTTGAAATGACATGTGCCTTAATTATTGAGTATAGGTTCTGGGTATATTAGGACTGTGTCACTCATTTTTCTGGTTGTTGAAGACTTGGGCAATTTTTGGAGAAAATAACGAAGAACAAAGCATTTCTTGGTTGTCCTGTCTCTTTTGGAGTTTATGAGTTGCATTTGAATGTACCTTGCACACATGTTTAGTTTCATGTTGTGTTTATATGAAAAATGCTTCTTTGCATGTGTTTAGCTATTTGTCTCCACTTGTTGTATGCATCCCTTCTTTTGAATCTGGTTGCTAAGGGTTACTTAGATTCTAGGATATAGACTTCTATATTGCATGCTTAACTTTTGACCTCCATTCAAGGAGTGGATTAAACTGTTTTAGGTTAAGTATGAGGAAGAATGTATGGCAGCAGGGATGTTTGTAAGTAGAGATAGCTAAATATTCATTCTTGGGTGGTGTTTGTAAGGTAAATACCAATCCAGCCCCTTAAAACTTGAATGCCAGTGCAAATCATTCACTTGTATATGTCTAGTTGACTCCTTGCCCTAAGATAGACACCGGTCTACCCTTGTGTAGTAGTTATGATCCAAAACCCCCTGTCTTGCATCCAAAACATAAATACAAATCATTTCAATATTCCAACCTATTAGTTTGTAGGAGTAGAAATAGGACCCCTGCATACTCTCATTCCTAACCAATTAGATATGTCCAAGAACACTACCAACCTTGTCATTTATCATGCAAATCTTGGTCCAAACATGAGAGTATTCTACCTATTGTTGTAAAGCTAAATCTTTCTATTGGGTGAGTCAAAGTTAAATCTTTAGCTATAGGGATACCCCCCCTTGGTGTGGCAGAACCAGAAGTGAAGGGAAGGCAGCTCACACAACCTCCTATATTTGTTGCCCGAATCTGCCTGTGCATAGGAATTGGCAAACCCTCTGCCAATTTAGAGAGAAAGACCCAACAAAGTGGTGACTCTACTGGGGAAAGAGTCAAATAATTTAAAGGCTAGAAAATCTAGTTTCCAGTGAAGTTGTTGTAGCAATACTAAAGAACGACCATGTGGTGCTTTGCTGGCATGATGAATCCAAAAAACAAAAGTGCCTTGTTGATATTCTGTCCTCTCTATGAGAGGTAGTGACTCTGTTGATTGAACCTATCCAAAGTTGCAACATATTTCTAGGTATTCCATCTTTTCACTCGAAATGAGTCTAGAGCAGCAGTCTTGGTTGTGCTCTTCGGGAAGGCCATTTTTTATTGAAAGATATAAAGCTCTAAATTTCAAAGGAATAAGTGGTTACCCAAATGTTATTCCCAATAAGATTAGAAAATGTTTGCCGAAATATAGTGGATCAAATTATGAGTCTGCAAACAAACATCTACAAAAAATTTTTAATATGATAGAAGATTATGAGGTAGAGGCTGAAGATGTAGTAATGAGACTCTTTTTTTAGTCATTAGAGGATGATGCTAGGGTCTGGTTTTTAGACCTACCTATGCATTCAGTTTCTTCATGGGTAGATTTAGAAATTGCATTCCTAGAGCAGTTTGGTGAAAGATTTGATTTGGCCTCATTGATCATACATTTCATGAATATCCAAAAGGAAGATGAGGAACTGGTTCGAGCCTTTAATCTTAGATTTATTAAGTTGCTCAAGTAGATTCCTGAATATATGAGACCTAATAATGCATTGTGGTTGACAATTTATTTGGCTGCATTTGATGAAGAAATGAGTTATTTGTTGAGAGATAAAGAACTAGTCACACTTCACCAAGCTTACAAATTTGCTATGGATATTGAAAATAATCAGAAATATGGAATGCCAGTAGGTTTCATGACTGCAAGCCTTAAAAATAGTTTTCAAAGTGAATATATTTCAGCTTTCCCAGTATGTTCATTGAGAGATGATTTTACAAAGGGAAATATATTGCAGAACAATGGGTGTAGTCATGATGTGATGCATAAACATGAAGAAGGTGTTGTAGAAAATGTGGGCACATCCTATAATGGTGAAGACAATGATTGTTATCAGCCTCTAGAAGAGAAGCCTGCAGATACAAAATGCCCTTCAAATGATCAAATGAAAGATATACATGAGGTTGTGTCTTGCAGCAATAGGCATATCCCAGTTATTCATGATTATTTGTACAAGGTGCATATGCAGAGCTTCACTCTGAATATAGAAGATGCATATTCAAGGGAGGATAGTGAATATGTTAGTGATTGTCAGCATTCAGATGCATATGTGAGCCTTTCAGATGATGAAATATATATGGATGCTGAATATGAGTGTTTCCTTGAAAATTCTGACTACCTTTACATTTCAAAGGTTGGGAAATTTGCTTTTGAATATCAGTGCATTGGTGAAGAGGAAAAAAAGGGTCACTATTTAGATGTGAATGGATGAGTTGTAGATGTTCATGCTGATATAGACAAAGATAGTGTTGGTTGCAAGGGTGACTATGAAGCTTTTAGCATAAGGTTGCACCCTGAGCTATTTATGCCTTCTCTTGAGACATTGCAGGTGGACATTAATGATAAAATTGTTGAGAACAGTCATGATGAATATATGAGTGTTTATAAAGATGAATTTGATTATGAGGTGTTGCTTGTGCTTGAGTATTGTTTGTTTGATACAGAGAAGCTCTTATTTTTTGAAGAAGGACAAAATTCAGATATAGATTCATTTGTTTTGTATAAGCTTTTTATCTTTTCTAATCTGGAAGCATCAGGTGATGAAAGTGATCTACAGTCAAGCATACCAGAAATAGATCAAGGGTACTATAGATTTGTTGAGGAAGTAAGAGCTAAAATTGGCGGCAGCACACTTAACAATGAGATTAAATATTTTCATGGGTGCTGCAGGTAGTTAAATGATTTGAGGCTTCATTTGAAGAAATTAGAAAATTGAGTGTTTGATAAAGGAAAACCCTAGTTTTTCCTTTTTGGTGGCCCTAGGCCACCAAGTATATTTTAAAAAATGTGATCTATGATGTAGGTTGGTGCAGCGTTCGACTCTATAGCCCAATGGATAAGGCATGGTCTGCATCCCAGAGTTCTGGAGTTCTCACCATGCCTGCAAGAGTCATGCATCCCCAGACAGAGCCAATGGTGGTGCCCACCTAGGGTTTGGGTTTCAAGTATTCATCTGTAGGCCTTTTTAGAAAAACCCAAATTTTTTTTAAGTACCCCAGCTTTCACAGTTGCATGCATGTATCTTTGTATTTGGCCATTGTGTCTAATGTACAGATGCATGTATACAAAGGCTAGACCTGAAAAGGAAGTTCAATTAGCTTCAAAAAGTGGAAAAATAAGTTGTATGCATCTTTGTATGCATATCAGGTTGTATATGGCATATTCCAGGTTAGATTCCATGCTTGTATGTAAAACTTTGTATGTATATGTTGTTGTATATTTGATATACAACAAGTGAGATACAATGGCAGACTTCAAAAGGATTCAAATCGGGTTGAAAATGGTGGTCGGGCCCACATGTATGTGCAAAGGGGATTATATGTATGTGACAAATACAATTGAACATACAATGCAAGACGTACAATCCCAGACTTCAAAATATTATCAAATCAGGCCTGGCGGGCATACATACAAAAGGCAAAGTTGAAAAGTCAAAGGCAGTTTCCTTTATATCTTGCGTTGTATGTATCTCCGACATACAACTGGACATACAATGTGAAATATACAAGCGGACAAGTGCAAAAGTGGACGCGGCCAGTGAATTAACTACATTTATGAAAAAGGTGAGATCTGCCATTGTATATTGGGATTGTATGTTCCCAATATACAATCAGACATACAATAGGCATATACAAAGAAATATACAAAGTGGGAGTGATCAAAGTCAACATTATTCAAGAACCTGGTGGGGCCCGCGTGGTTGTATGTTCCGTGGGTTGTATGTATGTGCGATATACAATGCAATATACAAAGGCACACATACAACCTGAATGCAAAAGGAGAATGTGTTATGGCAGATAAGTGGCTGGGGTCCGCAGGTTGTATATTACGCATTGTATGTACAATATACAAGGCGATATACAAAGGAGTTAGATACAAGGCCCAAACCCAATGGTAATTTCAAATTGATTCATAAAGATTTGGGGTTCGCGCTTGTATGTGGCGATTGTATGTATATACAATTGAACATACAACCACAGATGCAAAAGAGGATACAATGGCTCACTGATGAAGATGCAAATATTTAGTGATGGAGAACCAATGGCAGGCTGACACGTGTCCAAGTTAGTTGTATGTATATACAACTACATATGCAAAGATTTGAAGGCGAAAAAAGGACAAAATGGATGAAAAAGGTAAAATGTATCTTCATGCTGCGAAAAGTCAAAGGCACAAAAGGACACCTACGTGGCACGTTTTCATTGGCTGATGACTTTTCAAAGCAGGTGACTGGGATTGTCTGATCCAACTGATACTGTAGATCTCGGCAGGAGGAAAAGAATTGATGGCCATCATTCAAACTTTCAAGAACATGAAGAGATTTGTATGTGTTCACAGCTGCATTCCAGGCAGGAAAAATTGTAGAGCATGCAACTGCTATGTTTCCAGAGGCTATGGGTAGGTTGGCCATTAATGGGAAAATTTACTGAGGCATGGTCTTGATTGACAGGTCAACTACCTGATTAAGGGTGAAAATCTTCAGTCGGCAGCTCACATCCCGAACCCACCTGCCCTTTCCTCTTTTTCTCACGACTGCATTGAATGTTTTGGGTGCCATTCAGATGGTGCATTGTATTTGGCAGCATTTTGAAATGACATGTGCCTTAATTGCTAAGTACACGCTCTGGGTATATCAGGACTGTGTCACTCATTTTTTTGGTTGTTGAAGACTTCTGCAATTTTTGGAGAAAATAATGAAGAACAGAGCATTTCTTGGCTGTCCTGTCTCTTTTGGAGTTTATGAGTTGCATTTAAATGTACCTTGTACACACGTTTAGTTTCATGTTGTGTTTATATGAAAAATGCTTCTTTGCATGTGTTTAGTTGTTTGTCTCCACTTGTTGTATGCATCCCTTCTTTTGAATCTGGTTGCTAAGGGTTACTTAGATTCTAGGATATAGAGTTCTATATTGCATGCTTAACTTTTGACCTTCATTCAAGGAGTGGATTAAATTGTTTTAGGTTAAGTATGAGGAAGAATGTATGGCAGCAAGGATGTTTGTAAGTAGAGATAGCTAAATATTCATTCTTGGGTGGCGTTTGTAAGGCAAATACCAATCCAGCCCCTTGAAACTTGAATGCCAGTGCAAATCATTCACTTGTATACGTCTAGTTGACTCCTTGCCTTGAGATAGGCACCGATCTACCCTTGTGTAGTAGTTATGATCTAAAACCCCCTGTCTTGCATCCAAAACATAAATACAAATCATTTCAATATTCCAACCTATTAGTTTGTAGGAGTAGAAATAGGACCCCTGCATACTCTCATTCCTAACCAGTTAGATATGTCCAAGAACACTGCCAACCTTGTGATTTATCATGCAAATCTTGGTCCAAACATGAGAGTATTCTGCCTATTGTTGTAAAGCTAAATCTTTCTATTGGGTGAGTCAAAGTTAAATCTTTAGCTATAGGGATACCCCACCTTGGTGTGGTAGAACTAGAAGTGAAAGGGAGGCAGCTCACACAACCTCCTGTATTTGTTGGCCAAATCTGCCTGTGCATAGGAACTATCAAACCCTCTATCGATTCGGAGAGAAAGACCCAATAGAAGAAAAGGAGTGAGAGCAGTATAGAGTGTGAAGTTAGTAAAGAAGAATTTGTAGGAGTCCAAGACAACACTGAGAGGGGGGGTGAATTAGTGTTGTATTAGTTTTCAAATATTTTACAACTTTTTGCAAGCTTTCTCTTATAGAACAAATAGAGAGGAATATATTAATGATTTGTGCACCAGATTAATAATGAAGGATGTGAACAAAACTTAATAAGCAAAGCACTAATATACACACATACAGATGAAAACAATATTAAACATGAAACATGCTTTTCATGAGTGGAAAACCCTTCTTGGGTACAAAAACCACTCAAAACTGCCTCACTGGCTTAAATGAAAACCTCACTGGTTACAATGTTTAGAAGCACCAACTTCAAGTAGCACCAACCCCTATTACAGAACAAATTAAAAACTCAGAGGGTTTCTCTGTTTCAATACAAAACACTTCTTCTCTCACATGTGTCTGTCAAATGGCCATTCTTTTCATCAACCCAAATCATATACAAAACTCAAATATTCAAAATTAACCCTGTATCCTGATCCTCAACAACACTACATCATTTTGTATGTTTCATCTCTGTCTTTCAAGACACACCATCAATGCACCTGAAAAACAATTTTATACAAGTTGAATGTCCTTCCACATGTAAAGAAAATCTTTTCATATTCCTCTGTGCCCAATCAATTCTTCAATAATCTCTTCAAATTCTTCTTCAAACTGTGCATGATCCTTCATATTCCTGCAAAAGAATCTTATTCAAAAATATCATTTAATCTTCAATAAATTTTATATCATATTGCCCCTGTCATAGATAAAAGGATATCTTCCATATTTGAGACCTTTCAATTTCTTTTTCATGAAGAACCTGCAATAATATCTTCAACTATCCTACAAACAAACAAAACTCTTCATCTCCACAAATCTTTTTGTTACAAAATATTTCTCTTGATATCCTCCTACAAGAAATCCAGATCCAAACAAAAACAAGATTCTTCCAACTCTTCATATTCTATGAACTCCAAAAAAAAAACTCCTTCAAATTGTTCATCTTCTATGCAAAATCTATCTTCAAACACAAATCTTCTAATATTAGATTTTATAACTTTCCTCCTTTTGTCATGAGGGATAATTCTCAAGAAAATTGCCCTTTTAGAAACACAAAAAAAACTCCTTAAAAACCTTTATTATCTCCATATTATTCCATTGGAAATAGAAAATTTCTAATAAAGCAAAACATGCTCCTCCTTATAAAATCGTGCCTTTTTCACAATGTATTTTATGCTTTGTAAAAGCTTTTCAAAAGCATAGATAGATGCCTCCCCTTTTTTTAATTTTTATAAAACATAAATTTCTTTTAAAGAAATCGGGCTCCCTCCTTAACATTCGATGGCTTTTGTTTATGACTAGTTTCATTTTTAGAAACATGCTCCTCACCATATTTTTGATGCCTTTTGAAAACTAAAAAGAAACTTTATAAACTCGAGCTCCCCTTTATAAACAGCATAAATAAAGTGCTTTTCATAAAATGGATGTGGTTATCACTTACCACCCAAGCGCTCACCCTTAAATGAAAGTGACCAATCCCATCGGTCTTCCTTGAGATAGGGGGTCGGTTCCCCATGATGAGCAGCCCCTTAAAGTTGCCACTTAAGTGGCTTTTGACCTGTTCAAAAGGTCAAATTAAAAATAAAACAAAACGAACACTTCAAGTGTGAAGAGCAACGAAGGGAATAGAATATGTGATAATATATGAAGGGAATGGAATATCCATATTGAGGCAATTCTCAAGACATTTTTAGAACCCAAAGATTGATGTAAAACACAACTCTGTCACCATGAGATTACTCTGACTAGAATAACAACTCTAACCTTGACCACCTTGCTTCTTCTGTCGTTAAGATATCCTGAAACAATAGCCTTTCAACTCTTCTCAACAATGATCTCAAAAACAACATCATATAGATAGTCCTGATGATGAAGACATAAATGAAGCTTTCTTGACATCTTTGATATTCCCAAGTATCTCTAATCTGAGTATTATGAAGATATCCTGATCAAATGGAAGCATCATGAAACAACAACTTCATATGAACTAACAACATTACCTAATGATTGACATCACATATCCCTTTAACCATGAAGAACATTATGAACACTTGAAACTTCCTGCTAGTTATGACTTAATCAGCTGAGCTCCTTCAAAGGAAAACATACTAGAACCAAACCAACTCTTCATTGTGAACTAACCAAACAATAAACAATTATCTCCTCTTGATTTCCTACAACAACTATGGTAACTTTGCAACATCACTGAAAACTGAACACACTTTTGACATCAATGACAACTTGTCACCATCTAAATTTGGGGCAAAGTAGAAGTTTTTGAGAATTCATTGAAACTAAACCAGGCATGAGGTAGATATTATTTCTTAGTTAATTCTTTCTATTCTAAATAAATTCTGTAGGCAGTGAGCCTCTCTTTTTGAGCAATGAGCTCTAGGCAGTGTGCTCGAAGGCATGTGAGTTCTATTTTTCCAAAGTACTTTTAACAGGATACAAATCTTTGTGGGTTAACCCCCACCATGGTCTTTCCCTTAACCGGGTTTCCACGTCAAAATCTTGGTGTCAATTGTGTTGATTATGTTTCTGCTAATATGTTGTTGATGTATGCTTGAATGTTTACATCATTGATCTGGTAGTAAGATAATAAAGAAGGTTAAAGGTAGAAAAAGTTTATATTGTGTGACAACTGATTCACCACCCCTCTCAGTTGTCTAGTCTAATTCCAACAATTGGTATTAGAGCTAGCTCCTCTTTTAAAAGCCTGACCGCTTGAGGAGATCTAGGATGTCGACCTACACGAAGGATAGTCTGAGATTTGATGGAACAAATTATTCTATTTGGAAGAATCACATGGAGTGCCATTTGCAATGTATGGGTGATGCTTATTGGGTGATAACTAGTGTTGAGTATAAACCTCTGGCAAAAGGTCCTTCAACTCTAGATCAAGTCAGAGATGCTGAAAATAACCTTCGAGCTAAAGAAGCCTTGTTGAGTTCCCTGACTGATTCAAAAATGACAAATTTATTTGGTCTAAAAACTACTTATGAAATCTAGAAAAAGTTGGAGAATCTATATGAAGGTGATAAATTTGTCAAATGTGCCAAGCTGCAAAGTTTGAGAGGAAAATTTGAAACTTTGAGGATGAGAGAAGATGAAAACATCAAAATCTACATGCAAAAGATAAATGAACTTGTGTGTGGTATCAGGTGTACTGGTGGAACTTTGGAAGAATCAGAGATTGTATCAAAAGTGCTAAGATCTTTACTTGATTTGTACAAACATAAGGTTGCTGCTATGGAGGAGATCGGGATTGTCTCAGAAGTTACAAGAGATCATCTAGTTGGTAAAATTTCAGCTTTTGAACTAAGTGAGTTTGGTGATTCTCTTCCCAAGTCTGAATCTGCATTTAAGGCTAGTGTATATGGAAAACAAAGATATGATCCAAGTGAAAGCTCTTTTGTAAGATCAAACAGATTCATGAAGACAAGGAAGGATCTTGAAGATGTTGAAATTGAAACTGCAAATCTTGAAGCTCTTCTTGCCAAAAGATTACCAAGAGGATCTAGTAAGTATGAAGGAAAATTGCCACTAAAATGTTTTTCTTGTAATAAGATTGGTCATTTTGCCTCAAGATGTCCGGAGAGGTTTTCAAAACCAAACCCTAACAGATGCAAAAATTAGAACAAATGTTACTATGTCCAAGAAGTTGGAGAAGGAGTCACAGACGATGAATCTAATCATGGAGGATCCTCTGAAAATGATTGGGTGTTCATTGTCATCAAAGAAGAAGATCTAGTGTCTACTAAATCTGCTAGCTATGAAAATATGGAAAGTGCCTTGGCTGCTCAGGTTATTGAGAAAGATGAATGGGTGATTGATAGTGGATGTTCTCATCATATGACTGGAGACAAGAGTAAGTTTGTGAATTTTGAAAATTATGGAGGGATTGTGAAATTTGGAGATAACTCAGCTGGCAGAATCCGGGGCAGAGGATCCATCTATTTTGATGGTAAGAATAGCACAAATGATGTTTTATATGTGGAAGGATTGAAACATAATCTTCTCAGTGTTCGACAGTTGGTTGATAAAGGTTATGATCTTCGATTCAAGGATGGAAAGTGCAGAATCTTGGAGAGTTCTAGAATTGAAATTATATCTGGTACTCAAACTAGAGGTAACATCTTTCATTTAAGTAGCTCTGGAAAAAGTTGTTTGATTGCTTAGATAGATCAAAGTTGGTTATGGCATAGGAGGATGTGTCATGTGAATTTTGATAGCATTGTCAAAATAAGTACCACTCAGGCTATAAGAGATCTTCCAAAACTTGTGAAGGCTAATAGCTTGTGTAGAGAATGTCAATTGGGAAAACAGAGCAAAATTTTATTCAAAAGTAAGGAACAAGCTTCAAGTGGATGATTGGAACTGGTACTTACTGATCTCTGTGGTCCTACTAGAATTAGGAGTGTGCAAGGAGATAAATATTTCATGTTGCTGATTGATGATTACTCCAGGATGATGTGATTAACCTTCCTAAAAGAAAAATTAGAAGCTCTTGACAAATTTAAGGTGTTCAAAGTGATGGTGGAAAATGAAATTGGTGAAAAATTGAAATGTCTAGATCTGACAGAGGTGGAAAATTTACTTCCCGTGATTTTGATGCTTTATGTGAAAAGCATGGCATAAAAAGATAGTTATCTACTCCTAGGACTCCCCAACAAAATGGAATTGTGGAAAGAAAGAACCGAACCATTAAAGGAGCTGCCAGGACCATGATGATGGAAACAAATTTTCCTCAAGTTTATTGGAGAGAAGCTGTAAGTACTACTGTCTACACTCTTAACCGGGTGCAAATCAAAGGTAATTCTGGTAAGACCCCTTATGAACTATGGTTTGGTCATCCTCCTACTATGAGATATTTCAGAGCTTTTGGTAGTAAATGTTACATCAAAAGAGATGAGGATTTAGGCAAGTTTGATACAAGAAGTGATGAGGGAATATTTTTGGGATACTCTACTCAAACTAAGGCTTACCGGTACTTTAAGAAGAGGTTGAAAAAGTTTGTTGAAAGTGCTAATGTTAGAGTTGATGAGAGCAAGGAAGGACATTCCATGTTCTATGGATATAATTCATATGATCAAAATGAAAGTCAAAGTCAAGGAAGGTTATTTTAAACTCTGACTCAGATTCAGATTGATCCAGAAACTCAAGGAATCAGTATAGCTGTTGAGGAACAAGCTCAAGCAATTCCCAAAACCCCCAGGTATGTAAGAATGAATCATCTTGAAGATCAAATCATAGGGGATAGAAATAAAGGTGCTTGAACTAGGAGAAGAGTTGTTGAAGATCAAGAAGAGATTTGTTTGATTTCAAGGATTGAACCTAAATCATTTAGTGAAGCCTGCACTGATGAAAACTAGGTAAAAGGAATGGAAGAAGAATTAATGCAAATTGAAAAGAACCACACTTGGGATCTTGTTCCTAGACCTGAGGATAAAACTGTGATCGGAACCAAATGGGTCTTCTGGAACAAACTAAATGAAGATGGTGAAGTTGTAAGAAGCAAAGCAAGGCTGGTATGCAAAGGCTATTCTCAAGTAGAAGGAATTGATTTTGAAGAAACTTTTGCTGTGGTGGCAAGAATAGAGGTAGTCAAATTGTTTCTTGCATTTGCTTCTTTAAAAGATTTTAAAGTGTATCAGATGGATGTCAAATCAACAGTCCTGAATGAAAATTTGGAGGAAGAAGTCTACATTGAGAAACCAGAAGGATTTCAGTTGTCTGATCAGGGAGACATGGTTTGTAGATTGAGAAAAACCTTATATGGACTCAATCAAGCTCCAAGAGCTTGGTATGCAAGATTGGATAAATATTTGCTTAAGATAGGTTTTAGCAAAGGTATTGCTAATAGTAATCTTTACTTCAAGATTAATCATGAAGACATCTTGATTATTGAGGTCTTTGTTGATGATATCATTTTTGGTGGAAATGAATGTATGTGCAAAGCATTTGTTGACCAGATGAAAAGTGAATTTTAGATGTCAATGTTTGGAGAGATGAATTTCTTCCTAGGTTTGCAAATTGTTCAGTCAGATAAAGGTATCTTTATATCTCAGTCCAAGTATTTGAAAGAATTGCTGAAGAAGTTTGGAATGGAAGATTCAAAGCCAGTAGGTACACCTATGGTAACTAGATGCAAGTTAAGTAAAGATGATGATTCCCCCAAGGAAAATTAAAAAAGGTATAGATCAATGATTAGAGGATTGCTCTATCTGACCCAGACCAGACTTGACATCATGAACGCCATTGGACTTGTTGCTAGATATCAAGTTGATCCAAAAGAATCCCATGTTGTGGAAGTCAAAAGAATTTTTAGATATCTCAAGGGGACAATTGATTATGGATTGTGGTATCCAAAAGATAATGATTTCACTCTTCATGCATATACAGATGTTGATTGGGTAGGAGATGTGGATGATAGAAAAAGTACTAGTGGTGGTACTTTTTTCTTGGGAAGAAGATTGGTCTCTTGGATGAGAAAAAAGCAAGAGGCAATATCTCTGTCTACTACAGAAGAAGAATATATAGTAGTAGCAAATAATTGTACGTAGGTTCTATGGATGAAGCAAATGTTGAAGGACATCAGAGTTGTGTTTGAGGAGCCAGTCACAATCTTTTGTGATAATTCTAGTGCAATAAGCATCTCAAAGAATCTAGTGTTGAATTCAAAGACAAAGTATATATCTATCAAGTTTCATTTCTTGAGAGAGAAGGTAATTGAGAATGAAGTCAAGTTAGAGTTTGTGTCATCCAAAGATTAGATTGCAGATATCTTCACTAAGCCTCTTACCAAGGATACCTTTGAATATCTCAAAGAGAAGTTAGGGGTTATTACCCCTCCAAATCAGAACTAAGATGCACTAAGATGCATCAGTCTGGTGGAATTTTCAATCATATCTTGAGATCCAGATTGATGTTGATAAAATACTACTCTAAGGAGTATTCAGTATACAAATGTTGGAGATCAGTCTAAAATAAAAAGGGGTAGTAAAGGTTGCAAATATGTACCCTTTTCCATTGATTTCAAAGGGTGAGAGAAGACATGTGAAAAACTAATTGCTAATGATAGGGGGAGCAATGAAGGAAGTAGTTGCAGAAGTTAGGGGGAGAAGTTTTTGTCATGATGGTTGAGTTAGTTTTTCACAACATATGTTTCCATCAATGACAAAGGGGGATATTCTTGCAAATATGTGTCTAAGCAGTGTTGTCATTGATGTCAACATATTCTTGTTGTCATTGGTGTCAACTGTGCCTTACTTTGTTGCCTATTCAGGAGACTGGAATGTTGAGGATATTGAGAAAATTAATGAAGACTCAAGGTTCACAGACCTTATGGCTGTATAGAGGATTGTCAGAGGCTACTCCAATCAAGAATTGAGAAGTCCGCATGAAGATTTGAAGAAGTTATGGCCATCTGAATAGTATCAGATCTTGCAGTATTTAGAAGAGACAGAGTGACAGTAAGTTGGTCTGGATTGCTCCACAGTGAAATATTATGATCTACGGATCTGAAGGCATGTTTGGGAAGTCAGTGTGTATCATCAACTCTAGTGGTTCATGGTTTGGAGGTCTACAAGCCATCCTTCTAGTTTGTCAGTCATGACAGAAAATGTTCTTGAGGTTTCAGAGGAAGATACAAATGATTCAGGTAATTTGGGTTAGAGTGGATGTTATTAGTGAGTTCAATGTGCTTGTGGAAGTCTCTGGATCATGTGGCTACTATGTTGGAGCTCCACATTGGAGTTTGAGCTTATTATTGAAGATTTCCTCTTTGAAGTTGTTGTTCTTCCTAGCCTTGGCCGATCGTATGTTCCTAGCATGTTGTAGATGATCTAAAGATCATTTTATGACATGGCATGTTAGTAGAGGAAGATTCAAGTCTCAACTATGATTAGATGATAGTGTAAAGATCCACATTAAGTTTGGCCAACCTTGTTGATCATTCCAAGATTGATGAAGTGTATAAATACTTGTTGAAGAGTTGTTAAACAATCATCCTTGAGCAAAATAGATTAAATCCAAATAAAGGATCAGAAACATAGCAGAGAAGAAAAGGAGCAAGAAGTATCGAGTGTGAAGTTAGTAAAGAAGAATTTGGGGCAAAGCAGAAGTTTTGGAGCATTCATTGAAACTGAACCAGGCATGAAGTAGATGCTATTTCTCAATTAATTCTTTCTGTTCTAAATAAATTCTATAGGCAATGAGCCTCTCTTTTTGAGAAGTGAGCTCTGGGCAATGCACCTGAAGGCATTTGCCTTCTATTTTTCTAAAGTACTTTTAACAAGGTACAAATCTTTGTGGGTTAACCCCCACCATGGTTTTTCCCTTAACCAGGTTCCCATGTCAAAATCTTGGTGTCAAGTGTGTTGATTATGTTTTTGGTCATATATTTTTGATCTATGCTTTAATGTTTACATCATTGATCTGGTAGTAAGATAATAAAGAAGGTTAAAGGTAGAAAAGTTTATATTATGCGACAACTGATTCACCCCCCCTCTCAGTTGTCTGGTCTAATTCCAACAGTATTCACATGTTAAGTTGACTTAGGAAGCTTTCTAGTTGTTTCTAGATGTTGATAGTTGTCTATAGTTGGTATCTTATTCTATAGTTGTCACATGTCATAGGAATATTGTTAGAATCTTGAAAAGGAATAATAACCAAGAATCAAATTGAAAGAGTTAGAATCAATAAACTGTAAAGGAAAAATAAATGAACAACATAGTAGTACTATGAGAGAATAATGTAAATGCTCAAATGGCATAATAGCATTAAGAGAGAACAATAGTTCCAACCTTACAAAATGAAGAGACATGGCTTTCTTATAAAGGCAAGGTTGAGAGATAAGAGGTTGTAGTCATGTGACAAGTGTCATAGTCCTATTACATGTGACAACTAGAGGGCAAGATGCCAACTAGTTGATGTGTAGGATAAGATAACTATGAGACAACTATCAAAAACTAGAAACAACTAGAAAAATCTAGAAAAATATATAAGACTCACTAAGTCAACTTAACATGTGAATATGTGTGTGAATATTATTTAACTAATAAATAGTTAAATAATATGAATTATCCACACAAGGGAAAAATTGCTAGGTAATATCCCTATTCACACTAACACCCACCCTTAAGTGAAACTTAGGGAGAAGCTGACAAAAAACAAGGATGCAAAATGCAAGAATGGGTCCCGATTACTAGGCCATGTTAGGTACCCATGTACAAAAAATCTCTCACAAATAGAGAAAAGGAGAAAACCCAGTGGGAAAAGACTCCTCCCCAAAAGAGAGAAAAGACACCCCCCATAATAGAGTGAGTAAAGAGGACTAAAAGAACCCCCCTAAAGTGGTCACCTATCACACCCCCAACAAAGCTCACAGATGAAGGAACTTGCTCTCAGTGAAGGGTTTGGTGAAGATGTCAGTGGTCTGCTCTGATGTTGAACAATACCTAAGATCAATGATCTACTCATGAATCAACTCCTGAATGAAGTGCATGTAAATCTCAATGTGTTTGGTCCGCTAATGATGGACCGAATTGTGAGAAATTTGAATCACACTTGAGTTGTCACAAAATATGACTATAGGCTTTCAGAAAGGAATACCAAGCTTAGTGAGAATATTTTGAAGCCAAATAGCCTTAGTAGTAGCATTAACTGCTCCTCAATACTCAACCTCTCTAGATGAAAGAGCAATAATAGACTACTTCTTGCTCGACCAAGAAATTGGACCGGAACCAAGAGAGAAGCAATACCCCGAAGTAGTCTTGCAATCCTAAGAATCACCTACCCAATCTGAATCTTTGTGTCCCACCAAGTCAATATCCATGGCCACTGCATAGTGAATCCCATAATTGTGAGTGCCATGTGAAGAATCCACTTAGTTGCTTTCTAGTGCAGCTCATGTGGCCCCTGCATGAACTGAGAGACCATGCCCATGTCATATGAAATGTTAGGCCTCATATGAGTCAAATAGATGAGACTCCCAACAAGCTATCGGTATAAAGTGTCATCCACTAAAGGTGAAGAAAACTTAGCCTCAAGTTTGACTAGTAACAGAAATAGAGTCGGTACAAGCTTACAGTCAGCCATGCGAAATCTAGAGAGCATGTCAAGTGCATATTTGGGCTATGAAAGGAAGATACTTGATGAAGACTGAGTGATCTCAATTCCCAAGAAGTAATGTAGAAGGCCAAAGTCTAACATCAGAAACCGATCATGAAGGGCAATTTTCACTACCTTGATGGTGGACAAGAAATTCCCTGTAATCAACAAGTCATCAACAAAAAGAACAAGGAACGTGAGAGTATCATCCTACTATAGAATATACACATTCAGATCAGAATGGCAATGTGGAAAACCAACTTTTAGAAGGAAGGAGTCCATCTTGGCATACCAAGCTGGAGGGGCCTGTTTGAGGCCATAGAGAGACTTTCGAAGATATAAAACAACTGAAGGATCCTGAATGAACCCATGTGGCTGCTCCATGTATATCTCCTCCTGAAGGTCTCTGTGAAGAAAGACAATCTTCACATCCATTTGATGAACTTCCCAATGATGGGATGCAGGAATGGAAAGAACAAGTCAGATGGAAGTCATCTTGGTAACTAGCACAAAAGTCTCAAAGTAGTCAATCCTAAGAACCTAGGAGAATCCTTTTTCGACCAGGTGAGCCTTATGCTTATCAACTGACCCATCTATAGAAAATTTTGTTTTGATAGATCCACTTGCATTGAACAAGTTTCCTTCCCTTAGGAAGGGGGACTAAATCCTAAGTGTGGTTCCTCTCCAAGGAACTAAACTCTTCCTGGATAGCAGCATCCCACTCAGGGACACCAGAAG
Source organism: Cunninghamia lanceolata (assembly GCA_027924645.1). Taxonomy (NCBI): domain Eukaryota; kingdom Viridiplantae; phylum Streptophyta; class Pinopsida; order Cupressales; family Cupressaceae; genus Cunninghamia; species Cunninghamia lanceolata. The sequence continues at coordinate 9,442,550 of BSBN01000178.1, read as the reverse complement.
CTTCCCAAAAGGACTGTGGATCGAAAGCTATAGCAATGAAGAAATGTGGAGCCTGCTCAAACTATGACCTACTTCTTTTTATCATCTAAAGGATCACTAACTAAATCACTTGCTGAATCCAATGTCTGACAAGCCCAAAGAGGCTTGGTAGGAGAGTCTGGAAGAAGATCAACCTCAAAATGATGATTAGATGGAGATGATAAATCATCATCATCACTATCACCATCTGAAGAAGAGGCAGAAGACTCCTCATCAAGATCAAGAGGGTTAGGAGCCTCAGAAGAACTCTCATCATGTCTCAATGACTCCAAACTGGTAGTGGATTGAGAAGTGAGAGGAGGAGAATTGGAAAAATCCTCTTCAAACAGAACACTCCTCTTGATGAATAGCTCATGAGTAGTGGGATGAAGAAGCCTATAGCCTTTGACACCCTCTAGATATCTAACAAATATGCAAGGCCTGCTCTATAGATCCATAGCCTTGCATTTCTCTACTGGAATGTGTTAGGGTTTAGGCAGATCAGAGAAATAAACATTAACAATTTTATGCAGATTAAATAACCCAAATATAACAATGAAGAACAACACAAAAGAGATCAACATAGAAATTTAATGTGGCTCACCCAAAATGGGCTACATCAACAAAAACTCATTTATCCAATGATTTTATTATCCAGTACAAAACAGATTACAATCTCGCAAATTCCACACCCACAAACATACATCCCAATTGCTTATAACAATCTTTTTGGAAGCTTCTAGAATTAGGGTTTTTATAAAGTCATTTTTTTCGGTTAACAAAAATTAACTATCAACCCCAAACATGCAAAAAGGGGAAAAAAATTCAGGGGCCGTGCCCCGAAACCCCCACTCAGGGCCCATCCCAGCCCTGAACCCCATTAAGGATACACTACGTGTGTATAGTATTTGCATGATCAGTCACCACATACCAATAGAATGTGGGCCCATGCAAGAGAACCAAACACCCTAACGTGTTTAACTGTGGGTTTCTGATTGGTCCAAGCTTGAAAAGGAGTAACCCCATTTACATCTCGGTAAGGTGCTCATTTTTGGATATAACACGCATAGTTGATAGCCTCTGCCCAAAACTGAGGTGCCAATGACTTGGAGTAAATCATATAATTGGCCATCTCTTTCAAGGATTTATTCTTCCGCTCTGTGACACCATTCTATTGTGGAGTATAGGGAACTGTGTGGTGAAGATCAATACCCTATGAGGCACAAAACTACACAAACCTATGGTTGACATATTCCCCCTAGTATCTGTATGTAAAATTTTGATGGCCTTCCCTGACTGTTTCTCTGCAAAATCTTTGAAGTCTTGAAAAGACTCAAAGACCTCAGTCTTCTATTTGAGAAAATAAACCTAAGCGTATATGAAAAGATCATTAGTGAAAGTCAGAACCTGCCAAGTCACTATGTAATAACTCCAAAAGTTCTGTGGCCCTCCATGCTTTGCCTTTATCAATTTTTTCTTCAGGATGCTTACCAAGAATGCAACCTTGACAAACTCCATTAGAAAACTGAATAGAAGGCAACCCTGTGACCATGTCCTATTGACTGAGCTGCTTCAAGTAGTGGTAGTTCAAGTAGCCAAACCATTGATGCCACAAACTACTCACCTCATCTGAATGAGTGAGAAAAGAAAGTGAAGGAGAATCTGGAACAAAGTGAGAAAAGTGTTATAGTCTAGACTGATGATCAACCTTCCCAATGACAACTAAAAACCCATTGTGCATCTCACTAATTACCACTATGTCTGGAGTGAACTCAACCTGCTTGTTAGAGCCAGTATAAGTGATCTGATAGGCGAATAACAGATTAGTTGATAATTATGGAACACAAAGAACATCTTGAAATGTTCCTTCATCCACATAAACAATTCCTCTCCCATGTACCTTAGCAAGTGAGTCCTCACCCAATAGAATAGATGGCATAGAACATGGCTCCAAGGAGATAAAACTGTCTTGTGATTAGGCCATGTGATGTGAAGTACCTGAGTCAATGAACTAAGAATCTAGCTATGAAACAACAACAAGGGCCTTACCCTTTCCTTTCCCCTTACTTTTTCTATGTCCTTTGAAGATTCCTATGATAAAGTTTGTTTGACTGAATCAAGTACCTTAAGATTGTTCTTCTAAAGAATATGTGTTAGGTGATCAATCTTTTTCTTCAAACATTTATATTCATCATGACCTATTTTCTTACAATAGGAACCTTTCACCTTCTCCTTCTTAGACTTATCACCTTTTGAAGAAGAGGCCCCAGTAGTTGCTTTAGAAACAACTTTATTTTGATCTTGTTTCTTCTCTCCTTGATTTTGTTGTTTCTTATTTTGTTTGCCACTTCCCTTCTGATCTTTAGTGTCATGATTTGTAGCCAAGACATGAGACTTAGAAGGCTTCATTGTACCCATTTGAATCAACTTTTCTTTCTCCCTTATGAGGTCATTTGCAAAATCATCAAGAGAAAAGGCATTATACAATTGGATCCTAAGGCACTTTTAGTGGCATGAAATGTAGAAACAAACACATAATAGTTTGGACTTAGCTTGGAAAGAATACTTAAGATCAATTGCGAGTCTTTCTTCTCAATCTCACACTATTTCAACTGCAATTTTATGGCCTTAAGTTTTGTGAAGAAGTCCTGAATAATGTCAAAACTAGTAGGACTTAACCCTATGAGCTCATTCTCTAGTAGATGTCCCCTTATTTCATCTTGATTACCAAAGAGTTTTTCCAAAGTGGTCCATACTTCATTTGGTGTAGAAAGAGATTCAATATGAAAAATCAAATCTGGAGATACAGACATACACAAAGTTCCAAAAGTTCCATTCAACTTATTAAACCATTTAACCTTTTTTGCATCTATAGTAGGTTCAAGTTCAAGCCCCATGGTTACTCTATGCAACCCATTCTTCTTTATATAGAGTGATATTTTAGATTTCCAATATGTTTAGGATGAAAAATGAAGAGGGATTTTGTTTAGGGTTTGTGTTGATCCTCCTTTCACCACTAAACATTCACGGACATTCAACCAAGTAGGAAGTCTACTATAGATCTCTTGTCACTTGGAACATAGGGGAAGATTGGAATTGTATGATTGTTTTGTTCAATTAAGCCCAATTATGCTCAAAACCCTAATTATATGAATTCATGAACAAATGGATAAATTATGGAAAATGATTGCACACAGAGATGTCAAATGACAATCAAATGCGTACCAAATTTTAAAGTTTGGAAAATGGAAAAGTTAGGGACTAATGAGCGGGTGCCCTAGTCCAGTACCATAGTTTTTGTCGAGATCTGGGAATCTTGTCTGCAACTTGTTCCTACTATTCTGGATATTTTCCTATTGCAGCATCTGAAGGACTAATTAGTGGGCACCTAAGTCCAGGTCCCTATTTTCTTCTTTGATTTGCAATTCTGATAGTCTGTACTACTCTCCTGCAACTCCACTTCTTCTACTTTCGCATCATGTACCCTACAATCACAGAAAAATGGGTTGGGGGTTGTGGTGTTTAGAGGCTTGCCTTAGTCAAGCCCTAGAGAGACATTCAAGTCTTCCAAACACTATTGTCAGATAAAGAGTGCGTATCCATGTGGGATAGAGGGACAATTGATATCACCTTGTAGTGAAGATCTCATGGAAGGAAGATGCTCTTCATGCCATGAGGAGATGGATGCCAAATCTTGAAAGACAAACACAAGAACAATGCTCTATTCTACCACACAATGAATATTTTGAATCCTCTAGAATCACAAGTATGCATAAAGTTGTACAATTTCCATCTAGTTTACAAATGATAACCTAATCATGCTTATATATGCAACTACAAACATTCCCACTAAGAATTTCATAATTCAAACTTACCATGTCAGCATAGGACCTAAATAACGGTCATAAACTAACACTTTGAAATTGGTCCTGACCTAAAATAAGGTAGGACTAGGGCACGGGTGCCCAAGTCCTCCCCCTATTTCAGGCAGGATTTATGCTAAGTGCACCCCCTGAATCCCAATTGCCATGAAACTTGAGGGTTTTCTCATCGGGAGTCAACAAAATCATGCAAGATGCTCTAAATGCATTTTAAAGGACCCGAGAGCTAAACCTTAAGAGGAAAAAGCCCCCAAGGTTACTTTTTTTGACATAACATTCAGCCCCCACTTTAATGTATGTATAAACACAAGGCCAAAACATGCATTAAAGTATGATCAATAAGCACAGAGAAGACACGCCAATCACAATGAAGATAGTAACATGCACGCAAAACATAGAGAAGATAGTTACAGTCACGCAAGACACAGAGAAGACAGCATTGAAGAGACACAAAACATAGTGAATGCAGTGAAGATAGTGATGATTTTCTTTTTTCTTTTTCATTTTCATATATATGAAATGCAGATGCAAGTAAAAGGAAAGTAAACACACCACCCATAATGCAAGAGGGACTCATCACCACCAGTTTTTAAACTGCATATGGGGCAATAGACACGCAATACAAATCCCAAAGCATAGGAGGGACTCATTGCCGCCAATCTTTAAACTATGCTTGGGAACAAACATGCCATACATGCACACTTGGAAGACATGGAGAAAACATGATAGACAAGTGATGGAGTGTTCCTATTTCTAGATTCATCACCATCTTAGGCACATTACAGGCATGCACTAACGATTGGGCTTTGCCACAAAAATCATTGAAGACATGCTTAAGGGTTGAGTTAGTCATAGAACCACTCTCGGCCTCCGTAGAGACCTTTTTGAAAATGATAGGATGTGCACTCTCCATGAGAAATACACCATCCCCACCTCTGCAAAGAGCTTAAGATAAAAAGGATATACGCGATATCTCGCCTCCGTAGAGGGTTTAAATAATTGCAATAGATATCAAACAAATCTCAGAGTGTAGGAGAGACTCATCGCCACCAGTCTCTCTAGACTGCACTTGAGAGAAAACATGCTTTGCTAGCATCTAAAACAAACAACTTACCTTATATATGCCCCCACCTTAAGGTGGTTGATATCATGTAATGATATCAAGGACATTAAGGTAGGAAGAAAACACACAAGGGAACACGAGCTCTTGCAAAGCCCATGCCCCCTGGAGGTGACATGTACTTTACGATTACCAAATGTTCCCACAAACACATTCCTGCAAGAAAAGTGTTATTGTCCATATAATCATGATAAACAACAATGCATATGATCAATCACATAAAGAACTGAGAAATGGAAGATTCAAGATAGACAAAGTGCATGGAGCAGCAGTATTGTTATGTTTTGCAAGTGTGATAAGACACCATCAAGATCACATGGAGTGATTCTACTAGCCAAGAGTTAGATAATATATAACAACCCCATCGTCATGTATGGACTAGATCCATTATTTGATTACTCTCTAAAGGGACACTAGGTCCTTATCAATATAAAATATTTTTTGTCATCTGCCCACTAGATAGAAACACTAGAGGAAGGGAAAAAATAAATCAAGAGAAGAGAAACAAGTGCCTTAGGGACAATCACGTAGGAGGGTGCCCCCAAGTCACCAACCGCAATGCTATGTCCATAAGACACAACACACAACAGTGAAAATAGAGGAGAAGCAATATAGAAGAATTATGGTACAAATAGAAGAAGGGTCACAACAGAGGCATTCTGTTGGTATCCTTGACCTTACAAGAGAATCAAGGGTCATCCCAGGAGGCCTGAACAACACATAACACATCATGGGGGAAACACAACACGAGAGGTAAAGGGTTAGAAATACTTACCTATTAAAATCCAATGTTAAGAACATACATATCTAGGATATCTCTCATGGTGATTTGGTCTTGTTGAAATTGCATTAACATTGAGTTTAGGATGATGAGAGGCTTCATTTTCTTTAAAAGGATTATATCCAATGCTGCTTGAGTAATGTCTTGAAGAAGATTCTATCAGTACTCGAATCCCTTGTTGATTTACACCACATCCCTTACCTACATATTCATAGTTGTTATAAAGGATTTTAAATCTTCAACCATAGAGGGATGTCATTTCTTTAGGGGATATGAAGCCTCATAGGTCTCATAATTTGTAGTATAGGTGAGGGTATTGTCTTTATTTTCTACCAAGGGGACTTTAGGTTTCTTAGGTGTTTTGAAAGATTGCTTAGGTGAGATCGATGGTACTTTCGATGTGTCAAGGCTATTAACTTTATATTCTCCTATACCACAAGGATTAAAATCCAATGAGCCCCAATCATCACCAAAGAGTGCATTTGATGGTCTAGATTCTTGCACAACATTATCTGTGGCAAGGGGCATTGATGCCTCAACTCGTAAGCTATTTAGATTCGTATAATTGTTAAATTGTCTTTGCTTTTCAATATGTAAACAACTATCCGCTTCAGGATCGGCTTTGATAATGTAGAGCTTGTCTTGATAAATAAACTTTATTGATCTATGAAGGGTAGATGGAACTACCCCCATGGCATGAATCCACGGCCTACCAAGAATCATATTATATGAAAGTAAACTGGGCATGACATGAAAAAGGGTAGATAATGTCACAGGTCCAACCTTTACAAGTAAAGTTTGGTACCTAGGGATTGTCTACCAACATTATCAAAGGCTAGAATGCTAATTATATTTGGTTTAATCAAAGAGGCATCAACCTTAATCTTATGTAGCAAATCAATACCACAAACATTAAGAGCCGATCCATTATCAATCATAACTTGCTTTATCAAATTTGTATTTACCATGACAAAGATTATAAGAGGATCACATTGGTTTTGGACTCCAATTAGCGGTAATTCATGTGGTTGAAAGAGAATATCTATTTTTGTCGCATGCATACAATCTAATAGAGATGCTACATCATTCGAATTAATAGCAGGTGGTACAATCACCATTTGTAAAGCTTCTTGGAGCATTCCATGGTATGTAGGTGAAGTTTGTATTAAATCCCAAAGGGAGATCTTAGCCGGAGTAGCACGAAGCTATTCGACAAGATCATATTCTTGACCACTTTTATGAGTAAGATGAGGTGGCGGTGGGAGAATAGGTTGAGAACATGGAAGATAGACAAGCACATGAGGTTCTTGTTTACTTTGCTTGTTATTACGGGTGTTGTATGTGTGAGCAATCACATTATGGTCTGGTTGTTGAGCACATGGAACCGTAATCACCGATTTTAAGCAAGAAGGTGCATTAGGTTCCCCCTGCGTAATCATCTTAGGAATATTGCTACAAAGTCTATTAATGAAGATTGAATTAACATTGTTTTCCTCTTGATTATACCCAATATCTATCCCTAAAGGATTTAATGTGAGAGAGCTTTTCTCATCCACTAATGCTACATCTTGGCCAGGGAGAGCATTGGAATGAGAGGAAGGCACAATGTTTGTAGGGAGATTAGGTATTGTGTCATTAAAAAAGTTATCCATAGTATTCTCATCTTCTAAGGTCCTTTGACATTCAACTCTAGGAGAAATAGAATAACTTATGGAATCATCTTCATCATCATCACCATGTGTTTTAGCTATTAATTCCAAAGTGTTAAGAGAAGTTTCACACTCATTATTCTCAATGTGGCTTGTTAAATCTTCTACTACCCAAGGGTATGTACTCATGAGAGATATGAAGTTGTCATAATCAAATACATAGTCAAGGATTTCAAATGAATAGCATTTAAATATATCCTTGTGATACATAGCTTGTATATAAGTGAGAACATGAGGATTCATATTAAGAAATTTCTAGAAACTCTCGAAGTTTTTGATATATACATGTAAAGATACCAAAGAGAAATGATATGAAGATGCCATGGTGTAATGTCTTGTAACATGAATGTAAAATCATATTTTAAAAGCTTTCCAAAAGTTATGCAAGAGACAAGTGCAAAACTATGTATGAAAATGACCTAAAATGCTTGATTTTTTCAACTTTTTTCAATACAAATAAGTGAAAGAAAAGGTGTTGTAAGGAAATTGATCAGGGGAAGTAAGTAATAAGTCTAATATCAGTCCAATAAAGCAATAATTTCCTTCACAGTACACTTTTGATGCAATCCTAGAGTGATGACAAGTCCAAACCTAGTGAAAATGTGCTAAAATATGCAAATTTTCAACAATTTTCAATGCAAAGACCCAATAAAAAGGGTATTGTAAAGAATTTTAGGAGGTACAGAAGATTATAGAAGTAATATCAGTCACCTAAAGACCTAAAATCTGTCACAACACGCTTGGAGTGCAAATCTAAGTCAAAGCCTAGGGAAAATATAGTCAAAATATGCAAATTTTCACTAAATTTCAATGCAAAGGCTCAATAAAAAGGGTGTTGTGAAGAATTTGATAAGGGGAAGCAGGTAATAACTCTAATAATAGCCAATTAGTGAAGAAAAATCCTTTACAACATGCCTATGATGCAAATCTAGAGAGACGATAAGGCCAAAATCTAGTGAAAAAGCAAGGTTTTCAAACCCTAGGCATGAAATTTTGCAAGCAAACCACTATGATGAAACACTACAGTTATAAATCATTCCTAATGAGTGTTTTAAAATAGTAGTAAAATCTTAAACAAGATTTTGACTACAAACCCTAGCTAATGCAAAACTAGGTTATATGGAAAAATGCACAATTTCAAGCAATTTTTATCAATATAAGCATGAAAATGCCGTGTAGATGAATGATGAATGAAAAATTTCTGTATTTTAAATCAGATCTGATGATAATGATAGAAATTTATTGAAATTAAATGCCAATTAATCTAAATTATTTGAAAATGCAAGCTAAAAATGCTATTTTTTTTGTAATTTTTCAAATGCAATAAGATGAACAATGATATGAATAAATGAAATGAATGTAAATCTAAAGCACAACACTCAGAAAGGTGCCAAAAATTCTAAAAACATGGGTTCACTAAAAATTTTAGGATGAAAAATGAAGATGGATTTTGTTTAGGGTTTGTGTTGATCCTCCTTTCACCACTAAACATTCAAGGACATTCAACCAAGTAGGAAGTCTACTACAGATCTCATGTCACTTGGAATATAGGTGAAGATTGGAATTGTATGATTTTGTTGTTCAATTAAGCCCAATTATGCTCAAAACCCTAATTATATGAATTCGTAAACAAATAGACAAATTATGGAAAATGATCGCACACAAAGATATCAAATGACAATCAAATGCGTACTAGATTTCAAAGTTCAGTAAATGGAAAAGTCAGTAACTAATGAGTGGGCACCCTAGTCCAGTGCCACAGTTTTTTGTCAAGATCTGGGAATCTTGTTTGCAACCTGTTCCTACTATTCCAGAGATTTTCCTATTGCAGGATCTGGAGGACTAATGAGCGATGCCTGAGTGCATGTCCCTATTTTCTTCTTTGATCTACAATTCTAATAGTTTGTACTACTCTCCTATAACTCCACTTCTTTTGCTTTCGCAACCTATAACCTGCAATCATGAAAAAATGGGTTGGGGTTGTGGTGTTTAGAGGCTTGCCTCATTCAAGCCCCGGAGAGACATTCAAGTCTTTCGGACACCGTTGTCAGATAAAGAGTGTGTATCCCTATAGGATAGAGGCAAAATCCAAATGATAAATGATAGAAAATACAATTGATATCACCTTGTAGTGAAGATCTCATGGAAGGAAGATGCTCTTCATGCCATGAGGAGATGGATGCCAAATCTGCAAATACAAACACAAGAACAATGCTCTACTTTGCCACACAATGAATATTTTGAATGCTCTAGAATCACAAGTATGCATAAAGTTGTCTAATTTCCATCTAAATTACAAATGATAACCTAATCATGCTTATACATGCAACTACAAACATTCCCGCTAAGAATTTTGTAATTCAAACTTACCGTGTCAGCATAAGACCTAAATAATGGTCATAAACCAACACTTTGAAATTGGTCCTGACCTAAAATAGGGTAGGACTAGGGCACGGGCGCCCAAGTCCTCCCCCCTATTTTAGGAAGGATTTATGTTAAGTACACCCCCTAAGTCCCAATTGCCATGAAACTTCAGGGTTTTCTCATTGGGAGTCATCAAAATCATGCAAGATGCTCTAAATGCATTCTAAAGGACCCAGGAGCTAAACCTTAAGAGGAAAAAGCCCCCAAGGTTACTTTTTCTGACATAACACAATCAAAGTAGTTGTATGGTGTGAGTATTGGAACTGTATTTAGATCCATCTTAGTATAGAAAAGAGATTGAGAATGCAGGAACTCAAAGAAGGCACACATAAGACACCCCCATTTCTACTCAATCAAAGAACCCCCCAACAAAATATGATTATGGTACTTTATAATTAGTGCTACTATAGTTTCCACAAGACAAAACAATAAAGTGGTCTTTTATTTTTGGTACATGCAAATGCCTAATTAGGCTATAACTGAAAGTACAATTTTTGAGCCAAACTAAACCAAACTGATTGCAGATCTAAGAAGTACTCAAAAAATCATGCACTTAAAAAAAATTTGTTAGCAAATGTTATTGTATGACCCCAAACAGAGCCCCGAAAGGTCTAAAAATGAGAATTGCTCGTGAACAATGATGAAAATCTGTAGTTTCTAGAAACTCGAGACACCAAAATCAAAATCCATCTGCACCACTACAAAGTGTGCAAAATTCTACCCCAAATCAAAAAACATTGCTCCAAAAAAGGAGCCTAGATGAATGAGATACATGCCTACAAGGTTTAGCCGCCAAAATAAAACTACCAATGGAGAGGGGGCCTACAGAATATTTCTAATTAATTTTGTAGACAATCTATTTGCTGCATACAAAATCTAACAGATACCTAGATGGTTTTTTGATGCAGCAAACAAAACCCAGAAATAATTTTTCTTTTTAGCATGCATACAATATGGATCTAGTGTAAAAAAATGCCTCCAACAACAAAAAACAACATGTAGAAGCTAAATCAGCCACCTAAATCAAGCAAAGGCATGTTGCAACCTATAATACAAGTCCACAAAGAGGAAAATCCTCCAAATCTAGTTTTTCTATCAAGTTTTTCTGATTCTCTAGGTCATCATTCGATGCAAGAGAAGATCATACTCAACTATCAAGATCCACCATGATTTGCATTCAAGATCTGTCAAAATATGAGTCTAATCCTCCAAAACATGCTCTGATACCATGTTAGAATCTTGAAAAAGAATAATAACCCATAATCAAATCAAAAGAGTTATAATAAATAAACTGTAATGCAAAAATAAATGAACAACATAACAGTACTATGAGAGAATAATGTAAATGCTCAAATGGTATAATAGCATTAAGAAAGAACTATAGCTCCAACCTTACAAAACGAAGAGACATGCCTTGCTTATAAAGGCAAGGTTGAGAGATAAGAAGTTGTAGTCATGTGACAAGTGTCATATTCCTATTACATGTGACAACTAGAGGGCAAGATGCCAACTAGTTGATGTGTGGGATAAGACAACTATAAGACAACTATCAACAACTAGAAAATCTAGAAATATCTAGAAGGCTCATTAAGTCAACTTAACATGTGAATATTATTTAACTAATAAATAGTTAAATAATATGAATTATCCACACAACAAGGGAAAACTAGCTAGGTAATATCCATATTCACACTAACAAATATGACACTTGTCACATGACTACAACATCTTAGCTCTCATCCTTGCCTTTATAAGCAAGGCTCTTCATGTACATTGTATAAATTTTGCATTCATTGATAGAATATAATTATTCTCTCATTTGATCTCTCTTGTGCTTTCATGAAGTCCTAGGTCTTGGGTGGCTACCATCATAGCCAACTCTTGCAGGAATAGTGAATGCATAAAACAAAACCATGTCCTTTGAGATCAGGGCAGGTTGGTGACCATAGATGGAGAGAGGTACCTATAGATTAAATTGCAATGGAGACTTCAAGTTTGAAATACAATAGCCAAAAAAATAATGCTTGGAATCTTCAAACGGTGGCCTAGGATTGCAGCCACACAAAAGTGACCAAAGGGGAAGAAGCCCTAAATGGTGAGCTAATGAACAATACCAAGCAAGCTCACAAAATAATTAAAACTCTTGTGTTAGTGGAACACTACAAAGGAGAATATTTCTTTGGACTTCAGCCTATGAAAGGAGTCGTGAGAGATCTTGAACTAGCTAATCGGGCCTGTGAAGGACCTATGAGTCCACTGTGAGGAAAGCCAAGCTAAAAGGGACCAAGACCCAAAATAGGGTGGGCCAAGATGATATAGGAAATAAGGCCTCAGGGATGAAAGGGACTTGTAATCCAAAAAACCAAACTCCAAAAAATGGATGCTTGAAGACGAGCCCGATAGGGCCTAAGGAGCCCAAAATGAGGCCTTTGTGGTTGAATTCATGGTCGAGGGGCCTTCAACTATATTTAATCACCCAAAAAAGGGCCTGTGAAGAGTTTGCAGAGGTCGAGAGGCCACAAAATATGTAAAAATGAATCTTACACAACAAAATCAACCCAAAATATAAAAAATTGCAAGGGCCTGAGTGCCTCTACAAAAAATAATTTTTAATTTTTTACAATAATTTTGACCAAAAACAAATTTTGATCAGTTGTGGGGGCAGATATGCCCTGTGCTAAAAAAAAATTATTTTTGGCAAAAAAATCAATACGGTATGGATTTGGAGACCTTACAAACCCTAGGGGTAAATTCTTTTGAAAAAATTAACTTCACCAAAAAATGCCATTCAAAGGGTCACCTTGACTGTCTTGGGCCTTCTAAACTCAATGGTGCAATCCATTTGGTCCCATGACACTCCGATGATAGGTTTAAGTGATGGAGTCACCGATTCAAGAAGGAATGTGCAAGCATGGCTCTGATACCATGTTAGAGTAGCCAACCAAGATTAGCAAGCACAAAGAATAAAACCTTCCACAAGTGAAAAATGGAGCCAAAGAGTATATATATCATATACAATGAGAATGTGTAAATTACAATGAGAAGCCTTGCATAAATAGGCAAGGAGAAGGATGTAGGAAGGTAGGACTAAACTACTAAGCATGCCTACAAGCATGCAACACTCGTCTAACTCACATGACATGTGTGAGGGAAAGTGGCAAGCTAAAAAGAAAGAGGTGTCTCATATGTGTGAGTACACATGTCGAAATGAGACAAACTCTTAAAAAACTAAGTAAACTTAATCCTATGTGTGACTATGTCAAACCTTCAAAGAGGTGATATCTAAACTAGTTAGATAATGACACTATTTACACTAACATTTTGTTCATTCAAGAAGTAAAGGACAATAGAGAGCGGAGTGTACTTTTATTATGACTGCATAATAATTGGTAAGAGTGTCACAAGTTTACACTCTATATACCATCATGTTATTGCAACTACATGAAGTATGAGAACCATCCTTCATAAGGTAAATGAAGCTACAAGAAGTTCACACCCTCAAAGTTACTATCCATTCATGGGCAGTTTTTGTGAGTTGTATGTTATGGTATTTTACTGAGAAGACTGTTTCATGCAACAATCATTGAACTACCATCCCACAACTATCCTAATGCATTAAGGAGTGGTATTTCATGAGTTGTGGATGGGATCAATAATGAAAAGGGGAATTTTAAGACCAAACAATCATAACATCTCACTATCACAATCACATTACAAGGGCAAGTAAAGAGGGGAGTTCAAGAAAATGAGAGAAGAATATAAGATGAAGGGCTGTCATAGTCAAGTTACATCACTGTTATGATTCTTGTTACTCATGAAATAAATATGATAGAAGGGATTGGGGTTATTTCAAGGTGTGTAGGAGATGAATAAAGGAAATATAAGGAGATTAAACATAAAAAGTAAGGGGTATTCATGATTTTAAGACTATTATAGTCCCTATAGCAGCCTGTTGTCCCAAAATAGTGACATTTACCTTCATGATAGCCTACAAAATCTATCAAGATCTCGTGAAGATGCCTCATCAAAATGTTAGGGAAAGGAAGTAGGGAAAAATGATTGTTTTTTAACCCCCAAACCACCTTACAAGTTTCCTAAACAAGACTGAAGCTACATTTTGATAACCTAAAAACCCTATGACAGCTATGATAACTTTGATTTCTAATTTTGATTTGACATATATGATGGATTCAAAGACCATTTTTAATATGATAGGAGGCTTGAGTAGGTAGTGAATATGGAAAAACCAAGAGGATACATGGAGAAACCAAGAAAATCAAGGAGAAAACACCAAATTTATGAAGTTTCCCATGGCAACAAATTTGACAAGTTGTCCTTGACTAGTCCATGATGAAAAATAGATATATTTTAATTTCTATTAATTGAAATTAATTTATTTTTGAGAAATTTGATGCTTTCCTTTGTTGCTTGTAGGTCCAAGAGGCTAAAACATGAGGGGATCAACTAGAGTGATCATGGAGGAATGGAAACTTGAAAGCCCCCTGTTGTCCCAACCATGAAGAATCTTCATTTTCTCAACCAAAACACTATTGTACTTGTAAGATGAGACCAATATGATGTCAATGATGATGAAGACAAACCCTAGGAGCTATTGCAACATAAAAATTAGACTTTTATCACTGTTGTACATGCACATTTGGAGCCCAAAATGGTGAAGAATGAAGGGAATGAAACCATGCAACTGATGGAGGGTGGATTGTACCACCTTATACTTGAATTACAACCAAGGAAATGACTAATACAACCTTCTACAAGTGCCTAGCTTGTTGTTCTAGGTCTGAGATGGAGATTTGAGATTAAAATGAAGGAAACATGTTGGATAGAGGTTCGAAATGAACTTTTGATGCCAAAATTAGTCACCTACAGCTACATACTCATACTTACACATGAAAAATGAAGAACTACAACCAATTATGATGGAGAAAATGACTTGCTACAACTGCTTATGTCTTTCTTATAGAGATTTATCATACTACAACAACTTGTTGAAGTTGAAGTTGCAAATATTAAATGCCTTGGAGAAATAGTTGCAAATATTTCATATTTTTACCTTTCAAAAGTTACTTTATGAGAAAAATTAGAAAACTTAGTAACAAAAAGTAAATAAAATATTACTTTTTGATACTAAGGGAAGCTTGTTGAGGAATTTACATGGGATGAAGTCAAATATTTCTTGCCACCAAAGTTGACTTAATGTTTGAGCAACAAATGTGAGCCATTGGATCAAATTAATCATAGCCTTTGGAATTTAGGGTGAAAACTTCGTATGGAAAAGATGGTTTGAATATGTATATGAGTAAAACTCATTGTAAGGAGTTAGTAGAGGTTAGAAAAAGTTAGAATTGGTGAAGAACTAGTGAGTTCTTGTTGGTGTTTTGGGAAAAAGTCATTGGAATTACATTGGAAAGTAATTGTACTATTAGGATTTGAGAGCAAATACATAGTATTTTCTGGTTTTTCATTTTATTCTCATGGTTTTATTCACACCAAGTTTAGAAATTGTTGATGTTTGTCAATATTTTGAGCTTAATACAAGTTATATTCATGGTTTCTAGTCAATTTTGTGAATAGAAATTGTTGAAATTTGTTAAACTTGTCATCTACAAAGTTTGTTTCATGATTTCTAAACACCAAGTTGAGTTTGTTCTTTTATTTTCAGCTCAAGATTCATGGATATTTGATGAGTTTGCAAAGTGTTCTTATCACTGGTGGTTTGTTGATTGCAAATTGCTTTGTGTGGTTAGCCTGAACACCTAATTTCACCATTGATGATTGCACCTCCTTGAATCTTGATTGTCGAATTATCACGATCAAATCAAGGATGGTTAAACGTGTTTACAAACATGTCTATCCATTGTTGAGGCTGAAATGATTGAAAGGGTTAAGTTTTATTTAGTTTTCTCTATATCGTTTCTCTATCTTTCCTTTCTTTTGCATTTTTTATTAAACCTACTTAGTGTTACGCCCTGTTTTTAAACTAATGTATTTATTTTCATTATTTTCAAGGAGATAGATAGTTAGTCAAAGAAAATATTCTAATTATACTAATGATGTGAAATGCATTTGATTTATATTAATTTGTATGCAAGAGATAATTTTTTATGACATCATTAAAGAATTTGTGGTTAAAATGATGAAATGGACTAACTACCATTATGTAACTAAGGTGGATATAGGAACAATGTTATTTTACCCTCTAAAATAAGGAGAGAGAGTATCACCGTGGAGAGGATGCTAGATCATGAGAATGTAACAATACTTATGCCATCTAGAAACACACACACACACATACACTTAGTAGAGAGAGACCATGTTCATTCTTGTATAGTTATGTTGTCATTAAGATGAAGGTTGAATCCTTTTTCGTCGTTTGATAGAAGCTTGTTGTAAGCCTTTTTAGATGCCACATCAAGGTGTGTAAACCGGCTAAACATGTTTAATCTTGTTGTTAAAGATTTTAGTCGATTTGTGAAGAGTACTTATTGATAATTATGCTTCAGATGAACACAATTAGTGTTCGAGAGTACGCAATATCAACATCTTTTAGTTGAGTATGTTATGTCTTTTTATTAAGCTAATATTATTTTATTATCATTATTAAATATTATCATAGCTATTATTATAGTTATAAGATAAATCTATTGGAATCTTTTCATTTTTATCTACTCAGAACACTCCCTAGATGATAGAGGAGTGGGAGAGGGATTTGTCACTCCATACTCTCCACTATCCCTGCATGCTAATTCCATGGGAGTGGAGAGGGAATCAAGGGGCAATGCACTTATTATCCCCCATAATCATTGCCAAGTGAGATAAGAAGAAGTAAGGTCTTGTCAGAAAAGAAAGAAGGAAAAAGAAAGGAGGAGCTTGAGAGCATTGGGAGATTGATAGGGTTTGCAGCAAGGAAACTGCAGATTTGGACTACCTATCTTATAGGTAACTTGATTATACTTTGTGGACTATGATAAAATTTTGCCTTCGAATAGTGCAGTTAATGTAGAAAGAAGAAATTATTTGTATGATCTGTTTACTGTCAATCCTTATTAGATAGTCCAAACTAGAAAGAATTATATAGACTGATGCTTCTATGTTGGAAGATCTTTTCAGCCATGACTTAAGTGTTTTTAATATCTCTTTTGATAGAGAAGAAAATAGCTTTGTAGGTAGACAGATAAGGCCGTGTCTTTAATATTCAATGTAGATACTTGAATTCTGACTAAGCCTATGTAATATTGAGCCCCTGAAATATATATATAGAGATCACTATATAACAGAGCCCACTGTAATACATATGAAGCTCACATACATATGGAGCTCATCTTATAATCTATTTAGCTATGACTTATTTACATTCTATATACTAGGTCGTCTATGGGTCGTTTATATCCTATTTAATAGGCCGGTAATGGCTGACTGCCATATTTCATAATGGCCGACTGTCATATTTCTTGATGGCCGACTGTCATATTTCTTGATGGCCAACTGTCATATTTCTTAGCGGCTGACTACTATATTTCATAGTGGCTGACTATCATATTTAGCTATGGCTGACTGTTATGTTTAGCAATGGCCAACTACTATATCTATTCTTTGCTAACTGATTTTACTTATGCTTTGGCTAATTGATATACTTTACCTTGACCAACTGCTATATCTATTCTTAGCCGACTATATAGTCTTTTATTTGGCCAAATGGGTTACATATTATACCCTCAACATTAATTGCATTAAGTTGTTGTGCCTTAAGTGTGGCCAAGTGTGCCAAGGAAATTAAGAGCCCAGCTTGTAAGAAATAAAGTTGACAAGAAGAGTTTAGCTATTAGTTAAAACAAAGTTTGGTCGTAAAAGTTATATTATGGACCAAATGTGGACTTTAGAGACCTAAGTAAAGGTCATTTATGTGAAACAAAATACTCATCCCATAGCAGTAGCTAATCATGATGATAGAGAGTGTTTGAAAAAGCTTTAATTGAAGCTAGTTTAGAGTCTAAACATTGTGTAGATACATTTGACATTAGATCATTATCTTCAAGTATATGAGGAAGAATGTGTTATTACTAGAAGTCATTCTTGAGTTAATTTCAACTATGTATATTTTATTCTTTTTAGAGGAACAACCTTTAATCCTATTTTAGGCTAAGATTAGCCACAAGGAAGCTAAGGGATATACTCATTATGGTAATGATAAGTGGTAATATGGATTACTTTATTAGTATGGTACCTTTTTGACATACAAAAGGAAGTGTATTCAATCTGATGGTGTTTGAAACCATAGTTATCTTTGACATATTATGAGTCAAAAAAATTTATTCTTAACTAAAATAGAAATAGTCTTTAATCTTAAAAACCTTATGGTTTATATGTTAAATTCTTTCTTGTATAGAGAATACAATGAGCATGAGAATAGATTGATAGGGTATTGAGTAGATGACAGGAAGTCATAGGCCCATGATTACAAAAATGAAAAGAGAGACTCAATATATGTTATATAGTCACCTAATTTCTCACCTTAGACTTGTCAAAATGACAAGTAGATATGGATTATAATATATCTTATGACCAAAATGGTATAAGCAAGTTGAAAGAATTATTTATTTATATGATAGAGTAATAAGAATGTTGTCTCCAAGTTGAGAAAAGAGTGAGTGAACATACGACTATTTATATATAAGAAACTTTAGCCAAAGTAATGCAAAAGTAACTTCTTGCATTGTCGGTTCACAGTGTAACAGATAAGCTAAACAATTAGAATGGGTCATACATAGCTAGAGCTAGGCTAGAGTTGTAACCTGATTATCTTTAGCTAGGACATATCACTAGTTCTCAAATGGCATATGGAATCAGTTGATTATCATTATCTATTACCCTCATGAAGGGAAGGGCCACTTCTATGAAGGAAGGTGAGTGAGGGACTGCTAGTCTGTGGTTGGAGGAAAAGCACTAGGGTGGTGCTCTTTCTCTCCTATAGTTGACTGCCAAAGGCTTGTGAACAAGAATACATTGCTTATTTTGTACATGTTATTGATAAAATTGTAAGTCGTAAGAGATATGACAATTTGAGATATATGTACCATTGTTAGTCACATGTAAAGAAATCTTATGACACATGTATATTATATTTGGATATTATAAATATAGTATATTAAATTTTAGATATTTCTCTTTATTAAAAAAAAAGTAAAAATATTTGCTTAATTTTGTTTGAGTTAATCTAATATTCTAGTTGGGATGTTACAATTAGTTTAGAGTTAGAATAAGACTTTTAAAATTTTATATTGTTTCTATAAGGTTCATATTTTGTGAATGCAAGTTGATATACTACTGGTCATAGGATAAATTGATACATTTTATGGAAATATATGATTAGATCAGTTTGTTTATGCATTGTTAAATCTGAAAACTAATTGTTTTATGTGTAATTTAACCTTGTCTATTGAATTTTGTACAAGTTCATGTAGACCCCTTGATTGGAACATAAAATACATCAAGCAAATGGGTTATCTCACAATACCAAGACCTAGTGGTATAGACCTTTGGGTAGTTATTTTCTTATTCATTGGGATTTGATTCCTTTAAGGAGATATAAGATACTTGATATTTTATCTAAGCGTGATAGGTAAAAAATCAGGTTAATAAGATCAAGCATAGCTATGAAAACCTAACCCTACCATCATCAAATAATCTAATCTAAATGAAATCAAAGAGTAATGCAATTCAAGCACAACATCACCTAGATTGTGTGATTCCTTGTTTATGATGTGGATTGCTTCTTCAACAATGAATAGTTATGAAGACAAAAGCTGCCATGATGGATGATAATGATAAAAGCTCAATGGATGCTATGGATACTCAAATGCTCAATATGCTCAAGATGATAATGTAGATGCTATATGAATGCTGGATAGATTGTAGTATCGAATGAGAGGGTGTTTATATAGAACTCAACCAAAATCAATCAACGGTGGAGATTCGGTGGCTATGTGAATGGCTAAGATTAAATGATAGACATAGGTGAATGTGAAGATGACAAGTGGTAGGAAGATAGGGCTCATGTGTGCTTGTGTACATAAAAAAGTACTACATGTGAAAGATATTAAATAAAAGGATGTAGTACCACTTATCTTTTTTAAATGAAAGGGGCACACATGTCGGCTCATGAGATAAATGATAAGATAAATTAATTAAATAAATATAATTTATTTAATTAATTGGGAAGTCGACTTATGAAAGGAATCTTTAATTAAATAAATAAGATTTATTTAATTAAGAATAGATAGAATGAAGATAATTAATAATTGAAGATTGTTTAATTATAGCTTAGAAGAAATAGCTAATGAAATAAATTAAATAAATATAAATTTTATTTAATTAATAGAAGAAATATATGTGTTAGGGATATTGAACAAGTGTGTTAGACAAATGCAGATGTGTGATAATGTGATATTTGAATATTAATGATAATAAGTCAATTTTGGGTGTCTACATTTTGTCCCTCTTTGATACAATGTTTGATAGAGCGTTGTGTCAAAGAAGATACGATATTTCACTTGATAAACAAGGTTATGCCCCAGTGTAACTGGTAGGTGGTGCCCCCTCAAGAGGTAAACCAGACTAACTAGGAAGGGCTGGGTTGGCTCGCGATAGAAGGAAAAGCTAGGAACAAGGTTGACACGAAGAAAACATGGGTTGGGTGGGAACAGATGGGATGAAGTAGATGAAAATAGGCTTTGGTATAGAAGAATTAGGGTTTGGATAGGGCTATAAGTAGGTTCGACAATGGTAAATAGGCTCATTTGTGCTCATTTGTGTTTAGAAAACTATAGAGATCTAGAGCTTCTAAGAGTTGGTGTGCGACGAGAGTTGGAGAGCTATCAGGATGGTGATTCCATGTAGAGATCAACGTGTCGAGCAAGTGAGGACATATGGGCAACCAGAGGGATCAGGCATACCAGTATGTATTTAAAACTTTTGCTAAAGCATGTTTTTGATAGGCTAGAAGTGTCATAAATGCACACACTTCACCAGAAGTGACTAGGTCTTAGGATAGGCAGTCTAGGTCACTTATGTAGGAAGATAGGTCGCTTAGGGTAGTGTAGATCGCTTATAGGCATGGCTTAGTCACTTTTTGAAAAACTAGGTCACATCCAATTGGCTAGCAAAGATACAAGCTAAATGCGCATATAGATAGAAACGGATCGCTTATAGGTAGATAGTAGGCATATATAGGGTTAGGCTTGCTTAGAAATCAGAAGTGCTCACATATGGGAGATAGCTCGCTTATAAGCTAAGGTAAAGTGCATAGGGAGTTCAGCTCACATGTAGTCCAACAGTGAGCGCATATGCAAAAGAGATAGCTTATAAAAAAGATAGAAATGATTATGGTAAAAGAGGTCACATACGATCAACAGATAAGCGCATATAGAAAACTGAACCGCTTATGGTAGATAGAAGTGAGAAAAGCAATAAACGGTCAAATTTGTATAGCATTTAAGTAGCATAAGGGACTGACATGATGAATGGAATGATGCAGGATATACTACCGCCATTGTTATCACGGAAGCCACATCCTAGGGATTTACGATTGGTGCGATTACTGGATGTAGAGGAGCGGCTAGTGTTAGAGATCCTCGGATTAGAGCATGTGTCAAGATTGGAGCCGGTGCAAGCACATCAAGGACTGATGATGGATATGGTGGAGTGATGGATGAGCGAGCATAGTTCTTTCTTGTTGCTGACAGGAGAGGCTACGATCACGCTGGAGGATGTGTTTCAGATTTTGTGGATTCCTATAGATGGAGACCGAGTTGATTATGATCCTAATATGGGTCCAGCTGCGTTCAGGAGATTATTCGGGACACCAGACATTAGAGTAGAGGGCTCAGAGATCCCGATAGTGAGGATGGAGGAGCTATGTGATAGGTTGCAGCGAGTGGTAGTGGCTATCATTAGATGGTTAGTGGAAGATAGACGAGCTAGAGGATTTCTAGTAGGATGGGGGATAGTGATGGAGGGGATGTTCTCCTATGGCACGAGATATGCATGGACAGAGTGTGTGTTGGCACAACTCTATCATTACCTGCATGATTGCGCGTATATGTTTGGAGCTAGTATGTCTGCAGGGGTTATAGTGTTGCATGTATGGGCTTATGAGCATGGCCCAGTGACGAGTCTAGAAGGATGGTTGGCGAGAGCTGTAGGAGAACCTTATGCTAGGATGTATAGAGGAGCTCTAACATACCGACAGCATAGAGGGATGGTATACTGGCAGAGGAGATTGGATGAGGTGGATAGCTTTGTATGGAGGCCATGGCTTGGATGTGAGAGATGGGAGGAGGAGGATGCGGAGCTTGTCTATGCTATGCAGGTGAGACGCATTTTTGGACGTGGCATATATATTATAGAGCGCTATTTGCCAGAGAGGGTTCTGAGATAGTTCAGAGTAGCACAAGAAGTACCAGATGGTGATGCCATTTTTGGGAGGACTAGACAGGAGGTTTTTTATTGGGGGCCAGAGGTTGTGGTTGAGACGGCTTTAGTGAAGAGAGATGGGCTACAGTCAGTTGTATGGTAGTGGGGACAGGGTCTTGCAAATCCAGGGACGCTACCAGACTATGATGCATACTGGGCGACAGCTAGACTGGCATGGTTGACGTGGGTTGGAGAGATTGGGGAGATAGGGATGGAGAGACCGGTTAGGAGGAGGTGATGATGGGCTACACCAGTGCAGGCTATTGTACCTGCAGTGCTAGGGATCCAGATGCCAAGACAGATGCCAAGATAGCCTCAGATACTTGCATAGCCTCAAGGGTAGATATTGGTAGGTGATGATGTTTGGATTATGTAGCTACAGAGATGGATTAGAGAGGAGACAAGATGGAGGCAACGAGCTCATATGAGGTTGAGGAGGGTGGAGATAGACAGACATTAGGCAGTGATCGGGTTACGACATACGAGAGCTCAGTCTCAAACATATCAGGCTTAGTTACAGTTGAGAGCACAGGCTAGGATGGATAGGATGATGAGACACTTGCTAGGGTGATAGGAGAGAGAGATGCTGCTAGACAGAGTGAGCAAATGATGAGACTAGAGCATGATATAGTGGTACAGCAGGTGTAGGCTATGAGAACTGAGAGAGATGGTCTGCGAGTAGAGAGAGATATGGCTGTGCAATAGCTACATGGGATGACTAGTGAGCGAGACAGAGCAGTGACCGCATTGGGGATAGATGGGGCTACGATGTACTTGGCGACACAGTCGACACAGGTATAGGTAGAGTTGTAGAGAGTACAGGGTGAGACTGAGTACTATAGAGGCTTATATTATGGGGCTGTGCCAGCAGAGTAGAGGTAGCCTAGCTTTAGGAGCAAGTCAAGGGCTTTAGGTTCATGGAGGTCAGGTGGATCTCGATTAGTAGCCTCAGTGATGGGGCCACTAAGAGATAGAGGACTAGGTGCAGGACCCAGTGGTGGTGGTCAGGGCGAGGGAGCTGCCAGTAGTCATTAGGGCTACCTTGTTTTATATTGTATCATAATGAGGCCTAGAGCTGATTATACATACATTCTTGATGGCTCAGCTTGTATATGTAGACACTTGTATATATATATATATATATATGATGGTGTATTGGCGATCTATATGATGTTGTAATGGATGCACTGTTGGTATTATGATGGTTATGCATGTTGTATTTGTCTGGCATAGATTATGTATGGATGTATATGCAAATGACATGTATGGAAATGGTATGATAATGCAAATATGTAAATGGTGATGATATGGATGGACTTATGCATGTAGATAGATGGTAATGAAATGAGATATGATGAACTTATGTATGTCTAACACACTTGTTTTGTAGGACAGGAGATATGGACGAAGGATGATGGAAATGATTGATCTTGGTTGAGAGCTATATAGGTGAATAATAGGATGAATAGATGATGTGATGGGCAGTGTTTTAAGTAATTTCTCAAAATGAAAAAGAAATGCAATCCTTATGTTTGATATAGCATGTGGATGTTATGCACCAGGGTATAGAAGACCAAGGTGTCGAGATATCCAATGCAGAACTAGCATGTTACAATCTTGTCTGAACACATGAGGTTAAGATTTTGAGCCAACATACACAAGATATGAATAATAGCTAGTGTTGTGAGATGGACTTTGACGCTACAAGCAATGGTTTGAGCTTATCTCCACTACACATAATGATAGCTTGCTGGTTATATGTATGGAGCTAGTCTTGACATAGAATAGTCTCAAGTGCATAAGAGACTATTTAGCTTCTCAAATGCTAGAGATATTGATATGTAAGATGCTAATCCCAACACGTACAATATACCAATATGCATAGGAAAAGAAGAAGATCATCTTGCAAACATGGCATACGAAAGCAATATGACCATGCCCCATTCCTTACTTCATCACAACATACCAAGATATGATAGATCAAGGTAGTCTTGATTAGGCATAGAAAAGCGACAAAAGATAAATCAAAAGATAAATCAAAAGATAAAACAAAAGATATTGTCATCACATTCTCTTGCCAAATTTAGGTGCTCTTAGATGGATTTAAGCTGGCGCCTTGTTGAGAGGAAAGCTGCATCCTATTGAAGGCTAAAGAAGTTGATAAACTGCTATAGCAAATGTTGGCTTAAGGCATGCGGACAAATAGCTTCTAGCTTAATTTTGATTGGTTAAAGTGCTTGAGCTTTTAGTAAATGCATAGTTTGCTTCCTGCTTGAGCTAATCAAAGAGAAGAAGATGGAAGATGAGAGAAGATGAAGAAGATGGGGTGGATCATCTGTGCTTGAGTACTGGAAACTTCCTTCGTATTCCAGACTGCCTACATACCCTGTATCCACGGGATCAAAGCACATTTACGATGAAGATGAGACATGATGAACATGTAGTTTTGGGTTTTATTGATGATGTAAGTGATGAAAGATAGAGGAATATGTGACGAAAGATAGGAGGATGATTAGAAGAAAGATGAAAGATGGATGATGAAAAAAGGGGCTATCATCTTAGCCTGAATCAGAGTGCTTCCTTTGCATCTCAGATTGCCTACATAAACTGTATCCATGGGATCAAGGCTTTAACAATAGGGCTAGATGTAGTTCTTGCTTATTACGCTGGATGGATGATGTCTTAAGATTTTTAGATGTTAGATGAGTGCGAACTGATTGGAAAGATATGAATCCTGGTTGCAAAATGTTTGGCCACATTTGTTGTTGGATAAACGCTATGGTTGAAGTTGAAAGTTTGCTGTGTTTTGATCTAAAATGTTTGATGTGTTATGAGCTATAGATAACGGTATCCACTTCAAAATAAGACTCAACAAAATGCCCCCAGTATGGGATGAGGTTTATTATGAAGGAACGATGATGGAGCGGGCATGCAGTCAAGATGCCAAGGTGCCAAAGATATAGTTATCGCAACAATGTTCTCAAGTATGATAGCTAGCATTGATAGAGACGAAGGTGGAAAGGCTATTTATTATGATGATATGTGGATTATGATATGGACTATAAGTGATGATCAAACGAACCAAGCAGAAGATGGAAGTTGGTCACTACACATAGCGCCTGTTTGCCAAGTTTTCACTATGGTACTTATCCAAGGCACCTGTTTACCAGGTTTTCACCATAGGACGGATTATTTATCTTAGACTACTATTTTTTGTTATCCAAAGCACCAAAAAGTGGTTTTCACTATTGGATGGATTTTTATTTTATTTTATTTTATCTTTTTTTTAGGATACTGTTGTGTGGTTACACAACACGCCCCATTTTGACTTGGCAAAACAGGGACCCAACTTTTTGGCTTGGCTTGTGTTGTCTGTTTTCTGGCGGTTTGGTAAAAATGAGTCAGGTGCATCATCATCATGATATTCGATGAGGTTGGTCATCATCATGAGGTCAGTTTGTCAAAGTTCATATTTTGTTTCTATGACCTCATATTTAGAAAGAGCTTGAAATTCTAGGCAGGTTTGCCTTTTACATCACCTAAAAATTCATCCATATGTGGAAGTTATGCACAGTCAAAGTTTTGGTCAAACCTAATAATCGCAAGTGATCATCATATTTTTATATCCTCAGTCATGTTGTCAAGATCATCATGATCTTGATCTATCACCCGATAAAAATCATGCAGTTGAAATATCCGGACGTCAATCTTAGGTGATAGTGCCCTTTACCCGTCAAATGACCTTATGCACATCGTGAGGATCATCTTCCTAATGTAACCCGATATTTCATAATGTCCTCCTACCGAGAAATATGACCTTATGCTAATATCCTGATGATGTCATCCCAATCTGATAAAATGAAGAAGCAAATATCAGGATGACATCATCATCACATTTCCCTTCGGCAGGATATTTTCCAAAACATGATCCAGTTCAAGAATATGACGATGACGTCATGTTCTAAGTTTAACATGAAGCCCCAGATATCCTGATGATCATCATCATCCTGATCTTTCGAGAGGGTTACCTTGGCCGCAAAGGGGTCATATTACATTCACCACTTGACCATCTTCCTTAGGTGACCCGATATTACATTTATCCCCTGATCTTAACTAAACATGACGGTGACGTCATCTTTTGCATTTTAATGAAGCCCAGATATGACGATGACGTCACCATCATATTCCATTCCTCAGCAGCAGGATCATATTTCATATCCTCCTATTTTCCTTTGACATGATGATGATGATGATGTCATTCTTTTCCCCAATATACAGAAGCAAAACATGACGGTGATGTCATCAGGACATTTGAGGAGGGGGAGCATCATATTCACAATATCCTGCAGATAAGGTCTTCGGCCGTGTTATATTTGGTCTCGCCGATAGCATGCAAAGCCGGATTTGAAATAATTTGTTAAAAGCGATTGATTCCTCGTATATGTTGCGATGTATATGCAGATTTAGAACCCGATATACAAGAAAATGGGCGGGAAAACAGAGCGATGGAAATTTGAAGGCCCGAGTGTATTTTTTCTAGTCAACGATGGTTGACCCGAGTGTTTTAACGTTGTTTATGCATTTAGTGCATATTTTCACAGATTTGGGGCTTGATTTGTCTCTAGCTGCACATTTTGGAAGCCTGGTTAATAAAACGTTTAAATTCCTGTTGTTTATCCACATGATGATGAACTTAATGTTTGTCTGTTTATTGCAGGAAGTCCCAGAGATGCTGAAGCTGATAATTACAAAGTTGCACATGGAGGCAACATGAACCAGAAGTGAGGATATTGTCAAATATGCTGTTTGCCAGCTGGAGACCGAATCAAATCAAAGATGCTGGAATACTCTGTGCCAGCTATACATTTGCCAACTGGTGAAGCATGTGCTTTTCATCTGGACCGTTGATTATTATGAGAGGATCCTGATCCTTGGATCATTGTAACTGATTTCTGGCATTTGTTCTATATAAAGGCCAGAACCTGAGGCATAAGATATACATTAATAGACATGGGAATATCTGGCAAAATAAGGCCAATTACTGTAGAATCAAATAGGAGATCGTATTACTGAGACTACTGAGGATTGAATTGTTGAAGTGTCAAGGTTCTTTCTTCAGATCACTGTAAATGTACCTGTTCTTGAGCATACTGAATGGATATGAAGTTTCAGATTACATCCTGATTGTAAATTTTACGTAATCTTCCTGTTGATTTCTGGATATGTACTGGTGAATGCTGTGTTCAACTAGAAGCGCTTTCATTTCATTACATGTTGTTGTAAACTTTTCCTTTGAAGATTTGCACTGGATCATGCGGATTTGTGGAATGTCCTGGTGAAGTATGATTCTAGTTTCCTTCTTTTCATTGCATGTATGGGAGCTTGTATGTGGATCAGTGATCTCAGTCAAGTAGTTTTGGGAATCTCATTCTTTAACCCTTTTCCTTTTTTTTTTAATTTCATAAATTCATCACCATAACTGCAAGTCATGACAAATAATAAGCAGAAATAGAGAGGTATGCTGAAATCCCGTAGGTAACTGAAAATCATTAGCATATTTGAGTTAAATGCATGTAGTATTGAAAATATCATGCAAAGAATTGCAAATAATGGTAGAAATCATGCAAATATCAGCCTGTAGGCACATTATTTGACTAAATTCACAGTGCAGAGGTAGAATTATTAGAGATTTATGCAGAGCAGACATACAGAGCAGGATATTTGGAGAAATAATGATGAACTTTGCAGAAATACGTAAGGCCCCTGAATGGAAAACAGCAACACACATCAACCACTGAGTAACGTCAGTAGATTAAGACCTAATCAAAGGAGACTTGGGATCATGAATTCTCTGAATTCATCGTATCTTTCAAGATGAGTAAAGGTTGTTGTGTAACTTTTATTCTATGTTTGTGTATGACTAACATCATCCTCAACAGATACCTGAGAGTTAAGGATAAAACTTCTTGAGATGAACGCTGTTGACTAGTTCATCCAAGGGAATGCCTTTAGGTGTTGAGAGAGTGTATGCACCTTATCCATAAACTGCTATGATGATGAAAGGACCAAGCCAATTTGGTTCAAACTTGCCCTATTTCTCACGGTGTTGCTGATTCTTTTGATTTTCTTTAAGGACAAGATCTCCAACTTGAAATTGGCGTTCTTTGATTTTTTTGTTGTAGCTACGGCATAGATGGTTTTGATAGGCTTGGAGATGGTTGAGTGCTGTAAGACACCGTTCATCTAGAAGCTCAAGCTCATGGAGTCTGGATACTTGATATTCTTCTTCTGAGATGATATGTTGTAAGGATACTCGCAGTGAGGGGATCTCAACCTCAATAGGTAAAATAGCTTCAGTGCCATACACAAGAGCATAAGGTGTGGCTCTAGTGGGAGTTCTGATACTGGTTCTATATGCCCATAATGTAGGATGGAGTTGTAGATGCCAATCCCGACCAGCTTCATTGACCATCTTTTTAAGGATTTTGATAATTATTTTATTAGAAGCTTCAGCTTGGCCACTGCTCTGAGGATAGTACAGAGTAGAGAATCGATGTTGGATATGAAACTTGTTGTAAAGATCTCTGACTTCTTGATTCTTGAAGGGACGACCATTATTGGTGACAATAGCTTGAGGAACTCCATAACGGCAAATGATATAGTGTAGAATAAACTTAGATATTTGCTTGCCTGTGATATAAGTCATTAGTATAGCTTCCACCCACTTTGTGAAATATTCTGTGGTGGTGATAATGAACTTATGCCCATTTGATGAAGTAGGATGGATTTTACCTATGAGATCAAGTCCCCACTACAAAAAAGGCCATGGAGTAGTAATAGGCTGGAGCTCATGTGCTAGTGCATGTATTAAATCTCCATGTTTCTGACATTGTAGACATCTCTTTGCAAATTGTTGTGCATCTTTTTCCATGGTTGGCCAATAGTATCCTGCTCGTAGAAGTTTCTTAACAAGGCTAGGGCCAGCGGAATGTGAGCCGCAGACACCTTCATGTACATCACATAAGGCCACTTTTGCTTCCTCAGAATCAAGACATCTAAGAAGGATACCATCGAGAGTTCGGTGATAGAGGGTGTCTCCTAGGATAGTGTAATGAGAGGCTCGATGGATAAATGTTTTGCATTGGTTGTTAGATAATTGAAGTGGAAAGGTTTGATTATGGAGGTATTCGTATAAATCCTCGTACCACAGTGAATTGGGACCAACAATGTCACATATAAGCTCAGACTGTGGAACTTCAAATGCTGGAATCAAAAGTTGTTCAACCAAAAACTCACATTTATGTGTATTAGATGGCATGTCTAGAAGAGACCCAATCATAGCCATAGCATCTGCTTCTCTGTTCTGTAGTCGTGGGATTTGTTCAAAAGTGATATTGTCAAAGTACCTTTTAAAATCGTCAACCATTAGCTTATATGGAAGAATCTTCTCATCTTTTGTTTGATATTCATCTTTAACTTGTTTGATAACTAGCTGAGAATCACCAAAGACTTGTAACTATTTGATATCCCATTGTACTGTCATGCACAATCTTGTGATTAAAGCTTCATATTCTGCTATGTTATTGCTACATGGAAATACAATTCTGTATGACTTGGGTATACAATCTCCTTGAGGGGTAACAAACAAGATGCCTACTCGTGATCCATGTTGTGTATATGATCCATTAAAACTTAGCTGCCATTTGTTGGAGAAGTTAAATTAAACAATCCTTCATCAGGGAATTCTAGATATATTGGATGGATATCTGTGATGGGTGTTGTTGCTAATTGATTAGCAATGACTTGTCCTTTGATGGCTTTTCGATCCACATGTTGTATGTCAAATTCACTTAAGATCATGACCCATTTTGCTAATCTTCCCGTGAGAATTGCTTTGGAAAGAAGATATTTGAGTGGATCAACATTTGATATGAGCTTGGTTGTTTGGTTCAACATATAGTGTCGCAACTTTTGGGAAGCAAACACTAATGCTAAACATGCTTTTTCCATAGATGAATAATTGAGTTCATATCCCATAAGAGTTTTTCTGATGTAATAGATGGCTTGTTCTTTTCTGGAATCATCATGTTGAGCTAGAAGGGCACCCAATGCTGCTATTGTTGATGATATGTAGAGCAATAGTGGGCAGATGAGAACATGAGATACTAACATAGGAGGTGTTGCCAGATATTCCTTTATTTTATCAAAAGCTTGTTGACACTTTTCATCCCACTTAAAAGATTCACCCTTACGTAGAAGATGCTAAAAAGGATGACATTTATCTGCTAGTTGTGAGACAAACCTGCGGATGGACTGTAACCTACCTTGTAAACTATGAATGACATTTATTTTGCTATGTTATTGCTACATGGAAATGCAATTCTGTATGACTTGGGTATACAATCTCCTTGAGGGGTAACAAACAAGATGCCTGCTCCTGATCCATATTGTGTATATGATCCATCAAAATATAGCTGCCATTGTGTTGGAAAAGTTAAATTGAACAATCCTTCATCAGGGAATTCTAGATATATTGGATGGATATCTGTGATGGGTGTTGCAGCTAATTGATCAGCAATGACTTGTCCTTTGATGGCTTTTCGATCCACATATTGTATGTCAAATTCACTTAAGATCATGACCCATTTTGCTAATCTTCCTGTGAGAATTGCTTTGGAAAGAAGATATTTGAGCAGATCAACATTTGATATGAGCTTGGTTGTTTGGTTCAGCATATAGTGTCACAACTTTTGGGAAGCAAACACTAATGCTAAACATGCTTTTTCCATAGATGAATAATTGAGTTCATAGCCCACAAGAGTTCTGCTGATGTAATAGATGGCTTGTTTTTCTGGAATCATCATGTTGAGCTAGAAGGGCACCCAATGCTGCTGTTGTTGATGATATGTAGAGAAATAGTGGGCGGATGAGCACAAGAGGTACTAACATAGGAGGTGTTGCTAGATATTCCTTTATTTTATCAAAAGCTTGTTGACACTTTTCATTCCACTTAAAAGGTTCACCCTTATGTAGAAGATGCTAAAAAGGATGACATTTATTTGCTAGTTGTGAGATAAACCTGGGAATGGACTGTAACATGCCTTGTAAACTATGAATGACATTTATTCTGCTATGTTATTGCTACATGGAAATGCAATTCTATATGACTTGGGTATACAATCTCCTTGAGGGGTAACAAACAAGATGCCTGCTCCTGATCCATGTTGTGTATATGATCCATCAAAATATAGCTGCCATTGTGTTGGAGAAGTTAAATTGAACAATCCTTCATCAGGGAATTCTGGATATATTGGATGGATATCTGTGATGGGTGTTGCAGCTAATTGATCAACAATGACTTGTCCTTTGATGACTTTTAAATCCACATATTGTATGCCAAATTCACTTAAGATCATGACCCATTTTGCTAATCTTCCCGTGAGAATTGCTTTGGAAAGAAGATATTTGAGCGGATCAACATTTGATATGAGCTTGGTTGTTTGGTTCAGCATATAGTAGCACATGAGGTACTAACACAGGAGGTGTTGCTAGATATTCCTTTATTTTATCAAAATCTTGTTGACACTTTTCATCCCACTTAAAAGGTTCACCCTTATGTAGAAGATGCTAAAAATGATGACATTTATCTGCTAGTTGTGAGATAAACCTGCGGATGGACTATAACCTGCCTTGTAAACTATGAAGCTGCTTGAGGTTTGTTGGCAAAGGCATTTCCATGATAGCTTTTACTTTAGCTAGATCCACTTCTATCCCTCGTTGAGACACAATATATCCCAACAGTTTTCTAGATGTTACACCAAATACACATTTCTTTGGGTTCAGTCTGACTTGATATTTTTCTAATCGATCAAAGATTTGTGCTAATACCTGTAGATGTCCTTCTCTTATCTTAGATTTTCCCAGGATGTCATCAACATAGTCTTCCATGATAGTATGAAAAAGGTCATGAAAGATAACTGTCATGGCTCGTTGATAAGTAGCTCCAGCGTTCTTGAGACCAAAAGGCATGACAACCCAGCAATATGTGCCCCATGGACAAATAAAAGATGTTTTATCTTGATCTTCCTCTGCTATTCTAATTTGATTATACCCTAAAAATCCATCCATCAAAGATAGCATTTCATGTCTGGCTGTAAGATCTACAATGTTGTCTATGCTTGGTAGTGGAAAGTCATCCTTAGGAGATGCTTTGTTAAGATCTTTGAAATCTGTGCAACAGCGAACTCGTCCATCAGGTTTTGCTACAGGTACCAAATTTGAAACCCAGTCTAGATAATCAATAGGCTTTATGAACTTTGCTTCTAATAGTTTCTAAATCTCTGTCTTGACCAATAAAGCTACATGTGGATGCATTTTGCTCAATTTTTGTTTGACAGGTTTTGCATTAGGAGATATTGCTAGATGATGTACCACAAGTGATGGATCTAGACCTGGCATGTTAGCATAAGTCCATGCAAAATTTATAGCTCTTCTAAGAAAAAATGCTGTGAAGTTTCTTCTTTCTTGCTCTGATAGTGATGCTGCCAAAAAAGTGATCTTTGGATTCTACTCTGTACCCAAGTTCATGTCTTGTGATTGTTCAACTAGCACTGTTGATTTCTCATGATAATCAGTAACAACAGGAAGACCAAATCCCTCATCCTCAGGCACCTCAGAGAGGTTTTCACCTTCGGATACGTCCTTTATTTTTACTTTTTCATAGTCAAAAGGTGCCTTTCGATTTTCACCTAGTGACCTAATTTTTTTGATTTTGTTTATTTCACTTTTGCGACTGAAGGATTTGATACTTCCACCAAAATATGCTAGTTTAGGTAAGTCCATCATGAAACCTGCTTTGTGATCACCCAATGGAATGCCTTGCCACAAGCCCATGAATTCTTCAATGGCTTCATCATTTTCAAATGTATCTAATATTGGTGCTCCTTGTTGGTCCTAATCGACGAGGTCACGATATATGAGTGAAAGGTTAATGGAGGAATTGTTATGGCTAGAGGAGGCTGCGAAGATCATGAAGATGGAGTGTTCTTGGAAAAGGTTGGTAATATGAAAGGTAGAGTCATTGATAGTATCCAAATTAGATGTCTCTCCTACTAAGGAAGGTCTAGTGTCAGTATTGGAAATACACTTAATGTCCTTGAGTCACGGTACCTCCTGCTAATAACCAAGGCCTTGCTTATTAAACTTCTTGGACACAATTATAGGTTCAAGAGGTCCTTGTTCTTGTCATCCCAATCCACCATGTCCTTTGTAGCCCCTATTCTTTATGATGCAGAACCTATTGTTGTGTCTCTCTACTTCCAGTTGGACTTGGTCATTTTCATCAAAGAATATCCAAGAGTCTATATCATCAATGTCTTCATCATCTAGGAATTTGCCTTTAAGGAATACAGTAGGTGGAGCTTTGATGATAGCAGGGGCTGAAGCTGTTTTGGATCTGGAAGGTTTACCATAGGATTTAGGAGATAATGGAAGGGTGCCTACACAACAAGAGTCTTGCAGTGTGTATTCACCAGGACCATGTTCGGTGTACTTGATACAGAGATTGGAAGGGGTTTTACTAGGTCAGATGGATCTATATAGGATGAAGATGGATATTCTTCGGTGTTGATAGGAATGTGGTTTGGGTTCTGATATTTAGCTTGGAAGGCACGACAAAATTCAAATGGATTGGGATCAACTTGGATAGTAGCTTCAACACCGTTGTGTGGAAATTTTAGGCATTGATGGTATGTGGAAGGAATTGCCTTCAGGGCATGTATCCATGGATGACCAAGGATGATGTTATAAGGAAGGTTGATATCAAGGACCTAACAATGGGTTTCTATGGTGATCGGCCTAACTTGGATAGGCAAGAAAATAATTCCTTCTATATCTCTCTCGGCATCATCATATGCTTTGATAGTAATAACCTTGGAGGTTTCGACATCTTTCTTAGAATATCTCAGTTGTTTTGTTAATTTCAAAGAACATATGTTAAGACCAGCTCCACCATCTACTAAGATTCATTTGATACGATGTTGTTTGACAAACACTTCAATGTGGAGGGCTTCGTTGTGTAAAGGATGGATGGAGGGCTGAAGATCTTTGTCAGAAAAGTTTAAATGACAAGGGGCTGCAATGCTAGTGACCATAGATTGGAATTGTGAGATATCAATATCATTAGGCACTAAAGATTCTTGTAGAGCTTTGTCAAGGATAGCTTTATGAGCAGGGGATATGTGAAGCAACTCAAGAATGGATATGTGTGCAAGTGTTTGCAAAGGTGATCCAAGATATTATAGTTAGGAAATGGTTGAGGAGGATGAACATGTGGTCCTTGAATAGTGGCTCAACCTCTGCAAGTGGTTACAGTGCAATCAGGTGCTTTACCTTGGATACTAATGGTAGAAATGCGAGCATGGTCAATGCGGCCAATGGTAGATGATTCATAGGTATACTGAATGGCATTTCCAGCATGGGGGTTACTTGTTTTGTCATGAGATGGAAGTGGATTCTTGAAAGTCTCTAGATCATAGTTCGATGTTGATTGTTGTGCCGGTTGAGTTGTTGAAGGTGTAACTTTGATTAAACCTTGATTGATGCAATCTTGGATGACATGTTTTAAGCACATACAACCATTTGTTTTGTGTCCTTTAACTCTATGGAAATCGCAATACTCATTTTCTTTGTACCAAGGAGCTTTGAAGAGCAGTTCACCATTTGGTGGTGCACCCAGTAAGATAATATCGCCCACTTGGAGAAGCTTTCGAAAGATAACTTCCATGGGTTCCGCTAATGGTGTAAATTGTCGACACGGATTAGAAGTTTGGCGTTGTCGCATTTGTTGAAAAGGTTGTGTTGTTGTAGAAGCAGCTTGGATATTGATAGGAGATTTCATATTTTGGATGTGCTTTGCATCCACAACACCATCATTGACAATATTCTTATTTTTGTTCCAAAAGCGAGACTTATCATTGGAGTTTTGAGGATAATCCTTGTTATCGCGAAAGATCTTGATAGTTCCTTTAACAATTAAAGCTCATTCAATGATGGTTCCTTTGGAAGCAAGTTCATCAAAGGTGCTAGTACTTTGCAATTGTAGTTGAAATGATAGCTCGGGATGAAGATTTTGAACAAAGATATCGAGCTATTGTTTCTCAGGGATTTCCCATGATAGTTTGCTAGCCATATTATGCCATCATTGAGTAAATGAAGAAAACGCTTCGCCATTGCGTTGTTTATTGTTGACAAGGTCGTTCATGTTTATCTCATGGTCAATGTTGAAAGTGAAGTGTGAGTGAAACTTATTGGCTAACTCCAAAAAAGACTTAATTCCTGGAGGTAAATGAGAGAACCATTCAAGAGCTTGTCCTGCTAAGCTTTGAGGAAATAGTCTCAAAAGATATGTATCATCATAAGCAACATCGAGACATGCCACAAAGAATGCTCTGAGATGGTCTTCCGGATTTCCTTTGCTCTTATACTTGTCAAATTGTGGAATTTCAAAGTGTGGTGGAAAAGGTATCATATGAAGAGACTTGTCAAATGGATAAGCACATATGTTGTCTAGAGAAAATGTCGTCTTGCCTTGTCCTACCGGGCTTGGTTAATCATGTGTTAAACATCCGCTGAAGATAATTGCCATTGTTGCAAAGGGGGTGGAACATGGTATGGTGTATATTGAGGTTGTTGTTGTGGGATATATCGAGCCATGACCATTTGTTGGGGTTGCGTACTCACAATATATGTTAAAGGATTAGGATGTGACACATAGGTAGTTGAAGATTGATGTCCTTGAGGCACAAGTGGTGGTTGAGTATATTGGGACGAATGGGCACCAAGAGTTTGCATCACATGCGAAGTGGAAGATGGATTGACATTAGTTAATGGTTGAGAAGTTGGAGTGGGATTTGTGACATGGTAAGTGATGGAAGGATTGGTAGATGCAAAAGAAGGATGGATAGTTGGGTTTGTATTTTGGACAACATGGGGATTGGTATGTGTAATGTGTTGGGTGACAATAGGCAAGCCTTGGGTAGCATAAGATGGATTGATGGTGTGTGAAGGATTGGAAGAGTATGATGGAATGGATGTAAGTTGCTCAACATAAGTGACCGTAGAGTTAGGATTAGCTTGAGAAACAATAGGAGGGTCACTCATATCAATAAGACTAACATTGGGATTATATGGTGTAGTGGAAGGATTAGTAGAGATGGTGGAAAGCGTATTAGCAGTTGGTATATGGGATATGGTAGATTGTGATGGTCGTGAAGCTTGGACTATTGGTTGTGTTGGTATAGTTTGGGAGGCTTGCACGCTATGAGACATAGGGATAGCTTGTGATGTTTGGAGCTTTTGCGCTTGGGCCACATGGATAGCTTGTGTTGTTTGAGGCATGGAAATGGTCATGGTAGGTGGAGGAATATGTTGAGGAACATGGAAACGTGGAATGTTTAGATTTTGTGACATGAGAGGGAGCACATTAGTTGGCATTATCAAAGGTTATAAAGTGTTCTCCGAGCATGGTAGATCAAATGAAGTAACAATAGGCAATGAAGAAGATGTGTTGGAAGATGGAGCTTGTGATATGATGGGAGATGATGTGACTAGAGTGGATGTTTCCTTTGCAACAATAGCGGGAGTGTTTGGATCTTTCTCTTTAATAGAAGATATGTCAAAATCTTTTGGTAGTTTAGTGTCCATGCGAGCAAGTTGCAAGAAATAGTGATTAGGCTCAGATATGATAAGTCTCTCAACTTGATCCCACACATGGGTATCCTAAAATTCTGATGAGTCATCTTGAGATTGTTCTTCAAAAGTCTCAAAAGCTGTTGGAGGTTGCACTTGTTGTGACGATGATTCTCCAAGTGTATACCCATGAGGCGTAAACATATGAGGAGGCATACCAGTCGTGAATTGAGTTGCATCCTTAAGAGGTGTCAATCTAAGTTGTTGCATCTCAGCTTCCAATTTGGCTTCCATTTCAACTCTATATTGACTCCTAGTTTGAGGCATGATGTTGATGTTGAAAACTGAAGCTTGGCTTGTCAAAGTTTTGAGACCCAAAAGATGATGATTTGCTGATTGGTTGGCTGGTTAGTTTGCTTGGTTGTTGATTTATTCTTGGCTAGTTTTCTTTGGTTGATGTGTTGTTTTGCTTGGTTTGTTGATTTGTTGTTGGCTTGTTTCCCTAGAGAATAGCTCACACACTTAAGGGAAAAGTCATTTGCTAAAGATTGCTATGTTGCTGATGTTTGCTGAAGCTAAAGTTGTTGTTTTGCTGATGGATCAAAAGGATTGATTTGGTGTTTGGTTTACTGGTTTGGGATCTCAAAAAGATGAAAAGCTCATGGAGTACGATTGATTGGTAAGCTCAAAATAGGGAGACAAAGTCTAGGTATCTACTAATGATTAGAGACAGGTCTAAAAGCTAATGTTGAAGCTGAGCAAGCTAGATTTGTGGCTAATTTGGCTGAGTCACTTAGATTTGCTAGTATTAGACCACAGGCGACAAGTGATAGCTCATATATGACTCAAAGAATGCTAAAGGCGACTGGTAATAGCTCAAATGTGGACTGGTTTAAGTTCTGAAGTAGATTACAATGTTAACTAGAGGCGATCCAAATGTTCAAAGGTGATAACTGTTGGCTCAAAAGTGATTTACTGCCGATTGAAAGTGACTTAGGTTAGGCTAAAGGCGAAAGACTGTTGTTTAAAAGTGACCTGATTCAGATAAGAGGTGACTGACTGTTGTTTAGATGCAACTTGGTTTATGCAAAAGGTGATTAACTGGTGTTCAAAGGCGATTCCATTCAGGCAAAAAAGAGAATAACTACAGTTTAAAAGTAGTTCTGATGTCTGTAAGCGGGAAGTTTAGGCTTAAAAGCAACTGTATCTATCAGGAAAGATATCTGATTTGTGAATTTTGATAAGAAGATAGTAATTGCAATCACACACACTCACAACAATCACAAACTCGTACAACTTAGGCTAGGAAAGGATTGTATTTGTTGAATTCCTTGGTTGTGCTTATTCAAAGTAGATAGCTTCAGGATCTTGGTAGCACCGGCTCCCCTCCACGGCACTCACTTCTCACGCATACCAAGATCTAGGTTTCCTTAAAGGCTTGTCCCTCACCAAACCTTAGGATTATCCCTGCTATCTCTTCTAAGAACCACATGAATCAAGGCCACTTCAAAGGTCCCACCTTTTGCATCAACAAATAGAGGGTTTTTGGCTACTACACAAAGTTGCTAATAAGGGCATCTATTCAGGTGGCTATACATGCGGCAGTGCTACTCTCCATTGTAGAGTCTCCCAGCCTTCAAAGGTTATGCCTTGGAGGGTTTTGGGGGAGGTTGGCTATCTGTATAATGCAACAACACCCGTTGTTTGTGGCTTTCGACACAAACACTTTTCTTATATAGCGGTTCGGAAGGACTTGGCTTTAGCCCATTACCGCTTGGGTCGTATCCCTTCTCACACTGGGAAGGCAGGCCCTCTAAAGATAATAACAAGTTCTCATACACCCAAGATCCATTTGATAGGCAAGGGGAGAGCATACTTTTGTTATTAAATTTTGGGTTACAATCAATCACATGCAAGCAATAAAAAAAAAAATCAAGCACGGAGCAAGCAATGATTCATTTTAAGCACCAAGCCCAAATGTTCCTAATTTAGTGAAAAACCACAAGTCTTGGACCGATCGAAGCTGCAACAGATATGTTAGTAGTTTTATAACCTCCTTTTCTTGGACAAATCAATAAGATGCTGCACAAATACCCAATTCGTAGCCAAGAAAACAAGCTGAAAGCACATAGTTTACCAAAGGTGAATTACTGTCTATCAAAAGTGATCTTTGTTTCAGTCATAGGTGAATTACTATCTATCAAAAGTGATCTCTATTTCAGTCACATGAAAATTACCGCAGATCAAAAGTGATTTCAAAAACTCTAGATGTGGATCATTGAAGTTCAGAAGCAACACGAAAAAGCATGAGGCGGCTGGTTAAGGATCATAGGTGACCTGGATCTGTAATAAAGATAATACACAACAAAAGCCCTAATTCTGTAGAAAGTGATTCAGTTATCTAAAAGTAGCCACTGTAAGATCAAAAGCGGTTAGGTTAAATGCAAAGGCGACCACTGTTAGTCTAAAAATGATGCAAAATAAGCAAAAAGCGATCACTGTCTATTTATAAGCGATCTGAAAATGACTAAAGGTGGTAGATTTCAGTGCAGAAGCAATGCAGGTATGCAAACAGCCACAGTTTTTTGCTCAAAAGTGACTGGAACTTGTCGTAAGCGCTCGAACAATCTAATTTTCATAAAAACAACTTCAAACAACAAAGTTAATCAAGGATGTGGGTCCCACTGGGCGTGCCAAAATGTGATAGGTAAAAAATTAGGTTAATAAGATCAAGCATAGCCATGAAAACCTAACCCTACCATCATCAAATAATCTAATCTAAATGAAATCAAAGAGTAATGCAATTCAAGCACAACATCACCTAGATTGTGTGATTCCTTGTTTATGATGTGGATTGCTTCTTCAACAATGAACAATTATGAAGACAAAAGCTGCCATGATGGATGCTAATGATAAAAGCTCAATGGATGCTATGGATACTCAAATGCTCAAGATGATAATGTAGACGCTATATGAATTCTAGATAGATTGTAGTATAGAATGAGAGGGTGTTTATATAGAACTCAACCAAAATCAATCAACGGTGGAGATTTGTTGGCTATGTGAATGGCTAAGATTAAATGATAGACATAGGTGAATGTGAAAATGACAAGTGGCAGGAAGATAGGGCTCATGTGCTTGTGTACATAAAAAAGTACTACATGTGAAAGCTATTAAATAAAAGGATGTAGTACCATTTATCTTTTTTAAATGAAAGGGGCACACATGTCGACTCATGAGATAAATGATAAGATAAATTAATTAAATAAATATTATTTATTTAATTAATTGGGAAGTTGGCTTATGAAAGGAATCTTTAATTAAATAAATAAGATTTATTTAATTAAAAATAGATAGAATGAAGATAATTAAATAATTGAAGATTGTTTAATTATAGCTTAGAAGAAATAGCTAATGAATTAATTAAATAAATATAAATTTTATTTAATTAATAGAAGAAATATATGTGTTAGGGATATTGAACGAGTGTGTTCGACAAATGCAGATGTGTGATAATGTGATATTTGAATATTAATGATAATATGTCAATTTTGGGTGTCTACACTAAGTTGTATGCAAAAACACTCATCAACACCAAACACTTCAACCACCAGAATGAAGAGATATAGAAACAAGGGATCTCCTTAATGCAAGGATTTGCCACTATTAGATAATTCCATGGGGATATTGTTGATTAAAATAGAAA
This sequence comes from Cunninghamia lanceolata, assembly GCA_027924645.1. NCBI lineage: Eukaryota > Viridiplantae > Streptophyta > Pinopsida > Cupressales > Cupressaceae > Cunninghamia > Cunninghamia lanceolata. Next base: position 9,401,734 of record BSBN01000178.1, on the reverse strand, counting down.
ACTTAGGCATGGTAATACATTCCTAAATCATTTCGAGGATCTTTTCCTAAAACCTAAATTTCTTAAGAATTTTGAATAGGAAATCCCACAAAACCCTATCATAAGCTTTCGAGATGTCCAATTTGAGAACCATGCATTTTTTGACTCCTCCCCATAGAATGTAAGAACTCATGAGTGGTGATTGAAGCATCAAGAATTTTTCTACCAAGGATAAATCCCTTCTAATTATTAGAGATCATCTTTGAAAGAAAAAGTTGGATTTTGAAGACCAAGATTTTAGAGAACACCTTATAGATGGTATTACATAGACTTATTGGATGAAAATTAGCCATGGTGACCATGTCATTCTTCTTGGGGATTAAAGAACTAAAAATGTTGTTGAGATTCTTTAAAATCTTTCTTGATCTAAAAAATTCGCATGCAGTAACAATGACATCATAGCCAACTATATCCCAAAATCTTGAAAAAAGGAAGGAGGAAACCATCTAAACTTGGAGTCTTAAATTCTGTAAAGGAGAATACTATAACCCTAACCTCATCCTTTAACACATCCTTAGAGATTTCAAGGTTATCTTCCTCAAATATAATCATATGGATGGTCTCAAGTAGCTGATCAATAGAATTTGTAGAGCATGAAGGTTTCTTGGTTAGTAGGGAATGGAAAAAATGGGATCCTAGGTATCCAAGTTCCTCTTCAATATTAACCTTAGCACCATTCTCATCCAAGATCCTACTAATAGTGTTACATTTTTTGTTGAAAATAATGGAATGATTAAAAAAGGAGTTGTTTATGTCCCCTTTAGTTAACCACTGAGCTCTAGATTTCTACTTCTAGAAGATTTCTTCTCTTTTCATTATTTTATGCCACTCCTTAGTCAAAGATTTTTCTGAGGAACATGTTTCATCTTCAATTCTTCTAGCATCCATTCTCTCCTAAACCTCCAGGAGTTTGTTAGAAATCTCCTTATTCTATTCAAAAGTATGGCTGAAAGAGAAATTATTCTAGGCTTCCACCTTATTCTTTATGTTGATCAATTTTTGAGATAAGTAGAACATAGCCGAACTAGAAAAATAGATTTTCCACCAATTAGTAAATGCAATATCTAAAATTAGGTTGTGAAGCCCACATTATCTCATAATGGAAGGGGTAAGGGCCTTTTGGACTTCTATCCATCAAATTAAGGATGAGAGGGTTATGATCAGAACTAGCTCTAGACAAGGTAGAGAGTAATATTATCAATAATATCCCAAGTTTAGGAGATAAGGAATCTATCAAGTGAAGGTCAGTCCATTGATATCCACATCCATAAGCCCCACAACAATGAGAAAATTATCAAAGTTAGCCATGCTATCAGAATAATCGATAAGACCACCAAGTTTTTTAGAAGAGTAAAGAGGACTATTGAAGTCCCTAGCTAGCATCAAATAAGAGTCTTTATGGTCCTGGATAAGAGCCATGATAGTCATCCATAAATATTTCCTAGCTGATTTTGTCTTGGGAGCATAGATATTGGAGAGAATCCACTTCCTATTTGAGAGTGGAGAGAAGGAAAGAACTTCCAGACTATTTCTCAAGGAGTTAACCAGTCTTCCATTCACTCTAGTGGGATTCCACATGGTAAAAATACCTCTTAAGGCCCCTTGAGTAGCACTAATGCAATACTCTGCATTAGGCCAAATTCTATTTGTAATTTCTTTAAAACTTAACTCAGACATTTTGACTTCTTGAATGAGAAGAATATCTATCTTATTATCAAGAATGCAACTTTTGACCAAAAACTTCTTATGAGGGTTGTTGAGACCTCTCACATTCTAGGATAATATCTTCATTTCTGAAGCTTCCTGGAGGTTGATAGCTCCAAGGTATTTTAGCTGCCATTAGTAATTTCATGAGCAATATCTCTAGATCTAGTCTCTCGCTAAGTTGGTCTTCCTCCTTTATGATCCTCCCCAACATTTGTTGATTTTCTAGACTCTTTATTACTCAACCCCTTACCCTTGTTAGTTGGAGTCACACAGTACTAACTTACAATAGTAACATTTGTAGGACTATTTCCCATTAGAATTTTACATCCAACACTTGTCTATTCATTTTTACTTTTCTTAAGCTAATGTACATCCTAATCCATTGATTTTTTCAACCAACATAGGAGAAAAAAAAATTGATTAGAGGTCCCTTTAGCTAGGTTGGTTGAACCTTTATTAGAATGAACCATGATACCACCATCCTATGTAACCTCACTATTTTAAAATTTCATAATAACCTACTACTCTCCCTCCTATATTTGTAGGGCTTCCATATCATTCATCTCCACTCTCAAATAGGAAGTGGAGATGAATCCACTTCACTGATTTCTGTTAATTGGTAGTATATTTAGTCATATTTATTCACTGTTAATGAATTCTATCAATTGGTACTATATTTAGTCAATTTAGTTATTAATTAACATCAATTAGTAGTATATTTAGTCATTTTAATTGACAGATATTTGAGGATTTAAACATAAAACATATAAATACACATCATAATCATCAATTAACTGCATACAATATGAAGACATCAATTGAGAAGGCAAAATCGCTGAACTTTATTAAAAGAAAGGTGTTCTTATAGTTTGCACAAGTTTGAAATCTCTATCTTTCTTGAAAAATGCTTAGAAATAAAGTATTACAATTTTTATTTTCAGTCACAAGACTGAAAATCTGAGTTACAATGCACAAAAATGACAAGAAAGAAACTTCTCCAAGTTTACAATGCTTTGCCAAAAAGTGAACTATCAATAACTGATTCTTAACTAGCCTAACTACTGCCATAGGTCATCTAATCCACCCCATCAGTCTAGCACTTGTCCTTCTTGACTGCAACCAAAGGAAATACACGGTCATATGTAGTCGGGTCTATGATAGGATATTCATAATGTGAAACATGGACTAGATCAGGTTTCCTTAATGAAACATCATTGTATTCTTGTGTCTTGTACTATTATCAGCACTGCTTATGGGACATGTTTTTATTGAGTTTGAAGATATCAGGTCCTCTTAGGGCATGGAATCAAATTCTTCCTTCATTAATGCATCTTTAAAAGCCTCTTTTTGAGTCTAAACCATTCACTTACCCTGCCTCTATTACATTGGACACTTGGTAGGCAGTCATATATATTTAGTGTCCTTGGTCTTCACTACTCATTGTGGTGATTGAAATGTGCATACTTGCTTTCTAGATGATTGCCCTGTAACTTTCATATACTTTCCTTTTAATTAATGCTAACACTATAGTCCTTTGTTCCTTTGCTCATGCCACTGAAATCATGTTTACTATGCCTATATCCGTAGGAACCATTGACCATTGCCACTCACCATGAACATCTTACCTCTATGCACTCATTATCTCTCTATTATAGAATAGTCACCCATAAGTATACATAATTTAGACTTTCATTTGTAGATTGTCATAGGTTTATGAAACTATCATATTCCTGCAACTAAACTACCATGTAGAATATACACCTTGTAATAATAGCATTATTAGTGGCTTTCCTTTTTGCTATTTAAGAGTTCTATAAATTTGTCTACTAGTTGCTTCCAAAGTCTTGATGAAATACTAACATTGTCACTTTATGACTGTAATCTTCCTCATTGATCTTTGTGCATTGCCAATTGCCCTTCCTTTCTCAAAAACTAACACACCACCCTTGATCACAACAACTTATAAAGACTCATCTCACTTTGTCTATGGCATGAACTGTGTACTTTATCTCTTGCTCACTATCATTTATGCTCCTTGAGTCTTCACGACTGAGTGTTGATCGTGTCCCATATATGAAGCTCTCTCCTTCAATGCAGCCAACAATAACCCTAGAATCTTTTCATAAAGGCATATAAAGTAGTGATGCTTAATGTTTAGGGAGGAAAAGTAACATAAAATCAAGTCCAAAAAACCCATAAAACTTAAATATGTGTCTTTTCTTTGAAAAATGTGTTACAAAGTGTGTTTCTCAGTGTTATGACTGAGAAAACTAAGTTACAATGGCTTTTTTTGCTTATACAACTCCAAAACAGACAAAAAACACTAAGATCCCTTAACAACACATTCAAACTATTGCATAAAGTATTGGGCCAAAGCTATCTAACAACTAGTACATGATAAACATCAACTATGTCATTTTTTTCAAATATTTTAGTGGCCACGTGTGAAGGTCCCTTCTTTCTCTTTTAGATGGACAACTCCATCTATTTTGTCTTCATAAGCAAGGGGTATGTTACTTGTGACCTTTAAAATATTTACATTTGCATCTCCTATTCCTTTCAATTTGACTCCATGTACAATAGATAGTGAGTGAATCCACCCAATGCCCACAGACATAGCACCATCACTAGGATCCAACACCTAAACTTTATCCCCTTCTTGGAGTTTATCAATATTAAATGTCTGCAAAAACAAAAAAATACACATTATATTGAGATATAAAACACATATTATACTATTTTTGACAGCTGTATGTAATGTCTTGTGTCTTGGAACAAATCAATTTTTGTATGTGCTTTTTTTGATTCTATTGAATAACAAAGAAGCAACTTTTTACTCTGAAAAAAAATTAACCCATTGTGAGGTACAAAGAAATGGAGGGAAAGACTACAATAGTGCTATACTATATGAGTACTCTAGAAAGAGACATGGATAGGCAATGAAGTCCCCCCAACTGAGGACCATGACATCCCTGAACACAATGCACTAATGTATAGTCAAAATCTATGTATGCACTCTATCACAACTAAGCTCTAAGTTTCCATATGTAAGTTATATGTTCTCCCTTATTTCCATAATCTATGTATACTAGCTAATTACACTTTGCTACTATTCTAACTAGATTCTATCAAATAGGTAATGATTACCCTTATTTACATAATAAAACAACCATTACTTACTTGAATAGTACTTACTTACATGTGGTTTCATAGCACTCACCTCGAGTTCAGCATGACTACTACTATGAATATCATGTGCATTCTCGTCAAGTTCATCATCATAATGATCACTATCAACATTGACATGAAGTTATACAATTTTGTAGAGAGCTCTATTGATAGAGCCTTTTTCTTTTCATTTTTATTTCATATAATTACTCTGCATGTGGTTTAATCATCATGTAAAAATTAATATATGTCAAGTAAAGAATGCAAAAGCTATAATTTTTTGTCCAAAAGAACATTCTAAGCATGAATAATTAATGATAAAACATTGGGACAGATTAACTTACAACTTAATGAATGCAAAAGCTACAATTTTTTGTCCAAAAGAACATTTTAAGCATGAAGAATGAAAAAACATTGGGACAGATAATTGACAACTATTATATTACCTCAACTTCAACATAACTATTATGACTGTGCTGCACATTCTTGTCCACTTCATCATAATCATCACTATTAATATCGGTAGCTCTGTTGACATCATGAACACATTTTGCTTTCCTGCTGCTTTGAAAAAATTGCTTTGCATGTGGTTTAACCATCATGAAAAAATATACAAAGCATTCAATAGTCAAGTAAATTGCAAGCTAAAATTTTTTCCAAAAGAACATTTTCCTGGATCACTCCAACAATAAAGAAACTGGGTTGGATTCTACTATGCTCAGATTTCAATAATCTACATATTAAGAGGCATTTGTATATAGAATTGCCAAACAAGAAGAAATGAGATCAATAGAGCCTCTTACCTCATCTGAATCTGTGGATTTATGCTCATTCCATGCAGAAACTATAGGGTTAACAGAGGCAACCAAATGCGAAACTTGCTAACTAAGACAGTATATGCAATTAAGTACATGTTGGTACCCTTCATTTGAGTTGACATGATCTAGAGAGGCTAATCCTACTGGGCGTGTAATAGATGGTTGTGAAATCTCTATTGATGAATTAGATTTCCACTCCATCCTACTCTTAGATTTACTAGGATCTAGTGCTGCCATATAATTGACAATATCTTCTACACCTGCTTCTTTATTACTATTTTCCACCTAAAATACAATGTTAATTTCAACATATAGTCAGTTCAATAAAAAATTGAAATAAATAACACAATGTAAATTGAACCAAAAAGCCATACACTTACTCCAAATTTGTCCATTTTGGCCTGCAACCTGCCTCAGCCAAATGTATATCCATCCCTCACATTATCTCTTGCTCTCTTGCCTTTATTACTCTTTGCCAAATATTCTTCAGAATGCATACTTTCTTTCAATGCCTCCCACTATTTGGGACATAAAGTGGTGTCTAACCTCTCTTTTCCCTCCATGATTGCTTTTCTACAATTGTATCTAAAATTGGTCATCAAAATTCTCATCTTTTGCTTGTAATATTTTCTAGAGATTTGTCCACCAGTAGTCTCAAAAGCATTTTCCATTTTTTATATAACATTTTCCATAGATCATGGATCTTTCTCTAGAAAATTTGATTTGCAAATATCCAAATGGGCCCTACATCTTACACCCAACTCGGAGGCCCACTTTGCAGCATTTAGCCTAATGGGCTCACCATCTCTTGATACCTCAAGAAAGAATAGTTTCTTACCTTCTAATTTTCTTAGTTTTACATTCCTCTATGTAGATCTGTACAAATCTTGACTCAATCTTTGTCTTTTGACAAAAGCATCCACATCTTCTATTAAACCACTACCAGTATTTATGGCTGTTCCACTAGTTCCACTAAAAGTTCTAGATGCAATAGGTGCACTCTGAGGCACAATAGATGGAAGCGGTCTCTCTCCATGACTTTCATTAACCGAAACTTCATGCTCCTTGGCCACATTAGGTGTGGCATTAGTAGGTAGATCATGAGTACTGGTCTCTACAGATTTCACTTCAAATACATCCTTTAATCTTGAATAAATCATCTGTAGACCTACTATTCCTTTAATGCTCTAATGTTTTTCAATAATCTCTCTTAGACTTTGTTCTAAGAGATCATCACAACGTTGCACATCACCATGTGCTATATCAGGCTGCACATGATCACCATGTTGAATATTAGGAACACTGAGAGGGGGGTGAATCAGTGTTCTAAAAATCTTTTCATACACTTTAACTTTCAACCATTTCCCATAATTATTTAAACAAAGGCACAACGTACACATGAACAACAACAATAAAAACATGACACATGGACACCAAGATTTTTATGTGGAAAACCCAAAATGGGAAAAACCATAGAGAGGATTAGCTCTCAAATACATATTGCAATATTTATAAATAATGATGTTTAGGCTTGGTTACTCCACAGGCCTGGAACATGTTAGCTCACTGCCATGAAGAATAACCAGGTCCAGTAGGCTCACTGCCTCAACCCTAAACCTAGCAAGATTACAATAAGTGCTGTTAAACCCTGAGGCTGTTAAACCCTAAGGGCTATTAAACCCTAATGGTGGCTCACTACCTTGATGAAAAAGGCTCACTGCCAAGTACAAAGCAAATTGCACATGAAAACTGAATATTGCATAAGCATCTGTCACTATGCCAGGGTGTAGTCACCTATCAACTAAATTTTGAATCCCAAGTCTTCATCGTTGCTGATCTTCTAACTCTACTCTGGGGTCATCCCACAATAATGGGTTACACTTTTTGGCCAAACTTGACATTAAAATCAACATTTTGAACTAAATCTTCACTTTCTAACACCTATAGCCGCTAAACCGTTAAGAATTTGAAGATGATGCAAACTAGTGATTTGTGATATTTTGTTTGTAGATTCTAATTTTTTTTTAAAAAATTGGAGTTAAATTGTAAAATGTTTTGTGTCTCCTTTGATAACTAGCTTTTAATAGTAAACAACATTTTTTTAAAGTGATGTGTATTCCGTAGCACATAACTTTTTTTTCTACAAAGGATAAAATTCTGATTCTTTTGAATTTAGATTTGTAACACAGATTTATAGGGCATGCATTTGGTTTCATAATATTTTTTTGAATATTTTTTTAATTAATTTTTGAATTCAAACCAATTATAATTTAGACATAGGCGTATTCTGTAAAACATAATTTTTTCTGTACATATTGAAATTCAATTTTTCTTTTTTTGTTGAAACAAGGACATCAATACCTAGGGCATAGATATTTTTCTAAAATTTTTTCACTAATTTACTAATTTTCCATGTGTGTAGAATAGAGAAATTGATGTTCGGTGAAAAACCCACATTCACAAGAAATAAAAAATAAATATAATAATCAAATTAAATATATTTAAAATTATACTTTTTGGGAATCTTATAATAAGGACTACATACTTACAAAACATAAATTTTAAATGAATTAATTTGATCCCCCAAAAGGTAAATCAAAAGTGGTTTTTTATCAGCATTTTGATAGGTGTAGAGGAGACTCCATTATAGGTATGGTTTAAAACTAGCAGGGTTCTATTCAAGGGGGTTTGATCAAACCCTCTTCAATTAAAATCATTTAAATGGAACCTTTCAAGGCTTAAATCATTATATTTTCTAAACATATGTGATTTCAGAAAAAAAACAAGATGTCCAAGAAAGTGTAACCCATTATTGTGGCAGCACCCTCACACACCTCATAACTGAAACTCATCACCTTTATATATCTGCATCATGATTTGATCCACAATTAGGTCAGCATTCAAGAAATGAAATGTGTACATAGAAAGATGTGGCTTGTCGGCTTAATCCAATGCACTATATATTATGTGGACCCAAAACTTTTCCCAAATGTGCTCATATAGGTTGGCTCTAATCATTCAATCGCTTAGATAGACCCTTCAAACATTATCTCTTCTCCGCACAATGATTTATCATACTAGTCGGCCTGTTCCTCAAGAGCATGCTTAACATGTTCATCTGCTGACTTAGAAATTTTAATGCAGATCTCAAAGCACCTCCAAAATCATATCAAGGACTCTTCATACATTCCCAAACTTACCTTGAGAGCCAAAAGGCATGATATCATCTTGTGAAAAATGTAGACATCAAAACTCAGACTCTGTCTCTGTCAAGCTCTGTCAAACACTATGCCGATACTTAGCAGCTTGCAAATATCTTTCTAGTGGACTTCAGATCTCCCAACTCTAGAATTAGACACTTCATATAAGTGTTTACAACACCTCAAAACCTCATAACAAAATGCTCATCTATAGAGGAATGCGGACCACTGCACTATACCCTGTTCACTGTTCTTGCTATACCTTTGCTTATCCGGACTTAGATATTTCTTCAAGGTGGCTTCTAGAGGAAGTCATGACTTAATCTCTGAAGCATAATACTACCAAACAATTGAGAACATTATACCTGAACTGCATTACCAGATCATCATCTGCGGAGGCATACTATCCAACTTACTGTCCTATACTCTATGCACATCCATACTTATCTATGCACATCCATACTTAGCCATTTCTTCCAACCTGACCTAAAATTTGATGAGATCTTCCGAAGATGTGTCTCCCTATCATGCCGATGAGATCTCTAAGATTTGTTGCCATCAATGACAACATACAAGTCCATACTGGAGCAGTGTCTCTTGCCAATAATCTCCTCCTTTGGCATTGATGGCAACACTTAGTGAAAAATGCTTGACTGCTCCCCCTTACTATATACACTTCATTCTCCTACTCTCCTTGAGATGTTTATCCATTTTTCACTGATCTTCTTCTCCTCCTTTGACATCAATGGCAAAGGGTGTGATCCGGAACCAAAAATTTGTCAAAATTTTAAAAAATTTATGCACTCTGCCACATATTTACAAGTACAATCTTCATCTTAATTGGTTACTAAAGGCAAAATGTCATTATAGATAGTCTTTATTAGAGCTATCTCACTATTCCATCTATTCCTTGCACTTTCTAGAATGTGGATGTGGTGATTTATTAAAAATACTGACTTCTCTGCCTCGACATCTGATGGTGTATCAATTTGTGCTTGAGATTTCAAGGCCTCATCTACCAAATTGGTCATGAAATCAATTTTTAGACTTATCAGTCTTTTAATTGGCACAACCTGTCTTTGATTTCTCCCCTTTTCTTCATCTGAGTGTTCAAATCATTATGAATATTTGCAACTTGTGTTTCTTTGGCATTTATCGACTCCACTACTAGATTATATGTCTCCGAGATATTTAGCAGTTTGAATTCCAAGTCTTTAATTTTATCTTCTAGCTCCTTCGTGATCTTTGGCCAAGATAAAAAAAATTTGTATAGGTCACAACCTTCTTTTATGGCACTTTGTATACCTCTTATTCCTTCCTCTAAAGAGATTTTATCATTGATCAACATGGTTTTTAACTCAGCAAGTCTTTTCTCATCAAATTCTTTCATGACCTTTGTTTTTGCAAATTTTTCAAAGGATTCAAAATGACTACTAATTAATTTTATCATACCTTTCAGTTGATCAGTGGATGATGTTGAAGTGTCTTTCTGGTAATCAGGCATCAAATCTCCCAGTACATTAGATATTGTTGTAATGAGCTTATTGTTATGCAGGTGAGTTTTCATCAACTCTTCTTGAGCTTTTGCTTGGGCAAATGATGTTAGTTCAATTTTTTGTACCAAAGACAAGGAATTTAGATTTATTGGTTCTTGAAGAAACTTGGGTGGACCTAGGATTTGTGCATATTGTAACTTTTCCAGGGTTTCTGAAATAGTGTCTCTTGCCACTTTTTCTTCACAAAGTGAGACTTTCTTTTTCTTCTTTCCTTTAATTGTGGCTTCTGAAATGGACGAGGTCCTTATTCTTTTTCTGGGACTAGATGCTAGTCTCTCCTATTCAGATCTCCTATTTTTCCTTTCTAGAGTGCTTGATGCCCATTCTACCAAGTACTTGAGAACTTGGATCCTCCTAATTTGGTTTGTACCTTAATTGTTCATATGATGTTCTATCTGACTACTTAGGTTCCATCGACATTCTGGAAGATAATTATGAGAACATCCCAAATCTATCCTCTTTGGGATCAATAGGTTTACTTAGTAGTGCATCAGCTAATTCAGTCAAGACATCTTCTGTAACTTCATAGCCTAGTGCAGGGACTCATACAGTTCTCAGTTCCACAGCTTCCATAAATCATTTGTCTTTATCCACCATGAATACAATATCCTTTTCATACTTCATCACTACTTTTTCAGGTATCTAGAACCTTCTTACCATTTTCTGTTGAAAATCTTTGAAATATTTCCATATGATTTCATTTTGCATATCTACGTTACCGAAACTCTATAAGGGATTTCTTATTTAAGCAGCTATAGGTATGTGATCAAGCTAGATAACATTTCCTAGACTAGGTAGCTCTCTTAGGAAGTAAAAGAGTAAGCATGTAATCAATGTTCCATATTTGAAAGGATGATTAGTTTCTTTTGTCATTTTCAAGTTCTCCATAAGTTCACTCTGGAGCAATTTACAAAGATCATAGTCCATATTGTTTTTGATCATGTCATATGTTGTGTATATAGCTGATGCAGACATAGAATTTTCCTTGTTGGAGAAGTATACTTTGTATCCAATAATCATTGATACAAATCTGACAGCCAGATCCCTGATATCATTCACTGTAAGGCCATTCTTCTCAAATTTTGCTCATGTTAGCTGTATTACCACATTGTTCTTCATTTTCTTTAAGCCTTGAACCCTTTTAGAGGAGCCCATACCAGTTAAAGCTTTAATGGCTTCTTTAGTTATCAAATAAGGTTCATCAAGCCATAAAGATTCATCATGAATTCTGCTTAGAATAAGCTTGACCCATGCATCAATTAGAATTGCAGGAAAGTCCAACCAGGTGTCAAATTTATTTTCTCCTAGAACTTTGAAATCATCTTTCAGCACAATGTCCATAGTAGTCAGTTTGTCCAAATACAATTTTCCTAACTTCATATCATCATATTCTTCTAAACTAGTATGAATGTATGCCCTGATATCTTCTATATGCATGACCCCATGTGGAGTAATTGAGAATGCCCCTAACGGATTGTTTTCCAGCAATTTGAAGAATTATTTCTTAAACTTGGGGTGAGGCATTTTTCATATCTCAATTATATGAGGAGTAAACATTTTTCCAGAACAATTTAATTTTCATAGTAGGGTTTCAAGTTGTAAATACCTCTTTCACCAAAATAGGGTTTCCTTGATCTTGATCTGAAATCCTTTGGAGAATACTGTAGTTGCTTTGAATTTTGTTTTGGTTCACCTTAGGCACTTGAGTGCAAAGTGATTTTGAAACCAAACAAGTTCCATTTTAACATTTGCATGATTTAACCTAAGTCGTCATAGATGCTTATTCCCAAAAAGCTATTAACACCCTTCACTGTAGAACACAGTCGATTAAGATTGCTCCACAATATGCCGCATTGACCCTTTTTCTTCTAGTTTTTCTTCTAAGAGCTGTGTCACATTAGATTTCATCATACACCTTCATGCCATATTCTAGCACCCACTTTCTAGCAGGGGGATTTGGATTTTCAACATTGCTCCCCCTAAGCCAGAGCTTCCAATTTACCTCCCATAGGAATTATCTGCAACATATTTTGGTGCGAATCTATCCTCTTCTTTGACTACTTCTTTCTTGACCCAGATCTTATCCATTTCCTTCTTGGTTTCAACTGGATCAATCTTTTCTTTTCCCTTATTGTTCCTCTACTCTATTTTTCTTTCTTTAGCGTAACAATTTATCTTCGCATTCTTGCTTCTACATAATTTTGCATCATGACCAAATTTGTTGTAATTGAAGCACACCACAATATTCTGACCTTGATTCCTTTTATTGATTGGATTTGACCTGCATTGATTATCTATATGTCCAAATCTATTGCATATAACACTTTCCATTGAATGATTGACTGTTCCTAATTTTTTGAAATACATTTCTTACCGAACTTCTACATTCATTTGATCTATGTCCCATTTTATAGCATGTATTGCACCTAATAGAATTCTGACTCACCTTACTTCTGCACACAACTGCTCTATGACCAATTTTATTGCAAGTGAAGCATTTACCTTTGAAGAGTCCATTGTTGAAATTTTTGTTGATCTGATTGCTACATTCATTTGCTCTATGACCAATTTTCTTGCAATTAAAACATTGACCGAAGAATGATGGAACCTTTTGATTTATTTTTCTCCTACACTAAGTTGCCTTATGACCATACTTATTGTATTTGAAACAATAGCCATTAAAAGATGGGTACTTTTGAGCATTTGGTTGCCTGACCGGAGGTATTTTGGGTCCTCTTCTTTGATTCTTGACGAGATGGTTTCTGCCTCTTCCTTCTCTAGATCTATTTTGACCTAAATTTGATATTTCTCCCTTTTCAAATCCCAAGCCTTGCTTGTTATCAGGGATTTTTTGACTGACCAGCAACTCCTCAAGTTTTGCAGAGCTTATTTTAAACTTTTCTTCAAAGCTTTTGGACTTTTCCAGATCTACTTTTAGACTCACAATTTCTTTTTCAAGTTTGACACAATCTTTTGATTTGTTTTTCACAATTGAATGTAGATCTTCTTCCATTTTTGTTTTTTCTACTTCTAGGAGATTCAAGGTTTCGTTTGTTGATATTAATTGGTCACTACCCTCTTTGTATTTGTCCTTGAATTTCTTGACATGTCCCTTTAGTCTTGTGATGCATTCATCAACTTCTTGAAAGTTATCCTTTAGATCCCTAATTTCTGCCTCAGAACTTTACAGATCTATAAGAGCTGCTTCTAGTTCATTGTTGCTTTCATAATTCCCATATCTTCTTGCTGCCATAGTTGTACTATCCCAGATCTTCCTCAAGCTATTAGACTTTTTCCAAGGAACCTTGCTCTGATATCAATTGTTGAATATTAGGAACACTGAGAGGGAGGGGAGAATCAATGTTCTAAAAAGCTTTTCATGCACTTTAACTTTCAACCATTTCCCAAAATTAATTAAACAAAGACACAACATACACATGAACAACAACCATAAAAACATGACACATGGACACCAAGATTTTTATGTGGAAAACCCAAAATGGGAAAAACCACATAGAGGATTAGCTCTCAAATACATATTGCAATCTTTACAAATAATGATGTTCAGGCTCGGTCCCTCCATGGGCCTAGAACATGCTGGATCACTGCCATGAAGAACAACTAAGTCTAACAGGCTCACTGCCTCAACCCTAAACCTAACAAGATTACAATAAGGGATGTTAAACCCTAATGGCAGCTCACTTCTAGGCTCACTGCCTTGATGAAAAAGTTCACTACCAAGTACAAAGCAAATTGCACATGAAAACTAAATACTGCATAAGCATATGTCACTATGCCAAGGTGCAGCCATCTATCAACTGAATTCTGAATCCCAAGTCTTCATCGCTGCTGATCTTCTAACTCTAATCTACTATTCACATACTCACATCATAGGCACACCCTCACACACCTCACAACTGAAACTCATCACCTTTATATATCCGCATCATGGTTTGATCCACAATCAAGTCGGCATCCAAGAAATAAAATGTGTACATAGAAAGAAGTGGCTTGTCAGCTTAATTCAATGCACTATATATTATGCAGACCCAAAAGATTTCCCAAATGTGTTCATATAGGTTGGCTCTAATCATTCAATCACTTAGATCCTTCAAACATTATCTCTTCTCCACACAATGATTTATCATACTAGTTAGCCTATTCCTCAAGAGCATGCTTAACAGGTTCATCTGCTAACTTACACCTTTTAATGTGGATCTCAAAGCAGCTCCAAAATCATATCAAGGACTCTTCATACATTCCCAAACTTACCCTCAGAGCCACAAGGCATGATATCATCTTGCAGAGAAATTTGGACCATCAGAACTTAGACTCTATCTCTGTCAAGCTCTGTCAAACAATATGCCAATACTTAGCAACTTGCAACTATCTTTCTGGTGGACTTTAGATCTCCCAACTCTAGAATTAGATACTTCATATAAGTGTTTACAACACCTCAAAAACTCATAACAAAATGCTCACCTATGGAGGAATGCAGACCACTGCACTATACCCTATTCACTGTTCCTGCCATACCTTTGCTTATTTGGACTTAGACATTTCTTCAAGGTGACTTCCAGAGGAAGTCAAGACGTAATCTCTGAAGTATAACACTACCAAACAATTGAGAACATTATACTTGAACCGTATTACCAGATCATCATATGTGGAGGCATACTATCCAACTTACTATCCTATACTCTATGCACATTCATACTTAGCCATTTCTTCCAACCTGACCTGAAATATGATGAGATCTTCTAGAGTTGTGTCTCCTTGTAATGCTGATGAGATCTCTAAGCCTTGTTACCATTAATGACAACATACAAGTCCATACTGGAGTAGTCTCTTGCCAACACACCATGTGCTATATCAGGCTGCACATGATCACCATGTGCTATATCAGGTTGTACATGATCACCATGTGCTATATTAGGTTGCACATCACCATGTGCTATATTAGCTGCACATCAACATATGTTATATCAGGCTACACATGATCATCATTGCAACTATTGTTTTCACCAACTATATTTGTTGAATCACAAAAGTGGTGGCTTCTACGAGATGGCAGCACTGTATCTTTTCTTTCCTTTCATTTTTTCTCTGCATTTTATTTGCACTCTTTTTGTTGCCTATAAAACAAAAAATAATATCAGATTATGTCTTATTTACATAAAGCTCTTTCCTATAAATTTTCATTAAACACTATTAAACAAATAATATACTACTTAGTGGATTTACAACTTGCCTGTCTGTCATACCAAGTCTCAATAAATATTCATTATTCTTGGCCACTTTTTCTCTATGAAGGTGCTCATAATTTGTCAGTGAAGTTTCAACATTATGATCACTATCATCTAATTTGTGCCTTACAACCTTTCTCTTCATTTCCTGAAGTCCAAATAAACAATAATGTATAAATCAACAACTTGAATTAGTAAAACTTTATTGAGCTCATAAGTTGATAATTGTTGACTTTCCAATCTGCTGATAACTGTAAATAAAAACTTAAAATAGAATTCAGTATACAGATTAAAAAGAATTTGCAGTCAAAAACCAAGAAGATGTTTACAATTATAGGTATTAGACAAATTTTCCTTAGGGATATATTCACAAGAAAAGAACTCATAAAAACATAACACAAGTAGGATGAAGGAAAAACATAGTCTAGTTCATCATGAGGTGTGTTATAACCATTCAAAATTTCACATAGTCTCACTCAGTTTCATACATTTTCCTTCCATAAATCCATAATTAGGGATTCATGTTCCTTTTAGAATTGTTCCAGGAGTCATTTATGAGCATCTCATATCAAGTCTATGTGAAAGAAATTTATATTTTTGACCATTGATGTGTTTTTGTCTCTTACCACAGCCCCACAGTACATGCAAACAACCTTTGTGGGTGTGCGGGAATTAGAGGATGTGAATACACAGTTACTGCTTCCCCGCATCATGTAAAAAATTTAATTGCAGTGTTGCGGTATAAACTCAAGCGACACATAATAAGTTACCACACACCTGTGGCAGGTAAGGAGTGTTGAAATAAGGGCGGACAACTGAGAGGGAGGGGTGAATCAGTTGTCACAAAAACTTTTATCACTTGCAGCAATTTACCTTCTTTATCACTTAGTAACAGATTAATGCTATAACCATGAAAGTATAAATCAACAACACATGAGCAGAAACATAATCAACACACATAACACCAGGATTTTTATGTGGAAACTCAGTTAAGGGAAAAACCACAGTGGGGGTTAACCCACAAGAAATTATACTTTGTTAAAAGTATTACAAATGGGGAAGGCACATGCCTTCAGGGCACACTGCCTGGAGCTCACTGCTCCAAGAGGCTCATTACCTATGGAAATGATTACAAGAAGATTACAGATTGTTTGAACTAATGAATAGCATCTACCAATGTAGAATTTTAGTTCCGGTTAAGCACAAAATACTGATCTTACACATTTCATCCTTATTCTGCCTTGTTTCACTCTTAGGTCATAATCCAAGCTTAGATCTTTATCTTCGCACTTCTTTCTGCCTTTTTCACACTTAATCCATCACAACACCACACACACACCTCAAAACACTTAAATCCATCGGCTATATATATCTACATCAATAAATTCAATCAACTATAGTCGGCTTCAAGAAAACTTAGAACATTTGTTAAGAACTCTGCTCTGTTGGCTGAATCCATGCACAATCAACAACGCAGACCAAAAACTTGTGTTCTCAAATCATCAATCATGTTGGCCAATACCATTGATTACCACAAATTTCTTAACCAACAACTTTTCTTCATCCGGACCAAGATCAAATATTAGGTCAGCGTATTCTTCTTTTGATTGTATTGACTAACTGGAACCTAATACTCAGATTCTTATAACTTTTGAATCCTTCATCACCGGAGGCTAAATTCCTAGATTTAGATAGTCCTGAAAATCCTTATTACTCCCTTAGATCTATAGCATACTATGATTTACCACTGGAGAGATCTAGACCAAGATACTGGACCCTATCACATGCTCTGTTTCTAGCTACCTGAACTTAGAAAAATCTTCACTTTGACTTTCGGTATGAACAAATTATGTAATACGGATGTGTAAGATAGACTTAGTTGCCATCAATGACAACATCCTATCATGTATAGCAGTGTCTCTTTCCAACAATCTCCTCCTTTGGCATTGATGGCAACATTTAGTGAAAAATGACTAAGTGTCGGAACAACTCCCCCTTACTAAGTATACTTATACTTTTCACTATTCTCCAATGCTCCCCCTTTGTTGGATTCCTCATTTTTCATTGCTCTTCACTCCCCCTTTGACATCAATGGCAAAAGGGTGGGGTTTGTAAACCAAAATTTATACAAAAATTCTACATACCAGGCTGCATATGTACAAACAATCCTTAAGCCCTATTTACATAAACTTAAGTATATCACCAAAAATGCTCTTCAATTATGCCATCTCACTATCCCATTTCTTCTTTATAGTGTTTAAAATTGAGATGTGGCCACTAAAAAGAAATGCTTGTGACTCTGACATCCATAGATCAATGGGATCACTTGACTGAGCTATGCTTGGGGTTCAGTCAGGGCATTGAACATTGCTTCCATTTTAGGGGAAATTTGTCCCCTGAGCTCACTCATCCTTGCCTCTATGCTCTCCTTTTCTTTTATCAATTTCTTTATATCTTCAATCAAGCTGATTGCCTGACTCTCCTTGCTTGCCACTAATGCTGTCACAGGATCAAAAAATTTGGATACACTAGATAGTTTTTGCCTAGACACTTTTATTTTATCCTCAATATCCTCTATAACTTTAGGACAAGATAAGAAAAATTTATATACATTTCCTCCTTCTGTAAGAGCATTTTGAATACTTTTTAAACTGGCATCCAGTACCATTCTATCTACTCCAATCAACCTTTTTAAAGCATCAAATCTTTTATCATTGAATTCCTTTTGAACTTTGACCTCTGCAAACTTTTCAAGAGATTCATAATGGGTACTTACAGAGTTTATCAAGTTCTTTAAATGTCTAGAGGGGGATGCTAAACAGTCCTTCTAAAAAGTGGGTATGATCTTTTCCAAGATCCTTGATGCTAGATCAAGTAGCTCGCTATCTTCTATGTGAGACTTTAGTATATCTTCTCTTGCTTTGGCTTGAGCTATAGAAGCCAACTTTATCTTCTGCACTGGAGATAAGGTATCAAAATTTATTGGACCTTGAATTATGTCCCGATCTTCTTCAATTTGTTTGTCTCTTTCCAAAATTTCCTTCACTACTTCTGTAGTGTCTCTTGCCCAAAATGATGGTGTATCTATCTGATCCTTACCGGTACTGTTAACCGGATTGTTTTGCTTGGGCTCTCCATCAACCTTTGCAATCTCTTCTTCATTTTCATTTTTCTCCTTGATCTTTTCTACTTCTTGGTCCTCACCTTCTTCTAATTCATGCTCTTTATTCTTCAATGAATCATATTTAATTTGATCATCTGCTTCAACATTCATCTCTATATCTTCTTTGCAAAATTGATCCGGAGGAGTTTGAATACCTCCTGTATCATCAGTTTCATTTGTCATCTTTTCATCTTCCTTGTTTGTTGCTTCCTCTTCCAGAATAGAGGAGTCATCTAATCCAAATTGTTGCTCATTCTTCTACTACTTTTCATCATCTAAAACTGGTGTGTCATAAGTAGGTTCATCTGAAACTACAAAGAACTTATTCTTGTCCAATGCTTTCGTCAGAATTTGTTCAGTTTCTTGGACAACTTCTTCTATCTCTCCAATCATCAGTTTGTTCATTCTTTTTGTACTCCTAAATTCATTTTTGACCTCTTTAAATCTTTTATCTGCTTCTCTACTAGATATCACTGGACATAGAGTGGTTAACACATGTTCCCTCAGTTCCATATCTTTTTTCTTGGCAGCTTCTTTCCTAATTTTTGAAATATCTCTCAACCCTTTCGGAACTTCTGATAAAATTTCTACTAGTGCTCGATTGAATACATTCAAGTATTTGATAGTGGCTTCTTCCAAAAGTCTTTTGTTAGCATCATTGTAAAGATCATAAAACTCAGTTATTGGTTTGAAATTACCATCAACAGTGATTTTTTTGACAATGTCTTCCATAGCAGGAATTGGTTTTTCAACATCAGCTTCTAATTTCTACTTCTTATTTATCATCTTACTTCTGGAATGCTTCTCTTTAGACACTCTGACTACTTTGGTGCCTGTGGCCTTTATCTCTTTAAGCTCATCATCTAAATCTATCTTTTCTTCATCCTCCTTTTCCAAATTTCCTTATGGCCTTTTTTCCATTACTTTTGTTTTATTCTTTTCCTTACCAAATGATTTGTCTTCTGGTTTCTCAGGATTTGTAGGTTTTGGGGGAATAGGGGCAGCAACAGAGCTCCTAGTGGTCCTTGGTGTGGAGGAGGATTCTACCAGAGCACTTGCTTGTTTCTTATCCTTCTTTTCCTTCTCAGCCTTTTCAGTTATTTCCCTAAATTGCCTCATAACTTCCTTGGTGAGGCCTAGATTCTTGGCCAACTACTTAACTTCTTTCTTTACTTTCCTATTGGTTTTAGGATTTTTGAGCTCAACATGTAGTTTCACACTTAGCTCCTCATATGTCCCAAATCTTTCAACTGTTGTGTCCTTTGGCTTGCTCAAAAGGTGTTGAGCATACATATTCAAAATTTTCTCATCTACCTCATACCCCATGGGCATGATCCAAACAGTTCTGGGTTCTACTGCTTCCATTAAGCGTTGATCAGTGTCCACCATGAAACATATTTCATTCTTGTACTTCTACAGAATCTTGCAACATGACCAGATTGGTTACAATTGAAGCACACAACATTTCTTTGCCCATTTGATTGTTTTCCTCTTCATCTGCATTGATTAGCCATATGTCCAAATCTATTGCATTGAAAGCATTTGCCACTGAAAGAATTATCATTTCCTCTATTGTTAGAGTTATTCATTATCATACTTCTTCATTCATTCGATCTATGACCATACCTCTTACACTTGAAGCATTGACCAGAGAAGGATGGACCACTTTGATTTATTTTGCTTCTGCACTGAGTAGCTCTATGACCAAATTTATTGCAATTGAAACAATTTTCATTGAAAGATGGATACCTTTAAGCATTAGGCTATCTTACTGGAGGTCTTCTAGGTCTGTTTCTCCCATTCCTTGATTGAGAGTTTCTTTGTCCAGATCCAGAGCTTTCACATTTCTCATACCCAAGACCATGCTTATCATTAGCCTTCTTCTGACTCTCAAGTAACACTTCAAGTTTAGCTGATCTTATCTTGAACTTCTCCTTGTATTCATTTTCAACTTCTAGGTCATGTTTGAGAATAACAATTTGCCTTTCAAGTTCTTCCTCATTATCTCTGCTTTCATGTAGATCAGACTCTAGATGGTCAACTATTATGTCCAATCTGTAGTATTCTTCTGATCTTTCTTTTAGAGATTGATTTAGTTTTTCTTCAGTCTTCTTCCTTTCCTCAATTTCCTTGGTTAGTCTCATCACCCTAGATTCCATCTCAAGCTTTAGGATAACAACTTCTTTAGCTAACTTCTCACATTCCCTTGTCTTTTCTTTTAGGGCCTTATCCTTGTCATTGTCTTCATTCAGATTTCCTTTTTGAAGAAGTAGCTCCTTCCTCTTTTCATTAGATTTTCTCAATTTTTATTTGAAGGTCTCAATGAAGTCTTCAACATCCTTAAGGTTCTCTTGAAGTTCTTTAATTTCTACTCTGAACTGATCAGGATCTTATAAAGCAAGTTTAAGTTGTTCCTGGAGGTTGTATGGATCCATTTTAATACATTCCCAGATCTTCCTCAATATGTTAAACTTCTTCCAAGGAACCTTTCTTTGATACCAATTGTTGAAATAAGGGTAGACAATTGAGAGGGGGGGTGAATCGATTGTCACAAAAAAAATTATCACTTGCAGCAATTTACCTTCTTTATCACTTATGAACAAATTAATGCTATAACCATGAAAGCATAAATCAACAACACATGAGCAAAAACATAATCAACACACATAACACCAAGATTTTTACTTGGAAACCCGGTTAAGGGAAAAACCACGGTGGGGGTTAATCCACAAGAAATTATACTCTCATAAAAGTATTACAAATGGGGAAGGCACATGCCTTCAGGGCATACTGCCCAGAGCTCACTACTCCAAGAGGCTCACTACCTACATAAATGATTACAAGAAGATTACATATTGTTTAAACTAATGAATAACATCTACTAATGCAGAAGTTAAGTTCTAGTTAAGCACAAAATACTGATCTTACACACTTCTTCCTTATTCTGCCCTGTTTCACTCTTAGGTCATAATCTGAGATTAGATCTTTATCTTTGCACTTCTTTCTATCTTTTTCGCACTTACTCCATCAAAACACCACACACACACCTCAAAACACTTGAACCCATTAGCTATATATATCCACATCAAGAAATTCAATCAACTGTAGTCAACTTCAAGAAAACTTCGAACATTTGTTAAGAACTCTGCTCTGTTAGCTGAATCCATGCACAATCAACAACACGGACCAAAAACTTGTGTTCCCAAATCATCAATCATGTTGGCCAATACCACTGATTACCACAAATTGCTTAACCAACAACTTTTCTTCATCCGGACCAAGATCAAATACTAGGTCAGCCTATTCTTCTTCTAACTGTACTGACTAACTAGAACCCAATACTCAAATGCTTATAACTTTTGAATCCTTCATCACCAAAGGCTAAATTCCTGGATATAGATAGTTTTGACAATTCTTATTACTCCCTCAAATTTGTAGCATACTGTGATTTACCACTGGAGAGATCTAGACCAAGATACTGGACCCTGTCACATGCTCTGTTTCTGACTACTCGGACTTAGACAAATCTTAACTTTGACTTCCGGTATGAACAAATTATGTAATGTGAATGTGTAAGATAGACTTAGTTTCCATCAATAACAACACCTGTCATGCATAGAAATGTCTCTTTCCAACAAGGAGATGACTGGAGGCAATGTAGTAGAAAGGAGTCCAGATTAAGTGTTCATCACACCCCCGCAATGGTTTCAAGTCTAGCCTGCAATGTTGCGGTATAAGGATTTCAAGTAACCGGTAATGCTACATACCGTGGCCCCATGATGTTGATAAATTTGATTAGCAGTAATGCGGTAAACAATGAATGGGAGACCAAAGTCTCCCACGGCCCCGCAATGGTTAGGCCAAAGCTTGGTGGTGGCGCAGTAAAAGACATAAGGGATAACATGTATCCTGCCATTTTGCAGTGGTATGCAACAAGGCTTATAGGGTGGTGATAAGTGGTAAAGATGAATGTAACTGTCCAAGAGGTCCCACGGTCCTACGATTTCCATAAGTTGTTCTTGCGGTGATGTAGTAAAGAATTAAATGTTGAAATGACTTTAGTGCTTCCCCACAATGGTTATCATTGATGCCTACGTGATTCTAGTTTTTGAGCGAAGGACTGTAAGTCTTGAAATACTTGCCCATCCATTGGATTGGATCAAATCAATGGTCTGTGTTTGAAAAGAATTGAATGCTGAGATTTGTTTTCATGGTACGAACCAAGTTAATGGCGAAATGACTAGCTTCATGGCATGATAAAACTTAGGATTTCTTTGTATTTCTTCATTCTAGCGAATTTAGTGTTGATTGCAGAAGGTGAATTCAAGCTTTGTGTGCTCTCCTCAGGAATTTTCTGACCAAGTAAGTCTGCCCTATCACTCTTTGCATAAAAGTTGGTGTTTTTTTGTGCTCTATTTTCAACTAGTCTAGTAAAGCAAGTAAAATATCAAAACCCTAGTTTGTAGAGGCACTAACCCCCTGCTCCCAAGAAATGATCACTTCAACAATCGTTGTTGGACATCCTACCAAATTCAGTTGACAAGGGGTCTAAGAAATTGTTCAAGGATGTTGTGGAAGGATGTCAGGATGTTGCAATCCCTATCTCTGGAGGGAACCTTTTTTGGTATTTTGTCGAAAGAAAGATGGACAAGAACCAATTGGAAACCCATGAAATTTGGATTTGGCAAAGGTTGTGGTGCCAACTGTATTTGTTGATGTGGATTTGATTATAACATTGGCACAACACTATATCACTCAGCCACCAAAATAGTCAGACTACCAAATGGGTTGCCATTAGTGGCTGTGGATAGGAATGCAATCATAGACTGCTTCATGTTGAGCAAGCAAGCCCTCACACAAGTAGATTGCAGAGGAGTGAGTAGGAGTACAATAGTTTGAGAAGAACACATAGAAGGGATGAGGTGCCCATGCACATGATGAAAGGGGCAAATAACAGAAGAATTGAAATCCCATCCACTGTAATTAAACCTTTCTCTGTTGAAGATTTTGCTGTTTATTTCAAAAGAACATATTTTTCTTTGTGTCAGGTGTTGGGTATTGATGCCCAAGGTAGAATACCTCTTGGACTAATGATGATGGCCATGAAAATTCAAAATCTAGAAGCTAATGTTGAATATGATTTTGCAACATTCATTGAAAAGAAACTGTATGATGGATTTTTGCAAATAAAAGAAAACAAAAAGCCCATAGATTTCCAATACTACTCTTTGTTATGTCATTTGATTTTGTATCAAAATAAAAGGAAGTGGCTGAATAGAATGGATCTGAGCATGATTGATGAAAACAGACAAAGATTGCCAACACAGTACTAGTGTTACAAATGGGATAGCCATTGCAAGAATTGTGACTATGTTGTGTTTCATGATGATTTCTCAATTAGAATAATGAATTCTCTTGGTAACTTTTCTCCCAGATTGACAAAAGAGATCAAGGAAATGTTGAGGCCTCTTGCCCATAGGCCAAAACAGGGTCATAGGTATAACTATGCTGATTGGTTTTTCTTTCCAGTTCATACTATAATCAGGGTATATGGGTGTACTCAGCCACCCCATGTGTTGCCCAAATTTGTGCTAGACAGAATCACATTCCTTGAATTCATGTGGCAAATGATGTGGGTGGAGAAGGATGTAATGAAGAAATAGAAGAAAGGCACATTTCTTCCTGATTCCATAGTGTTTGGTGATTGGTCCATTAGTTCTGATACTTTAGAGGATTTGCAAGCCTATTTGAAGGCTAAATATTCTTTGAAACCAGGTGTAGAGAGGGTTTGTGACCCAGAGGGTCACATGAACTTTGTCAAACAAACCATCCTCACAAGAATGGGAATATCCCATCAAATTAGTTTTGATGAGGATGTGATCAGAAATCTTGTCATCTTTCAAGAAGTCTATAATAGGGTAAGAAAATGGGAGATTTTGAAAAGGATTGAGGATGATAGGAGAAAACAAAATACTAATTTTCCTGGATTCTTTGTTGAAGAGAGGGACCCTTTGAGAAGAATAGATCTGATAATTGACAATTTTGAAAGAATATATAGAAAGTCTGAGAAGCAGCCTTCAAAGGCTACTAAGCTCAGTGTTAAAAGACCACCAGGAGTTGTGATTCAAGAGCCTGCACTAGATGCAATGTTACTACAGGATCTAGGTCATGTCCCTGATTCACCACCTGCCAAAAGGAAAAGGATTGATGATGTTTCTCCACTAGTTCCATATGAATTAAGTGGAGGGGGTGACACTAATGAAGTGGCTAGTATCCTGAGAAATATGGGAGATGAAGGAGAAATAGATCAGCCACTTGTTGGCCAAGAAATAGAAGCACACAAACCAGAGGCCAGAATGGCTAAATAGGCACAAGGGGAGCCTAAATTAGAAGATGAAAGAATTATGGCTTCTATGAGATTTATGGAGGATGATGATTTCATTAATTCTCTTGAATTCAAAGATTTTTGGATTAAGATGAAGATGAAAGAATTTCAAGAACAATTGAAAATAAATAAAATGGGTGCTGATGAATCTCAACATGAGTAAATTGTTTCACAAAATTTCAAGAATATGAAAATAGATGAAATAAGTGTTATCCCTGATGAGGCTAGACAAATGGTATTAAGGAGCAACATGCTGATCATTCCTGGGCTTGAGTTGAAGAAAATGTTTTTGTTAGACCAAGTCAGGAATCAAGATGGACCCATGCTAGTTTCTCAATTTGACTATGAGGAAGGTGTCAATGGTTGTGGTTTCAATCCAAAAATAGAGACTTTGGCAATATGGGCAACACAAAAGAACACTAGTAAACCAAGATTACTTGATGTGGTCCAAGAAATAAGGGGAATAGTTGTGGTCAAGACATTGTAGGACACATCAGCAACTGAAGCAACTACCCTCACTATGCATATTGCAATGTTTACATGAGCTATTGTTGTAAAGCTAGATTAAATTTTGTTTGATTATGAGATAACTCAGATGGAGATGAATGATGAGGTAAATAGATTGCATCTTGAAAATGTAAACTTGAAAAAAAAACTGAAGGGTGAGAGTTCTTCTCAGATTCAAGCCATTGTACCATTTCAAACACCTATGCCACAAGAGACCGGTGATACCACAATGATTGCTAAACAATTCAATGTTTTGAAATTGAAGTTGGAAAAAGAAATTGAGGAATTGAAAAGCCAAAATGAGAAAACAAAGAAAGAGACAAAATTGAAAATTCTTGAAGTGTTTGAGAAAATTTTGGAATATAGAGTGAAAATAGTTGTTGACAAGTTGAGAGATGTGCATGAATGCTATTCTTCCTTGTCTCAAGCCATGGAATGGTTGAAAGTAAATTTTTCTGTTTTAGATCCCTTGTATCAAAGATGGCACTCAACACATCACACACTGATCACTCGGTGTAAAGTTCTACAATGGAATCAAGATGCTCCTGCAGCTCTAAAGCCAACTGATAAAATGATCAAGATGATAGTAGATGAGTATTAGTATGTGAATGGTAAGAATCAATGAATGCAAGAAAATATTGATTCTTTTGCCACTTTCAAACACTAGTTCATTCCATCAATCCTAACAGAGAATGAAAAGATCAAGGATTTTGATGCATGGAAGGATGAGTTTGGTCATACAGTTTCTAAGGTCATGGAATTTTTGAAAAGGGATGAAGATATCAATATTCTCAGCTTCAACATCATTCTAGACAGATTAGTTGCTTTAGATGCTAGATATACAAAGTTTGTAATTGATGTCAAAGCATTGCTAGACAAAATGTGGAAGGATCACTAGGTCAACTTGCTCCAAATTAAAGATTATAAGTGGCCTAGTGATTTTACTAAGTTTGAATGGCATGAGAAGTATCTTTGAGCTGATGAATAGATAGGCTATACATGCAGGGGAGTAATGAGCATCATGGCCTCATGACTACATAGCATACTGGTGTAGGGCACCTGGGAGCATTTTGATTCTTAAGAACATTTTGATAAGCTAAGGTTCTTGTTCAGTGTGGTTTTGTAATAAGGCTTTCTAGCCATGATTGTAAGGTCCATTTTGTATGGTCAACAGGTTTGGGGTAACCATATAAACCTCAAATCATTCTTAGTCCATTTGGACCCTAGTTGTGTCACTTAGGCCTAGTAGGTCTAATGATGGTTTTTTTTTAGTCTATTTGGTAGTTTTTACGTTTTGGCATGTTTTAGGGAGTATAGTGGTTGTTTGGGTTCCATTGGACATGTTGAACCAATCGGGATCCTTGTGTGAATGTAAAATGCCATAGTTGTCCAATGTTGTCAATGGTGTCATAACACACTTGGCTGGTTGCAACTCATTTTTAATAGTTGAAACTATTTTTGGAAGTTGCCTACCAACTTGGATCGGTTCATATTGTTGTCTTCTTACTCCAGTAGGGGAGAGAAGATTCTGTATGGAGATTTGGGCACAAAATTCAATAAAAATTGACTGTTTTCCAAGAATTCCTGTTGGTGTATGGCCTATACGGATTAGTCAAGTGGATTGATGTGGTTTTTCTAAAACTAAGTTGAATCAGGGTTCTAATGCATCAAGTTTGAGGTTTTGAAGTGATTGTAGTAGGAAGATATTGGAGTTTGAATTCAAACTAGTCTAAAACCCTCATTCCTAGGCTTTGTCATACAAATCTAGCCCTAGAATGCATTCTAACTGATGAAACTTCATGCCACTTAGTGAAATGCAAGCTAGTGATGTAATTGACAAAACCTGATAGGGTGGATGAATGGATGGTGGTTGTTGAGATGTTTGGAGGTTGTGGAAGTGATCCAAGTTCCTGTCCCAGGTTTATGACCCCAAATTAGACCACTTGCTTTGTAACCTAGACCTAAATTGATCAATTAGGCCTAAAGACCTAGTGGGTGTGTTGAGTTGCTAGAGTAGAGTTGGAACTGGAGGCTTGGAGGTCTGTTGGAGTTCCATAAAGGGTATTTGAATCCACCATTTTTTTGCCTAACTCTTAAGGGTTTTGTCAAATTGTGTAGTGAAAATTGGATTAGGAGGGCTAGTAGCCTCACTAGGCCAAGGGTTGGAGAATTGTGAGAAGTTGGGGATCAAACCAACTATGGGAAAGGTGTTTGTAGACCTATCTTAAGGTGTGGAAGGAGTCTTGAGGATTGAATAACAGCTTGGATAACAAATCCCTAATTTTCCATAGGTGTGACCTTGGTTGAATGAAGTGGTGAAGTGGGTGAGTGGGCAGAGAAGAGAAAACCTTGTTGCTTCCTTTGTGCCACTCTGCATCAGGTGGTATCAGAGCCATCAAAGAGATGGAAGATAGAGAAGAAGAGGAGGAAGTTCCTCAAAGGGTGACTAATGCCAAATTGGCAAAGATAGTGAGAGAACAAGCAGCCAAGAACAAAAGGATGGAGGCTGAGATAGAGAAGTTGAAGAAGGATAAGGATAAGAAGAAGAAACCATAGGTCATCTTGGAGTCAGATGAAGAGGATCAAGATGAAGAAAAAGGAGTGCCCATGGAAGAGCCACAGGGAGGCATGTCAGAAAAACAATTCCTAGATGCACTTGGAAAGTTGAGTAGGAAGGATAGTAAGGCAGATTTACCTATGTTTCCTGGTAAGATGAACCTAGAGGAGTGCCTTGATTGGATAGAGGCAATGGAGAACTATTTTGAGTGTGAGGAAGTGGCAAAAAATTAGAAGGTGATGATGGCCAAATCTAGAATGAAAGGGCCAGCCTTGAGTTGGTGGAACTTCATTCAAAATGAGAGGATAGAGGATGTTAGGAACCCTATTGCTACATGGAGGAAGATGGTGCTTGAAATAAAGAAACAATTTGTTCTTGAAGATTATGAAGTCAACTTGCACAAAAAGTTGCAAAACTTGAGACAGAAGGACATGGATGTGAGCACCTACACTGAGGAGTTTCACAAGATGACCTTGAAAGCCAAAATGCCTGAGAATGAAAAGCAAAAGCTTGCAAGGTATCTAAATGGTCTTAAGTTCTCCATTCAAGATGAACTAAGTCTCTTTAACCCTGAGACAATGCATAAATGTTTTCAAATGGCATTGAGGATTGAGGACAAACAAAGAAGGAAAGGTGATTCAAATAGTAGGGGTAGAGGCAATCTAAATTTCAGAGGCAAAGGTAGGTTTCAGAATAGGGACAACTTTTCTAGACCCCAAAATGGCAGATCACAAGAAGGTAGTCAAGTGGGGGCTGACAGAGATAGTGTTGATAAGGGCTAGTTTAGAGGGAGAGGTAATGGTAGAGGAAGAAGTGGAGGTAGGGGTTCCAATATGTTCATAGGAAGGTGCTTTTCCTGCAATCAAATAGGACATCAGCCCTTTAGATGCCCGGAGAAGATTGGGAATAATTCTGCAAATCAAAAAGGTAGGAGGGTGCAGCTCCTTCAAGAGGATGACTGTCAAAGCACCACCTCCTATCAAACTGCCTCTTCCAAGCCTATAGCACTAGAGAGTGGAGAATGCATCATGTTCAACCGGTCTCTCATCATGCCTGCCACCAAGGAGCAACCCCAAAGGAACAATCTGTTTAGAACCACTTGCAAGGTGAAAGGGAAAGTTTGCAAGGTAATTGTTGATTCAAGTTCTTCTGAGAATTTAGCTTCTAATGACATGGTGAATAAATTAGGATTGCAAAGGATACCTCATCCTAAACCCTATAGGGTCTTTTGGTTAACCAAGGACCAACAAATTGTGGTGAAAGAACAATGTTGGGTTGAATTTAAGATAGGTGAATATTGTGATAGGATTCTTTGTGAGATAGTAGATATGGATGCATGCCACCTCCTTCTTGGAAGGCCTTGGCAACATGATACAAGTGCCCAATATGATGGTAAGAAAAATGTGATTCATTTGTCTAAAAATAGTGAAAATTTCACAATGACCCCTTTGATTGATGACTGCAAGGAAAAGATCATTCCTAGTTCAGTTATGTTGGTAGGTGAAAAGGAGTTTTTGGCTAACCTCAAGGAGGAGAAGGTGCCATGTTTTGCAGTGGTCATCAAGCCCTAGGATGCAAATCCTAAGAAGATCAAAGTATAGCAGCCTCTTAGAAGGATTGGACCAAAAGAAGTGGAGGAACTATTGGAGAAGTTCCATGATGTGATAGTAGATGAAAGTAAGGATGCCCTTCCACCAAAGAGGGAGATTAGTCATTGCATTGATCTCATCCCTGGATCCACCCTACCAAACCAAGCATCCTACAAGTTGACCTCAGAGTAAAATGCAGAAGTGGCAAGACAAATCCAAGACTTGTTGGATAGAGGGCTTATAAGGAGGAGTATTAGCCCATGTGCAGTACCTATAGTACTTGCACCAAAGAAGGAAGGCACCTAGAGACTATGCACTAATTCCAGGGCCATCAACAAGATTACTATCAGGTATAGATTTCCAATGCCTAGGATAGAAGATTTAATGGATTGCTTGGGTAGGGCTAAATATTTTACCAAGATGGATCTAAAAAGTGGTTATCACCAAATTAGGATAAGGGAGGGCGATGAGTGGAAAATTGCCTTCAAAACCAATGAAGGGCTATTTGAATGGGTTGTAATGCCTTTTGGCTTATCAAATGCACCAAGCACCTTCATGAGGTTGATGAATGAGGTGCTAAAACCTTTCCTTAATAAGTTCATTGTTGTATATTTGGATGATATATTGGTTTTTAGTGACAGCAAGGAAGATCACATAAGACATATCCATCAAGTGCTTAGGAGGCTTCAAGAGGAGAAGTTGAGAATTAACCTTGACAAATGTGTCTTCCTACAAGAAGAATTGACATTCTTGGGGTTTGTCATCTCTAAGGGCAACCTCAAGATGGATCCAACCAAGGTGGAAGCCATTCTTAATTGGCCCACACCTACTACAGCATCTGAGGTAAGAAGTTTCCATGGTTTATGTAGTTTTTATAGGAAGTTCATTAGAGGGTTTAGTGCTATTTGTGCTCCACTTGTTAACACTATAAAAGGGGGCAAGAAATGTGTATTTGTGTGGACAAATGAGGCCAATCAAGCCTTTGAACTGTTAAAGAAGAAAATATTAGAAAAACCGGTAATTGTACTGCCTGATTTTGATAAGGTCTTTGTTGTTGAGTGTGATGCAAGTAAGAGGGCTATTGGGGGAGTCCTAAGTCAAGATGGGAGGCCTGTAGCCTTCTTTAGTGAGAAGTTAAATGAAGCAAAATAGAACTATTCTACCTATGATCTAGAATTATATGCAATGGTCCAATCATTGAGGAAGTGGAGACAATATTTATTACCCAAGGAGTTTATTGTTTTTACTGATAACCATGCTTTGAGCTTCTTGAATAGGCAGGAGAAGTTAAACCATAGGCATATCAAGTGGATGGAGTACATCCAAGCATATACTTTCTTAATTAAGCACAAGAAGGGAGTGGCCAATAAGGTAGCTGATGCCTTAAGCTAGAGGAATCTTGTTGTTCAAACCATTTAGTTGGAAAGTATAGGTATACATGCCATTAAAGATCAGTATGAAGAAGATGAAGACTTCAAGGAACCTTACCAAGCTTGCAAAGCCATGACAGGAAGGTATAATACTGATTTTTGTGATTTTCTGATACAAGATGGATTTCTTTTCAAGGGCAGTTTGTTGTGTGTCCCAAGAGGGTCCGTTAGAGAGAACATCATTCAAGAGAAGCATTGTGGCAGCATGGCAGGCCACTTTGGCATTGATAAGACCCTAGACTTGGTTAGAAGATACTACTATTGGCCAAAGTTACCAACTGATGTAAGAAAGTTTGGAGAAACTTGTCAAATTTGCCAAAGAGCCAAGGGGCATACATCACATGTAGGTCTATACACTCCACTACCTATCCCTTCAAAGCCTTGGGATTCCATAAGCATGGATTTTGTACTTGGTTTGCCTAGGACCAAGAATGGACATGATAGCATCTTTGTGGTTGTTGATAGGTTTTCAAAAATGGCTCATTTCATCCCATGTAAAACCACACATGATGCCTCACATATTGCTGGTCTTTTCTTCAAAGAAATAGTCAGATTACATGGTTTGCCTTTGTCAATAATCTCTAATAGAGACCCCAAGTTTATAGGACACTTCTGGAGGACACTTTGGAAAAGACTAGGTACAAATTTGTCATTATCATCAGCCTATCATCCTCAGTCTGATGGTCAGACTGAGGTGATTAATAGGTCACTTGGCAACCTTCTAAGATGCCTAACTAAGGAGCAGGGTACTAGTTGGGATTCAGTTTTGGCTCAGGTAGAATACTCCTATGATGACACCGTGAACAGGAGTACCAGCCTGTCACCTTTTCAAATAGTTTATGGCACTCACCCAAGGGGTATTTTGGAACTCAGAGAGGTTAGAGGATTGGAGAAGAGCAGTGCATTGGCTAAAGATTTTGTCCAAGTGATGAGAGATATCCATGAGCAAGTAAAGGAGAAATTACAATCTACCTCTACAAAGTACAAACAGACTGCTGACAGAAAGAGAAGGGATCTTCAGTTCAAGGAAGGGGATTTGGTCATGGTACATCTTAAAAAGGAGAGACTCCCTACAGGTAAATACACCAAGTTGATTATGAAGAAGATTGGGCCTTGTGAAGTGCTAAGGAAATGTGAAGAAATGCCTACAAAGTTAGGCTACCAGATGGTATTGCTTTATTACCAATCTTCAATGTCTTAGACCTCTATCCCTATAAGGGATTTGATCCTCAAATAGCTGTTGTAGAGGAACACATTGATCAGACACTTCAGAACTTGATTCCTTCATCTCCTGATCAGATTGACTGTATTTTGGATCAACGGATTGCTAAATAGACTAGGAGGCACACCTATTATGAGTATTTGGTGAAATGGCTCAATAAGCCTCAAGAAGATGCCACTTGGATGAGCAGAGAAGCCATTGAGAAGGCAAGATTTACATTTTACAACATTCCCAACTCAAGAGACTTGAGTTTTGTTTGACAGGGGGTGTATGGTGCAGGGCACCTAGGAGCATTTTGATAAGTTGAGGTTCTTGTTCAGTGTGGTTTTGTAATAAGGATTTCTAGCCATGATTGTAAGGTCCATTTTGTATGGTCAAGAGGTTTGGGGTAACCATATAAACCTCAAATCATTCTTAGTCCATTTGGACCCTAGTTGTGTCACTTAGTCCTAGTAGGTCTAATGATGGTTTTTTTGAGTCTATTTGGTAGTTTTTGTGTTTTGGCATGTTTTAGGGAGTATGGTGGTTGTCTGGGTTCCATTGGACATGTTGAACCAATCGGGATCCTTGTGTGAATGTAAAATGCCATAATTGTCCAATGTTGTCAATGGTGTCATAACACACTTAGCCAGTTGCAACTCATTTTGGACAGTTGAAACTTTTTTTGGAAGTTGCCTACCAACTTGGATTAGTTCATATCATTGTCTTCTTACTCCAGTAGGGGAGAGAAGATTCTGTACGAAGATTTAGGCACAAAATTCAATAAAAACTGATTGTTTTCCAAGAATTCCTGTTGGTGTATGGCCTATATGGATTGGTCAAGTGGATCGATGTGGTTTTTCTGAAACTAGGTTGAATCAAGGTTCTAATGCATCAAGTTTGAGGTTTTGAAGTGATCGTAGTAGGAAGATATTGGAGTTTGAATTCAAACTGGTCTAAAACCCTCATTCCTAGGGTTTGTCATACAAATCTAGCTCTAGAATGCATTCTAACCAATGAAACTTCATGCCACTTGGTGAAATGTAGGCTAGGGATGTATATTATAGGATTCCAAAAGCATTTTGTTGGGAAGAACAGTCCTCAACTTTTGGCGTGATGCCCTAGGTCAAATATCTCTATGTATTTGACCAAAATTGTGCAATTTGGTGATGTAATTGACAAAACCTGATAGGGTGGATGAATGGATGGTGGTTGTTGAGATGTTTGGAGGTTGTGGAAGTGATCTAAGTTCCTGTCCCAGGTTTATGACCCTAAATTAGACCGCTTGCTTTGTAACCTAGACCTAAATTGATCAATTAGGCCTAGAGACCTAGTGGGTGTGTTGAGTTGCTGGAGTAGAGTTGGAATTGGAGGCTTGGAGGTCTATTGGAGTTCCATAAAGGGTATTTGAATCCACCATTTTTTTTCTTGACTCTTAAGGGTTTTGTCAAGTTGTGTAGTGAAAACCAGATTAGGAGGGCTAGTAGCCTCACTAGGCCAAGTAAGGGTTGGAGAATTGTGAGAAGTTGGGGATCAAACCAACTGTGGGAAAAGTGTTTGTAGACCTGTCTTAAGGTGTGGAAGGAGTCTTGAGGATTGGATAACAGCCTGGTAACAAATCCCTAATTTTCCGTAGGTGTGACCTTGGTTGAATCAAGTGGTGAAGTGGGTGAGTGGGTAGAGAAGAGAAAACCTTGTTGCTTCCTTTGAGCCACTCTGCATCACATACCAATGGGAGCAAGAGTATTTGGCTCCTCCAGAAGAATAGGGCCTTGAAGATGTTGTAGTAGAAGAACCGAGCCTTCAAACACTCTATCATGGAGAGGAGGACTTTTCTAGATCGGGATGATCATGGGTCTCCTATGTTGATTAACGGACTACAAGTGTATTGCAAGAGTTGCAGGCTTCCAATCAATATTTTCTACTTTCTCTATTTTCTCTTAATTATGTTTTAAGCATAATTAATGTTTAGTTTATATGAAGAGGCATGAATTTTGAAAAAACCAAGACCGAATTTTGATATCATCATCATAGGCATTTATAGAAACATATATGAGGAGACTTCTGTTATATTGTAATATCTATTCGAAGCAATAAATGGAGAAGAAGATTTAATTTGGTGCTCAAATTCTGGTTAAGATATCTAAGAGATCATTTCTTTGTTTGTAATAAGGAGGCTTAGTTCATCTAATGTTAAGATATCTATATGTATTATTAAATCACAGATGTTTGTCATTGTTTCCTTCACACAAGTATATTCAATGCATATGGAGGCTAGAATATGTATTACAAACTAAAGCTATCATCTAGGACATACAAGAAAAGTCTAGCATCTAGAAAACATATACGACATACAAGAAATTATATTCTAACTAAACAAAATTAATTTCAACCAAATTAAGAAAACTAAGAAGAATGATTGAACCTAACTTTAAATGCACTTCAAATCAGCAGTGAACATCTCAGGTTTTGTATACAATGTACAAGTAGAATAATGATGATTACATTCAGAAATGTATCAGTAAAACAATAGTGAATAAGCATACCTATACTCAAATCTTTATTACATTCAAGAATAAATTACACCATACATATAACGAAAGTTTAGGTGACAAGCTAACCTCTTAAGGTAACAGGCTAGTTAAGGTGACAAAACATCATCATAATCATCTGCATTGCTAGCAAGATCAGAATCTTGATCACTTATGTCTACATCTACTTGATTTTCTTCCTCATCCTCATCTGTGACATGCTTCTCATTCTCTCTCCCAATATCTTCATTGCTAATCAAAATCTCTTCTTCAAACACTCCATCATCATCTTCATCCACTTCTTCGAATGTTTTTTGTAAATTAACATATTGCCCATCAAGCATTATATCAACAACTTCCATGAATTTTTGTCTAGAATGAGACTCTATTTGAATGACATACAACCATCCTCGACTTCTTACATCATCAATTAGAAATGATTGGTTAATTTGAAGAGGGGAAACATACGACTCATCCATCTCTGATAAAAATTGCCCTGTATTTGTGCGTACAAATCCATACTCATCAAATTGTACTAGTTGGATCCACTTACATTTTAATAATATAGGACTATTTTCACCAAAATCCACTTGAATAATTTCTTGGATGAATCCAACATAAAAATTCTTCTCATTTTCATGAAGAAATTCAGCACTAACAACACAATCACAATTTGTCTTTCCTTTGTCTTTTTCTTCCACTCTTAGATGACTACCATAGGCCCATATTCCACTAAAACACATAGCCCATACATGTGGAGATTGTGAAATCTCACTTTCCTCTGTTGTTACATCTTGACCTTCTTCTTTTGCATGACTGACTGCATTAGCAATCCATTCTTCAAATTTTGGAAAAGAATCACCTCCAATCAAATCATGATGTCTGCACTTTTGAGGTTGATGTTGCATCCAAGTTTGATTCTCTTCTTCACATTTTCTACATAGAATATTAATGTCCAAATAGTATGATTAATAATATAAATGTGTAAATGCAATTGAGTAAATAAATTATCATGTTAATTTTTTTACCTATGCCACTTACCAAACGAAGTTGTGTTTTGAAGAATATAGGCATGTATTGCACTTCTTTCTTGATGTGATAGCCTGAAGCGACATCCATTGCCTTCTAATACTTCACCTGCAACTCTTTCATCTTCATCATCATCCCATACACATCGATTGACATTTTTTAAATCCTTCATATATTCTGTGCAAAATCCCATGACCTCTTGCATTGAATATCCCTTAGACATGCTGCCTTCCAGTTTTGCCCTAGTATGAACAATTTTTTTCAAAACCTTCATATATCATTTTATAGGATACATCCATCTCATTCTTACTGGGCCACACTACTCTAGTTCATATTCTATATGTATCAAAAGATGCATAGAAATGTTAAATATTGTTGGTGGAAATTCATGTTCCAATAGACAAAGGACTTCAACAACCTCCTCCCTCAAACTATCAAAGTTCGAAGGATCTAATACATGTAAACTCATTCTCTTTAATATTAGGCCCAACTTTATAACTGCCAATCTTGGCCCCTTTGCCAAACTTGATATATTTACCACAATATGTAAAATATTCTCAATTATGACATGATAGTCATGGGTCTTGAGGCCTCTTAAGCCATTAATGTTAGTTTAGCTTCTAATACTACTACTTACATATCCAGTGGGAAAGCAAGTCTGAGACAACAACTGTAAGAATTGTACACATTGTTCCTTTGTCCAAACATAAGGAGCACTAGGTTTTCTATATTTTTCATCAGCACATTTTTCAACCCAAAGATTTCGACAAATTTTTAGTTGTTGAAAGTCTTCACGTGATGAAACAGTATCAAAAGAATCAAAAAGAGTTTCTATAATAGCATAGGCTATATTATTCTCAGTATGCATAAAGTCAACAGTATGCCTAATGGCTATATCCTTAAAGTATGGCAACTTATAGAATATGCACAACCATTTTACACCACTTTCACTGCATGGATCATATCTATTACCAGTATTCCTATCATTTTCAATAAATGACATTTTTTTGTCCATTCTCAACAATGTAATCACTTGTTATTAGCAATGGTGCTTCACGATTCTTTTCTTGACCATTGAAACATGTTTTTTGTCGACGATATGGATGATCCATTTTAAGGTAAGCATGAAGTTCATAATAAATACAGTTACGCAAACTTTTTGAGTGCCTCACAAAATCCTTAAAGTTGCAACAGGACATCCATGGTATCCATGAACACTGAGACTAGACAATCTGCCATATGTAGGAAGATCATAAATTGTAAACAATAAGAAAGCTCTTAAAGTGAATTTGATTGAATGACCATCCCTTAAAGATTGAATTGCTTCAATTCCTTTCCATAATTCCATTAGCTCATCATATAATGGCTCTAGACAAGCATCGATTGTATCTGAAGTCACACTTTTCTTTCCTGGTATAATCAATGATAGCATTAAGAAAAATGGTTTAGTTGCTAACCATGGAGGCAAGTTATAATTTATTGAAAACACTGGCCAAGTTGACCATTTAGTACTTTGATTTGAGAATGGGTTCACCCCATCTAGAGCCAAACCCAACCTTATATTACGAGGATCTTGAGAAAAATCAAGCCATCTATTATCAAATTCCATTCACGTCTTAGAATCAAGCACATGTCGTTGTTTTCCATCAGTGCTCTTATTTTGGGCATGCCATTGCATAAGTTCAGCAATGTCTCTGCACCTATACATTCAAAGTAATCGTGGTATTATTGGAAAGTGGCAAAGAACCTTTCTAGGAACCACAACTGATTTCAACCCTTGTCTATACCTCGCTTCATGACATTTTGGACATTCACTCTCACTTGCAAGATTATTGTGAAATAATACACAACCATTGACACATGTGTGGATGTTTTCATACCCTAAGCCTAGCTTAGTGATTTTCTTTTTACATTGACTTCATTTTGTTGGCAATGTGGAGTCAGGTGGTAACAACAAACTTAATAATGGTAATAACTGATCTACACTCTCATTTGTCCAACCATGCACCACTTGCAAGTTAAGAATTTGAAGGATTGTTGTTAAATGACTTAACTTGCAATTAACATACATAGGATTTAAAGCATCCTCCATCAACTTGGTCCAATCATTGTCTAGACCCTCATTCAACATTCTATCAACTTCAAACCCTTCATCTAACATTGTTGCCTCTTCATCTATGTTGGTGCCACTTCATCTATGTTTGTTGCCCCTTCATCTCTCACACTCTACAATTCTATCATATCTTCATAATAATTGTAATCCCAAGGGCTTATACCACTATGCCCATATCTTATCATATGTCAAAGAATCGGGTTTCTTTTTCTCACCATTCCACCATGACAGTCTTTACATGGACATGGATATTTATTCATGTCCCTCTCATTGGCTACTCTCTCATCAAATGCATGGTATTATTTCGTAGTCAACCTTCGACGTTGATCCATCTATAATATTCTACAAATAGCAATAAAAATCTATTAGCAACAAAATTCTAGCTTTCGAATGCATTTGGTTTCGTAGAATTTCATCAAGTTTTGTGTGAGATATTGCATTTTTGGTGAGTATAGGTCTAAACCCTACCTAGGGTTTCCAGGGAGCAAAATTTGATCATAGGCAGAGTTTCCACCATCCAAAAATCTTGAAAATTGGTGGAAAGCTCTATCCCATGCCTTTCCACATCCCTGCAAGAGAACAACTCATGACTGGCATGTGTGAAGAAGATATGATTGACTGTGTGTGCATATTTTTTGTGAGACAGTCCTAAAACCCTAGGTTCTTTGTTGCTTTGAATAATCTATGCACTGTATGTCAATGGAGGTGTGAAGAATCATAGTGGCATGTTATTAGGGCTTGCACAAGCCTGGGAATTCATATGACAAGTGTTCTTACCTTCATTTGCAGTCATCACCTTGAATGCACCTAGTGGTAGCAAGACTTAAATTGCATAAATCATTGCATAAAAGAACATTATTAAGAGCAACAGATTGTAACTACTCTAAGTTTCCAATCACAAAGCTATAGATTTTGTGTTTATAAATGTAATGAGGCTTTCAAATTACCTCTGAATTCACTATAGAGGGTGTCCCCAAATCTGACTTTGCTACAGAGGGCCTCGCCGACTTCAAATTCATTGCAACAAACTCTGAGTTTCTTGCCTGCCTTTTTAGAAGTCTCCAGGTCCTCTCCTCTTTATCACCCATGCAAGTAGCTCTGGGAAAGTACTTTGATCTCTACATTCTTGACCTTTTGTTTTTCGGTGAGTCCACCACAAGTAGCTATGAACAGCCGAAGATATTCCAAGTTGAGTGTGTGAAGAGCATGTTAGAGTCCCTGCAAGTGAAAAGTGTGATGGTGATGGTGATATTCAGTAAGGAGTAGGAGATTTGAGTGCAAACATAAGGAAGATATAGAAAAGGGTATGATGGTGATGTAGATAGCGAAAAATGTTGGAATGAATGTGAATAGTGAATCACGGCAATACATCCCACCAATATTTTCCTAAAAAGTTCTTTTTAAAATTTTGACTAATTTGTATTTGGGTGACTAACTATTTAGTCATTTTATTTCTGTGACTAAATAATTTTTTAGTCAACGACCAAATTAGTCATTTATTTACTCATTTATAGCTGAGTTGCAAAAAATTAGTAGAATTTAATCATTTTTAGTTGTTGTGACTAAAAGTTTTAGTCACTTAGTCATTTATTAGCCAAAATTCTACTAGTGTATCAACTCTCTCTCCCATAGGTGAAAACACCTTATTGTTTTTCTCACCTATAATCACCTTTCCTTTTCCCAGGGTAGAAGGGGAATCATGAACTTGAGTAACTCCATTTCAAAAGGATAATTTTTTGTCCCTTTCAGGGAGTGATGGTTAATCACCATTGTATTCTTTATCCTTAGCATTTCAATAGTTTTTTGAGGATTTGTAGGACATTCATTAATAAGGTGGCCTACCCATGAGCATTTTTTACAAAAAAATGGTGTTCTCATAGAATATGGGTTTTGACTAGCGGCCTAGTTTAGATTCTAGTATAATGGAGGTAGGAAGAATTTTGTGATTGTTGTCACTTGGATATGCACCCTTAATGAGTTGTCCACTCATCTATCTAGTGAAAATCTTGTTGGCACACCTAATGGGACTGCTTAGACTAAAATTGTCTGAAAACACTTCATTTCTTACTGGTATTGATATGTGTATCAACAAAATTTTAGGTTGTTGAAGCATTTTTAGCATATCTAGGGACTCTATATCTTTGGTTTTGAAGACATCAGTGCAAACAACTTATGAGAAGAGTGCAAACAAGAGGAAGTTTAGTTCCTTTTGAATATTTATAGCTATCTCCACCTAGGAGAAGGGGAAGAACAAAATAGAAAAGTACTATTGCTTCAAGAAGAGTACACTCTACACCACCCTCTGGAAGAGCTTCTTCTTACAATCCAAGAAATAAAATACCCTTGATTCATATGGCTGCATAAAGGAATCTAGCTTTTTTTCCATTCAATGGGGGCAACCCATTGAATCTTGCACAACATGATGACATTCTAGTGGTAGACCTCAAAATTTTTCCTTCCTTTACTGGTGAAGACCAAACCACACCAATTGAACACATCAGGGATGTAGCCACATTATGTGTTATCCATAACATCACTGAAGAGAATTCTGCACTTTGGTTATTGGCTGCCTCATTCAAAGGGAAATATTTGTAATGGTTCAAGGGCTTGAGGGTGAACATTATTGGTACATGGGACCAGCTGGGAGAGGCACTATGTAGGCAATTTGAGGATAAATCAGACCACTTGTCCTTGGTAGAATAGTTGACCACAATCAAAAGAGCTCCACATGAACATATGTCAGACTTTAACTTCTAGTTTCAAAAGACCTAGGAAAGGATCCCACGGCTGGTAAGACCATCTTCATAATATGATTTTTCATATTATTTAAGAGCTCTTAACAATGACATCTTGGTTATGAGTAAATCTATGGGTGGGAGAACACTCCCAGATGCATATGACATAGCAATAAGGACAGAAAATAATTTTATACAAGCTAGTAAGATTGAACCTAGGCCACTAATGCCTATATTTCCTAAAGTGCAGCCATCCATGAACTTGCAAATACCCCTAATAATTGCTATACTAGCTGCAAGCCATCAAATAGCCACACAAAAGAAGGCTTCCCAAGCTCCTTCCTTAAAAATACAAGAGATAAAAGGCTTTTTACAAACTTTTTGGAATGAACTAGTAAACCTAAAGAAGCAACAAAATCAAAATTTGAGAACTTATCAAGCTCCTTACCAAGCTTTACATCAACCCACTCAACCTAACAAACTTTCATATCATGCAAATACTCAAGACCAAAGGCAAAATCTTAATGCTAGACCATTCCAAGCCTATAATTCTAAGCTTGCAAGTACTTCAAGAGAGCTAGTCCCTATTCAAAATAACTTAGCACAAGACTATTAGTGGTGTTTTCCTTACAATCAGACACACAATCAGGCCACATGCTCTAATGGAGTGATAAATCAGGCCTTGATTGTGCAAAACACTCCAATTTGCATCCAAATATCACTCATGAATAATTGGTGCAACAACAAGAAGATTCCCAAAATGAGACAACACTTCTAAATTGGCAAGGGGAAGAGTTTTGTGGAGGGAATCAAACCTTTCAATTAGTTGTAGCCAATGTGAGTCCCATTCATTTATGATTTACTGAGCTACTCTATTAGACATATTATGGTTGTTATGTTTGGACATTGGACTTATTATTATTGGGATACCTAGATAGACTATGGATTTTGGATTATGATGTTTGGATAGACTATAGTAGACATTGTTCATTTTATTAGATTAGTTAATTACTTGCATTTGGTGATGGTGACCTAATCATGAGATATATTTATTATAGTTTGAATATATGTGATGGAGATATGTTTTGATTGATCATATATGTTTAATTATGTGTTATGGATTATGCTATTAAATAATTTGAGATGAATTGAAATTGGTTATATGTGTTGATAGATCATTATGGTGCATATGTGATGACATTAGGAGATATTGTGAAATGATGATTGAAATTGTATTGATATGTAATTGACATTCATATGGATTTTGATTATCATTAGAGTGAAGATGATTGCATTAAATATGATTATAACTGGAATTTAATTCAAGTTGCTTTGACTATGTATATATGCTTATTAGACAGATTGATGTGTGCAATTGAGATGTGCAGTTACCTTCCATGACGAATGGAAACTGAGAGGTCAACTAGAAACCCCTATGAATTCCCTGTGATGCCTGACATTAGTCTATATGGGGACTAAATTCTTTTATAAATGTGTAATGTGTAATGTGATTTATTTACTGTGATTATTTTAGTTTTTAAAATTGTGTGTAAATGTGAGTTGGAATGGGTGATTAGTTGGTTGCTTGTGTGTCTTATTTTGAATCTAAAATTTGGGATCACTTTTGAGGGTGTTTCAGAGATCTTTTCATGAGTATTTTATTGATTTTAAGTCCCTAGGTCATATACCTCAGGGTTGGGGGTCTTTTGGGCTTTGAAATTTTAGAATTTGAGTGATTTAGACCACTCCCAAGTTCCTTGGGAAAAATGTGGCGTGGGTAAGTTTGGGGAAGTGAGATGGTGGACTTGTCACCATCTCCTTCCAAGCTCCTTCATTTGGGGATGAGGATATGGCCAAGTACAACCTCATCCCAAGGCTCCACACATGTGGGAACCAACCTAGGAAGATATTTGGAGAAGAGTGTACAAGTACACTCCTCTCCCCTAGGCCTCACACATGTGTGAGAGCCATGAGGAGTCAAATCACTCCTTGCAATTTGAGGATTGGTGGAGATGGATGAGGTGGATTCCATGTGGCACCTTCTCATTTGGAGAGGAGGTGTGACATGTCACCCATTACTTATACCCTCATTGCAAATTGAGAAAACACAGGGCATTTCATTTTTACTTGTTGAGTTGAGAATTTGAGAGTGAGAGATTGGGAGATTGAAGAAGAAGGCTAGTGGAGCTCTTGGAGGGACTTCACCAAAATTTGTTCTTCACCAACTTTTTGGAAAAGCTTTTGTGAGGTAGGCTTCTTTCTTGTAGATTGATTTGTTTTCTTGAATGTAGTTAGAAAATGGAAAATGAGTGTGTGTGTGTGTTGTGTTCTTTTACTTATATTTTCTCTATTGTTGTTGATGGGCTTGTAGTGTGTTGTTGGGTTGGGTATAATGTGTTGGGTTGGCTCCCCAAATGGTTGAGAGAAACCCATGTGAGGGGTTGAGGGAGGTAAGAATCCTCCTTGGGGAATAACTCACTCTCTTGAGAGAGATTTGGCATGACTGTCATTTGGGGTTGGAGTTGTGATTTTGGTGGTGAGATGGTTATGGAAGATTTTGGGAGATTTGAAGGAGTATTATTACGTGTATATGAGATATTTGGTATATTAGTATTCATGTTTTCCCAAGGTAGAGTTTTCTACTCTACTCCTCCTATTTTGGATCCTTTGTGTTGTGTAAACCTTGGTTGGGATTGTTTGGTTCTTTCTAAGAAATGGATGGTGTATTTATTGTGTGTGCTCCTTGGGTTTCATAGTTGGCCTCCTAGCTCGAGGGTGGCTTGTGATCAAGCCAACAGTTGGGAGGTGAGCACCTCTAATGGTCCTTGGATATACTTTTTCTTTGTTTTTGCAGGTTTGTGATAATGGACAAAGAAAGAAGAAGAGTATTCTATTAAAGAGTTTCAAGCCTCATTCAAGAGAAATTATTCTATGCAAAAGAGCCCTATTTTGTATTGAGAACGTTGGGACATGTGTTGTAAATGACATAAGGAGTATTTGAAATTTTAGAAGTGTGTGCCTTGAGTCACTATAAATTTGTAGTATGATTATATGTCAAAAGAATGTATTTATCCTCTTCATGAAAGTCTTTAAAATTATTTGGATGTATGACTATGTATTTGATTACATTGTGAAGTGAAGAAATAGTAAAAAATTCATCTCTTACTTATTAAATGTATTGAAATGACTTGTGTAATATATATATATATATATATATATATATATATATATATATATATATATATATATACCAATATTGTTGTATGATATGTTTAACTCCTTCCAATTTTAAGATATTAATGAATGTATTTTCTCTACATAATATATCTAAGCATGTTTTTTAAGACATAATTAATTTTAAGTTAGTTACCCTTGTGTGATTTAAATTGAGTAGTTAGTAATGAGTTAAATATATACCTACATAATGTGGAGAT
The DNA here is from genome assembly GCA_027924645.1 of Cunninghamia lanceolata. NCBI lineage: Eukaryota > Viridiplantae > Streptophyta > Pinopsida > Cupressales > Cupressaceae > Cunninghamia > Cunninghamia lanceolata. The sequence continues at coordinate 9,357,326 of BSBN01000178.1, read as the reverse complement.
TTCTCTTATTAAAGTTAGTGTAAACTGTATATATATATATATATGTTTTGAAACAAAATAATATTTATTTATTTATAAAGATATAAAATGTATACACGAATATTAGTTGTATTGAATACTTGTTGAAGAAATAAAAGAAAGAATGTATTTGTATTGCCTAATAACACTTTAGTAAGGTAAGAAGGCATCTTTATTGGTTATTTCATTTCCCACTTGTTAAGTTTTGAGAATGCTTAAATAAATGTATGCATGTCTTTGAACATGTATTGTTAAACAATAAGGAAATAATTTTCTATTTTACAAATTAGGCTTGTAATATATATATATATATATATATATATATATATATATATATATATATATATATATATATATATATATATACTGTGTATCATAGCAGTATATATATTAAAAAAAAATCATAGAAGTCTAAGCTTATGTTTAAAGAGTATTAAAATAAATTAAAAATAAAAAAAAAGTATTAGGGTTGCCCCCCCCCACTCTGTGGGAATTGTTAGAAATGAAAGCAACACTACTTCAATGGAAATCTAATTCGAATAAATTTTAGCAATCTTTCAAGTGTGCATTAACAATGGAGATTATAATCAAAACACAAAACCCACAATACATAAATATACCAGAAGCATAATGAAGCACATAACACAAGTGTTTAATGTGGAGAAAACCCTTATGGGTAAAAAACTCCACTAAGAAAAGAGGTCAAGTTCTATTATCTTCACAAAAGGAGACTACAAATACATTCACTTCCTCTGTCCTCCAACCTTCACTCCAGCAGAACCTGGGTACCTATAAACTGTTATATATCTCATCTACTATGCTATGGTTTATATAGAATTTACACAACCTCAAGACATTAAATGACTTCTTACAAGACCATAACACTTGTCAAGAGTCAACAATATAACCTTGGGCATCCATGGCCAAGAATAGGTTCTTACGGGGTCATAAATGTTGTCATACATGCATCCTACACTTGGAAAAATGTGCCCATACAAGCTTGAATGCCTTGGGGCCAAAAATAGCCACTTACAGCATCTTATGACATGTCATATGCTATTATAAGTGTCATAGATTCTTATAACAACTTACAGTTGTCATAGAATCTCTTACACCTTCTTATAGTATCTATGGCATGCGTCATAACACTAAAAATAGATTATTCCTCCACATGTGCACCCCACTTTGACTAATTACCATTTACCATAGTAAATGACATCCTGTAAGTACTATCAGTAACTCTGGGACTTACTGTGCAGTAACTCCGTAATTACCATGGACAGTAAATAATTTTTTACTTCTGTCAGTGAAACTTGTACATCTCTTATGGGTAATTACAAATAATAAATGGAATAATACAATAATGGGATTTACAAGGTTAATGGCACCTTATCCCAACATTCTCCCACTTGACATTATACATTGTAAATCAACCCATAGGAAATTAAATGAAAAATAATCAAGCACTAGAAACAAGGCCCATGGCCTCTCTGCACCACACAAACTTCTTTGTGCTCATAGGTTTGGTCAATGAATCTACAACATTCTCCTGAGTGTCTATCTTCTTCAGCTCAATTTCTCCATTTGCAACCAACTCTTGAACAAAGTGATACTAAACATCAACATGCTTAGTCCGAGCATGATACATGGGATTTTTGGCCAAACAGACAGCACTCTAGCTACGACAACCAATCTGAATGAACTTGCAATCAAAACCAATACCTGTACATAGTCTCCTCAACTAAACTACCTCCTTAGAGACATGAGTAGCAGCCATATACTCTACTTCTGTGGTGGACAAAGCAATTGTGGGCTACCTCTTACTCATCCAACTCACTGTACCTCCAAACAAAGTAAACATATAGCCACTAGTGGACCTTCGACTATCCAAGTCACCTGCCCAATCTGCATCGATAAAACCCTATATGTCCAAAGATTTATCAGCACTATCAATACCAGAATAAACCAAACAATGGTCAGGAGTACCTGGAAGATATTTAAACACCCTCTTTGCATAGTTCCAATATTGTCTACCAGGGTTAAACATAAATCTTCTCAAAACTCCCACTGCTTGGGTAATATCTAGTCTAGTACAAAGCATTGCATATATTAAACTCCCTACAACACTAGCATATGACACATTAGATATATCCTCAAAATCATCTTCATTCTTTGGACACATATCTAATGAAAGCTTAGTACCAATGGGTAAAGGAACTCTAACTAGGTTACAGTCCTACAAACTAAACCTCTGCAAAATAGTATTCACATACTTACTTTGTGACAACCAAAGATTTCTATTAACTTTGTCCCTCCTGATCTCCATTCCTAAAATATACCTTGCAGTACCAAGATCCTTCATCTCAAATTCACCTAAAAGTTGGGCTTTAAGCTCACTAATCATACCCTTAGTATTTCTGAAAAACATGTCATCAACATACAAAGCAATAACCAGTATAGAATCATCAACACAATGAATGTAAACACAATGATCCTCCTTGCTTCTAACAAAACCCAATTTTAAAACAAATGAGTCAAATTTTTGATACCACATTCTAGGGGACTGTTTTAAACCATAGAGAGACCTCTTCAACTTACAAACCCAATGTTCTTTTCCTTTTACCTCAAAACTTGTAGGTTGTTGCATATAAATTTCTTCTTCAAGATCTCCATGCAAGAACGCAGTCTTAACATCCATTTGCTCAATCTCCCAATCATTAGTTGTAGCAATGGATAAGAGAAATCTAATAGAAGTCAATTTAGCAACATGAGATAATATCTCACCAAAATCAACTCCCTCTCTCTGGGAGTAGCCCTTGGCTTCCAGTCTAGTCTTGTACTTCTACAATGACCCGTCTGCTCCAAATTTCTTCGTGAAGATCCACTTACATCCTTTGGCCTTTCTTCCTTTGGGCAAATGAAAAAGATCCCAGGTGTTACAAGAGTCTAAAGCCATCATCTCCTCCTGCATGGCTAGCTTCCAAGACTCACTATCATTTGCAGAAATAACTTCCCTGTAGGATCTAGGTTCATTGTTAGTACTCAATAAAGCATATACACAACAGAAATCTAGTACTGGATTCCATTGTCTTGTGGATCTCCTCAAGGGTGGACTAAGAGACTCTATTCATTCCTCTGCATGATCATCTACACCAAATTCTTCTATAACAATAGATTCATCTTCATCAGAACTACTTGAATATTCTTCTTCTTCACCCCCCAATCCATCATTCTATTCTTCCTGAGGTGCATCTTGCTTCTCTAAATCAAAGTGCACCTTCTTTAACTTTTCATCTTTTTCTTTTGGCTGCTCAAGTTCAGAAATAGCTCTAAGTTCCCTGAAAATAACATCTCTAGAAAAGATAATCTTCTGGGTTAGTCAATTCCAAAGCTTATAATCTTTGACATTATCACCATATCCAATGAATGTACACTTTTCAGCCTTTAGATCCAACTTAGATCACTTTTCCTTAGGCACATGAACAAAAGCCTCATAGCCAAAAACCCTTAAATATGAAACAGAAGGTTTCTTACCTATCCACACTTCTTAAGGTGTCGAATCAAGAGCCTTACAAGGAGATCTATTTAGCAAGTAGCAAGCAATACACACATCCTTTTCCCAAAAACATTTTTCCAACTATGCATCACTAAGCATACTTCTAGCTCTTTCCATAATTGTTCGGTTCATCCTTTCTACAACACCATTCTGTTGTGATGTATACGGAGTTGTCTTTTGTCTGATTATACATGCATTCTTGCAAAACTCATCAAATTCCTTAGAGCAATATTCCCCTCCATTGTTAGTTCTTAATATTTTTATCTTTAAACCTGATTGGTTCTCTACTAAGACTTTGAATTCCTTAAACTTAGTGATAACTTCATATTTATGTTTCATAAAATAAATCCATGTATATATGGATACATCATCATTCAAGGTGACAAAGTAACGAGATTTTCCAATAAATTCATTATCCATAGGTCCAAACACATCCGTATGAATAATTTCTAATTTCTCTTTTGCTCTATTGCTTCCTGAAGGAAATGATTTTCTGTTTTGTTTACCAAACACACAATGCTCACAGAAATCAAAGTGCTCATTAGAAAAAGAGAAATCGTCCAACAATTCTTTATTCTTAATAGTTTTTAATACATTATTACTTGTGTGGCCCAATTTGCGGTACCACAACATACAATTGTTTTCAGAAGCCTCAGAAAAATAAGAGGCATTGCAAACTGTAGTGGCTTCAAGCTTAAACAATTTCCTGAATCTCTTCCCTTTAACTACCACCAAGTTCCCTCTCACCAATCTGTAGCCATGCTTGTCAAATGTCACATGCATTCCCAAATCATTCAACTTTGAAACTAAAATTAGATTTCTAGCTAATCCAGGAACATGCAAAACACCAAGGAGGGTTTTAATCCTCCCATCACTAAAACACAACAACACCTTTCCTTTCCTAACAATCGGATATGAAGAGTTGTCACCAAGCTAGATATTACCTCCATCATATTATTCATATGAGGAGAACCATTCTTTATGTGGGGTCATATGAAATGAGCATCCTGAGTCAACCAACCAGTGATCATTAGAAACAAGATTACATGCAAAAAGTAAAACTTCTTCACCTGTAATAGAGGACTTATTTGAAGCACTCTCCCACTGTTTCTTGGGGTTTCTACACTCCTTCACATGTCCCCTTTTACTGCAGTTCCAACACTTAACTCTATTCTTTTTACTAGGAGTCTTAGACTAGCCCTTGGACTTGCCCTTAGCCCCTTTCTGATCTCCTTTAGGTCCCCTTTCCTTAGACCCTCCCCTGATACTGAGAGCATCCCCTAAACTATCCGAACTCTTCTTCCTTAATTCCTATGATAGTAGCACTGAAACAAGAACATCCAACTTCGGATCTGCAAGGTTAGTAGTGATAGAAAGGATAACATTCTCCCAAGACTCAAGTAAAGAATAAATAAGTAAGATACATTTATCTTCCTCACTAACCTCAACATCTACTGAATCAAGCTGACTCACTAACAAATTAAAAGAATTTAAATGCTTTGCAACTGATTCACCTTCTCACATTTTCATTGAAAATAATTTTCTTTTTAAATAAAGTTTATTTACCATACTCTTGGCTTGATAGATCTCACCCAACCGTTTCAACAACTTGTATGCAGTCTCTTCCTTTGCAACATTCAACATGATAGAGTCTAAAAGACACAACGGGATGGTTCCCCGTGCCTTCTTATCCAGTCTATCCCACTCATCTGGAGAGACATCATTGGGTTTCTTCTCTTTTTGAATAGCCAACCATTGGTTTCTTTTTTCCAAGAAATCTTCCATTTTTAGCTTCCACAACTTATACCCTGTTTCATTGAACTTCTTAATGTCCAATTGAGAGGTTGATGCAACAGTGGATGCAACCATAATAAAAACACAAGATCTACAAAACAAACACAACCAAATCTCCCACTACAGCTACATCTTCCACACTACCACCCAAGAGTCAAAGCTGGCCAGGCTCTAATACCAAATGTTAGAAATGAAAATAGCAATACTTCAATGGAAATCTGATTCGAATAAATTTCAGCAATCTTTCAAGTGTGCATTAACAATGGAGATTGTAATCAAAACACAAAACCCACAATACATAAATATACCAGAAGCAGAATGAATCACATAACACAAGTGTTTAACATGGAGAAAACCCTTTTAGGTAAAAAACTCCACCAAGAAAAGAGGTCAAGTTGTATTATCTTCACAAAAGGAGATTACAAATACATTCACTTCCTCTGTCCTCTAACCTTCACTCTGGCAGAACCTGGGTACTTGTAAACTGTTATATATCGCATCTACTATGCTATGGTTTATATAGAATTTACACAACCTCAAGACATTAAATGACTTCTTACAAGCCCATAACACTTGTCAAGAGTCAACAATACAACCTTGGGCATCCATGGCCAAGAATAGGCTCTTACAGGGTCATAAATGCTATCATACATGCATCCTACACTTGGAAAAATGTGCACATGCAAGCTTGAACACCTTGGGGCCAAAAATAGCCACTTATAGCATCTTATGATGTGTCATATGCTATTATAAGTGTCATAGATTCTTATGACAACTTATAGTTGTCATAGAATCTCTTACACCTTCTTACAGCATCTATGATGTGCGTCATAACACTAAAAATAGATTATTCCTCCACATGTGCACCCCACTTTGACCAATTACCATTTACCATAGTAAATGACATCCCATAACTACCGCCAGTAACTCTGATACTTACCATGCAATAACTCCATAATTACCGTGGACAATAAATAATTTTTACTTCTGCCGGTGAAACTTGTACATCCCTTATGGGTAATTACAAATAATAAATGGAATAATACAATAATGGGATTTACAAGGTTAATAGCACCTTATCCCAAAAGGAATGGGGGCTCCGTCCCCCTTCCCTAGGATGTAGCCTACCTAATCTATAGACCCCCATAAAGGGGCTTGTGACTTGCGTAGGCCGTGAGCACGCCTTGTCTATGTTCAACAAATTAAAACAAAGAAAATGCTACTGCATTTTGACTGTGTTTTTTTAATTTGACATTCATCATAAATGTATGTATATACAAGGGTGTATATATATATATATATGCCTCTCTGTGTTATATACACATCTCTGGATATATACAAAGGTATATACAATTCCTTTGTTGTATAATCAGAATGAAAAATAAATAAAATAAAACAATCTCTGTTTTATATATATATATATATATACACAGTATAAGTATGTTATGATATATGTATTTTTTATATACTATGAATAGTGTTGTGTGTATTCATTTATATACATCATCACTATCTATATTCCTCCATTAAAACAATATGTGTTAGTTTTAAGATTAACATACATGTTGGAAAAATAATTTCATTGTAAACATAAACAAGTAAAACAATTTAGTTGGAAACTAAATACACAAATTGTAGGAATCTTAAACATTTACATGGAAAGAAAACTTAGCAAACTACAAAACTGGTAGAGACATTCTCTTTCCTCCTTCTCCTTGCCTCTCTTCAAATCTGCAAACAAAATGAGAATGAAGGAGTGTTGTTAGGGTATATTATAACCCTATGGTGTGATTAGTGGTGTTTCCCTAGAAATTAGAGGCAACTAATGATGCTTAGTGTTGATTTATCCAACTTAGTTAACCTTTTGGACCATTTGTGTGTAAGGTAGAAGTGTATCATAAAATTAGAAAATTAGTATATAATCAATGGCTTTAGTGATATAACTATTATGGTGTTTTATTTTTTGGGGTATTGATAACTAATGGATTCATTGGTCAGAAAATGTTATTTAATTATTCATTTTGACATTGTTAAAGGTGTAATTATTTTATTTAGTGGATTCATATAGTCATTATTAATTTGGGAAAAATTATTATGCTTAAGAGGAGATTGCATTAATTGTTTTTATGAAATATTGTTGTCAAATTTAAATTATTGAAATCCTCTTCTTTAGAATATTAAAATATTTATATTGAAATAGAAGATCTATTATTGTTTTAGGAAATTTTAATAGGGTTGAGGGGAAAGAAAATATTGTATGATTTTTATATTAAACATTGTGTTCAAGAAAATTATAAACGTTGCAATGTTAGATTTAAATTTTAATTATTTTTGGTAATGGTAATATATTTCCTTAGTGATAATGTAAAATTTAGATTTAAATTTTATTGTACTAGTTGAATTTAATTGTTGTTTTTCTAGTAGGAAATTCATTTAATGGGCCTACTATTAGTTAAATTTCAGCATTCTAGCAATTTAGATTAATGTTAGTTAATTATGCCTTCTGCTCTTAAGGTGGGGTCATATCCACATTCATATAGACAACCTAGGAGGGATCCTCTCCTAGAGTAATTCCCTCATGATGTCATGTTGGATGATGTAAAATTCAATTAGGCTACCTTCATCTACATAGGATATACAAAAGGAGTTTCATTACACCTGCTTGTTGAATCTTTTTTTCCGCTTTGTGTGGTGTGCTTGTCTCAACACTGCATGGCAATGTGAACTAGTGCACACATTTGGTGATCGTGTGATGCATGATAATAGTATGTATCTTATGATGTTTTAAAAAAAATGTCGGTTCAGGTGTTCTTGTTCACATGCAAATGTGGGCATGACATTTGGTATCAAAGCCCTAATTCAACATAGGGACTTTAGGCACATAATATTAAAAAATTAGTAGTTAACATTTGCAACTTACACATGCAAGATGGATAGGACTAGGAGAGGACATGGAAGTAGTCATACCACTGAGGGGCCACATTCTTGGGAGAGATGTCCGACATCACTTGCATTGGAGTCCATGCATTAGCAGCCACAGCAGGACCTCAGAACCTAGATACTTCAAGCACTATAGCAGTTGATTGGTGTTGTCCGTGAGTGACCACTTGCAGAGGAGGCCTCACTTGTTGATCATTCACAATGTTCCATGGGGGAGCATGTATCAGAGCATACAGAGAACACTAGGAGTCCTTGTGTTCAGGTAGAGTTTTTAGATGAGGATGGTGAGGAGTCAGTTCATCTCAAGCCACCACCTCAAATTTAGAAGCAGGATGTAAGAGGTGTATTATGAGCACCTCCAGTTGCAGTAAGTGAGATTATGGAGTTGCTTCACTTGCAACCTCTTACCTTTTTAGGATCAACATCCTGGATGGCATTGAGGTAGAATCCTAGCTTCTCAGTTTAGATCAGTGCTTTGCATTCTAATAGTAACCTAAAATCATGTGTGGTCATTCATCTTTTGTGTTGTACCGCTTCTACTTGGTGGTGCTAGGAGGAGTGAAGGTGTTATTTGGAGCTTGACACCTTGTCATGGGATACATTTCTAGAGTGTTTTAGAGAGATATTTGTTGAAACACTATCGATAGTGGCGTATTGATGTGTTTCATGACTTGTAGCAACATGGACTTACAATGACACAATATGAGAGTCACTTCCTAGAGTCACTTCCATATGTGGACTACCTCCAGGACGAGAAGCTCTAGGTCAACTATTTTATCAGAGGCCTAAATGCTAGTATAGTGGGTCCTATTCGCATGGCTGATCCTGCGACCATACAGGTCACTGAAGAGAAGGCCTATATTGCAAAGGAGATTTAGAGTAAGACCCAGGAGGCACGAGACTACTCACAGAACTGTAATCAATTTTAGTAGGATCAGAGTTTTCGTAGGCCTCCACTCCCACAGAAGGGAGGATTTAAGTCCACTCTTGCACCTTCTAGGCCTACACAATAGTAGTAGTATTAGGTACAGAGGCCTAGGCCATAGCAGGGGGCACAGAGTGGACATTATAGAGCATGGTAGGCATAAGCCTAGCACAGAGATCAACATCCACAGACATAGAATGTGGGACCAGTCTATTCACAATAGTCCTTTAGAGGTGGTCACGTTAGCTCTAGTAGACCAGGAGCACAGTAGTCTAGCATGACCCAGTCAGTACAGGTTTAGACTAAGGGGTCTTGTTATGTTTTTGGAGGTGTTGGTCACTTGGCTAGAGAGTGCCCTCATGGGTTTGCGGCATCAGGAGGTCATCGGGCAAGTGCTTCTAAACAAATAGTAGGAGATGTGGGCAAATCCCACCGAGTTTTTGCAACGGTTGAGAATTGCCAAGTTGAGCATTATGCCATAGTTATTGAGGCCCCAAGTACTATTATTGGACTTCCCATCACTATTTTATTTTCTTCTGGAGCTTCTAATTCTTTTATTTCCCCATCTATAGTGGAGTCTTGCAGGCTAGTAG